>JAULBG010000004.1:1237500-2475000 GCA_030864175.1 Neonectria faginata | reverse complement strand
TGGCTGCATACTTGCTTACTTATATTCTCGCCTGCTTGCTGACTTGGCTGCTTGCCCATTTGCCTGCTGAATGGCTTACTTACTTTTCGTACTTTAGTTTTGCCTATTTGCGTACTTTCAAACTTTCGTTCGTTTCTTACTTGCTTGCTTACTTACTAGTTGACTGACTGTCTTTGTGACTGGTTTCTTGCATGTTTGTTTCTGGCTAGCTAAGATGGTGCTTGCCGCAGCAGTAGATCTCGTAGTGATGATCGGCGACTACGTTGTTGATCTAGTTGCTGAGCAAAAAGTAACGTCTTCGTGTCTGGGCGGATTGTCCTTCTGACTAGACTCACCACGAGCTGTCAAATCATAGTTAATTAAAAAGGCTTGTAATATCTTCTAAGTTATGCTGTGGCCTACAACCTGCTGGCCTATTATCGCTATAGCTAAATTATTATATCTGATCTCATTCTCATTATTGTTGTGCGCCTGCCGTTGCATCATACATAAAGCCGTAACGTCAGTCTCGCATCAACACCCATTACCAAATACCATCACGAAAAAAAATATTACCAAGTACTGCATGTACCCGCTCTCGAACGATTATCCGGATCTCACACCTGAACCAAATGCGCCTCGTCATTTTCCAAGAACTCCACCGTAAAAGTCATGTTTCGCATGATGCCCTCTGACTTGGACCGAAGAAAGGAGCTCGCCATACTAGATCTCCGCGTCCTTTCCACCTGTCTCCCCCTGTTGGTCTCCCGCATGGGCGCTTTCGGCTCATGCTCGATTGAACCCTTTGAGATTGGTCCTACCAGCCTAGGGAAGACGCGAAGAAGAAAAAGGCGGAGTGAGGGCATGCAGTTGCAGATTATGCCGACATTGATCTCGATTGTGGACCAGACGGCTACATCGTGGTATTCCCAGGTAGGATTCTTCGACTGCGCGCCGAATTGGACTAGGGATCTGAGACGCAGGATGCTCACGATGGTGACGCTGTGATCATGTCAGTGTGCGTTCACAACAAGATGAGCTGGGACATACAAAGTACCAACAAGGAACATAACCCCAATGCCAATTTTTCTTCTCCACGTGAGATGCAGACCACAGATTTGAGACAATGGTATCGCTAGCATCCACAGATCAAGAGCGATGCTAATAGCCGCATTGGACCAGGCAATAGCATTCTGGTTCAGACACTGTTTCTCATCCTTGTCGTCCCATGTTTGCCGGAAGTAGTTAACTGGTTTACACTGGATAAACGCAGCAACGACGACGAAAGCAACACCGAACACGATATTAAAGATGACGGTCCCCCACAACAAGCGTCGTACTCGAGGCGACGGGAAGATGCGCAGGTAAAAGAACAGCATCGCAATCTTGAGCAGCGTGATTTCGGCAAAGTATATCACCTCCATGACCAGAAAGTACTTGCCGAAGTTGTAGATCTCGGAAAACGACAAGGTCCAGATATCGTGGCCCAGCCCGTTGGACGAGATGCCGTAGATGGCGAGGGTCGTGAGCGGGATGCTGGCGATGGCAGCCGTGAGAGTGAACCAGTCGTCGGGACCGAGATGGAGTTTTGTCGAGATCTTGAATGCGAAGCGCAGCGCGACTAGGAGGCCGGAGACGATGGCGAATGCGGCGCTGATGGCGGTGTAGTCGATGGAGTTGTGTCGGATGGGTGTGCCGCAGTAGCTCAAGGTTGCATTTTTTGTCACTGAAAACTGGATGTCAGTTGAAAGAGGCTTTGGATGGGAGAGACACATACTCAGTGACTCCATTACCGTGCAGCTATTCGTGATGCAGACAGCCATGTCGACTTGAAGGGACTCGGTGGAGCAGATGCACGTCTGGTTAATCGCAGAACACGTTGAGTTGGCAATCGCGGCCATGATACATTGAAGCTAAACAGCGGCTGGTTACCTCCATCGTGAGAGAATTAAGCAAAAATCTTCAACGTACAGCACAATGCGGAAGCGTGTCAAGCGTCGAAGGCGACAACGGATGTCCGTCCACTTTAGGAACTGCCACGAGAGCGACAAGCAGCGCCGGCAAAGCCCACGAGCACTGCATATCGACGTGATCGGACTAAAATCCTCAACCAGCTGGATTCATGGGGGCTGAAGAATCTTTTCCAACTCCGCAGACCCTTTTTCCAGGACGAGCTTTGACCTTGGGTTGAAGCTGGGGGTTAAGTACACGCGACAAGGAGGGACTTCGGCTTGTCGAAAATTGAACGCAAAGAATTTAAGCGGAGCATAAGACACGACTAACTGCTTCAACGCGTTGGCGGTAAACACTGTGCAAGCCACATGCCTTGTCCATGGTGGCGGTCTCGGCCTCCCCGCATCGTTGCTTCCGATTGAGTCTGTTTTCGGGAGCTGAACTGCTGTGAGACCTTACGATATTCGCTAGCATTGGTGGGTCTACGCTCCTGTTTTTACGGATTGAACGGTCTGTCTACAGTCTTTGTTGATATGTCACGGATCTGGACAATCAGCTCTATCATTGGAAACGTACTTCAAATACTGGGGTTTCTAGGTGTCCACCAGAACTAACAAATGCTGTGAGTTCCTATGGCACCCGATCTGGCCAACGGTCTCTGTTGGGGAAGCCGAGACGAAAGCGGGAGGTGGCTGAATCACTTTCACATCACCACCCCCTTTCAAGCTTAGTTGAGATGCTTGCTGCCACAACAAGCCGTAGAAAAGCATCCGGCAGCCTGGATTCGCCACTCGTTGGATGACGTCGTCCAGGAGAGCTGGGCCAAACTGAGGAACAAGATTTCCTAGCCTCAAGCCCACAGCCTCGATCAGTCTAGTTGCGCACCTGCTTCGGGTCTCGAAGAGGATACACTTTTGCTTATTGTCCTAGCATACTCGACACGTTCTAGCTGTGAACCTTGTCTTACCCGCTTGCCTCGATTTCCGAGAATTGCTGGCCCGACGGAACTCAAACTGGGGAGGGCTAACGCTTTGTCTTTTGGCATGAATGCGTTGTGACGGAAGTATAAAGACCTCGACACGGTCACCGTTGCAAACTTCCGGTTGTCCTATCTAATCACACTCTTTATCCTTACTCTTATTGTCACATTCAGTGTGCGCTCGCATGTATTCAAGGTAGCCTTGAACTTCAACCCTCCGAGTACCACCAGAGTGCTAATTTCAACCAGACTGTCTTCGAGTGTGCATGGCGATGGGATCATGAACCGCGGAAAACACATCCGCGGTTTACTGGTAAGCCTTACTTTTTTGATGAAGCGTGTTTCAAGTCAATCGCGTTTCCTTCGCTCACTGTTTTACGTGGTAGTTAAAGTTGAACTGCGTTTTGACAAGGTCGACTTCCGCGTTGACGAGTTGGACGTGTGATTTCCGATGCACCAAGGTCAAAGCACACGATGGCGAATTCATGGAGAGTTGTAGTGGCCAGAGTGAGATGAGGATATTGATTGACGATTTTCCAGAAGAGCAAAATGATGACTGGGGGTTCGAGGAAGAGGTGAAGATGCACTCTTTTATTGACACGTGCGGATACTAGGGCTGGCTGTCTTCAATAAGTAAATACAAGTTCCATAACCGACCCTAACTATTGTTTGAAGCTACCATTCAAGAGTCAGCTCCCAAGCGTCTTGCTAAGCGCTAGTTACCCTTGATATCTTCGGTGCCGTGCCGTTGGGAAATCTCGGCGTCGATAGTTGGATGGGTCCTTCTTTTTGGTGTCATAGCAAAGACGGTATTTCGAACGGACTGGACGATGCTACACTGTAAAATGTACCAGAAGGGAGATGAGAAAAGAAGTTGAACCCAAGTTACGGTTCTCTATTTGAGTACCACATCCTTGCCAATTCTTGATGCAAAAATAGAGGCCGTCACACAGCGCATTCAAAACACTCCTTGTCGTAGTACTGATAAAACCTCCCCGGCCCTCGTGTCCCCGAGGCAATGAGCTGACACCCAGCGGCGACCTGAAGCTGTGACTTTGGGAGAAGGACCCGCAGTTCTCGTGCTGAGAGCAGGTTATAGCGCAAGCTACCGCACTCGTTGAGACGGGCTATTGGAAAAGGGGGTGGCTCCCGCCATCGGAGCGCCAGATGCGCCGCAGATGGCTCCTTCGGGAGTCGGGTTGCGGAGGACGTATCTTGAGCAGGGGACGGTTGAGGTGGACGATGTCTCTGTGACTTGGCTTGGATTGCGTGGGTTAGTGCTCACGCCGACGAATACAGAAGCTGCAAGAGCAGCGATACTTGAAGCATTAGCTCGAGGTCCATCGTGACGGTAGAGGCTGCGACGCGGACAACGGTATCGGGATGGCACCATAGGGGATTTATGCCATGTATACCCCTGAACGGCAAGCGTTATCTCTAGTAGACAAACGCAATAATTTTCGCAGCGGCAAGTCCCAAATGCAGATAGACAAGAGTGGCTGGGATGCCTTCACGATGAGATGAGCTCCGCAATAGTGAGAGCTCGTACAGAACTATTAGTATAATCAGAAGTAATAACTTGGATCACACCGAGACTCGAGTACATAGAGTACAGCTGAAACGAAGCATTTGCCCAGCTTTTCTTATCATCTCCCTGCATCGCAAGTGACTTCAAGTATATGAAGAGATACTAATATCTCTCTGCTACAACCGGCTCACCCACTTCGGACTCCGTTTCGCCACAAACGCATCAATCCCCTCCTTCGCATCCTCGCTCTTCGCATGCAACGCCATCGCCCTGCCCGCCCACCTCGCAGCCGCCTCGTACCCATCACCATCGAACCTCCCCGTCGCGATGCCACCGGGATTCTCACCCTCTCTGATCCCCAGCTGTGTCCAGTACGCCCACTTGCCCACGGCTTGCGGCTGCGCTGCCATGCCGGCGAGTCGCTCGACCACAGATGCTACTCGGGTCTCGAAGGCTGTCTCTGGTGACTGAGAATCCTGCGGGATTGGGACGACGTCTACGGCGCCGGCCATGTCTGCTGCTGCGGTGGGCTCTGCTGTTGCGAGAAGCCGGTATGCTTGGCCCGGAGGTAGGCGACGCGACACTGCGGTGGATGGACTCGTGCAGGGCAAGCCTATCTTGGCCCCCGGTAGACAGAACTCGGTGGTCGCGAGGGATATCGGGTAGTCAGTCGACATGGCGAGTTGGAATCCGGCGGCGGTGGCAAGGCCTTGGACCGGACACACGACAAGCGCGGGACTGCGTCTGATGAGCGTCATGACCTCGGCGCAGAGAGCAAACAACAGCTTGACCTGGTCGTGGTCCAACTTGGCAAGCTCCTTAAGATCATGGCCCGACGAGAACACGGGTCCTTCGCCGCGCAGAACCAAGACATCCGGCAGTCCAGCTCGCTCTCTGCGCCACTCGGACGCATCGACCAGCCAGCCGTATTCTTCCCACCGGTGGCTTTGTCGTCCCTGGCCCGCGGCGTCTTCTAGATTTGAGAGAAGGTCTTGCTTGAAAGGCGGGAGTATGCGAAGGTGGCCGGAGGTGGGGGATGTAAGGGCCCGGACGAGTTGACTTTTGAGGTCGTGCAGCACGCTGAGACTCAAGGCATTTCGTTTTTGGGGGTTGTTGAGGTGGACGTATGCGGCGTTGAGCGGGAGTTTTGGCAGATGCATAGTGTTGATGATTCAGATGTTGGATGGGTTGAAGTGAAAGGTGAGTTGAAGTTGAGCAGAATCGAGTGATGTAATGAATGACATTATGCTTCGTTACCCCGCACGTCGGCCCTCGGGTCTTAGATTTCGAGGAAGCATCATTGGATATAAGTTGTCATTAGGCTACGTTGGCTATTCAAGTAGAGGAAATGAGTTTATTTCTGCCAAAAGGTCAAGAGCCAGAGCACGTTACCTGTTATGTTTGTTCCCTCCGTCTCCGTACTAGGAAGTGGCAACAATAGAGTAACATTATCCTCTACCTCACAGCCGCGCCGGTATGTTCACTGTCTAACTGCCGAGCTTTAACAATTGAGATAAAGGAACGGTGATCATAAATAATTAAATTTAAGAGGGCGTGCCTCGTGTGTCGGTAAAGGGTGCACTTCAGTGACTAGACAATGTGCTTACCCTAGAGGTTGACAGAGATGGATCTGTTACAGCTGTCACTCCCATTTCATCGAACCCCAGTTGTCCGAAATTGCCAACACTAGGTCAATATGTAAGAAAATACTATGGGTTAATGCGGTCCAGCCCACTTAGACAAGGAGGCTGTCAGCTCTGACGTCGTAATAGATCTCCATCCGTCATATTCAGTGCCGATAACCCGATTTCTGGGGTACCTTCCAGCGGTTCAAAGAAATAATTGGGTATTCCCGACAAGGGCAAATGCTCGTAGATGTCCATTGCCAGTAAGCACTTGTCAGGTTAGCCGCTCCTCCAGGTGCCGAAAGCCGAACCCACGGGCATTCCATTCGAGCCTCCACATTTCCTAATAGACATTCCCGGCATAATTAATTGTACTGGGCGCCAACACCACTCTCCGTCCTCCGGCTGACATGCGAGCAGCCTTACGGCGCTATTACCGGTTTGGAAATTGATTCGAACCGAGCTGAGGTGACATCGGGTAGTCTTACTATACGAATGGGGCAGTCTGTTCGAGGGTTGATACTTATTGAGTGCGCGTGTAGTACTGTCGACTGGCAAATGAAAAGGTATATAAGGACAGGATGAATCCACCGAAGAAAACAGTAACTCCAAGAGTACAACTTGCCTCATTCTCATCCACCTCATTCAGCTTGGAGCAGCAAAACCAGAAATGTTGTTTCCAAAAAGCCTCGTAGCGCTCAGTGCTACCTTCGCGGCTGTGCGTCTTCTCCCCCTCTTACATACTCGAATGCAGCAACTGTTCCTGACATTCCCATAGGCCACCGCAAGCCACAGCACAGGCTACCCGCCAAACATCACAATCCTCAACGAGACAACAAACATGTACCAGCTCAGCTCAGACGGCCAGTTCGACTTCATTCTGACCGAATACCTCTCCCTCGCCAACGAAGGTGGCGCAGCCTCGGGCGAAGTCCTCCGGGCCGCAGCCAAGATCGAGCCCGGCAACTTCGAGAGCTGGTACGACGAGTTCAACTACCTGGCGGAGAAGATCCATGCCATGGGCGACGCGTCGTACAAGAGGCATGCGCTCGTGTCGGCACGGGACGCGTATTTCCGCTCGTCGGCGTACTGGAGAGCGGCGGATTTCTTCCTGCATGGGAATCTTTCGGATCCTAGGATCTACACGCTGTGGGACAAGCAGATTGCCGACTTTGACAAGGCCGTCAGTCTTCTCCCTCGACCTGCAGTCAAGTTGAAGCTGAAAGCCAACGGTTTCCTCATCCCTGCCTACTTCTTCCCAGCCGACTCTAGCCTTCCCGAGCACGCAAAGCCTCGCTACGGGAAGCGTGTTCCTACAGTCATTGTCGGCACCGGCTACGACGGCTCTCAGCAGGCTTTGTACCACAGCAATTGTCGCGAGATCATTGCGCGTGGCTGGAACTGCATCATCTACGAAGGCCCCGGACAGCCGACGGTGCGGCGCGACCAGAACAAGGCCTTCATTCCCGAGTGGTGGGAAGTCATTACACCAGTGGTTGACTATCTTCACACGCGCGATGATGTCGACGTGGATCGTGTCTCGTTGATTGGAATCTCGTTTGGCGGTCTTCTCGCACCGCTGGCAGCTACACGCGAACACCGTCTTGCCGCCGTAGTAGCCATCGACGGGATGTACAGCCTCCAGGCGGCTCTGGGGGAGGCATTCCCCTCTAGCCTAATCCAACTTTTCGAGTCCGGCAACAAAACCGCCTTCGACGGGGTAGTCAACGCAGCCCTTAAGGCCCCATCAGCCTCCTCCAAGCTCCGCTGGGCCGTCCAGCAGGGCATGTTCGCCTGGAACACCACCAGCCCGTACGAGTGGTACGACAACACGGGCAAGTTCTTCCTGACTCAGGAAAAGGTCAAGAGCATCAAGGCGCCCGTCTTCGTTGCGTCGGGACAGAACGATTATCTGGCACCCGGACAGCCTGAGGTCGTGGCGAGATGGTTTGGAAAGCAGGCGCATTATGTCTTGTTCGAGACGGATGTGGGCGCTGGGGAGCATTGTGCGTTGGGTGCTGAGCAGCAGCTTGCCATGAAGACGCTGGATTGGCTTGCTGATAAGTATGCTGAGGTGTAAGTGGTGGGCATGAGGGATAATTATATACTAGAACTACATAGTCAAATCAAACGAGGGAAGTTACCAAGGATAATAAGATATTTACATATCGTAGCTGGGGCAATACTCAGTACCTAGGGATATGATAGAGTCCCACAGGTCTTGCAGTCCAAGTTAATGTACTCAACCTGCCAAGCATGTCTTTTGACAACAACTTGATCCCGGACCATGAGCTCCTGTACTTTCCCCTGACAATAAACATCATTACCCGCAACCAGCACGTACACAACGCGCAAGCATCCCAGCGCCATCAAAACCTCAACAGCACGTTGGAGATCTGCCCAAAGCCCATCCTCTTGGACCAGCACGTTCTCAATGTGATCCAGTTGCTCGCCGTAAGAACTGCCCACTTCGTCCATCAGGTCAAAATGGCCAAGCCAGAGAATGTCCAGCGCGGGGTGGACTTGGAAGCGGGACCAGGCGAGGGAGGGGTGTTGCATGGTGATGTGTCGACGGAGAGCGTTGGCTCGGTCGCAGCTGAAGTCCGCTGTATTTTCAGCTGCATCGTTCGCCAAGCTATCTTGAGTCCCCCGTAGGAAGGCTGAGAGACCACAGGATAAACGCAAGTATTGAAGCCCTGTGAATTCGTCACATGCTATATGAAATACCTGCGGTTCCCAGAAATGGCTCGCCTCTATGATTGTAAGCAACCAGAGAGGGGCTATAGTAACTAGTCATTTACACATACCGGTCCATGCATCCTGTGGGGAAGGCATATCTTGTCCACTGAAGCTTGTACGCTTGACAAACTTCTAGAGGGTAGGAGGATTGCGAGAAGACGGTCTTGAGAAGGCGAACAATATGATCCAGACACTCAAGACGAAGCAAGTTTGACTTGCAGAGCTGCGGAAGCAGTCATCAAGTTACTGCGCTTGTCGAGCCGATGAGAAAGAGCAGGCAATTCTGCCATTTAAATAGAGCCTCCCGCCTTCGACATGAAGAGAATGAGGGGTACGTCAGTAATACACTCTTCGAGATGACTGAAGAGGGGTATGTGAGTGATTCGAAACCGGTGTAGGAACTAGGTTGCTCTTGGCGGCAGTCATTTATGACATGGCGCATTCCATCTCACCGTAGTGATATAATCAAACAGTCAGATAACGACAAAGAACGAAACAGACGCGTTATGCCGTGAGGGGCCCAACCCAGAACGTTTCAACCCGACTACTCGACGATATGTTATTGGCGGGAACGCATCTACGTAGTTGCCCAGTGCGCCAGATCGATGGGGCAGAACCAAGCTTGAAACCGAGTCACGACACGAAGCAAATAGTGCTGCGTTTTGTGTGAATCTCCAAGTGTGCGCGGATTGGCCATTTTAATCCGATGTTTCACTTTACTTCGTTAGGACCCCGGCTATTTTTAGTTTGTCATCTGGGAACTTACCCGTTTTGGCAACGAACGGGTCCGTGAGGTTGAAACTACAGGGCCGTGTGTCGTGGGTGAAGGCGAGACACTTCGGCTCCGAGTTGTGCCAGGCTGTGGAATCTAGACTTGGTTTGGATGTGGGTTGGTTTTGTTCATGGTTTTCTGCCATGTGATAGACCTGGAGTAATGCCCCGCCGCACGTCCCGAAACATGCGCAAGATGATGGAGTAGAGGATCACCATGATCCCCGGGTTATCTGCTAGCGGGAGGTTTGTTGCGGGATTTGAGTTTGGTGTCGTTGGTGACGTTCATCGTGAAGCTGGATGTGTGGAAAGGTCGATGAGAAGACAGGGGGTCTGAAGGTCACAAGCCATTCGTGACTGGGACGGGGGAATACTGATTCGAGTTTGCAAGGATGGAAGAAAGCGACTTCCATCTAGAGGTACAGTTCTGCGAATCAGCAAGCTTTGACCATGATTATCTGCTGGAATCATCAGAGAGCAACCTACCCCAGCTATGTTTCCACTTAATAGATGAAATCACGAGACCTGGATTACATACAATCATCAGACTCGACTCCCCCCTAGGACGATTATTATCCTATTTTTCATATTAGACTTTGCCGGAACCTCGGTTCCTCGAGACACACTGCCTACTGGAGGCGATCATTATCTCTCCTCTCGTCAAGCGGTCTAAGACCTCGGGAGCCATCTCTTTGAAGCTAGCCAAGCCTCCAAACACGGTGCTGATCACCGCCGATCGCACAAGACTCCACTTTCCCACGCGGTTCGACTTCCCGAATAGGTCCTTGCCGTGGATGCATCTCATAGCAGCCTCTATTATCATCTTCATACGACGTATATAACTACAACTAGTTCACCGCTGAACCCCGCGTTCTTGGTCACGCTAGCTCTCGTGCCACTTTACCGCAGCAGCTATGGGCGTCGCAAAACTTACTTGGGCTTTGCTCTACGTTGTGGCAGTCTCTTCGACGCCCACGGAGAGAAGGGCTACTGCGAGCGAGTACAAGGCTCTACCGTACTATCCTGCGCCTTTTGGTGGCTGGGTAGACGAGTGGACAAGCAGCTATGCAAAGGCCAAGAAGCTCGTGGATTCGATGACGTTGGCTGAGAAGACCAACATCACTGCCGGGACTGGCTTGTTTATGGGTAAGAGCCTCCTGACAACGCTATAATCCTTTTATTAACTACGGTCTAGGGTACGTTTAAAACAACGGAACTAAATGCAGAAAATTAACAACTGGCCAGACCTTGCAATGGAAACAGTGGCTCTGCTGACCGAGTCGGCTTCCCCCAGCTCTGTCTGAACGACGCTGCCAACGGCGTTCGGCAAACCGACAACGTCACGGTATTCCCCGACGGAATCACCGCTGGCGCTACCTTCGACAAAAGCCTGATGTACGAACGCGGCGCGGCCATTGGCAAAGAAGCACGTGGGAAAGGCGTCAACGTGTGGCTTGGCCCGTCGGTAGGTCCCCTCGGCCGGAAACCCAAGGGCGGTCGTAACTGGGAAGGCTTCGGCGCCGATCCCGTGTTGCAAGCTGTTGGGGCCCGTCAGACAATCAAGGGAATCCAGGAGCAAGGTGTGATTGCGACTATCAAGCATCTCATTGGGAATGAACAGGAGATGTATCGGCGGCAAACCACAGATGTCGTTTCTCCTGCGTATTCTGCCAATATTGGTAATGCTCGCGACTTATACTGGAGTCAGGAGATGCTAACGCGACTTTAGATGACAGAACACTCCACGAGCTGTATCTTTGGCCATTCGCCGAGGCTGTCCGCACCGGCGTCGGCGCAGCAATGACGGCCTACAACCGAGTAAGTCGAACTTACACGCTGCACAAACACAGCTCACACTCCAATCTAGGTAAACGGCACCACGTCCAGTGAAAACTCGTACCTCATCAACGGCCTCTTGAAAGACGAGCTCGGCTTCCAAGGCTTCGTCATGACCGACTGGTTGTCACAAATCACCGGCGTCGGATCGGCGCTCGCGGGCATGGACATGAGCATGCCCGGCGATCCGCTGATCCCCCTTTTCGGAAATTCGCTGTGGATGTATGAGCTCACACGGGCCACGCTTAACGGGTCGGTTCCCATGGAGAGGCTGAATGATATGGCGACTCGCATTGTTGCATCGTGGTATCAGCTTGGACAGGACCGGAGTTTTCCTCAGGTTAACTTTGATACCAACACGAAGAATGCCGTTGGCCCGCTATATCCAGCAGCTTGGCCGGATTCGCCCCAAGGCACCGTTAACAAATTCGTCGCGGTTCAGGCGGACCATGATAAAGTTGCGCGACAGATCGCCCAAGACGCCATCACCATGCTGAAGAACAAGGATGAGCTGCTCCCAATCTCCGCGGATCGGCCGCTGTATGTCTTCGGCACCGGAGCACAGGCGAACTCCGACGGACTCAACGCCTGTGTCGACCGCAGCTGCAACAAGGGCACATTGGGACAGGGCTGGGGATCCGGGACTGTCGATTACATGTATCTTGATGATCCCATTGGCGCGATCAAGGAGGAAGCTGAGAAGGTGACGTTCTACAATACGGACAAATTCCCCTCTGTCCCGAACCCTGCAGAGGACGATGTCGCGATTGTGTTCATCACTTCCGACTCCGGCGAGAACCAGTACACCGTTGAAGGAAACCACGGCGACCGGGATGCATCGCGGCTGAACGCGTGGCACAACGGCGATGCCCTCGTCAAGGCTGCGGCTGCCAAGTACACCAACGTCATTGTCGTGGCGCACACCGTCGGCCCTCTTGTGCTCAAAGAATGGATCGATCTCCCATCCGTCAAGTCTGTGCTCATTGCCCACCTACCAGGCCAGGAAGCCGGCAAGTCTCTCACCAACGTGCTATTCGGATCCGTGTCCCCGAGTGGACACTTGCCGTATACCATTACTTATGCGGAAGACGATATGCCAGCGAGTGTCGTGGATCTGATCGACTCTGGCTTTGTTGATCCGCCGCAGGATACTTATTCAGAGGGTCTGTATATCGACTATCGCTGGCTCAACAAAGAGAAGATCCGTCCGCGGTATGCATTTGGCCACGGACTCAGCTACACGAACTTCTCATACACCAACGCGACGATTAAGAAAGTCACCCAACTCGACACATACCCTCCCAGCCGTCAGGATAAAGAGGGCGTGTTGGACTATTCCCAAGACGTCCCCGACTACCAAGAAGCTGTCAAGCCAAATGACTTCAGGACCATCTGGCGCTACCTCTACTCCTGGCTTTCCGAGTCGGACGCAAGAGCCGCAGCAGAGAAGGCCGAGACGTCCAAGTACAACTACCCTGACGGATACTCGGCCACCCAGAAGACCGTGTCTCCTCGCTCAGGCGGGGCTCAGGGAGGCAACGCTGCGCTTTGGGACGAAGCCTACAGCCTGTCCGTGGTTGTGACCAACATGGGTAAGGACTTCAGTGGCAAGGCTTCTGTGCAGGCGTATGTGCAGTTCCCCGATGGTACTGGCTACGACACGCCTGTTATTCAGTTACGCGACTTTGAGAAGACGGCAGAGCTAGCACCGGGGGAGAAGGAAGAGGTGGAGGTTTCATTGACAAGGAAGGATTTGAGCGTTTGGGATGTCGAAGCACAGGACTGGGTCGTGCCGGAAGTAGATGGAGCGTATAAAGTCTGGTTGGGAGGAGCGAGTGATGATCTGACGGTGGTGTGCTATGCGGATGAGTTGAGTTGTGAAGAGGCTACCAAAGGACCTGTCGTGTACGCATAGTTAATGGCAACGGCGAGGAAAGCTATGAGGTCAAGGCGTATCTATAATTATGGCTGGAGATTAAAGCTCTGAATACGAGGATCCTGCTGATGAAAGGGCACCTTCACAACCGGACTGTATCGTTCATTCCCATCTCAGAGTCTACTGTGGCGAGCTCTCTCGTGGGGGCGCACTGCTCACCGGTTGCCGTGGTCATCGATAATATAGAAACTGCCCTATCGCTTGTCAAGTGCTTCGACTTCAAATTCCTACTGAGAGCGCCATTCTTCACCGCCCCCCTTCCCCCGGGAGGAGGCTGAAACTTCGGGACCTTCATTTGTGAGCAAAATGCGGTATACAGAACCCGTGACTTTCTTCGCATTGGAAAGTCTTCGTTATACGTGCACAAGGGCCCTTTCAGGTGTTCAAACAAGCTGCACTTAGACTGTAGCACGGTATAGCACCGAAGGCAGACTGATGCGCCATCATGCAAGTTGTCATTTGCAAAGTCTGCTTCCGTCCATTGTTCTGGGTCTTGGCAGAAATCACATGCTGCCCGACCTTGAACTCCAGGATCATGCTCCCCGCACCTGGTGATGTAGCGCTGACTACGGCGATTTGAATTGCGTCCTCTGATGAGGCCGTGATTGCTGACGATGTGGATGACGATATGACACATCTAAGCTCCACGTCCGCTACATTTCCAGGGGTTTTGAATGTAGTGGTACGGTTCGTGAATGAAAAACGGACAATACTCGCAGGAAATTTCAAAATCCTCATCTGTAAGGATTCTTATTTTTCGAATAAAAGGATTCGGGTATGTTGGTCGTACTTCTATTTGTGGAATTGGAGGCTCAGGGGTCGTCCCATACCACGAAACCTCTTCCACCCAAGCCTTGATATTGGTACGAGTGGCAAAGAGACCACCTTCATCGTGATTCTGTGGGCGCAAGTATCCGTGCTCCATTTGTAGCTTGAACAAGGTCGTGTCTTCAAATGAGGGAGGCTCCTCTGTGAAACAATGACCTTCGACCTTGCGGGTCTCGTTTCCTAGTACCTCTGTCACCGGGACGTCCGCCGATTCATCATCCATCGACTTTCTAGATGATCGAGATGAGAGTTCGCTGTCCTGACCGGCGGTTGAAGGGCCGTTTGTGCTCTCACTGGATGGGATGGGTTCATCGAGGTAGGACAAAGATAGAAATGATAATGACTTGAGATGCCACCCAACATGTTTTGATAGCGATGCATATGGCGCCTCTGCGAGACGATCCCTCAGGTTATCTGGGACACAATCGCAGAGAGGACAGACGAACGGGTCTCTAGTGGCGACTGTTTTATTTCGTCGTGTTCGTCCCATCAGCTGGGATCCTGTGAGTTGCTCCCTGTGCTCTCCTTTCAGATGCGAGAGAAACTCGCTCTTGTCGTGATACTCTCGAGGTTCGTTGTGCTTGAAGTCACAATACCACGACTCTGTATGAATTCGCTGCGCCCATTTCATCGTATGCCGAGATTGCATATGATCCATCCAGTCTCTCATACGGGAAAAAAACCGTATTGGATCTCGGCATTCTTCGGAGAGACAGACATACGGTTCTAGATCTTGAATGACATGTCGCCTAGGCCAAGGTTAGCGGATATTCAGCCGTGTTCATTATTGTCGCAATTGCTTACTTCCAATGGTCTTGTGTCATTGTGCGAAATTCGAGAGGCTCAGAGCAAATGGAGCATGGGCTGTACTTGGCTATACTCCTCGGCATCCGGGGATACTGTAGCTCATCTCCTTCTCTCTCTATGACAGTCGATCCTACACTTACCAAGGACCGAGAGGGCCTCGATTTAATCACCGCCGGTGAATGCCAGGTAATGATCTTCGAGGGCGAGATGGTGGATGCTGTGGTATTTTGGATTGGTAATAGGGGGTTGTATGGCCGTGCTTTCTCTTGTCAGCTGGATTTGGTCGTGCGTGTCTCTCTTGACTACGCTGTGGTCATTTCGTTGATATTCCAGCTTTCCATTGTGCCTCTACAGGTAGCGAAGAGATGTTCCCCGGGTATCAATGGAACGAGCCAGTTGATTAAGAAGACTCTTCCTGGCGTTTGGGTATCGCTTTCGCAGCAAGATCAAGCATAACGAACTGGGTTGATCGATTGGACCGTGTGGCTTTGGCTCGTGCGTCTTTCGGGCTGAACGTCGAATTGCGACGGCAAGTATGAATAATCGATCGATGGCAGATTCAGCAGCTTGGAGCCCGACGGAGGACTCCGGGTCTCCCTTTCGGTAGGTGTTGTTTCTCGCTGCCGTTACGTCAGAACTTGTGTGCGCGATGCCTGGGATTTGGTAATAGCACAAACCCCATTTCAAGTTGCGTTCCAGGAGTCTCAGCAAGTCAAGGACCATGGTTTTGATGTCCATATGGGTAGAGAGTCGAGCATCCAAAGACGCCTTGCGCACCTCAAAGGCGCCGACATAGGCAGCCCACCTCTTGAATTGACTGCAGAGCTCCTCCAGTACGGGATCGGGCATGTTGGAAACAGCACAATGCGTTAGCCATTCGTCAAAGAGCGCCGAGCATTTTCGCGAGCCGGAGTAGATGGGCTCGTTCGGCTGGTCCATCTTCCTGGGGAGCGCGTCAAGGTGGAAGTATCAAAAACAGAGAGTGCTGAGATTGTGTACAATCCTCGACTTCGATGGACCACGGGAGTAGCTAATGTCGACAGGTTGGTGAGGTTTAAGGCATTAACCCTGCACCTGGTCAGGCCTCGGCGTTCAGGCAGAAATAAATCACGAGTTGTGGTATATCCTCAGCCTGATTTCAATCTCCGCCCAGTCAGATCAGACATGAGATACCTTCGCTTACGGCATTTTTCCTCGTTCCCGAACAACTCCCAGTCAAAGTCACCAGTGACTAAGGACCATTCAGAATGAATATCAACTTGCGAAATGCACTTCTCTTCTCAAAAACAGTTCCGGCCTTTATTGAGGCCCTTCCACCCGTGCCACTCGAGGACCATGGCCCGGCAGACGAAGCTACGCTCGCCCTAGAGAACGCCATCATTGAACTGAGGTTCGATATCACGAGGCTGCTAGACACGTTTACCATGGAGCTGGCTCAGTTTGAACTGCCTATCGACGGCTACGGAAAGCTACTGCCGCCCTGGAAGACATCCTCTATCTGTTCAATAATCTGATCGATGATGCCATCATCACCCCCGAAACTAGTCAACCTGTTCGTATCTTGTTTGTACCTTTGCGAACCATTTTCTGGGAGTATTTTCTGCTACTAGAGTATGTGTTAACTCACAAAACACAGTACTGACGGTTGATCATTTACAGTCGGGTCCATTCCCCAAACTTGAGGCGCTGAAACAGATGATAAGTGATCCGCATGTTCCAGCAAGTCTTGCCAGGTCATCTCAGATCCCAACAGCGGTCACAACAGCGGTCATAGAGTTCATTTCCTACGCAAATACAAAAGATCCGACAACCCTCCAGTATCGTCGATCAGCACGCGAAGCTGAGTGCTTCAATGCCACCATGGACATCCTTTTCTCGCCATATATAGACAATACGGAGACCAAGGCCAACCAAGTTTTCCACCGAGACCGAAACAGCATCACAGACGAGCTGGAAGACGATCAAGAAGCGTTGTCTGAGATCTGCGCCTCCAAGAAAATGTCTGAGTTACTCGACTCAATGGCACAGCTGATGATCAAGTCGACCTGCCAAAACTCCCACGACGACGTCTTCATGCACTTGAATGGGTTTCACGATGTACAAATCGACACCATCATGCCGGTTTGCCGCCCAGGAAGACTCAAGAAATGGCATGCCGTCCGGTGGGTTAGCAGCCCTGAGAAGTCCGAGAGATCTAGCAGCTCGGCAGAAACGCCAGCAACCACCATATGCGAGAACGTGACCAAGTTACGCATGACAAAGACTCGTGTACAGATACAAGTCCAACCAAATGGTTTGTGGAAACAACTCCCTCCTGCTCCGGTTGATCGTATGGCCGCCTACGCAACAGCACCAGACCTGGTTCTAGAAGCACTTCTGGTTCCGAAATTGGACAAACAAATCGCCTAGGGACTATTGAAGCAGCAAAGACTAGGTCTAGGAGCAAGTATAGTGAGATCATTTTTGTGTCTCATTGGCACTCCGTTCCAAGGACCATGGACATCAAGCAGCATCCTTTGCTCACGAGCCACCAAATCATGTTTCAACAGAGGCCAAGACGACAAAGTATATTGACCCAAAAGAATACAAAATGCTGTGGAAATGCATGCATCGGCGTTGTCTCAAAATGGGTTTCTTCTGGACCTCGGCGTCCTTCTATGGGAGTTATTCTTTGCCCAAAAGGTCACCATCATTCTAGATGAAGAGGAGAGTGATGATGAGGATACCACGCTGTCCCTTTTCAACGCGCTCAACCGGGTAGAGTCCAATTCTCGACAAGCCTGTGTCGACGTGGCGTGTGTAGATATCATTACCTACTGCCTCAACGCGTATGGCGATGACGAGTCGGATGCCGAAACCCTTCGCCGCAACCTCTACATGACCATCTTTAAGCCACTCCAAGAGCATCTACAGTCTTACAAGCAACCACAAGCCAACACAAAAACAGTATTACGACGACTGCCTCCGCCTCCTTCATTGGTATCGCATTTAAACGAGAGGCGCAAACTTGACATTGGGTTAGAGTTGTCCCTCCCTGAACACGCTATTGTCTCGTTCTCGGCTCAAATACCTCAATCTATTACATCTCGGTCTGGCGGTCACCACTCGCGCACGCTCATGTTAACTCCAAACAGCCTGGCATGTGAACTTCCAGCCCAAGGCCAGCCTCTTCCAATGAAGAAAGCACACACTTCACCCAGCTCCGCTTGGCTTGACGAGTTCGACCGGGCTAACAAGGAACTGGCGTCTCTAACCGATGGTACTCGTCCACACTCGGTCAAAATTGCTATTCTAGACACCGGCTGTGACATTGACCAACCATTTTTCTCGGGGCCTGGGATAGATTACACTGACGACTTATACCATCGATGGTACGACTGTCTCGGTGAATCCTTGGAACCAGTGGATCGAGACCCAGCGAGGCACGGCACAGTCCTGACCTGCTTGTTGCTGCGACTAGCTCCGGGGGCGGTTGTATACGTTGTTCGCGTTGCTAGAGACTCGGGGGGTCTTGAGGATGCTAGCGGAATCATTGAAAAGGTTTGTCCATATACCTCGATTGATTCTATTGGACTAGCTTACTTACTCTTTGCAGGGTATCCTCCATGCTATTGAGGAATGGGATGTGGACATCGTGTCTATGTCATTTGGCTTTTTGGACGAAGTCGAGTCCATTAGAGACGCCATCGCAGACGCGGAGAGAATTAAAGGCAGAAGGGTCCTCTTCTTCGCCGCAGCCAATAATGACGGCCTGAATGGGCCCTAGATGTTCCCTGCCTTTGCTGAATCTGTCATCGCGGTCCGAGCCACTAACCACGACGGATCGTTCATCCCACAGTATAACCCGAGATTGTGGAATCACAAAGCTGGGGCCAGTATGGAACACTTGCGAGAGATGTCCCATGCGGATGGACGGGCGGTGGTTTGACTAAATCAGGGTGTTCAGTAGCGACGCCCATAATGGCCGCTATTGCAGCCGCCCTCATCCTGTTCGTTGAGCGAGATCCTGCCTTCCCAGGTGACCGCCATCTCATATGGACAAGAAGAGGCATTACGGCAGTTTTCAGAATCATGGCTGAGGGCCAGAAGTCGGTAAATGAGAGGCTTTACGTGGCGCCGTGGCAGCTATTCGAGAACGGTAAAAGTCCGCGCATTCTCCTGGCTCATGCTTTGTCCGAGGTTCCACGGATGTTCTCGTGTAAGAGTTAGGATGTAGCATCTTAAGCAAGTCACTACTAATACGAAGTGTTTAATTCTCACAAATTCGTACCATGATCAGGCTGAGGTAGTGCAATGTGCAGAGCCAATCAAGACTGTGAGAGGTGCACTGCCTCGAGAGGGGTTGTCTGGAATGATGTGCTTCTGTCATCATCAGCATTCGCAAGAGATATCGCGCAAATTACAACAACAATTTGACATTGAGCGACTTATCACAAAAGTGTATCGTTCGAGTGCACTCAGTCACAATGAGCACTATCAAGAACCCGACATACCTCCTAACACCAAGTTGGAGTTTTCCCCGCAGCGGCAGGATTGCAATCGGTAACATTGTGAGAAATCCGCTGAAACCGCATATTGCTCTCACCAAGGCCGATCCCGACAAGCCCTTGGCTACTACGGTCGTGAGGGAAGCCAACTGGAAACTATCTCTGGAAAACGTGAACGCCAAGCGATTTGGCATATGGGGCGTGTTGTCGAAAAGCAACCAGGCCAACACGGCCAGCCGAGATCGGACTGAGACGGGCCTGTTCACGGCGACATCAATCGACACAATATACCTCTCAGAGGATCCCTCTGTCGACGAAATCAAGGCCCGCTGCAACGATCCTCTCGTCCGGGAATACATGCGCCTTAACAGTGTCCTATGCAGCCCTGTTTATATGGTCACTGGCATCAAGGTGGCGAAGGGATTTAGATCCCAAGGCGACAAGTGCGTGTCTACAGGGCTTGGGGCCGATGTCTGGTGACGTCAGATACACGCGTCGGACTGGGTGCTCATAATTCAACAACGAGACGCGTTATGACGGAGTCTGACAGTGAATGGGATATCATCGTCGCGTACCAGCTACTGAAGATCAAACCTAAAGGTTGGAAGAGGGAGAAGATGTTTCAGACGAGCGAGTACCAACCACGACAGGCATTTCTTGCGGACGAGAATATTTATGAGGAGGTTAACTGTGAACTAAGCAAGTTAGAGGTACAGGACTTAGAAAATTTGTAGAGTAGAGAGCGGGATGAAATCACAGAGTTCAAAAAAGCTTGAGAGACGGAAATAGGTGGAAACGCTTGTTGGCCTTTGGGACTATCGTGCCCGCCGACAGTTGTCCTACGGAGGAGGAGGTAGATACAGGGTACCACAAGCTTATCAGAGAAGATGGAAAGGCTTTGCTCAACCAGAAAACATCATTTAGTCTGGGAGATCTCCCTTTGAGTCGACTTCAACGGTTGAGAGTGGGTAGTTGCGGTAAATGTGGTAGATTCGGGTATCCGGTCGCGAAAGTCCACTTGCTTTGAGTCATTACTAGGGTGGAAAGGTTCCAGATATGAGCCTACACGTAGACACTCTCGACGCAAGATCAACCAGATGATTCAGTTCCACAAGAGTTGGTTAGAGATGGTTGAGCTATATGCTCCCGCAAAGAGACAGGCAAGATCTTTGCCTTGCTAGGTGTGGCTGATTTCATGAGGAAGATTTCCCGTCGAAACATCGTTGGAGAGAGCGCAGGCGTCGAGAAACAGCGGCGAATGGTTGGACAGAGGAGAGGTGAAATAGACATGCGGCCTTTGACAGCTGTCTCGCCAAGGCTACCCTGGAACACAATGGATGGAATATTGAGGAGATACGTATGTGTAGAGTCGGCAAGGCCTTCCAAGTGAACCAGCTTACTGATCCTTGACACAGATGCCGGAGTAAGCTTCGTTAGGCCTAGGGCAGAATAGGAACGGACAGTGAACGTTAGCGCAAGAGAACCATTCCTCTGAGAACACTGATCATCGCGACCTTCTCCATCAGTGCGCTCCTCAATCCTTTTTCGCCAACTACTCCGCTGCGAACGCGGGCAACTTTCCGCTTGTCGACACGGACCTGGACGCACGAGTTGATGTAGGATCGGCGGTGGACCTCAATGCCAGCGAACGACTCCATCAGCAGGCGGAGTTCCAGGATTCAGTGGGTCGGCGGCCCAAGTGGCTAATTCCCCGGCGGCACAGGGCCTGTTGCTGGTGCGATGTTTCCCGCGTCGACATGTTGTGCTGCAACAGAACGTGGGACAGAGGCGGAGACGCTGGGGCGGTGAGGGGAGAGCGGTCTACTCTCTGTTATACTCCCGGATGAACGACTCGCGATCACTCGCGGTAGCTTTCTTCTCTTATCTAAAAGGGACGCATAGTGCGGGATATTAAATCCACCGTCAACATGGGTGATTCCGCTGCACGGAGCCCCAAATCTCCCAAGAGTCCCACCGACACCCCGGCAACGGCGACTACCGAAGGCCAGGATGCCAGCCCACAGCAGACAATGCTGGACCCGTCGCATTGGGAAGTGAGTATTCGCCTTCGTGTTGACGAGAAGAATCCGAACTAACACGGGAACCCAGAACGATGCTGCTGCCGACGACGTCTCCGACGATGACGCCGATTCCACCCTAGGCGACGACGCCGCCAGCTCGACCGCGAGCATCAGCTCCAGCATCCTCGAGTACCGCGTCATCCACGGACGAACCTACCACGCGGACCGAGGTGACGCGCAGTACTGGGCCGCCAACGACGGCCGAGCCAACGAGTCCCTCGATATCATCCACCACGTGTCCACCCTCACCACCGACGGAAAGCTATACCTCGCGCCGATAGACAAGACGACGCTGGGAAAGGTGCTCGATGTGGGCACGGGAACTGGTATTTGGGCCATGGACTTCGGCGACGAGTTCCCCGAAGCCGAAGTCATCGGCACCGACATCTCGCCCATCCAGCCGTCGTGGGTACCCCCCAACGTCAAGTTCGAGATCGAGGACTTCACGCTGGACTGGACCTTCGCCGACAGCTCGTTCGACTACGTGCACATGCGCTATCTCTACGGCAGCGTGCCCAACTGGTACGATCTATACCGTCGGGCGTACCAGGTGCTCAAGCCCGGCGGCTGGATCGAGAGCTACGAGGGCGATCCCATGTGCCACAGTGACGATGGCTCGCTGAAGGAGGGCAGCGCCATTGCGGAATGGGGCAAGTTCTTCTACGAGGGCGGGAATAAGCTCGGACGCATCTTCACGCCGCTGCCGGATAATCTGCAAGAGAAGGGCATGAAGGAGGCTGGCTTTGTGGACATCCAGTCCAACACGGTCAAGGTGCCTGTTGGTGACTGGCCCAAGGACCACAAGATGAAGGAGATTGGACGGTTCATGCAGCTGGGCGTTGAGACTGACGTCGAAGGCCATGTGTCGTTCATGGCTAACCTCCTTGATGGATGGACGCACGATCAAGTCATGCTTTACTGTGCCCAGCTACGAAGGGAGTTGAAGGGGAAGAAGTCCCACCCGTACTATTACCAGCGCATTGTATGGGCCCAGAAGCCCCTAGCTATTTGAGCTTTTCATGCGTCACAAGGTCTTGATCTTGCCTGAGCCTCTTTTCTCTTCGAGAACAAATAGGGTCAGATACTTACACTTTCTCTAACGCAAGAGTAGAACTCTTCACGCTACGAGAGTTGATGTTGATAATAATTATAAGCGGCACTTAACTACTGAAGATGCAATCACCCGCAGGTAAAATATGAGAACATCATAATTCGGCCCTCGTAATTTCTATCTAATTAAAATGGAGTGGATGACAAACTACCGACTCGCCTCAACAAGTCGTACAGTAATTAAGCAGGATATATCCTTTGCGAGAAAACAAAACCAAGAATGAGAATATTAGTTGAACCCCTCCGATAAAGATGGCCTGTAATGGCGCCCTAGTCCAGGTGGATTAATTTGGGATGCTCCTACTCTTTCAATACCTAAACCCTACTTGCTACTCCTACACCTACGAGATGAAGGTAGCCTCGGCGTACACTCTGCCCTCTTCGACAACTTCTTCGTCTCCAATCTTCAGCTTCAGACTAAGCTCGGGGCGGAACTAGTATATGGTCAGTTCACAAAACGTGTATCCAGGGGTAGAGGTTTGGCAAACCTGGTAGAGATATGGCCTTGTGCCCACAGCCCCGGCGATGATAGTCTTGACAAAGCCTGGAACCTCCTCCATGATGTCGACGCAGTCAGTTCGGCCGCCCAGGGAACCCTCAATCACACCCTCAACAGCTTTTCCGTCCTTGTCGGTTCCAGACCAAGTGTACCGGGCCTCGGTAGGTTCCTGCCATCCCGTGATAGGGTCATACTTGGAATCCGTGTGGGTGGCTGTGCCGTTGCAGCCTGCCACAACAATCCCATCATCCGTGGTGATGCAGCCGACATTAACGACTGTCGATCCGTACGACGCTGGTGTGGTGAATTCCATCATGACAGCCGAGTGCTTGGGACCATGGAAGTTGATAAAGTTCCATCTCGCGGCAGCATGGTGCGGTTTCATGCCTTGGAGCGCGTGGATGAATGAAGCATGACCACCCTTAAAATCGATAATCTCGCCTTCAGCCTCGATAGTACCCTCCGCAACACAACGAGGCCAAAATGCGTGCCGCATGAATCCCCAGGGGTTCTTCAGGTCAGTGCCAAAGTATGTGCTCCCTGAGGTGCCAGCACGAAAGCCAGGGCCGACGCGAGACACCTTCAGATCAACGATGGTGCGCTTGTCATTTCTACTGCTTATTGTGTAATATGAGCCGTCATCAGACAACTCTACCTCACAGTCTTCGGCAAAGAAGCATGTGTTATCATCGCTCAGCTCAACATTGCTCAGGGGCGTTGATGTCCAGAGATGCTTAGGTTTGGGGCTTTCGTCTTCAGGTTTGGGGCTTTCGCCTTCAGTGATTGGCTCTTTAGGGTAGAAGAGCTTGCAAAGAAACTGGCAAGTGGTCCGGAGGCCACTGTGATACATCCTATAGTCAGCACGGTGGTCTCTCTTCTAGTCCAGGGGCAAAGGCAAACTCGTACACTACGTTGCTATAGATGACTTCGACGAAGACGACATGGCCAGCTTTGCTATACGCGTAGAAGATTTGAGTCTCGACGCATGTTGACTGCATAGCCAACCATGCGAGCTTCTCGTGTTGAAGTTCCGTAAACGGCGTCTCCTCAGCCTCCACGGCTACGGACCTGAGGGCCTCAGGGCCGTAGATGGGCTCCTGAGTGCCAGCGACATACGCAATCCTACGAATGTCAGACGTTTCGGAACAACATTAAGAAAGGTTATGGGACGCTATCTTACTGTTGTTTGGCCCAGTTGAACATGATGGCTTCACAATAAACGGGTCGTTGACTCCTTTATGGGGATGCGGTGAAGAGCCAGACAGTCGTAGGTCAAAAGTAGAATGCTAGTAGTTACCCAAGTGGGAAACGAGGTCGGGATTCTCTACTATGTGCCACGGTGCATAGATTGAGGGCTGGGTTGTCAAGGAGTGGGTGGATTGTTAAGGAGGCTGAGCTTTGCAAACACAAACATAGGAGACAATTTTCTTCCGAGCTTCCGGTGAAGTCAGCGCATCTCAGGCTGAAATGACCATGGCCTGATGACCGTCACCCCCTGCTAGGCCGCGGACACATGAATAGTCCGGCCCGCGAGACAGGGGTCGTTTCGAAGAGTAGGCTAGAATCCACAGGGTGAGCATGATTATAGCGGTTAAGTAGATATAATAGTCTCTCAGTATCAGCCCATAAATCAGTCGAGTAAAGAAGATGAGGCATTGTCTTGGCAATCACGGATTTAATACGGAGTACGAGAAGAAACTTTAATACAGCCCTAAACAGAGACATGCTTGAAGCTACTAAGCCACTACCGCCCAATTAGGAAGCTAAGAGAAAAAGAGGTGGATCTGAGCAAGTCACGTGGCTTTATACGAAGAAGTCGTCAACGTTACTGACGCGGATTGCTGACCAAGCTGAAGGAGATCTCGAGGGAAGCATTTCATCCAGTTACAGCAGAACTATTCTTGTAATACTACATAAATGGGTCCAGGCAGACCAAGAAGCGTTGTTGCGCCGTGCCAACACTGCGGAAAGCAGTTCAAACGGCAAGAGCATTTACTGCGACATGAACGAACTCGTAAGAAGCGGCTTGGCTACTGTATGAATAGGTTTCCTGAAGATGCGCAGATACCCGTGAGAAGCCTTTTGCCTGCGATTGCGGACAAAGTTTTACTCGACAGTAAGCCTACTTTTGTATTGACCCCAGCAATCACTTGGCTTGGTACTAAACGATTAAATAGAGACCTTCTCTCGCGTCATGCTCGTTTGTCACATCCCTTCCGTCAACAAACATCACCACCATGTGTAGAAGTCGTACAGGCTTCAACCACTTCCGATGCTTTTACGACTGGGGCGAGGGACGTTGACTTCACGTGGGATACTGACTTCATGACCCACAACATGCTACCAAATTCGCTTTTCGATGACTGTCTCTTCACCGATATACAGCCAAGCATACAACCGCCACAGAAGAGTAGCTTTTCTCGGTTTAGCTCTCGGCTGCCCAATTTAGATGACGAAGAGGATGTTGCAGAAGACGAGGATGACGCCGAGGATAATGCTGAGGATAACACCGAGGAAATTACCGAAGACACCCATCCGGTTGAGGATGCTGGTACTGCTATGCCATCGTCTATCACTGGATCTGCCTACGAAAGATTTTGTCTCAGGGTCCAATTGTATTCGGAAATTCTTCCATCCGGGTGCTCCTTGCCATCAAGAAACGCCTTGACCCGCAATCTGGAAGGATACTTCCGATGCCTTCAGGAACATCTCCCATTCATCCATCCAGCCACCTTCTCAATCGAGCAAAGGGATATTGAGCTCTTATTGGCTATCTCTGCCCTCGGCTCGTTGTACAGATTCGAACCCAAATCCTACGAGCTATACTTCATGACAAAGGCAATTTTGCTAGAGAAGGCACGGCAAGACAACCTCCAGTTGACAGCAGAGCTCCTTTCCGGACACCATGTTGTTCTAGAAAAAGGAGACGGTCTAAGCCGAATCCAAACGCTTATCTTTCTCATATCTTTTGCTTCATGGACAGACAAAAGAATTCTGCCAGATGCGTTATGCATGGCCAACCAGTTAGTTTCACTAATGAGGCAGAATGGAATCGAAGAATCCGACAAGATGTCACAGAACCTTGGTTGGCGGTCGTGGGTTGCCGCTGAGGAGAGACGAAGGACCCTGTTTTCTGCGTATGTGGTGTTAAACATGCACAGTATTGCGTTCGATACTCCGCCGCCACTCCTGAATCACGAAATTGGCCTCTACTTGCCAAGTGGTACGGCGCAATGGAAGTCGACGAATGCAACAGAATGACTCAAAAGCACCTGTCAAGTTGAGCGCCGATTTCAAGACGTGCTCCGTGCTCTTTCTGATGGCACTGGTATACCGAAAGATGAAAGGGTGTCTTCCTTCTCCAACTACCTACTCATTCATGGACTACTTCAGCAAATATACGTGGCAAGCCATGGCTATACAGGATCTTTGCGACCAGACACCATAAAGACTTTTGATACGGCCCTACGCGCATGGCAGCTATCTTGGGAGCTCACGTACGAATCCACTCTTGACCCGTTATCCTCCAAGGGGCCACTCGGCCTAAACTCGACTGCCCTATTCCGACTTGCTTATATTCGGTTGGATTCGAACCCTGAGCTGTACCGGGGCCTATTCTCAAGAGACCCCCAATGCATAACACGGAAGACATCTCACCTCACCCGATCATCACATGTCGAAAGAGCCGTTCTACATGCTGCCCATGCTCTCAGCATCCCGGTGCGTCTCGGAATCAAGTTGGTTGCCCGTACTAGAATACCGATCTGGAGCATTGAGCATTCAATATGCAGTCTCGAATGTGCCCTGCTGCTCAAAGAATGGCTTTAGATGATTTCAACGACAGTGCGATCCAGGGGCTCTGAAGATCTGCGCAAGATCGAGAGAAGGATTTTGGCAATTATCACTGGAATCATTAAGGAGATGTCTTTGGCTGAAAGCTTGGATACCTTTGAGGACGAGGCCTCACATATTCAACGGATGGCTGCTACAGTGGTTAAACTATGGACTCAAATATTTCAAGGTGTCCATGTTCTTGAGATTGACGATGTTATCAAGGAAGGTCTAGAGCTTATCGCGAGTGCTAGTCTAGATTGATGCAAACTTTGCCAATGAAATCACCAGATGCGAGACATTCCAAAGCTGCGATGATTCCCTCCCGATTGAAACCAAAGGTCTTGTCAACTGGCATTCGCAGTTCACGACTTGCCATAAATTTCACTGCCTCCTCGAGCTGCTGCTTCGATCCAGCCAAGATGCCACGAAACACCACACCCTTCACCAGAGTCAGCCAAGCAATGCTAGGCAACTTGTCTGGGGGTAGATCCGTCAGGTATCCGATGAGAGAAACGGTGCCTCCCCATGCAACGGACTGGAAGCTCCGCTGAATAGTCCCAAGTCCGCCGACTTCAATAACATTGTCGACGCCCTGACCGTTGGTGATCCGCTGCACCTCGACATCCCAATCAGGATGAGTGTTGTAGTTGATGGTATAGTCGGCGCCATACGTGGCCCTCACATATTCGAGCTTTTTGTCACTGGACGACGTGACGATAGTAGTTGCACCGGCAGCTTTGGCAAATATGAGGGCTGCGAGGGACACCCCTCCAGTTCCTAAAGATAGTAAGTTGGTGTCTCTTCGCGGAATTGTAGTGGATAATACCGAGAACGAGCACAGTTTGACCTGGCTTCAAAGGCGCATAGCCATAGAGAGCATTCCAAGTTGTCGAGCCAATGGTCACCAGAGCAGACCACTGAGTGAAGTTGTGGGACGACTTGGGCAGCTTGATGACAGCATGCGCCGGAAGGGCCAGATACTCCTGAAGAACCCCATCCTTGGGTCCACCGAGAGTGTTGGCGTGATCCTTCACGCAGCCATACAGCAAGGTCAAACTGACCGGAGCGATCACCGAGTCGCCGATGGAAAGCCCGTC
Source organism: Neonectria faginata (assembly GCA_030864175.1). Lineage (NCBI taxonomy): Eukaryota > Fungi > Ascomycota > Sordariomycetes > Hypocreales > Nectriaceae > Neonectria > Neonectria faginata. The sequence goes on along the minus strand of JAULBG010000004.1, from coordinate 2,446,911 downwards.
CACAGCATCGCCAACTTCGACGATCTCGCCAGCCATGTCTGAAAAGGGAATGACCCGATCCTTCACTGGAACAGGGTACGTGGACCTTGCGATGGTCAGGTCTCGATTGTTCAGGGCGACGCTACGTACTTTGACGAGGACGTCATCTTTCCCAATGGTGGGAATAGGCTCTTTGAACTCCTTGAGTCCTCCGAAGCCGTCCCTTGAAGCCCATCGAAATACAGTGTGAGACGACATTTTTGCAAAATGGCAAGTCGCTTGAAGGTGTCGAGGTATGGTTGATGTTGCTGGTGATTGTAGGAGGTGATAGTTTGAGAAGCTTGAAGATGAAATGAAGCTTGGAAAGAATCAGAAGCTGGAGATGGGTTGTTCATTATATACTTTTTCTTACTTTACCACTCCATCGCTTGCGAAGGCATTATGACTGGGATGTCTATGAAAAACGGGTAGCCCGAGGTTGGAGCTATTAGGGTTTGATTGCACAACAAATCAAACGATTGCGAGGGTTCAGCGGTCGCCAGTCAAATTGGGAGGTCCTAGTGCTTGCAGAGCCGAAGGTCCAGCCGTGGGGCTGGGTAAGTTGGAGTAACTAGGGGTTGAAAGTCGAGTGTAAATTTAAGACGTGGAGGATCTTGGCGAGTTGGTAGGGCGATTTCAATATATTGACTGAAGCATTACAATCAACTACATAATCAGAGGACTAACATATAAGGACTCGAATAAATCAATAGAGACGGTTATAGATCATGTTTGACACACCTAGGCCATGTCATATGGGACGATCGCAGCCTTTTAATACTTACCCTAACTACCCCAAATCAACAAAAGGGTCCTCAAGTGCTCCCCGGAATCAGTAGGTGAGAAAAGAGGAATGAAGGCCACAAACCATCGGAGAAAAATGACGGAATTTCATTTGAAGCACCCAATCATGTCGTGCCAGGCTGTAAGAAAGTGGAAGCGAACCAAACCGTAGCACAGCTGTGTGGAGATGAATATATATTTGCTCTGAAAATATCAACACTAACTAACGTACATGTATAGCGAGTGTCTCAGTTAACCGAGTGTCTCAAAAATCCATCAACCTACATCATCTTCATTTGATCAATTAATTCCTCACTGCCTAGCATATTATAGACTAATTATGAGGCTAGAATGCTTCTTGCTCTCTAGGCCCTTCAAAATAACCCAAGATTAAGTCTTCGACGTGCCGCTAGTATCTATATAGTCTCTTAGAAGACCTTAGGTCGCCGACAGCAAGGCATTCAATCTTAATGCAATACTGTCAACAAATCACATTGCCTATCTGATCTAGAGGAATAGATCTTTAAGCACTTTATTCTTGACCTAGATTCGCAAGGATTCCCCCCCAGCTTTATAGTATAAAAGAAATAGCTGATTAATTGCTTGCCGACCGCGATGTGCTATCCGTCAGCACGCATTAGGCTTCAAACTTCGTCAAGCAATACTTAGACCTTAAGATGCGCTTTTTTTAGAAATATAACTACTAGAGAGCTAAATGCGAAGATCTAACCATTATCTACGATTGGTTTTAGCTTGTGGCGAATACAATCGCGAAGTATAGCATCTAATTAGATAATATCTATAACTTTAATGAGATTGGCTTTCTTATAGGCATAATTGCAAGCAGAATGGTTTGGCGGCAGAAAGGGACTAAGAATAACACCCTAAATCGATAATAGTCCCTTAAGAAAGTATACAGTAAAGCGTCATATAGGCATCTTTATTGGTTAGCCTAAAGCTACACTAGATCGCGCATATATACTATAGCAGTCTTATATTTAGTACCCTCTAGCAGGAAAGCATCTCATAAGGATAATTATTAGGTTAGTGAAGAATATTAATAAGGCATTAAAATGGCCTACTACTAGCTTAATGATTAGTATATAAGGGATAAAGGGCAGATAGCAATTTGTATTATGATTAGAAAAGAAGGATCTTAAATTTTCTCATAAATAAAGGCAAAGAACTCAAGCTTCAAACTCAAAGAGTTCTCTTTCTCTTATATCTCTGCAAGAAGGGAAGAATCTCTCTATAAGTAAAAACAAAAATTTCTCTAATCTCTCTTCCTACTGATAATAATTATAATGATAGTTATTATTATGATTATTATCCTCTCGTCCCTCTTCTAACTATCTACTTTATCCCCATTAAATCCTTACTAGTAACTTACTAGCCTATCTGTTTAGGGACCCCCGCTATATATCTTCCCTATGATCTAATAATTGCCCCCAATTAGGCTAGAATTATGCATAAAGAAACTGCCTCCTCTTATAGGAATTAAACAAAAGAAATAAATATATATAGTAAGAAGTATCTTATAAGAGCTTCTTAAAAACTAAATTTAATAAATAAAGAAAATCTACCTAATAATCTACTTCCTCATTCTAGAATTTATCTCTCTATTGGAGAGTTATAATCTCATTAAGAGAACTGCTACTTCCTTTCCTCTTTTAGGCAATATTTGTCAGAAAGCTTGCGTGGCACTTCGATGACTTTATTGTGTGTATTGTCTGTATTCTTCCCCCTGGGCTATCTCTGCCGTGTTTTGGGGGTATTCCTTTCCTTGACTGCCTTCCTATTCGGGCTATACCGGGTGGAGCTTCGGCTAGATGTCTGTAGACCCTAGAGGTAGTCACCTGACCACCTTGTTGGTCTAATGTACATATTCCAATCTAACAATATTATTCCTCCTAGGTAATCTTTATAATTGTAGGCAGCAAAACGTACATAATAAGCATGCGACGCATCCAAGTATGCAACGCACTTTTCCCTCCTATATCTAACTTTTCAATTGATCAATTGATTTCTGTTAAAGCCGTAATTATAAAAGGCAATAAAACTTCTAAATATAGCTATTTAAGCTTATATTTAAGCTTAAAAATTCTATTTTAAATCATACAATAATATGCTAAAATACAGTATTAATAACACTGTTCGCACTGTATACGTCATCATTGACCAATCGGGATTCTATTCCTCCATGCTTTAAAATCAAGAATTTCTAATTTCAAATCCTTTAAAATCAAGATTCTAAAGCATCCAGATTTTATATGATAACAAGAGTAAAACCATTGGAAAGCTCGAATTTTGGGCTTCTGGATGGTATACGATATGTCCTGATTAAAGGTGAATCGGACCGACAATTCGTCTATAAAAGAAGGGCTTCCCCTGGGATTTATTCCTTCTTACTTTTCTACTCTATATAGATGCATAGATCCTCTACATGCATAATACACTATTATCCCCCTTTATTATTCAGTCCTCCCTATATATACCTCTATAAGAGATATTCATTTATCCGATAGTTCTTAAACCTTCCACTTGCTTGATAACCTCTAACAGTCTTAAAGCTTGATGTGTAGCTACAGACTCTAACGCTAGTTGAGGAGGAGGCTAGGCCCTTAACCCCTTGGGTTTCAAAGACCCTAAAGACCGTACTTAAGGCTAGGTCTCAGTCTAAATACCTTAAGAGACGAATCAGAAGACATTAAAGTAGCTCCCTAGAGTTAATTCTTAGGGCATTAAAGTCTCTTACTAAGGGTACTAAGGCAGTCTTACATAAGAATGTCTTATTAAAGGCTAAAGTATAGGATCTTCAACATGCGAATGAGATACTAAGCTAGCGCTAGAGGGCAAAAGAACCTAACTATAGAAAAGAGGGGTAATAATAGTAGAAGAAGGAAGGCAAGCAATTGATCAGATAGATATTAATGTGTAGGTAGTGGCCAAATTGTTAAGAAGTAGTAGTCAAAGAAGGTTAGGGCAATTGAGCATTAAGTGCTATAGAGTGTGCAATAAGACTAAGCATAATGTAAGGATATATTAGGTAGTAATTGAGACCTTTAAAGAAGAGTATAGTAAGTAATTTCAATTAATTAGATAATTTGTAGTGTTTTTATTATAGTTTCTATCTTAGGGGGGGAATAAAAGTGTATTGCATACTTAAATGCATTGCATGCTTATTATGTATGTTAATAGTATTATAAGTAGAGTCAATTAGGTCTACCTACTAGCTTAAAAAGATTAGACCTTTAGGAATGTAGGTCATATAGGTCTTCAATTTGGGCAGATAAAATGTTGATTGCTTGGCGATTAAGGGCAGACACATTAAGTTAGTATTAATAGTCATTTTCTTTGCCCTATTGCCCATTTTGAAATTGCGATATATTTCTTGCCCTTCCTCAACCTTTTGATCATTCATATAGATAGGGAGAGCATTGCTAATAAACTAGCTTATTAAGACCGTTAGGGTTATTAATCTAATTATGTATTGTTGCTATATCTACAGCTATTTTTCAATGACAACCTATTTTAAGGAGCACATCTTGACCCCCTTCTACGCTTATATCTCAGTTTAAAACTTCATAAGCGGTTAGTATGCTAATTGCGTTTAGCATAACTATCCTAATTGCAATTAGAAGTTTCTCCTTAGATATTTAGCTTTAGGTCATTAAGAAGGTCTCTAGAAATTCCCCTTAGGTAGTAGAGCTACCATTCTAAAATATTGACTTTCTTTACTTCTAATATCTTCAATCCTCACTCTTGCCCTTAAATTATCTTAGAGTATCCTTCTAAGTTTAGCAGCTTATTTAATGCTAAAATCTATAGATAGATTGCTTAAGTCTCTACTTAGACTCTTTATAGTAAATATTAGGCTTTTTAGTAGATTAAATTAGCAATTCTTATTAGAAGACTTCCTCCCTAGAATAGACAATAAGTAGTAAATGATTAATATCCTATATTACTACTTAGCTATTATTGCTTTTTTCTTTTCTAAATAGGCTCTCTTTTTCTTATTCTTCCTTTACTTATAAGATTTATTTATCTTTTAGTAGGCATAAAGTTCGATTTAGGTAATCATTTTAGGGTCTTTTCTCTTTATAGATGCAGTTTGTTTAGTCTTCTCTAGTGACTTAAATATCTTCCTCCTTTTGCCCCTCCCCACATAGTAATACTGCTATTCTTAGCTGGCACTATATCCTAGGTGTCTTATAAGACACTTAGATAGTGTGATAGGGGTCCCTAGATAGGTAGGCTAGTAGGTTACTAGTAGGGATTTAATGGGGATAAAGTAGATAGTTAGAAGAGGGATAAGAGAATAATAATAAAGAATAATTATTATTATAATTAGTTAGAAGAAAGATTAGAGAGATTTTTGTTTTTACTAGTAGAGAGATTCTTCCCTTCTTGTAGAGATATAAGAAAAAGAGAGCTCTTTAAGCTTAAAGCTTAAGTTTTTGCCTTTATTTATAAAAAGATTTAAGATCTTCCTTTATTTTTAATCATAATTTAAATTATTATCTACCCTTTATTCTTTATATACTAATTATTAAGCTAGTAGTAGGCCATTTTAATACCTTATTAATATTCTTTTCTTACTATTAACCTAATAATTAATCCTATAAGATGCTTTCTTGCTAGAGGGTCCTAAATATAAGACTACTATAGTATATATATACGATCTAGTATAGCTTTAAGCTAACTAATAAAAATACCTATATAATACTTTACTATATACCTTCTTAAGGGACTGCTATTAATTTAGGGTATTATTTATAGTCCCTTTCTGCTGCTAAATTTAGAGGTTATAATAGGGTAGCAAATTAATTAATTTAGCTTAATAGGTAAGATTAATTAATATATTTTTAAGCTACTACTATTAGACTTAAGGAAAGTAGAAAGATAATAAGAAAGAAAAGATAGAGAGAATTAAGACCTCCTTAAAAAGACCTTAAACTTAAGGACCCTAAAGAATTATAATAAATCGAACTAGTAAAATTAATAATATATAGCTTAATTGAAACTACTATAAGAAATAAGATAAGAATAAATGCCTAAACTTTAAACTATATTACTTATTATTATGCTTATTTCTCTACCTTAATAGCTTTAAGAAAAAATAGAATATACTTAAACTTAAAAGTATCTTATAGTATAATATTATAAGATTTCTATAACTATAGGGGCTTCTTATAAGAAAAGGAATATTATTTGACCTTATTAAGTAATTAGTAGAGTGAGAACTTATATTAGCTTAGATAATAAGAAGGTATTACTAGAATAATTATTATGTAGTTTTTCATAAAGGACTAATATCTAGCTACTTTAGCTTTAATAATTCTTTATATTATAAGAAGTTAAGAGCTAAAGAGAGGTAAAGTAAGGAAGGGTTTATTTAAAAAGGAAAGAAAGAGAAGGGAATAAGAGATATAGAGATATAATAACTTTTATAAATAATATAAAGGGCACTAAAATTATAAGTTTTAACCTTTATTAAGAGATTTATAGAGATATTTATATAAAAATTATAACTAATTTAAGTTTTATTTAGTATTTTTATTTATTTTTTATTTATTTTATTCTTTAATTATACTATTATCCCCCTAAGAGAGATAGTATAATAATTAAGGCTTTATTTTATTATAGCTAATAAGGGCTATATCTAAAGGAAAGAATTGCTCTCTAATAAGTAAGGATCCTAAGGGCTATAATTATGATTTTACTACTACTATTAGAGCAGAAAAGAGAAGGAAGAGAAAGAGAGTATCTTATTTAATGCCTATAAAGGTAGTACCCTAAAAACTAAATTGATTTAATATGTATATAAAGTCTTAATTAGTGCTTATTATACTCTTAATTAAGGATCTTTTATTAATCTAAATACTAATTAATCTTAATATTAAGACTGATAAAATGGGCTTAAAGGTCTTAGACCTAATAGAGAAAGAGAAGATAAGTAAAAAACCTAAAGCTCTTATCTTGATCTATATATTTAATTATATCTTTAAGAGGACTAATATCTTTAGCTACCTAAAGATATTTAAGAACTATATTAAGAGATAAGTTCACTTAGACAAAAAGAAGGCTTAATTAATACTATACTTTATCTATAAAGATATTAAAATGAAGGTCCTAAAGGCTACTAAATATAGTACTTAAGAATAAATTAAGGTAAAGCATCTTAAAGACTTTAAGAATAATAATAAAGAATAATAGATTTAATCCCTCTATAAGGTCCTTAAGATAAATACTTAGTCTATAAAGAATATAATAAATAAAGAGATTCTTATTTAGCTTAAGACCTATAAGGAGTTATATAATACTATTAATAATAGTAGGAAATTTAAGAAAAGAAACTTTTATATTATTTTCTATACTTTACCCTATAAGGTTATCATTTAGGTATATTAATAGAAGAATATCTTAGTCTAAACCCTATAATCTAAACTATATAATACTATAATTAATCTTATTATATACTTATTAGAATAGGATTAATCTTTTAAAGACCTAATTGAGAAGCCTTAAGAGAGAGAATTCAGTTTGGGGAGGAGGCCTTAGGAGATAGATATAGATCTACAAAATCTACCCCTAATAAAGCTAGCTATTAATATTATAATTGATTCTCTAACCTAAATAGTCTAGAATATAAGCATTAATACTATAAAGAGATATAAAGATGTAGAAGTACATCTAGCTGCTATACTCTAAGGAAGTCTTAATAAGTAGAGGCTTTTTAAGCCTCCCAATAGCAATCTATCTGTCAATTACAACCATTCTAAGTATATAGGACCCTACAGGACGGACAGCTAGGATATCCTCATCAATGCTAGCTATAGGTAGAGGCAGCTGAAGTGTTTCTATTGCAGAATTTCAGGCTATTTCCCAAGCTAATACTATAAATTGCAGAGGAATAGAGAAGCTAGCTACTATAACTTTAACTCTAAAGTAAGCATAGTTTAGGTAGGATGAAGAGAAGCCATTCTCCCTCTAAAGCTAGTCTAGAAGATAGGACTCCTTAAAGAAGTTAAGAAGCTTGCTATTATATAGATAAAGAAAGTCCTAAAGTTACTAGCAATAGGTTTTCTTAATAGAATAATGTTAGAGTCTACTATCTGCAATTAGAACCCTAGCTAAGAAGAGTAAGACCTTATAACTAACTTCATAAAGAGAAATTAAGATACTCTTTATAAAGATATAATTATCAATAGGATTAGCAGAAAGATAGAACTCTAAGAAGGGGAACTTATTAATAGGATAATATAATTAAATATTATCTTAATCAATAAAAGAAGCTTTAAAGAATTAATAAGTATCTTAAATAATAATATTACCTTTAATATAGCAGCTAATAAGAGGCTAAGGGTAGATAATAAGACTGAAGAAATTAAATAAAGCTACTTAATTCTAATAATAACCTTAAGGATCTTTAAGCATATAAACCTAGATAATCAAATAATAGCTAAGGCTATTGCAAAGGGGGACCTAATAGAGACTCCTACCTGACTATAAAGCTTAAGAATAGAACTACTTTAAAGTAGAGAGTCTTAACTATAAAGATTAAGGTTATTATTCCCTAGATCATTATGAATGACCTAGAATTTAGATAATCTATAGCTAAAGAGCTATCTAACCTTGCTAATGGGATTATAGAGACTATCTAGATAGACCCTAACCTATCCTACAAGACAAAAAGAGTAGGGAAGGTCAAAATAAACAATATTATAGAATGAACTAACTTAAGCTTCTTAGATGCTTATTTTAACAAATTGTCTTAATGCTATAGGGTCAATACTATTATTATTAGTCTAAAAGGATTGCTACTAAAATCTTATAATAACTTTTATCTTACTCTAAAAGACTACTTAATAATAAACTCTAACTTAATGAAGAAGATTTCCTACAAAAGGGAAACTAAAAGACTAAATCTAGAAGTATCTTATAAAATAGTTATATAAGTCAATCTAACCTTAATCTAACCTTTAGACTTAAGAAATATCTTACAATACTAAGATCTTCTAAAGCTATAAGTAAGACTTAAGAATCTAAATAGTTATATTTAGGAAGCTATTATTAATACTAAAGCTAAAGAGAATATTATATTAGATAATATTATTAAGATTAATAGGCTTAATATTAAGCCTATTAAGGCTAAAATTACTTCCTTCTTAAAAGATTATATTATAATAGTAGGAGTAATTAAGGTTAAAGTCTATTTAAATAATATCTTTATTAATAAAAAAGATATATATAGCTTTAACCTTTATAGTATTAATTCTATTTATTTTAGGAATGCCTTTCATTAAGAGAATAAAGATTATCTTTAATTATACTACCCTTCTAAGTAAAATATTAATTTACTACTAGTTAGAAGATATTAAGATTATATCCCTAATTATAAGTAGAATTAAATAAAAACTCCTAATTATTACTTAAAAAGTACTAAAAGGGATTAAATAAGTAAAGAAGTACTCTTTAAATTAAAAAGAATAGATATTTATAGTTTAAAGGAGGATAATATTAAGTATTTTATTAGAAGTATTAATAAAAAGATAGCTAAAAAAGTCTTTAAGATTATTCTTAAGGACTAAATAAAAAATAATAATCTAATAATAATTAAAGCTATTATAGTATAATAATTAAGTCTAAATATTAACTATAAGGATATAATAGTTTAGATTAATATAATATATAAAAGGAAGGCTAATAAGATCTTACTAAGAGATAATATCCCTTCTAATAAATCTATACCTAAAGGAAACCTATTCTAGAGGGAAAAAAGGTAAGAAGAGGTTAAAGGAGACCTAAAGTAAGATTTACCCTATTCTAACTATATTATACTTAAGTTCTTAAAGATTAAGAAAGGTTTTAAGCTCTTTAGAGAGAGGCTAAAAGACATTATAGATTAAATAAGAAATACCCTTTAAGATGAAGAAAGGGATATCTTCTAATAGATTCTCTTCAATAGGGAAGAAGCTTTAGCTTGGACCTTTAAGGAAAAAGGGGAAATCGACCCTAAAGTAGTGCCTCTCTAAGTTATTAAAATCACTTTATATAGTACTTAGCATTATAATAATATAATAATTCCTTAAGGGATCAAAAGAGAGTTATTAATCTCTTAAAAATGTAGCTAAAAAACAAGATTAATAAGGAAAGTTATACTTCTTATAGGAATTATTAGATACTTATTGTAAAGAAGGATAGAGAATTATGCCTTATTAATTTAGCAAAACGATATAATGCCTATACTATCTAAAATAGTATAATTCCTCCTAGAATGAATAACTTTTTAGCTAAATTTAGAATATATAAGATCCTCTCTATACTAAACTTCTTCTTAGAATATAACTAAGTGAAGCTAGATATAGGAAGTAGAGATCTAATAACCTTTAATACTCTAATAGGTCTAATAAGACTATATATACTACTATAAGAAGCTATAAACTTAGTAGCCTAGTTTACTAGGATTATAATAAGGATCTTTCTTAATTTCCTTCTAGATAAAGTAAGGGATTTCCTAAATGATATTAGCATTAAAGGCCTAAAAACTAACTATAATGAGGAGGAGAGTCTTCCTAAAGTTAGGAGATTCATCTTAGAGCATTTTATCAATCTTAATACAGTCCTAGTCAATATAGAGCTAGCTAGTTATATAATTGCTAGCAAGAAGTCAGCTTAGTACTAAAAGACTGCCCCTCTTATAGGATATATCTATAGCATAAGTAGAAAGAAGCTTATAGAAGATAAAGTTATTAAGATTATTAAGTAGGAGAGATATTCCTCTCTAACTAAAGTAAGAGGCTTCTTTAGCATTACTAGCTACTACTAAATCTAGATTAAGAACTATACTTAAATTGCATAGCCTCTTACCCTACTGCTAAAGAAAGATACTACCTAGAACTAAGGGAAAGATTAAATAGCTATAATAAGGCTACTAAAGGAAAAGATTATATTTGCCTTTATTCTTATAATTCTTAACCTTTTAGAAGGAGTAGGGAAGATTATCCTAATAATTAATATTAATATCTTAAGATAGGGAGCTATCTTAATGTAAGATATTTAAGGAAAGTATTATCCTATAAGATTTAAATCTAGAACTTAGACTAATACTGAAAAGAAGTATAATATAATTAAGCTAGAGTGCAAAGGAGCCCTTTATACTATCTAGAGGATATATATATATATCTATAGTTATCTATTTACTTTAGAGATAGATTCTAGGGTATTAGTAAACTAGCTAAACAATTAGGTAAATAATATACTAAGAGCTATAGTTATTAGATAGATTAGCTATTTGCTACTTTTTAACTTTATAGTTAAGTATGTCCTAGGAAAGAAGAATATAGTTATAGATAGTCTATTAAGGAAAGAATAAGGACCTTTAGACCTTATAGATTAAGAAGTAGAGTAGGATATTAAGGATATAATTAATGCTTATTTTAATGCTATTCTCTTTGGGCTAAAAAATAACCCCCTTTTAGACAATTATAAGGCAGACTAACTTATCCTAGCTAAGTACCTAATAATACTTAAAAGACCTAAAGGAATATCAGTATAAGACTTTAAGAGACTAAGAGCAAAGGTAATATAGTTCTTTATTAGGGAAGGTTAAGTCTAAAAATAAGGACTAAAAAAAGAAAATAACTTTATGCTTATTATTAATAATAATAACCTTTAAAAGTATCTTATAATATTATATTATTATTATAGGGGCCATAAAGGGCAAGAAGTAATAATAAAAATTATTTCTTAGTGCTATTTTTAGTAATAATTAAGATAGTCTTTAGAAATAATTATTTAGAAGTATTTAATATATTAAGCGCACTTAGCATAAAGGCTAGCTAAAAAGGCTAAATAAATAGCTCCTTAATACCTAATAATAAAGATCTATATTGATAGGCAGTACTTACCCCTTAATAAAGGCAAGAAGTTCTTACTAGAAGCTAGATATAACCTAACTGAATAGATTAAAGCTATAGCTATTAGTAACCTTACTGCTACTAATATTAAGAGATTTATTAAGAGGATTATTTATTATTATAAAATGCTAGTAAAGATTATTACTAATAATAGAGGGAAGCTTATAAAAGGGATCCTAAATGAGCTAAATAAGCTAGGCATTATAATATCTAAAATCTCATTCTATAACTTTAAGTTAAATAGGTTAATTAAAGTTAGGTATATATCTATAATGAATTACTTTAAGAAGCTTAAGAAGCTAGGGAAATAGGTAGATTTAGTTGAGCTAGCTCTTCTTATAGATAGATTAGCAATCTAAGGATTATATAATTATTCTCCATTTTAGCTTCTTTATAGATAAGAATCTATCCTTCCTCTTAAAGTTAAGATCCCTACCTAAAGACTTATCAATTAGGATAATATTAAGGATAAGAAAGATAAGATTCTAGCTAGAATATAAATCCTAGAAAAACATAAGGAAGATATTAAAGCTACCTAAGTAAAGGTTAAGGAATATTAATAGACCTTAGCTAGAAGGACTAATATATTAAACACTTTTAAGCTAAGAAAGATGCCCTTATTGCTAGAAGACTTAATCCTTTAGTATAATATATAAAATTATAATAATCTATCTTCTACTATAAAGCTCAAGCTAAGATAGATAGGACTATATAGGATTTATAAAGCCCTTGCTAAGACTATAACTTATAAGCTTAAGATACTTATAGGAATTAAGCTTCTAAGGACTTATTATAAAGACTAACTAAAAGCTTTCTAGAAGGATCCTTAAGGTTAGTAAATAAGCCTTAATAATAAAGAGATAATAGAACTACTATCTAATAATAAGGATAAAGGGTTAGATAAAGAAGTATCTTATAATATACTTTATAAGCTAAGTGAGTTAGATTTCTTATTAAATAACCTTAAATTAGAACCTATTATTTAACTATAGAGGGGGGCTTAAAGGAGATTTCTAGATCTATATCCTAGAGATAACTAAGGAAGCTAGGGATTAGTATGTAGCTATCTAAGTGTCTTATAAGACACTTAGGATATAGTGCTAGCTGAGGATAGTAATATTACTATATAGGGAGGGGCAAAAAGGAGGAGGATATTTAGATTACTAAAGAAGACTAAATAAACTGCATTTATAAAGAGAAAAAACCCTAAAATAATTACTTAAATTAAACTTTATGCTTACTAAAAGATAAATAAATCTTATAAGTGAAGGAAGAATAAAAAAAAAAGAGTCTATCTAAAAAAGAAGAAAATAATAATAATTAAGTAGTAATATAAGATATTAATTATTTATTACTTATTGCCTATTTTAGAGAGGAAGTCTTCTAATAAGAATTACTAATCTAACCTACTAAAAAGCCTAATATCTACTATAAAGAGTCTAAGTAGAGACTTAAGTAGCCTATTTGTAGATTTTAGCATTAAATGAACTGCTAGACTTAGAGGGATACTCTAAGATAATTTGAGGGTAAGAGTAAAGATTGAAGATATTAGAAGTAAAGAAAGTTAATATATTTAGAATAGTAGCTTTACTACTTAAGGGGAATTTTTAGAGACCTTCTTGATGACCTAAAGCTAAATATTTAAAAAGAAACTTCTAATTGCAATTAAGATAGTTATATTAAATGCAATTAGCATACTAATTACTTATAAAGTTTTAAACTAAGATATAAGCATAAAAGGGAGTTAAAATATGCTCCTTAAAATAGGTTATTATTAAAAAATAGCTATAAATATAGCAATAATATATAATTAGGTTAATAACCTTAATGAAGGTAATAATAAGAGCTTTAAGATAATAAGGCTAGGAAGGAAGGGTAATGAAGAAGTAACTACTAGGATGAGCCTATTTAGCTAGGATAAAGACAGACTAAAGAGTATAGGTTGCTAGAAGCTTAATCCTAGAACTAATTATCAAATTGTAAAAAGAAAGTTATTAAAGGAACTAAATAAGGAAAGATAAATAATTACTAAAAGAAAGGAATTAGATATTTAACTCTATATATATTAGGCAGTTAAGTCAATTAATAGCCTAAAAACTATAGAACTAAACCTAGAATGATTTTAGAATCTAGAGAAGTATCTTATTAGATTATCTACTTAAGTAAAAGAAAGAAAAAAAGAACTTATTAGAGTAAAAGTCAAATTAAGGTATAATATAAAGAAAAATTTAAGAAGAATAATATTATAGTCTTTCTAGTAAATATTAGCCTAATGAGTAAATAAATTAAAATTAATCTAATACTTAATAAGATAATAGACATTTAGGAGCTTTAATTAAGGGAGACCTAAGAGGATAATAAGCTTGTCCTAATAAGTAGCCATTATGGCTAGCTAAGATGCTAAAGAAGGATAAAGGAAGAAAGTAATTAAAGAAAGCCATAAGGAAATAATGAATTTGAGAAAGAGAAAAAGGGAGATAATTAAAGAAATAATAGGCAATAAGATTTAAGCCTTAGGGCTAATTTAATATAGCCTTTTATAAAAAAGGAAGTATTTTAAGAAGTAAGTATCTATATTTATTAGATTAAATAAGATAAAATTAAAGAGATATTCTAGTAAATGATAACTATTATTATTATAATTTACTATTATAAATAAAGTAATAATCTATAATAAAGAAAATATTAGATATATAGCCTCTTAAAAATACTTATATATAAGCCCTCCTCTTTACACTTTAGCCCTAAGTAAAGCCTATATTATAACTCTAGCCCCTATACCTTAATTCTCCTCCTTTTAAGCCTAGATTTTAATAATTATCTTATTCCTTACTTTTCTATAATCTATCTATCTTTTAGAATCTCTATATACCTTAAAATACTATTATAATAGCTACTTCTAAAAATACTAAGAAGATTAAATAGTTCTTCTACCCCAATAAAGAATTAATACTCTATAAAGGACTTATCTATAATGAAGGGGGTAAATAAAGCTTCCTACATTATAATAAAATGCTATTTAAGATGCCTCTTAATTAATACTTAAATGAATAATCTACCTTCTATCCGTCTTAGCTTGATTGGTCATATTAGAAGGATATTAGCCTAAATTGCCCTACCCTTAGAGATAGAGAGGGGATCTAAGCCTAGGTTAGATCTATTTAATATCACTTAGATTTTAATAAAAAAGACTTTAGCCCCTAGAAGGAATACTATACTAATCTATAGAGCCTCCTAAGCAATCTTTAGAATAACTAAATATTAACTAACTTTAGCCTCTTTATATTCCTTTATTTAATAACTTATAATCTAAGAGACTTAATTACTATTGCCCTTAGTAGCCTCAATCTTAATACCTCTAATGTCTAAAGTAACTAATAGGGACAATCTAAGTACTCAATTAAGCTCATCTAGGAGATAGCCTCTATCTTAAAGAACTGACCCACTTTAGGATTCTAACTGCTATAAGAGGTTCAGTTTAATTACTAATTCCTCATTAAGATTGTCTATTTTGCCAATTAGACCCATTAGGTTACTTATATCTAGGATGCTAAAGATACTTACCTTTGCGTTTTTAACACTCTAAAGAAAGGGAAGGAAGATCGATTTGTAGCTATTATTACTGCTTAAAGAGAAATTATAGCTAAAAATAGTATACCTTATGACTTCTTTATCTTTAGAATGCTTACCTCTCATTAAGATAGCCAATAAGAATATAATTATTTTAGAACCTTCCTTATCACTTTAGCTATCTAAGAGTTAGTTAGTCTATTAAAGGGATAAATAATTGATAGAGGTATTACTATAAAGAATCTTACTATTTAGGGAGTCTTAAATAAGTTGCCTAAGGGAGCTAGATTTGCCCTTTATTTTTAGGACTAAAAGATTAGATAGCCTAAAAAAGCAAAGAAGGGAGATAAAGAAGGAATATAAGCACTCAATCTTAACTAGATTAAGAGCTTTTTTTAGCTACATAATTATAAAAGAATTAGGGATTAAGAACCTTAAATATAGAAGAGGAAAGACTAACTGTATAATTAAGCGATCTTTAGATACTATATACTAATTCCTATGAGAAAATTAGAAGCTTTAAATGTCTAATATCTATATAAACTATAGCGGATTCCTAACAATCTTTTAGTCTAAAGTTGGATCTCTAAGCTCCCTAATCAATACTGCCTAATTTAGCATCTTACTATACCTTTTAGATAAAAAATTTAAAGTTCTTCTATATATTAATTAAATACTAATAAGATTAAGTTTATAATATCTAATAATCTTATTGAAGCTTACTTAAGGATAGAATATAATATTATTAATAGGCTCCTAAAAGAATATAGCTATAAAGTATCTAGAAGTATTATCTTATTTAGCTTTAGTAACTTACTATATTAGTTACCAATTTGAATCTTATTATTACCTTTATAATCCCTAATAGTCTCTACTAATCAAACTAGGAAGACTCTAATTATAATTTCCTTATCGGGCAGCTCGCCTAGATAGATCTCACTAAAGATGCCTTCTTAAGCTTAAATACCCCTATAGACCTTAAGAAGTAATATCTTAATGAGAGAAGTATCTAAGAGCCTAATAAGAAGCAATATTTCAATGTAGGATATATTGCTAGCTTCTATGCCTATAAAGACCTAAATGACTTAAATCCTAACGGTCTTAATAAGCTAGTTTATTAGCAATATTCTTTCTATCTATATAGATAATTAAAAGGTTAAAGAAGGGCAAGAAATATATTATAATTTCAAAATAGGCAATAAAGTAAAGAAAATAACTATTAATACTAACCTAATATATCTACCCTTAATTATTAAGCAATTAATATTTTATTTGCTCAAATTAAAGACTTATATAATCTATATTCTTAATAGTTTAATCTCTTTAAGCTAATAAGTAGACCTAATTAATTTTGCTTATAATACTATTATATTGCCTATAATTATAAAGATTACCTAAGAGGAATAATATTGCCTAAAAGAGGAAAGAAAATAATAGTTTTTTTAATAAGATTATAACTCTCTAATAGGAGAATAAATTCTAAAATAAAAAGGTAGATTATTAGGTAGATTTCCTTTATTTATTAAATTTAGTTTTTAGGAAGCTTTTATAAGATACTTCTTATTTTATATACTATTTATTTATTTATACTCTATAGACTTAAAAGGTAGATAGTACTTCTACTCTATATAAATATAAGAAAAACCAAATTGGATAAAAACCTATATTATTATTATAGTGGGCCTATATTAAGCCCCTTATTTAGTCATAGTGCATAAGTAAATAGTCCTTCTTATTAAGACTAGAATTATCTTATTTCTTAGAAATTTAGTAGGAAAATTAAAGGAAAAATTAATAAAGGAAAAATAAGAATTTCTTATATCTTAGATTCTAGGTTTAAGGTAGGTATATATTGGTTATATATTGGCTATATACTAGTAATATGCGTATGGGATTATTATGCAGTTGCGGCTAGAGGCCTAGATTTTAAGTGGGCAGATTCAGCTACTAGTAGGTCTGCCAGTTGGCACTTTACTGTTAGTGGCTGGGGGTCAACATAAGCCTAAGGCTCTACAGCCGTTAATAGCTACTAGCTACAGCCCGAATTTCTGCTATTTGGTCCCTTCGCTTGGTCTACAATGCCCTCCTTTCTTTCTTCCCTCTTCAATGCCTCTATAAGTTGCCCTCTCCTAGCTTCCTAGCTATACCTATGCTAGCATTAGGTCTTAAGTATGTCACTAACTTCTATTCTTTCTACTAGGATTATTATTGATATGTTCGTCCTTCCTACTGCTCATTGCGGCCTCACTAGCGATGTAGCTCTATTGCGGTCTCATTGCTATAGTAGCTAACTTCTTTATATAGCTGAGGATGATAACTGCGATGACTACAATGATGATGATAATGACGATAATAATAATAATGATGACAATACTAGCTATACCTATAGGTTCCTCCTAATGCATTCCCATTATATGCTTAGGCTAACCCTAAGTAGGCAAAGAGAAAGGCTTAGGCTAGAGAGGAAGGTATAGCTACTTTAGGGGATAAGTCTTTTGCCCCTACTTCTATAGGGGCAATATAGGATATTCCCTATTTTGCATATATTATACAGATAGGTAAAGATAGTATAGTAGGTCTCTACTAAGACTAAGCAAATGTAGCAGTAAGTAGCTATATAGCTTATGCTTGCATGCATAAGACCTATATGCCCCTACTATTTGCTATTATTACTACTGCTTAAGCCCTAGTAGAGGCTCTCTAGTATAAGAGTGGGGATAGTAATATGAGTGTAGGTTAGATTTATAGCGTAGGAGTATAGCTAATTAGGAGTAGGGCAAAGAGCTTAAGTGGCTTATAGAGGCAGCCCTTAGGGCTAAGAGTTAGGCTCCTAAGCGGGCAAGCACTATACTTATAGTAGTAATTATAGGCCTAATGTCTAACCAGTTTGACACATTAGTCAGTAGGATCAACTGTATCGCTAAGGCGCTTGAGCGCCTTAAACTCAATATAATTCTAGCTCTTGCGCTTAGTTGCATCTTAGGGCCGGCTGGGGCTCTAGATCTTAGGGAATCTAGCAGGAAGGGCAAGAGTAATAATAATAATAATAATAATAATAATATTAATAATGACAATAAGAAGATAGACAATAGGGTCTAGGAGTAAGGTCGGATAGTAGGTAGTAGAGGCATAAGTTTAGAATGAGTCTATAGGTTAGCACTATAAGCTTAGAGGACTTAATAGGGGGGTAGAGGATTTAATTAAGTTAGTAGCTATTATAAATAGGCTAGTTTTTTTGCCCTTTATGGCTTTTTTTTAGGTATATTTTATCTCTTTATGAGGGGGGCAAGAAGTACTTAATATAAGAGCATATTACTTTTGCCTAACTGCTGCAGACTCTAGCTAATTGCCTTCTAACCTCCTAGTCTACTTCTGCATTATAGTTATAATTACTATAGATATAAAGGGCTAGCTTATAGTATAGGATAAGGTATTAGTATAAGAACTAATAAGTAATTACTTACACTATACTACAGTCTAATAGTTAGAGCCTAAGTTCGCACTAGTTCTATAGTAGTTTTGCAAGGAGGCTGCATTATTTAGTGAATCTTAGGCAGAAAATAATTATATGCTTGGGTATTTCCTTGCCAGTCCTATATAGGCATTGCAGTGAGGGCACATTAGGGATGCCCTTTGAGAAGAGAAAGCTTCTTAATCTAATTTTTCCTATTCTTAGCTATATAAGCATTAAACTTTAGTGCTTATTAAGGCTATAATATAAGTATAATACCTTCTTATTATTAGTAGGGAAGTAGATTTCTATAGGTTTTAGGCGATTTATCCTTTAGTGCTCTCTTACTATATCTTAAAGTTAGTTCTATTATATAGTCTACTAGGATAAAGTATAGGCCTTAATTGCATCTAAAGTTACTTTATATCCTTCATAAGGGAGCTAGCTCTTAAGCTAGTCCTTAACCTCTTATTGCGATTGCTACTATAGACCTTACTATTGCTTGTGGCGAATTTACCTTATGGCCGCTATAGTAGCGTTCCTAATGAGCGGTATAGTATTCTACCTCTCTATGTGGCTATAGAATTGGGCGGCCAGCTCGTTAAGGTAGATATTGAGGGGAGGGATAGCTAATTCTATTTCTAGAAGGCAGGCTAGTATAGCTTTATATGCCCTAGTAACTATATATAGGCTTTAAGTCTATTCTGCCATAAGTGCTTACGCAATGCTATAGAGCTTACCCCTAAGGGCAGTTAGAATGTAGTAAGCTCCTACACTATAGACTATAATTAACTATATAACCTATATGTAAATTAATCTTACTGCTTTAAGGCTAACTCTCTATATGCTTATAGTAATTATAGTAAGGGCCTATTATTAGTGCTCTAGCTTCTTTTTAAGGTAGTCAATATATAGTCCTTAAAGTAGTTTATAATAGAGGAATAGTCTAAAGAATCTACTTAACTTAGTGGGCATTATTATTAAATCTTTAAGTTAGATCTACATTTAGTCTGCTATATGCTTCTAAGTAAAGTATAAGAGCTATATCTTATCTAGCTCTTAAGTCATTCTATTCGTTTAGGCCTAATTATTGTAGATTTTTTAGGCAGCTTTAAGCTAAGTTTAAGTCTCTTCTATATTGCATTTAAATATAAGTAGATTGATATTATCTATAAACCTAATTACTATTATCCTAAGGGCATTACTAAGGGCTTTATAGAGGCTAGAGATGAAGAGGATAAACAGTATAGGCAATAGGGGGGACCCTTATAGAATGCCTACTTAGACCTAAATAGGGTCTAATATTTAGCTATTAAAGTGGAGCTATACTATTCGCACTATAAGATAGCTAGTAAGCTATACTAAAAGCTATCTTAGGAAGCCCTTTTGCTATAGGGTTGCAATAAGTTATCTATAGTTAACTCTATTAAAGGCCCCTATAAAGTCTAGTTAGAGGAGAGATATAAGGTTACACTAGGCTTAGGCTATATATACTGCTTCTATAATAACTGCTAGGGCAAGCTCTATAGATTTCCTTAGTCTATTGCCTATTTGCCCTAGGGGTAGTAGCCCTTTTGATTCTACTATGATTGTAATATGCTAGCTAATAACTATCTTAATGATTTTGCCAATCATATTGAGTAGGGATATTAATTACTATCCTAATGCAATGCATTATTAGTCTAAGGTCTTATTGGCCTTTAGGATAATTATAGCAATTATAGCATAGAAGTAGGTTAAAAAGTAGCCAATCATAATACTTATGTTTGCTATCTCTATAATTATAAGTATAAGTAGCTTACTATATACTTTTAGGAACCTAGCTAGGATTCTATCTTTGCCTAGGGCTTTCTAGGACCTAATTTTATATAGGGCTTCTTTAATCTCTTTAAGCTTAATATAGAGGCATATTAAGCCCGATTTAGGTTTAAGTATTTTAGGGGGAGGGAGAGGGGGGAGATTAGAATTATTAGCCTAAGGTTTAAAGAAGAATTTTCTTATGAGGATTTTAGTTTTATCTATATAGAGTATTGCTAACTTAGGATAGTCTAGATAGATAAGGGGCAAAAGCTATAGTAAGATTGCAATAGTTCTACTTTACAGTCTTACCTATCTTTCTATTGCCTAAAATTATATTATATTATACCTAGGAAGGTCTACTAGGAGCTCCTGCCATAGGGCGCATTAGGCGCTCTTTATGCATTAGTCCTATTGTGTGTGCGCTTCGGCTAAGGCGCGCTAGTTAGAGGGTTGGCTAGTTCGCTAGGCTTTACGGCGGGCTTATTTAAGCTTATTGGTTGCTATAGCTATTTCGGTGTTCCACTACGGGTTACAGTAGGGTCTAGGTTTCTTTTGCTTTAGGGTTGCAAATTGGGCAATTGCCTTAAGCTGCTTTAATAGCTAGTTAACCACTTTATTGAGGGCTTCTATAGTAATTATAGTGCCCTAAGTCCATTAGAGGCAGACTTTTGCTTCATTAGTAGCTCTCTGCTAGTAGGTCTTCCTCTAGTTGAATCTAGAGACTAGATCTAGGGTTAGTTCATCTAGGGTGACTATAATGCGGATGCATTGTGGGAAATAGTTAGATCCCTCTTGGTTATAGTCTATTCCTTCATATATTATATAAATAGTCTTAGTAGCCTAAGCTAGGTTGAGGGTGCTATTGCGGTAGCCTTAGGCCGATCTAGTAATAGTCCTATAAGGCATAATAAGGCTAACTTAAAGTTACTATACTTCCCTAATAAGGTTATTATTACCTCAATCTACTCAGCTATAATAGTCCTAAAGTGGATAGTAGAAGTTAAAATTGCTAATAAGAAGTATATAATTGTCTAGTATAGTACTAATTAGGGCTTATAGTATAGGCAAATTACCTCTACTATTTGGGGGGTTATAAAAAGTAATAATTTAGTATTATATTTTTATGAAAGAGATACTAGCTTAATACTCCCCTGCCTCTAATGTCTATAACTTAGGTCTATAGTGCTTATTAATATATATTATTATATACTTATTATAATAGACTATATAGTAGTTATATCTACTTGGGCAGATTAAGGCCTTAGTCTTAGGGTTTCTATTTAGTTTAAGAAGCATAATTATATTATATTTACTATAGGCTTATAGTACAAC
Organism: Neonectria faginata; assembly: GCA_030864175.1. Classification (NCBI taxonomy): domain Eukaryota; kingdom Fungi; phylum Ascomycota; class Sordariomycetes; order Hypocreales; family Nectriaceae; genus Neonectria; species Neonectria faginata. The sequence goes on along the minus strand of JAULBG010000004.1, from coordinate 2,425,038 downwards.
TTAAATAAGGGTATATTACTAGTTAGTATTCTAGAAGAGTATAAGCATTAATTAATAATTTAGGGAGGGGATAGTATTAGTAAGGAGGCAGTTATAAATACTATAAGTGAAGATAGTATGAAGGAGGTATAAACTTAAGTTGGGGACTAGCTAGAGGTTCTATATTATTTATTTATTGATCTGGGGGGCCTTTTAGGCCTCTTTAGCGATAAGGCTCTAAGGAGGTAGGCTATTAGGGGGGGGGGGAAGTCCCTATATTGAGGGTTTAGTTGTAGTGTAATCTTAGAAGCAGAGGGGTCAGTCAATATAGCCCTCCTTAGCTTATGCCTAATGTGAGGCTGCAATAGGGCAGTCTTAGCTTTAAGCTAGGTATTTACCTTTATAGAGGGTATAGTTTAATAAGATCTCCTTTCATTTAATTAGATATCCTTTACTATTAGCATATATAATGCCTCTATATTGTCTATAGGTTAAGGCTAATTTGCAGTTTTAAGTAAGGTAATTAAACCTAAAGCAATTATAATATTAGGTAGGATAAAGTCCCTCATTAAAAGGCTTACTATTATATAGCTATACATTAAGTAGTAGGCCATTATTATTAAGGTAGTTTGCCTCTTTAATAGAGCTAATATATAAGATTAAATTTATTTTTATACTAAGACTAAATTATTTAGTCTTTTGCCTTTTTACTTAGAGGATTATTAATTAGTTAGATTTATTAATTTCTTTAATAAGTTTATTAGTATTATTTAGGATAGATATAAGTTAGATTCCCTTTATTATTACTATAAAGGTTAGGGGGGAGAGAGCTATATTATTACTAAAGGCTTTAATAACTTAATCTTTAGCGCAATAAGCTTAAGCCTTATCTGCAATAATAAACATAAGGACTATATTACTACTTAGGAGCTTTTTTACTGTAATAATGCTAGTATTGCTATAAGCCTAGTTTGCTACCGCAATAGTATCTTTTAGCATTTAGCTACTAATATTAGGGGGTGTATTTCTTATTCAGATAGTAATTTTGCGTTCAATGCGGCTTTAGGTTATTTGCTTGGGGCTTCTATAGTTCGGGGGCGCAAGATTTTACGCTATAATTGATGTGTAGGATAGTTAGCCTTTTTTGCAGTTTAAGGCTGCGCCTAGGGCTTCTTTAATGATAGAAGTAAGGGCAGTAATGATATTTAAAGTAATTCGCTCTTTAAGGCTTACTTTATAGTTGTGCGAGCTATCCTCTTTGCGGGATATATGCATCTATATCTCCCGCGCGGCGGCATAGGTCTAGATGATATTTTAGACCTAATCGAGGAGATTAGGAGGGATAATTCTAATAATAGCATAATATACTTCATTTTCTAGGTTATCTACCAGTATTCTACTTAATTTTATAGTAGGTATATTACTTTTGCTTAGTATATACTAGCTAATTCCCGCTAAGGGGTTATATTAGCTTTAGTTAAGACTATATACCCCTAAGTTGATGGCCATTAATAGCATATTAGTGCTATCATTATGGCCCTAATGCGCCATTATGCCTAGAGTAATATGCATATGAGGATTCTAATTCTAGTATTAGAATGTATTTTAGAGGCAGATTGAGGCTATAGTAAGTAAAAACTAGATATTTCGCAAAAAGGTTGACAATTTTTCCTTATACTCTATATATTTATTTCTTTTATTTAATTTCTATATAAAGAGGCAATTTTTTTATATATAATCCTAGCCTAATTGGGAGCAATTATTAGATTATAGGGGAAGTATATAATAGGGGTCCCTAAATAGGTAGGCTAGTAGGTTACTAGTAGGGATTTAATAGGGATAAAGTGGATAGTTAGAAGAGAGATAAGGGAATAATAATGAAGAATGATTATTATTATGATCGGTTGGAAGAGAGATTAGAGAGATTTTTATTTTTACTAGCAGAGAGATTCTTCCCTTCTTGTAGAGATATAAGAGAAAGAGAGCTCTTTAAGCTTAAAGCTTAAGTTCTTTACCTTTATTTATAAGAAAATTTAAGATCTTCCTTTATTTTTAATTATAATTTAAATTACTATCTACCCTTTGTCCCTTATATACTAATTATTAAGCTAATAGTAGGCCATTTTAATGCTTTATTAATATTCTTTTCTTACTACTAACCTAATAATTAATCCTATAAGATGCTTTCTTGCTAGAGGGTCCTAAATATAAGACTGCTATAGTATATATGTGCAATTTAGTGTAGCTTTAGGCTGACCAATAAAGACACCTATATAACACTTTATTGTATACCTTCTTAAGGGACTGCTATTGATTTAAGGTGTTATTTATAGTCTCTTTCTGCCGCTAAAACAGCTGCATACTAATTCCTAGCTTCCTTAGTTATGTCTAGGATGTAATCTAGAAGTCTCCTCTAGGCCCCCTCTATAATCGGACAATAGGTTTTAGTTTAGGGTTATCTAATAAGGAATCTAACTTACTTAGCTCATAAAGTGTATTATGAGATGCTTCTTTATCTGACCTTTCATCCTCATTGTTAGATAACAGTCCTATTATCTCTTTATTGTTAAGGCTTGTTTACTAACCTTAAGAATCCTTCTAAAAAGCCTTCATTTAGTCTCTATAATAAGTCCCTAGAAGCTTGATTCCTATAAGTGTCTCAAGCTTATAAGTCCTAGTCTTAGCAAGGGCTTTATGAATCCTATATGGTCCTATCTATCTTGGCTTGAGCTTTGCAGCAGAAGACAGATCGTTATAGTTTCGTATGTCATACTGAAGGACTAAGTCTCCTAGCAATAAGAGCATCTTCCTCAGCTTGAAGGTGTGACGGTCGGGTCTATCCTAGAAGTGTAGGGTAGGTCCGGACGTGAGGTATATGATCGAGTGGATTAGAACGTCAAGGTGAGCAATGTAAGTCACGGTCTGGTAATGGTAGAATGGTAGATTCAATGTAACCAAGTGTGTTGATAGCTAAAGAGCTTAGGGCTCTTGTCTAACGTGCTAAATGAGTGTATATATATACTATATTTGTAATACGGTCGAACGGTGTCGAACAGTGCTGGTTTGACGTACATACGTTAGTAGGTATCGAGCTATGTCGAACGGAGCCCGTTCGACATGCATGTGTAGTCCTGCATGATAGGGAGAAAAAAGTGGATACTGAGATGATTCTGCCGGTCGCGACCGCCTGGTCCCAACCTGGGTCGTGACAGAAGGTGTTCGACGCATTGGTGCTCCTGGCTAAGGTCTGTCAATATTCCTTAACCTTTGCTCGGGCGGCTTTAATGTCTTCTTTATGTCTTTCTAGGATTCATATTCTAGCTAGAATCTTATCTTCCTTATCCTTAATATTATCCTAATTGATAAGTCTTTAGGTAGAGACCTTAACTTTAAGAAGAAGGATAAATTCTTACCCATAAAGAAGCTAGAATGGAGAATAACTATATAATCTTTAGGTTGCTAATCTAGCTACAAGAAGAGCCAGCTCGACTAAATCTACCTATTTCCCTAGCTTCTTGAGCTTCTTAAAGCAATTCATTATAGATATATGCCTAACTTCAATCAACCTGTTTGACTTAGAGTTATAGAATGAGATTTTAAACATTATAATGCCTAGCTTATCTAGCTCATCTAGGATCCTGTAAGGAGCTAGCCGCGGGTTCAGCGCGTATGCGCTGTAGGGCTCGCCGCTGTGTGCTGTAAGGCCTAACTTCTTATAAACTATTGTGTGGCGCAATTCAGTAACGTAGCTTACTTGAATTGGTTGATCTTTTTGGTCTAACGGCTAGACTGGTCTATTAAAGGTTAGGAACGCTACCCTAACTCTTATAGATCCCTTTTGCAAGCTCCCCTCCATTATTAGTGACAATCTTCACTAGCATCCTATAATAGTAAATAATCCTCTTGATGAATCTCCTAACATTAGTAGCAATAAGGTTGCTAATAGCTATAGCTTTAATCCACCCAGTTAGGTTACATCTAGCTTCTAGTAAGAACTTCTTGCCTTTATTGAGGGGTAAGTACTACCTATCGATATGGATCTTCATCATTGGGTACTGTGATGGGGGTCCCTAGACAGGTGGGCTAGCAAGTTGCTAGTAGGGATTTAATAGGGATAAAGTAGATAGTTAGAAGAGGGACGAGGAGAGAATAATAATAATAAACAATCATTATCATCATGATCAGTTGGAGGAAAGACTAGAGAGATTTTTGTTTTTACTTGTAGAGAGAGATTCTTCCCTTCTTGTAGAGATATAAGAGAAAGAAAGCTCTTTAAGTTTGAAGCTTAAGTTCTTTGCCTTTATTTATAAGAGAATTTAAGATCTTTCTTTTTTTTAATTATAATATAAATTACTATTTACCCTTTATCCCTTATATACTAATTATTAAGCTAGTAGTAGGCTATTTTAATGCCTTATTAATATTCTTTTCCTATTACTAACCTAATAATCATTCTTATAAGATGCTTTCTTACTAGAGGGTCTTAAATATAAGACTACTATAGTATATATATACAATCTAGTATAGCTTTAGGCTAACTAATAGAGATATATATATAACGCTTTATTATATACCTTCTTAAGGGACTGCTATCAATTTGGAGTATTATTCTTAGTCCCTTTCTGTTGCTAAAGTATTAAGGAGCTATTAGTTTAATAGTAAAAAGGGACTAAGAATAATACCCTAAATCGATAGCAGTCCCTTAAGAAGGTATACAATAAAGCATTATATAAGTGTCTTTATTGGTTAGCCTAAAGCTACACTAGATTGCGCATATATATTATAGCAGTCTTATGTTTAGACCCTCTAGTAAGAAAGCATCTTATATAAGTAATTATTAAGTTAATAGTAGGAAAAGAATATTAATAAGGCATTAAAATGGCTTACTACTAGCTTGATAATTAGTATATAAAGGATAAAAGGTAGATAGCAATTTGTATTATAATTAGAAAAGAAGGATTTTAAATTTTCTTATAAATAAAGGCAAAGAACTTAAGCTTTAAACTTAAAGAGCTCTTTTTTTCTTATATCTCTATAAGAAGGGAAGAATCTCTCTATAAGTAAAAACAAAAAAATCTCTTTAATCTTTCTTCTAATTAATCATAATAATAATAGTTATTCCTTATTGTTTTCTCATCTCTCTCCTAACTATCTACTTTATCCTCATTAAATCCCTACTAATAACTTACTAGTCTATCTATTTAGGGATCCTTATTATATACCTCCCCTATAATCTAATAATTACCCCCAATTAGGCTAGAATTATATATAAAAAAATTACCTCTTTATATAGAAATTAAATAAAAGAAATAAATATATAAAGTAAGAAGTATTTTATAAGAGCTTTCTAAAAACTAAATTTAATAAATAAAGGAAATCTACCTAATAATCTACCTTTTTATTTTAGAATTTATCCCCTTATTAGAGAGTTATAATCTTATTAAAAGAACTACTATTTCTTTTCCTCTTTTAGGCAATATTATTTCTCTTAGGTAATCTTTATAATTATAAGCAATATAATAATATTATAAGTAAAATTAATTAGGTCTACTTATTAACTTAAAGAGATTAAACTATTAAGAATATAGATTATATAAGTCTTCAATTTAAGCAGATAAAATATTAATTACTTAGTAATTAAGGGTAGATATATTAGATTAATATTAATACTTATTTTCTTTACTTTATTGCCTATTTTGAAATTATAATATATTTCTTGCCCTTCCTTAACCTTTTAATTATCTATATAGATAGAGATAGTATTGCTAATAAACTAGCTTATTAAGACTGTTAAAGTTTAAGTCATTTAGGTCTTTATAGGCATAAAGGCTAGCAATATATTCTACATTAAAATATTACTTCTTGCTAAGCTCTTAAATACTTCTCTCATTAAGATATTACTTTTTAAGGTCTATAGGGGCATTTAAGCTTAAGAAGGTATTTTTAGTAAAGTCTATTTAAGCAAGCTGCCTAATGAGGAAATTATAATTAGAGTCTTCTTAGTTTGATTGGTAGAGACTACTAGGGATTATAAAGGTAATAATATAATTTAAATTAGTAATTAATATAGTAAGTTACTAGAGCTAAGCAAGATAATACTTCTAGATACTTTATAATTGCATTCTTTTAGGAGCCTATTAATAATATTATATCCTATCCTTAAGTAAGCTTTAATAAGATTATTAAGCATTATGAACTTAATCCTACTAGTATTTAATTAATATATAGAAGAACTTTAGATCTCTTATCTGAAAGGTATAGTAAGATGCTAAATTAAGTAGTATTGATTAGAGAGCTTAAAGAGTCTAACTTTAAACTAAAAAACTATTAAGAATCTACTATAGTTTATATAGATGTCTAACGTTTAAAGCTTCTAATTTTCTAGTAGGAATTAATATATAGTATCTAAAAATCGCTAAATTATATAATTAGTCTTTCTTCTTCTATATTTAAAGTCTTTAATCCCCAATTCTTCTATAATTATATAGCTAAAGAAGCTCTTAACTTAGTCAAGATTGAGCACTTATATTCCTCCCTTATCTCCCTTCTTTACCTTTTTAGGCCGTCCAATCTTCTAGTCCTAAAAATAAAGGGTAAATCTAGCTCCCTTAGGCAACTTATTTAAGACTCCCTAAATGGTAAGATTCTTTATGGTAATACCTCTATTAATTATTTATCTCTTTAATAGACTAATTAACCCTTAGATAGTTAAAGTAATAAGGAAAATTCTAAGATAATTATATTCTTATTAGCCATCTTAATAAGAGGTAGGCATTCTAAAGATAAGAAAGTCATAAAGTATTCCATTTTTAGCTATAATTTCTCTCTAAGCAGTAATAATAGCTATAAATTGCTCTTCCTTTTCTTTCTTTAGAGTATTAAAAACGTAAAGGTAAGCATCTTTAGCATTCTAAATGTAGGTAACCTAATAGGTCTAATTAGCAAAATGGACAATTCTAATGAGGAATTAGCAATTAAACTAAACCTCTTATAGCAGTTAGAATCCTAAGGTAGGTTAGTTCTTTAAGATAGAGGCTATCTCCTAGATAAGCTTAGTTAAATACTTAAATTATTCTTATCAGTTACTTTAGATATTAGAAGTATTAAGATTGAGGCTACTGAGGGTAATAGCAATTAGGTCTCTTAGATTATAAGTTATTAGATAAAGGAATATAAAGAGGCTAAAATTAGTTAATATTTAGTTATTCTAAAGATTGCTTAGAAGGCTCTATAGATTAGTATAGTATTCCTTCTAAGGGCTAAAGTCTTTTTCGCTAAAATCTAAGTAATACTAAATAGATCTAACTCAGGCTTAGATCCCTCTCTATCTCTAAGGGCAGGGCAATTCAGGCTAATATCCTTCCAATATGACCAATTAAGCTGAGATAGATAGAAGATAGATTATTCATTTAGGCATTAATTAAGAGGCATCTTAGATAGCATTTTATTATAATGTAGGAAGCTTTATTTGCCCCCTTCATTATAAATAAGTCCTTTATAGAGCATTAGTTCTTTATTAGGGCAGAAGAACTACTTAATCTCTTTAGTATTATTAGAAGTAGCTATTATAATAGTATTTTAAGGCATATAGAGATTCTAAAAGATAGATAGATTGTAGGAAAGTAAGGAATAAGATAATTATTAAAATCTAGGCTTAAAAGGAGGAGAATTAGGGTATAGAGACTAAAGTTATAATATAAGCTTTACTTAGGGCTAGAGTATAAAGAGAAAGGCTTATATATTAGTATTTTTAAGAAGCTATATATCTAATATTTTCTTTATTATAGATTATTACTTTATTTATAATAGTAAATTATAGTAATAATAGTCATTATTTATTAGAATATCTTATAGATTTTATCTTATTTAATCTAATAAATATAGATACTTACTTTTTAAAATACCTTCTCTTTCATAAAAGGCTATATTAGATTAGCTTTAAGGCTTAAATCTTATTGCCTAATGCTTCTTTAATTACTTCCCTCTTTCTCTTTCTTAGATTTATTATTTCCTTATAGCTTTCTTCAACCTCTTTCTTCCCTTATCCTTCTTTAGCATCTTAGCTAGCTATAATAGCTACTTATTAGGACAAGCTTATTATCCTTTTAGGTCTCCCTCAATTAAAGCTCCTAGATGTCTATTATCTTACTAAGTGCTAGGTTAATTCTAGCTTATTTACTCATTAGGCTAGTACTTACTAGAAAGGCTATAATATTATTCTTCTTAAACCCTTCCCTATATTATACCTTAATTTGACTTCTACCCTAATAAGTTCTTTTTTCTTTCTTCTACTTAGATAGGTAATCTAATAAGATACTTCTTTAAGTCTTAAAACTATTCTAGGTTTAGTTTTGCAGTTTTTAGGCTCTTAATTAACTTAATTGCCTAATATATATAGAGTTAAATATTTAGTTCTTTTCCTCTAGTAATTGCTTATCTTTCCTCATTTAGTTCTTTTAATAACTTCCTTTTTGCAATTTAATAATTGCTTCTAGGATTAAGCTTCTAGCAATCTATACTCTTTAGTCTATCTTTATCCTAGCTAAATGGGCTTATCCTAGTAGTTACTTCTTTACTACCCTTCCTTTTTAGTCTTATTATCTTAAGGCTCTTACTATTACCTTTATTAGGATTATTAACCTAATTATATATTATTATTATATTTATAGCTATTTTTTAATATTAACTTATTTTAAGGAGTATATCTTAACCCCCTTCTATACTTATATCTTAATTTAAAACTTTATAAGCAATTAGTATACTAATTATATTTAGTATAACTATCCTAATTATAATTAGAAGTTTCTTCTTAAATATCTAGCTTTAAGTTATTAAGAAGGTCTCTAAAAATTCCCCTTAGATAGTAAAGCTACTATTCTAAATATATTAACTTTCTTTACTTTTAATATCTTTAATCCTTACTTTTGCCCTTAAATTATCTTAAAGTATCCCCCTAAGTCTAGTAGCTTATTTAATGCTAAAATCTACAAATAGGCTACTTAGGTCTCTACTTAAACTCTTTATAGTAAATATTAGGCTTTTTAGTAGATTAAATTAGCAATTCTTATTAGAAGATTTCCTCCCTAAAATAAGCAATAAGTAATAAATACTTAATATACTATATTACTACTTAATTATTATTACTTTTTTCTTTTCTAAATAGGCTCTTTTTTTCTTACTTTTCCTTTACTTATAAGGTTTATTTATCTTTTAGTAAGTATAAAGTTCAATTTAAGTAATTATTTTAAGGTCTTTTTTCTTTATAAGTATAGTTTATTTAGTCTTCTTTAGTAACTTAAATATCCTCCTCTTTTCTACCCCTCCTCATATAGTAATACTACTATCCTAAGCTAGCACTATATTTTAGGTATCTTATAAGATACTTAGATAGCTACATATTAATCTCTAGCTTCCTTAATTACCTCTAGGATATAGATCTAGAAATCTCCTTTAGGCCCCCTCTATAGTTAGATAATAGGTTCTAATTTAAGGTCATTTAATAAGAAATCTAACTTACTTAGCTTATAAAGTATATTATAAGATGCTTCTCTATCTAACTCTTTATTCTTATTGTTAGATAGTAGTCCTATTATCTCTTTATTGTTAAGGCTTATCTACTAATCTTAAGGATCCTTCTAGAAAGCCTTTAGTTAGTCTCTATAATAAGTCCCTAAAAGCTTAATTCTTATAAGTGTCTTAAGCTTATAAGTCCTAGTCTTAATAGGGGCTTTATGAATTCTATATAGTTCTATCTATCTTAGCTTGAGCTTTATAGTAGAAGATAGATCATTATAGTTTTATATATTATACTAAAGGACTAAGTCTTCTAATAATAAGGGCATCTTTCTTAGCTTAAAGATATTTAATATATTAGTCCTCCTAACTAAAGTCTATTAATATTTCTTAACCTTTATTTAAGTAGCTTTAATATCTTCCTTATATCTTTCTAGAATTTATATTCTAACTAAAATCTTATCTTCTTTATCCTTAATATCATCTTAATTAATAAGTTTTTAGGTAGAGACCTTAACTTTAAGAAGAAGGATAAATTCCTATCTATAAAGAAGCTAAAATGGAGAATAATTATATAATCCTTAGATTGCTAATCTATCTATAAGAAAAGCTAGCTTGACTAAATCTACTTATTTCCCTAGCTTCTTAAGCTTCTTAAAGTAATTCATTATAGATATATGCCTAACTTCAATTAACCTATTTGACTTAGAGTTATAGAATAAGATTTTAGATATTATAATTCCTAGCTTATTTAGCTCATTTAAGATTCCTTTTATAAGCTTCTCTCTATTATTAATAATAATCTTCACTAATATCCTATAATAGTAAATAATCCTCTTAATGAATCTCCTAACATTAGTAGCAATAAGGTTGCTAATAGCTATAGCTTCAATCTACCTAATTAGGTTATATCTAACTTCTAGTAAGAACTTCTTGCCTTTATTGAGGGGTTAGTACTACCTATCAATATAGATCTTTATTATTAGGTACTAAGGAGCTATTAGCTTAGCCTCTTTAGCTAGCCTTTACGCTAAGTACGCTTAATATATTAGACACTTCTAAATGACTATCTCTAAAGACTATCTTAATTTTTACTAAAAATAGCATTAAGAAATAATTTTTATTATTATTTCTTGCTCTTTATGGCCCCTATAATAATAATATAATATTATAAGATACTTTTGAAGGTTATTATTATTAATAATAAGCATAAAATTATTTTCTTCTTTTAGTTCTTATTTCTAGACTTAACCTCCTATAATAAAGAACTATATTACTGTGATGGGGGTCCTTAGATAGGTGGGCTAGTAGGTTACTAATAGGGATTTAATGGGGATAAAGTGGATAGTTAGAAGAGAGATAAGGGAATAATAATAAAGAATGATTATTATTATAATCAGTTAGAAGAGAGATTAGAGAGATTTTTATTTTTACTAGCAGAGAGATTTTTCCCTTCTTATAGAAATATAAGAAAAAGAGAGCTCTTTAAGCTTAAAGCTTGAGTTTTTGCTTTTATTTATAAGAAAATTTAAGATCTTCTTTTATTTCTAATTATAACTTAAATTGCTATTCACTCTTTATCCCTTATATACCATTATCAAGCCAGTAGTAGGCCATTTTGATGCCTTATTAATATTATTTTCTTGCTACTAACCTAATAATCAATCCTATAAGATACTTTCCTGCTAGAGAGTCCTAAATATAAGACTACTATAGTATATATGTGCGATCTAGTGCAGCTTTAGGCTGACCAATAAAGACGCCTATATAACGCTTTACTATATACCTTCTTAAGGGACTGCTATCGATTTAGGGTGTTATTTATAGTCCCTTTCCGCCGCTAAATTACCTTTTCTCTTAATCTCTTAAAGTCTTATGCTAGCATTCCTTTAGGTCTTTCGAGCATTGTTAGGTACTTAGCTAGGACAAGCTAGTCTCCCTTATAATTGTCTAAAAGGGGGTTATTTCCTAGCCTAAAGAGAATAGCATTAAGATAAGCATTAATTATATCCTTAATGTCCTACTTAGCTTCTTAATCTATAAGGTCTAAAAGTCCTTATCCCTTCCTTAATAGACTATTTGCAACTATATTCTTCTTTCTTAAGATATACTTAATTGTAAAGTTAAAAAGCAATAAATAACTAATCTATCTAATAACTATAGCTCTTAGTATATTATTTGCCTAATTGTTCAGCTAGTCTACTAATACCCTAGAATCTATCTCTAGAGTGAATAGATAACTATAGATATATATATATATCTTTTAAATAGTATAAAGGGCTTCTTTACATTCTAGCTTAATTGCATTATACTTCTTTTTAATATTAGTCTAAGTTCTAGATTTAAATCTTATAAGATAATACTTTTCTTAAATAATTTACATTAAGATAGCTCCCTATCTTAAGATATTAGTATTAATTATTAGGATAATCTTCCTTATTCCTTCTAAAAGATTAAAAGTTATAAGAATAAGGGTAGATATAATCTTTTCCTTTAGTAGCCTTATTATAGCTATTTAATGTTTCCCTCAGTCTTAAGTAGTATTTTTCTTTAGTAGTAAGGTAAGAGGCTATATAATCTAAGTATAGTTCTTAATCTAGATTCAGTAGTAGCTAGTAATGCTAAAGAAGCCTCTTACTTTATTTAGAGAAGAATATCTCTCCTACTTAATAATCTTAATGACTTTATCTTCTATAGGCTTCTTTCTACTTATACTATAGATATATCCTATAAGAGGGGCAGTCTTTTAGCACTAAGCTAACTTCTTACTGGCAATTATACAACTAGCTAGCTCTATATTGACTAGGACTATATTGAGATTAATAAGATGCTCTAGGATAAATTTCCTAACTCTAAGAAGACTTTCCTCCCTATTATAGTTAGTTTTTAGGCCTTTAATACTAATATTATCTAAGAAAGCCCTTACTTTATCTAGGAGGAAATTAAGAAAGATCCTTATTATAATCCTAGTAAATTAAGTTACTAAGTTTATAGCTCCTTATAGTAGTATATATAGTCTTATTAGACCTATTAGGGTATTAAAGATTATTAGATCTTTACTTCTTATATCTAGCTTTACTTAATTATATCCTAAGAAGAATTCTAGCATAAAGAGGATCTTATATATCCTGAATTTAGCTAAGAAGTTATCTATTCTAGGAGGAATTATGCTAGCTTAGATAGTATAGATATTATATCATTTTGCTAAATTAATAAGATATAGCTTTCTATCCTTCTTTATAATAAGTATTTAATAATTCCTATAAGAAATATAACTTTCCTTAATAACTCCATTTTTTAGCTATATTTTTAGGAGATTAATAACCCTCTTCTTAATCCCTTAAGGAATTATTATATTACTATAATACTAAGCACTATAAGGAGTGATTTTAATGACTTAGGGAGGTACTACCTTAGGGTTAATTTCCCCTTTTTCCTTAAAGATTTAAGCTAAAGCTTCTTCTTTATTATAGAGGATCTAATAGAAGATATCCCTTTCTTCATTCTAAAGGGTATCTTTTTTTTAATTTATAATATCTTCTAGCCTTTCTCTAAAGAGCCTAAATCCTTTCTTAATTTTTAAGAACTTAAGTATAATATAGTTAGAATAGAGTAAATCTTACTTTAAGTCTTCTTTAATCTCTTCTTATATCTTCTCCCTCTAGAATAAGTCTTCTTTAAGTGTAGATCTATTAGAAGGAATATTACCTCTTAGTAAGATCTTATTAGCCTTCCTTTTATATATTATATTGACCTAAACTATTATATCTTTATAATTAATATTTAGACTTAATTATTATACTTTTAAAGCTCTAATTATTATTAGATTATTATCTTTTATTTAGTTTTTAAGAATAATCTTAAAGACTTTTTAAGCTATCTTTTTATTAATATATCTAATAAAATACTTAATATTATTCTCCTTTAAACTATAAATATTTATTCTTTTTAGTTTAAAGGGTATTTTTTCCCTTATTAAATCCTTCTTAATATTTCTTAAGTAATAATTAGGAATTCTTATCTAATTTTACTTACAATTAGGGATATAATCTTAATATCTCTTAACTAGTAGTAAATTAATATCTTACCTAGAAGGGTTATATAGTTAAAGGTAATATTTATACTTCTAATAAAAAGTATCCCTAAAATGAATAAGATTAATACTATAAAGGTTAGAACTATATATATTTTTTAATTAATAAAGATATTATTTAAATAGACTTTAACCTTAATTACCCCTACTATTATAATATAGTCTTTTAAGAAGGAAGTAATCTTAGCCTTAATAAGCTTAATATTAAGCTTATTAATCTTAATAATATTATCTAATATAATATTCCTTTTAGCTTTAGTATTAATAATAGCTTCTTAAGTATAACTATCTAAATTCTTAAGTCTTACTTATAGCTTTAGGAGATCTTAATATAGTAAGATATTTCTTAAGTCTAAGAGTTAGATTAAGGTTAGATTGACTTATATAACTATCTTATAAGATACTTCTAGATTTAGTCTTTTAGCTTCCCTTCTATAGGAGATCTTCTTTATTAAGTTAGAGTCTATCACTAAGTAGTCCCCTAAAGTAAGATAAGAGTTATTATGGGATTCTAATAGTAATCCTTTCAGACTAATAGTAATAGTATTGACCCTATAGTGCTAAGACAATTTGTCAAAATAAGCATCTAAGAAGCTTAAGTTAGTCCATTCTATAATATTATTTATTTTAACTTTTTTTGCTCTTTTTGTCTTATAGGATAGGTTAGGGTCTATCTAGCTAGTCTTTATAATCCTATTAGTAAGGTTAGATAGCTCTTTAGCTATAGATTGTCTAAATTCTAGATTATTCATAATAATCTAGGGAATAATAACTTTAATCTTTATAATTAAGACTTTCTACTTTAAAGCAGTCCTATTTTTAAGCTTTATAGTTAGGTAGGAGTCTCTATTAGGTCCCCCTTTTGCAATAGCCTTAGCTATTATTCAATCCTCTAGGTTTATATGCTTAAGGATTCTTAGGGTTATCATTAGGATTAAGTAGCTTTATTTAATTTCTTTAGTCTTATTATCTATCTTTAGTCTCTTATTAGCTACTATATTAAAGGTAATATTATTATTTAAGATATCTATTAGTTCTTTAAAGCTTTCTTTATTAATTAGGATAATATTTAATTGTATTATTCTATTAATAAGTTCCCCTTCTTAAAGCCCTATTTTTCTACTAATCTTATTAATAATTATATTTTTATAAAAAGTATCTTAATTCCTCTTTATAAAGTCAGTTATAAAGTCTTACTCTTTTTAGCTAGGGTTCTAATTGTAAATAGTAAACCCTAATATCATTCTATTAAGAAAACTTATTACTAGTGACTTTAAGAACTTCCTTATCTATATAATAGCAAGCTTCTTGACTCCTCTAAGGAGTTCTATCTTCTAGACTAACTTTAGAGGTAGAATAGCTTTTCTTCGTCCTACTTAGGCTATTCCTACTTTAGAGTTAAAGTTATAGTAGTTAGCTTCCCTATCCCTCTATAATTTATAGCATTAGCTTGAGAAATAGCCTGAAATTCCGCAATAGAAATACTTTAGCTGCTTCTGCCTATAGCTAGTATTAATGAGAATATCCTAGCTATCCATCCTGTAGGGTCCTATATACCTAGAATGGTTGCAATTAATAGATAGGTTGCTATTAGGAGGGTTAAAAAGCCTCTACTTATTAAGACTTCTTTAGAGCATAGTAATAAGACATACTTCTATATCTTTATATCTCTTTATAGCATTAATGCTTATATTCTAGACTATCTAGGTTAGGGAATTAATTATAGCATTAATAATTAGTATTATTAGAGGCAGGTTTTATAGATCTATATCTATCTCCTAAGGCCTCCTCCCCAGACTAAATTCTCTCTCTTAAGGCTTCTCAATTAGGTCTTTAAAAGACTAATTCTATTCTAATAAGTATATAATAAGATTAACTATAGTATTATATAGCTTAAATTGTAGGGTCTAAACTAAGATATTTTTTTATTAATATACTTAAATAATAACCTTATAAGGTAAAGTATAGAAGATAGTATAAAAGTTTCCTTCCTTAAATTTCCTACTATTATTAATAGTATTATATAACTCCTTATAGGTCTTAAGCTAAATGAGGATCTCTTTATCTATTATATTCCTTATAGACTAAGTATTTATTTTAAGGACCTTTTAGAAAGATTAAATTTATTATTTCTTATTATTATTCTTAAAGTCTTTAAGAAGTTTTACCTTAATCTATTTTTAAGTATTATATTTAGTAGTTTTTAGAACCTTTATCTTAATATCTTTATAGATAAAGTATAGTATTAATAAAGCCTTTTTTTATTTAAGTAAACTTATCTCTTAATATAGTTCTTAAATATCCTTAAGTAGCTAGAGATATTAGTCCCCTTAAAGATATAATTAAATATATAGATTAAGATGAAAGCTTTAAGTTCTTCACTTATCTTCCCTTTCTCTATTAGGTCTAAAACCTTTAAGCCTATCTTATTAGTCTTAATATTAAGATTAATTAGTATCTAGATTGATAAAAGGTCCTTAATTAAGGGTGCAATAAGTACTAACTAAGACTTTATATATATATTAAATTAATTTGGTTTTTAGGGTACTACTTTTATAAATATTAAATAAAATACTTTTTTCTTCTTCTTTCTCCTTTTTGCTTTAATAATAATAATAAAATCATAATTATAGCCCTTAGGATCTTTACTTATTAAAGAGCAATTCTTTCCTCTAAATATAGCCCTTATTAGCTACAATAAAATAAAGCTTTAATTATTATATTATCTCTCTTAAGGGAATAATAATATAATTAAAGAATAAAATAAATAAAAAATAAATAAAAATGCTAAATAAAACTTAAATTAGTTATAATCTTTATATAAATATCTTTATAAATCTCTTAATAAAGATTAAAACTTATAATTTTAGCCTTCTTAATATTATTTATAAAAATTATTATATCTTTATATTTCTTATTTCTTTCTCTTTCTCTCCTTTTTAAATAAATCCTTCTTTATTTTATCTCTTTCTAGCTCCTAACTTCTTATAATATAAAGGGTCATTAAAGCTAGAGTAATTAGGTATTAATCCCTTATGAGAAATTATATAATAATCATTCTAATAATACCTTCTTATTATCTAAATTAATATAAGTTCTTATTCTACTAATTGCTTAATAAGGTTAAATAGTATTCCTTTTCTTATAAGAAGCCCCTATAGTTATAAAAATCTTATAATATTATATTATAAGATACTTTTAAGTTTAGATATATTTTATTTTTTCTTAAAGCTATTAAGGTAGAGAAATAAGTATAATAATAAGTAATATAGTTTAAAGTTTAAGTGTTTATTCTTATCTTACTTCTTATAATAGTTTTAATTAAGCTATATATTATTAATTTTACTAGTTTGATTTATTATAATCCTTTAGGGTCCTTAAGTTTAAGGTCTTTTTAGGGAGGTCTTAATTCTCTCTATCTTTTATTTCTTATTATCTTTCTGCTTTCCTTAAGTCTAATAGTAATAGCTTAAAAGTATATTAATTGATCTTATTTATTAAGCTAAATTAATTAATTTATTGCCTTACTATAACCTCTAAATTTAGCAGTAAAAAGGGACTAAAAATAATACTCTAAATTAATAGTAGTCCCTTAAGAAAATATACAATAAAGTATTATATAGGCATCTTTATTAGTTAGCTTAAAGCTACACTAGATTATATATATATACTATAGCAGTCTTATATTTAGGACCCTCTAGTAGGAAAGTATCTTATAAGAATGATTATTAAGTTAATAGTAAGAAAAAAAATATTAATAAAGCATTAAAATGGTTTACTACTAGCTTAATGATTAGTATATAAGGGATAAAGAGTAGATAATAATTTAAGTTATAATTAGAAAAAAAAGGATCTCAAATTCTCTCATAAATAAAGGTAAAGAACTTAAGCTTCAAACTTAAAGAGCTTTCTTTCTCTTATATCTCTACAAGAAGGGAAGAATCTCTCTATAAGTAAAAACAAAAATCTCTTTAATCTCTCTTCTAATTGATCATAATGATGATAATTATTTGTTATTATTCTCTTATCCCTCTTCTAACTATCCACTTTATCCCCATTAAATCCCTACTAGTAACTTGCTAGCCCACCTGTCTAGGGACCCCCGCCACACTAGCTGCTAAGAATAAAGACCTTCAGGAGGCAAATAAGATACTAAGCTAGCGCTAGAGGGCAAAAAGGACCTAACTATAAAGAAGAGGGGTAATAACTGTAGAGGAAGGAAGGCAAGCAATTAATCAAATAGATGTAGATGTACAGATAGTGGCAGAATCATCGCAGAGTGGTAGTCAAAGGAGGTTAATATAATTGGGTATTTAGCATTATAGTGTCTACAGTAAGACTAGCCATAATGCAAGGATCTATCAGGTAGTAATTAAGATATCTAGGGAAGAGTATAGTAAATAATTTCAATTGATTAAATAGTTTATTGTGTTTTTATTGCGATTTTTATAAAGAGGGTTAAGATTTTTAAGACACTCGGTTGACTGTACGTTAGCTAGTATGAATGTAATTTCTTCGCCATATGTTCTTCGTTCAAGCGGTCACCTCCTTTCTTACGGCACTCTGGGCACACCGCAAAAGATGCCGAGCAACTATGACACCTGCGACTCCTTGGCGTCTCTGCATTAAACGCACAGATGCTACACAGGCCAAGACTATCGCTAAGCCGTGTGCTCACCACATCACATATATCCGTCTCCGTTTCCTGTACGCCTGTCCTCTTTGCATACTCAACGAGCACTCGCTCAATCTCGGTGTTTCCAGCTCTTCTCGCCCACCACAGTGGACTTTGCCCGAAGGAGTCCTTGGAGTCACACGTTACTCGTCCGCTAGCTAGCAATACTTCAACCACGTCTGTGTGACATCTTCGTACAGCCATTGACAATGGGGTGGAACCAAGCCGGTCCGCCTTGTCAGGATCCACAGACTCATCGGTAAGCAATGCCCGCACTATAGCGACATGCCCTTGAAATGCGGCGTGGGAAAGCGGTGTTCTACCAAGGCAATCTCCTATATTTCCATCTGCTTTTGAAAGAATCAACTTGACAACGGCTTCGTGCCCCTCCATGGCAGCTAATATGAGTGGCGTGCGGTGATACCTATCCCTCGAGTTTATGTCGACGCCTTCCGTAGCGAGTAGTAACTCAACGACGGACTCATGTCCGACAGCAGAAGCCACAGACAACGGGGAATAGCCGTGATTGTCGTCTTTCTGATTTAGATCGACACCCTGGCCAGATGCACCAAAGTCTCTCGCAGCGATGAGTGACTTGACAACACTGGTGTGCCCAGCTTCAGCGGCCATAGACAGCGGCGTCTGTGCAAACCTCCCGCTCTTGTTTATATCGACATGACTCACATCGACCAGTAGCTTGACAACGGCGTCGTGTCCATCCGTAGCAGCCAACCAGAGAGGCGTGCTCTTGTTTACATCGACTGCGTCCGTAGAGAGCAGTAGCTTGACCACGGCGTCGTGTCCTTTCTGAGCAGCCTCTGATAGAGGAGTAAACTTTTTTATATCGACCAAGTTCACGTCAACGCCTTTAGTATCGAGTAAAAACTTGACAAGATCCTCGTTTCCTTTCATAGCTGCAAACGACAGTGCTGTTTGGCGGCCACCGCCCTTCGCGTTAGGGTCGGCTTGGCTCTTGAGCAATAGCTGCATCACACTGATTTGACCTTGCTGGGCTGCCAGGACAAACCAAGGGTCCCGCAGTTTCTGTGCCTTCGCCGGGTCGATTTTGAGGTCTGTTAACACGGCAGGATAACTCGCTGCCGCGTGGTCTTTCCACGATACAAGTGCATATCGGAAGAATGCAAATGGTGGATTGATAGTCTTGATCCATACAATGTCGTCAATCAGAGTAGGCCATCCGAAATTCACGCCAGAATCGCTAAACTCATCGTTGCTCAAATAGCGCCAGCATATCTGGAACATGAAGGAGTTTGCACCATCAAGTGAAGTACGAAACCACGTGGCACTTGAATCGCCTGGGTTCTGCAAGAGAAAGTCCTTGACTGACTGGTGGCAGAAGTTGAGAGTAGTCTCACCGTTGCGACTTTCAACGAGATAGATGATGGAGCTGCATGATGAACAGATATCTGTGTAATCGTCAAGATATTCAGTCTGCACCATGGCATTATCTCTCCAGAGGGCGAAAGAGGCTGCCATCTCCTTGTCTTGCAGAGGGCGTCGGGCAGCAACCATGGTGAGCAAGAGAAATCGAGCGTCCTCTTGTCTTTCTTGTGGAATGTTGTCCTCTAAAATCCGAGTGTAGGTTGCGTCGAGTCCCTGAGGTAAATGCTTGAGTCGACGAGAGACGTCGTATTTCAGCGTGTTTTTCAGCTCCGCGAGCATTAGAGATACCCAGAGAAAGGTACCTCCAGCTTGACCTCGTAAAGCGTTTTTAACCTCCTCCTTCAGAGCTGAGCTGTACCTCTTTCTTCGAGCTAAGTCATCAACGTTGACTTCGATGTAGTCAGAGAGGTCGGCATTGACGCTGCTAGAGTCTATTCTTAAAGTGACTCCAATCTCGTCCAGCAGCTCTGACTCAATTCCACTCAGATCAGGTCGAGAGGTAATGAGGAACTTGAACTTCCCCGTTGACTCTGAAGCCTTCAAAAAGAGATCATTGAGACCAACGATCAGGGCCTCGCGGGTCAATTTGTCGCACTCGTCCAGAGCATCAATGAGAATGAAGACTTCGCCAGCACGCTCGTCTTGGACCATCGCTTCGAATATCCGCCACAGAGCAGAAACATTATCCAAGAGGTCATCAAAAACACGACTCCTATCGTGTTTCTCAAAGTCGGGTTGAACGTGCTGGAACAGCCCGTTATTTTGTAATAAGAGCTGCCAGATGAGGCTTCGGAGCAAAGCGGTGGGTGTCCTCCGCTCCTGGTTCTTGTCGTCGCAGAAAAAGTACGCAAAAGCCCTCTTGGAGGTCCTTTCAACTTTGGTCTTGATGACTTCTGTCAGGTAGGTCGACATCATTGTCTTGCCGATGCCTGGGGGGCCAACGAGACGAAGAAGCTGCGAGTTCTCCTGAGCCCCGCCCCAAGTAGCGAACTCTTCTCGCTTCAGGATCCATTCACAAGTGTGTCCTGTTCGTTTTCCCCTTTGCCTATAGATGTCTGATAGAATGTCCCTAGGGTCCGTGACTCTCATCTGCTGGAGGCATTGTTCGAGAAGACCAGAGGCGGCGCGCTGGTCCGATGGGATGGTTTCCGGGCATCGACGGCGTTTCAGCAACTGGTCGGCATTTCGAGCCATTCGTTCGATCTCAGGGTAGACAAAGTTGAAAGAGGGATCATTCGGGCCGTAGAACTTGTTGATCTTGAAATGGTCCGCGGGGAGAGACATTTTGTGATGACCGTCGATGCACGCGCTTTCCTCGGGGACGACCTAGAGATATTGTCAGAGCTCAAGTTTCTCACAGACGGACGCAGATACATACAAGAAACTTGGGAGAGGGGAGAACCTTGCCAAGGAGTCCCATCCTTGCTGAGTAGTCCGTGACAAGACTCTCAAAGAAACAGACAACAGGCACAGACTCGACGAAGAGCCACTGGGAAAAGTTGTGCAGACGATCGACTAAAGAACTGGACTGCTTTTCCAAGTCTTCTAGAATCCGTTTCTCGAGGGCAAGTTGAGATGGTGCAAGCGATGCAATGACAGCACCCCAAGTTGCGGCGGCGCTGCCTCGGTGCGGTGTGCCGAGGAAGACCACTCCAATAGTGGATTCAGCGATGTCGTTGTATCTAGATCCATGTTGGGAGGCAGATACAATGGCCTGCAAGAGGGTGTTAATTAGATTAAAAGAAAGTCGGTGGGCACATCACGAACCTGTTGAATGAGGTTGCCTCCAAAGCTGTGGCCGATAAAGATGACTGGTCTTCCGGTGGCCTCCTGAAACAGGGTTAGTGAGCTATACGCCTAACGCCCGTAATGTAACTTATGTATACCTTCTCGCGCCAATTCTGGAGACTGTCCAGCAACTTGTCCGAAATGTTAGAAAGCCGCTGTTGAGGGGCATTCATCAACCACGTCGAGTCGTAGTTGAAGGTCATGACCCGACAAGGCAGTTTTGTCGATGACAGCCTGGTGGGAAGCAAGTCCTTCAACCAGTTGAAGTGCTCGGTCGGATAGCCAGTACCATCGGGAGGGTTGTTCTTTGGCTGCCAAACCCACGCGTAGTCTGGGTTCGCGGCAAGTCCATGAACAGCGACGATGCTGAACAAATGTTAGAGATTGCAGATTTATCCCAGGGCAAGACGTACTCGATGGCTGCGTTGCTGGACTCATATAGAACCTGTATTGGGTATTCAGCCCGTGGTGGAGCGTTCTTGTATGACAGACGATAGGTCAACTTCCGAGGCAGATCGCCTGTCCGTGGCGTGCGCCCTCCGTTCGCAGTGGTCGCAACATCTTCACCCTTTGAGAATCTGACTTGGCGGCGTGGTCTAGTCTCGTAGGTGGATTCTGGTTGTGATTTGGACCTGAAGAGCCATTTTGTCCAAGTAGATATGCTAACAGAGGCAATGAGGATGCAGCAAATGACAAAAGCACTCCACACTGCCTCGCGAGGCTCGTCGAGTACCTCGGCAAGAGTCCTGGAAAAGGGAAACGAGGACATGGCGGGACTCGTTGTGTAGTACCCGCTCGTTATCGGAGGCGGCCCGGGTCAGATAGAATGATACATGACGTGAAATTAGAAGTACGAAAACACAGAAAGATGAGAAAACAGAATTGCAGCAGGCGCGGGAGAGTCAGGCAACAATGTTGGACGATGATCGTTTCTATTTTTAAGACGCGGCGCCTAAACTGGCCGACAAGCATTCTTCCCCAATCAATTTGTGCTTAAGCCCACCAACATGCAGACGCGATATGGGGCAACGCATTTTCGGTAACCAATCCAAACTGGAACGAGGGCTGTTGTTTCAGCGGCTACAGGCAGCCATGCGTAATGTGTAAAAATGTGAGGGGTCGTACAGTTGGTCCTGTATGATAAGGCTGTTCGTCATCTGATGCCGGTTTGGTGCCTGATGTTGATCTTGGACGCACCCAACGGCGATGACGGTTGCAACCCTAACCCTGCACATTAAAATGATCATTAATTGTTCCAACACAAACGGACTCCACGAAGAAACGCGGAGAATGACCATTCGGATCCCCGGGTCGTTTAAGGGAGACGCTCAACCTTGGGGATACCAAAGCGACCAAAGATGTGTTACAGCATCGTTTCCATCTTTTCCATCATTCAACCTGACTGTGCTCAGCTTTCTTGACATTTGGTCAGTTCTATCTCTCTCAAACATATCCAATTCGTCTTTTAGCCCATTGCATCCCTACACTTCAACCTCCAGAACGTCGCTACTTGCACAGTCTTCTGTCTGGTACCTGGCTTCCGACGACATCTTGCCAACTGTCTAGTATTCCAATTCTGACAATTTTGTCTCCAGCCGTTCAATACCAAACCACAACAAGAACTGTGCCGCCGGTCAAGTCTAGCATTGTCTTGTCTGTCGCCCGTATCGTTGCCTGCAATAGTGTCTACAATGAGTTGACTTTTGATGAGTCTACTTGAAAGGAAGGAGTTGACCATGCGCCCTTCGATGTTTCTTTCGATTCTTTGCAGACTGCTGCGGTATGGCGCAAATGCAGACTTTAGGATTACCCTGATTTGTGAATTTTATCTCTATAATACAGTTAAATTGAATAGAATAAATAACACACGTTACCGGCAGCATGCCCACTCTACTCTGATGGACAGAGGCGAATAGCCAACTCTCCTACACTCCATTGTGTCCCAAATGCATTCTCTCAGCGCTGAGCGTTCTGACATATTGTATTGTTTAGCTCGATGGCGACACAACGACATTATCCCGCACCACCGCCGTACCATTCGCCAGCGCCTCCAAATGCTCATCGGAGCATGCCCAATATGCTTGACTTAAGAAACATGTCGGCTTAGGACTCTCTGGTAGGTTGTTCTTGACGCTGAAGCTGCCGAACGGTCCATTACTGCTGTAGTTTCCCCCGGCACCAATCTCGACTCGGCCGGTGGCAACGTCTCGACCGAAGATGGCTCGCTTGAAGATCCGGTAGACTGTTTCCGGCTGGTATGCTGCAACTGAGTGTCCGGAATCAAAGACGCGGGAGAAGGAGACGTTGCCGTGTTGTCGTACGAGGCCACCCACGTAGCTGGAGTTCGTCTCGATGTGGGTGTATCCAGAGGATCGGAAGGTAGGGGCTTCGGGGTATGACATGTCCAGGCTGACCTTCTCGGCAGCAAGCCCTGATGAACTGTCAGTGAATTATCGTGCTAGGTTAAAGAATGATGCACTTACAGTTGCAGCGGTAATCGCGGTCTCCATACACAAGAGCGAGGTTCACTCCGGCTGAAAGGATGTACTCGAAGTTGGACACGCTGTGAACCATCTCATCGCCCGTGAGGTACAACAGATTCGTGGCGATAGTCGATCCGCTCAGCGTGAAATTAACCGGAGCTCCAAGCGCCTCTTGAACCCAGCGTTGGTTGTAGAACGGCGTCGCATAGTCTCCTGGAAAGATGCCGGGAAGCTTGAGAGCGATGTCGAAGGCGCTCATTGGCGATACGGCAGTACATGCTCCCTGGATGGTATCGAAGCAGAATTGAGAAGCAGCCACGCATGCCTCATTGACTTGAGCGTTGTTTCCCAATTGCTTCGGGTCTTTCTTCGCTTGCAAAGTTCGACATTTGTCAATGAGATCATAGCATCCGCCCTGTTTAGTAACGTTGTGCTTGGCCATCTCATAGGTTTCCTTGGAAATAGCCTGAACGCCGTGGGTGTTGTTGTATGCATATTCTGGATATGAGAGGACCTCGGTTTTCGTGTCGATACAACCATTGTTGATGCCTAGAGTGCCCAGGCGGAACTTCTTTGCGTGGTAGTCGTCTATCGTGCCGTCGTCGATTTCCTCGTTCTTTTCCTGAAAATAGGCCATGGTAGCAGAACCAAAAAAGCCAGCATACTAGCGAGATATTTTTAGTTCATGTAAAGCGCAGCTTGGAAACCCACAACGTACCAAGTATGCCCAAAAGTTAATCTCATCATTTGTTGTCTTGTATTCGGGAAACTCCTGGAACCATACTTGAGATATCTGCCAAACCTGCTGAGCGACCTGCGCAGTCGTGTTCACTGTGTCGCGCGAGTCCGTGCTGGAAAGTGTTCCTGCAATGAATGTCAAGTTCGTGGGCACGCTGGTAATTCCCTCTGGCGCAGGCGTGAAGACATTTGACAGCAAATCAAGAGTCCCGTTCTGGGCATTCGTAAACGAGTATCCGGTCTGAACTGGCGTCGTATGTCTTGTCGAGACTGGGCAGAGTGATGAACCCGCTGTATCCTTTTACACCGGGAGTTGTTTCGCAGATGGTGGTCTGGAAGGCTTTAGTCACGTTCACCTTGAGTATTGAAATAACAAACCTCCTTGTACGAGATTGAAATGTCGGGATAGTTGCGTGATTGAATATTCGTCACGCCCTTGGGCAAGGGCACGAAGGTTCCATTCCTGGCGGATGCCAGTGCTGGGAATAGCAGCAACGCAGATGCCACAATGGGAAACATCGAGCGGTGGTTAAGATGTTGAATGGTGCAAAGGTAAGTAGTCTGCTATGGCGGCTTCTGAATGGTGTTGTGTGTTCATCCGAATGACAGCACGGCGGAGAGCGAGACTGTTATAAACGTTTGGCTTGCCATACTACACGCCCATTGCATTGTCAAGAAGAAACAATAACGAGGCTCGTACAACCCCAGCTAGGGGCACTATGCCGCCAAGATGCCAAAAGCGCTGGTGTTCACAGGGGCGAATGCCGCACAGCCACGAGACGTCAGCTCCTTGTCGAGATGCACTTACGTGGAAAACTCCCCATATGGCGAACCAGCCAATGGGAGCCCGTTTTACGAAACGGCGTCATCGCGCTCGCCAAGCTACGACTTGTAAGAGCTGGACCCGTCGACGAAAACGGGGCGCATTTGTTCATAGGTTTGTATCTTGGTTGGGGCTAATTTGGCATGGGCGAGAAGGATTCGAAGGATGTGAGGCTGTGATTAATGTTTACCTTAATAACAAGACATCGGGTCTTATTCATAACCTATTTCTAGCCGTCGTGTCTATTGCGTTTTGAAGCTTACACGCACTCGAATCTACCGCCAGTTCAGGTCTTACTTCAGTTAAGCATTAATCGAAGTTTGCTCCTTCATCAACCCGCAAACATTTCCGTCGAATGGGAAATGGTATCCTAGACCCTTCTTTTGCGGAAATCCGAAGTGTGTGTTGCGAATAACCACGTCCACCGCTGACCTTCCGACACAAGGAACCGCAATCAACGATTGATGGAAAGTTTTAGGTATCATGTTTCTAAGTAGTGAGGTCAGATTATCCCAATTTTCTTCGCAACAGTCTTCCGCTGTTATGCAGACCGAGCTTGGGACATGTCAAGGAGCGAAATGTTGACTCACAACCAAGAATTGACCTGAAAATTACACGAGACCTCATCCTAATTGCCACGCTCACCTGAAGTGAATTACAACCGTTAGAAGATATTTTTATTTGGTGTCTACAGGCGTCACATCTCCTATCTACGCCCGCCTTTTCCCTTTGCGCGCGGAGTTGGTCCCGCGCGGAGGATCAAGACGGCGCGTAACTGTAAGAGCGAAATCACTCCTCATCCGGCCGGTGGAGCAGACGATGGGCCAATTACATTGACACAACTTTGTGAGTACTGCAAATCGCCCGTGGATTTGTGAACAGATGCTTAGCACTGCCCAAGCCAAGATCTATGATTCAGACGCTGCGTCATGGCATCTATCAGTCGGTGCGAGGAAGCCAATCCGGGACGTCCAACAACTGTTGCAAGCAAAAGGACAGAGTTCTGCTTTATATATTAGTGAGCAACTGCACTAGCGCTTGCATTTCCTCTGGGTTTTAAATAATCTACGATAACGAGCTGGAGGCTGAATGTTGAAGAAGCCTGCAAGAGTGGGATAAGAAAAGCATCATAATACTGCCTCCCCGAGGTTTGAATGGGATACTACCAATTAGTTTCAAGCAATACACCTCCCCAAACAACCAAATGGAATCTCTAAAGGGTTAGACGGCGTTTATTGTGAGAACCCAATCAATTCCGTCAAACCTTGACTAAAGGTGCTGATTATTCAGACTGGTGCTTTCATGGGCATCGGTGAGGCAATTGCCATCAAACTAGCCGAACATGGCGTCATCATTGCGTTAGTATCGAGGAGCAAGGTAAGTATAATCCCGTCAAGATCAAATCCGTACCTGACGAGCTGTAATAGGACAAGCTAGAAGCAGTGCGTGACAAGATCGCAGCGGGTCAAATACGACGAGGCCATGGACGAGTTCTTCTACGGCTATGAACCTCTAGTTGCGGAAGACATTGCAGACTCGGCACTGTACATGTTGAGTCTTCCCAATCGGGTCTCCACCAAGGCTTTGGACTGTGTCCGACAGCGCAACGTGCGCTGACCCGATTTGACCGGGAGTGGAATGCTCGACGGGAGTAGCTTGTACAGAGCCTCGGGTTGAAGTTTCCGGATTGACGTATGCAGCATGACATACTGCCCTTGAAATAATAGATGGCTGTGTTGTGTGTCCATCGTGCTTTCTCGTGATCGGGATGAGTGACTGAAAAGGCGCGCATCGACGTCCAACGCGGTGTTTCTAGGGTTTTCAATCGACTTTCGCATATATCCGAGGGACGCAAGATTGATTGCCAATTAATTTGAAATGCATGCTCGTGTTTCAGCACTTTAACTCATCTGCCCTGAAACGGATGAATGTTTCTTCTATGCGTCTTTGGCTGCGAGCTCAAGGGCACCTGCCTTGTATGAAACGACCAGGAATCCTTCCTGTGGCCACGTCGTCCGATCACGTAAAAGCCCCGGGGAATGCAGTCTATTTAACACGACGGCTAATTACCACAAGGTACATTCTTAGTAACCCTCGTGGGATATCGGCCCCCGGCAAGCAACTATCCCACGTGGCGACCGAGCCCGAGGCTATTCAGAGCACAGCCTCCAACAGCATCATCAGATAAACAGGTTCGCAGGGCCTAAACCCAATTTATTGCTTACAAAACCATTAGACTACCTGTCACTTAGCACAGCATTACTATGGTCCCCCCCCTGAAATAACATTAGTACGATCCACAGGCCAGGACCCCTTGTAGAGGTTCTCTAACTGTACGAACTGGAAGTTTCCTCGTAACTTCTTACTAGTAGTAGCTCCGATCTTAAGCGGTGTAGTGTGCTATACTTTACACTGTCTGTATACCTCTACAAGGGGTCCTGGCCTGTGGATCGTCCTAACGTTATTTCAGGGGGGGGGACCATAGTAATGCCTCTTTGGGGTTTCACCTTCTCTAGGCCCGGGGCTTGTGCCACTTTGGGCAGCTCGCTCCTTAAGCTTTCCCCTCGTAATGGAGCTTAAGCTTTTATAGGCCGGCACTTGGAGCGGCAGTGTCACTTAAACAGCAGATTCGGAGCCCGAAGAGCGCGCCGTTTCGATGAGCGCATGGAAGACGTCAGGAATAAGGCGCAATGATGTTTAAAATAGAGACAATCAAGCATATATATCCTTCCGGCACCCGCCCCGGGTACCGTTTTGACAGCATCTCATTCCCCCACCTTTGAGATACCGCCTTAACCATGACTACCTCTAAAGCGGCTGCCATTGCGGCACTCTTGTCGATACAGGGGGCCCTAGCCTCTCCATATTTCCCCGGCCAGTATAAGAAAAGCGCACAGCAATTACTCACGTCGTACGATTATGTCGTTGTTGGCGCTGGTACCTCTGGTCTCACAGTGGCAAACCGATTGTCTGAGAATTCTGGTAGGATAACCCATGAGATAGAAGTAATGAGTCGTATGCTTACATCTACGACCAGCTGTCACTGTTCTGGTAATTGAAGCCGGAGATTTGTAAGTCAACGTCCAACTAACTCACTCTAGCTCAGCTAAGCTCACCTGCCCCAGCGATGCGAATGAAGATTTCGTCACCATCCCAGGCCTTGCCGGCGGTGCTGTCGGAACAAAGTACGACTGGAACCTCACCTACACGGCAAGCGAATCACTCGGCGGCCGAAATTTGTCCATCCCACTGGGCAAAGTCGTTGGAGGATCCTCCAAGCTCAACCGAATGGTCTTTGATCGCGGGTCCAAGTCGGATTATGATCGTTGGGCAACGCTTGGCAACGAGGATTGGAACTGGGATGCTCTTTTGCCCTACTTCAAGAAGGTGTGTACGTCGTTTGCTTTCCATCACATGAGACTGACGCGTGATTGCACAGAATGAAAAATTCACTCCTCCCAGTGACGCTCTTGTGGCCGAGTACAACATAACGTACGACGCCGCCGCTCATGGAACTTCTGGGTACATGCACTCCAGTTATTCGCCGTTCTTCTGGCCCACAACAAGTAAGAGCCCCGAATTGCTGGACACATCTAAGGCCCGTCTAGTTTCTAACAATGGGTTCACCAAATTGTAGAGAACATTGTTCACGCTCTCGAGGAACTCAAGATCCCAATCTCCAAAGACCAAGCCAACGGAAACGCCCTCGGCGGATACTTTTGCCCCCACAACCAAGATCCCGTGGCCATCACTCGCTCCTCCGCCCGGGAAGCGTACTACAACAAGTTCGCCAAGCGTCAAAACCTCCACTTGATCAGCGGTCACCAGGTGACGCGCATCGTTACCAAGAAGACCTCGAGCGCCGTCAAGGTTACCGGAGTAGAGGTAAGATCTACTAGAGTTAACTCTCAATTACAACGGTGTCGCTGATTATTCCAAATCCAGTTTGCTACGTCTAAGAACGCTGCTCGTGAAGCAGTTCAAGTCAAGAAGGAAGCCATCCTCGCAGCCGGCGCGATCCACACTCCTCAGATTCTGCAAATCTCTGGCATCGGCGATTCGAAAACGCTGTCTAGCATCAACGTCAAGACCGTTGTAGACCTCCCAGCCGTCGGCCAGAATCTTCATGACCATGCCTTGCTCACCGTGGTCAATACCAGTACGTCATCAAACCCCCCTCCGAACCGTTGCCAGGTCTTTGCTAACCAACACCAGTCACTGCACCCCTGACAAACGGCTTGTTGACCAGTAATGCCACCTTCGCAGCCGAGGCACGAGCCCAATACGACCAGAAGAAGCAAGGTCCCTTGACTTCGCCGACAGGAGACTTCTTGGTCTTCTTACCTCTGTCAACCTACTCCGAAGCCAGCTCCAGCATCAACGCCCAAGCTGCTAGTCAAGATGGAACAAAGTTCTTGCCTTCAGGCACCCCTACTGAGGTTGCAAGGGGCTACAAAGCCCAACAAAAGGTTCTCAACAGCAAGCTGCTTAGCAAGGACTCGGCCATCCTCGAGCTTATCTGGGCCGACGGCGTCATAATCCTTGGTCTCCAACATCCTTACTCGCGAGGCAGCGTGAAGGCCTCTTCCGCATGTACTTTTGATGCCCCCATCGCCGATGCTGGTTTCCTCCGAAACCCCCTGGACGTGGCTATCCTGGCTGAAGGTGTCCGATTCACGCGAACCCTTGCCGCTACAGCTGCAATTGCACCCCTGCAGCCGCTCGAGGTTGTCCCGGGAGTGAACGTAACCAGCGATGCGGATTTGGAGCAGTTCATCCGATCAAGCGTTTCGACTCTCTTCCATCCTGGTGGCTCCTGCAAGATGGGCAAGAGAGAGGAGGGTGGTGTTGTTGACGGACAGCTCAAGGTCTATGGAGTGGAAGGACTTCGAGTTGTGGATGCCAGTGTGATTCCTTTGTTGCCGGCTGCGCATACCATGACGACTGTGTATGCCGTTGCTGAGAAGGTAACTTTGAATATTTATCTCACCTTCTGGACCATTGCTAACTCGCACTTCAACGCAGGCTGCGGACATCATCAAGCGCGCGCAAAAGCAACGATATTAGAGGCACTCGCCACATATAACTGCATCTCAGAGTGTATATTACGATTTTCACTTCTTCCACTGCAATTATATTTATTCTCACTTTCTGTAGAACCCACGATGCTTCATTGATCGCGAAGATGGACGATGAACGCGATGGGTCCGGATGCAGATGAATCGAGATATTGAATACAGCTACCTTGGTTTGTCTCAGGCACCCAATGAAAGCGCCGATGTTACCCACTGTGATCGCCATCTTTGGCTTAGAATCCTCGGTCCGAGAGTACAACGTCCCGGAACCCCGATTTCGCGCGGAGTGCGGCTCCCGTAGCGTCCGTACCTCTCCCGACCCCGGCGGTATCCGCGGCTCCGACGACTCCGGGGTCTTCCCTTCCGCCGTACAGTGAATCAGATGCAACAACTACGCAGAGCTGTGAGCAGTTTCATGTTAGGCATTGATAATACATCTTTGACGTGTCAATTCGAACTCGTTCAAAAGTGCCAGGCCTGTGGCCTATGAGGTGCGAGATGTAGTTGGGTCAGCTCTGCACGGCCTGCGTCTGGCTACATTCACCCCTGAAGATGCATACCGAAAGAATGACTACACAGGCATGAAATAACAGAGCTGCAGGAATCGTGAGTTGTAACTGCCGAATGCTATATCTCGGGACCGACACGGGATCCAAACACCCGTTCTTGCGTTAAACGATACGACATTCGCGGCTTGCAGACGGTCGAGAGGTATAAAGAAGTGGAAAGAGGCATGAACTCAGGGATGTTCTCACATACCATACACCACATGCACCATGCTTCTCGACACTTTCTTATCTCTAGCGAAGAGGCGTCTTGCGTCACCGTCCTCTACGCGTTTGCCACGGTTTCCGTTGCATATTTTCTCTTCGTACACGAATGAGAACTCCATGCAGGCATCCCCGAGATTTAATCAACCGAAGACGGGGGCTTCAACCTGTTCAAAAATCGACCCGACCAGTTTACCCAGGGTAAAGATGTCGTTGATCGCGGTCTGAGACAGGTATGCCCAGGAGTCTTTCGCCATCCTGCCTCAAGCTAAACGAATCCAGTTCCCGTCCTGCTTCCAGGTTGCGACAGCTCAAGGCGCCAGGATAATTTTGCCCAACCGCTGCGTTGATGAGATCCGGAACAACCCTCACCTTGATTTTAGCAATTCCGTTGCCAAGGTACTTGTTAAGTCGCTTTCCCTTAGTCTGCTGGCTAACCACTGCCAGGACTTCTTTGCGGCATACCCGGGTTTTGAGCTTTCTACGACGAAGGCGATTTTACCACGACGGTAGTCAGAACCAAGCTCACAAAATCCCTCAGCGAGTCTATTCCAATGATGCATATCGGTCTGTACCCGACACTAACAGTCCATTCTAGATTACATCACGGAAGATCTTGCCCACGAAACTATGGCTGCATTCCAGGATCTTTTCAATGACTCTGAAGGTAGGCCCTATAAAATCCTATGCCAGACGAAATGTCTTGGCTTTCACAGCACGGTGTGGGCATTCTTACCAGTTGGATGTTGACATGGTGTAGAGTGAACAGAGGAACCGCAAGGCTCGTGAAGCTGGAGAGCTCACGGCCAAGGCTGCTGATGCCGTGGGATGGATCGACGACGCGGCCAAAGCTCAAGGTCTGAGCTTGCGATACCCCCAGATTTGCTCAATGTATGCGTACACTAGACTATCACATCTTCCTAGCACTCGATATTACCCCTGGGAATTCACTGATAATGACGCATGCTAAGTGTTCACGGGCCGTATAGCTAGGCTCAGACTTGACTATCAAAGCGACCATGATTGGCGGCATTTCACAGTGAGACCCTGGACGCTTCTTCAATGTTACCTCGTTTATGTTGCGGGACTCGAGTGGGGGAAAACAAGGAACTCTAAGCCTCAACACAGTCAAGATCTGCAATCAGTCTTCCCTACGACCCTCGGAATCCGTGCCCCGGACTCGCCGACGATGCGAAATTTGCGTCATTTACAGCTGAATACCGAGTTGCGCGTCCTCTCTTCAACGATACCGTGCAATCCCCACACCACCCAGGGACCTTCCTGATCGACATCCTAACCAGCATAGCACCTCTCGTCTTTTATCTCGAAAGAGACAGAGAGTTTCTGCTTCTCGCCCCGCTGATTCCTGTCCGCGGATCAGTTGTCCGGATCAAGCCTAGGAAGCGTTGAAACATCCTAAGCAAATGCCGCTCCACTGCAGTGAGGAGATAGTGAGCGCTAAGGATTGCTCGTAATCAGGTATCGGCTCTTTACGAATGATCGGTGAGGAAATTTCCAAGGAAACCCAGTCAGTGGAGAATTGACTTTGGTATTCTTGATTCGAATTGACGCAGGAATAGTCTAGATAAACGTGAGGTCTCGCTGTCTGCGTCGCTAGTCTATCGTGATCCATTGGCTGTTGATCGTCGACCTCTCCTACTTCCACCATGAGGACAAACATCCAGACAATCGCGACGGCGCTCTGCCTGTTCGCATCGTATCCCATTTCCGATGCTGCGCCCACCAAGGACCTCGCCGGGCCGCAGCTCAAGCACTGGCCCGCGAAGGCCGCTCGCGCGCTGAACAAGATGATCGCCCGCAACGCCCACAACGGCCGTTACGCCGTCTTCGACATGGACAACACCAGCTACCAATTCGACCTCGAGGAGTCGCTGCTGCCGTATCTCGAGAACAAGGACATTCTGACGCGCGAGACCATGGACCCGACGCTCAAGCTCATTCCCTTCAAGGACACGGCCAACCATACCGAGAGTCTGTACAGCTACTACCTTCGCCTGTGCGAGCTCGACGACGCCGTGTGCTATCCGTGGGCTGCAGAGATTTTCAGCGGGTTTCCGTTGAGTGAGCTCAGGGGGTACGTCGACGAGCTCATGGCGCTCAACGTCACCATCCCGACGACGTACTACGAGGAGGACGTGGTGACCGCGACCGAAGTCAGCCCGCCCAAGATCTTCGAAGGCCAGGTCGAGCTGTACAACCGCCTCATGGCCAACGGAATCGAGGTCTACGTCGTCAGCGCTGCGTCCGAGGAGCTCGTCCGAATGGTGGCATCCGACCCCAAGTACGGCTACAACGTCAAGCCCGAGAACGTCATCGGCGTGACGGTCCTGATGAAGGACAAGGCTGGAGACCTCACCACGGCCAGGAAGCAGATCGAAGAAGGGGACTACGACGAGAAGGCCAACCTGGACCTCGTCATGACGCCGTTCCTGTGGACGCCTGCCACTTGGAAGGCGGGCAAGTGGGCCGCGATCCTCACCTTCATCGACGAGTGGAAGAAGCCCATCCTTGTTGGTGGTGATACCCCCGACAGCGACGGCCCGATGCTTTTCCACGGCGTGGACGTGTCCCGCGGCGGTATTCACCTGTGGATCAACCGCAAGGATTCGTCCATGGTGCAGATTGAGGGAATGATGAAGGACTTTTCCAAGGCGCAGAAGAAGGAGGGTCTTCCTGTTACGGCGGATAAGAACTGGGTTATTGTCAAGCCAGCTGACATCCACGCTTGAACGGTCAGCTGTGCTAGGTTCTGTGACTTACTAGGATTATAATTAACGACTGGACTGGCCCTTTGTTTGCAACATCAATAGTGTCTGGACGCATCCATCCTGCCCGCTCGGGACGCTTTAAGAACGCGGCATCATCTTCAGATCCTAGTGCGACGTTTCTGCCGTGTGTCGAATCAGACGATGAAGAAGCCACCCAGTAGACCCGACCCAGTGGATGATACCTCGCAGTCCGAATTGGGGCGGAAATCTCCAACTTTCCCAAGTCGACAGCTCCAAACTTGACCAACGTGGATCGAAGCTTGCCGCATTCCACAATCCTCGACCGAAATGGAATATGCTCTCGTCGGCTGAACGAACCATGCACCCCCCGTATATCAATCCACAGACGCCCAGGATCAACTCGGTCCGTGAGACGCAGGGTCTGCTTGTAATGTACCATCTTCGACACGCCATCTTCGACTACCAAGCGGCTCAATCGCCCACAAGCCAGCCCGGTATTCCGATCCCAGGATCTCCTCTGCCATCGCCGCCAAAGCTAGCAACTTGTCCTCTTCTGTTGGTTAGCTTCCTCTCCGTGTAGAGCGTGGCGAGGACGTTCTAGTAGGCTTCTGGTATGCATGCAAGTGCAACGTTCTTGTCTTGGTCACTGTCTTGGATGACACATATCGCGAGCTAGAGGTATTTGAGACCTGGTTTCTGGCGCAGCCCGTGAGCCACTGCTTCTTCTCTGCAAAAGCCTCCGCAGAGTTGACCACCAGTTGTCGTGGACGCGTTGTTATCCCCTCAGCGGTAGGGTCATTCTCGAACGCAAACGCGCCTGGCTCCCCGACGAACGTCCTAGTCGATGCGCACGAGACATACAGGGTGAAGATGTTCGCACCCACAGGACTGATCTTGTCACACAGGCTCATCCTGATGGAGGCTTCTACTAAGGCGTCTTTGGGTAACTGACGGCTGAGTCTGAATTTGCGAGATACTGCCTGGATTCGGAATATCGTGCCTCAGTAGGTGCCTAAGCTTATTGAACAGCAATGCGATGCACAGCCAAGGCTACCTCAACAGGGGACGCTCACTTCACGGCTCTGGACGTGCAAAACTGTATATACACCACGTAACAAGATAAACACACCTTGTCGCCCGTTCCCGAAGGCGACTGACACACGCGTCATCATCCAAGCCCGGCACCCGCGCGCCATCAATGCCACAACGTCTCTACCAGTTCCCTCTTACTTAGCTCCGGGTGAACTCTATATAAAATGACAAATGAAATCACTGAGACCGCCATCACACAGAAAGAGCAACCTCCGTTGCGAGATCTCCAACGAGCCCTGGCTGTGAGCGTGCTTGATATCACCAGAAACGATGGGGCAGTTTTCTAGGGCTGCTCTGAGCTGTCTTAAGAATCCGTCCTCCGGAGTGGACTGCCTTCGCTCTAGCTATCTACAATGCGGGGTTTGATCCTCGATGCCCGGTTCTCGCCTAAGAATCCCGGCGTTAGTGCGGCCATGCCGGATTGGTTTACGCAGTTTGATGATGCCAAGCTGTCCCTCATCAATTCCTTCAACGTATGGTCTTTGAGGCACTTTTGGACTAGCCCCAGCGCGTCCAATCCGTCTGAAATACTCTGGACATCAGACTATGTCATCCGGAATAAGAACACGTCTCGTCCAGGGAAGACGTCGCTGAAGATGAGTCCGCATCTTCAAGGCCAATGGCTACAAGTTGGTCGCGGTCCATCATCGAGAGTTCATCTCTGAAGATGTGTCTCCTCGTTCTATGCCGAGTTTCTCGAGGACGGCGCCATTCAGGGTGTGTGACAGCGATAGCAACGCTATGATCCCTACTCGCAGTGATTGAAGGAAAGGAAAATGTTGATATCCAGAGACTGAAGACGACTGGTTTAGAGATCGATGCAAAACTCGAAGTGGTCAAGATCAGACTGCAATATTGGCGAAGCCAGATTGACAGAATGGTGAACATCACTCGGACTGATGAAATGCAAGCCGAGAGCGTGAAGCGACTGTCATTACTTGCGGCAATATTCCTACCCATCAGTCTCGCTTCCAGCCTCCTCAGTATGAGTGTCCGAGCCACTGACCTTGGGGACCTCTAGTATGACTACTTTGGACTGGCCTCTATCTCATTGTTCCTTGTGGCCTTGTTACTTCTGCTTACGAATCTGGGACGAGGCCCGAGTGATCGAATTGAGAGCTCTTGCTCTTATTGGAGTCACCATTCATATAATTCGTCGAATAGAAAAGTCAAAGTGGAAGGTCGCTCGAGTTTTCCTAGTGTATACGCTTCAAAAGGCGTGGACTAACAGATTCCTACCGATGAAAGCACTAATCTGTAGTCATGTCGCACCCAGCACTAGTTAACAGGATGTCCTAGAAAGTTCAATCTATTTGTTGAATGCATGTTCTCGCACGCTCTCTAAAATAAACCTCTCCAAAGCGATACCCACTCAAAGCTTTCCTTTATGTCTTTGGGGCACCGGCGTTAGTGGTTCATACGCAGCTAAAGACAACCCATCCACATATGGTGCAGAATGGTCTGAGACACCACGAACAGTAACAAAGCTAGGGTTCAGCTCCTCAAGACGATTACAACCAAGAAGCCGCATGTCCATTTCCAACTCATCCTTCAGCAACTGCACAGCTCGCTCGACACCTGGCTGGCCATATGCCCCGAGAGCATAGAGAAATGGACGTCCAATTCCAACGCCACGGGCACCTAAACACAGCGCTTTCAGGATATCGGTTCCGCGGCGAACACCACCATCGACGTACACCTCAATCTTGTCCTGAAGTCCGCGCTCTCTGAGGACTGGCATGGTTTCTGCAAGAACTTCGATAGGTGATCGGGCAAATTCCAGCTGGCGACCGCCGTGGTTGGAAAGAATAACGCCCTGACAGCCGTACTCGACAGCTTTCAAAACATCTTCAACCCGCTGCACGCCTTTGAGGACAATGGGCATACTAGTAATGCTCTGAAACCAGGGGATGTCCGCCCAGGAAAGCGTCGAGTCAAGAAGATTGGACGTTGCGCGCATTGTGCCCAGGCTGTTTGTATCCACGCCGTCATTGGACTCGGTATACTGGCTCCGAAGATGTCTCTCACGACGACCAACTTGAGGATTGTCGACAGTGATGCAAAGACCCTTGCAGCCACGCTTATCGGCAGCCTGGACAGTCCTCTTCGTGGACTCCCGATCTTTACTGACGTAGAGCTGCAGCCATTGGACCTGTCCTTCTCCTCGCGCGTCGATGATTTCGTCGAAGGAACATGATGAGAGAGTCGGGATCATTTGAATGATGTTGTGCTTGTATGATGCGCGGGTGAAGACGACCTCTCCCTCTGGATCCCCAAGTTTGTTACGAGCGGTGGCGCTCACGTAGATGGGCATAGAGGTCTTGGTACCGAGCATGGACGTAGAAATGTCGACGTGCTCGACATCGACGAGGACCTTGGGACGAAACCAGATTCGCTGATAAATTCTCTGGTTCTCTTGAGCAGTCTACACAGAAGATTAGCCGCCTTGCGTTGAGGTGGGATGGATGGTTCACCGCACAATCTCATTGTCCGCTGCACTCGCATAGTACGCCCAAGACGTCTTTTTCATCACACGACGAGCTACCACCTCGAAATCGGAAAGGTTGTAACACTGCGACAACAG
Source organism: Neonectria faginata (assembly GCA_030864175.1). NCBI lineage: Eukaryota > Fungi > Ascomycota > Sordariomycetes > Hypocreales > Nectriaceae > Neonectria > Neonectria faginata. The sequence goes on along the minus strand of JAULBG010000004.1, from coordinate 2,387,271 downwards.
CGGTTTGAGGGCAATGCGGTCCTGCCGGTCAGTCTCCTCTGCATCCTCGTCATCATTTTGCGCGGTGGCACTCAGGACAACGGGGCCGAGGTGCTTGGACTGGTCGAGATACTTGCCAAGAGCATCCGGTGGATGAATGGGATCGTACACAGCTGTTGCGTCTTTGCCCTGATTTGGTTGTGAGCGTGGTATGCGGATGTTGAGAGTGGGTGCGTACAGCATGTTGAAGAATACTCTCTGCGCCTCCAGGATGGTCTATCGGGTAAGAAAAAGGTCAGTATCTCATCGTATGAGTTCTCATCCAGAGGCATACCTGGAAGGAAGTCGGTCATATCATACGCTTTGCCCTATTCCAACGGGTCAGTTACGCTCCGACGGCAGGCTTTCGAGTTTTCCCACATGAATAATGACCCAACACGACTCGGCGCTGTTGTGTTCAGAAACCTCGGTGTCCTTCAGCGCCATTTTGGTGTTTTGACTGTGAGAGAGAAAGTCGGTAAGGCTGGACGTTGTAATGAACTGTGTCGTACGGCATGTTGCTAATGAGCAAAAGCTGGTTCGCGTAGTAACAAGGGTCTGTCCGTCCACACTAGGCGAGATCGACGCACATTTCTCGGTGAGCTGCTAGTGGGGACGAATTGCGTCAATCTCGGATGATCCACTTAACCTTTTCCAGTCTCCTCTCCTCTCCTCTCTGTTACATCCTATCGCCTTTAGATATCGCCTGCAGTTGATCTGATAAATCAACCCGTGCGACGCAGCCTGTAAATACGCGTATTGGAAGCGTTGTGAACCTATGTAAACGAGATCGGGATGGTTCATACCGCTATCTCGGTAGGCTAGCCTAGCTGCTACCTGTTACCATGCTACATCACTTGCATCACAGCTGACCGTGGAAAAGAAAATCGATTACACCCCGCAGTTGGCTCGATGGACCTTGCCTTGGCAACTCTAGGTGTGGAAAATGGACGTCACTACAAGGTCAGGCTGCGATGTGGAAACAAGGCCGATTTGGCATCACTTACCAATGGAGGACATGGTAGTATATGTGGATGTTAGAATTTCGATATTGATGATTCGATGAAAGAACTTGCCGTCAAACCTCCAAAGATGCCAATGCAGTAAGCAGCAGCGCCAACAGCCTGCACCACTCCCTCGGGAATGGCCTGCGCAGTGGTTGCAAACCAGATCAGGCTTCCAACGAGGCAGTATTTACATCGGAGGGGAAATCTCAGTCACGGCGGACTGAAGAAGTTCCCCAGGAAGCAGATTTGGGCGTATAACTACTGGTCAGAACTGGCTTTGGGACTTCGTAATGTGTCGGCTTAATACTCACAACCGACTTTCACCCATACTTGGACCTCGAGAAACGCGTCTGATCCCGAGAATGAAGAATGGTGGCGTGACTAGATTCTCGGCTGTGAAAGACCTCGTTGCGCCACCGTGTTGGTCCGTAAATGATACGTTGGTGTTGCGCAGCCACTGCAAACAGCCTCCAGGCTGGTTCATGAGAGACAAAGCAGCGGAAAGTACTCCGCCCAAAACATGTCAGGAATGATATCCTACTTCCGCCTCGCCTTGCAACGATCTGAGCTCTGTTTCCGAATTTGAAGATTAATTACAGACATTTCAATGATTCAGTACTAGCACACTGCCATGTGCTGAAACACAAGTCCCGTTTGCCTCCCTTCCTTCTCTCCTTCATCGCAAACTCTTCCGAACACCTTCGAGAATCTGCGACACCTGAGTCAGCTTATCCTCAATGTGCCTCGGCAGATTATCCAACGCCAGCAAATCGTCAATAACGGCGTCGACGCGATTAAGGTCCGTTCGAGCATTACGCGCCGTCTCGTGGAACCCCATCACTTCCTCCTCCAACCGCGAATGACGAGCTCTGAGTCGGTCGTAGTTTCGCCGCATTTGCGTCTGGTCGGATGCATCTCGCGCGGCTTGGGTTGCCGTCTCCGAGGAGGACACGGTGGAAGTCGCCACCGTTGATGTCTGTAGGTCTGAATCGAGGCCGGTGGGGGTTGGTGTTGAGATGCCTGATGGAGAGGGTTGCAATGTTTGGGGATCAGGCTGTAAAGAAAAGCTGGTGGGTGCTTCTAATAGAGGCATATCAACAGGGTGTGATACTGGAGTGTTCCAGAAAGATCCGGAATCTAAAGTGACGGATGGGCTCTGTGTATTTTGCACTATAGGCTCACGCGTACGATGTGTGTAGTCTGCGGCAAGTTTAGTCAATCCGGCCCTCATAAACCCCTACAATATCTACTTACACGGCGTGTACCGAGATTTCAGCGATTCGAGAGTCCGGTTCTGCATATCGGGAAAAATAAGCAGCTGAAAGAGCTCCCACCAGGTCTCTTCTGTACAACTTAAAACAAGCTTCTGCACCGTCTTTTCGTGTTCAGGGAGCATGAATCGGTCAGAGACGGGCATCTTGATGGCTACGCAAGTCTCGTGTTTTTGCTGAGCATCGACGCTGCCTCTGTTCTCAACCGTCTTCCAGCACTTGCTACACCGGAAAGATCGCATGTGTTTGCGACACAAGTGTTGCCTAATCGTGTGTTAGCTCTGAAAAGAGTCCAGGGCTGCGGTGGCTGGACTCGCTTTAGGCCCCAGATATCGGTACATCCTCCGGTCGGATTGCGAACGCATGGCACAAAGCACATTAGTGACGTCTCGAAAGCCTGGTAGGGACATGCAAGCCGGCCGCTGATTGCTTGAGTAATGTTCCGGCGACGTTTCTTGTGATGGTTGTTGTTGGAGCTAGAACCATCTTCGTCCTCGGCTCTTCTAGCTGTATTAGTGACTGAGCCGCCGGACGATGAGAACTCTGTGGAGCCGCTCTTGTGTTGTAACTCTGACGGCAAAGAATCCATGGGCTTTGAGGTTTGAATTTCTTCATCTGGATGAAGAAGACGGTTTCTAGGCTTCAGTGGTGGCGGAAGCATGCCCCCAACGCTCCCCCCGTCTTCAGTCGTGTCTTTTCTCGTGTTCTCACATCCAGGACTGGGCGGTCGCTCTGTGACCGTAGGGAATTCTGGCGCAAACATCGAAAAGCCGACACTGTCAGATAGGTTTCCATCCATTTCCTTGGGCAAGGCACTCTCCAAGGTGGGAAATTTGAGAGGTACGTAGTCCGAAATCTTGGTCTGAGGGTAGCCTGTATCCTCATCTTCCAACTTGATGTATACAGGCTCTGCTGAATCGCTGAGGTGGGGATCATGAGCTTGTTTGTTCTCATTGCCGGTAGTCTGAGAATCCTGGGGATTCAACAAATCGTTCAGCCGTATACGTTTGGGGCCGCCTGGCACGCCGAAAGCCCCATCCGCAGGGTGATTGTTGAATCCGCCTTTATCAAGCTTCGAGTCAGCCTGTAGATCCTTTCGAGTCCCCGTGGCCGTGTTATTGGCGGTAAGGCTGCTGAATTCACTTGTGGGAGAAGTAGTAGATACAAGAGTGTCGAAACTCGCTGCTGGACTCGTGGGCGACATGATAGATGTTCGGTTGGTCGATTTGGCCGCAGACGGCGTCTTTCCAATAGAAGCCAAACCTTGGCTCATCGACACCAGGGCGCTGTTTATGTTGGGAATTGGCTGTTTTCCCCATCGAGACTTCGTTCGTCGTAGGGTATTTGGAGGCCGGGCAGGTCTCTCCTTCACTATGATGACGTCCTCAGTTTCATCATCTTTGCTGCAGACTCGGTTGCGCTTCAGAAGCTCTGATGCACTGGTAGGCCTGCGCGCCAGACCTTGAAGATTTCTGAAGAGGCTTCCCGGTTTCTCTCTGTTCAGTGTGCCACGAAACATCCGCAGGATATTTCCGACGACGCTTCCTTCTTTCAATTCCGGATCCGGGATATCAGGGATGTCCCGCCTCTGTGTCCCCCAGCTGGCAGCCCTCGAGACGATAGAATCGGTATCCCTCATCATTCTCTCGTACCTCTCCATGGCTTCCTGCGAAGACACAGGCTGGTACATCCCTGGTAGGTGTGTGCCCTCGTCAATCAAGGAGAGGATCGGCGCATTGCCCCAGTTGCGGTTTGAGGCGATGAGATGGTAGTCTTCGGCGCTCATCATGTCTTTGGTGCCTTGAAAGTAGAGCTGTCCGGGCAGGAGCTTATTCGTGGTGCGAGTGCCGAAGCTCACTTCATCGTCAGGAAGATGGTGGTGCTGGGCCGGGTCCAGGGCAGGTGGAAGATCGGTCGGGGGTCGCGTTGAAGGATGGTTGGATGGATTGGACACCCAATCGTGGACCATGTTGTTGCGCCCATCGATTTCGCGACGAGCGGCGAGCTGGTTGACACTTGGGATACGGGCCCCATCGAAGTTATCGAAGTGATCCTCGTCTGAAGACTTGAACTTCGCCATGTCGTCTATGGATCCCTCACCGAGCCAGCCATCGCCAGACTCGAGAGACGACGCCATTCTGGTCGGTGCAGGTCAGATAAAGAAATGCTCAAAATAACTTTGAACTGAGACTTTAGGGAAGAAGATGGTTCAGTCAACCTTAAGTCACCTGACTTGCCTGCCTCAGGCGACCAACACAATTGTTCTTGACGTGCAGTGACGATGGTGGCTGATTGGCCTAAAACGACGCCTCCTCCCAGTCTGTCTGTGCTGATATAAGGGAGAGGGAAACATTCTCTAGAAATGGTAACAGGCTCTGATAATACCATCACTCAGCATCATCAACTTTGCTTTCAGTCTATTTTAGCACCTGCATTTCCCTTCTGTTTCTTGTTAGTGCCCGTCCCCGTCGTTATTATCACTTATTACCCTCTCTTTTATCTTCCGACGACGCCATAATTGCCAGATTTATCACAGGCCTATCCCACCCAACCTCTCTGTTCCATCTCATCCCGATCCCGATCTCTAGCTCGTCCCATCCCATCCTCATCCTATAAGACTGGGGGCCCAATTTTCCCAAAGTTCAAAGCAGTTTGGAGAATTATGTACCAAGGGCACGTGTAATAACTTGAAAGAATACTCGAGTAGATTGTTCATCTCGCTCAACCTCACGATGATGCTTCTGGAAAAAAGATACAGGTAGGCTTTCTCAAGGGGCGTTACGCGGGGACACCGGCGCGGACCTGCATTCTACGGCCGGTCCTTTCTTCTATACCATTTCCGAACGACTCAGCGGTAAAGTGAAGAGAATATTGATCAAACTGTACCCTAGAAAACTATTTCAACATGCTAGGTTGTCCTTTTCAGTCAAGGTGGGGTATAGCCAGCACTTGACTAAAGTATTTAAGAAATCCGACAGGTATCAGGCTCGTTTCCGTAAGCGTGCACTCTACTAAACGGTTTCGTATCCTGACTCAGGCGACCTTGCATCTCAACAGTCGTAGCGTTAGACTCCACGTCCGTTCCCATCCCACTACTTTGCAGTCGAATGGTACTATCGCCCTTGGACCTCCTGGTGAGAAGATGCGGAACCTTTGAGATTAGTGGTCGAAACGTAGGGATGCAGGCACAAGTGATTGCCGACGTCAGTTCTGCAAGCGACCAAGAGGCTGCTACGACGTTCCACCAGGTCTCGTCCGGTTGAGGCTTGAGCCATTGTAGCCGGAGAATTGAAACGGCGATAGTACTTTTGATGTTGTTAGAGGTATTTGCCGCGTGGTACTGTGAATGGACAACTTACAAGAAACCGAGTGTAAAAATACCCATGAGAATAATCTTTTGAGACGGCGGCAATAGTAGCTTCCATACAACAGGAAGAGGGAGTAGTAGTATAGCGAAGTCAGTGACAATGTTGAAGATCCCGTTGAAATACCACCACGTCGTCCTATTTGGGATGCACCTCCCCTTAATCCTGGTGTCCCAGACCGCTTGTAATGGGACGCACTGGACGAAGCCCATGATAGCTTGGGAGACAGCCCAAAGGGTCAACAAGACGATAGCTGCGAGAAAGACGATTCTCATGTTGGATACGAACATCAGGCGGTAGTAATTGAGAAGAAAGGTCAACTTGATCCAGAAGAGGCTCATCATGTAGAAAGTGATGGAAACCCAGAATGCCTGGTGGGAGAGTCAGACATGAAGCGACCTCAGCAACTAGAAGCTGGGCTCACCCTTTTGTAAAGAACTAAAGTCTCAAACGATAGAGTCGATTCATGTCTTCCAAGGCCGTATTGGGTCACTGTTCGTTCCGCATCAGCAGGTAGACGGACATCTATGGATCAAGGGACAACACACTTGATATCACCGCGACACCGGACCCAATAATACACATCTGTAAGCCAACCCATGTTAGTATGTAAGCAAGTAATATGGTACAGAGCTTGGACCTACCAATGCGCCAACTGAAGCATAGTCATCGAGTCCGAATTCCTTGATGAGAATGCGAGACGTGACGCGCAATCCAACCATCAGGGTAGATAAACCGAGCAGCAAGACGACTGCCGCAATCAAGATGGACTCCCGGGTATCGGAATCATTAGAGGACACTTCAGGAAGAGTCATGGTGCTGAAATCAGGGATAGGGAAAATGGCATTGAGTTGAAAAGCTGCGGTGGGCGGAGTCCGGGGAAACTTACTTGATATCTACCTAGGATCGGAAGAATCTAATATTTTGCCTAAGAAACTCAGATAGGGGTAGTTTCTAAGAACTGGGTAAATCTAGAGTACACCCGCGGATCGCTGGAATGCTTATGGCGAAGATGGGCCGACCCAGTCCCGTTCAGACCGAAGGCCCAGCAATGTAGGAACGATTTTGGGAAACCTTTAGTCCACATCCGTCAGCCAGCCCGCAATCGAAAGTGAACGGCCTATGGGAATGGCATAGCATCAAGCCACGCCTGGGGCTTGGCTGTGATGGACGCGGTCCAAGCACATGTCGTGATTGGCAAATGGGTAGCTCTGATGGTCAGCTCTTTGACTTTGGTGTGAATTAGGGTCAACCACGTGAAGCGCATTCCTTCTTGAGCGGCAAATCTTGCGTAAACGGCGGAAAGCGCGGAAAATGTGCTTCGTACTTTGGGCGTTGAGGGAGACGTCTAAAGGTGTCTTCTTTTCACCTCGTCCCATAAATCAAGACCGTGCCCGGATTTCGTAGCTGGGATTAACGTCATTAGTCTCTAAGTCTTAGATAATGGTGTGAAGCACTTAGCGAGTAAATAGGGGGATGTCATGATGAACCAATGGGATAAGATTCTGATCATTACCCTTCTTCCCTTGCGTTTCACATTCATAAGTGGCGTCATTCCACCCTCCATCTTTACAGCTAAGGTTGGTTGACTTTGCCTATTCCGAGTAGCATCCTGACGATGGCCTGATTCCAGCAGCCACACATAGCGTCAGCACGGCAGGGAAAACCGACGGCTTTTTTTTCTTGTTGGATCTAGTACAAAATGAGACCAGCTTTTGTCAAAGAGCCTGGGTGCGTAGACTGTACCCAGTCAGGCAGTGGCTTTTGAATCATAGACTAGACCTTCAAGGCGGCCGCTGTGGGAAACTTTTGCTTGGACCCCGCAGATCATGGTCCTCGGGAGGTCGATCAAGGCTCCCGCGCCACAGAAGAGGTCTAGTCTACCCATCAGCCCCAGATGAGAATTTAGTGACTATGGGTTCATGACTCCGTCCCCTGCTCATTCGGGACCACGAAAGCACCGACGATCGAAGACCCATCGGGAGCGCCCTAGCCTCGTTGAAACCACATCGTGAACGTGAGGGGTTGCAGTGACGAAAGTGCTGCTCCAATAGGATCCCAAGTTTTGGTCCTAAGAAAGGTTGAAACCACATCGTGAACGTGAGGGGTTGCAGTGACGAAAGTGCTGCTCCAATAGGATCCCAAGTTTTGGTCCTAAGAAAGGTTGATGAGGGAAGGGATCCGCGTCTGTTAAACTCTTGTCAGCATTTCGTTCAAGCAGATATGTTTTTGTTTCTAGGCGTTGCTTGCGTTCTTCCATGTTGTGTGGTTGTCTGGGCGGAATCTGTAGGTCGCCGAGGCGGCGGTCGCCCACAAGCCAATGACAAGAGGGATGAAGAGTGGAATCACTGTGATTCAGTTGCTCGGAGAGAGAAAGGCGGAGTATGCTGGGTATCGTTGAGAGAGATGCAGACTGATGAGGAGAAGCATGTTGGAGACGGGCTGATCGACTGTTTTATAGCCCATATTTCCACGATTCCCGGTCCATCTTACCGGAAGCTGTGGAAGCCCTCGGTTCCAAACCCTGACCGAAGAGACGACCGCAGTCTCGAAAGATATAAATTACAGTCTTGACTTCCAGGATAGTGGAACAATGGAATAAGATGACGACAAACAAGTGTCCCAACAGCAATGCCTGAATCCTAAAGAGACTAGCTTGAAAAGCGAGATCGTCATATCCCTGGATTTTATACTACATCAATATGCCGTAATTAATTACTTGGCATCTAACCATCCAACTTGTGCCGCTTAGCTAATCGTGTCTACTGGGGTTTCATTTCTCGGAGGATCCCAGCAGCCCTTGGAGCGAGATCACACTGAACTGTACACATTGTGGGGTCTCAATATTGGTATTACATCTCCTTTCACTCAGGACCCTCTATGTTACGGTACTCTCTGACAATCTCACTAACCATTTTCCTAAGATTCTTCGCCGCCGAAAACTTCTCGCTCAACGTGTCAAATAACTCCATCACCAGCTCCAGGTCTTCGGTTGCCCTTGTTTGCTTCAGCACTATAAACAGGTTGTCCGGCTGGGCCGTGATAGCGTATACTAGCGACAATGTTGCGGTGAAGATAGCGAGAAGGTTCAGCCAGTTATACGCGAATACCTGCTGTCGATGCATGTTTGTCGCCTGACGAAGGGACATGGAGGCTGCGTCTGCGAGAATCTTGATCCTCCTTTGGTCCAACGTTGGAAGAAGCGGTGTGGGCCTGTAGAGCATGGCCAGATGGGTGTAGTAATTGAAGTCGTACCAATTGCTCGTCAGGTGCGGTACATGGGCGTTGGCGTTGGGGAGAGGGAAGGGCATATTCCGGCGCCAATCGACCAGTTCCTGATGAATTGAACTGACAATCTCCTCGCGTTCCTCCATCTCCAAGCTCGCAACCCTTGGGTTCGAGTACACCTGTTTTGCGATTTTGCTAGCAATCTTTCTCAGTGCTAGGATGTGGAGTGGAACAGCCATCAAGCCGGGTTGGAGAGAACTTCGGGGCTGCATGTTATCGGCATTGGCATCTTCCTCGTCAATGTCCGCGAAAGGCTAGGTCCGGATGTCAACATGAGAGGCTTGTAACAAGAATTTGCACACGATCAGGGTCTTACCGAGACATCAATGTCGTCGTCGTGCAGAGCAAAAGGTCTACCCAGTGCCGTTGATACCACACTTCAACAGTAAGTATGTGACTATTCGCAATAGGGGGGCAAGGGGTGTTCCTTCGACATACCGATCCATCATGTAGACGGAAAAGAAGAGGCGCTTCCTTCTCTCCGCTATATCAGTGGGCAGCCCTTCATATGTTGACGATGTGTGAAGGCCCATGCCCAGAGCAATCCGGGCAGCGATGCCAACCAAAAACCAGGTATCTGCATTTTGTCAATACTTACTCAGCATACTGGGATCATGATTTCTCACTTGGACCTAGCTGGTTGAAGAACGAGTACGAAACCTGTAGCATAATGACTTCCAAAGCAACCTATGATATCACGTCAATGACTTTCAGCCTTTCTTAGAACTTGCACAACGTACCATATCACCATAACCAAGAGACGCTTCGAAATACGTCATCGCTTTACTGTAGTACAGCATAGACTCTGATTCTTCGGCAAGCGAAACGGAACAGTAGGCCGTCGAGCCAATCGCCAATACCATCCAGATCCTAAACAAGGAGAGCGGTGACTGCGCCGGCTCGGCTTGCGGATTGTCGCGGACGAAGCGGAGCGTGGTGGTGAACTCAGCGCGCTGGACAATAGGATACAGTGTGTGAGAATGGGCGAAGTAGAACCCAACCAGGCGATCGATCTTGGAGTGATCCGATGGAAGAAGCAGGTGTGCGAGATCGTCATCTGTTTCGACCATGTTCGAAAGCGGAAAGTCGCCAAAAAGTACAGGATCGCAGGAGACGGAGCTGCCGAAGTGAAGGAAGACGGGATAGTTCATGAGATTCGAAAGCGACGCAAGGTTCAATTGCTGCTGGTTTTCAAATTCATTCTCTTTGCCGAAGACAAAGTCAGCTTTGTCGGGACTAAGACGTCGGAGAACTGTTTGCGTGAGTTTTGCGAATGAAAGACCGGACGTTGAACCAAGATGGCGTTCAGCCGCTGCTTCGAGTGAGAGATTCTTCAGCTCCACGTCGAGGGAAGACAAGATCTCGGTGCGGGGGTAGGTCGCAGTGTCTCCAGCGGAGGGACTGCCCAGGACGCCCCAGTCCATGTCAACGGTGTCGATGGGGGCATAGCTGACGGCGGTTTGATCGAGCAAGACATCTCCATCGTGGCTGGAATCAGGTCCTGGAAGACCGGTGCTGCTGTTGGGGCTCTGGTCGCCATTCGTCGGCGGTGTAGGCGCTCGGGATGTTGGCGAGATGCTCTTTTCTAGATCCTTGATCCTACTCTCCAGATGACGTACGTAACTATACTTTCACTTAGCCACAGGGGATTGCAATGTATGAACACACGACTCACGCAATAGGATAGGAAGCTGTCTGGCCATCGTCGTCTAAGAAGCTACATGCCACAAAGGCCCGACGACAGTTGTCGCATTGCGGCAGGGCGCGGTCACACCTCTTCTTCCTCTTGTGGCACCGCGAGCAAGACGCCCGGGCTTGTCCGTTAGTAGGGCGGGGCGTCATCTGGAGCGGACGGCGGGAACGACAATGGAAAACACGCGGCTGGACGGTTGAAAAGGCGCAGGATTCACCCACAGACATTCTCCTCGAGAGAAGCACTTATCTTTCGTCTGCATATACCCCGCGTCCCCCACTTCTCGCGCAACCCTGCGTGTCCCGGATCGAGATAAGATGCCGAGTCATGAGTTAACTTAACAAGCTAGTTTGACATGATAAGCTGATACTGATTCAAGCCAATTGGCCACCTGATACAAGGCGGCAGAAATGTCTCTGGGGTTGATACTATTCTGGGCTAAATTCCAACCACTGCCGTAGCCTTGACCTCGACAATAAACCGCGGATCCGGCAATTCCTTGACGCCAATGGTTGCCCGCGCCGGGGCACTCTCGCGGTCCTTGAACACCTTGTTCCACTCCTCGTTCATGCCGGCATACTGCGTCTTCATGTCCAGTATGTAAACCACGGCATCAATAACGTTGTGAATCCCGCCCGCACCGTCCGTGGCGCCCTTGATGATGTCGTCGATGTTCAGGAGGACAGCGGCCGTCTGTTTCCGGATGTCCAGCTCGTAGGTGCCATCGGCTTTTTCGGTGACACCTTCGTAGGTGCCGTCCGGTCGTCGGCTCGCCATGCCAGACACGTAGATTGTTCGGTGGGCGGTTTGAGGGGCGACGCGTGCATGAGGGTAGCGTGTCGGACCGGCCGGCGCCTCAGGATCGAGGAGGAAGGCCTCGCCGTTGGGGGACATTTTGATGCACAAAGACTGGAGCCGGTGAATTTGAGGGAAACAAGGTCAATGGACAGAAGTTTTGCAATTTTGCCTGTCTGGGTACTGTCCCGTCTTTTAATATCCCTCTAGATCAATACCGAACGATACAGCTGAGATACGCGGTTGAACATACGATCGTCCCGGGTCTCAGCGGAGCTCCCGATTTCTACGAGTTCCATCGGACTGTTGACTTCAATTGTTGAAAGTCTTCGAACTCGAGAATTCCGGGTTCGCTTCAGAGTCGGACCAGCCGACAGGCAAGCGCTAAGACACTCAACTCAACTTACCAGGATCAACGCTTGTCGGGGTCACCGATAAGAAGCTGGTACAATTACGTACAAAGGGCAAATCAATCAACTTGATTAGATTTGTCATCTCTTCTCCACACTCACTGGTGTGTCATATCGTGTGGGGTAAGCTATCCATCCTCCTGGTCTCAGATTGGGTTCTGGGGCGAGGTGGACCGGCGCTTCCCCCGCTACCCTGCATCTTATCACGATCAACGGGGTTTCTCGGCATTGCAACTCCAAAGAAGGACAGAAGATAAACACTCACTAAGAGTCATCATCCAGTTTACCAACCAAGAAGCTACATTGATTCTTCAAAACCTGTTTCCCATAGCGGTTATTTTGTACTGGAGTCAAGTCAATCATGGAATTAACTTCATCCCAAGTCAAGCATTTCACTCTCTCCAACTTCAAGTTTTTAGATGGAACAACTCTATCACAAGCTCGGCTAGCCTACCTTGATCTCAACCGGGATGCTACCAAGGTAGCTGTGGTCTTCACATGCTTCCGGGGTAGGCTCCTTACCACGCTGAATTATGGTGATGGGACCCTTCGCAACCACAGAATTATTGTCATCGCTCTGTTCGGGAATGGCGAATCATCGAGTCCGTCCAATACGCCGGGTTTTCCAAAATATGTCGACTATCGGGACTGCGTCCATGCTCAACATCAACTCCTGACTCAACATTTAAGCCTCAAAAGCGTCGATGTCCTTGTGGGCTTCTCAATGGGTGGGCAATGCGCGTATCATTGGACAGTGATGCACGCAGACTTCGCCCGCCACGCCATCATCGTTTGCTCCTCGGCTCGAACAAGTCGTCACAACCATCAATTCTTGGAAGGTCCCAGCGCTGCTCTTGAGAACGCCGTCGATTATGCCGACGAAAGTCGCCGCCTAGCAAGCCAAAACTCTCCCCGAGGGTTGAGAGCCTTCGGGAAGGCTTACTCTGCTTGGCTGACTAGCGCCGAGTGGTTCGACGAGGAGGTGTATAAAGAACTGGGGTATGAGACTCTGCAGGACTGGGACGAAGACACCACTGGCGCAAAGTACAACGGTTGGTCGCCTGACGACCTCCTTATAAAGCTACGAATGTGGCAAAAGGGAGACATCACCGCATGCAGTACTTCTGGTAGCAACTCTTTGGAGGAATCGCTGTCTCAGATTAAGGCTCGCGTTCTGCTAATGCCCTGTCAAACGGATCAATATTTTAGTTGGAAGGCTAGCGAGAGAGAATCTCAAATGATGAAGGATGCGACGTTGAAAGTCATACCCTCTGTATGGGGTCATCTGGCTGGTTCCGGGGCCAGTGAGAAGGATGTTGTCTGGATGAACCAAACAATCGCTGAATTCCTGGAAAATGCAGAAAAATAGTTCATTTTAGTATTATTTCACTGAGTATTGAAGGACAGGGACTAAACTGGTAGACAAGACTTGAAGCTTCAATCCCATTGAGCACATGTAATTACGTTATAAGGCTAGCTTGTTTTTGATTGAGTACTCTGTTCCATCATCCGTCTCTTTTCCGTCTGCTGTAAGATCCTACTTTTCTGCCAGCCGTCTTCCCTCCTCAAATAAAGCTGCTGCCAAGATTACTGATGAATCATCCCACCGTTTCCCAACTACCTGCATGCCTACAGGCAACTTCACCTCCTCGTGCCCAGGAACCGGTAGATGTCCACATGGAACACTCATGGCTGGATGACCCGTGACGTTGAAAGGACAGGTATTATTGGTCACACCAACGGCGACGCCGAGCCTCTCCAGCACTGTGGCTTTATTGCCTCGGTCATCGTCCGACTTGGGATGTGGCATTGCAATAGTAGGTGCGCATGGAGTTATCAAGACATCCACAGTGTCAAAGGCACTGTCATATGCGGCTCTCAATTCGAGGACTTTCCGATGTGCCTTCGCTTCCACCGTTGGCCCGAACTTTTCGTTGGCGAACTTCTCGCTGAGAATAATGTTGACGATTGCAGGGTTGCTGGATTTTAATAACTCGTAAATCTCCTGTGTCGGAGGCCACGTCGGCTGGATGTGAGGGGCGAGATATGAGAGATATCCCGAAGGTTTGCCTTGGCACAGCCACTCAGACATGGATGGTCTTGTTGATACAGTCCAGATCGCTGGACCATCGAGGTGCATGGGAATGGAGACTTGAACAACCTCAGCGCCAGCGGCTTTGAAGAAGGATGCCGCAGACTGGTAGACCAGTTCATTAACCTCCGGAGAGACCCCAGCAACAGCGAATGATTCTTTCAAGAGACCAACTCTCAGGCGTTGGCTCGGCTCTTGTTTGGTTGACAGCTGCTTTCGGAACTCGGCTAAAATCTGCGGATAGTCTTTGACCTGGTTGAGTAGAGGTGATTCTGGTGTCATTCGAGAGTCCAAGCCGTCCCAGCCAGCCATGACCTTTAGCAAAGCTGCAATGTCTTCGAGTGTTGATGCGATGGGGCCCAGGTGGTCAATCATAGGAGTCATAGAAGCCGCCCCGGTGTAGGGAACCAAGCCAAAGGTGGGCTTAAGGCCATAGATGCCATTGTAGCAAGCCGGAATGCGGACCGAGCCAGCCTGATCACTCCCAATGGCTAGCTGGGATGTCTCGCCCAGGGAATTGCGAAGCTCAGATGGCAGCACACTTGCAGCGACAAGTGCACAAGAGCCGCTACTACTCCCACCCGCTGTATACCCGTGAAGTAAGGGATTGTGGACTGGACCGGTTGCTGAAGTGAAGGATAACGGGGATGCGCAGAAGCTCTCGCAGGTGGATGAACCCTTGATTATCGCGCCAGCAGCCAAGATCCGAGACACGACAGTAGCATCAATTGGTGAGATAGGGAAACTTCCAGTACGGGATAGCATCTGAGGAAACGTTCCTAGAGTTGTCGGCAGTCCACCCACGGATATGTTGTCTTTAATGACAATCGTTCTCTCGTTGAGCAAGTCGTTAGTGCAGGTATTGGATCGAAGATTGCATCGATGACTCCATGCATTAAATGGATTATCTGCCGGGTCTGGTTTCCAATACGTGCGAGTCTCAGCCACGGGATACGGCTTGAGTGATGCGGGTATGTAGTCTGGGCTGTCTTTGATGAACTGCATGACTGACTCCAAAGACCCCAAGAGCAACAGATAGTCGTCCGCATTCTGATCGTCTGGAATATCAAAACCGATTTGATTTGCCAATCGTCGCAAGTCTTTCACATCCGTGCTGGACCTACAACATGCATCAGCTAGCCACTGGGCTAATGATTATCTCGATAAGCACTTACGGGAAGTCACTTGTCAGGGAGACGATCGACATGGTTGCTTGCTTCTCGAGCCTGGCGTTGTTGATGATCTGAAAAGGCTGGTATGGGATAACTTGTACCTTGTTCACATGAAGTCAGCCAAGGGAATTAGTCTCTTGTAAGTACAATGTACAGTGGTGTCGGACACGCCGACAATGCCCAAAAAGCTTATCGGAGTGGAGTAGCTTTATCATACTCCTCGATTGGCAATCGTGACATTACACACAGGCAATGGACAACTAGATACTATTAATCGGAATTTGCGAATATGTTGAAAGTGTTGTGTGGAGTATTGGCGTAGTATGGGCATGATGATCTGGAATAAGCTGGAGTTAGGTGAAAGTTACCTGGCGTCGTTGGTGTAGCCCTGGATCTGGATACGGAATGTATATCGCGGTGTAGAATTCAACTCAAGTTGCTTGAGCTTGCTCTGTTCTACCTAGAGGTAAAGGAAACCTAGAATAGAGTAGCGGCCGAACAAAAAGCCAGGTCTGTTGCGGTGTCTTCATTGCTGTCCATTGGCCACCAATATCCGCCCGCCGTCGATGCACAGCGAGACACCATCCACGTATGCCTGCAACGAAGAAATATTAGTATATACTCTGTCAAATTGGAAATAACAAGTCCCAGAGGGTATAAATGCATACCCCGGCTCGACTGGATAGATAGAGAATTGCGCTCGCGATATCTTCTTCGTTTGCTGCTCTTTTGGCCGGAACCTGATCGAAGAGGGAACTGAACATATTGCCAGCTTCGCCCACAGGGTTCATCTTGCTCGGTACAACTACACGCCATTAGAATCGGATGTAGCTTGCAAGACGGAGGCCGCCGCCACTCACATCCCGGGTTGATTCCGGTTACTCGGACGTAGAATCGACCAAACTTTGCTGCCAACAGTCGGACCAAATGGTCTGTTGCAGCCTTGCTGGACGCGTAGCTGGTCAAATCGACATTAGTAACATTGTGCATGCTTGCACACGAACTGGTAATGATGACAACTCCACGGCCTTCTTCTCGGCCTTGTCGTCCATTTCCCAGGTCGAGCTCCGAGGCCGCGGATAACAGAGGGAGCAGAGCAACAGATAGGAAGTAGTGGGCTGTTGTGTTGACGCAGAACGTGTCCGCCCAGTCTGAATGGCGCGATGACCACATGGAAGACTGTAGTTCTAGAAGAGAGGCCTTGAGCACATCGCAGCTCTCTGGCGGATCACGTCGGATGCCAGCATTAGAGACCAGGATATCGAGGTGCTTCTCGTGTTGACCGATGTATGCGGCGAGTTCGGCAATGGCCTCTTTCGAAGAGACATCGCAAGGTACGCTGATCAACTCAGCTTGTGAAACCCAATATGCTGGCTTATAAACATACCCAACTGCACTGCCACCTTGTGCTTTGCCCAGCTCGTTGAGCTCGTTGACTCTTTCGCTGATAGGCTCGTGCGGCAATGAGACCAAGTACACTTTGGCGCCGTTTGCCACTAGACCCTATCACGAAGCCTGTCAACCTTTGATCTCGACATGTTCAAGCGGAAGAGACAATTAATTACCTTGCAGATCATGAATCCCAAGCCGCTGCAACCCCCCGTGACAGCTGCCACATAGCCGCGGACGCCAAAGAGCCGAGTAATGTCAAGCGAGGAAGTCATTGTTTGCGGTAAAGTCGGTTGATGCCTGCCGATATTACGCATCTTGATGTTTCTTTACGTTCCTTTATGTTCCTCAACACGATTGGCTTGGCTTGGAGGGGTTGATGACGCCTCAGGTCGGAGGAGCCGACGGGTAAGAGAACTGCTAAGATTGGACAAGACATGCTAGATAAGAGCACGCACAAGATGTATTTTTGATGGAGCTAATTCTAGTATCTAAATCTACTGTTGCCAGGGGATAGACCACAGCTCCTCGTTGGGCTGAGAACGTCACCCCGCCTGCTGCGGATCCTTTTGCACCATCATCAAAAGGCACGTAGCTGCTGTCTCGCTCACTGCCCAGCAGAGGCATGGACACAGCCAAAGCAAAGATTGCTTCATTCTTTATAATGGTCCTTGGTACGCTCTTCAGCAGCGCTCATGCATTCGCTAGTGACGATGGAGTCTCTTGGAATCAGCTTGACCTTAAAGTCCCTCGGGATAGCCACCAGTGCCGTCTTGATCTGATTGTACTCGACGTAATCCGTGTTCGGCGGCTCAGTCTCGCTCGCAACGATCTTGTACGAGGACAAGATACGGATGAGCGCGGCGTACAAAAGACGCGAGGCGATGAACTGGCCCGAGCAAGCGCGCGAGCCAGTTCCGAAGCTGAGATGAGGGAGACCAGCAGACGCGGCCTCAGTAGGAGGGTCGATCGTCTTGAGCCATCTCTCGGGGTCGAATTTACCGGCATCGCTGCCGAAGTGGTCGACGTCTACTAAGTCAGCTTCACTCCACGCAACTAACCAGATTCGTGCTTACCGTGGTTGCCCGCTTGTGCATTGATAAGAATCATCGTCTTGGGCGGAATGATGGCGCCGTTCCAGTTGACTTCCGTCACCGTCTTTCGAGGGAGACTCATAGAGCTGACAGTGTAGTAGCGTCCGGCCTCCATGATGATGGCGTTGACGTAGGGGACCTTCTCCTCCGCAGAGCAGCTAGTCCACGCGTCCTGGACATTGGGATAATGCCTCTTAATATCCTCGTACGCGCGGTCCTGCCAGACTTGACCTTCCTTGGTCGACAGAGATCCAATGGCAGATGTCAAAGTACCGGGGATAGTCTCGAAGCCGCCGGAGACCAAGGACAGACAAATTGAAGATACCTCGACGCCCGTGAGCTTCGTCTCCGCGTCCTTGAGAATAGCTGCTGAAATACAGGGCTTGTCCGTTCCCCGCTTGATCATATCTCGCACAGTGTCCAAAAGCTGGTTCAAGTAGGTGTCACGTCGGTCACGCAGTTCCTTGGAACGCCGGTTCTTCTCGTTGTTGGGCACGTAGCGTAGAAGCGGGACGTAATCCTGGAGGTTCTCGGACGCACTGCGTAAGAGCGAAATTGCCGAGCCGACGTGGAGGATTTCGCGCAGCAACTCGTCGTAGACTTCGTCCATCCGGATTCCATAACAGAGCGTCAAGGTAGTGTTGAGAGCAAACCGCTGAATGTACGGACGCACGTTGACCTCAATCTCACCATTGCGGCTGTCCTTGTGCAAATCGCGGACGATACAGTAGCTCTCCAGATCAAACATGGGGTAGTAGTTCCTCAGCGACGGCCGGCTCAGAGCTGTACCTGCGGCCTTTCGCTTCTTCTTGCAAGACTCATCCCAGGGGGAAGAGCCAATGGTGAAGCCCTGCGTACTGCTGATGACGCCGTGGAACGTGTAGAGCGTCGGGCGGTCGATGACTGCATTCTGGTTGCCGAGAAGCATCTTCTTGCAATCTTCGAAGGAGTTGACAACCACGGCTCGCGTGTTTCCGAGCTTGATCTGGAAGACGGACTGGCCATACTGTCGCCACCATTTCTCGCAGACGCTGGCGTGGTCTTCGCCCAGCTGGAGAAGATGACCGAAGACGGGCAATGCACCGGGGATCTCTGGCATTCCTTTGATATGAGGAATGTCTGTCTTGAAAGCAACCTGCAGGTGATGTGTTAGTCTAACCTACTCTCCCCCTCAAGATGGACATCTTAGTTACTCACGGCGTGTATGACGTAAGACACGAACACAACCACGAGGGCTACTGCCACAGGTACCAGCCTATCAAGGTCCTGTAGCTGCGCCAGGGGTGGCAGGGGAAACATTTCGTCGTATTTTATCGCCATGTTGAATCTCGTCGATTGCCTCTGGAGAATGAGCTTTGGACAAGGGCTGTCTGATGTCTCAAGGATTGGCACGACTTGCTTCAAACACGCCACGGTTTAGTACCCTTATACGTATCTAACTGTAACCATTTTGTGGAAATGGCGATGGTCTCCTGCAGCTAAGCGTAGGGCCGCCGACGATCGGCTAGACTGCGTGTCGGACTGTCCGACGAGGGGAAGCGGCGGGGAACAACATGGTCATGATACGGATAAGGCACCAATGGAAAGAATGACATATGTCAGTTGATAACGGACGGAATCACTGGCTGTCGGATTAACGGAAGCCTGTTTACCAGTCTGGCTGCATCATCTCCAGTAGCTCTTCGGTGGTCAAGACGGCTACTGTGTTCCCGCCCACTATAGCTTCACTTCCAGCCATGTCATCGACCCCTGTCATTGTCGTTACTGCCGGAACAGCAGGTTTGGGCGCTGCTGTTACCCGACTTTTTGCACAACATGGATTCCGCGTCGTCATTAACTACAATTCCAACGTTGACCGCGCAGCGAGCCTGCTTGCTGAACTGCGTGGAGCGAACCCCGAAAAGACGGCCGATTATGCCGCCATCCAGGCTGACCTAGCTTCATTGGTTGACGTCGAGCGTCTCGTACAGGAAACCTACGATGCCATGGGCCGCATCGACGTAATCTTTTCGAATGGCGGCTGGACAAAATTCCGGGATACTACCTCCATCGACGACAATTGTTTTGAAGAGGATTGGGATCGAGCATTCGCCATCAACGTCAAGTCCCACCTCTGGCTCCTTCGGGCTGCTAGGCAGTACCTGGAGCAAACTGAAGGAGTCTTCATAACGACATCGTCAATCGCTGGCGTGAGGGGAATGGGTAGTTCCCTGGTAATACCCAAAACCAAGTCTTGGATGAGACGCAGCTGTTGACTTGCCATAGGCTTACTCCGCCACCAAGGCTGCCCAAATCCACATGGTCAAGGGCCTGGCATCCATGGTAGCACCTAAGATTCGAGTAAACAGTGTTTCCCCGGGGCTACTCCAAACAGTAAGGCACCGCATCTTCCAAGAGACATCAGACCATAAGCTGACCTGGAATCAGGAGTGGGCGGCGCGCTTTTCTGAGGAGCAGAAAGAATCCCACCGACAAGGTACCAAGCTGAAACGATTTGTTGAGATTGAGGTATGACACAAAGCTTCCACGAGGGGAGGGTTTCCCCTGCTGTCCTGTATACTAATAGTGAATCGCCCACAGGACGTCGCGGAGCAGGTTCTGGGGTTGGCAAGATCGAAGAGTATGACTGGGGTGAATGTTATTGTCGATGCAGGATTCACGATATAGAAAATAGAATCCGCTATAGATGGGTGCACTTGATGCGTAGTGAAATCAAGACAATATGTGGCTTTGTCAGTTGCAAGGCGAAACGATGCTCAAATAAGCCTGATGAAGTTAGGAGTGCACCTACACGAACCAATATATGAGTACAGACGGCCACGGATATATAGGTTAGTCTTTTGGCCTCTGTGAACAAATTCTAGATTGTGCACTCTAAATTTAAGCACAATGCACAAAATGTGAGATTTATCCTTCGAAATCATAAAGAAATCTCTCGTAGACGTGGATGTTCTTTCTGCTCCTAATATGCGTGGCTTTGTTTCATACACCACATAACATTCATTTCCACTAGTCATGTCATTCCCTTCAAAGGAGTGAGAACCCCAAGACAGCCTTCCCCTCTTCCGATACATCAGAGAACCCCTTGTACCCCTTAAACTTGGTCTCATCCACCGTCACATTAGGACAATCCGGGGGACCTTTTCCATCTAGAGCCGCACGCAGCTGTTGCTTGATGTATTCCTTGTTTCGTGGTGTAGTCGGGCAAGCAGCAACGTAGACAACACTGGCATCCTGGTCACCAAGGTGCTCAGGGTCGACAGCGTGGCACATCTGGTACTGTCAGCTTCATGTTCTCTGTCTGGTACGGCATCAACACTCACATCTGTATGCCACCAGACCGTATCACCCGGGTTCATCGGCGGAATGTGCACCAAGCATTCTTCGAGGCGGAGATGCGGATGGGAGCTTGGACTTAGGCGCTGGCTTTGCTCCTTGATGGTGCCGGGGAACCAGCTGGAGTCAGAGTCGAGCGTCCACTTGCTTGCGTCCATGATATCCTCCCGGTTTGCCGGAGGTGCGAAGAAAGGTCGCAAGAGCACATAAGCAATGGCGGTCGAGACTTCGGGATAGAGCATCAGCGTGCCACGGGACGCCGACGCTGGTGTAAGTGCCGTCCAACCTTGGAAGGCGCGGAAAACGACGGAATGCGCATCAGCCTCAAACAGAAACTGATCTGCGTCTTTGCGAACGTTTAGGTCGTACGAATCGTGAAGTTCAGGGTTACCAGACAGGATGCTATCGTACACCTTGCGGTATTGCAGATCTGCCCAGCGGCACAGACTCCCGGCGTCAATATGCGGTCCGAGACCCAAAAAGGCCTGTCCGGGAGGGCGAATCCTCGCTGCATCCGTGTAGCTGAGTGGATCTGGGCTTGTTTCTTTAGATTCGTCGTGGAAGAGGGAGTTTAGGGTTTGTTGTAGCAGGATCTGGTTGGGGTGTGTCCTGACGGCGATCTGGGTTGGCGAGTTGTATAATCTGAGCATCGAAGGAGTCCCCACCGGCCAACCACTGATACTGTCCTTGTTTTCGGCGACGAAGTCCTTGAGATTCTGGAACAGTGAAGTTGCCTCTGCGCTTTCAATAACACCCCTGACGATGCAACAGCCGCTGGACTTGAGCTCCGATCGTCGCCCATCCGAAAGGCCGCCATCCTGAATCTCCTTCATGTCCAGAACAGGAACAGCCTTGCTGCCAAGCGTGCTCAGCCTGTCGGTGACAACCTCGAGATCCTTGCAGACCCGGAGCCAGCTTTTGCGGAGTGCTTCCTCGCCATACTGAGCAATAATCTCCGCTTTAGCCTTGGAGGAGGATGTGAATGTGTCGGGGGAGACATCCTTGGAGGGAGTCTCAAACTCTTGCCAGGCAGGCCAACTCAGTAGTTTTCCAGGCATTGTGGTTGGATTGATGGTCAAGGATGTAACAAGCAATAAGGATGTTGACAGTGTAGCGCTGAGAAGCCGTGCGAGCTGATACAACTGGAGGTTATCTGCGCTATCCTGGTTTGCCCTTTGCGTTATATCTCGGCACAGAATGAACGAGCACCGAGCCAAGGCGGACGGTCCGACGAATAAGTGGACACCACAGGGTAGAAGCCGGGGTCTGTCGGAGTCTCCCCGACTCTATCTATCTGCCAAAAGACTAGACTGCATTCATTAGCCTTATCTAGTCTATAGCTTGGATACCCCATAACTTAGTTCGGACGGATAAGCATATCAGAGCGCTCTTCGCCATATCGCTCTGTTCCACCTAAAGCCTGGAGGTAACAATTGTTGGCTCCTGAGCATTATCTTTCTCTGC
The DNA here is from genome assembly GCA_030864175.1 of Neonectria faginata. Classification (NCBI taxonomy): domain Eukaryota; kingdom Fungi; phylum Ascomycota; class Sordariomycetes; order Hypocreales; family Nectriaceae; genus Neonectria; species Neonectria faginata. The sequence goes on along the minus strand of JAULBG010000004.1, from coordinate 2,364,877 downwards.
TTCGCTATCGCACCCCTCATGCACAAATGCCGATATATAGACATGAAGTTCTGAACAACGTCGCTGGATTTGCTTTTGCAGCATCCGCCGAAAAGAGTGACTAGCCAATTACTCTGGCATTTGCTGGTTTCAGCATAAGACTTCTTGCCTTTGAGACCCAAACCAGCACAACTGGCGCCATGCTTGGTCTCGACAAAGCCATGTTGCTTGTCTGCCTCGTGGCAGCGCTCAACTGCGCAACAGTTGGCTACGACGCCAGCATGATGTCCTCGCTCAACATTCTGGTTTGTCCACTGCTCTTATAAGCCAGTCAGCTACTGAGCATTGTCCGCAGACGTCGTTTCAAACCCAGTTCGATATAGACACAAACCTCAAAGGTCTCTTGACGGCTGCGCAAAACCTTGGTGGAATCGTCGCAGGTCTGTTTGCCGGCGCCATTGTCGACAGATTGGGTCGCAAGGGCGGAATCCTCGTGTCTTCATGCATCGTGCTCGTGTCTTGCGTCCTGCATTCTACCGCCACGACCAAGGCACAGCTCTTCGTGGCCCGGATCCTCGTCGGCTTCGCCAAGTCTGTGGACATCGCTGCCGTACCGACCTATCTCGTGGAGCTGGCACCGCCTTCGCGTCGTGGCTTTGTCGCTGGCTTATACTGGGCGTGCTGGCTTCTTGGTGCCATCATATCCTCGGCCATCGGTTACGGCGCGCGCAGTCTTTCCGGAGACTGGGCTTGGCGTCTTATTTGCGTGTGCATGGCTGCCCCTGCTCTGCTCTGCCTCGCCTCGCTTCCATTTATCCCCGAGTCACCGCGATGGTTGATCTCCCGTGGCCAGGAGCGAGAAGGACTCCAGGTTCTTGCCACGTTTCATGGCAACGGAGATGAGACCAACCCGTTGGTCGTTACTGAGTTCCGAGAGATTCGAGAGACGATCGCCTTCGAGCAGGCTAACGGGTTTGACTCCTACAGAGCATGGTGGAAAGCTTTCCTCTCCGTCAAGTCGAACCTCTACCGGGCTTTCATCCTTATGACCCTTGGTATCTTCGAGCAGACAATTGGCTCTAGTATCATTACCTTTTACCTCAGCAGTGTCCTGGACCTGGCCGGCATCACTTCCGAGAAGGAGCAATTCGCCATCAATGTCAGTCAGAACTGTGTGGCTTTTGCTTCTGCATTGGTCGGAATCTGCCTTATCGACAAAGTCGGCCGCATTCCAATGTTGATCGGTGGAACAGCATTCTGTGCCGCTGTTCTCGCCACAATGGCAGGTCTCACGGCAGATCAAACTGACAATTCGCTCGGACGGAACGGGATCATTGCTATGGTCTTCTTGTTCCAGATTGGGTACTCATCTACCTGGACACCCCTGTCTTTCTCGTACTGTGCCGAGGTTCTGAACTTTACCATTCGCGCAAAGGGCATGGGGTACGTGGACACCTTTCTTCCCCGTCAGCATTTGGCTAATGTACGTGCTTCACAACAGTATTTACAGCATGTTTACGTCCACTGCGGGCTTCTTCAACCAATACGTCATTCCACTGGGTCTAGAAGGAATTGGATGGCGGTCAGCGAGTCCCAACCTGCAACTACTTGATATGCAATACTGACAACTCCAAGTTTTTACATTGTGGGCGTCTGCTGGAACGTCTTCGTCGCCGTTGTCATCTTCTTCACTTATCTGGAGACCAAGGGCCTCACTCTAGAACAGATTGACCAGCGCTTCAATGGTGTCCCCCGTGATCAGCTTGTCGATGTTATTGACGCATATGATGGAGGTAAACCTATCTCGGAAGCAGAGCTCGGCAACAGGTTCGGTGGACAAGATTTCACCGAGAGAGTTACTCCGGCTGTTGAAACCTCTAAGGGTGTAAAAGCGCAAGCTTAAAACAAGACTGGACTCTGGATACTTCTGAAAGCCGCAGGTTATCAACAATATCCTACTCTAAGCCACAGTTTGGTACCAGAGACAGGGAATCATTCGGAATCATCAGCTTAGTCCGTAGTAACACGTTCATCTTTTCACTTCTGCCATAGTGTCTATTTCCCACGGCTTCTAGCGTTGGCGAGGACCATTCCTTTCAAGATATCATCATGGTCAGCGAAGATACAGTCGGCCTGTTTACTTTTCAGATTGTCTCTCACACTAAGTAGAGCTATTGCTGAATGGACCGTACAGGTCCCTGTTAACCTTATAGCAGTCACACCTCCCAAACGAATCTGGCACCACGGACTTCAATACTTCATTTTAGTCATGGAACGGCGCATGAGCTAGCGACAGTAAATACTTTGAGAAACCACGACTTTACTCAAGATTTCGTTAACTGATCCCTGCACCGACCTTCCAACAACTTACCCATAATGTCTGCTGTCTGGGTTGGTTATTTAATTTCCGCGCTTCTCAAAGTTTATCCAACATCGATGTTCCTGTTCCAAAGATGTTAAGCCACACGGCCTGCGCAGCTTTTAGAGATATCCAATTGCTTACCTCGAATTTCGGGAATGTCTCATCATAGAAAATCTCGAAGCGGCTTGTAATCCCTGGACTCGCCCCTTTTTGTCGCGCTTGGCCACTAGTTGTGTATTTCCTGTAGATGGCAGCAAGCAGTGTTGTCATTTCCGCCATGGCGAGACTTGAAAGGCAGCGTTAGTTTACTACGAATCGTATAGTACTGAAAAAGTCGATTTAACTTACTGTAAACCGATGCACATGCGGCCTCCGCTTGAAAATGCCCAGAACCACTTCTTCATCTCCACGAGATCGCCACATTGGCCCAACCACCGTTCTGGGTTGAATCTCAACGGGTCTGGGAACACGTTCGGATTTCGGTGCAGGGTATATGGCGACATGCTTACAACGATCCCTGCTGGGATCAGGTATCCGTCAATCGTTGTGTCAGTGGGAAGAGATCGCGGCTCTGATGCTGGCAAAGGTGCATATAGCCGAAGGGTCTCTTTAAGAATCGCATCGAGATACGGTAGTTTGCTTGCAGTTTCGACCGTGGGGTTGCCGTCTTCGTTGCAGCCCGTTTCAGGGATGCTGTCGACCTCCTCGATCAACTTTGCTTGGTACTTTTGATGCTCCGGTCGAGAGAGCGCCCAGATAGCAAACATTGCGGTGTCACTTGTTGTATCGATGCCGGCGAGAAAATGATCTGCCAACTCAGAGGCCATGTCGAGGCCATCGAGAGGTGTCCCTTTGCCACTTTTGCTGTGTCTCCATAGCTTTTCCATAATCGATAAGTCCTGGTCTGGTTGCTTCTCTGTCACGGCAGTCTCGAAATCGGTCCATGATTTAAGCCCGTGGGCTCGAATGCCGGTATAAGTTGCAGGCTTCTCCATGGGGAGTAGTCTCAAGCTCGTCACAATCTTCTCCGTCAATCCGGTTCGCGTGTAAAGCCACTTCGTGTAGCCCCTCAGATGAACCGCGTACCAACTCAGCTTCTTCCGACTCGGATCAACAATATCGTTGAGAAGGCTTCTATCATCTTGATTCCCTCTGAGCGCATGCGTTCCACCGTGTCCGTCTCCGTAGAGAAATCCTGTGATGCTGTCCAGGCTGAACCAATGCAAGCTGTTAAATATCTCTTCAGCTACTTCCTTTTCCTGGTCAAGAAGTTCCAGATAATTCTTCACATTCTTCTCAACCAGTGGTTTTGCCATTGCATTGGGAGAGAGTATCACGCTTTTCGAGTAAGCGTGGGCGAGTAACTTCTTCCTCTCAGCATGGTGTTTGGCCTCGGCAAAAGTGAACAGGTTCTGGCGTCCGTAAACGTCAAATATTCGGTAGAATTCTGTTCGATGGAAGCCAGATCCTGCACCGTAAATTAATCTCAAGGCTGGAAGGGACGAGAACGAGACTTCATTTGGGCCAATGCGGACTGCAGTGCCGTACTTCCTGTGAAGAGAGTGAATCAAATGCGTTCTGGTTCCTTGGTGATCGGCAAGCGCGAGCCGCCACTTTGTCATCGCGAAAGCCTTGGGGCCTGGGACTTTGCGTAGGGGAGTCCCATAGAACGGCAGGTAGATGAGGTTGTAGAGGAGATAGGCGGGGACAACGGCAAATGCCACCAGTATGACGTTGTCCAGCAGGACCTGAACGCCTGTACTTCTGGGTCAAATCTAGATCTCTCAAGGGGATAATTCGGAGCTCACCTCTTTGGACAGCGCCTGTCGTCATGGCTGATGATTACTGTCGAGCTTGGTCTTGCCGTCTCGGCTGCACTCCTTTGCTGACTGTCTAGGTGAGGGGAGTTGATTGAGTAGCAGAACAGCTAAGACGTAGACTATTACATAATCGAGGCAGTTCATACTCTCCGGGCTGAAGTTAGAGTGTCGGGAGGTCCGAACCGGCATGGAAGATTTGCTGACCTCATACACCGTTTGACTAGTCTATCCGCTATCACTTACAGGCCGACATACTGGTTGCTTTGCGCATGTCGGCCCTCTGTCGGAAGTAGGCCAGCGCAACAAAAGCCATTATTGGCTTGGAAATAGGATGCCAGTTAGTGTATCAACGCCTTATCAATATCGCTATAATCTACATCGTCATCATCATCATCATCCTGCATCTCCAACACTTACCACTAATTCCAGGTCTCTTCACTGTTTACTACGACCAACATGGCACCCTCGGCAACGTCAGACCAAATTTCCCCTCCAACTCTAACAAAGGCCAACAATGTAGATGCCATGGCCGCCATGGCCCACAGAGGCAAAGCTCTTCCTGGCATTCCCAAGTTCAACTCATACGCCGAAACTCGACAATGGCAACTCGAGCATATGGCGGGTGCCTTCCGTGTCTTTGCTCGCGAGGGCTACGCTGAAGGTATTTCAGGACACATCAGTGTGCGGGATCCGGAGTTTGAAGACCGCTTCTGGATCAATCCTCTCGGAGTGCACTTTGGTATGATGAAGGCGAGCGATATGATCTGTGTGGACTTGGAAGGTGAGGTCGTCGGAGGGAACACAGACGGTTCCATCAACGCCGCAGGCTTCCAGATTCACAGTGCGGTGCATCGAGCTCGCAAAGACGTGCACGCCATCTGTCACACCCACTCAGTCCATGGCCGGGCCTGGTCTGCATTCGCAAAGCCACTCGAGATGATCAACCAAGACGTGTGCTACTTATACAAAGCCCACTCGGTGTACACCGACTACGGGGGCATCGCAAATGAGGCGTCCGAGGGGCAGAGGATTGCCAAGAGCCTAGGAGACGGAAAGGCTTCTATTCTGATGAACCATGGGCTCCTGACGGTGGGACAGACGGTGGACGAGGCTGCGTTTCTGTTCTGCTTGATGGAGAGGAGTTGTAAAGTACAGCTCTTGGCCGACAGAACTGGGTTCGAGAAAGTGACGGTGAGCGACGAGGAAGCCGCCTACAATTATCGCATGGCGAGTACTCCTGTGAGTTATGCGTCTTTGTTGAGTCTCACTCTGCTGGGTGCGCTACTAATACGGGCTACAGGAGACGCTCTTCATCGAATTCCAGCCTCACTATCGTTACGAGGAGCACTTGTGTCGTGGTGAGTTCAAGGAGTAGGAATAGCAAGATTGTAAATTATTACTTTCACTACCTCGGCTTTTGTGCAGTGTGGTATACTTGACATCGAACCTGTATCTGTTCAGCTGGACCTTTTTCATGCCGTCTTTTGTCAAGTATCAAACAAAACTCTAACAAAAACGAGAAATAGTTACAGTGAATGGCATGTTATGGTCGTCGAGTTTCATCCGATACAAGGGTAATGTTTCATAATTGCCAAGAGGTACAATGTTCACAGCATCGACTATGGTAAATCACGACAGCATCAGATGTCCTGAATGGCTTCATCAATTAACCCAAACACCCTATTTCTTGACTGACCATATCAGCACCCGGTGGCTTGGAGGATGCATCCTGGCATTGCAACGGCCGCAACGTCGGACGCGCCGACTCATGCCTGCTCGAGATAACAAGCGATAAGACCCTAGTTGCAGAATGATAGGTCCATGTGTCGGACACTGGTCCGATGCCCTGACAACTTGCTCTGATCCGTTTGGACGCCCAACTCGCCTTATCCGTAACCATATTCTCGGGTGAGCAAACCGGGCTAATCCCGCTCGCCGAGTTGATGATGGTGTCGTTGGCTGCGGCAACATCCCGGTTACAAGGGGACGCACACACCAGCAGGGCATGTTTAAAGGCATACCTGACCCCAACAGTACCCAGCAACATGACTTGGTGAACCTTTGATCTGGGAGGGAACCAAACCAAACATCTCCGTTACACTTCCCAGGCCCCTCTGAGCCGTGACACGATGTCAACGATCAGGTACCCTGAGAAAGGGCCGCCGTCTAAGTCGGCCGACGATGAGCCTGCCTCGAGTACTGGTGTAGATGCCAATGTGGGCACCGTCATCGGAATATCCACTGGTTCTCAGTCCCTACATCGCAAGCTGCGAGGGAAAGAGGTGCAGCTATTTGCCATTGGTGGAGCGATCGGTACTTGTAAGTCCAGTTTTTTCCTGATCTTGTTCAGTCTCGACCTCGAGACTGATTATCACGGACGGGACTCTTCACCGGAACATGCTTACGGTGTTCAAAGCCCTGTACGTGCAGATGGGTTCTGCCCTCCCCAAGGGAGGCCCTGCTGGCCTCTTTATTGCTTTTCTCATTTGGGGAGGCGTCATGTGGGCAGTCAACGAGTGCTTCGCCGAGATGGTGACATATCTCCCCGTGCCATCGCCCTTCATCCGCTTCGGTAGCGAGTGGGTTGACGGCGCGCTGGGCTTCGCCATGGCGTGGAACTTCTTCCTCAACATGGCGTTTCTCGTGCCCTTCGAGATAGTGGCTATGAATATCATGATCACATTCTGGACCGACGATGTCCCCGTCGAGGCCATCATCGTCGCCATGATTGTTCTTTACACCATCCTCAACGTCGTCACTGTGCGGTACTTCGGAATTTCGGAGTTCTACTTGTCAATCTTCAAAGTTATCCTGATGCTCGGGTTGTTCTTCTTCACTTTCATCACTATGCTTGGAGGTAACCCATTGCATGATCGCTTCGGGTTTCGATATTGGAAAGATCCGGGAGCCTTTGTCGAGCATCTTGTCCCAAGCGGCACAGGCAAATTCCTCGGTGTCCTATCATGCATGTATCAGGCCAGTTTCTCGTACGTGTTCTGCCCAATCCCTTATGAAAGCATCAGTATTGACCGTTCCAAGCATTTGCGGGCCAGAGTATATCTCAATGGTGGCTGCCGAGACCGAGAACCCCAGAAAGATCCTGCCACCAGCCTATCGATCCTTCGTTTGGCGCATCCTCGTCTTCTTTGTGGGCTCTGCTCTTTGTATGGGCATTGTCATTCCCTACAATGACCCGACTTTGCTCGGCATTCTAGGGGGAGAACTCGCTGGCTCAGGTACCGGTGCCGCATCGTGAGTTTGCTATTCGAAACGCGTACGACTTGTCGAGTACATTTCTAACAAATGTTCAGGCCTTACATCATTGCCATGCAGCGCCTCAAAATCCACGGCCTGCCTCACCTTGTGAACGCCCTCATCATGACATCCATATTTAGTGCTGGAAACGGGCTTCTGTTCTCGGCAACTCGTACGCTGCACGGCATGTCAATCGAAGGCCACGCACCTCGATTGTTCTCGTGGTGTACAAAAGCCGGCGTGCCTCTACCTGCTCTGCTCTTCTCCCTGTCATTCTGCCTCCTCGCGTTTCTGCAGGTGAACAGCTCCTCTGCAGAAGTGATGACCTACCTTGTCGACCTTGTTACCTGCTGTCAGTTGATCAACTACGGTTTCACAGCTGTCACATATCGACACTTCTACGCTGCACTCAAGACACAAGGCGTCTCACGGGACACTCTTCCCTACAAAGGACGGTTCCAGCCGTATACTTCCTATCTGGCAATGGGTGGTACACTTTTTATGCTCCTGGCAGGAGGGTACAACCTGTTCCTGTTAGGTGGATGGGACATCATGTGGTTCTGGTTGACCTATGGCATGATCGCCTTTTTTATCATAGCATTCGTGGGCTGGAAACTGATCTTCAAGACGAAATACGTCCGGCCAGGAACTGCAGACTTGAGTCTTGGTGGTTTGAAGGAAGAGATTGATAACTACGAAGCTATTTATATGCCCAGTGTGCCTGGAAAGGTGGATAAAATACTGAACAGGCTGTTTCAATAGGCTTGGTAGTTGTCTTGCTTAATTAGGTATGAATTACTGAAGTCTCCGAGTGCCTCCTAGGTTCTATTCCACTTTCAACGCTGCGACTCCAATTCTAACGAGGTCGACTTTTAAGATCGGTTCCTTTTCGAATCCATGCATGGCTTGATCCAGTGCTGCCGCCGCAAGCTCCCTCAAACCCACGTTGGGGATGGATTGGGTGAAGATGTTAGTGAAGCGGAACAATGATGCCAGTGCAGCCCTTGACCACGTTGTTGAATTCCTCACTACCCCAGGCTGAGCGATGCAAACCTCAACCCCCAGGTGCTCTGCGGGAAGTGCCAGTACCATGTGTTCTGTTTCACCCTAAAGCGCAGGCGAGTTATTAGTATACAAGCAATCGTGGCCTGTAGTAGACACTTACACGCATAAGCTGATATTATCCCATGAAGCGTGGCTTCTTTGTCAAATCTCGAGGTGTGCCCTCGGCGCTGAAATAGACGAAGCGGAAGGGTCGCGTGGGTCCGGCGTCATATATGGCTTCGAAGCCTGCCATGGTGCAATCCTGACAGACGCGCTTTACCTCCGCAAAGTCAACACTGCTGGTTCTAAAGGGCGTAACAGCGACAGTCCTTCTCACGGGCAAACAGAGCCCAGACACGGTCAGTATGTTTGTCGCTAGATGAACGAGTAGGGCGGTTGTGTACCAAATGCATGCGTCGGCTCCAGCGAACTCGGCCTTCACATGGTCGGGATACCCCCCATAGTCATCGATAACGACACTCTTGAGCTTGGACGAGCCGTTACTGCTGCCTTCAACTTGGACCGGCCTCCGGGCGAGCGCAATGACTGACGTGATCTCGGGGATCTCCAGGCTCTGTTTGATGATCTCAGTGCCCACCAGCCCCATTGCGCCAGCTACGATCAACTTCATGGCCGTTTAAACCCGGTTGTGCAAGGATAGTTGTGGGAGTATTTGACCATAATTATTTATTGCTTTGGTTATCGATGTTGGATCAGGAGGACCTGAGCTGTGGAACTTGACTTATAGTAAACCCGTATTGTCGGCGTTCGGACCTCAACCCCGTCGCCTTCAAGACACTATGCTCAAATCATATTGCTGTAGTGTCTCGTATTGGTCTACTCCGCGGGCAGTGGATCGTCGGGTCAGCCGGCCTCTGCACGCCGGCGGTCGCAAAGCCGAACTCCGACTTTTGAGGTGTTCTGTTCTGAATCGACCATCCAATTCCATCCATTCTTGCCCTCAGCACTGCATATGTGTCACTGCTGTTCTCTCACACACTCAGAGCGGACACGCCGCCGGAAATGGCGCCGAGTCGCGACCCAGGCGGCACCCAGCTCTACGGACAGGCAAGTTCCAGCTCAAACTTTCCAATGGCAGACAACTAACCCGGACACAAGCACAGGCCTGTCTAAATTGTTCCAGTTCCAAATGCCGCTGTGTGTCTAGACCCAACGGCCAGGGCTGCAAGAGGTGCCACCGCCGCAGCAAGCCTTGTCTGCCAGGGGGTTCGACTCAACGCCTAGAGAGCCGATCCTATCACGCGTATCACCAAGCTCGAAGGGAAGCTGGATGGACTCGTGTCCCTCTTAGGGGCTAGCCAGATGTTGAGTTATCCCCAGACTGCCGAATCTCTATCATCGCCGTCCACTCTCTCCAGCTCGCCTTTCTGTCCTGATTTTAATCCATCTACTAAGGAGGTTGAAGAATGCCTCACCAACTTCCGCAACAAGATGCTGAAATACTTTGCGATTTTATATCTTCCTATAGATGAATAATGGTTGCGTCGAGAGCGGCCCTTTTTATTTCTTTGCATCATCGCTACGTCTTCTCAATCAACCCAGACAAAGGCTCACACTAGGTGAATTAATCAAGCGAACTGTGACACAACGCATATTTCTAGACAATGACCCAAGCGCGGCGAGCATTGATCCACTACTTGGCCTCTTGACAGTTATTGCTTGGAGCCATGATTATCTACTTCACGGGAACGCAGTCAGTCTGTCAAGTTTCACTCAGTTGGCCATGACGTTGGTATTTGACCTGCGTCTCAAGAAGCCATTACCGGAAGACTCCAACATGCTCCCCATCCGGACTACAGGATACGAATCCACTCAAGTTCGCCAAGTGCGATCTTTAGAAGAGAGACGGGCTGTCTTAGGGTGTTTCGTCATGAGCTCCATGCTTGTACCCCCATGCAGTCACTTAAGTGCCGAGAACCAGATGCCTGACGTACTTAGTGTATCCTCGTACTTTGCGCTGTGGATCCTTTGCAATGGAAGCCATACATGGAGGAATGCCTCAATGTCTTGAGCCAGAATAGGAGCTGCCCGTATGACGAGATGTTTGCGCATCAAGGTCGGTTGCAGCGCATCGTTGGGGAAGTCGAGAATGCCAGAAGCACATCATCTACACCACCTGCCTTTTATATCGCGGCTTTTCAACATAAAATGGACCAGATCAAGGCTCAGATTTCACCACACTTGAAGCAAGATAGTGGGTCTTCATCCTCTCTAACGAGAAGGGCATTGATAGGAATCCCCTAACGCTCAAGCAGGGACACTTCTTGCCTACATCTACTACACCGAATTAGGCATCTTCAGCCTCGCCCTTTCCAAGCAACAAAGTCCCGGCCTTCAGAGACTCGAACATCTATACTCATCTCTCACCACGGTCAAGCTAGCACTGGAAAGCTTCTTCACCATGCCACTTGTCGAGTACTCGGGGATTTTATTTCCCCTCTTTACTCAAATCGCTCACTATATGTTAGTTTTGTACAAGCTTTCGGTACTCAAGGATTCCACGTGGGATACAAGCCTGGTTCGGTCGACCTTGGACGTGTTGCAGGCGACGGACAGGCTGATCAGCAAAGTCCAAGATGCGAGAGCAGCATCCGGCGAGAAGTCTGCCAATGGCCTTTTGGACAAGGCATTTAGGATCTTCACGTTGTTCAGATCTTACTGTGCGGCAAAGCTTGCTGAAAGCAGAGGCTTGAATGTTCCTCCAGGTCAGGAGTTTACAGATGAGAATAGCACGCCGCTTGAGCCACTTCCCCTAGATCATGTAATCTGGTTGAAAGATAATTTCTTCAGTGAATTTTTAGAAGGGGATATCATCTTTTAGCAGTCTGTATTACCAAGCGCAACCACTAATAAATGATTCAATTGTATCGGCGATACGAAACGTTTGTAGCACCACTAGATAGCATACGCCACGCTGTCTACGATTATTGGCTGCTCGCCGGTGCGTGTGTCCCCTTTGTTCAGTAAGATAAATCATATCTGCAAAGATTCCAAGTGACTTCTTCCGTTGTTGGAGTGGGGGGCAACGCTAGGAGTGAGATATCAGTTCTGGTTCATCCACAACAGCGATAACACGCCCATCGGGGGAATGAACCAGTCCGGAACCATCGGCTTACCGTCTCAGCCACCTTGGACCGGCGTAATAAAAGCTCCGAATCAGCCGTTCCGGAACGAGTATCGGAGATTTACGCGTCCACGGCTCAGGTGAGATCAATCAAGGTTCCATTTACACGCTTGTCGAATGGCGCCTCGTAGTAGAATTAGTAAGTGTCTCACCTTGCTCTATTTCTAAGCACAGCACCGCGCGGCGCTCCGTTCTATGATTGGTTGTCGAGTGCGGCTACGAAAATCGTCTGCGCTCTGTCTTGTGATTGGGTACGACTGCGCCAGAATCCGTTCATGTGGTAGTCTAGCTTATGCTTCTTGTCAGTTTGATGACGACTTACCCTGCCAAAGGCATCCCTTTCATGTAAGACAATATACAATAATCTTTAATAAGAGGATGCTAGTGACCCCTCGATGTAAGGCAGACCATCCTCTCCCATCCTTCAATCTACTCTTCCTTGTTTACCTCTTCTCTACAATGCTTGATCTTCTTCGACTCGCCAGTAGCTCTCTGTATCAAGCCATCGCCATCGTCTTCCGATTCCTCACATTAAGCCATTTTCAACAACTCCGTCCTCTAAATCAACCCACACAGCACGTGGTCATGAAGAACATTGTCATACTCGGAGCCTCCTACGCTGGCATCAACACCGCCCATCGCATTCTCAAGCAAGCCGCCAAGACCGGTCCCTTCAAAATCACCCTGGTCTCCCCAAACACCCATTTCTACTGGAACATGGCTTCGCCTCGTGCCTTATTCCCCGGAAAGCTCAGCGACGAACAGCTCTTCCAGGAAATCACCCCTGGCTTCAAGAAATATCCAGCCACTCAGTTCGAGTTCATCCTTGCCTCCGCCGACAGCTTCGATGCCGAGGCTAAGACGGTGCACATTGTTGGCCCAGGGGTCACTAAGACGATCGACTACGACTTCCTCATTCTTGCCACCGGTTCGCGCACAACCGCCAAAACACCCTTCAAGGGATTGGACACGACCGAAACAACAAGGAAGATGCTACACGACTTCCAAGCACGCGTAAAGGAGGCAGAAACAATTGTTGTAGCCGGTGGTGGTGTGACGAGTATTGAGGCTGCTGGCGAGTTGGCCTCTGAGTACGGACGCCAGAAGAAGATTATGCTGGTGAGTTGATACAGTGCCATGACCATAATTTCCTGGATTACTAACTATTCGTAGATTGCAAGTGGTCCAACTCTTCTCGAAGGAAGCCCTGCGAGCGTGGCAGCAATTGCGACAAAGGAGCTCCGAAATCTAAAAGTCGACATCAAGCTGCAAACAAAAGTCATGGGCTCCGAGACATTGTCGGATGGTCGTCAAGAACTCACATTGTCGGACAGTGATAGATTGATTACCGACATGTACATCCCCGCCTATGGCTTGACCCCCAACTCTTCCTATGTTCCTACCGACTTTCTCAACATCAATGGACTGGTCATGGTTGATGAGTATCTCAAAGTCAAGTGTGCGGAAGGGGTGTGGGCAATTGGAGACGTTTCTGATGTTGAACCGTCGCAGTTCTTGACTTGCGACAAACAGTCGGTATATCTCGCCAAGAGCATTGTCAGTATACTGAGCAACAAGTTGCCACTTCCTTACAAAGTGTCTACAAGCCGTAAGATGCCCCAACTTTGTTCCTTTAGAATCGCTACTAACTCCTCTACGGGTTTCATGGGCCTTCAAATTGGCAAGACAGCCGGAACTGGTCACTACGGGAACTTCAAGATCCCAAGCTTTATCATCACCAGAGCGCGGAGGAATCTGTTCATAGACAATCTTGGTCCTACAATTAATGGTGCTATAGTCTAATCGTCCTCGCCATTCCTTCATCCTTCCTCATCGTCAAGCTTCTGGAAGGAGACTTGTCCAAATTATAGATCAGTCATGTCTTGCCATGTTCGCTTCTTGGAATTCTCGTTAAAAGAATAAATTGACATACGTTTGCGCATTTACACGATTGCCTCGCCAGTCTTCTCAGAGTATCTAATAAATGTAATGGTAAGACGTGGAATCAACAGCTGCATCAATTCCAAAGCAAGTTCAAATAAGCAGCATATCTTGTGCAAGGTCAAGAACATCTTTCCACTCAATCCCAGTCCTTCGTCCCTTCCAAATCTCTTCTAAAGTGGGAAAAATGCTTCTTCTGTGCTTGAGTGATGGCTCTAGTAATGGCGAAGAAGAGAAAACTGTGCGGAAAAAGTGCTTGTCTTCTTGCCTAGCAACGCACCCTACAACAAATAGCGGCAAGACCAGTGCTGGTAGAAGATGTATCGTCGTCTGAGCTTGAAGCAGCTCCATGGCTTCGGAAATAGTTGGGTCCAATAGGTCCAGGTTTTTAAATCCAAGAGTGACCAAATGAAGATAAAGCGACGCCATAAATCGAAAAATGCGAGTGACGGTTGTGGTTTGGTTTGACTGTGTATTGTTGATCCACAGAGCAGTATCGGACTCCTCACTCAAGGCATAACTGCACTGGATCTCCTCGCGGATTTCGTTGATGGTCTTCTCGAACTCCGTGCAAACATCTCCATCTTGCAAAGCTTGGGCTCTGCGGCTATACAACGCAGCAATGCGGCCAATTTGGAGCATTACCGAGTTTTTGCAACCCATAAAATCTTCCAATTTGATCTGAGCATTGTGACAAAGAATGCGGGAATGGTAGGCAAGTAAACGAGGTACGGTTCCTAGTGTGATGGAAAAGGTGATGTCGAGCCAAATGATGGTGCAACTCAAGAATCGAAATGCAACCACCTCAGCTGCGACCATGCCTTCAGTTTCCAAGAGAGGAAGGTTGCGAGTCAAGATTTCTCTCGACTCTTCGCTAAGGCCAAATCCGGACAGGTTCTTCTCACAACCGTGGTGGTATATACTTATCGCTGCGCGAAGATGTGCCTGCCAGGCGTTACTCTGGCCGGTGAAAAGCTTAGAAAGGGAGTTAATATAGAAAATAGAGATCATTCAACTGGATCTTACCTCGAAGAACATCAGCTGGACGACTGCAGTTGCGAGACCCAGTTCCTTCTTGGGACATGAGTCTTGTGCAGACTGGCTGACAAGCTTGATGCAAATCTCCAGGTGCTTCTCCTGTTGAACAAGGGCAGCAGCTTGGCGCGGATGGCTGATATTTGTAGATAGGGTCGCCCGACGATGGTATGCGCTAAGCGCCAGAGCTGCATGATAGACGGATTTGATCTGGAGGAGAATGTGTAGGAGCCAGCCTCTTCCTCCCTCTAGAACTCCCGGGTTGTACAAGGGATATTGTAGCGGAAACACGTAGTCTAGAAAATGCATGACGAGCGCAGACTCTTCTCCCGGGAGAGAAAGTGTAGATGCAGGCGTGGGCGCATGAATATCTTCGGGCGGCGAGAAGTTCTTCTTGGGGTCAGAACCTGTCATATTTGCTCATCGAGCTGCTTACCGTTGTTCCGTTTTCCACCTCGCTGGTTCCGTCTTCTTGTGACGACGCAGAATCCATTACAGGGCTGAGAACACGCGGGAGGCTTGGTCCAAGATCGGAGGAAGGATTCGAGATTTTCGGTGCTATCATGACATGTGGAGCGCCAGGAGCTGAGACTTGGGGCGCAGCTTTTCGTCTCGAGGTGTGCTTCACAATCTGCTTGAGGCTCTTGACGACGGCCTTTTCCTCCTCACCTCCATTCATCCAGTCCGGTCTCGGGCCATATCCATAGCAAGTGATGAAGAGTGACTGGCATGCTGAACAACGAGGGTGATGTTCGTCACACTTCTTCTTGCGTAAGCGGCAAGTCCAGCAGCCCTGCTTGTTGCGAAGTGATCCGTTCATGGAGACGAAGCTGGACGTTGAGGCTAGAGTCGACGGAGTTAAATTAGATTATATATATACTACTTACTTCGGCCGAGTTCTGCTTACTATAGGAGTTGCGGGGCTGTCAGGTGACTGCTTACTCGTTACTGGGACTAGCACGACACTGCACAGTAAGTTACTGACCTCATTTGCTCGTCTTACTGTGGTAATGTAGCTGTCGTAAATCTCAGCTCCTGAAAGCCTGCACATAGCATTAATACGGATATTTCGCTACCAAGCCCTTGACAGATGGACAGAAATCAACTAGAATAGTTACAAATATTGTACCTGTATATACATACCCAGACATCTAACACGCCCACCTTCATCCGTTTACCTCTCCACTATGGGTCCATTGTACTCCCTCTTGGCCCAGACCAAGTAGTAGACAACGCTAAATACAAAGACAAACCCGGTCACCACAACGCTGTAGTTCATCATATCGGTGGTTGGGTTCATCATGGGAGGCCAGAAGCTGAAGAACCCAACGACGACCAGGTAGCAGATAGTGAGGACGTTGTTGGCGATGCCGAAAGCACCGGGGAGATGGAACGGACCCCAGACGAGTTCAGCCCCAGTGGTGTTGGCGAGCGCTGGCAGACTCGAGGTGTTAGGATCTGGAAGGCTGAAACCCTTGGTAGTTCGACGGTAGAGGAGTAGAACGGCAGCGATGAGGTATGATGCGTAGAGGCAGGAAATGGAGAGGGAGGTGACGTTCTGGAAGGCGACAGGAGATCCAATGTTAATGAGAGACAAAAGAATCGAGATAACCGAGGTGACAGCTACAGCCCAGACGGGAACGGTAGTACGGTCGTCAACCTTAGATAGGATGCCCCAAAATGGAAGGCCTCGGTCGCGAGCAAAGGACCAGAAGACTCGAGACGTCGAGGCAAGCATGCCGACAGTGGCACAAGCACCGAGAATGGTAATGATGGCGGCCATGACGGTAGCACCTGCGGTCGAGTGGGTTGCCTGCTGGAAGATGTACATGTGAGGGAATCCCAGCATTCCGGGGGCCGAGGCGGCAGCTTCGTCGAAGTTACCCATGCAAAACACCATGGCGACAAGCATGGCGAAGCCACAGGTGCCGTTGATGACGAGGCTGAGAAGGATAGATCGAGGGACCACCACAGCGGGGTTGACAGTTTCTTCGGCCATCTGCGGTTATGTGAGCAAGAGATGATCCAGGAGAATTCACCTGACACAGGAAAGGCACTTACATGGAATGCGGCATCGGTACCGATAAAGGCGAACGCGTTGCCCATCATGCCAACCATAAAGGACACGCCTTGAGATGACCAACCACCGTTGTTGACCCAGGTAGTAAAGACTTCCTTCGCACTGGCGTGCGATCCCAGCGTGACGAGGGGAATAAGAATTGCAAAGAAGCCGAGAACGTGCAGGATCAAGATGAGGCCTTCGAACTTGGGCAACGCGGAGCTGACCAGCGTGTTGACAAACACGGCAAAGAGGAAGATGGCCCAGAACAGCAACGTGCCCTGCCACAGCTGCGGCTCAAAGCTGTCGTTGTTCAGCGTCGCCATGCCCAGAATCATGTTGCCGGTGAGCAGAGCGCTGGAGCTGACGGAGCCTTGCCAGCCGCCGACGGTCAGCCATCCGGTGACGAAGCTCAAGAACTTGGCGCAGGACCGCGGAGCCAGCATGGCGACCCAGTGGTACTGTCCGCCGGACGTCGGCGCCATGGAGACCAGCTCGCTCATGGTGGTGAAGACGCTGAAGTTGCCGGCCCACACCAAGATGAAGCTGTAGATGACGCCCGCGGTGCCGCCGTTGTTGAGGCCCTGGGCGAAGAGCACCGTGACGGCCTCCCAGGTGATGAGGATGGTGCAGCTGAAGCCGAGGATGGACATGAACCCGAAGTTGCGCTGGGTCTTGTGTTAGCAACGGCATCGGACTGGGACTGTTGACATGTGGTGTCGTACCCTGAGAACTTGCGTCTTGCCTAGTCGCGCCAATTGATCTTTGTCCATGTGGTCGCTCTTGGAGCTGACTTCAGAATGGGGCTCGGCGTCGACAAAGACGTGATTATCGCCCTTGCCGGCGGACACTTGGTCCATCTCATGACTGTTCGTGTCGCTGGCCATGGTTGCAACGTAGATGAATGAGTCGGGAGTGGATCCTCTACGATTAAAGAAGAAGAAAAGGAAAAAGAAAGTGGACGAGGAATTTAAGCCGACCGAGCAAGTTCAAAAAGAAACAAGGCAAGGACGAGGGAAGACGCAAGCTCGGGTTTAGAAACAGCAATGAAAAAGGACCATCTTTCATTGTAGCCTCTCAAGAGAGCCATTACTTGAAAGAACCCGAGGCGCTGCATGTTTGTACAGGAGCAGTGTAACAGTACATGGGGCAAAGAATACGTGGACATCTCGGATCTCACCCCCTGCTGGGTTGCTAGCGGGCTGCAGCCGAAGACCCGGCCGCCTCCCTGCAAGTGAAGGACATGGTTCACGGCTTGGCATCTGCAGTGTTGGGTCTCGTTGGGTGTGTGCGAAGTAGTCTCGCATGGGGAATAGCGGGCCGATATGAAGAGGGTGGTGGGGTGTCTTCCAGCCTTCTTAAACGGGGAAGAGAAGAGAAGCCGAGACGTGACAGAAGTTGAATCTGGTCACCAAGGTGAAATTGAAAGGATCCTTCAGGCGGCTGTTTTTCTCCCAGTTGTCCCGGGTCAAATGAGATAAGAGCCAGGAGTCAATAGTCGTCGTCCAGACATCCAATGGAAGAACAACCACAGCCCAGGCATGGAATACAACGGCAGGTCTGAATCGGGCCCTCGGAAAGAAAAACCAAGACCGTTGATGTTACAGAATCGAAATTTACCAACGTCGACGTGCCAGTTCCGACGCCCCTGCGTCGACAAAAGCAACCCCTACCGCCGTTGCCATCGCCACATTGTTACCTGGCGGTGGCTTTTGTGCATGCATCTCACAGTCACCCAAAGCTACCATAGCTAACAAGGGAGCCCTGTTCGTCACCGTGCCACTTGGGGCTGGTCTACCGATATCCTCTGTCCCACGTCGAGGGTCGGTCGATGTCTTCATGCGGGCCGGTGGGTGCAGAATCTCACCACGAACTACTGCAAGTATCAAGAAGTTCTCTTCTTTGTCACGCCATGGTAGACTACTGTTGCCTGGCTCGCGACGAATTCTCGCTGATTCCACAGATCATGCAAGTGAGCACAGTTGGGGTTGGCCTTTTTGTATTTCTTGTCTAGAGTTATACAATGAGTCGCAGCATGTCGTCGTCCCAATCACCGACCCTCAGTAAGAATAACAGAACAAAGTAGAAAAAGAAACCTTTCAAAATTTCTATAGAGCTGTGGGCCTCCCGTGCATGCTTTGCACGTCGACCTGCCACGTCTGGTGTATGAGGATTGTTTGACTCGAGTGACTTTTGTGGCTCTGTCCATCCCAAGACTGCTTCTGCTCATCAGTAGTAAGAGCCGCGCCTTGTACCTTGGACCTGCCGCCCAGGTTAACCATTTCATGCACGTCACTGCGCTGCGACGTGTTGGTCGCCAGGGGATCGATCGGATTGTGCGTTCGTGACCTGGAACCAAAACCGCTGTTCTGTCCTGACTTGTACCCGGAGTGTCCTTGTTTGTATGTCGGGTAGCCGTTGCTGCTCGACTGTCCTTGTCGACGGAGATCATCAACGCGGATCTGGCCGGATTCGAGGCTGTCGAGAAAGGGCTTCAGGTTGGGAACGCAAACGGTGAAGATGGCGAGGCATTGGACCAGTTGGATGGTAATGGCGGCCTCCCATAGCGAGAAGGACATATCGTCGGCGGCAAAGGCTTGGATCGAGTAGTAGATCTGAGCGGCAGCTGCGGGCACAACACTGTACGCGTTAGTTAGCCACAGTCACTCATACACACAGTTTCGGTGGACGGAGCGATGAGTACGTACAGAATGCGGCTGCCAAAGACACCGATGACCAGCATCTTCTTTGACCACGAGGTCTGGATCTTGCGAGCATTCTCGGCCATGATGGCGACGATGGCAATGTCCGTGACGATGTTTGCGATGGAATAATACGTCCAGAAAGCGCTTCGGTCAATGCATTCGTCGCTGTCAGAAAAGTCCCACGGCGTCGGTATCGTGCATTGGAAGAAGCTGACGATGAAGGCACTCAGCCCCCAGAGGCCGACGACGATCTCGCAGCCCAGGATGACCCATTTCTGGTTGCTGCGACTCATCAAGCGAAGACCTATGATGCCGGACATTTTGGAGCAGAGCAGGGAGGCCACGAACATGGCGTTGGCGGCATATTGACTCTGAATTGGACTCATCAGTATTCCGCCCTTGGTTGCTGTGGTATCCTGTTAAGGCGCACCTTGAAGAACGTGTCGATGTTGCTTGGGCTCAGTGTATCGAACGGCTTGCCAAGTCCATTTTCACAAGCCACAAACACAGCAATGGACTGGCCAACTGCAAAAAGCTGCATCACTGGTATGAGTGAACTATGGTTCTAGAAAGTCTACCGGCGTCGTTGTATTTACTTACCGCGGCGACAATGGCAAGAACATCATCGGCTTTGAGGCTCTTGGTCATGTGGACTTTCGTCCCCGAGCGCACGAAGCAGGCGAGCAC
The DNA here is from genome assembly GCA_030864175.1 of Neonectria faginata. Lineage (NCBI taxonomy): Eukaryota > Fungi > Ascomycota > Sordariomycetes > Hypocreales > Nectriaceae > Neonectria > Neonectria faginata. The sequence goes on along the minus strand of JAULBG010000004.1, from coordinate 2,344,845 downwards.
GGCAATGACGAGGAACATCAACGTCAAGACCTGGACAAGTGGGGCCTTGTTGGTGTCTGTGATGATCCTCTGCGTGGAATTCATGATGGGCGATGTGGCAAGGCTACCTCTGCATGGTGCGATGGTGGACAGACAGCCGGACAGGACAGATATTTGGCGATTTTGACGACGAAGACCAAGAGAGGTGGCTGGACTGTTTGCGTCGGGTTATGTGAGCCAAGTGCATACCGGCCTGAGATATTTTTCTGCTTCCTGTTTCCCCCCCCCCCCAACTGTGACCGCATGCAGTGCCATATTTCGCTTACAGGTATCGACACAGGCGGGTTTGCCTTGGGGGATGTGATAAGTTACGCCATTATGGTGCATCCCAGGAGGCGTGTATCTGGCTCCATGGCCCGTCCGAGACACGCGGCCCAAAAGGATTCCAGAATTGGTTTGTTGGCTGTGCCCCCGTCCAAGACGTGAAGCTCACAGGATTCTGTCGCGGTCGGAGATCCATGTTCAAATTATGTCGTTAGCCAATGGCCGCGGACCGGGTAAGGACATGGATGTGAGTTCCGAGGCCAACAGACCTCGTGCAGCGGCGGGCGTTGGTTGATGGAAGTGTTGTTGGTGGACACTTGACAATGAAGAAAAAGTCTGCATTAGACACAAAGGCCTGACCTGTTCTGCAACGCCGTGGCGTAACAACCTTGTCCCTTGCAGACACACATGTCAGCAAAGAGGCAAGCAAGTTATCAAAAGTCCCAACGGCTGCGTCGGACTTGATTGTCACGCCAAGAGTCGACGCTACATCCCCCAATCAAACTACGTGACTCTGTCATATTTCTCCGTGTTAAGAACAGGTCTACAATACCAATCACAATATCTTGGCAGGCACGAGTATCTGTGATATTGCACTCACACCCAAGGCTTCACTGTTCTTCCCTCGTCGTACTCTCCCCCGGCTGGCCGCCACATTTGCCAAAACTCGATGGGCTGCAGCTCCTGGTCAATCTTCTTCCACGCCTCGCCAGGGTCCTTCTTGGTAGGTTGCACTCGGTTCTCATTCACGACAATGAAGCCATGCTTTTTGTAAACCGGGACACCGTACTTGGTCGCGTCCAGCCACATCTCGACGCCCAGCTCGTCGGCCTTTTGCTTACCCCACGCTAGCATCAAGTCGGCCACACCCTTCCGTCGGTAGTCAGGATGCGTGAAGATGATGTTGAGGTCTTGCAGCATTAGACATTTTTCACTGATGGATTGGAGGCGCAACTCACAAACATGTGGCCTGGTCGCCATCTTCCCTCTTGGCGCGTCGAACTGCTCCAGGCACTTGCTCACGTAGTCTCGTGACTCCCCTTCCGGGTACCAGTAGACATCAGAATGGTCGTCGGGTGTCTCGAAGGGGTTCTTTCGGTGGACTTTCCACAAACAAGCCCCTGCAATCTGGTCTTTGTCATCAACGACCTTGGCCCAGAAGCTCGTTGGATCCGACTTGTGCCAGTCCAGTTGACGGCTTGCTGATTCCTTGAGCGAGTCGATGCGTGCAGAAGGTCCCTCACCGCGAAGGGGACAGAACATGCGGAAGAAGCTTTGGAGAGGCTCTTCGTAGGATCTCCATTGGCATTCAATGATTTTGAGAAAGTCGGCGGCGTCTTCGTGGTCCGCCTCAAGCAAAGTGAATCGCATCTTCAAGATGGTGGAGTTGAATGGTCAACGTTGGAGCCAAGTAAGACGAATGGTGACGGAAAGGGATCTGCAAAGTTTGGACAAGAAGAATGTTTCGGGAAAGATCAGAACATAGCAATGGTTGGCTGAGGGCGCACGCTTGCATGTGAGAGACTGATAGACAACATCCAAGGGTTTAATTAATCTTGTTCCATTGGCAACTCCATGGATTTATGCACCTACAAACACAGGATCGGTTCTCGGATGCCTTGGTACCCGTAGACTACGGACGTTTTGCCCCATACTGGTGCCCTACCGATGGAGGGATGATTCCGCCATCCGTACCAGGAGAGAAAGGAACGGATCTGAGAGGTCATATCGAATCCCTGCACTCGCCCGGCCTGTTGGTGCGGTCCCTGTCGCCGTCCTCCGCGGCCTGTGAGCCGAGATTTGCAGCACTAGCTCCAATGCACCCGTGGCTCACACCCGATCACATCCACATTCCCCTCCGGTTTTCCAGGTTTGGAGACGGAGCTCCATCAGGCACAGACCATGATCACCCGATTCCCGAAAGTCACAGACTGCTAGCGGTCGACGGTATCCAGGAACTGCAACCACTTCACGGAATCATATCCGCAGTCAAGGATTCAGGAACCCTCCCCTTATTCGCCTCATGCACCGCAATTCCTTCAGGCCTTTACGTCTTGCGAACCTGAAAACGGCAGCTCAGTCCACGGGTGCATAAAGGAACCTGGTTAGCGTGCTTCAAGGACCCCGGTTTCTGTCGCACTGGCCTACGCGCTGCACCTCGAGAAGTGTTTAGGGTTGGGCCTTCGGTATCATTGTCGTCAGGCTTCAAGGCAAACAGTATGGTTTTACTCAGTTCTCACATGCAATTGTATGATGTGGAAAACGTCCAGCGTGCATCTTATAGGTCGTCCTGGCTATTCAGGGACAAAGAACCTCCCATATGTGTCAGTCGCCTTCTGGGTTGGGTCCAGAGTCCTCCCTACCCTATAGCTTAATTCCTCTTCGCCATGTTCACCATCCGCCACCGGGGGTGAAACGATGGACGAGTATTGCCATAAACCTCATTTCATCAATACGTTTATCATGAACTGACAACTGTATGTTGGCGTGCACAAAACTGGCACTACTGCCACTGAATGTAAGCATGTATAGCAGAGCGTTGAGTTCAACTTCGAAGCTCACCGAGTAGGGACGATGTGCTACAATCGGAACTGGTTTCCTCGGGATCTTGGAAGGACAGGGCAAATATTGGGGGGAATGAAGACAATTGTAACTGTCGGAGTCAAAGTCAAAGACAACGGTAGCTGAGAAGTATATTCCATGATTGGCCCAGTAGATGAGCGCATTAATCTACATTGTCGCTAATACACATAGAAGTTTGTCAGCTCAGGATGACCCCTCCTCATATTCTTGTTCTGCCTCTTCAACGAAAGCTTCAACCCCCAAGCAATAACCAAAACCATTATCGAAAAGGCAATACTTGCCATCCAAGCAGTCAAATATCGAGGTTCATCCTTGGCTGGCCACAAGTATGGAGTATAGACGCTCGACAAATTACCGAGAGTATTGCAAATAGCAATTGCCACGGCTTTCTTCTCGTTCGTCTGACCTAGAGTGGCAGACGCCCAGGCGATAAGGAGGTTGTTGATACCAAAGCTGAACCCCACGAAGAGGAAGATGCTGAACAACCTTGCGCCGAGATTGGTCGTTGCGGCGGGAATGATGAAGCCAACTATGACGATGCATTTGCAGATGGTTATGTGCCAGGTGCGTTCGTTGTATCGGCCTGACGTCCAGGCAATGAAGATACCCACGCTCGCCGCGAGAAGGTATGGTGGGCAGGTCAGAACGAGAGTGATGGTCCTACTATAGCCGAGAGTCTTCATAACCGTGGGTAGGAAGTTCTGGAACCCGACTGAAGACAAATGGAAGTTGTACATAAGACACATGGCCCAAGTACGCCAGTCCACCACTGCCTCTTTGAGTCCGATCCAGACACTGGTGCCCTCGCGTCTATCCGTAGTGTCGGTAAAGATACGGCTGTGCGCCAGCTGTCTCTCTTCTTCGGACAGCCAACGAGTCGTCAAGGGGTGGTTGGGGAGAAAAATAAAGGCCACGATGGAGGTAACAATGGAGAGAGCGCCTTGAATGATAAAGAGCCTTTCAACCAACAGTCAGTAAATTTACGACGAGGACAGCTTCAGATAATCACATACCACTGCCAACCAGCATAACCATGCACTTTATCCAGGCCAGCAAAGATGCCAGCTGCGATGAGACCCGAGAAAGAACTCGCAAACATATTGCCGGTATAAAAGAGGGCGAGACGGACAGCCATCTCCTTGCGCGTATAGAACATGCTGATGATATACAGGGCACCGGGGTAGAACTAGCTGTGTGTTAGCGATATCTGGGAAGGTGGCCCATGGAACTTACAGGTGCTTCGGTGATACCAAGGAAGAACCGAAGGCAAACCATGCTGCCATAGTCATGGGCAAGAAAGGTCAGGAGACTGACGACTGACCAGGCCATACAGAAGCCTGTGAGAGTTAGCCACTGTGTTCAAGGTATTCCCTAGTGCATACCAGCCATGTACCAAGATGGTCTGACTCGGTTGAGGATCATGTTGCTGGGGATTTGTCCAGCACTGGGCATTATCAGCCATGCCCGTATTCCCATACTGGGGGACCAAGACTGACATGTATCCAACAAACAAGATGGACACGCAAGTATTGTACTGCGTCCCTTTCAAACCAAGATCTTCCTCGAGGCCGTTCAATCGGGAGTTGACAAGCGCATTGCGATCGAGGTAGTTGAAGAGATACATGAACCAGAGAATAGGCTGGGACAACACGATCAGTGGAAATCAACGACGAAAAGGCCCTGTCCACACTCACAATGATGTACCGATCCAGCTTTTTCACCAGCGCAATCTCCCGTGCATCTGTTTTTGAGTGCGCCCCGAACTCATCCACCTTTTCCATTCGGGGGAACTTGGCGAATGCATCGTCGCCTTGGGTCGTCACAACGCGTTCGATCTGGTTGTCTCGGGCTGGTTCGTCCTCTTTGGACTTGGTGTTGCTGATGCCGCCGGCCTCGCCGGGTCGATCTTGGGCAGACATTATGATATCTTGGTCAGCTCACAGCCCTGGTTGTGAACAGAGCTGAATATAGTACTGAACAAGTCCCTCACTCGGGCGCGTCGCGTTTATATACCTACCGCAAACCGGCCTCGGCTCTCTTATTCTCTCCCGTCAACTATCCCCACGGGGTAACGTTGATCGACAAGGGTAAAATGCGGGGAGCATACCTTAAAGACAAGGTTTGCACAGGATGATGTTGTTTCCACAATTGAAGGGCTCGCCATTAGTTCATCATTGGCGCTGTTATCGAAGGAGCTGCAGATCGACGGCTTGTTGCACTGAAGAGGATAGTAGAGCCGTTGATCGGCAGATTGGCTACTGAAACACGACATGGCTCCCGGGGTCGTTGTTTGCGGTGTGCAACGGAAAAGGAGTTTTGGCAGAGTGTAGTTTTCCGTATTTCCGACCTAGCGGCAACTCAAGGTATAAGGCGTTCCCACTGATCCGCTCGTCGTCTCTGGACCGAGCTCAGCTCTGCACCCAATGTGCAGGGAAGTTCAAGTTAGTCCATCCCTGTGATTCCTCCTCAGGACTAGCTTCTTAAATCTCGGTTGCGTGTCCAGCTTGCGGGGTAACTACTGTGGATGAAGCATCTTCACAGCTTTTTACTGGGTGACGAATAAGCCGGGGACTCTCGGCTCCTTGAAACATGCGGCTTGATCCTCTCGGGGAAGATCGGTTCTAGGCCGAAACAACCCTGTAGTCAATATGGGATCGTCAGGTATAAGTGCTTTGGAAGCAAAGGCAGTCATTCTGGAAAATACGCAACAGTCCATCGTTACTGAGCTTTCCACTTGACGAGTCCACATCCCGCAAGTTCTCTTGAGTTTGGCTACATCAACGATCCCATGGCGGGACTAAGCGTAACAACTATTTGCTGCTTGCTTGTAGGCGCTTTTGCAATCACGATTGCAGGCGCCGAGGTCGCACCCGCACCAGATGGCTGGCCGTTGTTAAGCTATCAGGGAGTGGTGACGGACAAAGCCAAGCTCAAATATAACCCGACAGATGAGTTCATCTTCCCCAGCGTATTCCACGCCAGCGTCTACCTGAAGAACCCCATCGGGGACTGGTACCTCTACTACGCACCGCACGACAACCCCGGCGGCATCTCACTCATGTACGCCGACACTCCTGACGGGCCCTGGACCGAGTACGCCGACAACCCGGTCATCGCGAACGTGTGGGAAGGCCACTACTCGGTGCCTCACGTCTCCAGCCCGGACGCGAAGTGGAACGTGCAGGCCGGCCGCCTGTTCGTGTACTTCCACGGCACCAACTCCCAGACGCGCTGGGTGGAGACGGACGACGGCGTCACCTTCGACTACGGCGGCATCGCGGTGGACAACAGCATGGGAGGGCCCAACGTCAGCGAGACGAGTTACGCCCGCGTCTTCACGCACCGCAACCCGGCGTCGGGCTACGCCTACGGCATGTTCTACATGGGCAACGAGCGCGACAACAAGCGCCGCATCAGACTGGCCGAGTCGAAGGACGGCCGGAGCTGGACCGTGGACCCTGACTACGTCGTGACGCCTGGCTCTGAGGACGCGGGCAACGTCTCAGGCGGGAGTCTCTGGGAGTGGCGTGGACAGCTCTATGTCATCTACCACAGCTCCAGCGGCAAGACCTTCGCCCGAACTATTGACCGCACGCTACGCCAGGTCGGCTCCATGCCCATCTTGCTGCACAAGGCCAGTGGTGTTGGCGATGATGTTGGGCGTGTCGCCTCTCCGGAGATTGTCACATACCAGGGCGGGACGTAGCTGTTATACGAGTCGGGGGACCGTCTCGGCGCTACTATTGCCTGGGCAAAGGCTACGTGAGGGCGACTTTACGTCGGGATGATACGAGATGGAGGGTTACACGAATTAGCACTAGTAGAGATTGACTTATGTGTAATACCTTATACCTACTTACCGTGCAACCTCTGAATGTTTGTCTAGTGTATACTTCCAGAGAACCGCTGACCAGGGCAGCAACCACTCGTTGTGAGGTATTGTCGCCTGATTAGCAGGAAAGAGAGTATTGAGCGTCAAAAAAAGAACCAAAGCCCCCAATAAGCCATTCTCTAAGATACCCAAATATTGAGAGAATCTATTGTTGAAGAAATCCATCTTGTGTCTTTTAAACATGGGATAAGTACTCGTCTAACAAACAAACAAACAAACAAACAAACAAACAAACAAAGAGGGTCGACTATACATGTCCATCAGTAACCCGAAACATTGGGCCATGCCGTTTCAATCCCTTCGTGAAGCAGCACCTCGTGGAATCCCCCAAACAACTCCACATCTCCTTGAACTTGATGCGACGACAGCGCTTTGTCCAGGCAGTGGGCCGCTAACAAGCCTGCCACCTCGCCAATGTTCCATTCGACAGGGTGAAGCCTGTAGCAACCGTTGGTGATGTGCGTAGTTCCGATGTTCTTGCAACCCGCCAGCAAGTTTGGGCGTTCCAGCGGGATCAAGGCGCCGAGGGGAATCTGGAATGGATCGCATGCGACATCGATGTAGTTGTCACCGCTCGTGGTAATCCGACCTCAGACGCCCGCTACCCACACAAGAGGAGTCTGAAAGCTTGCCACGTGTGTCGGGCAAGGAAGATTAAGTGCAACAATGTGCGGTCCACTTATGGATTCTGTGCGTCCATCGACATCTCATGCTCGTATGATGATGCTGAGAAGGATCATTCTGCGTAAGTTTGGCCTGTTTGACCATGCTCATTTCTTCTTGGCTAGATTCGACCCTGCTAGCCTAGAAATCCTTCGGCAACTGGGTCAGGTCATCAAGTCACAGCAAGACCTATTGGACATTGCTCGTTCGGTGGCCGCATCACAGGCCCAGCACGTAGCTTTACCTCCGTCGTCTGCCCCAGTCCTATCGCTGATTGTAAGGGGAGAAAGCCCGCGCTTCTTGTCGTTGCCCTTACTGGCCTGATCGATGGGCTCATGCAGGCTTTCTTCTATGGCCACATGCCCGTCTTTTATATCGGAAGGTCATTGCTCTTGCGTAGTCGTCATAACCGGCGTGTGCTGTTATTTATTTAGCTAACGTTGATCGGGTTTGTTGAAGGTGTTGGCCTCGGCGCTGGAACCATGCTCGTGCCTACTTTCGTATCCGAGAACTCTCCTAGAGCTATTCGGGGCTTCTTAGTCGGCTTCTTCCAGCTTCTCTTGGTCTTGGGTGGCATGACGGCCTACTTCATCAACGACGGTTCTCTGCTGCATCTTCCAGTAAGAGCGTCTATCTCAGCACAGCTCCTTGAAGTCAAATTTCTAACGCCTATTCCATTCTCAGCCCATAGCTACGTGGATGGCTGCGCTGGCGTGCCAGTCGCTGTGCCCGATCCTCTTATTCTCCCCATGCTCTTTTGTCCCGAGTCTCCTCGATGGCTGGCATCCCAAGACCAGTGGGATAAGGCTAGCGAGGTGTTGTCAGACGTGCGACACTTCAGAATAGAGCATCTATACATCTAGCAGGAGCTTCTCGAGCTCTGTACACAGCTAGACTAAGAGAAATCTACTGTGCAAGGTGCAGGATTCTGGGCGCTACAAAAGGAGTGCTGGACAGTCGCCACGAATCGGAAGCGAGCCCTATTAACGATCGGTATCATTAAGTTTCAGCAGTGGTCAGGGGTTACCGTGATTTTACCCAACTTTGGCTCCCACTACTGCTTTAGTTGTGTTTATTTCAAGAACTGACCATATAAAGACTGGCGCCATTAACTACTACGCCCCAACCATCTTCAGTGACCTTGGCCTCTCAGGCACGACTACGGCTCTCTTCGCCCAAGGCATCTACGGTATCGTCAAGGTGGTTACATGCTTGATCTTTGTTTTCTTTCTCGCCGACTCTCTTGGCCGTCGGCTTTCGTTCATGTGGAGCGGCGTCGTGCAGGCCTTTTGCATGTTCTTAGGATTTGTGAGTCGATGAGTTTCGCCGGTTCTGCGCATGGTTTACCTAACCCCAGCAGTATATCCGGTTTGGGCCTAAGCCAGGAGAGAACGAGAGCCCTCCTCCCGCCGGCATCGCGTCTCTGGCCATGGTGTATATCTTTGGCAGCCTTCAACATGGGCTGGGGGCCTGTATGTAAGTACATCCCCAGCTCTCCCCGAGCGCAGTCCTATCCAGGCAGACATATTCTGATTATTTTACACCAGCATGGATCTATGTTTCTGAAATATCGACAAATCGGCTGAAAGCTTACAATGTCGCGCTGGCGTCACTTACACATTGGCTGCACAACTTAGCTGTCTCCAAAGCGACCCCTGTGACGTTGGTTTCGACACCATATGGAGCGTACTTCATCTTTGGATCACTGAATCTCACCATGGCAGTCCTTGCCTTTTGATCCCTGAGACCAAGGGTGTACGTATCTCCTCTCGTTGCAGCGATTTGTAGTCTTTTTCGATATTTGAGTTTGAAGCTGACCTTTTGTTCTTTGTAGATCTCACTGGAGCGAATGGACGGGGTTTTCGGAGCCGCCGGTATATCCCATGTGGATGACCTGGGCATGGCGGCAAAGCAGGCAGTGCGGGTGGACAAGGAAGTAGATGAAGTCGAGGAAGCTTACGGATCCAAGGCTTGAGGAGCTGGGCAACAGGTGACTGATGGCGGTATTGAGTCAGATGTGATTCTAGTTGGTGCAGATCTAAATGTACATGTGGATCGAGGAAGCATGAGATGGGTTCGCGGAGAGAACACATAATTAATTCGAAGCGGCTTTCCACCTCAGAGCACCCTACCCCGAGAGGTAGGGACTTTATACTTTATTACAAGGGTTTATCTAACTACTGTGGATAAGATGATACCAAGAACTATCCCTCAGTTGGTTTCTGTGCGTACACTACATAGCTAAGGAGAAAGTATTAGTCTAGATAATTACGTTGCCGTGATTCACGAAATGGGACACAGACACGGAGGAACATATCTTGGGCTCACTCACTAAGGCCAATACCCATGCATCTGTGGGTTCTTCATCTCCTTCCTTAGGTACGCCAGGAACACGGCCACCTCGGCGTCGGACCAATTGAGGCCTTTTTGGAACATCCTCGTAACCATAGCTTGCAGCCCGCCGAGGAGGTTCTCCATCTCCCAGGCGCCTAGAAGCTTCGTGCGCGGATCCTTGGGCCACGGGTTGAAGGGCAGCTTGAAGACCTTCTAGGTGACGTTTTGAAAGCCTCGTTCCTCGAACCAACCCTTCCAAATCATGGGGTCAGTGAGGCTGGCGCCGTACTTGGAGGATGCTGCCTTCATCATGCCGGAGAACTTGCGTAGGTAGCTGTCCTCGGGGATGGACTCGTCGTCGCAGCCGAGGACTCCAACGATGGCCTGGAACTCAACCCAGCCCCCTTGCTTTAGGTGGCTAATGGCGAGATACTGTCAGCAATATTACATGGGACCGTGGCAACAGTAGTAGCAGGGAGCAGTTCTCAGGTCGAGCGTTGTGCAGGGAGACTAGACGCACGTATAAGTTTAGTCAATGAGAGCCGGCCAAGCCCGGATAGCAAGTAACAGGTCTCGCGAATAGATGAAGTTGAAGCTGTCCTCCTTCCACGTCCATTCCCTTTCGATGTCATCGAGTTCAAAGCGACAGTTGGGCGGTACCCTACCGGTTGATATTTAGCCATCGTAGCAGATAATGCCACAGCAGCATTTTGGTTGAGCTGCTCTTACCACTCAGGTTGCGTGGGGGCGACATCAGTTCCAATGACCTATTTCTCAGTAAGCCTCCATGCAATATATCATGAATAACTGCATCTACGAAGTTTTCACAGACACGCGGACTCAGCTCCGCACTGAGAAACTTCTCGGCCATTTCAATGGACCAAATCCCTGAGATTTAATATCGTCAGCACTGTTCCGGCTTGGAAGGGTGCAACGAGGGCAAACGGACCAGTACCACAACCAAGGTCGAGGATCATTTGAGGATTGGATATGGACGCCAGGTAAAGATTCTTGCCGATCAGCGCGCAGTACTTGGCATAGCACATGTCGATTCGATCTAGCTCAGCCTCGTCCATGGGCAGCCCGTATCCTACAACGTAGGAAGTAGGTTAGCTTGATGAGAATTCTCAGACAGCCAAAAGACCGCAAGGGTAAGTCCAAGCTTCAAGGTGATAGATCATCTGACCTTCTTTGCCATGCACAGCGTAAGTCCTGCCCCCCTCAACCGTACCTTTTAAAACGGACGATGTCAGCGACGTCAGCGACGACCTATCGCTCTGATTATCGTGGACCTAACACAAAGCGGGCGAATCCATTAGCGATTCCACGCTATTCATGACGCTTCACTGCCGTTTTGCAGGCAGGATGGGATAGCAAAATTGCACAGGCTCACCAACCTCATCTTCTTCGATACTCGGTTGATCCTGGAGGTTCCCGTGGTCAGCTTCAACTATTTACCGTAAACGCAGCTTTCCAACCTGGGTGTTATGTATCGACCGAGCACAACAATCCGCAGACACCATGTTGACAAGGCACTTACATTATCTGGTTGGATGAATAGATCTTCATCGTTGGTGTCAGTGGGCGAGGGCATGATGATCCGGCTCTGGTGATGGCCACCAATCTACTATTCGAGTGATTCCTCTGAGTTTGGCAAGTGACAATCTTCAGCCGAGGAGACGTCTGACAAGAAAACCAGCCTTCCGACTCTTGCTCCCACTATTACGGTGACTGTCCATTTTCCCCGTCGTGCAGACAGTCAACCTAGTCAGTCTCGGCGAGTGGACTTTGTTCTGACGGCTGATTGGATTGTTGGTTGCGCGGTCACAGAACTACTCCATACGGATGAACAGCCCCGGCTCGGCATGCTGCACCCACTCGAATTTGGTAGTATGTGGATGCTTCACCGGATCCGCCCCTGTCGACATCATCTGATTATCCTCGACAACCCTGCTTTCATCCTTCCCCCAGGAACCTCCCGAATTAAGCCGAGTCTGCCACCCAAACTCCTCCCCGGCATCACATCAACGAATTGTTACTGAGTGTCCAAACTACTGGGTCGTGCAATTGTTGCTCCTACTCGCTACTCGTGGCATATACTACACATCTTTCTTGTGCACCACCTTTCTACTCCCCTTGCTTAAAGCCGCTCATCTGCAATGGTTCACCCAAAAGTTGGCAAGGCCCTTGAAGAGGCCAGGAAGCTCGTGGCCGATCTCGAATCCTATGAAGACAACCCCGTCAGCCACCAGGCCGTCATCAAGCAAACCGAGCGCGTCCGCATCGCCCTGCAGGAGCCCATCGACTTGGTGACGCGTATGTTCGAGCAGCTAAGCCTGGGAGGCGCCTTTCACACCATCCTGGGCATCCGGGCCTACCATGCTATGCCCGAGGACGGCAGTCCCATCGCCGCAGACGAGCTGGCCCGCATCACCAACGTCGCCAGCACCGTCATTCACCGCATCTTCCGCGTCGCCGTTAATCACGGCGTCTTCACCGAGACATCCCCGGACATTTATGCCCACAACAACCTCTCGCGTACCCTCAACCCGAAAGGCCTTGGCTCATTCTTCATGATCACCCTGGAGTTTACTCGTGCCTGGATTCACCTGCCGGAGTACCTCAAGTCGCACGAGCCAGATGATGTTTTTAACCTGGTCAAGTCCCCAGCCGTGTATTCGGTCGGCAAAGAGCATCTCGGTAAGTCCTATTACGAGCTGCTCGAGATTGACCCGGACCTCGAGCGCCGCGAGGTTTGGAACACCAATATGTTCATGGTCGACCAGTTGATGCCTGTCGTCGGCATGTTCCCGTTTGCTTCCCTCAAGGAGCAGGTTGAGCAGGACCCCGAGCGGCCATTCCTCGTCGACATCGGTGCCGGTCGTGGTCAGTCATGCTTCGCTATCCGGAACGACATTAACGGAGCTTTTGATGCCAAGTTTATCCTTCAAGACCTTCCCGGTGTCATTAATAATATGAAACCAAAGGACTATCCAGGCTTCGAGCTCATGACCTATGACGCTTTTACGCCGCAGCCTGTTCAGAGTACGTATTCGTTCGCGCTCTTTCTTTTCTCATGGAGATAACTATACTAAACCCTGTATCTTTGTAGACGCTCACATTTATTTCATGCGCCGCTTCCTACATGATTTTTACAGCCCGGTCTGTATCGAGTTCGTCAAGAACACTGCATCAGCTATGGGACCTGACTCGCGCCTCCTCATCTGCGACATGTTAATCCCAGACATGGTTGAGGTTCATGAGAGCATGGACCTCTATTGGCTCGACCTAGCGCTTTTGTGCATGACAGGACAGGAGAAAAAGAAGGCCATTTTTGTAGAAATATTCGACGCTGCTGGCCTTGAGCTTGTCAAGATTTATCCTTCTGCTTATGGGCGGACAGTTATGCTTGAAGCAAAGCTGAAGAAGTAACTAGTCTAGTTGATCTCAAATTCACAGTTGATAGCAGAGACATTTCTTTTATCTACAAAGGAAGGAAGAAGAAGAATGCAGTATTGAACTTATAGATATAGACTATACTGCCTGAATAGAGGTTTCTTACTGCCTAAATAGCACTACTCTAGAGTAAAGCCAATCTGTAATGATTCTGCCAGCCTAGCAGTCTTAACATCCAAGTTAGTCAATCCACAGTAACAATGAATAAAGCTGTTATGACCTTCTTGTTAAAAACGCGTCAACCACCACTACAGGCCGCGTATGAAGTCGGAGAAGACCTGCGGCGAGGACAGAATTTCGGACGGCTGGTAGTGATAGGCAATCTTCCACGTGGATGGATGAGTAAACCAAGTGAGTTCCTTGAACGGCGATGAAGATCTGTCGATGCTTAGAGAGTCGGTCACTGCGCCGGATGTGACAGTTGCCGGTGAAGCCAATGACCCAGACGGGAAGTTGCTGCTTGCTATTCCGGAATTTGGCGCGATGTGGTTCTCGGCATCCGCGGTGATGGAAGCGCCGCGAGGAGGTGTTATCATAAACAAGGGCCCATTGATCCCCGTAGGAACCGACGTGACAAAACCACCATCGTAGCTGGTTGCAACATGGGTAGCGTCAAGACGGCTTGGGGCAGACTGGCCCAATCGCTGTTGCACTGCTGTGGGATACGTGTAGTCTAGACCCCGGTCAATACATCGAGTACAAGACGGAAATGTTCGATCACATCGCCGCTTGCCTGCGACGCAGGGGAAACGGGACTTTTGCTTAGTTTGGCGATCCATCTGGAAGGCTTCTTGCGACGGAGTTGCGGAGGTGGCTGTTTTAGGAGTGGAGAAATTTTGCTTAAAGTGGTGTTATGAAGGAGGAATCCGGGGGAGCTCAGGCTACAGGCGGAGATGGTGCGGACCTTGTGCGGACGCGAGTTAGAGATTCTCTGCTCCAACCTATCCAATCAGAGGAATCTGTAGCCTCTCCCTCTAACTTGTCGGTGTGAGCTACTGGTCGGCTGTCACGCATACTACGCCAGTACACATGCTGTTCTTGTATTGCCCCAGATATGGACTCTCGCATGTGGGCAGCCAGTATGTCAAAGAGAGCAAGGTTGTAAAACCCTTTGCTGGCAGTCACAGCGAGCAGGTGATGACGATTCAACAGCTCTATGATAATGATACCTTTCTATCTAGTGCTCCTAGATTGCTGGCTAAATCATCATGATACCCATCACCTCCATTGCACAGTGACGCCCTTGTCGTGCGATTCCCTCGCAAGTTCGATGGTCTTCAGGCCGTCTCTCGACTGTATCGCTTTGACAGCCAGCTCGGCCTTGCCGTTGATTGCATCTGCCACATTCTCATACACACTCATCCACCGGCCGGTGATGGTGGGGTACCGTCCGGTGTACTTCTTCGTCTCAGGGTCGTACTTCTGCACGCTCGAGTCAAACTCGTCGTATGTCGTGAGGATACCGCGGAACTCTTCCGACTCGATCCCGAATCCTTCATCCAGAGGCTTCTTGCCGGCGACGATCTGCTCCTCCTGGGGGCAGGTACTGCGTTGTTGGAACTGCGAGAGTCAGACATCAAGCTCAGGGGCCATCTAATCATCCCATGTCAAGGAGGGGGGGAACACTTACCTTGATTAAAGAGCCCTTGGTTCCGCGTACGAGCTGCTTGAGCTGCTGTGACAGCGGCGAGACAACGCTCGTCTTGACAGTGACGAGCAGGTCCTTCTGGGCCCCGTCGTACTGCAGGATAATGGTAAAGGAGTCCTCGACCTCGCTGTCAATGTCGCGCTGGGCGCGGAAGAAACCAGTGACGGACTTGGGTCGTCCAAACAGGGTAAGGGCTTGGTCGACGCTGTGGGTTCCTGTGACTCGGTGAGCGGTGCTGTCATTGTTAAGATGCAGTCGCCTACGTACCGAGCATAAAGGCATTTCCTGAGCCAGGCATGTACTTCTTCTCCGTCATCAGGTGCAGCCATGGCGCTTTCTCAAAGTCGTAGTGAAGCTCGGCTTCCTTGATGTCACCTAGCGCGCCCTTTTCAATGACCTGCTTGAGTGTCTGGAAATCGGCGTCCTGGAGGAGAGTCAGCAGCGTATCTTTGCCCATTCTATCAGCACGGCCCAACGTACCCATCGGCGGTTTTGGAAACAAGTGAGGATGAGGCCCTTCTGCTCCGCAATCTCGATGACCTTGTGTCACATTGCATTGGCTATCACAAGGTTCCCCCACATGACAAGCTTCCTAGGCCCAATGGTCTTACAAAGGTTGACCAATTTGACCTCTCTCAACAACCTAGCTACGAACCTTGATGCCCTCAACAACCTAGTCATCCCAGATGACACGTTTCCTTCCTTTCTCATCGCTCTAGATGACACGATCCCTATCCCCTCCTACGGACCAAATCATGTATTTAAAGACCTTCCTTTCCCGCTAGGATAGATAGAAATCAAGAGCTTTTACCCCATTGATCCCGGCCTTTGGATGTGATACCTTGTCTGCCTCCTCTGCCGACCTGGCAAAGGGCTTGTCTACAATGACTGCACCCTGTCAGCAAGATTCGTGGGATTTTCTGACCATCTCAAAACGTACCGTGCTTGCCCGCCAACAGGGCCTTCTCGGCGAACAGCGCGTGCGTGTCTGTTTGCGTGGCGACGACAACGAACTGGATCTCAGGATCGGCGAAGAATTCGTCAGCCGTCCGGTGATGCTTGATGTCTGGGAAATCGACAGTGCAGTGGGATCCCTTGGGGCCCAACTCGGGATCCGCAGGTGCTTCAGCCCTTTGTAAGATCGCCACGACTTCGTAGTCTGGGATGGCCCTGATGAAGGGAAGATGGAAGTTTTTGGCGGAGCCGCCGTAGCCCACGACGCCGACCTTGATAGGAGACCTGATGATAGACTCAAACAAGGTAAAATAAGGGCAACGTCTAGGAGAGACAGATGAGTTGAGCAATTGATGGGCAAAACGGTGTCGTGTGAGTGAGGGGTGATGGTGATGTATATCGAAGAATGACGCCCCGAGACTCCCCGAGTGCTAAAAGACGCGGACAATGCCCCCACTAGTCCCGGTTAATCACTCCGACGACCGTGCGAGTTATTACTCCGTGGGGAAATAGAACCAACTTCGGGGAGGGGCCGAGTACCCTCCAAACCAGAGTATCGGTCCAGTCGGAAGCCGGCATGGTACGAACATTGGCATAATAGATCGTCATCTGCTCGGGCTAGTCTACTTCTGCCTAGCAGTTTGCTTGGCTACGCTCTATTGAGCTGATTGCAAAAGGTATGTGAGGGCGTTTGTCGTAAACAGCGCAGGCGTGGGCGTGGGCGATTGATCCATCTTGATACCTGGGAATAGCTTCATATTAGGCTAAACACGCCCTTTCTGGAAACGGGGCCGAAAAGTGGAAATGGGGCCTCTTTCCATCGTGCATTATTGAGTCGGGCCAAAGTCAGGCCCTAGAATTTTAATTCGCGGTTCAAAACTAACCAGTGGGCTCCTCATGCTAATTAGGGACCAGATATCAGGCTCGATGCGATGAATATTTAAGACACAGATAGTATTAATTCATAAGAAAACCCGATACGCATAAATAGCTACGCTACACCTCACGTTGTCTCCGATCGCGCTCCGTGGTGGCCTTCGCGATGGCACATTTGCACAGCCTGACTAGCTCAGCTACAAAGTCGTTGACCAACTTCATGTGTGCAAGCTCGTGGGGAGTCAACCTGCTGACGGGTATGTTCTTCGCTAGGTCGGCTGCCCAGCTGAGAAGTTCGAGGTCGACCTTTGCTTGGTCCTCGAGAGGATGCATCAAAAGGTTAAAAAAGATACTCATGATAGCAGCAGATAAAAGACAACGACCCTGAGACTTGACGATTGGCAACTTGATGGGCGATGGAACACTTGCGAAATGATACATCGTCGCCAGTTCTCTAATATATCCATTTCCTTCATTCTTCGGAAAGTATGAGCATGCCATTACGTTGACTAATTTGCCCAAGGTGGCAGCCGCCGTAGTGAATTTGACCAGAAGAGACGGCACTGGAGAAGCCACCAGCAGGAAATGCCACTTGTGGTAAGAGAGGCGATTCATAAGCAACAGACTGATCTCCAAGGCTTATCGAGCCTCTGACAGGCTCACCTGATGAGGGTTGAGGTGCTATGGTTGTTGAAGAAGGGCTTGACGGCTTGGATGTGACTGGCGTAAGCGATGTGTCGGCATAACGATGACGAGTAAGAGTTTGAGCCAAGGCGGGTGTTCCCAACGCGTTCCAATCGTTTTAAGAGACTCTGTTCGGAGCTTGGGTTGGTCCTGAAGGTATGTTAGAGTACGGATATTATAACCCCATTTGCTCTTCCAGGCCTACTTCTGCGACAGCACAAGACAACACGACTTACCTAGGCCTTTGCTTCATTATCCGGCCCATAGCCGGGTTAAATGTGCAAGCTAAGCCATGATGGTCACATCAGGTGCGGGGTGTCTTTGCGTCAGTAGAAGTACACTGGATCTAGGGGGCGTCGAGTGTTAGCTAGGCAGACGAAGTTGTTCTCGGCATCTCCACAACGAGTTTGATCCGTTGATCTGTAAGGCAATCAAAGATGCCAAGAGATGGCGTGATAAAGGGATAGAGAAGGTCTTGGCCTCAAGGGTAACGGGTAGAATGCAGCTCAAGGGGGGCGAGTGTTAGATCCCTGGTACGTACTTTTCTTCTATGAAGGCGTCACAAGCCCTTTTTTGTACCATGGCGGAGTATGAACTGAATCAAAGATGACATGCAGACATTACGAGAGTAAAGTCTTGTTGCGTGGTTTCCATTCTCGGTTATGCCACAATGACTAAGAAGGGGAGACGGAAACGAGAAATATGTAATTCAACCACGCGTCCGGTAACGATCTCCGTCAGTCTATGCGCACTCTGTACTGAGTAGCAAACTTTAGCGGCGGAGATAGTCTCTATCACTTACGGGAGAGCAAGCCGTACACCGGGCTCAATCGGGTTGCCTTCCTTCCAACAGGAAGCTAGGTAGGTACGCTGTCGATGTATTAATCTTACCCGATGTGATGTTCCAAGCAGCTAAAGAACCAAGTACACCGTACAGACAGGCAACAGGGGTGCTGCTTTGTGCCAGGTCGCTGACCAGCAACGGCTGTTTACTGGGTCCAGTTGATGTAGGTTAAAGTGGTGTCCTAGAAGTAGGTGAGGGACGTTACAATGAGCGTGCCAAGGAGATATCAAGGGACTCTGTTGTGATAGAGGGGTGGTTGTCGTGCAAGCACTTGGGCCGGTTGTGAGCAGCATTTCTTCGGGCATGAGTGCTGCGACATTATGCACTCATTGACCTGGAAACTCCGACAGCAACATACTGGGCCTCTGAACCAACCACCACTCTGAACGACGATTGCGTCGTCATGCGCAAGGCAGCGAAGTGTCACCGGTGGGGGGATAAGAAGACTCCAACTGGTTCGCAATTATGTATAATGCTTGTTTGCATCAAGGCGTAACGGACCCCAACCTTTCCACCAACTGTCTCTACGAACAATAAGTGGAAGGCGGACTGGTCTTATTGTCCGTTCTACCGTCACGACATTTACGTTAGATTTGCGCAATGTGGCAAGGGCCATATATTGATATACCACATGCCATCTTCATTTAGTCTCACTAACTTCCAACCACAACATCATTCATCCCTTCTTCTTTCTTCCTGCGACGTCAATCACAATGCAGCTCTCAAGCCAGAGTATTCTTCTGAATACAAAACCGGCCGTGGCTGTGCCAGCTCTGCTTCTACTGAGCGTGAGTGTCCAGATGCTTCAAGTTTAATCGCTTCTTCGAACCACTACGCTCACAGACCGCGGACTTTGGCTTTTCGGGTACCTGTTATGCAAGACCAACAGCCTCTGATGATGAAGTATGTTGACCTGCTGTTACAGCGACTGCACGAGAACTGTGACGATGGCAAAAAGTCGCTCGACTTGGTTTCCTGGTACAACTTTACAACTTTCGACATCATTGGCGATCTCGTCTTCGGACAATCTTTCGGCTGCCTCGACAACTCCAACTACCATCCGTGGGTATTCTTGATATTCCAGTCGATAAGGCAGGGTCTTTCATGACGTCGGTGAGACGACTGGGAAGTGGTTTCAAAGTAGTGCTGAACTAGCTCATTCCCCGTCAGCTGCTCCAGCAAAGGGAGCAGCATATGCAACTGATGCATGAAAAGGTCGCTCAGCGAATGGCCACCAACAGACAACAGCAGGAGATGACTCGAGGATAGCGAGATGTACATAATTTGGCAGAAAGATCCTCTCCACGTTTACCTCACTCCCAAAAAGTTTGAAGTAAGTGAGTAAGTCTCTGCTTGGTGGCTTCAATACTGGGCCAATTGAAAACGAAGACAGCTGTATCACTCAACTTGAAATTGTTGCTTCTCGTGGTAAAGTTGACATCGTCGGCCGGTGGGCCACTTACTAGTACGAGGCATCACGGATACATGCTGCATCATTTAAAGCAGGGCAGCTCTCCCGTTATCAATTCTTATACAGACTTAACGATTTCATTACATTAAAACATCAAAGAGTGTCTGAAGCCTAACTCCACAAATGTCCTTCATTTAAAACTTAATGCTTATCTCATTCTACTGTAATCATCTCAGTAATACTAACACAGCGCGACAACGACAAAAGCATGAAGCTCAGCTTAACAGTCTATCTTATTATGCTAGAACCACCTTCTCAGCATATCATAATAATTAGTAGCGATCCTATCACCAATATTCCCTAACATAGCGCCAAGTGTATACAGCCGAATAAGGTCTTTATCTTCTTAAGCGCAAGCTCCACAACAGTCCCGTAGTCAACATGTGATTGACAGCCTCCAGTCATGACCGACAATATGATGACTACTATATGAGGCTAAGTCCGACCGGGAGTGTACTGACTCGCAAAGACATTTTTTATGTATCCATTTTGCGGCCAGGTGGTTGCCCTACTCGGAATTCTCAGCTGCCGCATGATATTCTGCTACGGTAATTACCTAGGGTAAGACGTACATAAGACGGCAACGTCTCATTTAATAAACCCCTTGTCATACCAGGCCTATTTCTATAATTCCTCCTCCTTCTACATTGAGAATCTAAACCGCCTTTATTAAGATGTGAAGACGCTGCACCATTCTTGGATTGGTGCCCCTAAGGTTATCTGCGTGGGGACAACATATAAACTCTGCCGTCAACTCTGTTGCGTCGAAGACCGTACCCTCTTTCAGAAGCAGAAATACAATCTTCTCGTCCCTAACGGAAAGGGCGGAATGCATGGCTGGTTGACCGTCCACTATCGCTGGGTTAAGATTGGCGCCAAGTGCTAGTAGAAGCTTGGCGATCTGGGGCTGACGTGCTTGGACTGTCTGCAATAACGGGACCTGGCAAATGGCCAGAAGCCTGGCGGAAAAGATTCCCGCATTTGCTTATGACTGGCTTCGCAATCTTTTTTGCAAGCCACTTCGATCGTGGTCTGTCAGGTTCACGCTCCTTTTCCCGCCCGAACCACTGCCCGAACTAGGCTAGATCCTCGCCCATGTCCTCTTGCACAGCCTGAAGAAAATGTTGAATTACTTTGCCCCCCATTCCATCGTTTCTAGCGCCGCATATTGTCACCGAAGACGTTAGATCTTCCTAGCGAGAGTAATCGGGTTGCTCCAAAACGTCTACAGTCTCTTCAAAGCCCTTCCACTCAGCTCCTTAATCTCCTCCTCTCTTGCCAATTGTGATAATGCCACTTGGTTCCACGAACCGACGCCAAAGCTCGAGCACTTCCTCCGGAGGCTCCCATTTGGCTCTGCTTCCAATATCAGCCTTCCAAGACCTTCCCGTGACGTGCTCAACCTCTCGGATTCCCCCAGCCACAGGCGTTGCCTCCCACTCTGCCTCGCCGCGGAGCACAATCCCGGAGGGGCCTTGAGCGTCCGACATGCCCATGACAAATTCTAGCTCCCGCAGTTCAGGCATGCAGCATGCAGCTCGTGACATGGCGAGCACCAGACGGCCGAACCGCTCCGGGTCCAGCTCTCGACGCCAGCTGTTGAAGGGCGAACAGCCGTTGCTTCGTGCCACATCATTCCGGTTGAATGGGTCTCGCACCCGGGAGTCATCGCTGGAGTAGCCGGTAGCATCGACGTTGGCTTCGACCCTAGGACTGGTTGGCCACCTTGGATAGTCGTCGTCTGACTCTGACTCTGACTCTGGAGTCCCTGTGTAGTAGTAAGTGCCGTCGGCAGCGATGATACTGGCGTTGATTGTAAAAGATTGCAAAGTGGGCCAATGTGGGAGAGTATTTGGATCTTGGGAATCATTGGGCCAGAAAAGTTCCGGAGAGATGATGAAAGGGCCGGAGAGGGAGAACTCGGTGATAGGTAGTGACTGCGAAATAATATGCAGGGCCACGCTGAGAGAATCCGTTGAAGGTTGTTGAGGGTCACGGAGGTCGCCTGGAGTGAAATTGTGATTCCGAGGTTCACATGTGTCCCAGTTGAGATGAAGCGCTCTTAGCGAGGAGAAGTCTGCGTTGCCCATCAAAGAGATATGCTGTGTAAGCGCTGAAATCCGCAATTAGCATTGACGGGATAGCACCCAGATGATGGAATAAGCTCACCACAATAATGTTCTCTTCGCATATCTTGCCACCTCAGATCTGGCTCTAGCATGTCGATGTTTATGAATTCCAAACTGGGAAGGGCCGCTATAATCCGGAAAGCTGCGTTGGGATGTAGTGGTCTGAGTATTCCTCTGATGCTTAGCGATTCAACAATCCTAACTTCGGGGAGAAGCGGACGTGGCTCGGTGAAGTCGAGGAAGTGGCCACTCATACGGTAAAGACCTATTCCCCTGCGTTGTAGGCTACCGCTGTCAAGCGACGATTCTGCGCTCATGGCCAGATGTATCCGTCTGCTAACACTACCAGAAGCGCCATTCTCTTCGACCTGCCACGCGTGCAGCGTGCGGAAGATGGCGTGAACCGCTCGTGAGAAGGCAGCCATGTTTTTCGTATGCTCATACGGTCGCTCAAGCTTCCAGCACCGTGCAGAGCTGTACTCTGGCAGCACGATGTCGTAGGTAATGCTAGACACAGCCCGTCGCCGCTGAACGTGGCGAAAGGCTGTCTCAAAGCGAGAGAAGTCATTGCTGCACACCTTGACTTCAGAGAAGGTATGCATCTCGACGGCATCCTGCCATTCGCGGGAGATGGATGCATACTGGGCGATGGATGGTGGCTTCAGCCAAGGCTTGCGGTTTCTTTCCTCGTCTTCCAAGAGACAAGAGGCGATGAACGAAATGAGGGCGAAGGGAAGCTTGTCCATGGAAGCGTCGTGTCAACTGAATCTGTCTTCCGAGTGGTACAAAGAGTTGATGAAAGCAAAAATGAGTCACGCGGGGTTGGCTCGCAGGCTTTACTACTAGTAGGTATTTACATGTCCAGGTAGCGTGACGTGAGTCGAGTCATCAGCCACACTGGTTGATAGAGTCTAGGTCTTATTACGCCTACGCTGGCTGCCTGAGCTAACACCCACCTATGCATTCCAGGCTTTCAAGATCTTAGACATCAAAGCTTTGGAGCAACCAATGTTTCCACCGATGGTGAGAGGAGCTTCTGCTTTCCTTGAGCGGCACTATTTGCGGGAGTGTTAATGATGCGAAGTTCCCGTGAGTGGGCTGATCACTGTCCAGCGTTGATTGGCTTCCAACCGCTCGGGTTAACGACGTTGGTGGCAGCGAACAATTCCTCACGGCTGTTTCCATTGACGATAAAAATGCCCTTGCCGTTATTGCCTGGCTCGGGGATCCAGATGGCAAAGGGGCTACCATTCGGGTTCAGTTGGCCATCAGACGGGATGATTGGCTGGGAAGCAACCGGCCAAAGGCAGGAGGAGAGTTGGAGCCTTTGTAATATACGGGACAGCCACCAGCGATCGGGATACATTTCAATGCCCAACATTTTGTGCATATAACTTTGTGCTGGGAAGCCCTAGAAAGCAGCCGATGTGTTCCAGCGCGCACAGTTTTGGAACGAAATCCCCTTTGAAACAAACAAATTCATAGCAATGAGTGTTAACCTATCACACAACCGAGGCATAAAGCAGTGAGATGTATGTCTAATTAATATAATAGTTACAATAGTCTTGTGCCCACAAGTGGGAAGGGGTTAACCGTCCTCTACGTCTGCTCAAAGATCGGCGAGGATCTGATCAATCTTATCCCAGTTACCCTTGTTCAAGTACCCCGACATCCAGTAGTTTCCTTGGGAGTCCTTACCAATGATAGGGAACGCGTTAGGCAGAGTCAAGCCGTATTGACAGTTTTGTATGTATGTTGGCTTTCCTGGCAGATGGCCACTGGGTTTCGACGAATCATCTGCCTTCAAAACTGCCGCCGAGAAGTCGGTCTCAAAGAGCTTAGCCTTGGACCAGTTCGAGTAGGTCACCATGTGCATGGAAGGATCGCCAAAGAATGGGGGTGTACGGAGGCTTGACTCCCTCACCATTGCCATAAACGCCTCGATCTGTTCTCTTGTTCCGTACTCCGAAATAGATTGTCGAATACGGGAGGCGACATGGCTAACGGGCTTGGTGTTGATCTCCTTGATGGTGAGAGGCACGTGAATAAAGCCTGCAGCGTTCGAGAGGTAGGAAGTATTCGCTGGTAGGAGATCCTTGTTGAGGACTGATCGAAGAGAATAGGCGTTAAATAAAACGACGTTTGTATCCGAGTCTGGTGGGAGATGAGCGATAGCTATGCGTGTCCACCATGCACAGAGAACATCTCCTTCACTCAAGAAGGGCGCTTCTCCATCTGGGTTGTCGACTGAGAGTTCCCGGACCGCCTCGTCTCTCAGGCCTTTGAGAAATGCGGCCGGAACACAAACCACACGAGTCTCGTTTCCACGAAACCCAAACTCTACTAGGTGATTGAGGCCATATCGAACCATCCCCAAGGCAGAGAGCTGGTGATCAGCTAACTTGTGTGCCTCTGTAGGATGACGCCCTAGCTCCTCCAGAGGGTCGCTGTCAACGCCACAAAGTGGCAAGATCTCGTCTTGTCGTCCCTGCAAGATCAAAGACCATGCTTTCATCAACGCGCTCTTTCCCATTGCGTCAAACGCTGTGTGCGGCCAGTAGATGGACACGACGGTTGCATTGTTGAACGACACGGTATGGAGACCAAGCTGGGGTACATCCGCATTGATGTAGTCATCCAACTTCTTGGGGCTTCCTTCGGGATGCATCAGACTTAGGAGGTTGTCAGGGTCGCCGACTGTGGAAGGTCTCTCGCTTGGCTTGGGTATTTGACCTGCGACGAGGTGATCCGCTTTCGACATTTCCAGCTGGACGTGGGTATAGGTGATGGCGGGTCGGTCGTCCGTAAACTCTGCCGGGATGTGATACTCTAAAGCACCCTTCTCCTGGAAAGCAGACGAAGTTAGAAGAAGGTTCCTGGTAGAGCAGTGGTTTGTTACATTTCGTCGGAGCCGTGCTCCAAGCTTTTGCCATCCCTCCATCCTGACCAGTTGTTCCAATGCATTGCGAAGCTTCTCAGTGTCCAAAACATCATCAAACACAAACATGGAGTACAGGATGAATGACCTCCAGACGGGGGTGTCGTCGAAGAAATAGAGGGGGACGACTTTGTCGCTGGACACTTTGGGCGGCGCAGCAGCGCCCAAGCCGAACAAGTTGACCATCCTGGAATAGACGTTGAATTTGCAATGATGCAGTATAAAGTGGCGAGTGTGACGGAGCTGTGAATGGAAAGAAGTTTCGGAAAAGGGCACGCTCATGAAGATGGCAATTATCGAGGTGCTGGGAATAGAAGAAACCGAGTCATGGCCGATCGTCTAACTTATTGCTGGATTGAGTATTTAATGGAACATAATTAGATTACTTAAACACCCACCACGGGATTACCGGGCTCGGGTTGATACGTAGAATACGGTAAGGGCAACGGTGTTTAACAAGGCCCGTATGCCCGAGAGTAACGTGAACTTCTTCTTGGCAGTAGGCCCTCAAGCGGGGTGAAAAATACTTGGCACACCACGGGAGGGTGACATAAAGCTTTGAGTAAGTGCTGATGATATACTCACACTGGCTGACTCAGTTACTCTGTCAACGACGCTCTTTTGCCAGCCGTAGGCCAAGTTTTTTTTTTATCCCGCTTGCCCCTGAAGTAATTTAACTAGCATGGCTACCGAACCCCCGACTAGGATGGCACCAACATCCCGACGAGGGTTGCAAAAATAAAGTTTTAGCGAAAATCTCCTGGTACCAGTGATACCCCAGGCCCTTCGAATAAATAAAGGACGGATACGGCGTAAGCTCTCCTCTATTGCGTTTGTCATCAAGTCGAGGGATTGTCATCAAGTAGAGGGAAAACTAGCTTTTCCTTCGCATCGTCCGTACTCTTCCTCGGGATCGGGTCTAACGAGAATGTCTGCCTTGGAGAAGGGCCAGCAGCTCCAGAAGCTAGCCTACGCCGAACCGCCTATTCAACCCTCGGGATTTGCCCTCGCGCTTATTACCATCGTTCTGATAACGGCGGGAGTCTCGACAATCATCGTCACCCTGAGAATCTACGTTCGTGCCTGGATGCTTCGATGGTCGATATATTGGGGCTGGGAGGATACGTTTGCTGTATTGGCCTATGTGAGTTCATCCCTTCATTCCATTCTTCGCCTCGTCGTCATAGGTCCTAACCATAAACTGTAGGGCTCTTTCATCACAAGTAGCACCTTCACAGTCAAAGCCGCCTACTATGGCCTTGGGACAAGAGATGAGAAACTGAACGAATTCCTCATGGTCCGATGCGCTGAATACATGCTTTACTCTCAAGTCACCTACGGAACGACGGTACCGCTGGTCAAAGCCTCGGTTGTCTTCATGTTGCTTCGAATCAACATCGAACGGAAATACCGCTGGACGCTCTATGGTATGCAACTTCTTGCAACAGCCACGGCAGTGATGGGAATTGTTGCTTCTCTCACATACTGCACACCAGTCAAGGGGTACTGGAACCCTCTGCTGGGCAATTGTGGCGACTTCAACCGCGTTGTCATCATCGGATACGTCTGGACAGCTGTCGGTATTGTTACAGACTGGTGGTTCGCCATCTTGCCCTACTTCGTTGTGCGGAAACTACAGATGAGCCGGCGATCGAAACAAGTTGTCTTGATCATTCTGGGCATGGGCGCGGTTGCGAGCACTGCGACCATCGTGAGGGCACCCTACCTCCAATACTATCTTGCTACAAAGGATAAGCTCTGTATGTCTACTCCAATCTTGATTTATCCGCTCACTCTAACACAACATGTCTCAGATTGGAACGGACATATTTTAATGTGGTGTCAGTTGGAAAGCGGCATCGCCATCATCGCTGCGTCCCTTCCGTCCCTCCGTAAGCTCTTCAGCCAATATTTCGACCGCAGTCGCAATGCTTCTGCTGGTCAGTCGAGGGGGAACGTATCTAGTGGTAAACAGCTCCGCACTATTGGGGGAGGACAGATGAACTCCGGCGGGACAGAGCTGGACAATCTTACTCCGGCGGGCAACGGAATCATGTCCGTGAATGTGAGTGGAGGGAAGTGGCGACGGCTGGAGGATGAGACGTCCAGCTCTAAGGGTATTATGGCAAGTACTGAGGTGAATGTGGAGGTAGAAAGCCTTAGTGACAGTGCCAGTAAGCACTATCGCTGACAGAATGGGGCGGTGGATCAACACAGGTTGAGTGATTTATTCGCTGAGAAGTTCACGCTCCCGGTTTACGACTCGCCATCTGCCCCTGCTTTGTGCTGTTCACAATCCTTGCAATAATTATTCCCCTACGCGTGGCAAGGGCGGCCACTTAGACAAAGCGCTTCTTCTCTGCAGCAAAATTCTCAGGCTCGGGGCTCTAGCTTCCTGTATCTAACTTCCTTATGACTCGACTGCTCGATCTCCCCGCGGAGGTCCTTAGAGCCATCTGCCGCCAGTTCTATCTAATGGCCTTGGCAAAATGCCGTCTAATAGTGATGGCACGCCAGGACCAGTTCTCATTATGTAAAGACCTCTCACTCATAGCAGTTCGAATGGGTGTATGATGTTGCATTCCCGCCGGAAGTTCATCTCATCAATATGTCTGGAGGAACCGATATTTGGAGAGGAGTCTCCATCATAACTATCCGCTACCGGTAACTTGTTCTGACAATTTATAGGCAGGGATGCTTTGGTACAGGAAACCCTCTCACGCCTGTCTATGTTGGTGGAGCTCAAGGACCATCACTCGGGATCCCTGTATCGATCTTTGATGCACGAGTCGAGAGCGGTACTGGATCTTCCGTTCCTCTCGGAATACCCGGAGAACTGGTCGTGATGGCGGCTTTCCCCGACATGCCTTGCTTCTTTTGGGGGAATTGTGATACCGAATCCT
Organism: Neonectria faginata; assembly: GCA_030864175.1. Lineage (NCBI taxonomy): Eukaryota > Fungi > Ascomycota > Sordariomycetes > Hypocreales > Nectriaceae > Neonectria > Neonectria faginata. The sequence continues at coordinate 2,317,167 of JAULBG010000004.1, read as the reverse complement.
TGCCGGCAAAGCCCAACTAGGAAGGCGGTTAGAAGAAGACAGGGATAGCCCAGAGGGACACGCAAGCTTTCCGACAACTATAGGCGAGGAATAAATAACCCGAGGTAAATAAGCAGCACTTTGAAGTTTCTTCGTATGAATAAATAACAGAAGATGCCAGCCAGGCTGTCCTCTTGCAACCACTTTCACCCGCCTAGACACCCTGCAGGATATTTCCCAGAAATCGCTCATGTCAACCATTGCAACAATGCTCGAACACAGTCTTTCCGATCTTTACTACCAGACGCTCACAGACAGGTTCACGTTGGACAACACGCCTCTTCTTGCCGCTGCTGCAGCTAGTTCGGTCGTTGGCTACCTACAGTATGTGTATGCCATCAGGCTGATGTTGAGCCATGGAAGGGGACCTTTTCCCCTCTGGATGCACCTGTTCTATCTTGCCCACGACTCGTCATTTTGTTACACGATTGGCAGCGCCGCATATCGCTACAATAACCATCTCTATCTTCGTGGTACGTCGATAGCGTACGGCATATGGAGCTGCCTCGAGATTTACTGCGTCTACCACGCCATTCGATACCATCGTCAGCTGGAATTCTCGCCAGCCATGGGAACTAGCAGCAACTCACTGGGCGCCGTGCTTCGATACACCTTCTTCATGCAGGCTGCCATGTACTGTGTAGTCAATTTGATGGTTGAACTCATGGGTGGGCCAGGTTGCATCATGCACTGGGGCTGCCTCACCAATGTTCTCGCAATCATCGGACCCACGCATGAGATTATTCGTCGAGGGTCAAGAGACGGGCTCGCCGTCGGCTTCTGTATCGTCAACGTCTTTTGCGCCATCTTCACATTTGCGCCTTTTGGCATGTGGGTGCGCAGCCTGCCAGAGGTCTTTGACAAACCTATCTTTTACATGGTTGGTTGTGTTCTCGGCGGGTATAGTCTCTGGCTACTCCAGGTGGTCGCCTCTTACCCACCGAACCCCAGCAAACAGACTGTTTCCGGAAAGTCGGTCAAGGGCCAGTGACTTCCATTTTTCAATCTCACTGGGCAGACTTAATTGGTTCAGCCCCTCATAAGAATGATGCAGGCGGATCGTGAGGGCTGGGTATTAGGGTTGGTAGGAGTATATACTATAGTAATATATACTCTTTATCTCTCTCTATATACACTTAACCACTATACTAACATTCTAATGATAGGCTTTAACATCCAGCATAGCTCCTTAAATAACTAATCATCACCCTTAAGATAAGACTCTACCTTGTAAAGTATAGTGTTGGTGGGAGATGCAGCCAGTGCAAACCAACAACCCGACCAAAGCTGTCAACTCAAAGTGAGAATGCACAGATAAAAATCGAAGCTCAAATAACAACTAAGGACTCAATTGAGTTCCAGCTGCTTTTGACACTAGATATAGTGCTTGTAGATCTCATCTAGCTAATAGAAATGAATTCAAACTATAAGAGCTGCTGCGACAGCTTGGGCAAGATAAGGCAAAGAGACAAAAGGTGGGTTCTTGTAAGAAAGGAAAAAGCGTGCCCTGCCTAAGACTGGGCAAAGCAACCACTTTAAGTAGTGACCTTTTTGAAAGCTGTAGTATTTTGCTCGATGGTTTTTTCGAGCCGATCAGGGCATAAACCTTCCATTTCGTCTTTCCTCATTATTGACCCATGCATAGCCTTTATCTTAATGTGGCCACAAGGGAGGCTACTAGCTCAAGTAAATGATCTCACTACCAAATCAAGTCTGGATGGCCAAGAAGGTAGGGTCCATTTTCTGCATGTCAGACCAACGTAGTCATAGTGTACGTTGCCCCTTTCGTCCCCCTTTTACTGGCTGTACGCTTTTCTCGCCTTTTGGTCTGCAATCTCTCGGACAAATGATTCGAGGCTGCGTCCCTTCAAGTCAGGATATAAGTCAGCGGCAATCAGATACCCGAGATACTTCGCATGCTCCGGACTATTGTCGCCGCGAACACCCCAAGAGTACCAGTACTCATACGTCGCCCGCATCTGCGAGACGGTATCACCAACCTTCCGCTTGATTTCTGATAGGCTAGTCTCGATTTCCTTGGCCGATAGCTGTAGATAGGTCTTGTCAGCACGAGACACCTCCTAAGGTCTAGCAAGCCAGGAGACAGCGGACGCTTACCTTGGTGCTGTCGACCTTCTCGCCTGAAACCTTCTCCACTAACTTGACGATCTGGTTCTGGGTCAAGCATTCTGAGAAGGCAAAGACCTTCTGGTTGATGGTCTTTGGGTCGCTGATGATCTTTGCAACGTAAAGCCCAATATCCCGAGCATCTGTCAGGGCAATGGGGGATTCGCCCCCCTCAAAGATGGAGTTGATTGGAGCCAGCAGGGCATAATCAAAGCGGCCAGAGGGAACTCGTGGCAGCCCAATTTGGTACCACCAGCCAATATCAATGACGGTATAAGGCAGATATAGCCGCTGGACGTGGCCGAGTATGTCCTCTTTCTGCACACTTTTTAGCACATAGCAGCCCCAAGTATCAAGTTCGCGGCACTCACGACATCCCGGAGATGCATGATCCCCTTGGGCGCGACCGTAGCGAAGAAGCATGGCACATATCGTTTCACGCCTGCGGCTTTGGCGGCTATCGCTAAAGGGATCTCATCGCCAAGGGCCTGATAGTGAATGGTAGAGATCACCACGTCGATATCCTCCAAGATCCGAATAAGGCTCTCTTGGGGCCCCTGAAGATCAGCTGAAACAACATCCACGCCGCGAGTCTTGAGCTCCTCAACGGCCGGCTTGCCTAGCGAAGAGGGGCGCACAAGAGCCGTCAGGTCCTATAAGCTCCTATCAGCATTGAACTCGCGGGGGCGGTAAATGATGGGTGTCCTTACGAAAGCGTCGCTTGACTTCAAAAGACCATCGATAACTGATGTCCCCGTCTCGCCTGTGGCACCCACAAGCGCTACTCTCATCTTGTCTGTGGAGATGCGTCGACTGCGTATATCAGGCAACGAGCTGGCCTTTGTTGTTTTGCCGGTGTAGATTGTTACTAGCAGTAGAAAGCTCTGCCACTCGGGTGATGTATTGACCCCGCTTCTTTATACTCGTGCGTGATTGATCGCCATCGAACAATGTTGGAGGCGAGGCGACCTCGGAAGCTTGTCGGGCCGAGGTGCATATGACATAATACATTAGACTGGTTTGAAATGACATACATTCAGAAAATGTTGCAATGTTTGCGGCAGTAAATTCAAAAGTACATAGTGCGAGTGCGAGGCCTTTCGCCGTTACAATCCTGGGTCAAATTATTGAAAATTGCAAGCCGGTCATATTAACTTAGTGGCGCTTAAGATAATCAATCAGTTGACGCTGGTTGATGATGGGAGTGAGTGGTTAGCTAACTAGGCTAACGTACATGTATAGCTTGCGTGACAAAAATCCTAACCTCTTAAGCTAGAGATCGCAATAAAAACACTACAAACCATTTGATCAATTGAAACTACTCGCTATACTTGTCGGAAAGCTAGCGTGGCACTTCGATGACTTAATGTGTGTATTGTGTGTCTTCTTCCCCCTGGGCTATCTCTGCCGTGTTTTTGGGGGTATCCCTTTCCTTGACCGCCTTCCTATTCGGGCTATACCAGGTGGAGCTTCGGCTAGGTGTCTGTGGACCCCAGAGGTAGTCACCTGACCACCTTGTTGGTCCAATGTACATACTCCAATCTAACAATACTCTTCCCCAAACGTCTCAATCGCTACCTAATAGGTCCTTACATTATAACTAGGCTTACTGTAGATACTATAGTGCTAAATACTCAGTCTGACTGACCTCCCTTGACCACCACTCCTCGACGATTTAGCCACTACCTGCACATTTACATCCATTTGATCAATTGCCTGCCTTCCTTCCTCTACTATTATTACTTTAGCGGCAGAAAGAGACTAAGAATAACACCCCAAATTAATAGCAGTCCCTTAAAAAGGTATATAATAAAGCATTATATAGGCGTCTTTATTGGTCAGCCTAAAGCTACACTAGATTGTATATATATATTATAATAGTCTTATATTTAGTACCCTCTAGTAAGAAAGCATCTTATAAGGATGATTATTAGGTTAGTAGTAGGAAAAGAATATTAATAAGGCATTAAAATGGCCTACTACTAGCTTAATAATTAGTATATAAGGGATAAAGGGTAGATAGCAATTTATATTATAATTAGAAAAGAAGGATCTTAAATTCTCTTATAAATAAAGGCAAAGAACTTAAGCTTCAAACTTATAGAGCTTTCTTTCTATTATATCTCTATAAGAAGGGAAGAATTTCTCTATAAGTAAAAACAAAAATCTTTCTAATCTTTCTTTTAACTAATAATAATCATAATGATAATTATTATTATAATAGTTATCCTCTTGTCCCTCTTCTAACTGTCTACTTTATCCCCATTAAATCTCTACTAGCAACTTACTAGCCTACCTATTTAGGGACCCTCACTATATACCTTCCTATAATCTAATAATTGCCCCCAATTAGGCTAGTTTGGCAGCAGAAAGAGACTGAGAATAATACCCCAAATCGATAGCAGTCCCTTAAGAAGGTACACAATAAAGTGTCATATAGGCATCTCTATCGGTCAGCCTAAAACTGCACTAAATTGCATATATATATTATAGCAGTCTTATATTTAGGACCCTCTAGCAAGAAAGCATCTTATAGGAATAATTATTAGGTTAGTAGTAGGAAAAGAATATTAATAAGGCATCAAAATGGCTTACTATTAGCTTAATAATTAGTATATAAGGGATAAAGAGTAGATAGCAATTTGAGTTATAATTAGAAAAGAAGGATTTTAAATTCTCTTATAAATAAAGGTAAAGAACTTAAGCTTTAAACTTAAAGAGCTCTCTTTCTCTTATATTTCTGCAAGAAGGGAAGAATCTCTCTATAAGTAAAAACAAAAATCTCTCTAATCTCTCTTCCAACTGATTATAATAATAATAGTTATTCCTCATTCTTGTCTTCTTGTCCCTCTTCTGACTATCCACTTTATCCCCATTAAATCCCTGCTAGCAACTTGCTAGCCTGCCTATTTAGGGACCCTTATTATATTAGGATTATACATAAAGAAATTGCCTCCCCTTATAGGAATTAAATAAAAGAAATAAATATATATAGTAAGAAGTATCTTATAAGAGCTTCTTAAAAACTAAATTTAATAAATAAAGGAAAACTATATAATAATCTACCTCTTTATTCTAGAATTTATTTTTTTATTAGAGAGTTATAATTTTATTAAGAGAATAGCTACTTTCTTTCCTCCTTTAGGCAATATTATTCCTCTTAGGTAATCTTTATAATTATAGGCAATATAATAGTATTATAGGTAGAATTAATTAGGTTTACCTACTAGCTTAAAGAGATTAAACCTTTAAGAATATAAGTTATATAGATCTTCAATTTGGGCAGATAAAATATTAATTGCTTAGCAATTAAGGGTAGATATATTAGGTTAATATTAATAGTTATTTTCTTTACTTTATTGCTCATTTTAAAATTATAATTTATATTTTTTATCCTTCTTTAATCTTTTAATTATCTATATAGATAGAGAGAGTATTGCTAATAAACTAACTTATTAAGACTGTTAGGGTTCAAATTATTTAGGTCTTTATAGGCATAGGGGCTAGCAATATATCTTATATTGAAATATTGCTTCTTACTAGGCTCTTAGATACTTTTCTTATTAAGATATTACTTCTTAAGGTCTATAGGGGCATTTAAGCTTAAGAAGGCATCTTTAGTAAAGTCTATCTAGGCAAGCTGCTTAATGAGGAAATTATAATTAGAGTCTTCCCAGTTTGATTAGTAAAGGCTATTAGGGATTATAAAGGTAATAATAAGATTTAAATTAGTAATTAATATAGTAAGTTGCTAAAGCTAAGTAAGATAATACTTCTAGACACTTTATAGCTATATTCTTTTAGGAGCCTATTAATAATATTATATTCTATCCTTAAGTAGGCTTCAATAAGATCATTAAGCATTATGAACTTAATCCTACTAGTATCTAATTAATATATATAAGAACTTTAAATCTTTTATCTAAAAGGTATAGTAGGATGCTAAATTAGGCAGTATTAATTAGGGAGCTTAAAAAGTCTAACTTTAGACTAAAAGACTATTAGGAATCCGCTATAGTTCATATAGATATCTAACGTTTAAAGCTTCTAATTTTCTAGTAGGAATTAATATATAGTATCTAAAGATCACTTAATTATGCAATTAGTCTTTTCTCTTCTATATTTAAAGTCCTTAATTCCTAATTCTTCTATAATTATATGGCTAAAGAAGCTCTTAATTTAGTTAAGATTGAGCGCTTATATTCCTCCCTTATCTCCCTTCTTTGCCTTTTCAAGCCATCCAATCTTCTAGTCCTAAAAATGAAGGGCAAATCTAGCTCCCTTAGGCAACTCATTTAAGACTCCCTAAATGGCAAGATTCTTTATAGTAATATCTCTATCGATTATTTATCCCTTTAATAGACTAACTAACCCTTAGATAGCTAGAGTGATAAGAAAGGTTCTAAGATAATTATATTCTTACTAGCTATCTTAATAAGAGGCAGGCATTCTAAATATAAGGAAGTTATAAGGTATGCTATTTTTAGCTATAATTTCTCTCTAAGCAGTAATAATAGCTATAAATTGCTCCTCCTTCCCTTTCTTTAGAGTATTAAAAACGCAAAGGTAAGCATTTTTAGCATCCTAAATATAGATAACCTAATAGGTTTAATTGGCAAAATGAACAATCCTAATGAAGAATTAGCAATTAAATTGAACCTCTTATAGTAGTTAGAATCCTAAGGTAGGTTAGTTCTTCAAGATAGAGGCTATCTCCTAGATAAGCTTAGTTAAATATTTAGATTGTCCCTATTAGTTACTTTAGATATTAAGGGTATTAAAATTAAGGCTACTAAGAGTAATAACAATTAGGTCTTTTAGATTGTAGGTTATTAGATAAAAGAATGTAAGGAGGCTAAAGTTAGTTAATATTTAGTTATTCTAAAGATCGCTTAGGAGGCTCTATAGATTAGCATAATATTCCTTTTAGAGGCTAAAATCTTTTTTACTAAAATCTAAGTAATACTAAATAGATCTAACTTAAGCTTAGATCCCCTCTCTATCTCTAAGGGTAGGGCAATTTAGGCTAATATCCTTCTAATATGACCAATTAAGTTAAGATAGATAAAAGGTAGATTATTCATTTAGGCATTAATTGAGGGGCATCTTAGATAGTATTTTATTGTAATATAAGAAGCTTTACTTGCCCCCTTCATTGTGGATAAGTCCTTTATAGAGCATTAGTTCTTTATTAGAGTGGAAGAACTACTTAATCTCCTTAGCATTATTAGAAGCAACTATTATAGTAGTATTTTAAGGCATATAGAGATTCTAAAAGATAGATAGATTATAGGAAAGTAAGGAATAAGATAATTATTAAAATCTAAGCTTAAAAGGAGGAAAATTAGAGTATAGAGGCTAGAGTTATAATATAGGCTTTACTTAGAGCTAAAGTATAAAGAGAAGGGCTTATATATTAGTATTTTTAAGAGGCTATATATCTAATATTTTCTTTACTATAGATTATTACTTTATTTATAATAGTAAATTATAGCAATAATAGTCATTATTTACTAGAATATCTTACTGATTTTATCTTATTTAATCTAATAAATATAGATACTTACTTCTTAAAATACCTTCTCTTTTATAAAAAGCTATATTAAATTAGCCTTAAGGCTTAAATCTTATTGCCTAATACTTCTTTAATTATTTCCCTCTTTTTCTTTCTTAAATTCATTATTTCTTTATAGCTTTTTTTAATCTCTTTCTTCTCTTATCCTTCTTTAATATCTTAACTAACTATAATAGCTACTTATTAGGATAAGTTTATTATTCTCTTAAGTCTCCCTCAATTAAAGCTCCTAAATATCTATTATCTTACTAAATATTAAATTAATTCTAGTTTATTTACTTATTAGGCTAATACTTATTAGAAAGGCTATAATACTATTCTCCTTAAACCCTTCCCTATATTATGCCTTAATTTAATTTCTACCCTAATAAGTTCCTTTTTCTTTCTTTTACTTAAGTAAGCAATCTAATAAGATACTTCTTTAAGTCTTAAAATCATTCTAGGTTTAGTTTTATAGTTTTTAGGCTCTTAATTGATTTAACTATCTAATATATATAGAGTTAGATATTTAGTTCCCTTCCTCTAGCAATTATTTATCTTTCTTCATTTAGTTCCTTTAATAACTTCCTTTCTACAATTTAATAATTGCTTTTAGGATTGGGCTTTTAGCAACCTATACTCTTCAGTCTGTCTTTATCCTAGCTAAATAAGCTCATCCTAGCAGTTACTTCTTCACTACCCTTCCTTCTTAGCCTTATTATCTTAAAGCTCTTATTATTGCCTTCATTAGGGTTATCAACCTAATTATATATTATTACTATATCTATAGCTATTTTTTAATAATAACCCATTTTAAAAAGTATATTTTAACTCTTTTCTATACTTATATTTTAGTTTAAAACTTTATAAGCAGATTAGTATGCTAATTGCATTTAGTATAACTATCCTAATTGCAATTAGAAGTCTCTTCTTAAATACCTAGCTTTAGGTTATTAAGAAGGTCTTTAAAAATTTCCCTTAAGTAGTAAAGCTACCATTCTAAATATATTAACTTCTTTTACTTCTAATATCTTTAATCCTTACTCTTACCCTTAAATTATCTTAGAGTATCCCTCTAAGTCTAGTAGCTTATTTAATGCTAAAATCTACAAATAGGCTACTTAAGTCTCTACTTAGACTCTTTATAGTAAATATTAGGCTTTTTAGTAAGTTAGATTAGTAATTCTTATTAGAAGATTTCCTCCCTAGAATAAATAATAAGTAATAAATACTTAATATCCTATATTATTGCTTAATTATTATTACTTTCTTCTTTTCTAAATAGGCTCCCTTTTTCTTACTCTTCCTTTACTTATAAGATTTATTTGTCTTTTAATAGGCATAAAGTTTAGTTTAAGTAATCATTTTAGGGTCTTTTCCCTTTATAGATGCAGTTTATTTAGTCTTCTCTAGTGACCTAAATATCCTCCTCCTTTTTGCCCCTCCCTATATAGCAATACTACTATCCTCAGCTAGCGCTATATCCTAGGTGTCTTACTAGACACTTCTTTCCTAGGACATACTTGACTGTAAAGTCAAAAAGCAGCAAATAGCTAATCTATCTAATAACTATAGCTTCTAGTATATTATTTGCCTAGTTATTTAGCTAGTCTACTAATACCCTAGAATCTATCTCTAGAGTGAATAGATAACTATAGATATATATATATATCCTCTAGATAGCATAAAGGGCTCTTTTGCACTCTAGCTTGATTGTATTATACTTCTTTTTAGCATCAGTCTAAGTTCTAGATTTGAATCTTATAGGATAATGCTTTCCTTAAATGACTTACATTAAGATAGCTCCCCATCCTAGGATGCTAGTATTAATCATTAGGATAACCTCCCCTACTCCTTCTGAAAGGTTGAAAGTTATAAGAATAAGGGCAGATACAATCTTTTCCTTTAGTAGCCTTATTGTAGCTATCTAATTTTTCCCCCAGTTCTAAGCAGTATCTTTCTTTAGCAGTAAGGTATTAATATTAAACCTATTAATCTTAATAATATTATCCAATATAATATTCCCTTTAGCTCTAATATTAATAATAGCTTCTTAAGTATAACTATCTAGATTCTTAAGTCTTACTTATAGCTTTAGGAGATCTTAGTATAGTAAGATATTTCTTAAGTCTAAAGGTTAGATTAAGGTCGGATTGACTTATATAAGTATCTTATAAGATACTTCTAGATTTAGTCTTTTAGCTTTCCTTCTATAGGAGATTTTCTTCATTAAGTTAAAGTCTATTACTAGGTAGTCCCCTAGAGTAAGATAAGAATTATTATAGGATTCTAATAGTAATTATTTTAGACTAATAGTAATAATATTAACCCTATAGTACTAAAATAATTCGTCAAAATAAGCATCTAAGAAGCTTAAGTCAGTCCATTCTGTAATATTATTTATTTTGACCTTCCTTACTCTTTTTGTCTTATAGGATAGGTTAAGGTCTATCTAGATAGTCTCTATAATCCTATCAGCGAGGTTAGATAGCTCTTTAGCTATAGATCGTCCGAATTTTAGATTATTTATGATGATCTAGGGAATAATGACTTCAATCTTTATAGTTAAGACCCTTTACTTTAAAGCAATCTAATTCTTAAGCTTTATGGTCAGGGTAGGAGTCTCCATTAGGTCCCCCTTTCGCAATAGCCTTAGCTATTATTTAATCCTCTAGGTTTATATGCTTAAGAATCCTTAGGGTTATTATTAGAATTAGGTAGCTTTATTTAACTTCTTTAGTCTTATTATCTACCCTTAGCCTCTTACTGGCCGCTATATTAAAGGTAATATTATTATTTAAGATACCTATTAGTTCTTTAAAGTTTCTTTTTATTAATTAGGATAATATTTAATTATATTATCCTATTAATAAGTTCTCCTTCTTAAAGCTTTATCTTTCTACTAATCCTATTAATAATTATATCTTTATAAAGAGTATCTTAATTCCTCTTTATGAAGTTAATTATAAGGTCTTACTCTTTTTAGCTAAAGTTCTAATTGTAGATAATAGACCCTAACATTATTCTATTAAGAAAACCCATTATTAGTGATTTTAGGAACTTCCTTATCTATATAATAATAAGCTTCTTAACTCCTCTAAGGAGTCCTATCTTCTAGACTAACTTTAGAGGGAGAATAGCTTCTCTTCGTCCTACCTAAGCTATGCCTACTTTAGAGTTAAAGTTATAATAGCTAGCTTCTCTATCCCTCTGCAATTTATAGTATTAGCTTGGGAAATAGCCTGAAATTCTACAATAAAAACACTTTAATTGTTTCTGCCTATAGCTAGCATTGATGAGGATGTTCTAGCTGTCTATTCTATAGGGTCCCATATATCTAGAATGGTTGTAATTAATAGATAGATTGCTATTAGGAGGGTTAAAAAGCCTCTACTTATTAAGACTTTCTTAAAATATAGCAATAAGACATACTTCTATATCTTTATATCTCTTTGTGGCATTAATGCTCATATTCTAGACCATCTAGGTTAGAGAATCAATTATAGTATTAGTAGCTAGCTTTATTAGAGGCAGGTTTTATAGATCTATATCTATCTCCTAAGGCCTCCTCTCCAGACTGAATTCTCTCTCTTAAGGCTTCTCAATTAGGTCTTTAAAAGATTAATCCCATTCTAATAAGCATATAATAAGGTTAACTATAGTATTATATAGCTTAGATTATAAGGTCTAGACTGAAATATTCTTCTATTAATATACCTAAATAATAACCTTATAAGGTAGAGTATAGAAGATAGTATAAGAGTTTCCTTCCTTAAATTTCCTACTATTATTAATAATATTATATAACTTCTTATAGGTCTTAAGCTAAGTGAGGATCTCTTTATCTATTGCATTCTTTATAGACTAAGTATTTATCTTAAGGACCTTTTAGAGGGGTTAGATTTATTATTCCTTATTATTATCCTTAAAGTCTTTAAAAAGCTTTATCTTAATTTATTCTTAAGTACTATATTTAGTAGTCTTTAAGACTTTTATCTTAATATCTTTATAAATAAAGTATAATATTAGCTAAGCCTTCTTTTTATCTAAATGGACTTATCTCTTAATATAGTTCTTAAATATCCTTAGGTAGCTAGAGATATTAGTCCCCTTGAAGATATAATTAAACATATAGATTAAGATAAGAGCTTTAAGTTCTTTACTTATCTTCCCTTTCTCTATTAGGTTTAAGACCTTTAAGCTTATCTTATTAGTCTTAGTATTAAGATCGATTAGTATTTAGATTAATAAAAGGTCCTTAATTAAGGGTATAATAAGCATTAATTAAGACTTTATATATATATTTAATCAATTTAGTTTTTAGGGTACTACTTTTATAAGTATTAAATAAGATACTTTCTTCTTCTTCCTTCTCTTTTCTACTCTAATAGTAATAATAAAATTATAATTATAGCCCTTAAGATCCTTACTTATTAGAGAGTAATTCTTTCCTCTAGATATAGCCCTTATTAGCTATAATAAAATAAAGCCTTAATTGCTATACTATTTCTCTTAAGGGAATAATAGTATAATTAAAGAATAAAATAAATAAAAAATAAATAAAAATGTTAGATAAAACTTAGATTAATTATAATCTTCATATAAATATCTCTATAAATCTCTTAGTAAAGGTTAAAACTTATAATCTCTACCTTCTTAGTATTTTTTATAAAAGTTATTATATTTCTATATCTTTTATTTCTTTCTCTTTCTCTCCTTTTTAAATAAACCCTTCCTTATCTTACTTCTCTCTAGCTCTTAACTTCTTATAATATAAAGAGTTATTAAAGCTAGAATAATTAAGTATTAATCCCTTATAAAAAATCACATAATAATCATTCTAGTAATACCTTCTTATTATCTAAGCTAATATAAGTTCTTACTATACTAATTGCTCAATAAGGTCAAATAGTATTTTTTTTCTTATAAGAAGCCCTTATAGTTATAGAAATCTTATAATATTATACTATAAGATACTTCTAAGTTTAAATATACTCTATTTTTTCTTAGAGCTATTAAGGTAGAGAAGTAAGTATAATAATAAGTAGTATAGTTTAGAGTTTAAGCATTCATTCTTATCTTACTTCTTATAGTAATCTTAATTAAGCTATATATTACTGATTTTACTAGTTTAATTTATTATAATCCTTTAAGATCCTTAAGTTTAGGGTCTTTTTAGGGAGGTCTTAATTCCTTCTATCTCTTATTTCTTATTATCTTTCTGCTTTCCTTAAGTCTAATAGTAATAGCTTAGAAGTATATTAATTAATCTTACTTATTAAGCTAAATTAATTGATTTATTGCCCTACTATAACCTCTAAATTTAGTAGCAAAAAGGGACTAAGAATAACACTCTAAATTGATAGCAGTCCCTTAAGAAGGTATATAATAAAGTGTCATATAGGCATCTTTATTGGTCAGCCTAAAGCTGCACTAGATTGCATATATGTACTATAGCAGTCTTATGTTTAGTGTAAGGAGCTAGCTGCGGGTTTAGCGCATATGCGCTGTAGGGCTCGCCGCTGTGTGCTGTAAGGCCTAACTCCTTATGAACTATTGTGTGGCGCAATTCAGTAACGCAGCTTACTTGAATTGATTGATCTTTTTGGCCTAACGGCTGGACTGGTCTATTGAAGGTTAGGAACGCTGCCCTAACTCTTACATATACTAATAGGGGAAATTATGCAAAGGAGAGCGCTCCTTGTGCAAGCGTTTGCCGAGGAGGAAGTCTAGGTAGATATAGATATCTATGCGTAGGTAAGCCTTATTAGCAATAGGCTGGTGAAGAAGCTTAAGCTCAAGCTAGATCTAAGTTAGAAAGCACCAGCATTTACTAGCTTCAATAGGACAGTTATACTGCTAGAGCTAGCCTACTAGCTGACTTTCTTCCTACTAAATAATTAAGGATTCTTACAGAAGATGCGCTAACTGTTCGTTAGATTATAACGCCCTAAGTGGGCTAATAACCTACTTCTATCTGCTAAGTCAATAGGAGAAGAAGGCATTATAATTAACACTTATACACTTATGTGGACATATAAGCCTATCTTGATTTAGGACTTAGACTCCTTTGCTAAGGATTTAATTAAGAATAGCAAAAAGCATTCATAATATATATATATAGTATACTATTGCTAGATAAATGACCAATACTTGCCTTAAAAGAAACCTAAAAAGGGGAAATAAAACTTACCCTACCTCCCAAACTAGAATTAGAGAAAGAGACCTTTAGTAAGGAAGCTATAAGGAGTTTACTCCTTCTTAAGGGAGTAAAGTATTTTATTAACTTATTGCTTAAGAAGAAACTACTATTAGGATAAATCTACCTTATAAATAAGAAATAAGTAAAAATTATCTATAAGTATATTACTAAGAATATTATAAGTAGGTAGATAAAGAAATCTATAAGTAAGGCAAGAGTATTAATCCTCTTTATATTAAAGAAGGATAGGGGAATTAGAATCTATATAGACTATTAAGGTCTTAACATAATTATAGTCAAGAATGATTACTTACTACTCTTAATTGGCAAGCTATTAGACTGACTAGCTAGGGCGAAATGGATCTTAAAAATTAACATTTAAGATATATACTACTAAATCTACATTAAACCTAAGGATTAGTAGAAAACTGCATTCTAGACTTACTATAGTTACTTTAAGTATACTATTATGCTATTCAGATTGACTAATGCTCTAGCTACATTCTAGGCGTATATTCACTAAGCGCTTGCTAGGTTATTAGATACCTACTGCATTATATACCTAGATAATATTATTATATACTTATAGATATAAGAATAATACATAAAAAATATTAAAGAGGTACTTTAATGATTATAGAATTTCTAACTATATATAAAACTATTAAAATGTACATTCTACCAAAAGGAAGTTAAATTCCTAAGGTATATTATAGGATAGGATAGGCTAAAAATGAAATCTAGCAAAGTCTGAACAATTGCTAAATAACTACTGCTAAAAAGTATTAAAAAAATCTAGGTTTTTAAGGATTTTGTAATTTCTATTGCAAATTTATTCCTAAGTATTCTAACATTATTATACTCTTAATAGCCCTATTGAAGGATAATAAGAAGTAGGAAGAGTTTAATTTAGAAGTTAAAGGCAAAAAAGCATTCTAGAAACTTAAGGAGGCCTTCTACTTAATAATTATTCTTTAATATTAGGACCTATTAAAGTGGATGTAAGTAAAGATAGATACTTCACTATAAGCAATCTTAGGGATCTTAATATAGCTTATAAGAGATCAATAGAGGCTAGTAGTATATATATTTTAGAAGCTTATAGATACTAAGTAGAGATAGGGCATTAGATAGCAGGAGTTGCTTACTATTATTAAAAGCCTTAAATACTAGAGTTATTACCTCCTAGGACTTTTAGAAAAATTCTTCCTACTAATAGATTATAAAGCCCTTAAGGGAGTAATTATTATGCCTATAAAAAACCTCTATAGAAGACTTATATGCTAAGTATATAGATTAGTACTATTCGATTTTAATATTAAGCATTAACTAGGGAAAAATAACCTAATAAATAAATTGTCTAGAAGATTAAATTATATAAAAAGTAAGATAAAATATAATAATATACTGCTCATATTGGCAGCAAAATTGAAGATTATTAAAGGTCTACTGCCAGATATACGCTAATTAGTCGCCAAATTGAAAGGCAATATAGGAACTATAAGGGTATATATCCAAGCAGTGCGGGCAAGCCTGAGAGACCCTATAGGGCAAGAAGCTAAGAAGAAGGGGCTTATCTCACCCTAAGATCTCCCCTAGATCTAGAAAGACTAGGAGAACCTAACATATAAAGCATTAATCTCTATAGTTACTAGAGCCTAGAAGTAAGTAAGTACTACTAAAGAAAGGTCAAAGAGTACTTAGTGAGAATTGACCACTAAAGAAAGCTAGGAAGACTTAACTGAAGCTAGAGTTATTAATCTAGAGCAATACATTCTACATTAAGTTATAAGAGAGCTTATAGAAGGCAAAATAGCATTACTAGCGCAACCTTTACCACATTTGGAAGAATTAGTCTGAGGACTGTAGGCTAATGACTAATTCTATTAATAATAATTGGCAAATGTACAATAAGCGGCCGGTAAGATAGGGGATTACTACTATGATTAGTAAGGCACCCTTTTCTTTAAGGGAAGATTAGTCATCCCTATACAAGAAGTATTATAGACTGAGATCCTATGCTGACACTATGATGACCTTAGAGCAAGACATATAAGAACTGTAAAAACACTAAAGTTAGTCAGCCAGAAGTTCTATTAGAACCAAATTGGGGATGATATAATAACTACACAACTTAATGCTAGCTATATTAGGGCGTACATTCACTAAGGCATAAGCTATATGGGCACCTTCAATTACTCCTATTATTAGCATACTTATTTTAGGAAATTAGCATAGATTTTATCATAAGGCTGCCAAATAGTGCTTAAGCAGATAGCAAGAAGTATAATATAATCCTTATGATTATATATTAAATAATAAAGTATATAATGTTCATTCTATGCAAGAAAACTCTCACTACTGTATAGCTAGTATAGTTGCTCTACGAACATATAGAATATAAATTTAGAAGCCTAGAGGGTATTATAAATAATAGAGATAAACTCCTTACTAGTTAGTTCTAGAAGGAATTAATAATTAAGCAAGCGACCTATTGCTAACTATCTACTATATACTACTTGCAAACTAATAGTTAGATAGAGAGAATAAATCAGACTGTTGAGAAATATCTATAGATCTTTGCGGGTAGAGCACTAAAAATATAGGCAGTATAATTGCTAGAAGTAGAATTTATATATAATAATAGTTAGTATAGTAGCATTAGAGTATTACTAATGTAAGTACTATATGGATATTACCTATAAGTAATTGAATATATCTTACAATACTTATGAATAACAGTCTAAAGAGTTACCAAATAGATTGAGAATCTTCGCTAAGTATGTGCTAAAGCTAGAAGATGCTAAGAATAGGCAGTAGAATTATAGGCAAAGAACTACAATAAAAGATACATTAAGCAAGAATATAAAGTTAGATAGACTATTAGGCTATCTACATATAACTTCTAATTTAAATATAAGAAGTTAGCGCCTAAATTTATCTAAGTTATAATAGTAAAGAGGATTAGGAAATAAGCATACTAAGTCTATCTACTAGAGCAATACTGAAGAATATATAATATCTTCTCTATCTCCCTAATTAAACCCTAGCATAAAGCTTAGAGAAAGGTCGATAAACGTTTAAAGACCCTACTTGAACTAGAGGAAGAAGAAGATAAGTAGGAGGTTAAGGAAATTATAGTAGATAAGAAAGTCAACTAAAAGACCTTCTACTTAGTAAAATGGATAAGATGGCTAGTAGAATATAATACCTAAGAACTTATAACTTACTTAAAAAATACAATAAAGGCAGTATAATAGTACTACTAGCAAAAGAAGTAAGCATATAAGAAATAAGATAATTAAACTCTAATAACTACTAACTAGAAGATAATATTAATGCAGCAAGCACTTGCCCTAAAAAGAAGACAATTAACCTAAAATTACACTAGTTAATAATAAGACTACCAGAATGAACCTAATATTACTACCCCTACTAACCTAAAGACTAAAGAACTTTAGAATCTAACTACTATAAGAAGGAGAAATTAAGTCGATAAGCTCTCAGCTAGCTTCCTTTAAATGCCCAAGCTCATAGTTATCTAGAGCCTATCTAACCTCCTTAAGGAAAACTTCGCCTAAATCACACTCTTACTAGGCAGCAAGCTTTACAATTCGCTTAGCTTCAGCACAAAAGGCAGCTTTATGGGCATCATTATAAGGCAGATAGCTACATTAGGAACGGTAAGGGAGGAGAGAAGGAACATTAGTGAAGATATCCTCTATAATTTGATTATCATTAGACCTACTGCCTTAAGACTTAGCGAGCTTAAAGGCTAAAGTTGGTAAACATTCGTTAGAGGCACCATTATCAATATTATTATCATTATTATCCTTAGAATGATAAATGGGGGCTAAATAACTACTATAATGGATAGATATAGCACCCATAAAGGCAATAATAGGCTAGGGGGGAGCATTATCCTTATACTTATTAATTAAGGCTTAGATAGTTGCAGAGAAGTTAGAAGGGAAATAACATAAGGAACCCTTATGCATAATGCCTGCAGTCAGTATGTACTTAGCGATCACAAGCGCCTAGAGCGCTATAAGTAAGGCCTAAGGCAATAACTTATTATGATAATAGAGAGGTATAGTAGAAGCCAAGCGAGCATAAAGAGTCTCCTAGTTAGTAACCAAACTAAATGCATGCTCTACAAGGAGCGCCTAAATCTAGGTAGAAGCAATAGCTTCTTAGTAGGTAAAGGAGGCAAGATTGTTTTTACCTTAAGAATGAATGTTCATTAGGTTTTTAGCGAAATTAAGGAGATTATACTAGGAGGAAGAAGCTAAGTAAATAGCGTACATAATGCACTAATAATTAAGTTTAATAATTAGTCTAGACTCTTCATTTTAATCCCAAAAAGCAATATAGTGGAGGAAATTCTAGTACTATTAGGCTATAGATACTAATGCAGAAGGGATCTAAAAAATATAGGGTTAATACTCTTGCTAAGACTATGTAGAATGCTTAGTGACTCACTTGGGAATACTTCTTGCTAGAAGCCTTATAGACTATACAATAAGATAATAAGGAACTATATCTATAAGAATGCAAGAAGTCATAGTGTTTCTACTTAATGCAATAAGCATAGAGAACTAAACCTAAGGGTATTCTAGCGAAATTAAAGTTAGCAAATAGTATATTAGATTCTAACTAAGTCTTAAATTCCTTTAAGATTATAGAGGCAATACTAAGGATAGACATTGTGAAGAAGTTGTAAAATGCTTAATAAGAATATAAGGAGTGAGGAAGGAATTAATAGCCAAAATGAGAAGAGAGACTATAATAATTAAGTAATAAAAATATATAATTAATAGGCAATAAAGATCTTAATGATGGCTACTAAGGAAGAAGAGGGAGAGCCTATAGAAAGCAAATGTAGGGTAAATATCTAGATTGTAAGGTAGGGCCTAAGGAATTTTCGATAAATAAGCAGCCTGCACTTAGAATATATTATAATAGAGCGTATGACCTAATAACCATAAGAGGACAATACAGTTATATAGGGTACTAACTGGCAAAAGCTCGCCTAACGCTTAGCTATACTGCAATTACTAATAATATCTATAACTGCTAGTAGGTATATAAGTACGCTTTAGGATGAGGCTTAATGGAGAGGAGAGTAATTATAATAGCATAGCCACACAAGAACTTAAACCCTAGCCCTAAGGGGACTCGCCTAAATAGTGGGTCTAGGAGCCCCTTTAAAACCCAGCTTGGCAAGCATCTAGAGACTGCTTGCTAAGTGGAAGCTTTATAATACACTGAATGCTACCTTTTCTATCTGTGTTTCACCCTAGTTATACTAACCCTTACAGCAAGGTGATATTGGCCCGCACTAATGATAAATGGCTGAATCGCCTAGCCTTCCCATTAATCGCCTAGATGACTATAATCTATTCCTGGTTTCTAGGCTGCACTAATTTCAGCTTTAAATGCCTTTTTAATCCTATAATGACCATTCTGCTTGCAATTATGCCCATAAGAAAGCTAATCTTATCAAAGTTATAGATATTATCTAATTAGATGCTATACTTTATGATTGTATTCACTATAAGCTAAAACTAATTGCAGATAATAGTTAGATCTTTGCATTTAGCTCTCTAATAGTTATATTTCTAAAAAAAGTATATTTTAAGGCTTAGGTATTGCTTAATAAAGTTTGAAGCCTAATGTATGCTGACGGATAGCACATTGCGGTCAGCAAGCAATTGATTAGCTATTTCTTTTATACCATAAAGCTAGGGGGGAAATCCTCGCGAATCTAGGTCGAGAATGAAGTGAATAAGGATCTCTTCCTCTAGGTCTAAAAGCTTGCGTAATTTAGGGATCTAATTAACTCAGGATTGAATGCCTTACTGCCGGCGCTATAGCTTCATACGACCAACATCATATATCTCTATAGTGCATTAGAGCTTTAGTTTTGGGTCATTTTGAAGGGCCTAAAGGGCAAGAAGGATTCTAGCCTCATTATTAGACTGAGACATACTGGGTGGTTAAGAATCAATTGATTAAATAGAGATTATGTAGGTTGAGGGATTTTTATCACGCATGCTTGTTTGTCACGCAAGCTATATATATACGTTATTCGTTAAGCTTTAGAATGATTCCCTCTTTGCAATATGTTACTTATGTTCAGTAGAGTATAGACATCATAAATTCAAATTTATTACAACCTGCAGTTTCGGAGCCATCATCTCGCTACTAAGGTTGAGACCCTAAATTAAATACCTACGTTTGGAAAAAAACAAGTAACTCATGGTGTCTAGGGTAGGACTGATTGAAGGCGGGGAAAGGCGGCATTCGTTACTGTCTAAGGAGTAGCCGTTGATCTAGTCCAGCAATGGGCCGAATCGCTTGCTGATCGGCTTATTTTGATGGACCAGGGCGGGCTGGACCCATACTCATTCAGCCTATGGAGTAACTACCTGCTCCGCGTTTGTCCCCGTGGGATCAGATCTGGGGCGGACGGAAGCAATAGGTTCAGCTTGATCGACATAACCTTAGGGTGCCATGACCACTTCTAGGGCTCTAAAGCAGCGTTAAAGATCAGGGTTGTGCACTAGCACCCTATATTTGCACAAGGATAACCAAGGAGAGCAGTCTACCCCTGGGCTGACCACCCAGACGTCTACATCAATCAGGACCTCCGCAATGCATGTCTTCGCCAGGTCCTAGATGGATTGGCCGCGTCCATTCTTACGTCGATTCTCCTCGTCAAGAGCAGACAATTGGAGACAGTCATAGTCGAGTATAAGAAGTGGCAGCATCCTCAGAATGTCATAACAGCTATCCATAGACTAAATCTATAATAGGTTAAGTTATTAAGTTATTAAGTTATTATTACCTTAGGACTAAGTATTAATCCTATTATACTATTATTCTTATTATTTCTTTAAGACCTTTTTAACCTTTAGTCCCTCTTTTAGTAGATATATACTTCCAAGGGCTATTCATATAAGTTTTCTAGCTTTAGTCAATATCGTCCAGACAGGTAGATAGATCAAAGCAACACAGCAGATAACACACAGTAGAAAACACAGTAATGTACTATGCCCCGTACCCAAAGTCCCAATAACTTAAACACAGCAAGGTTTCCCATTAGATGGTTCTCATCAATCTCGAAGCTTGAGCCTGATCTTAAAACCAACGAGGCCCAAGACAAAGAAATCGACGAGTGACACAGTAGTTATTACACATTATGTTCCCTCATATAGGAGTTATACTATCTATATAAGTATACTATAGCATTACGAATTGCCTTCTCTAGGTCTTCCTTAGTTGAGGACGCTGTAAACAAAAACCGATCAGGTCTTACAATCGTGAACTAGAACATCTCAATTGCCCTTGCCTTGTGCCGATAGACGAGGTCCCCAATGTCAATACAGCGAAGTGTCTTGGCCCGGCGGGTTTCTTGCGGGCGTCACACGCTATCACCAAAGTTGACAAGCTTTCCACAGAACAGGAGATCTTCTATCAGCATAATACCTAACAAACCTACTTTAGGATAGTAATTTAGTTGTATAGTATTTGATTCACAAGGCTAGAGGTGATGGGAAAATCAAGACACACTTAGCCATCTATAGCCACAGTACAGGCACAGTTTAACGGAACCGACCAGCTAGTCAGTACGATTAAGAAGATTTAAATGTTCGTCAGATTTATAACACTAGAATACCCTACCATCTGTTGCAATCGAGAAACATCTATCGTACATAAAACCAGCCTTGGTGAGCAAGGCACGGTTCACCTCGATGGGCCCGCATGACTTGACGGGATGGATGTATATGGTCTTGATGCGTACTGGTCCATCGACTGGGGTGTCTTCTGGTGCGCCGAACTTAGGGTCATACTGGTCCACCATGTTGGTAGATAAGCCGAGCTTTCGTAGGTGCCTCAGCTCCCTCTTGGGCTGAAAGAAAGACCGGGGAGACAAGGCACGCGGCGACCCGGATCGGGAGTAATCCACAGTCACATCGTTTCCGAGCAAGGCCAGCTTTTCTTTCGGCCCTTTTGACTGCTGATGTCGTTGACGCCCTTTGACCGTTGGGCCAGTCAGCTCACGTGTCAGTCTGTGCCGTGCATCCGGCGGTGGCTTGTCCCGTTTTAGTGGATGACTGATGGAGAGGCTGTGTAGTCTAGTTCTTTCTACCGAGGATATCTTGGATGACAGTGGAGACCTCGTAGTGATAACTTGTCCAGAGTATCCCGTGTCCACACTTTCCACGTAGGCTGTCCCTATATAACTACGAGTCCCAGCTCCATAACCTAGGGCGACGCCTCTTCGTTCCCAGTTCCAGACTTCAAGGTCTCAAAGCGCAAAGCGACACTCATCCCTTTCACTACCAACTGTCTGCAAAATGTCAAGCATCGATGTAATCGCCCAGAACGGCTGGACTTCCGTCCCCGTCGACGCAGGGAAGCTCTTCAACGGCAAGACGTACATCAACAAGCCCACGCCCCTGCTCGTCGACGATATCAAGTTCCCTTCAGACGATCCCCTAGTTGCCAAGGTACAGCAATACGCCAAGGAGCAGCTACCAATACAGACATTCAACCACTCCCTGAGAGCCTATTACTATGGTATGCCTCCTCTCATTTTTTCATCAGGACTCACTAACGCAACAAAGCCACGGCCATCATCAAGCAGCAATTTCCCCAGTACGCCGAGACCATCTCTCCCTCCACCGTCGCATTGGCCTTCCTCCTTCACGATATCGGCACCACGGACAAAAACCTCCACGCGACGCACTTGTCCTTCGAGTTCCACGGTGGCATCCTGGCCCTGAATCTCCTGCAGGAGCATGGAGGGACCAAGAATCAAGCCGAAGCTGTGTGCGAAGCGATTATCCGGCATCAGGACACGGGCACAGATGGGACCATTACGCTACTGGGGCAACTGGTTCAGCTGTCAACTCTCTACGATAATGTCGGCGAGCACCCGCATATCCAGAATTACCAGGAGATCCTGCACAAAGATACGAGGGATGATGTGAACAAGCACTTTCCAAGAAACGAGTGGTGCTCGTGCTTCGGTGTTGCGATTCGCAAGGAGATCGACCTGAAGCCATGGTGTCATACGACACATATTCCCGACTTTGATAAACAGGTGGAGAGAAATCAGTTGATGAAGGAGTATCAGTAAGAGACCCTGGGGGGAGATGAGAATACCTAAAGAGTGATATTATGAAAGATAGTCTTTGTTACCTCTTAACCGCGTCTTGAGACCACAGGTGAATCCTAAATGTAGGGGAGTCTTGAGAGATGACTATAGTGTATTAATTTCTCTAGGTTGAGTGATTGAATGCGTCATGCAGTGTCGTCCAGGGAATTCTGTGTCATCTAATATTGATCTACGCAGCTAATTCCGATGTAGAGGCTGAATAGCGAATCTTCCTGCAGCCTCTCTAGATCACTAGAAGTGTTCTTTGGAAGGGCTGAATCTCGAAGCGGGGCAGAACTCCCAATGACGTGACGGTATGGTGATGCTAGATCGGGCTCTAATTCAATGATAGGAAGGGTGCTTTGAACCCACCTATATCTACAATCCTGTTCCCGTTCAGACCGTGATTTCTCGCAGGGCTGTGAGGCATAATTGTAGGTGGATAAAGGAAAAATGCGGCCCCCTCCGCGCAGGATGCCGCAAACATGCAAAGTCGCGAATATGAGCACATTTCATTATTTCTAGAGAGGGTATTCATAGATGGTGTTTATTAAGTAAATCCCTTCATTTCCCCGTCTCCCAGTAGCTTCAACGAAACTTCCCATTGCTAATGTATGTCTTAGCGTCTCGCATTTGATTGCCCGTAACACCAACAGGCTTTCGGTGGAAACCTGCGATGCACTAACCCCCATATAGACGGGAAGGCAAACAAGTCCAACAAGGTGCAGTTTTACTAACTAATGAACGCCTCTTTCAGTGGCGGTTGGATCCTGACAGGAAATTGTTGCGACCTTCAAGTGAAAAGGCAAGTATAGTAGTCAGTCCTGAAACCGATTCTTTAAAATTATTCAGATAGCCAGTAGTTTGCCAGGTAAACGTTGGTAAACCATTTCGCATGTAACCTGATTTCCTACCTTTAATATGCTTTTACTGTGATGCGTTTCCGAAGTCGGGGCCGCCTGCCAAGATTGGTGCTCGATTCTCAAGAGAACCTGTTCACATCTTGAAGAACTGCCCACGTACAGGTGGACCCGGGGGAGGTAGGAGAGACCTCTACATATGGGTTTATACAAAGCCCAAGTCAGCAGTAGTCAACAAGAGACGCAAACAAGATGGACGACCTTGAGGAAAGCTTGAGTCGGATGTGGATGGAGAGCAGCAGAAGGGGCAAACCGAAGCTGTGGCTTCGATTTTCTCAGCTATCAACACAGGTGTTGTTTTTTACTGACCATCCATCAGGATTTCGGCAATTGACGTTTGAGCAGTCGACGTTTCAGCAGTCGGCCATTCAGCAGCTGACACTGCAGTATATAGTTGGGGAAAGTAGTGCAAATAATTGCTGTCTTGTTGAACTCAGCATAAACCAGCTATCGCGTCGCCACTCGGATCGTTCATCGGCCCTCGAGTTTGGAGTACTCTCGCGACGATCGGCCAAATCTGACTTCCTAAATCTCTGCGCCGATTGCATCCCAACAAACGCCGCGGACGCCGCGGCCTTAGGGCTGGGCTTCCGGAAGCTACGCATTGCTACTGAGCTGGACCAGCCTGACATGTGGCGTAAACTTGAACAGCTGAAGGACCAAGTGGGTGGCATGACTGATGCGGATGGCTGGAGCCTCGACCATTTTGCTTATCAACGATTCCCGCGCCGGCAGGAGTGGCGCCTTTGACATCCTGCAGGACACCACAAGGAGTAGTATTTCCATCACAGTGGGCATCCGATGGCCAGGAACTGGGAGAGCGTTTAAATATCGAGGACGACAGGCTCGGGGTGGCCTTCTCGCGTTAGTATCGCTGCTCAGATTGATGAAGTTGGCATGCTAACGAACAGTGGGTAAATGCCAGAGAACCTCGAGGTTCGCGACGACATCGTGGCACTGCGGGCAGATATCCCGTTCCCGCCGCGGCCTATCAATCCTGGAGACGACATACAGTATTTCGGAGCCAAGATATCCTCAGCCGACCCAAGTCGGAAATTGATGGCCAAGAATCCGAGCCACGTCCTCTTCCCATGGTCGTCTCCGGCTTCTGCGGGGAGTTCGCAGTCATGACAGACGCACACATCGGCTGGAACGTCTGGACAGTAGGTTACTACGGAGATGGCGGGATGATTTTTGAGAATAGTAGTAACGGAGGTTACAACACGAGACACAAGTTCGGGCCGGGCAACACGGTCGGCTGTGGAATAGACTATTCCAAAGAGGAGTATTTCATCACTCGCGATGACGAGACCGTTGGTATGCCTAGACTCCTTCGTTCTCATCTAATTCAACTTGCTAGCCACCATCCACTAACGAAACGACACATGCAACAGCTCGTCACAAAAGCAAGGTCATATTTAGGAAGCTACACCCTGCTATCAGCCACCGCAGGGGCCTATTCAAAGTCCAGGTGAATTTTGACTGGAGCAAGTTCGTCTGGGAACGGCAAACGAGAAAGTTAACCTGGGCCTCGATGTGGTCCCGTCGGGACTGATGCTGTAGAGATCCCCAACACCAAGAGCTGTCAGGCTGCAATTATGACGAAATGGTCTCCCCTCCCGGATCCATCCCTGCACCATCAACAAGGGTTGTGATTGTTAGAAGGAGTACAAGCAGCGAGGCAGCGGCATTCTATATCACTAAGTAATTTCCACTGTAGCACTCTTAGCATCCTCCCACCAGGCTGGTGTCTCCTTCCAAGCAAAGTGGTTATTCTGGCTCATGAGTCCAATCCGCTTATAGGTACGTTTCCCCTCGCCATCCCCCTCCCGAAGCCTAAGAATCAAGGAGGAAACGGTAACCAGGCCGGGATACTTGGAGCTCTCAGTGCTCATAACGCCAATCATGAGGCAGTAAACCGGCCGTCCCGCGATGTAGATACCCGACTCCCCCCGCGCATCTGGGTTAAAACGTTTCTGAATCATGTTCCGCTCGCAAAGGAAGGCGGTCGGCGTCGAAGCTGAGCTGCATGAGGGAGAAGCGCCGCATCAGGGTGGCCCAGCTGCGGCGAAATCCGGACTGTAGCTGTCCGATGCCGCTATTTGGTAGTGGTTGACGCTCTCTCTGGCCATGACGTCGTAGACCTGGTCCTGGTGGTTGATAGAGCCGATCTTTGTGAACAGATGCTTGCTAGGGCGAGTTGAGAAGCATCCTTCGGCACTGTCACGAGACCGGGCCACGGATATCGTCAAGTACGAGTTTCTGTACACGTCTCTCATGCGGGAGCACTCCTTCTCCCAATCAACCTTGTTCTCTTGGATGATGCATAGTGAGTCAATCCACAGATACTGTATCCCGAGCTTGTGGCATATTGCGATGGCGTCTCGGAAAGACTTGGGCAGTGCTTCGATTCGAATCCCTCGCTTACAGTCATCCTTTGTCGCATTCGTTGTCTTCGCCGCGGTTGGCAGGCCTTTGGGGCCCCAACAGTGACTCAGGGCGATGTACAGATCTGTCTCTCCTCCGTGTGTCTCATACAACTTGATAAGACCATCATCACCCGCCCGCAGGTCGAGAAGGCGGGTGGGCAGGCTGGCGGAGGAGGACGGGGGAGCACACGCTGGATGCTGAGCACACTCTGAGATCCAATGCCGTACGAGATCAAAGCATTGGCTTGAACTCGACTCGGCTGCAATGCTCCTCGCGGCGCCAATAATGGGCTCAGAACCTGGCTGACCTAAACATGTTGGATCACAGTCAAACACGAGCCGCGGGCGACTTACCGAGCTCAGTAAAGATTTGGAAATGGGTAGATTGATATGTGCCATCCTTGGGCGTCACCTCTGAAGCGAAGAATCTCGGTGTTTCGCTGCAGGCATTGAAGCGGAAATCCATCGAGTTCCACCGCGCCTGCAATCTTGACTGGAGCCCTGTCAAGCCGTCGCATACAGCGGCGCACACGCTGCGTTCTTGGGATGAGGCCGGGAAAAGACTGATTTCTGCGGTTAACGTGTAGGGAAACCGTCTGCGGGCGATGTTGCGGCAGTGGTTGCAACGCTGTAGGACTCCGGCCTCGCACCGCTGGTCGTAAAGCCTCAGCTCAAAATGTTCCGACGCTGGGTCTTTTTTAGCTTCATGCGCTCCCCGGCTGTGTACTTCATCATTGCGGCCGCGAGTGGGAGTGATGCTTTTAGGAAATGTATCAAGAGATGGGAGAAGTCTGACGTAAGCGTTTACAGGTAGGAGACTGTTATCAGGTCGTTAAGGTGAAGAGCTGAAAGCCCTCAAGCCAATCAAACTGCATCGTTAGGTCGTCTGACCAGCAAACCAGCGAATCCGCAAACAGCAAGCAAGCCGCACTGACTCTTGTCTAACTGAGAGCGGAGATCCCTGTTATACTGTAGCAAGGAGGCCATCTTGGGAGATCCTTCCCCTCAATATGAGACTAGAAAGTGCGGGATTTTTATGTCAATAAGGTCCTATCCTATTATACCACCTTATGAGGCTATTGTAGGTCTAAATTTACTGTCTGAAGCTTATTAACGATTTAAAAAGTAAGATGAGAAGACAAATTTAAACAAGATTCTAAAAGTACAGTATATAGTAACTAAGTAAGAAATTAAACTCTATAGGGTTCTTGAAATATAGTATTTATAAGGCCTTCTTCTCATATATAGTGATTTCCTAAAGTATAGAATTAGGAAAATAGAAAGCTTCCTCCTCCAATCTTTCCTATAGCACCATTTTCTCTCAGGACTTGCACTGCTTTAGTATAACCTCCAACCGCGGCGCTTTGAAGCGCAGTCTGTCCTCTTCCTCTCCTAAAACTGCAAGCATTTACATCAGTACCAGCTGCTAATAATTTCTCGATAACGTCTACGTGACCCTTCTCAACTGCCGCATGTAAAGCCATCCCGTCTCCGTAAAGGCCTCCCAAGGCGTGAACGTCCGCACCTTGCTCAAGGAGAAGGTCGACCACTTCGATGCGACCATGCAAACATGCTCCTTGTAGAGCGGTATAGCCTTTGTACTTTGCTGCGGCCCCATTGATGTCGGCCCCGTTTTCAAGGAGAAGCCTCAATATCGCCGTGTAGCCGCCGCCGGCTGCAGCTTGTAATGCCGTGTAACCTGCTGATGGCGACGGAGGAGCATTTACATCTGCACCTAGCTGGAGCAGTCGTCCAACCAGATGAATATGTCCTCGCTCTGATGCTGCCTGCAGTGCTGTTCTTCCGTTGTACCGCGTCACTGAAACTGATGATGTTTTCGACCCGCGCATCCGACTTGCAGGAGTTGATGATACCTCGTTTACCTTGGCCCCGGCGCTCAGCAGGATGTCGACGACGTTTTCGTTCCCGTGTCCGCAGGCAATCTGCAAGGCATTCCTCTGGAAGTTGTTCCCGTCGCAGAAGTGGACATCGGCTCCGGCGTCGACCAACATCTGCACGGCCTGTTCGTGGCCATGCATGCATGCAGCCTGGATGACCGTCTGGCCGTAGTATCCGTGTGGGGGTTTATTAACGGCGGTCGGGTCGGCGGCGAGGATTTCCTGGATTTTGTCTAGTTCTCCGCCTCTGGCGGCAAGCTGCAACGGCGTCCAGCAGTATTCGTCGCCGTCCTCGGTCTGCAGGGTCGAATCCCACGCCGCGTCCAATGGTGGCAAGGATGTCTGCATGGTGTCGCTTAAGTGGGACAGCCGACGTTCAGAATGGCAAGTGGTACTGTAGAATCAGGATGGAATCGCCTATCATGGAGATTGTTGGACGATGGGGTTGGTTGTGGAACTCTCAAAGCAAGGCAAGGGTCCAGTCAAACATATGCGTAAAGAAGGATGCACTTAATGATGTGGTGTTGGCACGTGGAGCAGCTATATGTCACTTGATAACTTGCACTCGCTATCTTGTGGCCCGAATCCTGGTCGTATCGGCATTCGGCACGGAATCCCATGCACAAAGATTGATCAGCAAGATGCGGGGATAGCAAGGCCTTGGATCTGCTGCACGAGGTTGACGGTTAGATGAATATCATCTCCTTGGGTGCTATCTTTGTATCGAACACGGTAGATGGCGGAGGATCCCTCGCATCGCATGCAGAGATCTGGGAAATCAGTCTTGGGGAAAGTGGTCATGGCTCCTGGGATGAAGTCAGGGCTGTAACCTGCTGGGCTGGCGTCGCAGCTTTACTATGACAGGATAGACGTCCGAGAAAAGAATTATGGCACCTAATATCTAATACTATCCGTGGGGATGCCAACCACTTAGGCCCAGATTGAAGCAATTGGGAGTTCCACCCCATCGGATTATATCTTCTTCATCTTCTACCGTCGCAGTGTTGGTGAACCCCTCAACGCCAATCTCGCTTGACTTAGCACATGTATCCGCAAGATGACCCAATTGCATTTCATCCCGGGTATTATAACCCTCTGCCTTTTCGAAAGCAGCACGGACTCCATTCTCCGAAATGGTGCCAAGATGACACGGCCCCTGTCGACCCATAACTCTGATGTCCGCTATAGCCGCAGGATGTCGCGTTGTTAGCTACAGGCCTCGCAGCCCAAGGACGAAGACTGGCCCTGGATCGACTTAAATAGGCATGAATCGAAGCCCATCACCTATGTCGACTCGTTATTGATGAGGGTTCTTTATATGCTTCTTTCAAGAGCACTTCTTTATATTGTTCCAAGGACCACGTATGGCCCTCGGGTAGCGATTGTGTTTGATTGTAGTTGGCACCACCCTATGTACGTAACATTTATTTAACGAACCACTCCGGCGTTCTTACTGCATGTATGTAGGCGCCGGGCCGGGCCAGGAATGCATGAAGTGAACAGCTTGTATCATAAACATTACCCAATAAGGGCGTGACAACACACCCCATGTCCATGCCTATGATATGGAGCCCCGGATGCGTCGTTCCCTCTAGAGATTGATGCTGAGAGCTCTACCGCCTCCATCACGTCTAGTATCCTCCATTATAGAACCATCCAGGGCAGAACATACCACAGCGAGAGGGGTAATGCTTCATACTGGTAATTCGACCCCGACCCTCCCTGTCACTAATTAACATTGCCAATATTTCCCATTTCGCGAGAACCAACCGCTGACGAATTTCAGGGGATCTAATGACAACCGCCAGAGCGAGGCGATGGACATTGCGTAAGACTAAATTTCACGCATTGATTCCATGCCTTCACAATTCCACTAACAAAGCCAAAGCCACCACATGTAGACACTTACGCAGAATAACAAGATTCATATGGCACCTCTTAAGCCGGACATACAGGTTGGGTTTCCCAATGACTTCTTTACTGCGTCATGCTTACTTCTTGCGTCTAGAAAGCTTTAGACGTTGGGTGTGGAACAGGTTCGGACACTTCAAAGACAATTAATTCCCCTCACTGATCGACTTCGACTAACTTACATTCTCCCGGGGAAAAAAGGCATATGGGCAATGTAAGTGATCAATGGAGAGAAGGCGAGATCCGCATGTCCGTTCATTGCTGATAAGTTCAACCAACAGCGATTTCGCAGATGAATATCCTGGTTGTGAGGTCATTAGCACCGACATCTCACCAATCCAACCAGTCTGGGCGCCACCAAACGTGAAATTGTAAGTCTACACAACGCTACCTAAATGCCAACTTTTTCCCACCGATTCCCTTCCCGTTAGTGAAATCGACGATTGCACACAAGAATGGACATTCTCGCCCGAGACCTTTGACTACATCCATATCCGCTATCTTGTTGGCTGCATTCCCGACTGGGCCGACCTTTTCAGACAGTCGTACAAGACTCTGAAGCCAGGAGGCTGGTTGGAAAGTTTCGAGGCGTCGCCTACGATCGAGAGCGACGACGGCACCGTAACACCAACGTCTGCATTGGGCCGATGGGGTCCCATCTTCATCGAAGGCTCAAAGAAGAGCGGGCGAACCTTCACCGTTGTTGCCGATAGATTGCAAAGAAAGTACATGGAGGAAGCCGGCGTCGTCGACATCCAGGAGTGGGATTCCAAGGTAATATATGCCCTACCCTCTTACATTTTCTCAGACACAGACAAGCTCCTGTGCTAACAGCATATGTTTGCTTGTCCAGTGTCCGCTGAGCCCTTAGCCTAAAGACACCAAGATGAAAGAGATTGGCCAATACGGAGAGCTCTTTGCCACCCAGGACAGGGAAGGGTTCGTGTTATTTGTCATGAACTCATTGGGCTGGCCGCGTCTGGAGATTCAGGTGTACATTGCTCATGTTCGACGCGAGATCCGCAACCGCAAAAAGCACCCGTACTTCCGATTGAAAACTGTTTGGGGTCGGAAGCCAGAGAAACCGTAGAATGGAATAAAGGCAGTTTTCGCATCTCATCCAGTTCAAAGTCGAGAAAATATAATTGTTAGCACGAAGAACTATGGTGCCAACTCAAAGCCATAATACCCAAGAATGGAAACTGCCCAAAGCAACTGCAATTATCCATTGCGGTAATAGCGTCGGTACGGGCTATCTGTCCACTCAAACATTCTCCGCAGTTCCTCGAAATTCTGTCGCAGACAGCATCACCGACCAACATGACTACGTGATAGGGTGGGGGCCGTAGGGATCAACCTGGAATGACGCCATAGATGCAGAAACGATGGGGTTATCGCCGACCTGAACTGTAGATAGTGGTCAGCAGGAAAAGGCAGAGCGCTCCTCTTACAATAACATGGCCAGATTCTTATTTAGCTGACACTTGAGACTGGGATCCTTATATGAACTGGTTGTTGATACTGTACGACATACGGATCTAATGATAAGGTGACTAATATGCTGACAGATGACTGCAGATGGGCTTCAGCCGTACGCGGGATAGTTTCCATATTGGTAGTGGGAACTAGTAAGCTGACAATATGGCCCCCATTTGACAGAGCCTCGTACACATACCAGAGCCTCATATCGTTCGAGCGTTGTTAATAAAAGCTGATGTCGTTGACGGCAGATCAATTGAGGCTGGCACTTCTATTTTCTCGGTCTTTTCGCTGCTGTGAGCTTTACTCTTGGTTCTTGTTGTCGTCGTCATTCGAATCCTGAGCAATGAAGCGCTGTCGTTGGGTAACCCTGCACTCATAACGTCCCGTACTTTCGGGTTCCCCAGGCCATTCTATCCAACAATCAAGCCAGAAAACAACGCTAAACGAGCAAAACGAGGTTTTCGACTTTCCGATTGACGTATGGTGGGCTAAGCCCAGAACTGACCCCACTGAATATGCCAAGGAGCCATGGAAGCACTTCCGAGGCTCACCACGCCTATCTCAGCATTTGTTTCAGCAAACGGGACGACTTCCTCGCCAACATCAATCCAGAGACCAGAACAAGACTCGACCACGAAATCGAGCGAATTCAGCAGACAAGGGCGAAATTTTCGGGCGATGAGAACAAAAAGGTGCTTATGTAGTGCCTTAGCGGCTATCGCTTGGCGTGGAAGCAAGAGGTTGCCGCCAGGATGTCGGAATATAAAGACGAAACTGAAAAGGGCGAGCGTCGTGAAACCGAAGACGCAGAGAGATTTCGAAACAAGGCCAGAATGTTAAGTGAAGTGTCCCCTGAGCTCCAGGAACTCACCAACAAAGCAAACGAGTGTGACCGTCACAAACAAAAGTATCATCGGGGCTGGGAGGTTCTTGAGCGAGTCTCGAAGGCAATCTCGTCGGGAACATGGACCGAGCAAGAACAGACAACCGAATCCCTGCCCAATACCAAGGCGGAAGACCTGTATGACCTCAAGGCTGGCGTCATCTACCTCAAGCGTACGAATCCGGGGTCGGACTGGCTCGGGCACACCGTCGATTGTCCCTTATTTGGCGAGAGCAAGTTCCCCAATTAGAAGATCATGGTGAATGATATTCTGAACGCAACCGAGGAAAACCCTTTGATGAGCCCCTGCGACAAGGAAACCATCCGCTGGTTTCACTTCCCCTCTAATAACATGGAGTGGATCGAAAAGGCTATTGCGAAGTACTACTGTGAGGAGCCGAAGGAGTTCAATGACTTTCAACCGCATAATCAGGTATCGCGAGCAGAAAAGCTATTATCGCGGGAGTACTGGAGGGGCCAGATGCATGGGACGGGAACCAAGGGACCGCTGGGTCATGAAGCGCGCATCAAGGGGCCGATTCATGCCAGGCACTCTGGAACCCAGCACTAACAACGTTCTGGCTAGCTTACCTTCACTAGGAAACCAGCAGTCGACGGGCCAAAATGGTGGACGTGGTCAACGAAGTGACCAAGACAAAAGACAATAAGAAGCACATGTCGACCGTGGTCAACCAATTGTCCGCAAAGACAAAGACAATTCCCACCTCTTCTTACCCTACACCGACCAGTCCCACCAACAGTCAGAGTAGACGCTGTTTGGGAAAATACCTCATGAAAATATCCGAAGTAGCCGACCAAATGGACTACGCAGCCGACGAACGTCTCCTTCGCGAGAACATCAACCGCGACCCGCCGCTGCACATCAGACGGACTGTGGACCAGTACTACTTTTTGAATCTAGAAGACACCTCAGAGCGGGATAGAGACCAGGTCGTCTATTGAGGAACAAAGGCCGGACTGAGCTTCCACACAAGGAATACGAGGGTTGTGATGGTGGACCAGCTGTGGTTGTGGATTTTAGATGACAATACTATCATCACATCTTTCCCACGCCGATGGGGTAGAAATAAGCCGGATCCGTCGGGGGTGCATAAGAGCTTGCGGGAGAGGTTGAAAGAAATGACGCAGAGGAAAGGAGGGATCAAGTCGATTCATCATTTAGGTAAGGATTTCAGGTTGTTCGGCTTGTTGAGGGCATCATGAGAAACATGCTGACCATGCGAAGCGGTGGTCATCATAGATCAGTGTTCCAGGGTGTTCTTCGACCGCACCAAGGCCCTGGATGAGAGACCCGAAGTGATGGATTTGTTTAGCTCGACTATTGGCCATATCGTGAGTTCTTCCTCTACCAAACTCTGCTAATGTTTATTTCCATACTAACTCTACACAGACCCAATACGCTTCCATTGCCTACAACGGCTTCTGGCGTCACAGCCGTCTCCACTCGATGGGCATGCTCCCTGACAATAACTACAAGTACCTCGACATTAACCCTGAGGGCGTCCTCTTGAAAGAGGCCCAAGACATCGCCGAGGAGCTCAAGATCATGCTGCGCATCTATACCGAGCAAGGCGCCGTTATCAAATCGTTCAGGCGGCACCTTGGTCAGCTCAACGGCGAGCTGAAGGGGGATGTAGCTATTATGCATCGATTGATTGAGGCGGTGGAGAAGTACCATCCTGGTGAGCATCTGCAGATAGATCAACGGGCCCTAGACTTAAGGCAACGGCCTCAGAGACAGTCTTGGTTAGACGTTACCATTGATCATGTTGATCTTTTACTGGACGATACTCAAAATCGGAAGATGGAGATTCAGGAGTTGGAGGAATCAGCTTTAAGAACGCAGCATCAGGTTTGTCGCTTTCCTTCCTTCGATTCTTGTTTGGGGATGTTTCACTGACACATGGACCGAGGCGTAGCTAGAAGGTCTGCTTCAGCTCAATCAACAGCAAGCAAGCATCATCGAAGCCAAAGCAGCCTTGAAACGGCAGGAGGAGAGTATACGGCAAGGTCGAGCTATTATGGCTTTCACAATCGTGACCATCTTCTTTGTATGTAAACTTACTTGTCACGGTCCCATCATGCGCCGATTTCTAATCTGTGCGCTCTAGCTTCCCCTTGGCTTCTTCGCCGCCTTCTTCGGGATGAACAACGACATCAACGACGCAAAGTGGATGTCCCTGAACGAGCAAATTACCTACATGTTCGGCGCCTCCGCGCTGGTAATCGCAGTCTCCGTCGGTCTCGCGTTCACCCCCTGGACTCGGGCCCTCATCGCCATGCTCGTCAAGGTCCCCCTCGTGTACGTCGGCGAGTACACCGGCATCCACGACGCGTGGCGTTTCATAGGACTCAACCACCACAATCTTGAGAGACGCAGTCATGTGGCGTTAGAGCATGTCTTTAAGCGGAGGCAAGAACGGCAAGTGGAAGAGGAGGCGCGGAAAAAAGCTGCTAGGGAAATGGATGGTCAGCATTCAAGGTGGAATGGTATGGGGAGTCGTCAAGTGAGGGAACAGGTAGTAATGGGGAAAGATGATGAAGCAGGCAGAGGTTGGAGCAGTTCTGAAGATGTTTGTTAAGGAAGCAGAGGTAAGACAAAGGTGGTTATAAATTAGATCCCATTTACAATCTATCTTGAGTCTATTTGCAGCTTGTATTATATACATTCAAACATATCTATTAAGATCCTGGTTATAGAAATTAGACCATTAGTAGACTTTTATTCCTAGTCTCTATGAGACGTCTAACTACCGCTTCCTACCCTACGCGTCTATAGCTTGAATTGAAATTGTTCTAATATACCATAAAGTAAGGTAGCTCTATATTATAGGATAGTGACAGACATGTTTCAGCTGTTGCTTGAGGCAATAATGTTTCTTCTTGAATGGGCTACTAGCACCTATATTAGGCATACTATAACTTATTTATTGCTAGTAGTGAAGTTATTTCCCTTCCTTATAACTAGGGTAGAGAGAATAATATAAACTATTATTTCTGAACTCTTAAGCTTCTTCTTAATTAAGCCTTAACTACTATGCTCATTTATGACTATAGTATTGAATTTGATTGTCTTAGTGGGCTCTAGAGGTGCAAGTTCAAACATATTACCTTATTCCTTCCTCCGGCACCGTACTCAGATCGCCACACCTTGTTCCATCATTAGTTCTATGATAAACTTCAACTGTCCCTCTCTCTGATGACCTAAGAAGTCTCTCTGGACACTGCGGCCGGTGAATAGAACTATTCCTTCTGCGCGATCCTAACTAGAGTGATCAAGGCTTTGTAACTACGCCAGCCGCTCGATCACATCTTCTGGCATGTAACAAGAAAATCGGTCGATCAGCCATCTTCTTCACCCAGTTCTATTCAGCAGCTCCTCGTCTTCTACCATTCGCGACTCTTCTGTCGCCTCACATATATGCTCTTGACAATGAGCAACATGAGCAAAATTTCAATGATTGGATATGCCAGTCGAGCTGTAGGGTGCAGACCCGTGGCTATAACGGGGACTCTTTCAAGGAGTGGCGGGATTTCGGCCTGGATGCCCTTTCGACTATGTTTGCGATGCGTTTGATCCTTGACATGGCCTACGAGCGTACGCAGCTAGCCATTTCAGACCCTCTGAGCTCAGTGGCCTTGATTCATATGAAGCTAACTCTGTGTCACCGGCAGAGTCTTTTCTGAGAAGTCCATACTCTAGCCAGGACATGATACTGGTAAACTGGAGCCAATCGAAGGGATTCTCTCGCCTTTAGCACAAGCTGAAGTCGGTACCATCCGATGCAATAGTTGAATGTGAGGCCACAAAATGGTGCCAGCAACTCGCACACCTCGAGGGGGTGGATACGTTTGACCTAAGTGAGTCTACGAACCTTGTTGGTTTGTTTGGGGTTTGACGGAGCTCGGAAAGTTATTACGCTGACTAGACTACTACAGGCTCCTCGGGATGGGGCGGATAAAGAGCTCTGGTTTCACCCAAAGGAAGTACAGAAAATTTCTTATCCAACCATCTCTCGCTGCGAGGATCCAGTTCAAAATCGAAATTCCAAACAATCTTCGCCAGAATGAGGCGCATCTCGGCATATGCAAGACAACAAGCAGGTTAATAACGCGGACTTACACAACGGATATTACATTACTCATTTCTTGCCAATACAGTTGCGAGGGCCAACTGGAAATGGCTGCAGCGCTGTCTTTTGGTCGCCATCGAACCTAGGATCACCAAGCCGTCTCTCCGGGTTCCTCACTCTGAAAGTACTCCTTCAGCTCTTGTTGTAAATTTTCCAGGACCGGCAGGCTTGTGCATAGCAAGGTTCGGGGCATAGAGCCACGAGGCAGCTAGCAATAATGAGGCGAGACGCACTATCTTCGCTTCTGGTCCATTGCCTTTTATATTCTTGATTTATTCCCTAGGTAAGATCAGCCTTTGTATAACGACATCTGTTGCATGCCTATGATCTTGCTACTCGAGTTTCCTTTGCCTTATTTTTTCGTCCATCCTGTCCCTTGTCAAATCGTTCAGGAAGCACCTTAGCTAGCTTAACGGGTGATCTGAAGGAGGATGTAGCTATTTTGCATCGACTGATTGAGGCCGTGGAGAAGTACCATCCTGGCGAGCATCTTCAGATAGATCAAAGGGCTCTAAACTCTGATACCGTGGTGTAGAGATTAAGCCCAACGGAAGTCTGATATTGAAGGATGGTTGTATTCATAATGTTGGTTGCACTTGCTAGGTACGGGGTAGACCGGCAGCCCGAACGGTAGTGCGCGTACCGATTCTCATCACCTCAACCGACTCGTTTCCACTCCACTATCAGTTTTATATTCTTCGGCATATCATTATGGACTTTCACCGCCACGGGGGTTACGGGAAAGCCTGAAGGCCAGAGTCTGCCTAGTACGGTACCTGGGAAAAAGAAGTTGACCTTCGGCTCTCGTGTCCGAGATCCGTTTCGTGAAACGCTTGTGCCCCTGATGACATTTGTGGAGTTTCGGGAGTGTGCGAAGAAACGCTGGGAGACGTGACCATGATGTCCCCTCGATAATGCAGTCAAGATGAGGAGGGGATATTGGGGGCCGTCATTGAAGTTCGACCTCGGCAGCGTTGAGGGGAGGGATAAGGCAGCATGGAGACGTCGGATGCAACACCATGAGGGGCGTTGGCGAGGCTTAGAGTACAAGAGCTAGCAGTCTGTTAGAAAGGGCCGTCCTGCGGGGCGTAGTCGTGGCCAGAGCTGTCGCTGAGAACACTTTACTATCTGCTGTGGGGGCGTTCAAGACCTCAAGGGCACTTTCGTTGTTGATGTCCACCAAGGCCCGAACTATACATTTTACGGGACCGAGCAATATACCAAAAGAATGTGGTTGAGAGTGCAGCGTAGTAGAGCAGCCCAATGGCTATGCCTTAGACGCGGCCGAACAGGTCCCTTAGTGAAGACAAAGGCAAAGACAAAGCCGAACTTTGACCTTGGACGGTAAATGAGGGCCGTCAGACTTTGAAGTTTGCGAGGAGGGATTCGACTATGCAGCTGATGCGGAGCCGTGTAAGGCAATTGTTTTGCTTGAGCGTGCTAAGGGAGGATTATGAAGATATCATCCTCAACCTTGATTCGGATGGTTGTTTTACGAAGACTTTAGTCGTCGCTCTGTTGTAGAGGGAGGGTTAATCGTAGTCATCCCAAGTACTGTTTTCTTGGACGCTCGTTGTGTGTATTTGTGATTCCCATGCTAGGCCTTTTGGCTCGCGCTCGCTTAGTTCGAAGCTTAGAAGCCTGAGTGAACACATGGCCTATGACCAGCTGAACCTTAGTGGTGGCCAGATACTCGGTATTGAGTGACAAGATTCGATGGTAGGTGCGTAGGAAGTAGATGAATTCATGTTAAATTCTCGTACATAGTGCAATAAGCCCAGACTTTATTCTTTTCTTTCGTTGGTCACGAAGCACGTTGGGGCGTCGGCTGGGATCGATCACGTTGGACAGAGGGGACCGAGTGTCGATGGCTGGTGCGTTTGAACATCTCTGGAGGGAACGAATCTTCGTTTTATAGTCAGAGTGTCGGCGATCAAGTCGCGTACACTAGAGATGCTGGTGGTGATGATGATGAAAAAGTTGAAGGGTGCCCAGGATCTACTCCTGTAGCATGCCCGAAATGAGCAACCGGTGCCTGGTGGCGTTGAGGAGTTAGGCCGGTGCAGAACTTTATGTACTGTGGGAGGGCAGCATGAGTAGGTTTAGGGCCTAGTAAAGATCCGTTTTTAATTCAATTCAAATACAGAGGGTAAGCCTAGACTATCCGACTAGCATAGATCTTGAGTTTACTTAAACCAAATCCTCTTCAAAAGCTTAGTCTTTCCAGCGGTTCCTTCAAGCTTCTCGACGTTACCATAGACGCGATCCTCTTTATCCTTATAAAAGTAGAAGGACGTTACTTGTCGTACTGTACAGGTTTGGGCGGGATATAGCTTTTTCTCCTGGAATAAGATTTAACCAAACTTGAACGGATTCTCTTCATCATAGACAAGTGTCGGGTCGCCAGAATCTATGCAGATTTCCTCATTATCACCCACGAGAGTGATAGTAGATTCGCCGGACGTATCGAAAATCCCGTTGGATGCTAAAGTCTCCAATGTATTACTGAAAGCTGCCATCTTTGCTTCTATAGTTATTAACGGAGCTTAGTGAAATATTTTATTTGCTTCACTTACATCTTCCTGTCTGTTGTACGGGTTTGTAATTAATGAGGATGTTTCGAACTTGAAGTCTAGACTATTGATACATTGATCTAGGGGTTTCTATAGTTTTTAATAAGTTTTGGCTTCCGTTCGGTAATAACTCTGTGCGGTCAGATCATACTAATTACCGAGTGAATACGATCGAGATTATCGTTCGGGTCTGGACCGTATTATTGAACTCAGCAGCTGACAGACCCACCATAATGTGGTTTTCACAATCAGTCATAGCGCTTATGTGAGGTATGCGGTCCCTCCCTCACTGTTGTGGGCAAAAGGTGACAGGAGGCGGAAGCCAATTGAGCTGCCTCAGCAGACGCCGCCATCAGTAGTGGGCCGCTGAATGTGGCTGGCTGAGGGGGGAGCAGATCGACTGATCGGGAAGCATAGGCTGAATTGAGCTGAACTGAGCTGAACACTCAGCCACTGTGCCACTTGTAGCTCCTTTCTCTCAGCTGACCGTGGAGGGTGGAGCTTTTATTGAATAGCTAGATCCAAGCCTGTTGGCCGCCTCCTCGGAAAGAATCGTCCGGCCCGGGAACCCTTTGCAGACTTAGGGTAGGTGTTTAGTAACGGTAATAGCTGATTTCAGCCCTAGCCGTGCCGCTGTAGATCGTCGATAGCGTGAAGTCTAGATGCCCAGACTTTTAGGTCATGCTGAAGCCACCACTAGAGCTTAAAGCACGCTGTTACCAATATCACATTAAGAATGCTAATATCACACTACAAATGCTAATATCACACATGCATCAACGCATGTCTCTTTTTAAACTTGCTATCACATAATCCCCCCGCCAGAATTAGTGGTCTGGACACTTTCTCACACCAATATATCTCAGCCACAATTTACATCACATTCGCAACTATCCCTTTGACCGTGGTAAGGCTACACTTACGCTAGTAGCAGGGATTCAAACCAACGAAAAGGAGAGCAAGGCGAGGTACAAGAGGTTCCACCTATTTTATGAGGTACTTGAAGTCACGGCTGTTAGAGATCTACATTAAAATACATAGCCCTCCGCATAGCCACCTAACCTTTGGAAGTCAACCGGCGTACCGCTGATCTCCTGGGGCCTCTATGGAGACTATGGGTCAAGTGTAGTCTTACCACGGTCAAAAGGATAGAGTTAGAACTATTAACCCCGCCGCCACAATTTTTGCATGACGCCACTAAGAAGCTTTGCAACTACCTATCACATCTTGACTGGAACTGTAATAGCTAGTCAGAAAATAAGATGGGTAACACCGTTCAATCCATGTTTCTATTTAATGAGATTCACGACCAGTACTTAATATAAGGCTATATATAACCTTG
The DNA here is from genome assembly GCA_030864175.1 of Neonectria faginata. Lineage (NCBI taxonomy): Eukaryota > Fungi > Ascomycota > Sordariomycetes > Hypocreales > Nectriaceae > Neonectria > Neonectria faginata. The sequence continues at coordinate 2,276,487 of JAULBG010000004.1, read as the reverse complement.
TGAGATTCCCTCCGGTCGATGAGCACATAAGCCTTTTTGGAACATTAGACTTTACTCTGCGCACAATTCCCTCAGCTTCCATTTTTGTCACCAGATTCACTGTCGCAACTTACTAGGTTTCATCATGCCCAGCAAAGAGTCTATCGAGCACCAGGGCGGGGACAAGTCTGAGCATGATCGTCAAGATGACGGTGAAAAGGCTTCAAAGAGTAAGTCCGAGATACTTTTGCAGGCAATGACGTTAAAGTTCTAACAATGATACGAGAACAATTCTCATTCAATGAAGAGTTTGACGTGTTCTTGAAGGAGATAGCGCCATCTGACGGTAACAAGGATCCCGCAATGATTTCCTCACGATTGATCACTTTCAACGACCTTCAAGACAAAACTGCCAAGGATGGCTATTCTTTGCGCAGCCTTCCGTTATCGAAACTCCGCTCCAGGTATATCGTCTTCACTTATCCAGATGTGATAACTATTCTAAGCAAGTCAGCTTCCGCAACAGTTTCTTCTGCCTCAAGTCTAAGGACATGACCCGAGTTGACAGTTCCATGACTTTGAGAGACTACAAGGATCGTGAGAACGAGCCCGACAATGGCGAAAGAAGTCGCCAGTCCATGAATGTGTACTGGACTCGCAGTTTTCAGGGAGATCTCAAAAAGATCTTGGACACTGTTCCAGATACAGGCAAGGTAAGCAGTGAAAACAAGGGAAGGTGGCTCGCAATGGTACTAATGAGGTGCTAGCTTCCCGAAGATAAGGACAAGCCATCCAAGCCAGACACATCTTTCCCCGAATACAAATCGGCTTTGAGCACCGAACAATCGATCAAGATGGAAAGGCCCAAGGAGAACGGGTAGGTCTTGTTACTCACGAAAGGGTTAACCAGCTAATTCTGTCAGCTCTTTGTATGGCCTTTCTCGAGATAATTGGTCGCACGTCGTCGAGGGTAATCAACTACTCTATGCCTTTCAGGTTGAAGAAGATCTTGCGGAGAGACTCCAAGGCCAGTCCCTCGAAGACTTCTTAGCAGTTCAGCCAGACAAAAAGTCCACGTCGGATGGTAACCAAGGGAAGCCTACCATAGATGGGGAACCCGCCAAGGAGGACACCCCGCAAGATGCCCCGAACGAAAACAAGCCTCCTGAGCCGGCCGATCCCAAGTCTCCATCGGGTCCCAATGTGTCAACTATGTCGACGGTCAACCCGGTTATCCCAGTTAGCCGCTCGACTAGGCCAGGTAAGTTCCATTTCCAATCATGGTCTACAAACAGCATCTCATGCGTTGCTAGTCTTCATGATCAACCCCAACTCTGGCATTGGGAGTAGTGAGAAAAACGAACATGGGTCTGAAACGATTCACGTCGGGCTATTCTGGAGCAGCCCCAATGTATTGAGCACCACCAAGATCATCAAGGTTGAAGACACCGTCCAGCAATGGTCTTTGCAGAGTGGCATGTCGTCTCAATCATTCAACGCAGGACTATCATTCCCAATTGGGAAAGCGACAGTCGGCGCTAAGTTTGGGTTCGAGCGTGAACAAAGTAACAAGAATGAGCAGAAAAGCAAGGAGCACGGTAGTGCCATTACTGCTTTGCATCTGATCCCTACAGCACAGATCAATATCAGCGAGACTACGGTTCTTTTGAGTCCTGATGCGGAGGCAGACATCAAGAGACTTCGACAGAAACGCAGGTTTTCTGACCTGTTGTCTTTCTTGATGAAATATGGTATGACGACCTGATAAACCTTACGGATCACTCAGACTCAACACTGTCACAGGCACTCAGGTCTACCAAACTATTACCCTCGGCGGCCAACTTTACCATGCCCAGTGTTTGAATACGACGGACACTCAACTTGAAGAAGAACAGACTAATCGAGTGAGGAGATCTATGAACGCAAGCCTAGGCATCCCAGATCTGGTCGGGGTGACCACTGGCTATTCCAAGGAAAATATAAATACAAATGTTCAAGGGGAGAGGGAGGAACACACCGAGGAAAATCGGTCTTGGTCAGGACTTGGTGGTAACCCCACCCTCATCGTTGAGTAAGTGTGAAACGATTCTTGTGAGTGACATGTCCTGAGCTAACAACGCAAAGCCCTCCCAGATGGCGTGATTCGCTGAACGAATACACAAACTGGAGACCAATCCGGGTGAGTAGAAAAATGCTGGGTAATTAATTGCATCGGCTGACCAAGTCTAGTATGAGACTCCTGTGCGAATCGACACATTCATCGGCAGGATCCAGGGCTACAGCGACGTGCCGATTCTCTTTTCTGAGATATTGTCAACTGGAGTTCTCAACCGTTCTATCATCGCTCTACCTCCCACAGGTCTCCAACCTCCCACAAGTCTCCAACCTCCCACAAGTCTCCAACCTCCCACAAGTCTCCAGATGAGTGATAGAAAATCTGCTAGGCAGGACAGTTCAACCAAGTCGGCTAAGAACAGTCAGTCGAAGAAGCAGACGAACGATAACAATGTCCCAAAGCCTGGCATGATCATCAATGCAAAGACCGGCACCGCTCTTCCTGTCTCGGCTGATCTTGCAAAATTACCTACCGTCCAAAGGCAGGTGACACCTGGGGGTTACTCCTGGGCTATCTTTACGAAAGAACGTGGCGTCTAACAAGAGATACGTGCTGACCTGCAATCTACGTTGAATCTCATGGTCAACCTTCGTTACCATGCTCCCTACCTCACCGACCTCCGTGCAGATGAACACAGTTTCTCAATTGTGTTGAAGTGGACATCTTCTTCAGTCAGAGAGTCCTGGACCACCGATGCGGAACAGAAGGGTCTGGCTGGTTTGAAGAACTCTGAGGAAGCTCTCAAAACGGCCAACACGAAACGGGCCGACGCAACGACCAAATGGAATCAAGTGAAAGTCGAACTTGAAAAGGACAACACTAACTGGCCTGCATGGAGGAATGGGACGCCAGAAGAGAAGAAAAAGGCTGAAGACCAAATCAAAGCCCTGGATGATGCCGTGGCAAATAGAGCAAAGGAAGAAAAGGATAACAACACGGAGGTTGACCTAATCTCTCAAGAGGTCGCCGCCAGTAAGGTACTTGAGGCGGGTTCGAACCAGTTCCGTCTCAAAAGTGTTACCTCGGAAGCATGGATTGTAGGCCTTTGGACGATACGCCGAAAAGAAACCTGCAATGCATGGTCCAGGCTGTCAGGCACCAGCAAGCCGATACCTCTCTCGGCAGAAGACTTCGAGGATCTCGAGTCTACATTTGTCCAACGTTTCAGCCGCCCAGAAGGTATCGAAGCAGGCTGCGACTTTATCACTCACACTTTGAGGAGTGAATGGTCTAATGTCGAGGCCGAGTTCAACATGTTTGCCAGCGATGGGATTGCCAGAGAGGAGGCCAAGGTACACAGCAAAATGGATCCCAAGTTTGCATTCGACTTTATCGACCGACGAATCAGCCTCAGCAGTATCAACTACCTGGCCGTCACCGGCGAGATTGGATCAATTGGTGGCGGCCCGTTACCGCCCCAGGGCTATACATCGGAGGCGATTCTTCTGCAGTATCAAGAAGCACTAGCATGTCTCCTTTTCCTTGAAACGCAGGGTAGGAATGTTGAGAGCTTGAAGACAGAACTGAAGGGTACTGAAGAAAAGGTTGAGAAGGAAGCGCAAGAGGTTCTCACGAGTTTGTTGAAGAAGATTTATGAGCTTGAGGTTCAAAAGGTAAAAGATTAGTATCTCATTACTTCGTCTTTAATATAAGAATTTATCTAGAAGCTTAGTTTATAGCTTAAATCCCCGCTGGAGGCATTGTATTCGGGATAGCTCGCCTTGATGTTTTACTAAAGGCCGCGGTGTACTCAAATACGTGTTCTACATTAGCGTTGATCGTGGTGATGCTGCTGGTGGCTCAGATGTGAGGAGCTGTTAATGTGACGTTTGTTTGTTTGTTTGTTTGTTTGTTTGTTTGTTTGTATTATTTACGTTGTGGGTGGTCGGGTGATTTCCTCCACCCGCATGAGCACATTAGGTAGGCATCGGAGTGGTTGAATCTCTCGTGGTACTCAGAAGAATTCCCGTGCTGGGACCTTGCTGCAAGGAGATGTCCAAGCATTATCCTTGGCAGGTTTAGCTCTCATGGACAGGATACCATCGCGGGAAGTTCCAGTCCCTTGTATTGCTCAGGTATGTTCTCTCTCCATCACGCTTGGAAGACTTTCTTAAGGAACGCCTTCGCCTGCCTACGGATGTAGGCCAGGGTCGGGAGAGCCCCTAGGACAGCCCGGCGGCCCCTCTTTTATCAGAGCGTCTGCTTGCTCGTTGCCTGGGATGTCTCTGTGCCCTGGGCACCACTTCACCGAAATGGAGCCTCGGGTGTTAGCGATCTTTCGGAAGGCTAGGCACTCAGCTTGGGAGGAGTCTGAGGGTTTGCCCACCAGGCAGCCAGCAGCCGCTATGCACCATTCAGGCAAAGACATCGATCACGTCGGGTATATAGGCACTGTTGAGCGATGGCCAATAGCTTGCCGTGGCCTTTGATAAGGAAGCTAACTTCTATGCTAGTGCTATGCAGATCCATACAAATAGCCAAATAGCCCTCCGTGCTTCAAGTACTCCCTCAGGAAGGGTACGGGCAGTTAGCTCCCGACTGTCGTTTCAAACACATTTTGTGATCTCAAAAAAAAATATTCGTACATTCGTATGCTCCATAGTCGTCTGCCACCACCAAAGAGACTCTGGCTTACATCGCCTCAGCCGCAGCATTCGTCCATTACGATGAGACCCTTCCAGGTAAATCCAACACACATCCCAACTCCTCCACATGCTAGACAACTACTCGAAACCTAGCATAGTCGTCCTCGCCTAACATGCATCCCGCAATTGTAAATAGCAGGCAGACGCGGATTAACAACCAAGGAGGCAATGCTTCAGCGGCTAGATGCAGTTCGACCACGTGCGGTCAAGTCTAAGGCTCTGCGGTGGCTGAACAAGGTCTTCAGGTCCTGGACAAGGATGCCAGATGCTGCGCAAAGGTTCTTCTGCCTGCGGTGGGTGTAGGCTCTCTCGGCTGCATTGCGAATAGCCCCTGCTTCATCCGAGTCTATAACCTGCTGCCAGTTCCCTTTGTCCAGAATCCAGTCGGGTTTCTGACCGTAGCCGTATCAGTGAAGACCCGTGACGCACAGCTCGAACAAGACGGGATCTCCTCGTCGCATTTCTTGCGTCGTAACCGGCATGTCAAACACCCTGTCTTTGTCCTTGAGCCAGACATGCTCAAAAAAGACTGAAGTCGAATCGAGCCGAAATAGGCTCTGTTCTTTGTGATGTGTTGAGAGTGACTTGGCGTACGAAAGCTCTCGAGACTGGGAGCCTATAGTTGATGGCGTGAGGCACGGAGTACTAAACCTAGACTCGGTCCCGAATTACCCGGGGGTTGGCGGGAGCACTAATCATAACCCTGCCTGTATCACTTACTGCAGACAACCAACACCAGATTCACCTATGTAGCCTGTTTGGGTCGACTGCGCTTAGGCTAGGCTGGTTTGGGCCCCTGATGATTATGATTATTGCCAGAGCCAACGAGAGCTTCAGGAACTAGATCAAGTGACGGACTGCGTCTCGCCGGTGTGGAGCTGAAAATCTATGAAGAGGGGATCAAGGATTACTTCCTCCTCGCCTGTTTGGTCCCGGTTCTATGACATGCTCGTGGCATTTTCCACCTTCCACATTGATGACACTGCATACTTGAGTATTAACACTATGACTTCTCACGGAATCCCCTTAAACGAAGCTTCACAAGGGTATGCCTTGTTTGACAGTGGAAAGGCTAGAAGAGTAAGCCTAAAAGTATCTTAGCTGAGAGTCATTTGCCCCCAGGCTGTCACATCAGGAGAGCTTGGCCTAGACTAGACTATCATATATCTTGGCATGAGAAAATAGTTCATTCAATCCACTCAATAGTAGGAAAACAAAACATCAACACACAAACGTCGCATGCGGACCACGAACAAGCTAGTCACAAGCTACTGGTCAAGAATCGATACGTCTCCCTGACACCAGATGACTTTAATCTCAAGCTTCTTCATCTTCCAAAGCCCATCACTATTATCCTTGGCCACATAAATGTAATACATGTTGCCTGTCAAGAATCGAGACGCATTTGGGATCTTGTCTTCGCCCTTGCGATAGTGCTGAGCCAGAGAATGAGCCGTGGCCTTTGCAGTATCGACACCATCCTTGACGTCAACGCGGACATTGCTAACCATATGGATTGTATCAAGCGAGCTACCAACATAGGCAAAGGTGGTAGCCAAGATGGCATCGAGGCCCTCCGTAGGGGTTGGTTGTTCCATCGAAGACGAAGGAGGCGTCGTTGTGCCAGGCCGACACGAAGATGTCCTTGTCGTTGGCATCAAGTCCAGTAATGCTGTGGTAGAGAGCATCAGGAATAGCTTCGCGGTCAGGCAGAGCGAATGTTACCAAGTTCGTCAAGGTATCGCGACGTGCCAATCACCACAGAGGCAGTCAGCACTAGGTTCTATCTAGTCTCCTCACAAAGTTCCTTCATCTCTGAGCTCCTTCACCACAACCCTTAACCTATTATCATGGCTACGTACACTACAGACCTCGGTCATAATAGCTCAGAGTGCACATGAGGTTCCCGTCAAGGCCAAAGACCCTCGGACGTTATTCATCCACCGCCAGCGCTTCAATAATGCCACAATTTCTTCCTTGCTTGCTCCCTCTCGCTCAACCCTACTGGCGGCAATGCCATTCAGTCGGGTATTCGTAGTCATCATCGTAAATAGCGTCCAAGGTATCTAAGATAGCGTAACGACGGCAACAGTAGCCCAAACACAGCGATGGGCGGGGACGAGGTATGCGGCGAATGCCGAGGACGATGCCGATACAACGGCCAGCGGAACCAGCGTTACAGCACCTCGGAGATAGAATTCGTTGAAGAACGGCGTGCTGATGGAGATGGGTTGCGTGTAGAGAAGTGACACGGTGAGGTGAGAGGCACCAATGTTGATGCCGGCGAGGAAGATGGATGAGGTCAAGCCAAATTCCTGGGCGATATGCGTTGTGGAATCCATCGGGAAGGCTTCGTTTCAGCAAGATACTTGGATTGTGTAAGAAAGGAATGAATGTCATTTAATCCGCCCACGACGACTACTTATGCACCTAACTTGCTTCAGATAACCAGGGCTGCTACCCTATAGTCCGAAAACGAGGACGTTGAGTGAGTTGCGTGATGCGTCGATGGGGACCCGAACGAGATATGCCGTATATAAAACCTATGTCGCGCCAACTACCGAGGTAGGTATATCTTATCGACGTAGCCAGACTGACGGTTGCCTGGAACCTTAGCTGGACTGCGGCTCAAATAACTCAACCATTTAGATTACACAGACGGGAGGTGCCAGGCCACTCACTTCATATTGAGCAAGTATAATCTCCGAGTCACAGCTAGTCCTGCTAGTATATTGGCTATGAGTATCTTAAATGCGTTCTTTCAATCGTTCTATCTGTGGACGGCCCGACGTTTGGATTTTGGGAGTTATGTGTGTCTTAGTGCAGTGCATGAATGACGTCTTGGATGTCCCCCCAGGCACCCAGAGTCGTGCAGGCGGGGTATATAGTTGCCTATGTACAGCTCACAGGGATTTCAAACGTTAGTTTGGTACTTGACCCAGTATTCCACTTTGAAGTATCTCTCCCTGGGAATAGCAGCTTAAAGATACCCAATCGAGTAGCGAGGAATGAAGTATTGAAGTATCGAGAGTTGTCAATCAAATTCTCTTCTTTAATGAATAGACCTGTCATCGTTCACTCCCCAGACCCACGAGATACCGTACACAAACTAACCCTGGATCTGAGTCGGGTCTTGCCGAATCGCGCGAGCACAGACATTTAAATGACACAGACTCTGAGTCAATGACGGCAGCAGTTTGCGTCAACGGGTAATCATCCGGTTATGTTTGGCTTGATGACGCCGGGACTTTCATCGTTTGCGTCACCGAGATTGAATGATAGACACCATCTGATCACTAACAGGGCATTTTGATCTATATAAAGCAGCACAATTGCGCGTCTAACAACAGTTACTTTCTTTTCACCATCACAACAATTTCAACATTACAAGACCTCTCAACAACTTCACAACACCACCCAGCCCCAACTGCAATATGTCTGATACATACAAGCCCACTGGTATGCACACGACCTACAATCGCCTCCAAATATAGATCTATGTTGTCTAATGAATTTATTAATAGAGCATGGTGGTCTCCGCGAGGACGGCCAGCCCGACAAGCGTGTTGGCACGGGCGAGTTCGCCCACGGCAAGGTCGATCCCGTTGAGGCTGGCCACGAGGGTGGCAAGACGAGCGGCACCAGTCAAAGCACCGACGAAGACACTACCGGCGGAAACAGCGGAGGCAGCCGCAAGGGCGAGTTCGCTCATGGCAAAGTTGATCCCCACGAGGCCGGCCGCAAGGGTGGAAAGAAGAGCGGCAGCGGCGGCGACTAGGGTGTATACATCAGAGTCCAAAGCGATAGGAAGGTAGTCACAGTGAAATAACAACTGACTGCGTCGTAAACCTTTTTTAACTTGATTTCAGTAGTCTGGGTAGACTTAACGTGTCACATCGACTGAAGAAGGGGATTGCGAAGTGTGAGAAGTTCTTAACTTGACAGGATTATCACTGGGGTGCAGGATTATAGACGAACATCGTTTCGGCAATAGAAAAAAATGGTAAAAATGGTCTTAGCTACCACCTTGAAAAAGTCTCTGTCTCCGTTTCTCTATTCCTCTTCATACTAGACTCTCAGACCATCAGCACACTTTTCGATATTCTGCCTAACAGTACACTTTGATTCAACCTTCAAACTTGCCCCAATGATCAACATTCTTAAACTACTACACTCACAAGAACCGTTTGTCAGTATACTCAACACGCCACAAAATAATGAGCTAACAAGTCCTAAGCCAAGATGAAGTCTATGCGATCTCTTTACCTACTCGCCTTCGCCCTCGGCGCTAATACAGCCCCATCCCAGGTCGAGCACAAGCATAATGACGCCCTCATAGACGCTTCCATTCGATGCGCGACGAGTGGCCTCATGTTACAGAATTGGAAACAACTGCAAATCCTGAATGATGATCATAATTTGAGGAGGAAGAAAAAATCGGTAGCTGGCTTAGACTGTGAAGACGTCGAAGTGATTCGTCGTGGTGAGGAAATGCGGAATGCCATCGACAACCGCCGTCAGCCCATCTTACTAGAGACCACCTCCTGGAATGTAGATATTGTTACCCATCGCGACTGCGCTCAAACCATGGCGAGGCACCGTCATCGGCTTCAGTATCGTCCACGCCCGCGTCTTGAAATCGAACGCTATAGATTGTATCGCCCAGCCGAACCCTACACGTACAACAAGGCGGTTTACCATAATTGAAAGTATGACGTTCCCGGGACTGGACTGAGAGGTAATAATACCGCAGGCTATAGCACGATGTCTCTGGAACCAGGTACCGACTGCACCGATGGTCATAGATACCGTCAATTGGGTACCGCGATAGAAGGAGGTTAAGTTTCCCTTTGACCGTGGTAAGGCTACACTTACGCTAGTAGCAGGGATTCAAATTAACGAAAAGAAGAGCAAGGTGAGGTACAAGAGGTTCCACCTATTTATTGCGGTACTAGAAGTCACAGCTTTTAGAGATCTACAGTAAAATAAATAGCCCTCCACATAACCACCCAACCTTTTGAAGTCAACCGGCGTACCGCTGATCTCCAGGGCCACTATGGGCACTATGGGTCAAGTGTAGTCTTACCACGGTCAAAGGGATAGGGAGAGTGAAAATTGCTTATGCGTAGAAGAGAAATGAGCAGCCCAATGCGCTATAGACGCTCTGAGACATGAGAATTTGATAGTACTCTTTGGATATGGAAGTCACCATGGGACCGAGGATATGGAGGGTGGTGCTGAGTAGGATGGGTATTCGGTGGCCGAGCTCGTCAGTCATCTTACTAACTAAAGGACCCTGAAGTTTGTTAACTGGGAACTCATAGCATATGCTATGTTTCTAAGGATCAGGCATACCCGGGAAGAGAGCATAAAGGACTCTATTGAAGAGATCCATGCCACAGCGCTCGGAGAGTATGGGTCGAGTTCATGCTATTGATAATAGTCTTGGAATATGCCAATACCTGCATACTACCATCAGCATTATTTCTTTGTCGTCTCTTCGTTGCTCATTGAGCGACCGTACAATTAATATATCCAAAACTAGTGAAGACGGCACAAAAGCCCCTAACAGCTACCAGCTATGCCTCAAGTCTTCCATTGGGAGGGGGACTGAAGTCTGAACTTGCAGAGGTGCTTTGTTGTTGGGCTGCTGTGAAGGCCTCGCTTCCATATTCTAAATATAGGCTCCCAGTGATGAGATTGTTCAAGAAATCCCCTTGATCAAGTGGGTCAGCTGAGAACACACTCAGCCGCGTCATCTCTTATTATGCCTCGCTGATTAAAGCCCTCTGGTATGACGGGGTATTCGCTTACATCTGACCTGGGGCACAGCATGCTGCTAGCCAGGCGGGCTTCGAGCCCTTTCATAATGGAGACTCATATAGAGGATCAATCGAATCGTCAACAGCCTTGATAGTTATCCTGCCTCGGCCAGGAATGAGCTTCATGGTCTGATGTGGCTCCTTGAGGTCCACCAAATCGCCAGCAACCATGTCTTCGTAGATGTCAGCGACGCACTTTCTATTAAAATATGGAAGTGGCACATAATCTCGTTGGCATAGTCGGACTTGAAGTGGGCGCAGGACTCTGAAGTAATCTGCGGCTATCCTCGGGGCGGTAGCAACTGGAGATCAGCCTCTTCATACTGTATGGTAGTCATATACTCATAGAAGTCAAGCAATAGAGCCACAAGCGCTTCGGGGGTAACGTAACCTTGACGTAATAGCGGTTAAATGAGCACCTTAATAAGGGTGTACTTACTACACTCCCTCATAGTAGAAGCATCTTGACAGTCTCTTGTTTAAATGTCCGAAGAATTACCAGGTCATAAATCCACTTCAACTAAGAATCATTAAATAGTAAACATTCTTAGCGAATGATCATAATACTAGTATCACTGCCGCTTAGCATCTTCCCATACCCACCTCCCTCTTTCTATACTTCTCCCACGGCTCTGCTTTGACATAGACACACCACTCAGTCTCCGTTTATGTCCTTTGCGTATGCCTCTCAACATATTGAATCTCTTTGCCATTCTCGTCTCTGGGTCGCACAGCTCGTCCGTTTGTCCTGGCCAGAGTTCAGCCAGGGCCGTGGTTATCGTCAACCGTTCAGCCTGTCGCGTCCATCTATCACCAGGTGTAGTCGCTTCGGCCGTAGATTTGAAGGTCCTGCAGTCAGTCGTAGCAGATCCATCGTTCTCGCACCTTCTTCGAGGAGCGCCCGTATCGAATAGGCTACTCAACGGCGCCCTGGGTTTCTTCATTTTCTGCTCGTGTTGTGGCATCAGTCTCCCTTTCCAGTTTATACACTTTGTCACGATACTCTAACAGTACAAGACGATTAGCAGGTGGCAGATTGAGCTGTCATTGGTGTAAGCTGACGTACCAGATATTCCTTTGATACACTCTAGTATCGTTGAGACGGCAGTATCCAAGGCAACAATCTGCCCAAAGCCCCATGCATTCTCAGAGTCACCGTTCAGGCGAACTTCATTCGCTGTTCTCAATGCAATAACCATGTAAAGATGCAGCGGATACTGCGCCATTGCCAGAATGACTATAAATGGAGCAAACTCCGCTACTTCCTTCTTAGTCGTGGTGCTCCGAAATATTCTCGTTAGCCCAGAGATCGCGAACGTCGTATGGCTAAGAAGTAGGAGAGTAGTAGCAAAAGTCGCTGAAATGGAATGGTGGAAGCCGACACAAGCCAAAAGGGTTATGAGGCAGTAGAAGCAAGTTACGCCCAGGTATGCGAGGTCGACTTCAGGATGCAAACCGAACGGATCGGCGACGAATTTTGCGCTGTAGCAATGACCAGGGATGCTGTCGCTCCAACCGTTGAGTCTCACCCCGAACACAACCGTGTATGAGAAATAGCAAGCGTTGAACGCGATGAGGGAGCAAAAGCGGATGAATCCGTGTTCGCGGTCTTGGCCATAGACATTAACCAGGCTAGCGCAAATGGAGACTCTGTATTGGGGATTGGTATCAGCGTTGCCTTGGAAATAGCATGTAGGAAGCGTCGAATTTGGTCATGAAGTCTACATACGCAGTGAAATTGACCGTGTCATATATGATGTGCATGTAATACAAAGGCAAAGACTTGGACTGAATAAGGCCAGCGATGAGTAATCCGAGACCTATAGGCAGTAAGCGAAAGGATTTGTGTTCAGGAGGGAAAGACAATCTCGATAATTAGACATACCATTTATAGTTTGAGTATCACTAATAGTAAGAAGTATTCCATCAATTATGCCTTTCTGACAGGCCCAATAGGATCCATGTCTTCGGTGTAAATCTGAAAAGATGCGCCGCATGGGTGTATCATGAGCTTGCTCTAATAGGGCATCAAGTCTCCGAAAGAAACCGTTGATTGTTGGTTGTAGACTTTCGAAACTGCCGTACAGTGCAGTAATATCTCTTAACAGGTGCATCATCGGGAAGTCAAATAAATTGGCGTCTGTGGCAGTGAGAAGTGATTCCATGGCTGGCTTCCAGAGAAATAACGACATGATGGACAGAATGAGCGAGACTCCACCCTGAAATGCGAAAGCAATGACAATCTAATTGGTAAGTCGTTGCCTCCCGTGCTCAGCCCGCCGGTGATGGAAACTTACCCCCAAACCTGCAATATCGGCATTTGTGCTGCCCACATTTTGGCAGCTGGAACTCATGTTGGCGTTGTAGATGGTTGGGTGATTGGGCAGAAATGAGGAGATCCGAGGGGAGATATGACGGCGGCTTCATGTTATAAGATCTAAATTATTAGTAGCGTCGGAGGAGAGTTTATCCTTAGACTTCCTATTGGACTCCAGATATGTGGCTGTGCGGAAGTAACATACAATGCCAGGGTCACTGTTTCTAGCGGCCCAGATCCTGCAGAGTTCTGCGCTGAAGCTTGATAGTGTCTGTAAGCAACTTGCCAGCGCTGCAGAATCGACGGTAGGACCACGCCAGCCATGGGAATTCAAAGATATCGTTACAGGTGCAAGGCAATATTTGCTTTCTTAATATCCTACGCACCACCACGACGTGATGCGCTCTCTCGCGGTTTGAGCCGCGTCGCATGAAGATACCCGCTTGTGGCTCGTTGCACGCCCTTCATCCATCCAATCTATCCACTCTCCAGCATACGTAGCATACTTCTTTTTCTTACGATGGTCTAAGTTTTGGATTTACACTTGATACTTCCACTCATTAAGACAATAGGACAGTTGCACCTAGCAGATAAAATAATTCTTTATAATCTTTTTCCTAGCTTTAGTTAATCTTATCTAAATAGATAGATATATTAAAGCAATATTATAAGTAGTACGTAATCGAAAATATAGTAAGGTACTATACTTATAAACTTAAGATCCAAATAACCTAAATATAATAAGGTTTCTTAGCAGATAATTTATATTAGTCTTGAAGCTTAAGCTTAATCTTATAACCCACTTAGATACCTTTCTCTAACCTTAAAATCTAATTTACAAAATCCTTATCTTAAACTGTAGTATATATAACTATCTACTCTTGTTAAGATGACTAGTTAGGCCAGCCTTCTTCCCTCCTTCTCAACGCAATACAAGCAACACAACGCAAATAACACAGCACAGTAACCATCACAATCTTCCGTCTCGCCTTACAGCCAGAAGGCAGGAAGCGCAGCCGCAGAGCGTATAAATGCGGCTACCATCACGCCCTGGATAGCATAGTAGAGTGTATATATTGGGGCTTAGTGTTATCATCCGGGTTGACAGTGTATCAAAGTGAAATTAGACCCTATAGGAACTCCTTCTTCCCGCTGAATTCCTTCAGGTGGGTGGCTGCTCCGAGCCATGCAGCCAGGGAAGCGAAATTGCCCTGTGCTTCCATATCTTTAACCTCTAACTTCCGAATATATATTGCTTTTAACTGGAATGTCTCTAGGGCCCACTGCGTACTCGCCTCTATGCCCTATACCTTAGCCCTTAAAGCATGAATATCTGGGCTTCTTGCAGCCTTAAAGTATCCCCTATAGAGACCATTAGCGAAGAACCGTTAATATAAATCCCTACTTCTCTATATCATACTTGCTTACTCCTTATAATGTTTCTACTTTTATTCCATTTATAAAAGTATTTACTAAGATCGTTTAAATTATATAGATGAACATAGCTTAACTTAGCTCTAAACAAAGTACGTTTATAAAATACTCCCAAGGTCACTTCCGTTAACATAGACAACCTCCCTCCATTTTAGACTAGGTACTGCAAGAACTTCCTTCCCCTTACCCTCTACCCACCCCAAGAAATCGCTCACATATTTTCGTACAATCTCTATTGTCCTTGCCCCACCTGTTGGGCCAAATTCGCTGCGAATGAGAGAAGGGTATCCTAGTGCACTGTTCCATGATGTGATGTCGGAGTAGTCAAGATGGCCTGAGCCGTAGATGCTGACGCTCTCCCACCAGCCAGTCTGGTGCTCTTGGAACTCGGCCCACGATGGGTCAAGTTGCGTTGTGTGATTGATACTGCTCATCAAGAAGACTGGGCGGCCGACGTCGGTCACGACAGTCTCGTTCTCAGGGAAGGCCCCGTCGAGGTTCACCGCGGCCTTCACCTTTGGGTGGCTGGGAGCGATGGCGACCGAGGCTGAGCCGCCAATGCTATGGCCTATGGTGATAAACTTGGATGTGTCGAAGGGAGCGTGAGACTTTCGCACAAATGCCGAGAACCAGGGTATGGCGGCATCAAGATCGTTGACGCGGTACTTGTGAATCTGGTCTATCAGAGGCTGGGTGAAGACGAGATGGATGCTCCAACCAATTGTCTCAGTCCCATTCGGCCAGCGCAGGGCTGGAGGTTCGCCGGGGTGGTCAATGGCGATTACAGTGTATCCGTGTGATGCTAGGTCCGCTAGCAGCCCGTAATACATCCAGGCATTGACTCCGCCGCCTGGAGAGAACAGGATCGTCGAGCGCCCGGTCGGGGCGCTGAGGAAACTCGCGTTGCCCAGCAAGGCCGTCGTTAGATCGAGTAACGATCCCCCGGGAAGTTGCACAAGTTCGTTCCAGATGACGGCACTTTCTGTGTCAAAGTATGACACGGCGGACTGGCTTTTCGTGTCCCGCGTTGGTAGTAGAGGTGGAACAGCAACTCGTTGCCCAGTTCGGGAGTAGGGTCGTCGGGAGTACTATGCGGTACGATGTGTTGAGAAAACTCAACATTGAATCGCCCTGACGGCTTTAACAGGGAGCCTGCGCTTACAAGAGCGAAAAGTGATAGTGGCAAAAGAAACGGCATGTTGTATATTAAGAAGAGGCGGACCATGATGCTGCTGTGAATGCATCTGCAATGCAAAAAGGAGAACAAATTACGCACAAAGACGGCGACGGCGACAGCTTTTTCATAAACTAATCTCCCAAGTGTGCTAAATGTAGGCTGCTTCAGTTCATCGAACAAAGGTTCCAGTTACCCAGCTACAAATAGAATGGGCAGGGAAATATTAGTGGTTGTGTAATCGGCTAGAGGACAACAAGCACTAGAACGGCAGGTGGTTAGCCTGAAGGAGTGGGAACCTTGCCGTCAGGTGCAGTGCGCGGCAAGCACGGGAATACGTGGGGATTGCGTGATACATACGCAATGTATATAAATCCCATTACGGGCGGCATAGCAAGGTTATCACTTTAGGAAGGTTGTCGTTTTAGGAAGGTCATGTCTATGCCTTATCCCGGGAGCCTTTGAGAGCAGCTTCGTCGTTTTTACTCAGCGATAGTTCTAAACACTTCATCTTGTCTTTCTGTCGCCGCCGCATCATGATGCAATATCTCGCGCGTCTCAATCAAATCTTTGCGGAAACTTCCATTAAGGACAATTTGCCGGTTTCTCACATTGATGACGCCTACCTCCCGGGTCTTATCGCTGGTAGCACCATCACAAAGGGACTCGGGCTGAGTAAATCCGCGGTCGCCCGTTTAAGGTACCGGTCAACGAAACCGGCTTCTTGTGTGAGAGAGATTTCTTAGTATAAGGACACAGTGATGAGTGAAACCTGGAGGTGAAATGACGGATGGTATGAAAAAGGTCTCCAGGTGGTATGACGTGTTGAAGCCTGGGCTCAGGAAGTGGGGTTACTATCAAGGCGAGACAAGCCATCACGGAACTTCTCGTAGTTGGTGGAGTTCCGGTTTGTAAGGCTCTAGATTAAAGATCCATAATAAGAGAAAGACACACAATTTGAGCTGGACCATGCCTGACACCGTCATGTTCTCCGACGCCGCCAGCATCGCTTATAGTTAACAAAGAGCAACTCGAAATGTGTTTAATGAGCGCCGTTGAAATACTCAGACCCGTCTACCGCGATCCGTTGAAGAACCCTCCTATCAAGCTGCTGGATTGGTTCGAAGGGTGCAAGGAACGAAGCAAAAGGTCATTGCCCGCAGCCGACGATCTCCAGCCGGGAGCAAGAGAGAGCCACACCAGCAGACACCTAGCTACCATAGTTACATTCCACCGCTACTAAGGGGAGCGATGTTCTCTGTATCAATTCCCATAGTTATATACCCGATCACGCCATTGCGAACATCTTTGCCATCCAGAGGAATAATGTCAATCACAGGGTTGTATCCATTCTCGAATCCTTGAGCGTAGATCGTATCGACGTCATTGGTCGTACGGTTAATCTCCGTATGGCCAACGTAAGGCTCCAATGCCATGAGCTGCCCCGAAACATCCTCGTTGAAGTATAACTGGCCGATGGAGTTGGTCTCGCCAGTCTTGACTGTGCCGTTGGTATGGAGGACCCAATCCGTGAAAACTGTGTGACCAGTGTTAACAGGAGCCCGCTTAATCTTTCATGAATAATTGCCCACCTTGAGTATGAATATGGATGGTACGCTCAACGTAGAAACCTGGGAAAACAGTCTTCATCTCAAGAATCCCCTCATCGTTGGTTGGCCACATTCCACGAAGGAAGGTGGTATCGTCGGTGTGCAAATCAGTTTTTCCGATTTCGAAGTCAGTGATGTTTAGCTGCTCCAGCAACTGGACGAATGGCGTGTTGGGATCTCGGCCCGTGAAACTAGCGTAGCTTCCCGTAGCATTGCAATGCCAAAACGCAACAAGAGCATTGGGAAGGGGCTCGCAGGTTGCCATATCGATGACACCAACATCGAGGATCAGCGGAACGCCGGGCTGGTCTTCCGTCATGTCCTGTCGCAACGTCTCCGATCGTGGCCAATAGTAAGGGCCGGCAGTGACATCGGGAACCAAGACGCAAGTGTTGTTCTGGAGAACATCGTAGTGCGGGGCTTCAGTGACAATCTCAAAAGTGGAGTTTGCGGTTCTTGGCTCCAAGCTGGCGCTGCTTCGTCGTTCATATCTTCGCTTGTTGAATTGAGCAACTCCAGAGGCGCACCGCCCAGAGAGATCGGCGTTACGCTTGGCCACCCCCGGCGAAATTGCTTTGTGACCCAGGGCAAGTGTGGCCAGGAGGCTCATAGAGCCGAGTATGTGTAGCCGCATGTTGTAGAATGGAGGATTTATACCTAGTAGAGGTTGAAAGAGCTTGGTTGTTGGTATTAATTCACACAATGTCATTCTCCCCCTACTTATAGATAAGCAAAACTTCGCACTGGTGTTCTGCAGTCTCCAAAATGATACCAAAACGACTTAACCATCCGTATTTTTACCTTCAGACGCGTCACAAAACATAGACGAGTCTTAGCGATTTATACATCAGGTAAATAGAGCCAAGGGTCCATTAACGAATCATCAATACGGTTTTTGTAAAATCGTGAACAATTGCCAAAGAGAGTGCGTCTTCTTCTCCACCGTAAAACAAATCGTATCGTGACATGGACCCTGCAGATGCTTTCCCGTGCAACGTTTCTTATAAATAAACAGACAGGGAGAAGCCGGATAGCATCAAGCCATACCACCTACCTTGGATAACAGAGCCACTACATTGAGGAAGAAACGAATTGAGTCCTGACGAAGAAATCAAGTCCTGGCAATTCGGAAACTTTATCTTTTACCCCCAGCGGAGTAGGGTTGGATTCCAAGCCCGGAACAATTGCTTAAACCGCCGAGTGCAACTCAATGATGAAACCGACCCTGCAGCTTGGCTCGTGCTAAGGCGGATCTCACAACGGTACTTCCGCAAACCAATCAATATCAGTACTGACCAATTTCCAATCAAACGAAAATATGACGCAAGCAAGGATAACAAGATCTGCAAGATTTAGCCCAATCCAAGCTTAAGTCTCCCTTTCTCGTTCATGATCTTGCATTAAGGCCAGATTTATACTCATTGAGATTACGTAGGCTGTATCGGGCGATGTAGGGAACGGGCCAGTCAATGCATCGGTACCAAGTGGCATACAATCACTATCTATTATAGCTCAGGCACAGGTGCGTGGGAAACCGGTTAAAGCTGTCTGGAAGATTGGTAGGTTCTCTCGATGATGGCTGTCTTCTTCGTTGGCGGATGTCTTCCCCAGCTATTGGCCTTTATAGGTCCAACGGCTCAAGCGTAAGTTCTTATACATCACCTTTACATATAAGGCAGCCGACCGTGTTGGATCATAACAGTGTGGACTGGGTAACTGATCTAGCTTCAGCATATCTTGATTATCGCCGGCTGTCATACCGCATTTAGGCACACCAATAAGACGCTTAAGTTAGGAATTGGCGGGCAATGACCCATGTACCATTTACCACATTCCAACGTACCAATCTTGATCAAATCTGGAACCGAAATAGTCTGTTGGTCAGCACCAGACAGATGGTAGTCGAGCCGCTTGGACCAAAGTTGACAGACTAGCCCCTGCTTCGCAGCCTCAATTGCTAACGCACTCAGGATGGATGGTGCTCGGCCATTAGGTCAACACTGTCCTGGGTGACTTCAGCTTCCGCCCTACTACTGTGTCGCCTGTCTTATGGGCAGGCCTGAACCGGGACGGTCAAGCCAGACGGCGCAGTCTGGAACTGTCCCAGGCGCTGAGTAGAGATATTCCCAGACGACTCCATCATAACATAAAGCTTTCCTTTTATTAAGACATTCTAGGGATGAATCAGCTGCTTGAGTTGCGGCAAGGCCTAGGTCGGTGTTACTACAGATGGATGACATTTTTGAGGACTCAGTCTGCTAATCTATGCGGTCATCTTGCACGATGCATAGCGAGTCAATCCAAAGAGAACGGATGCCGATGACGCGAGTAATTATAATAGCATCGTGAAAGTTCTTTGGAAGACTTTAGAACCAATGGCATGCCGCTGCTCTATGATGTTGTAGGTTGTTGTTTCAAGGAACCGAGCCTGTTCTGCAGCAGCGAATAACAGCCATATATGGTACTCCTTCTCTGAAGGAAATGTGAAGAAATATATGAATTTCTGTTTGATTTCTGACATCTAGAACACATTGCGGCACATTCGAATCATTGATGGTGCATTTGTTGTGAGCCGAATCGCAGTCACGAATCCAACTAGTGAGCAACGGTTTGTAATTTTCTCTTCGACTTGTGATGAATGTCCTCTAGGGTTTGATGGAGTCCTAGTTTGGTTTAGGTGTGCCGAATGGATAGTAGAGTTGAACTTCAGTCGCAATGATTGCAACTGTAATTTGGTGGCATTATGACGGGTTAAGGGGGTTTAAGAAAGCGATATGCGAGTCCAGAACAAACAGAGAGAACTGGTCCTCTATACGGCTTCTTTCTCCTCGCGACATTCGACAGTTGGGTCACTTAGGACTTGTCTGACTTGTGAAGACTCATGACCAACTTTCTAATGTCAATTTTACTTGTTTTGTGTCTAGGCAATGATCAATGCTTGTATCTACTGCCATTATCTAACTACTAGAAGCCGCAATGATCTTATCTGCCATATCCGGTAATGTGTCGGACACAATATCCATCTGTCCGAATATTTGCGGGAGCGCCTCGCCCTCCAAGGCAGTACAATAAGCCGCGTTAAATCTGCAAATTCGAAATTAGCATAAAAGCGAAATAGCAGACCAGAGGTAGAGGATCACGTACCCCACCGTCTTTGCCGTCGATGCATCCCACAAGTGTGCAGCTGCAAACCAAGGCTTAGAGCCACCCGCCGAAAGCCTCTTTAGAATAGGCTCGTAAGCCTCGGGGGTCGGCTTCGCAAGTCCAGCAGAGTCACAGGACAAAAGGCTCTCTGCCGGCATTTCCACGCCTCCCCGTGAGAAATAGCCTTGGACGCGGGCAATATCGCCGGCCGTAAAACACCACACGGTGAAGCCGGCCTCGCGTAGCTTGATGACGCACTCGGCGGCTCCCTCTCGAAGACTCAGCTTCTTCCACTCATCAACCAGGTAGGCCACATCGTCTTGGCTTGCGAAGGCGTGCGGGTCTTGGATGCCGGCGTAATGGAGACAGCGGTAGAAGAGCGCCTCAAAGACTTTGAAGAAGACGACGTATCGCCCGGACATGGAGAGATATGTATACTCGCGCTCGGCCACCTCCAGCCAGCAGCATCCGAGAAGCTTTGGCTGGATGCCCCTGGCGCGGAGTCGCTCGCCGAGCCGGGCATTGATGGCTTCGAATAGATGCTCGTAGGATACAAGGGTGCCGACGACGTCGAAGACAACATTCTTGGGCGCAGACATGGCGAACGGATGTTGGAAATACGTGGAAAGGGTAGGTGATCAGTTGGGGTTCAAATGATGATTGCTGGGCCGAAGGATACAGGCTTCTCATGAGTGACGTACAGAATTCCCGGTATCTACTCCGGTATACGAAAGTCCCAGATGGATGCCGGCCGATGGTTGATTACAACCGGACCGGCAATTTATCCCCATATCCTGGCGTGTCAATCATGGCAAATATTTGCCGTGTACAAACAGTCCTTATCAACCTTTCCGGTCGTAAGAGCTACGAAAAGGTTTCAGATAGGTGCCGGCCTCTTTGGTTAATCAGTTATGAGGGGTAAAATGCTACACAACCGGCCCGGTGATTACACTTGCTTTAAACGGTATCAGTCTCGGCGTCAATGTCCATATGCAGTAGTTCCCAGCAGATCTTCTTTGAAGTGAGGGGTACATGCCAGTGTATCGAGTCAGCCCTGAATTGCGGCGCAGCAATGAGGGCCGAACCTTGGGTTACTAACACGGCCAGCCAGATAAAATGAGATGAAGGAAAATAGCTATATGGTGGCCGTTCCGTAACGTTGCACACAGTCCCACCTGCCGTATCATCCGACGGTATTAGTGCGGCATACGATTGCTCATACAGACAAAATATGGGTTTTCGTCATCAGTAATCGTTCGAGAATGTTATCAATCTACTGATGCGATTGATAACTGAGAACAGTGGAGTTTCGACATACGTTGACTGGGTCCGGAAACCGGTCCGGGTCACTTCCTAGGCGACCAAGGTGTCTATTTACAGACTTAAAGAGCTGATGCCAGCTTCAACTGTGTCTAGCAACTCACCATTACGTCACTTTCGCACTACGATCTTCTCACTTGACAAACACATCGATTGGCCACAATGCCTCTCCCAATCGACAACCCTACGAAGTCATACTGGATCGAGGCAGCTGCGTCTCCTCTTCGAGACTTTCGCTCGACCGATGACCTGCCAATCGAGACAGACGTCGTAATTATTGGCAGTGGGTACGCAGGAGCAACTACGGCGTACTGGCTCCAAAAGGTGATATACGATAGACAGCCCCATCGAGTTCGCCAACGAAGGAACCAAAGTTCTGACTGATTGCAAGCACGCGCAAAACGGTACCGATGCCCCCAAGATGCTGATGCTAGAGGCGCGGGACATTTGCGGATCCTCGACCGGTCGAAACGGTTAGTTTCGTCGCCTATTTCGAAGCCTTCTTGAAAACTAAACAAGCATGCGTGATCCAAAGGGGGGCAACTGAGACCTCACGCCTACTCACGCTATGCGCCATGGTCAAAGAGGTTTGGACCTGACGGGGCCATGAAACTCATTGAGCATGAGATGGCGCACCTGCCTGCCTTCAAAGAACTCGCGAGCGCGGAGGGAATCGCCGAGGAGATATGCCTCAAGTTTGGGGAAACGTTTGATGCGGCCATGTCGGATGAAGCGTGGATCCGACTGAGGGGCTGTTATGAACTGATGAAGAAAGACCACGGGGACGATCACGAAGTGGTCAAATTCTGTAGGCTCATTGAGGATGTCAAGGCTGCCGAGGGCTTTACCCAGATCAAGGGATGCCTCGGGGCCGTCGTGCACCCTGCTGGTCAAGTGTGAGTAGTATCCCACTACGGGTGTACCCGAAGATGACTGACAGACAACGGCGCAGATGGCCCTACAAATTTGTCCATGCTCTTCTCCGCATCGTCCTCGAAGCAGGCAACCTCAACCTTCAAGCGCACACTCCGGCTCTGAGCGTTTCAGAGCAAGACCCGGACGGCTGGATCACAGTCGAAACACCACGAGGAGTCGTGCGAACAAAGGCCGTCGTGCACACAACCAACCGATGGGCCTCGCATCTCCTACCGGAGTTTACCAACATCATCCTTCCAGACAGAGCGACTTTGGCGGCCGTTCCGGCTCCGGAGGGGTTCATCAAGCACACTGGTGCTCAGCATTGGGACAGCGTTGTCAACGTCCGTGTGCTTTCCAACATGCAACGGGGGTTCCAATAGCTAATGGCTTTGCGTAGAATTATCATCTTCAACTTCCGCCGCCGCACAACACCATTATCATCGGTGGAGCGAGGGCTGTCCTTGTTCACTCGCCGGACAAGTGCTACCTCAACGACGAAGAGGACAAACAGTTCGACCGAGTTCCCGAATTCTTCCAATCCTGGGGTCCCTCGGATGTGGTCGGCTGGCCAGGAAGCAATCCAGCACAGCTGTGGCAGGGTGTTGACGAGGGTGGTTGCTGGACTGGTGGTCAGTCTTGCTGAAAATCTCACCATCCCCTTTCGTCGCCCACTGACATTATATAACCAGTCGACTCGGAGAGTATTGACGGCTTCCCATTTGTCGGAGCCGTTCCAAATCGCCCTGGGCACTTTGTTGCGGCTGGATTCTCCGGTCACGGTGAGTACTCATCTTCGTCGCATCCGAACGTGACACTGAGGCGAAGCAACCACAGGCATGCCTCGCATTCTGCTCTCTACCGCTCACATCACGCCGCTCATTTTGGACGCACTGGGTTGCAAATATAATGCCCCGTCCCTTGTTGGGCCGTACCCGCCTCTACCAGAGCCGTTTCGGGCCACGTCGGAGAGAATCGAAGCGCTTCAAAAAGTAGACTTTGCGGCCGTGTTGGAACAGGAACGTCAAGATGCCCTGGAGAGCGCAAAAAAGCCATTTTGTAGTAGATTTAAGTAGTTTTTAAATATTGGCCACAGATGAGTCTTATACGATCGACCTTGAGTAAGGTATAGCAAGGGAGGGAGCCTTCCCAATCCATGCCACGTCTTATTCTATTCTACATTGTGCTCTGTTACGAGCGCTGCTGCCACTCTGCAGGTTAAAGAAGACACCGTTTTCCTCACAATTTAAGCATTTACAAAGCCCAATGCTTCTGCTATTTACCTATGATTTTGATTTCCCAGCTTGGCTCATCTCACATTTAAGTTCGGCATGTTTGGTCATACACAAGGATACAAACTCATCTCGGCACAATTGCAGTGGATATCGGATATCCCTATAGGTGCTCTAACTGTCCTGACCTGTCTGGACTTGTTTCGGGGCCGGTACACCTTGTATCACACCATCCTCACCTACGTCGACATCTATGCTCGCAGGAGCCTCCGGCACCAGTCGAATGAGGAGGACCATAGAGGGAATAGCGAGGGCCAGTACCGCGCAGTTGACGTAGAAGGGAATCCTAGGATCAGACGTCGCGTTGGAGTTGATGGCGTACGAGACGGCTTGGCCGGCTGTCTCGAAGGCGCGGAACAGGCCGCCGGTGCGAGACGATGATCCGACGTCGGTCGAAAAGGTACCTAAGATCCAGTATAGAGATAGCTGAGTCCAGTAGCCGGTGATGAATATGATCAAGTACGGGAGATAGGCTTCGGCCCATCTCTTACTCGCGCTTCGATAGTCAGCAGGTAGTCCGGAAAAGAACTTGGGAGGTCAAGTCAACTCACAGTTCGTAGTCCAGTGCTGCCGTGTCATTGCCGAACTTGGAGTATTCTATGCCAATCCAGATGAAGCAGGCTGATTGGGGAATGACCCAGAGAGCGAAGGAAAGCCATGCTCGCTTGGACTGAGGCCAGCGTTTTGTATCCAGCAGTTTTCCATATGCAATGACGGCCGGGATGGTGATTGTCGCTGAAGAAAGGAATCAGTCGCATTTCAACTGTAGAGCCGTCCAATCTACTTACGAACAATGAGAGACGACAAGCTCCGCGCGCGCACTGAAAAGTGCAACGAAAGATACGTGCCCATAGTTCCACCGTAAAAGAAGGAGTAAAAGGCCGGGATGAAAACCAGCCAAGTCTGAGTGTCATGGGTTAGCAAACACGGCGGTAATTAACCGTAGGATTAAAAAAATGGACTCGCCTTTCTATGCTGCATGTGCTTCCAAAGAGCAGCAAATTCTTGCTTCCAGGTGATTCTTCCCGCGATGGAGATTTTGGAGCCGTCGCGGCGTCGAACGCGTCTGGTGGGCGACAGTAGAAAGGCCCAGATGACACCGGTGCAAGCTGTGTGCGTCGAGTAATTAGACATTGCCTTGTCTGCTAATTTGGAATGGTGCCAATAACTGACCAAAACCAACAAAGATGAGGTATGTAGACCACGTAATTCCTCCTGCAGAGGATTGGGTGTTGTTTGTGGAAAAGTTGATGGCGCCACCCATGACGCTGCCCGAGTTTCGCATCGCAGACCAGATGCCTGGGCGAGTTTAGTCAAAGAAACATATAGATAGACGCTATTGGATTGTACATACCCAGATAAAACCCCCTATCGTTTTGATACGGGTACGACAACATTGCAGTAGTCTCTGCGACGTAAAGAAAGCCCGATGTGAAACCTCCAAGGATCTATCAAGTTGAGGTTAGGCTCGCGACTCTGGGACAAAAGGGAAGCGTTCACAACTTGCATTTGAGAACAGCAGGTACCAGTCCACGCCGTACTTTGCGTTGACGTAGTACGCAGACCCCGACAGAGGCATGGCAACTGCGGCAATCATGCAAGACCACTTGATGCCAAACTTGTTGATCAAGGGACCTCCGATGAGCGTGATGACGCATCCAGACGCGTAGTTGAGCGAGTTGGCCAAGTTGGCCAAGTAAGGGCTCGAAAGACCGCCGCCTCCTAGGTTGGAGATGGCATCAGCCATAGCTGGGCCCACGAAGGAAAGGCTGATGCAAACGACTGCGATGAGCTAGGTTCTAAGGGTTATGAGGCTGATGACTTACGCTCCAAAAAGAATCATCTGAAACAGGACGCTCCTATAGAATTTAGTCAAGGGCGAAGCGCGCAGATAGGCGTCGTCGATTTCACTTCCTTGACCTTCATGGTCGACATAACTAGATACAGCAGCCAGTTCAGCACTGTCGGCGATTTTGCCATGGTCCTTCGCTTGTGAGGATGCCATCGGGAACAATAGTGAGAGAGATGGATGCTGGGGTCTGGAAGAAGCATCCAAGAGACCTCAACTTTATAATGATTAGTATTTGCCAGCCTACCATTCATCTAGGTTAGGTCGATGGCTGATCAAGCGTCATGCAAGATAGCAAATACTGCCCACGCGCGTATCGGCGACGTTGCTTCCGCTTCTCTGCAACATCAACTTGAATCGACGAACCTCAGTTCCTGTGTACCTCGATCCTATCACCGGCTAATAACAAGTTACACTCTGTGCCGGTTTCACACAGCCGGGCCGGGAACTTTTGCGAAGGAGGGACGCGGCCACTTATCTCACGGCGTCGAGCTGGCTAGTTCCGGGAAATCGTCTCCGCAATGGAAGCGATCGGCGTAGCAAACACGAGCCACGCCGCCAACAAGGACCCTGCTCGAACTCTTCGGGGGTTGTTTCTTTGGTCGCGTTCCGGGACCGGTCCGGGAACCCTTGTACGACTCAGCGTGGGCGACGAATAGGTCATGATATAACAGACAACGCCTAGCTCTCCTCGTCGTCTCCTCCTTTGCCTCAATCGGATCGCTATCAAGATGGTGCCGCCTTCTCCACTCCCCGTCGCGAACCCCACGACCTCGTTCTGGAGACGCCATCCCCACCCGCTGGACGATTACAGGTCTACCCCGGACGTCCCCTCGCAAGTGGACATCGCCGTCGTCGGTGCTGGTTACGCAGGCGTCTCGACAGTCCACCATGTTCTCGACATTTGCAAGCGCAGGGGCACCGCGCCTCCTGACATGGTCATCCTTGACGCTCGGCAAGCCTGTTCGGGGGCAACCGGCCGAAACGGTATGTTGTAATCGCCCTGAGCTTGCCTTGCCCAGGCTAAAACGGAAACAACCTCGTCATAGGCGGCCATCTCAAGCCTGATCCCTTGAATCGGCCGGCCAGTCTCGCCATCACCCATGGCATCGAGGTGGCCGCGGAGTGTGCGACTTTCGAGGCGCGAAACCTCTCCGCCGTCAAGAAGACTGTTGAAGACGAAGACATTGATTGCGATTTTGTCTTGACGCGTGCCGTCGACGTGTCCATGTCGGATTCCGGGTGCAGCAAGATGAAGTCCGGATTGGACATGCTCAGAAAGCATGCGTTTCCAGGCATGCAAGATGTGCACTTTGCGAAGGGCGCCGACGCGGAAAGGGTAGCCAGCCGAATTATCTTCGCAAGCGTATGCATGATGCTAATCAGATGCAGCTGTCGGGCGTAAAGGGAGCCAAGGGCTGTCTCTCTTACTCCGCGGGGCATGTGTTTCCATACAAGCTCATCCTCCACTTGTTGAGCAGCGCTATTGACGCCGGTGTCAATCTTCAAACACACACGCCCGTCACCGAGGCTGCCAAGTTGCCCGATGCCGAGGGATACTTTACCCTCACAACACCACGGGGCTCGATCCGTGCAAAGAAAATCGTCTACGCGACCAACGGCTACACCTCGTCGCTACTGCCCGAGTTTGCCGGCACGATCATCCCAGCCCGGGGCATCTGCAGCCATATCAAGCCTGCCAAGGATCCTGCACCCTTCCTCCCAAACTCGTACATGATTCGCTGGTCAGACACCGAGTATGAGTATTTGATCCCGAGACCTGACGGGAGTATCGTCGTCGGAGGTGCGCGGTCCGAGTTTTATCACGAGCTGGACAGCTGGTATAACAACGTCAACGATGACACGTTGATTGAATCTGCGACCACCTACTTTGATGGATACATGCAGCGCGTTTTCCAAGGATGGGAAGACAGCGGTGCTTACACGTCCAAGTTGTGGACGGGCAGTAAGTCTGCGTCTGTGATACGTTCAGCCGGTCAAGTAATTACTAACAAAACTCGGTAGTAATGGGATACTCATCTGATTCGATGCCACACATAGGCCCTGTTCCGGGACGAGAGAACCAGTTCATCCTCGCTGGGTTCACTGGGCACGGCATGCCACAGATATTCCTTGCAGCTAGGGGGATAGCGTCAATGATTATCGATAACGTGGATTTCCAAAATACGGGCATTCCAACGATATACATGGCTACACAAGCCAGGTTGGATAATCCCAAGAACTCGATACTAGACAGCTGGGGGGAAGCACATAAAAGGCCAGAAGCTTCCAAATTGTAAATGAGAATAACGACTTGTATCTCATACTTGGCACTATTTCAAAACACAGGCTTACTACTGCAACAGCTACATAAGTTCGTCTTGAACTTAATACTGGCATGATGCATCAATTAAAGAGACTGCCTCCGCAAAAATCAACATTTTATTTTCAAACTCGAACTGCTTGTAGCCAACCCATTCATAAATCGACGTATCAATACTTTTCCAACTCATTTTCTCACAATAGTAGCATTCAAATCTGCACAACCACCATAGCGATGCTAACAGTTCCTCCTGACTCTGCAATTTTCGAAGAATGATGCGTAGATTGATTATCTAGTTTCCGTTAATCTTTCGGTAAAGGAAAAACTGAAAAAAGATACCAAAATCTTCTAACATGTTGATAAAGCTGCCCAATAACCAGCTTAGATTCACAAGACAGTATCTCTTGTAAAGATCGCCAGCTTCGCCGGGCTGACAAGTCCTCAGTTCGCATTTCGGGTCGTAGGCTAGAATCGAGACGATATAGGTGGTGTTCCCGAGGACTGCAAAGATGAAGAAAAGCATGCTTAGACCTTCTGTTGTCTTTCGCTTCCAGTTCAGGAGCAGCTGAGGAATTCGAGATGCAATATACGTTGCTGCACACAGGTAGCCGAAGACTTGCCCGGTAATGTCGAATGTGGGCTTATGTGCACTTCCAGCGTCTGTCCCTTCATCTCCAGTAACCTTTCTGTGAATAAGCCACCCAGCAGCTCCTATACCAGCAACCGAAAGAATGAACACAGTGTTCAAAGCGAGGATTCGAACACGAGAAGAGAGCACTGAGGCTACAAGTGTTGACTGTGACGATTTGTCCGGCTGGTCTGAGCCGTCCGCCTCAAGCGGTTCCCGAAGAACTTGGACGGCTAAGTCATGACTGGTGGTGACAAGATCGTGTGTCTGTGGATCATCTGCTGACTTCGGGCGTCTACCAAGGATGCGTCGAACATTGAATCCTCGATAGAAGAGCGTTTGACTGATAAGGATAACGTCGGCAATGGTGTAGTAGACTGCAAGAACAAGCTTTTCGTTTCGCAAGTAAGCTGCTGAACGAAACTAGGAACCTTGCAGACGAGGTGATACGTACCATCGAGGTTAATACCTCTTGAAGAACTGATCCAATAATATTGAAGACATCTCCCACTAGCCATATGATTAAGAAAGGAAGCGACACTGCGTCGGCTTTCTTATTCCGGAAGTTTTGGATGATCTGTGGAGAGAAGACAACCACTAGCTAGGTCAGTATCCGGTCCTTTCAGGTTCAGTTGCTTTCTTACCCCAACAGGCGATTGAAATCCCGCTATGTGTGGCAAAGCCTCGGATTAGTTATTTCTCGCCCCTCTCTATCGGTTCAAATCACTTACCCAAAAATACCCGAAACGGCCTCGAGGTCGACACGGCTCATGATGACAATGGCGTATCTCGTCAATGCTTTTGTAGATAAAAAAAAGAAGGAGTAGTCCGACGTAAGAATGTGGTCCGAGGATAGATAGTAATTGAGAGTTAAAAGGAGTTATCAATTGAGATTTAAAGAAGCTATCAAGCTGGGCTTGAGAACATTTAAATACTTCTACGCAACGGAGAAGGACCACACAGCAGTGTACCGTGTATTCAGTCATGAAACATAGAGCACGTGCTCTCGTCATCTTAGCACGCTTGGTACATCACTTCTAGAAAGTTTTGTCCACAACGTCTTAGTAAAAACTTTATATTGTTCTCGAAACATACGAGCCACGATTTTAATCCCGGAGGTCACCTACATCGGGCACGAGACGGGGCATCCCTGACCCTAGCGTTGCATCAACCCAAGTCAACAAAAGGTGGCTATGTATAGACTAAATAACTAGGTGCTCGCATCTATGCATGCCTAGCCTACGAAGGTGGCGACCGTTTTTCGTATTAATTATATAAAAACAGTTTCACAATGGGACTCATCTCGATGCTTATTTCATGAGAACTATAGTGTCTGATCGTTACAACTTTGCTCCTCGGACAAGTAGCAGCGTTGCAGTCTCAAATCTAGGATGGAAAACAATGAAATAAATAAAATCCACCGACACTGCCATCGCAAGCGGGGCGATGAAGCTCTCGTGGGCAAGTCGGCGTCTCCACAGCATTGCGTGGTTTGTTTCCCAGTTTGTTTTCCAGGATCTGATGCCTGCATTGCCAACTCTCACGAAAGCTCGGTCGCCTGTCGTCCCAATTGGTATAAATCATCACCGGCGTTTCCGACAAACGTAACAGATTCTAAAGCTTATCGCTGCAGGGAGACCCAATTAGCGAACAGGGTTAGCTCATCTGTCGCCCGAGCACGTTGCTGCTGTATGCCCATCTTTGCCGTATTCTTCAAGCACAGACCCAGCACGATCCCAAAGCCCCTTGTAGGACTGGGTCTTCCTGTAAAAACTCAGTCAACTCGGGCGAGAGTGTGCTCCACTGGGCCGTAGAAAGGTATAAAAGACGCGTCAGCAATGAAGTTTGTGCGAGTAATTGTGAAAAAATAGAGGAGCTGGCTTGCTAGAGTTAATTGAGCTTTTACAGAACTCATCGGCGCAGTGGGGCATAATGTCACATTGCATTGGCTATCACAAGGTTTCCCCCACGATGACAAGTTTCCTAGGCCCGATGGTCTTACAAAGGTTGATCGAATCGACCTCTGTGTCAACAACCTATCAACGGGGTTAAGGATAGCGGTAAACTGTTCGAATGCACTGTACATCTGACGCATTGGCGAGAATCTCCCAATAGTAGCTTGATGCATTTGGTGCATGGCGTGTTGGTCCAGGTCCAACCTCTACCCTATACTGCTCTGCAATAGGGGGCTCTAGGATCAGTTAAGAGATGGTTATTAATAAGAAGGTAGTATGGCAGGTCCCAAATGAGGGTCAGCAATCGAGTAATTGATGAGTGGTCACGCAGCATACTGTTCGCCAATGGGCAACGCACTGGAGGATGGGATGGGCCATCGGGACGAAACAAGCATTCCCACAACGTACGGCTTCCAGAAGATTTCTCAATGCCAAGGACGTCATCCTTGTCAGTTACTTACGATGTATTCAAGTGGCCTGCTAGGTTCGGGGAACAGGTCCGTTGATGCATTCAGGCTAACAACCCCGCTTTGGGCCTTGCATCCGTTGCCAGGGTCGCAATCCAGGAGGAGGGCGACCAGGGTGTGTAAATGCCCCGAGCCAATCGGTCAATAATACAACACGTAATGAGAACTCTACCGGTAGATTCCCGCTAAACTAAGGCGCTTCTAAACGATATCTTTAAACCTAACCTCATCATGATTGACGCGGGAACTAACGATAGCAGAGAACAAAAAGTTGATGACCCCTGTATTCGGGGCGTGGGGAGATTGATGCGAGAAATGAACATTAAAATATATAATGAACCGGGTTTGAATAGAACCTGCCTGTTGCTGTCGGCGGTCCTTGAGAGCGGCAAAAACGATGATAGTGGCAAGGATATCAACAATTAGTACTGAGATGTAATTGATGATTTCAAGAAAGAAGGCAAGTGTATGTACGCCCCTGATTAAGATTCCCACCAGAACTCGATATGGATCCTCCGAGTCAAATAACTGATGGAATCCATCGCACCACGGATGGTGACAAGAAGATGGCGTCCTTTGATGTTTAGAAGAGTAACAGAGAGGCTCCATTTCCAAGATTTCCAACATGAAATGGCTTGGAGGAAAATCAACCATTTGTTAATAACATTAGTTTGGTAGTTAATTCTTCCCGGAGCTTCTCGCAGCAGCCATTTCACGTCTATATGGCTTGCTTCCTCACCACCCTGCTGAGTCTGCAGATGAGCCCCCTCGGATCCACGTTGATCCGCGGCCCCGCGTCGCTGACCACCCTCTTATTTTAACAAGCTGTAGTAAGGCATCTCCTACCAACTTTGTCTTCTTCTTTTATCTTGCTGTACACTCCATCTAGGGCGTGGTCCTGCCATCAACGTGGCAGCATGTCCCCAGAAGACCCGCATCCTTCACCCACACCTGAGACTCTCCTGGTCTATAGCTTGAAGCCGCCAGAAGAAGCTCGTATTTTCGGCCTTCGAGGAAGCGATATCAATGACCTCAGACCAGCCCCCGAATCGGAAACGCCCGTTTCGCCTGACGAATGGGGTTTCACGACTCCGACACCACATGGCATCTGCAAATATTGTCAACTCATGCTGCATCCAGATGCACCCAAGCTTGTCGAGCACCAACCCAATGTCCAGCGCTTGATCAATTCAGGCGAGACCTGTTCAATCTGCAACTGGCTTGAAGTGAGCATAACGCGGGGCTCGTCTTGGCTCGTGTCTCGATATCAGCAGGGTGACCCAGAGTTATGCGATGAAAGCAGTACCGCGAGACCTATCACCGTCGAATTGACCAAGCACTCAAGATACACCGCGGCAGTTGGCAGTGTTGGGTCTAGAAAGGTTTACACCAATAGCGGAACACCTTTGACTATAACGACACCGTCTCGACTTGGTAAGATTCCTTTTGAGTTCTTTCGGATGCATCTCACGCAAAGAAACAGGAGAGCTCGCTACTCGACGCTTCTGGATCCCTCACGACGAGCTGGATCGAACAGCGCCCTTCAAGCGGATGGACATGCTAAAAACCTGGCTCAACGAATGCGCAAATCACGAAACCTGCTCCGAGTCCCTTCCCACAACCCGTAACGCCAAGCTCCCAACTCGGGTATTGGACTTAAATGG
Organism: Neonectria faginata; assembly: GCA_030864175.1. Classification (NCBI taxonomy): domain Eukaryota; kingdom Fungi; phylum Ascomycota; class Sordariomycetes; order Hypocreales; family Nectriaceae; genus Neonectria; species Neonectria faginata. The sequence goes on along the minus strand of JAULBG010000004.1, from coordinate 2,243,833 downwards.
CAGCCTAGATGTACCGTCGGGATCCAACGATGTCATCACCAAACTGCGAGAGACTCAGGACGGAGAAGTGGGCACCTACACCGCTCTAAGCTACTGTTGGGGCACCGATCCAAAGCTCCATTTCAAAACAACACAGGACGTCCTGCAGGCACACAAACAAGGAATCGACTTATCCTCGATGCCGTTGACTCACAGGGAAGCCATTCTCGCGACACTATACCTAGGGATCCGATACTTGTGGATAGATTCCTTATGCATCATCCAGGACTCTCATCAAGATTGGGAAGCCGAGTCAGCCAAGATGGGTTCCGTCTACTCAAATGCACACCTCACTCTGGCAGCTACTGCTTCTGCTACGCCCGACGTGGGGCTTCTTCTTCCATTCCAGGGTGCCCGATGTGTCAACATACACGGCGAGACCACAATTGTCCGGCTGGAGACGCACAGAACCATTGACAAAGCCTCCGAGCCTCTCAACACCAGAGGGTGGACGCTTCAAGAAGCCGTGCTATCATCGAGACTTGTCTGTTTTGGCGAAGAGCAGTGGCTCTGGAAATGTCCCAGCCGCTACGCCACAGAAGACGGGCTGATTGACGGCCCACGGTTCATCGACAATGGCCTGATCCAGTGGGCGGATGTAGTGCATCAAGCCCCAGGCCAAGACGGGAAGAACTATCTGAAACACTGGTATCAGATGGTTGTCAACTACTCAAATCGTCGCCTGACGTATCAAAGCGACAAATGGAACGCGCTCGCCGGCCTAACTTCCATGTTTGCAAGGCAAACTGGCTATCAATACTTGGCAGGATTATGGGCGGAAGACTTGGCCACCGGCTTGATGTGGGAAGCAACGTCTCGTGGCGTCACCCGCGAGCCCGGATGTATCCCATCATGGTCCTGGTTGTCGATGAAAGGAGCAATCAAGGGCTACGGACACCAAACCTCAACAGTCTCGATGATCGAGCTCCTGGAGGCTGATCAGCAATGGGAAGGAGTTCCACTTGCATCCCCACTCAAGGTCGCTCGCCTGACGGTCAAGGGACGGATGCTTCAGGCAACATTAGGGAAGCGCTCTGTGACGCAAGAGTCGCGACATCACATCATCGCGGCGCCACAAAGCGACGAGATTTTTGGAGAGGCCTTTTTGGACAGCAGACTTCCTACTGACCACGACATGTCTACTGTCTTGTGCCTTTTTGTACTTGAGGTGCCAGAACAAACGGAGCACTTTGTGCTGCTGCTTGTTCCTGCGCCTGATGGTGGTGAAGATGGCGACGGGGATATGTATAGGAGACTTGGGTTCGGTGTCATCTGGAAGAAGTCTAGGTTTTACAATGAGGAACAGCACGGCAACGAGACTTTGGTAAAAGCCTCTTTAGGTACTGCAGTGCTAGTGTAGATGTCATCCAACTGCAGATGCTATGTATCTATCGTTGGATTTTTGAGATGTTGTGATTTGATCTCGTATGGATCTTGAATTCGGTGGCATAGGGAGATCCTGATTGAAGCCTGTGGCATAGATGATGCACGAAATCCGGATCCTTCCAGAACTGGCTAACAACAGCAGTGACACCTCTTCTGTGCTTTGGTCCTTCATACCGCACTTAATACAGGCTCTGATGGAGTTTATCTTCTGACAGTCGATCAGTCACGGTTTTTCTACGGCGGCTTCTACTATGCACAATAATAGAGCGGCGAGATCTCAAGCAAGAACCTTCCTCTTCTCAGCGTAAAAGCTCTTGGCTGCGCCGTAGACGGGATACCAGTGTTGGCTTGACAAGTTGCCCCAGTGCCTTATTTGGCATCTGAAGAGCCAGTGGAGTGCATTGTCGAGAGACAGGCTGCAGTGAGAATCATCATAGTGCAGATTGTGTCGTTGAGCCTTTTCTGTGAGTTCGCCATGGCCTGAGTTAGGGACCCAAATGGGACTAAATTCGTCAAACGATAATGTACATGTCAATCACTGAATTCGAGACAACTTCACGGATCAGTTTATGAGGGTAAAGATAGGTTTGAATGTGCCCTAAACAAATAATCGGTGGATGTGAGTAAGCTGACTAGAGACCAAGTGAACCTCCCCCTAGATACCCCACTCTTGCCAAGCTATCAATCTACCAGAGGGATAAAGGAAGCCTGGCTTGTATCCAATCAAAACCGTACATCATCCACATTTCTCAGCCTAGGTCAGCCTGCACATCTTTAACGATAGTCTCAAATGAAGGCTCATCGGAGTATTCGCGTGTCCAGATACTCGAACCATCTTCTATGAGTTTGACCTTGTACTTTGAAGGTTCGTCGATGGTTCCATCCTTTTTCTTCTTGGGCTTTGTTGTCATTGTCTCCATATGCCACATCCCGGTGCCAAGTGCCAGCTAGTGTCCATGAGCCTGTCATACTATCGGCCTCGAGATTCTTGACATAATCTGACACCTTCTGTTCTTTGCCCTGTGGGTTGCACTCGTGTTGGCCTACTGAACAACGAGGTCACGGAATCATGGCACACTTGCACATTCTATGCAAGTCTCGATGAATGGATGGTCTTGCTAGGCGAATTGCAACGAAATCATGCTGAGGTATGGTCACATGAGGGAAAATGACTGGAAGCCTGACTGTTGTTAGATTGCTTGGCGTAAGCTGACGAGACGCCGCTGATGCCTGAGACCTCAGGCAACAAAGTGCAAGTATCCACGCCGAGTAACCACCACCTTTCCTTCAACAACAATAATCAAGAGCAAGTGTTTGAACACTGCATTGCCGCGAAAGATGGAAACTCCTGATGCAGGGCCCGGAAGCACGGCCGACTTCATATATCCCATCGACAAGGTCCTCCCATTGAAAGCCAGCCTCAACAATACTGCAAACAACCAGCAGACACCACTGCAAGTCAAGGTGAAACAGCGAATAAAGCCATGGACGCTTTCTTGCGGCATGGTAGTTGAGATTGAGGAAAATCCAGATGGACCAGAACCGCCAGAGGGCTTGCGGAAGGGCGACGAGGCGTTTCTCAAGATATTTGACCGCAGATTCGCGGAGCAGCATCGACAAGACAACGTGGTGGATACATGGTCCGAGGATGTCGAAAACGTGTTTCTAGCCGGCTTGCGCTCTGGAAAGACGGAGGGCTTTCTGGATAAGCTTCATACCGTCCCAGGTTTCCAAAGGGACACCGAGGACGACTGGGATACGGCGGAAAACGAGGCCTACCTCGCCGACGAACTACAAAAGTGCTTTAACTCGGAGATTGCGACATACTCCCGCCTTCAAGAGCACCAGGGAAAGATTATCCCTCGTTTTTTAGCCGCCATCACCCTCGGTGTGCCCTCGCCTGACGCAGCCCTCAATATGCAGCAGCAAGAAATCTATCAACTAAAGGGCATCTTGCTGGAATACCTCTTGGGCTTTTCTCTATCTGCCGTAGTACAAAATGCACCCAAATCTTCATGGCAAGACATCGTCGACCAAGCGATTCGGATAGTCCATGTTATCGGTGACAACAATATCCTCAACGCCGACGTTCGCCCGGACAACTTTATAATTGTCCCCGAGGACCAGGCGTACCGAGTTTTCATGATAGACTTTGGACAGTGCAGACTTCGGAGAGAGGACGAGTCTGATGCCGAGTGGGGACGGGCGAAGTGGACGCAGGATGAAGAAGGTGCCGTAGGAGCTGTGATGAGATCGAGGCTGAAAAAGGTTGGCTTCGAGCTTCGGTTCGAGCCGTCTTGGAGATATCTAGCGTGGGCTCCTGATGAGGACGACTAGGGCTGTAACTAAGACTGATGGTGAAATGGACTTTAGGACAAGGATGTGCAGTAGGGTTCTTTTCTATCAAGAACACCAACGTTCAACTGAGAGACCAAAATTCGTCCGCTCTACTACGACGGAGAGCATCCCCAAGTCAGAATGTCCAATCCTGGCAGGGGCGCCTACTGTAACACTCAAGTACAAGCAACTCTAAACATCAGTTTTTCATTCTTGAATCAAGATAACCTACTCTTGAACCAACATCCTGACGCTTCCCTAACCCATCACGACCTCCTACTCAGGATTCCTACTATATCATCCTTCCCACAAGCACTCGCAACATCCAACGCGCTCCTCCCCTTGGAATCCTCCTTCAGTGGCTCCGCTCCTCTGACCAGAAGCGTCTCGAAGAGAGCCCTGTCGTGACCTGGCCGTCCGCCGTAGGGCGACTTCTTTCGTGCAGTGATGATGTGCAGCGCTGTCTCGCCCTCATGGTTCACGGCCGAGATATCGACGCCACTGTCTGGTGGAAACAGCTTGTTGAAGTGCTCAACATGGCACAGTGCTGGATCTAGACGTCTACTGCTCCATCTTTCAGGGGATGAGAGATATGTGTGCAGCGGAGTGTTGCCAGCGTTGTCGGTATCGTTGATGGAGGCTCCTCTTGCGAGTACCTTTTGCCAGAGGGATGAGCATTGATCAAAGTAATCCTTTGGTAGTTCCCTCATATTTGGTGTGTTCCGGCAAAGCCTTGCAGCTTTGAGACATTGGCTTGAGACGTGATGCAACGCCGTGAGACCGCTGGGATCTGGTTCAGAGACTTGAGCCCCTTTGGATAACAGCAGGTTGCAAACACCTGGCCGTAAAGTACGGAGGGCGTGGTGAATCGCTGCACATCCCTGATTGTCATTCAATCAAAAACTAGGAGCAACTTCTTCCCTGCTGATGAACTCGATGAGAACGCCGTCTGGCATACCAGGGTTGTCTAGAAGGTGATGGAGCGCCATCTTTCCGTCGCCATCAGCCAACGTGGCATCAGCTCCACAGGCGAGGATTCGCAGAGGAGCACATTGAGTTTTTGGACACTTTATGTGTTCAGAGTATCCAGAGACCATTCCTTGCCAGCAGCATGCCGCCATCAAGACGGTTTGACCAAGCTGGTCACGTCGGTTAAAGTCGATTCGTGACACGCATGGTTCCTGGAGCAGCGTGTCTGCGATGTCGTACTGGTCTGGGAGCTCAAAAAGAAAGTGAATCATGGTCTCTTTGTCGTTCAAAGGGAGATACAAGTCCGCTCCACGCTCCACGAGGGCGCGAAGCAATGGCACTGACTGTGAGATGTGGCCCCACGTCTTCTCGGTTAAGGCAGCGCACAAAAGTGCATAGACCTTGCGAGGCTCCTTCAAGGAATAGCTGATACGACTGCTGTGGCAGTTGTCGTCGACAGTGTTGACGCTGAGGCCGTGATCAAGTAGTGCCTCGAGTGCTGCTAGGTTCTGATCGTAAATGGCTTTGAACACCGGACTCCGATGTCCGACGGTAGGGTCCGCCCCCAGTTGAAGCAGTTGCTTCATGGCATCTCCTGAACTGGACGCCTTGTGGAGAGGAGAAAGACCTTGATTGTCCACGATGTTGAGATCAGCTCCGTGGTCGAGAAGGATACGCAGTGCTTCTGACCTCCAGAAGCCTTCGATACGCTCGGAGCCGTGCTGCTTTCCCCGAGCCGCGATGTGGATTGGAGACTGGTGCTCTCCATCGAGGGCATCGACGTCAGCACCGTGGGCGATGAAGTACTTCATAGCCCCCAGCTGCCAATGGTGATCCGCCGATGCGAGGATATGGAGTACAGTCCCTCCTGGGGCCGGTTTCCCTTTATAGCTGCCGTTCACTTCGCTGTGCGCAAACTGGGCGTTGACGTCAACATGAAGCTTCTCCACAAGATGTTGTATCGTGAGCATGTTGCATTCCGACTGACGACATGCCATTTGAAGGGGTGTCAAGATTTCAACGCGATTCTCGTTGACTCCTCGCCTGTTTATCTTCTCTTTGACTGACTCGTGAGTGCCATAATAGGCTATCACATGAGACAACCTCTCGATGAGTTGAAGATGACCGGGTTTCATGAGCTCTTCAAGAAGAGCATAGTACGAATGGCTCGTCGGGTCAGCCTCAAAGCCTTGGTTGATCACCATGACAGCGTCATCGCGAGACATAAGCTCCAGGAACCGCGCTGGATACTTGACGACCTGATCAAAGGCAGGCTTGTCCCTGTTCAATATCTCCAAGCAAGATCTTGGCAGCATCATGGCCATCTGGGTTTTCATGTTTTGCTGTATCGATTGTACGGAACCAGCAATTCTACGATTGCCTTCCAGAGGCTTTGTTGCTGCGTCAAATAGCTTCTCGTCTCGATAGAACACATCAAAGAACTCGACACAGCCCTCCTGCATCGAAACGTCCAAGGCCGTGCAATGTGAACAATTGGTGGCAGCAGGGTCCAACTTGGCATCGAGGAGCATCTTCAATATGGCCCCAACAGCAGGGGCTGGCGCTTGTGGCGTGCTATATCGACTTGGGATCCACTGGCGTACTCGAGGATACTTGATAGAACCACTGGGCCGAAGGGGATCTTGTCGTGGGCCTCGCATCCATTCAAATGGCTGGTCCTGGAAGTCCCAAATCTTCTGCTCCGCGGTTGCCTCGGCGCAAGCATGAAGGAGGGTGCACCCGTGTGAGTCGACGGCGTTGACATTCCCACCATGCTTGAGGAGAAGTGCCACAGACTCTGCTTCCCCTGAGGCACAAGCATAGTGGAGTGGCGTTCTGCCAATGTCGTCTACTTGGTTGACGTTGACGTTGCCAAGATGGCCGAGGATCTGAGAAATGATGCTGGTCTTTCGAGCTCGACAGGCGAGATGCAGAACATCCTGAGAGTTTGTTGTCAAAGTGCTTAGATCTGCCCCAGCGGCCATCAGCTTCGATACTTGGATCCCAGAACTCATGACAGCCAAGTGCAATACAGTCAAGCCATCATTGTTTCGGATCTCAAAGTTGACGTCGTTGCCCTCCTTAATGGCGTCGATGAAGTCGGCGTACTGTCCACGGGAGTTGTATTCTTGCCAGGAGTTCTTCATAAACAGATGCAGTGCAGTGTCGCCCTGTGTGTTGACAGCGTTGACGGGTATACCGAGACTGATAAGCCACCGCACATGCTCTGCTTCCTTTGGATTCACGAGGTAGAAAGAGGCAGCATGATGAAGGAGTGTATCTCCGTTGTCGCTTGTACTAAGAGGATCTAAACCTTCAGAAAAGAGGCTTTCCAGCACGATACGTGTTTTACGGTCTCTGGGGATGAGCAGATGGATGGCATTATTGCCTTTGTTGTCCAAAATGTCGGTTCTGGCTCCATGTCTTTGAAGGATGTGCCGTTTTCCGGGTTGGGCGAGGCAGCAAAGGTAAAGAGAATGGCCATTCTTGGTTTTTTGATCAATGTCCATGCCTGCTGCAAGCATGAGCTCGAGAATCTCGGCAAACTTGGCATTGTCCCTCTCGTTGGCCAAGGAGAACCAGCAATTTCTCTTCGTGAATTCAGATTTGCACTTTGAGAATAACAGGCTAAAGTGTTCAGAGCCAAACTTGGTTGAGTTCTTGCTTATTGGGCTCCAACCATCGTTATATCGACATTCGGGATCGGCGCCGTTGTCGAGAAGGAATTTGAGAATGGGCTTTGCGTTCTCAACACCCGCCTTTCCCACATAGTTGGAGGAGTTCATAAAGATGTGAAATGATGTTTCTCCTTTGCTGTTTCTTTGATTCGCATTGGTCCCGTGCTTGATGAGAAGTCGCACAGCTTCGAGGTCCCGGTTCCCGTCTGCGACAACATGCAAAGGAGTATTTCCAAGGCGATTAGCGGCAACGAAATTAGCCCCTGCATCCAGAAAGGCCTTCAAGGCTGGCACATAAAGACCACTGAATGTAAGGTTGTCCGGGGGCTGAACTACCTTTGTCAAGGCCGTGTTTCCGTTGTCGTCAGGCTGCTCGAGATCTGCACCAGCCTTGATCAGCATCTTCAGGATGGCGAGGCAGGCTGTGCTGTTCTTCTTGTTCCACACGCGGACCAAGTCGTGCAACGGTAGTGTCGCTGGCTTCCGTGGACTGCCGTAGACTGTTTTTATAGGGGAGTCCCATTTCGACATCTTGTGAACATCTGCACCACGATTGATCAGGGCCTCGACGCATCTGGCATTGGCCGAGACACACGCAAAGTGAAGGGCAGATCCACCTCGATGCGACACGTTTGCCGAGATCTCTGTCTTGTCGAGGATAGCCAGGACACAGTCAGCTCGGCCGAATCTGCAGCATTCGCAGAGAAGCTGTTCCAATGTCTCTGGGCTGCAGAAGGGAATCATTGCCCTGACAGTTTCCATGTGCCCGGCCTCACTGGCGTGCATAATCGCATTCTCTCCCTCAATCACTGACAGACTGCTGGACATAGGATCCGGTGGTCCTCTAGGGACATCCTGACCGTGCTTGGCTCGACTGCTGCCTCAAGCAAGACTGTTACCACTGACGCATGGTTCTTCTTTGCGGCAAGATGAAGCGGCTACGAGCCATTCGTAGCTGTAGCATCAGGGCTACATCCATGCTGGATGAGCAGTGCCACAGCCTTTGCATGGCCATTATTAGCGGCCTAATGAAGAGGGGTGCGTCCTTGGTCGTCAGTCGAGGAGACAGATGCTCCTTGCTGTATCAACTCTCTGGCAAGCTCAGACAAACCAGCAAATGCGGCCATGTGGAGAACTGTTGGCACGTTGCCCTGGAAAGTCCGAGGATCCATCGTCTTTTGAGACGGTGCGAGTATCGCCGCGTAGAAACTCGGTGAATGAGTGATGAATGACTTGCAAGGTCTCATCCTCTAAGACTTCAATGAGCGGTCCGCAGCAGGTACCAACGAGGTCTTTGGAGCCAGAAGGAGCGCTGAGATCCGGACGAATGAACTTGATGAGACATGCAAGTTCGTTCAGCCGCAGAGGCCTGGATGAATAAGTGACAGCTTCAAGAGCAAGCACCTGAATGTCTGTGCCGATGTCCCTCTCTTGACGCTGCTTGGCCAACATGCTGGCGTATGTCTGCTCCAGGCCAGCAGGGAGGGATTGCTCGAGCAAACTAATGTCCATGGGACCGTTGGTTGCAAGTGCATCTTCCAGCTGATCCATGGTGAGCTTGGCATAGAGGAACAAGCCTTCAGACCTTCTGGCGACCATGTCGATGAGCTGCTGCTTGACCTGAAGCTTATCGTCGGACAACGAGGCGGTATCAAATCGATGGCGCAGAGACAAGAAGATGTCGGCATGGACAAGGCGCTGCTGGAGGCTAATGTGAACAATCGAAGAGTCGTGTAATGCGCTTTGAAGATTTCGCTTGGGCCTGCTGGTTATGAGAAGCTTCAATGATTGAGGACGGTGCGTAGCGAGACTATTGAACTTGTCGAGAAAAGGCCGGTTCTCAATCGTCATCTCGTCGAGAGCGTCTCCCACGCAGTACAGCTTTGGAACGCACGATACTCCATCGAGGAAGACGTCAATTAGATCATTGTCCGACGTCTCGTCCAGCTTGGTGTTTGGTGTTGAGGCGAGACTGGAGGGCAGACTGCAGCTTTGGAGAGTACGGCAGAAGCTGGGCCAGCCAGTCCTGGATGAGAGAGCGCGGGGAAAAATTGGCTGCGACGATGTTTCTGAAGAAGAAGAACAGCACAGGACAGTTCTCCGTCGTCCGCAGGTGCTGGATGATGGACGCTGCCATGACAGACTTGCTAGCGCCCGGAACGCCCTTGATCCAGAGGCTACCGTGGTCCGGAGAGTCATGCCGTTTTCTGTACTCGTCCGTCTCGCAGATCTAGAGGCCTGTACCTGGAGCCTGCGAGGCGAGATGACGGCGGAATTCGCCAGAGTCGGCTAGATAATCGGTGGGTTGAAGCCATTCGCGTATCTGGGCGAGAATCTCGGGGCTCAACGTGGTCTCTTCATGGTCCACAAAGTCGTATTCGTCTGCAGTGTTTGTTGACCTTGGCATGATTGAAGATGGATTGAAGATGCCAAAGGGATGCGACAATCTCAACGTTGGCTTCAAGCTGATGTGAAGAGGAGATGATAAGAATGAAATAACACAGGAAACATGCTATAAATAGTGAGTGATGTGGCGGAGTTAGGCAACAACTCGATGGGACAAGAACATGGGTCTCAGCTTGTTAGGTCATGGCTGGTGCTGGTCGCACTGGTCAACACTCTTGGCAGGTTACGCACTGCGGATGACCCAGGTCTAAAGTATCCAACGAAATTAAAGGCCGTCTTGTGTACTGAGCGATGCATTTTGACGTTTGTTAGCTCGTGAAGTAGATGTCTACGATCATAGGAGTATAATCCTGTCGCGTACGACTTGCCAACTGGTTGCCCGTGGAGAAGCATGGCCAATCCATCGCCGTTGATCTTAGTTGCCTCAGTTGACCATGGTTGTTTCTGCTTGGAAGGCTTGTGAATTTCGCCAAGGCTAGAGCGAAGCTGCTTCTGTGGTCTGTTCTCGTGGATGCCCCTGATGTAGGGCTTTACGAGGTCCTAGATATACATTTTTGAAGCATCCTTGTCGACCATGTCGTCAAAGAGAGGGCCATCAAAAGAGGCTTCTTGAAACCCATCAACATGAAGATAGCCTTCAAAGAGCCGTTGGTTTGTCAGGTCTACATTTCATGTAAGGCAACCCACGCCAGGTCTTTGCCCTGAACAAGAAAGCCTCGACGATAGAATCGCAGAGGAAATACTGATGCACTGTCAAGGCTTCAACGTTCTGGAGGTTGATGTTTGAGCAGCCAACAAACTTTGGCTTGACAGTGTGACGATATATCCCGCTCCTTACATTTGTCACAGCTGTAGATCTTGAGCGGACTTGAAGGGTGGGCAATTGAGTTAATGAGGATCTTGCGCTCTTCTGGATATCAGGGGAATGGACGGCTATCGACGATAGCAAGGTCATTACACTATAAGGATTAGTTGGCCGTTCTCATAAGCTGAATATTCAGAGAGCCTCGTTGCTTACGGATTTTCGGGGAAAAGTGGTCGTGAAGCCGTCAAAGTGGTGAGAGCAAATCTCGCGCCTAAGGCTATACCACTTCTTTCCGCGGTTGATAAGATGTTCCTTGATGAATGGAAGACTTTCTCCGTCAACGTCGTCTGAGAAGTGAATTCAATCGTAGGGGAATGCTGGTAGGTCGACAATCTTCTTCTCCCAAGCCGGTCAAAGTCGGCATCCATGTTCCAGAGCCGAACCCTGTAAAAGCCGGCAGCGTCGTTGATGTACGTAATCTCGACGCCAGCCATGACAAAGGGTTAATGCTCGTTGATGTTGTAGCGGTCAAAGTACATGTCTGCTCTCGGCCGGTCGAGGAGCCAGAGCATGTCAAAGGCATGTTGTTCGCTCTCTGCATCAACTTCTGCCTGGATCCGCTTCTTGACAAAGCCTTGAGCGATGGCAATGTGCTTGCTCGCCCAGCGAGTCTCTGGCGGTATTCTGTGAGTTGCTTGTCGAAAAACACAAAGATGCTGTACGGCTCAGCGACTCGAATGACACTCTCCAACTAGTACACGCCTGGAAAGTAGTCGACAACGCATCGCAGGGCTTCGGCAACGGCAGGCGAAAGGATGTTGATGTAGTAATGTCCTCTTTCCACCACGGTGTTGGCAATGTTTTCCACCTTGTCCGAAATGGTATCAAGGTTTAAGAGTTGGACGTCGATGTATTCCAGAAAAGTCGGCTCTCTTGGATCACCGACCACGTCTGGATTTGCGTCAAGAACCACATTGCTGCCTCCATTCCCACGTACTTAGTCTTGTACCTTATCGGGCCGTTGTTCTCTGGTATCTACGTCATGTCCATAATGGGCCAGTAGCGTCGCCTTTGTTGAGTGCGTACACAGTGGGTGACGAAGGATGGAACTTAACATGAAATAGAGAGACGAGGCACTCACCTCGCCACAGGCACCGCTCATATAGATCCTCGAGAGCTAGTGTAATGCCACCCACCCTAGGCAACAAACCCTCTGTTCACGGGCATTCTGCTAATACAGGCACCAATATTGGGTGCCAAAAGTGAGCCACTTCTGATCCTTGTATCTCGTATCTAAAGTCGCACTAAGCGCTTAGCCGCCTTGTAGGATGCAGCCACCAGTCTTTGGTCATCAGTCATCAATGCGTGACAACATTCTGCCTTGTTGTGGCAGCGAAACGCCTTGTCGAGTTGATCGGTGGCCACCTTTTCGGCATTTAGATCTCAGCCACACAGGACAAGGACGGAGTAAAGTTGGTCCATTTATCTTTGAGAATCGGCAGTTGAACCTGGGTTTTCGAGGCGGCTAAGCGTCAAGGATCACCCTGGCAGACTAGAGCGTCTTGGCCTCCTGGGTGAGGCGTAGGTCCGTTCCTGCTTACCCTACGCCGGCAGAGTCTATCGTGAGGTTTGGGAAATACAATTGGGCCTGGTGAATAAATAGAAGATAGGATCTAATTCGTCGTCTATGGGGTTCTCAACTTGAATTTCCCTCTTTTCCAAGTTTCAGAGGGGGCTAGGGAGCGATAGGTAGCAAAGCATGGAAAGTGCTTGAGATGGGTAAACAGACGAGACTTGCAAGAATCCAAAATCAATAAAGCTGGTGGTGTTTTTTGGGTTTCCGCTTCCGTTTCCGCTTCATTGGGTTTCTTATCGACGATGATCCGGAGGAATAGATCATTTTTGGAGCAACTCATTGCTGTCTAGCGAGCCTGTAAAGCCGAATTGCACTGGCACCTATCGCCACTTTCGACCATGCATATTGCTGGGATTTAGCTTATATTCAAGTGCGTCGCTAGATACTGATAGTCAGCAAGACCAACAACTCGATTCTAATCCTTGATTCCATCGTCAATCTCCGTACACCCAGCAGCAGCAATGGCTTCATTCATCGCCAACGAGGTTTCAGTATACGACTTCATCGTCATGGAGCAGGCATTGCAGGCATCAACGCCTCTTACCTCTCACGACCGAAATGCCCAACAAGAGCTACGCCGTCTTTGAGAACCATGAACGCATCGGTGTGACCTGGGGCTTCTGGAAGTATCCTGGTATTTGGTCTGATAGTTTTCTGTCTCTCTTCGGCTTTTCTTGGCACCGGTGGCCACACGACATGGATTTCGCCGACACACGCCTCATCCGAGACTATCTCGAGGACGCCGTTTGTGTTAAAGGGATCGACAAGCCTTTGGAAGTGAAGATTCCTGGAATCGAAAACTTCAAGGGCCAAGTTGTCCACCCTCAGTTCTGGACCCCGGATACCGACTATGCCAGGAAGAAGATGGTCCCTATTGGCTCTGGAGCTACAGCTGTGACCTTGCTCCTAAACCTGGCCAAGGCAGCCAGTCATATCACCATGCTACAACGCAGCCCGAGCTACGTTTTAACCGCCCCATCACGGGACAAACTCAGCCTTTTCTTCCTGCATTGGCTGTCTACTTGGCTAGCCCTCTCGCTCAGCTGGTATCGCCACAACCTTCTGAAAATCTTCCACGTCTGGCTCATGAAGACCTACCCAAACTGGGGCAAGAAGCAACTTACGGTCGCCATGAGCAAGTATCTTCCCAGCGGCATCGACGTGAACGAGCACTCAACCCACCATACGCCCCGTACAGCCAGCGCCTTTGTCTGTACCCGGATAGCGACTTTCTTGAGGCCCTTCACAGGCCCGACTGCGATATCGTAACGAACCACATAGATATGGTGACGGAGAATGGCCCTCGACTCAAATCCGGCAAGTTCCTCAAGGCAGATATGAATATCACTGCGACTGGCCTCAGTATCTTCTTCCTAGGAGGCATTCCCAAACTGGTGGATGGAGAGCAGATCAACAAGAAGATCGGCGAGCGCTACATGTGGAACGGGATGATGCTGGAGGGGGGGGGGGGGGTTATGACGGTGACCTACACAGAGACAACGGCACCACCCGGCACCTTTATCTGAGTACGACAGTTGTTGAAGGTTGCAAAGCATATCTATTCAATTGGCGCAACCTCGGCGACTCCGTACGCCGATGAAGAAGAGAGGAATCGACTATCGGTAGAGCCTGTGGCTAAGATCTCTTCGACTTATATTGTCACTGCGCGGAAGAAGATGCCGAATGCCAACAGACGTGTCGTCGTGGCGGACTCCCAAGAATTATTTTCAGGATTGGAAAGTTCTTAAGGTTGGCTATCTTAACAAAGGCTTGAAAATCACCCACACACTAAGGCTAAGCCTTAAGCCTTACTAGAATAATACGTAGTGATAACAGAACAGACTTTACATTTTATCTATATATACAAGCCCTAAAAAGCAGCGTGTCAGGGTGGTCTATCTATCGAGGCTAAAGTCATATCCGTGTTTTCGCATCGCCGTATTCCGCAAGCCAACGGGTGTGAACTGGCCCACTCCACGAAGCAAAAGGTCGCACTTGGTGAGGAATACGAGAAGGTAGGTCATAAGACTCCCCTACTTGTCTGTCACAAAGCGTGTCCGGGTAACAGCTTCTGCCCGGCGCAGCTAAGGTAGGAAAGGGTCATCAAAGCCAGGACAACTGCCGTCTTACTGCATGAGAATGGCACAGCTCAACTGCACATTTACCCTCCTTCTCCGTGCCACGTCATCGAAGGTTGGGGAACGATTGCGGCACTTATTTAATAGGTTAGCAGGCTATGGGTGGTGCAGCCGAGCAAGGCTGACAATTCGCTCAGGCCGAATTCGACGACACTCAACCACCAAGACCCCAGCTCCGGTGGGCCTCCTTGTAGAACAGAAAGATTAATACGATCTACCTACCTGCCCACGCATTACACCTCCTCCAGCTACTTGATGTTGCGTATCTTAGAGTCTAAAAGCGGGCGTACGGTACAGCGATCGAGGACTTCGCCAAGTCACATATTGCCCATATCACCAAAGTTGAGTTCTTTATCGCTTTTAAAGCTGCTTTACCTCGCTGCTATAACCCAGAAGAACACCAAGAGGGATTGACACTTAATCGGATGCATAATTAAGAATACAATTGGGGTAACTATGCGTTCATATTATGACGCGTAAGCTCAAAAAGGAACAAAAGGGAGGAATTGATTGTAAGCGCAGCCCACTCTGAGCTGTAGAGACGAATAGAGACACAGTCCTCCACATCCTAGTTGGCACGGGGTAATATCACACAGCCCCCTACACCATTTCCACCTCTGGCCCATCCCTCCCCTTCCTCGCCTGCATTTGCCGGTCCTCCAATCCCTTCGCCGCCCTTGCCACAGCCATGAACATTACCGCCAACGCCATTGCCCCCATTCACACCCCTCGGCGTGGCCCTCCCTCCCCCGCCAAAGCCGCCCTCCGCAAAAGCCTTAGCCTTCTTGTCGCCAGCACCACCCTCGCCGAACCCTCCGGCGGCGGCGGTGTATGTGGGGTCGAAATCGATTCGGAGCGTGTCCTGGGGCGCCATGTACAGCTCCTTCAGAGGCATGTTGAGCCTCTTGAGCTCCGTATCGCCGCGGAATGGCTTCACCTGGCCGCAGAGTTGATATTCGGCCGTTACCCAGGCTACAAACATTGCGATTGTTTCGTCTGTGGCCCTTGAGGCATCGAACGTATCAAACTCTTCTTGACCTAGTTCTTGTGGTTAGTAAAAGAGGTGTATGCGAATAGAAGAGGCTCGCGCACTCTGCTTGTTCACAATGGTGCACTTGAACTTGACTTGATCCTTGAAGGTCATTGTGTGGTGGGTTTACCAAGGTAAGTGTGCTATAACAGGACAAGCTTTCGCCAGAAAACAATGAATTTAAAGGGGTAATAATTGGCAAACAGCGAGAATTGTCTGGTTGGAAATCAGAGAAGCGATAACGGAGCTGCGGATGTATTAATTAAATCCACGGGAAGGAGATGGGGCTAAGAAGGAAGTTCGAGGTTAGTTACATATCATATAGCCTTGGGCGAGTTCAGAAGATGTGGCGTAATCATGCCACCAACTTCTTATCATGGATGTGCCCGCTGATGTGATTCTATTGCATGTGCATTGCATGATTGCAGGATGTAGGGTGGAAGGCGTCTAGGTCAGTTCGGCTGAAGCACTTGGCAGATAGGGTGGGTTGAAAATCTGACATCCAGTAAGTGCAGATTAGACATGAAGCTAATTCAAGAGAGGGGGGGCTGGCTGATTCAATATTTCCAATCACAAGTTCCGTGTCTCACACGGTCTCCAGTGAACAAAGCTGCCACGCTGTGGAAGCTTGTACGGTAACTCGCAGTGCATGCCTTATCAAGGCAGTAGGCATCGATGGTAGCAGGGTGACGCCACAAGTGAGGCTCCCAGCCTGAAAACTGCTAGCTGTCAGTAGTCTCATGGTTCGTCCATTGATTTAAGGGCCCACCTAGCACCCAGTGAGAGACACGGAGCTATGGCTGTCGTTCAAGATTGATTCGATACGATCGGGCGGGCCAATGTACATCCCTCCGCCAAACATACATGCGGCCCCAGTAGACCCAGCACCGCACTCGTCAACATGGTGGTTCCTGACCGATATGGACCCAGTCGATGACGATGATGTCGGCTCCGGTTGGCCCTTGATTCCTAGTCAGCGCATCAAGAGGGTTGTCGCACGGTTCCGGCTCCTTGCCGGCCCCTTGACCGAGAAGCGCGCAGAGGAGGACCAAAAGTCTTCCACCAACGTGGGCGGCATCATCATGGGCGTGGTCCTTGGCATCGCAATCCTTGCCCTCCTGGCCTTTCTCTACCGATACTGGGGCACCGCCAAGCTTTACCCGTGTTTGGGACGGGGTTCAAGACGTCGGTCCCGACGGCGGCGACGGCGGCGTCAATTGAGCCGCCCAAGGCGACATGGGAAGACGGACTCGGATGACAGTGGTGTCAGCAGGGGCATCGCTGTCGTTGTCAACCAGAACCGTGAAGAAGGCTACGGCCGGGGCAAGCCCGGGGGCCCGGGAACGCTAGGCGGCGGGGGACTTCGTGGTGGCAGCCCAAGCGGTGGAGGGCATGGAGGCCGCGGAGAAGATCTGGACGGCCAGCGAGGCGGCGGAGGGATGGGCGGAGGTGGCTTCGGGGGCGGTGCCGAGGTCGGATCCCGACACGCTGGCGGCGGTGCATTTTTCCATGGAGGGGCCGCCGCTGGTGGGCTCGGACAGGGCGGACAAGGCGGCACGGGAGGGACAGGCGGCCAGGGTGGCATGGGGGGCATGGGGGGTGCAGGCGGCGATGGCGGACGAGGGGGGAGTGGCAGCGCCGACGCCCAGGCCCAAGCCGCGGTGTATTCCCTCTTCATGTGCTGCACGCTGACGGCGCCGAAGAAGCGGAGACGTCGTCCAGGTGGCCATGGTGCCGCTGTATCTGATATATGGTCCTCAGGAAGTCCCGGTCCCGTTGAGGGGGCAGCAGTGGTGCGTCCTCCAACAGCGCCTCCCCCCGCGCCCGTCGTAGGGTGTCCCGGACCAATACGTCTTGTCCCTCCTATTCCAGGCCATCCGCTATTCATGCAGGGCCCCCGCGGGGAGGGCGGTGTTGGCCGCGGAGGCCGAGGGGGAGAAGGGGGCCAGGGAGGCCACGGTGGTCTAGGCGGACAGGGTGGGCGAGGCGGTCGAGGTGGCCAGGGAGGCCGAGGCGATGCCGTCGCCCGGGCACAGGCGCCAATCTACCCGTCGCTGATGTGCTGTGTTCTTGTTCAAGCCCAGCCGAAGCAGCGATCCCAAGCTCGCCGGGAGCGATCCCAGACTCGTCGGAAGCGCTGAGTAAAGTCTAGTTGTAGATGTATTTCGCTGGAACCCTAGCCCGTGAGCAATCATCAATAACGAACGTTACGTTCGAACTGAAATCTGCTGCCTGACACGTCGGGAACAACGGCGACCTGCATCGAGCGGGTCGACCGATTTCCAGGCCACAAGTCACAACACATATACCTATATACTTCCTGCTTCGGTGGCTATTTTTTCATATTTTTTCCCCAACGTACCTGGAACCGGCACACAATAATTTTCTATCTGCGCCTCAAGGCATCATCTGTTCCCTGCAAACCGCAAACCCTCCAAAACTTCAGGCGCCTTCGTAAAACTGAATAGGTGAACAAGCTACGCGATAAGTTGTACTTTGTTTCGACCTCTGCTTCTCGTTTCCATACCGGCCCGTCGATCCCCCTGAAAATGGCTGGTGACGATAAGCTCTCCGCATCGGACATGGCCGGCATCATTGTCGGCTCCATTTCGGCCGTCATCGCACTCGCCAGCGCCATCGTTGCCTATTGCACCTGGCAGTATCCCACCTCGCGCGTCGGCAAGGTCGGAACCGCCATCTCGAAGACCATCTCGCTCCGGGGCGGACACGGGCGCGGTGGAAATGCCACGGGAAACGGAGCGGAGGGTGGGCCTGGGATAGGTGGTTCTGTGCACGCCAATATAGGCCGGCTCCAAGAGCCTCAGGATAGGGCCGGTCGGGTCCAAGAAGAGCAAGATGTGGAGGCTCAGATAGGACGTGGGCTGGAAGAGTTCGATTTCCATGGTGGGCATGGGCACGGGGGAAATGCCGAAGGAGAAGGGCCGAAGGGAGGTGCTGGGTATGGAGGCGCTGCCTCACTATCCGTAAGATAAAGGCATTTTCCAACCTATTAACCAGGGAGTGATAACTGGCTAATCCAAAGCCTTATTAACAACCAGGGGTTGCTTGGAGTAAGTGACTTTTAATCTTCGGCCTTACCCTACATGCCTTGTTGGGGTTGTGACCAAGACTTAGTCTCTCTTTTTGCAAAACCAAAGACCACTTTCCCGGCACATTTAGTAAGACATGGTCTTTGTTAGTTATGTCCTATTAGCTCTGCTGAAAATTCTGACCTTTCTGTTAGATGTTGGCCATTGAGGGACCACTATTCCCGACTAATGCAACCGAAATGCCTTCATGATTAAGAACCACCTTTTATTGCCTTGTTTCTACTGGCGCGAATACAAAAGTTAGGACGGAAACGGGGTGTCGAGTGCTGAGCTTCACGAACTGTATTAATTTGGAGATGAATGAGAGTGTCTGAGAGACTGCTTGCGCGTGGCGGGGGGGGGATTCACTCCTCATCACTCAATTTACCCTCCTTACCGTCCAAGTTATATCCCTCAAGTGTCGAGCATAGAACAGCAAGATCCGAGCCTATCAACGGCATCATCAAAATGCTGAAAATCAAGCCACGACGACCATCACAAGGCTTGTCCAGAAAAGAATGATTCAACGAGGGGTAATAGACGAAGGATCCATTTGGCAGGTATTGCAGCGTCTTGGCACACCCCATAATTCACGTCCCCGCCTTGGTATTGTAACCTAGACGCGACTATCCCAGTCTCTAAACATGCCAAACCATTAAGCACCTTCTTTAATCGGTTTAAGCTTATCACTCGCAGCCCTAGGTGGCTCCGCATCAGGAGATGATCTGTGTTCGCGAGGATGACCACCGCCTCTTTGGACGCAGTCTATCTCTCCATCACTTAATATGCGCAAATCGGTAGGGATGAGTCTGGACATATCGTGGCGTAGGGAAGGTCCACGCGAAGCTCCGGTCGTCAGCCGAGGAGGCATAGGAGTCTACAGCCGACGAGTCTATAAGAGCTCAGCTACCTCCTTCACAATCATCCACTGAAGCAGGTTCCCACATTGACAACGGCCATCCGCGTCAAGACGTTCGAGAGACACAATGATGCTTCGAGCTACTCTCACCGCTGGCCTACTCTATGTCGGCCTGGCCACGGCACTTCGCTACGCAGACAACCAGGTCGCTCTTGTCCGAGATAGCGATGAAGCTGCTAAGCACTTTCCAGATGTTGAAGGCGTTGAGCTTTACTCTCCAGCTTTCAAGAATCCCAGTAGCGTTCAGGCAGGGTTTGAAAACGGTACAAATGGCCCGACTGATGATGCCACGTTAGGTAGGGGACATGACTATTCTACTAGACACCTGCTGATCGATTCCAGATTACTTTCTCCAGACTCTTGCTTCTCGCAATGACTGGATGACGTATACCAACCCATCTTTCATGTCCGAAGATGGCCGTTCCATCCCGTATGTGTTCCTGTCTACCTCAACGCAGCCTCAGACAAACGCTTCTGCGTCCCAGAAGCTCCGCGTCTACCTCCAAGGCGGTGTCCACGGCAACGAACCAGGAGGAGATCAACTTCTACTTGCCCTCATCGGAAAGTTTGATGCCAACTCCACATGGGCTGAGTCGATTCTGGATAAAATGGACATCATGATTCTTCCTCGTTACAACCCTGACGGCGTTGCGTACTTCCAACGCTTCCTTGCAACTGGCTTCGACCCAAATAGGGACCACATCAAACTCGCAAGCTCACAGACCCGAGAGGTCAAGAAGTTGATTGCCGACTTTCAGCCTCACATTGGTGTCGATTCCCACGAGTATAGCGCCAACCGTGCTTATGGCGTCAAGGGTCAATGGGCTCAAGCTGTGGACGGTCAAATATCGGCCATGAAGAACTTGAACATTCACAAAGACATTCGAGAGCTGGCCGAGGAAACCTTTGTGCCAAAGGTTGCTGCCGCTATGGAAGCTCACGACTTGCGCTGGAGCCCCTACATCACAGGCGTCCAGAAGGAAGAGCCTCTAGTTTTCACAGAGCTCAACACCGAGGCTCGAGCCGGCGATGTATCACTTGCCCTCAGTCAAACCCTAGTCTTTCTCACCGAGACGAGAGGCATCATGCTTGGCAATCAACACTTCCAACGACGGGTTGCAGCTGGGCTGGTTATGGTTGAGTCCCTTATCCAGACGGCAGCAGACAACGCAGATGAGGTGTACAGCATCGTGGAGGGCGCACGCGAAAAGTTTGCAGGGAGCAATGATGACATTATCATCACCGACAGCCCTCAACCTACCAACACCACTTGGAAGTTCATCGAGCTTGAGTCTGGAAACCTTGTGGAACTTCCGGTTCAGTTCCTCAGCACCACGCCAGTAGTGGCAAACCTGACCCGCAGTCGGCCAAAGGCCTACGTATTTCCCAGGGCGTGGAAAGAGGCGGCGGAGAGACTTCGAATCTCTGGAGTCAAGGTCGACAGCCTTAAAGCCGAATTTCGTGGCGAGGTCGAGGCGCTGAATGTTACGAGCGCTACGGTAGCAAAGACACTGTATCAAGGTACAGCGTTGACGACAGTGACGACAGAGACAATTCGAAAGGAAATCAGGATGCCAGCAGGAAGCTTCTGGGTCAGCACAAGACAGAAGAATGCGGCGTATGCCTTGATCACGCTGGAGCCAGAAGGCATTGACTCGTATGTCACCTTCAATGTTCTGCCCGTCAACGAGGGAGACGAGTACCCTGTATATAGAGTGATGGGCTAGTAATACATCTTGTGGGTTCAAATGATGCCGTGCCGACTAAGCCTGACTTTCCCTGCTATTATGCAAGCCATTGGCAACTGAAAAGCAGATGGGAGTGGAAAGCAGCTGAACCGGGCGGATGAGAAACTTCTGGGCGAGCTGTTTGGTGTACATCCCATTTCTCAAACTTGGCGTGCAATGCCGACTCTCCAGTTTCGTGACGGCCTTGTACACAAGGAGTCGAGAGGGATAACTCTCGTCGACGAAGATGACGGCCAGCGTGAGGAAGATTGCCTAGACTATGCCGGCGAGATATTCGTTCGGTCCAGCGCCATCTAAGCGGTGGCTCTTATACAACCATTCCCGAGACAATAGAGCCTTCAAATGGATGAGCAACTAGGAGCTTGACTCTTTGAGATTTCTAGGGTGGTTGAATAGAACCTACCGAGGACAGGCCCGCTAACCACAGCCATTGCGTAACCTGCCATTGCTATTCCTCTTACAGATGGCGAAAACAGATCTTCAAGGACGCCACCAGTATTTGTCACTGGCGCTAACGAAAATAAACCTCTAAAGAATCGTGTCAACATGAGGGTCTAGAAATCCTTTACGGTTGCGCTCCCAAAACTGAAACTTGTAGCGATAAACATGTGGATAAGAATGGCCAATCTCCAGCCGTAAACCTCACTGAGGGTGCCCAGAGAAGGGACCCGATTTCGAAGCCCAGGAGGAACAAGGTTGTACCCAGAGTCGATACTTGAGTAGAAACGTGAAAGTTGAGCTATGCCCCCAGGGTACGCGGACGAGGCCTATGCGGCCGACATGGTGACTAGTAGTTGTCAGAACCTTCTTCTTTGTTGGCCAGTCTATCGGTCGGTACAGATCTTCAGGGCCATCGAAATCAACGAGCTGATCTTCAGTCGTTTTGGCATGGGACAACGGATGGGTGAACTTAGGACTAGGCGAGTGTGGATATGTGACAGGATCAATTTTTGTCGAGAAACGGTCCTTGTCAAGCCGAGTCCTGTCCTTTAAGCGGTAATCGGGACCTGTTTCAGCATCACATCTTAATCCCCCCAGCGTCTCCGCCCCGACAAGGCCCAAACTCGGACGGACTGCTCTTAGTTCCGTATCGGGCTAGTTGGTAATGTCACTAGTCATTACCAAGACGTGGTTCGCAGAGTTTTGTCGGCTATTTGCTAGGCCGTCGAGTGCGCAAGGTGCCTCCAGATATAAACGTCTAGACGAGTCAATCTTGACATGCTTTAATAGCGGTTTGGCTATTAAGCCGAGAGCCGCCTAACATTTTACTAGAGGAGAATGCGCCCTCGGGCTCTTTATGGAACCTTTCATGCACCCGGCCCAGTAGACATTGATTCATACGGAAAACTGATCAGGCAGGTGTAGAGACTGTGCCGCCAGCCATCGGCGAACCACCGAGCCTGAACCCTTCCCCGAAGGATAACAGGGCCGAGATGGCCCACAACAGGGTACATTGCATCAGACAAGTATTGGTTGCTCAGCTGGGTCGGAGGTGTTGCAATTCTAGATGGAACGCATTGCAGATAAGATCCAACAGCTGTTGGTTCCAACTACCAGAAGGGTCTGGCCCGCATGCCAAGGCAATTGGCTGAATGGGTGGCTGCATCCACAGCGCTCTCAATGGATCAATGTGCAAACAAGGCGTATCACAAGGCAGGTTAGAGAAGGCAGAAATGACGGAGGCTGTTGCTAGGGAAAAACGAGGCGATAGAATCCCGCCTTTAAATATGCCCTTGCTTCCCTTGGAAATAGGAATGTCAACGAAACCAAGTCACGGTTGCTCTCACTCATGGTATTTATCAAGCCTCCACTATCCTCCATAGTCAACACATTTGAACTCGTCACTGCCCGCCCATTCATTTCCCTTTGATCTTGATATCGCGTCCCGGGACTATGAATGCCTGCATGAGACTAAAGCAAATCAGGATCTATATCGACAGCTCAAATGTATGCATCCAAGGCGAAAAAGCATTCGTCAAACATCATGGCTGGGTTGAATCAGGCCAAACCTTGCAGTTTGACGCTGGCCTCCTGAAGAACGCCTTGACACGGAGCTGCGGATTGCCGAAATTTGAAGACATCGAAGCCGTCATCAATCTGTATGGATCAACTCTTCCCGAAATTAACACTATATGGATGGCTATAGACTCTCGCGACGTGAAACTCCACACGTTTGAGCGGAGCTCGTGGACAAGCCGAGAAAAAGGAGTTGATGCGGAAATCATTGCGGCCTCGGTATCCGATGCCGCTGATCTGTATTACAAAGAATTTACCAGCGTCTTTATCATCGTCTCTGGTGATAAAGACCTTCTTCGCGGAGTCATGAGGATGACCAGGAGGGACATTGAAGTGCACGTCTGGTCATGGAATGACGGGCTGGCGGCGGCATATCGTCAGCCTGAGGAAGAAGATTGCCGTCGCTTGAAATACCAAGGGCTCATCACAGTACACCTCCTTGACAAAGTTATGGATGAATTCATTGTTGAAGAGATCGATTTTCGCATTGACAGGGGCGGAATCCCTCCCCACAACAGCATCGCCATTCTCGATTGGTCTCAAGCCGACATAGCCAAACTTCTTGCACGTATCCCCTTCCCGCCTCGCCGACACCACATGCAACACGAAGGAGCTTCTCAAGGCGATCTGGTTATTTTACTTCCCTGAAAACTGGATGACAGGAGCCTTGCCGAAATCTTTTAAAGTATGAGGGAAAAGGTCAAGTAGCAGAGTCTTGAGATTATGACATACGTCGACTACGAACCCGCCCGTCTCGAAAACCCCAGAGGCAAAGGAGTAGATACGAACCCCTCTCAGATACCTGAAGCCAAACGTTGCCCATGGCGCAAGTAGTGCAAATTTGGCCTCAACTGTAAAAAAGGACATACCAAGGAGGAGACGGACGACTTCAACATCTGTAGACAGCCGGGCGCAATCAAGTTTAAAATCTGCCGAAACAAAGAGTGCATCAGAAGAAAGTATTGTTGGTTCGCTCACGGGCAGGAGGAGCTGCGTTGTCCGACCTGTGACAAGAAAGGGGCCTATGAAATGAAGAATTGCCCAGAAAGAAGCTGAGCTCTATTCCGAGGTATGCCAGTTGAGAACTTAGCTATAAGCGTCACAATACCGAATCAGGAACGTTTTAGTGAGGCATCAGGAGCCAGTCTAGTCGATAAACTCTTATTATAAGATAACACTCATCTCAGAAGCTGCGTCTCAACATAAAGCTTAATATATGCATATACTATATTCTATGTGTATTAAAAGGAAGTACATGGGATGCACCGGGACCTCTACGCCCCTGGACTGTCTCGAGCACCTTCTTAGAAAAACGCAATAGCGCCCAGCGCGACGAGCATACCAGCGGGAACAATGCGTCCGGCAGCACCAGTGACGACAGGGGGCTCACCACCGGTGGGAGTAGCAACAGGGCCAGTAGGCTGAGAGTAGCCGCCGGTAGGGACGGTGGGAGGAGAGCTGGTGGTAGAGCAGGCAGTGGGGGTCTTTAAAGAGCCGTCATCGCCGAAGGGGCTGTAGCCAAGGCACTCAGCGTACTTGGCAGCACAGGTGGCCATGTTGGCATCAGGCTCGCCGCGGCACTTGTTGTAAGCATCAGTGCACTCCTTGGCGCAGTCGTGGGCAGGGACGCTGGGCTTGGGAGGGGCAGGGCCGTGAGGCTTGCTGACCGTGCAGGGGCAGTCGGTGATGGTGAAGGTGGTAGGCTCCGTGATGGTGTAGGTCTTGTTGTTGAAAGACAGCGTGGTGGGCTCGGGGCAGTAGGTGGTGATGGCGGTCAGAACCTCGGTTGTGTACACGGGCTTGGTGGGAGCAGGCTTCTCAGAGCAAGCAGTGGGGGTGACGAAGGAGCCATCGTTGCCGAAAGGACTGTATCCAAGACACTCGGCATACCTGGCAGCGCAGGTCGCCATGTTGGCATCCTTGGCACCACGGCACTCGTTGTAAGACTCGTAGCAGTGCTCGGCGCAGGCGTCCTTGGCAGGGCCAGTGGCGGTAGGCTTGGCAGGCTTGCTGATGGTGCAAGGGCAGTCGGTGATGGTGAGAGTCGTGGCCTTGGTGATGGTGTAGGTCTTGTCGTTGTAGGTCAGGGTCGTGGCGGCCGGGCAGTATGTGGTCAGAGCAGTGACGACCTCGGTGGTGTAGGCAATGGTGCCGTTGCCATAGGCGGGCGAGGCCGTGGCGACACCGAGCAGAAGCCCGGCGACAGCAGCGCGAGTAGTGAAGCCCATTGTGATGGTTGTTGGTTAGTTGTCTTGAGCGAGTGTGAAGAGTAAAGACTGTACGTAGTAGGAACGAGTGTGATAGTTTGGAGCAAGGCTGAGGTAAGAAGGGCTTTAACTCTCAGGAGTCGGGCTTTTATACCCTTTACCGGTCGCCTTGTTTGGGAAATGGCACCGTATGAATCCCCTTTGTAGATACGCTAGATGGCGATGATATCATGAAAGCTTCTAGTCTAGATCTTCTGCGGTAAACTTTGCCTTAGAAACAACGCTGTCCCAGGTTTTAATTGGGCCGTCACAGAGATTGTTTCACAATACGAGGTCTAAGGGCCCTCGGACCCGAGATCCGAGGGCTTTTTGTGCCATACGAGGAGCCTCCTGGTTGGTCGGTACCTGCAGACGGGTTATGCATTGGCCTTCTCGTATTATTTAGTCTCTTCATTTCGGTTCGGCACATCGGCCATTCCGAGCTGAACTGCTGCGGGGGAAGCGGGTAATCAATTGGAAACGTGTCGAGGCTCACAGACCGTGACAACTTATTCTTAGAACTTGGCCTCCTCAATCCGATCCCTGAGCCCCTGCTACCGTGTTGGGCTGGTGAAAATAGCATCAATAGGGTAGCTCATGCGATGTTCAGAGGGTCGATGAAATTCCATCAAGGTTCGAGGGACAGATGGGGGATGGGCCGTTCTAATGCTCTAATCTGTTTCGAAAGGGACCATGCACGTCATTTTACCCCGCGTGATGTACCCTTTTTAAGGCTGGGACGAGTAGTTACAGCTGAGAAGCTGAGGGAGCGTGTATAAGCCTGCAGGTTCAATCTACATTCTACTAAAGCTGAAAGCTGAAAGCGAGAGACTAGCTGATGGTCAGATTGGGATCCTAGCAAACCATTACCACAAGTCAATAAGTATGTCGATTGGTCATATTGCGTGTGAACGGCTGAGATATTCATCATCCATCAGCCATAAATGCTATATGAGACAGGATAGTATGGGACGGAAAGGGACAAAAAGCGCTGCGGCTCATATTAGAGCGCGGCATGTTGAACAATCCGGCGGCCTAACGCATCTAGCATGCATCCACGGCACCCTCATAACACGGATAGGCGCATCATTCGGGCCATATGTTATGCGTATTCGCGCTTTGACCTTTCGAAGGACTGTGATACAACTCCCGTATCACACTGCTTGGGGGTGCCGTAGCCTGGAATACTGACGGGCGGTGATGGTTGTATAACATGTGCGTAAGCTTACTAATATAGGAACAAAGGTGTCTCAAGAATCGGATTTACGTAAAGACCCGATTGGAGAATCGTGTGGTGGTCTCGCGGACGTCACATTTACAGTCACATCTGTTTCTAGACAGGCAGTAACACAGCCTATTGTCTATACGCTCTCTGGCTTGCTACCTTGACAAGAGAGACAACTACTCAGACCCGTGCCTCAGAGGTTCAATTCTTCCAATTAAAGGTAAAGATACTTTGTCTGAAATGAAGCATTCTTTGCTGACTGCTGCGGGATACGCCAACATTTAAAGGTTGACTCGCACCTTGGGTGCGAAAGATGGTTTGTTCTGTGATGATGGTGTAGTATAGTGGTATTAATTTGATTCGTTATGCTTAGCTCCTTTCCTTCTCCTTGCTATTCAGTCTCATTACATTCTTCCTCTATTACAAACAGCTGATCTGTGTGTTTCCGGGTGTGTGTGTCTGAACTCATCACGCCACGAGGCTGCGGGTGTTGAGTGGTAGCGTTACCCTGTAGGGAGGTCGGATTGCGGTTGTGGTACTGAAGTTACCGACGCCTACAGGTCAGATATTAGTCAGGAACGAGAACCTATGTTATCAATGAAACCTTGCTCTTACCTCGTAGTTAAACACCAGTTTGCCTCTCAGAATCTGAAAAGCTTGAGTAATAGCTTTCCAACATCCCCGTACCCAACGCAACACTCGACAATGTGCACTCGGCATTTCAGGCATTTCGGTCGTTTGATGCTCAACGCCCTGTGCCAAAGTATTGTTCAGAGCCGGCGGGTGAGCATCGTCGCCAGAAATTGCTTCCGCTTCCCCGTCTGTAGGAACATGGTTGGTAGTGGTAGTGGGACGAGTCTCAGCTGGCACATCGGTAAGCCTTCTGTAACTGCGCCTGGCATCGTCCTCAAGTTCCAGACTATTCTGACCCTGCGAGCTTTCAGCCAAGGCACTTCCAGTTGTTGATCTGGGCCGTTGGTTGTCATCCATCAAGATGGGCCCATTATCAGTTGCTCGGCCCATGTAACCCCCTGTATGAGATACCAGAATTTCCTTGTCTTGCTCGGACAGAGCTTGGTTCTGCTCTTGGTACGGCGTAACTTGAGTCTTGTCCTATGTAGATTATTTAGCAACGGGCTACCTGATGACGGTTATTGAAAAACCTGCCGGATCAGTCCTGTCTTGAAAGATAGGCTCTGCTGTTGTCTCTTTCCCTACTTGAGAGCGTTGCAGTGAACTTTTGATGTTTAAAAGCTCAGCACAAACTTGCCCAATATTGGCTCGCTTTGTCGGATCAACGATCAACATCTGTGTTATGATGAGATGAAGTAGTTGCCTTGTGAATGCCGTACACGAGTGAAGGCTGCTCAGTCTGTCAATCCACTTCACGAAGGTAGGTTAGTTGACCATATGTAGTGAATTTGTTTCTTTGAAGGCATGTTGCCCACTACTGTACCTTTTGGACAGCTTCTTTGACGATGGGGCGCTCGTTGTTGACGATGTTGAAATACTTCTCCTCTTGTACTCGAATGTCAATAAGTGGTATGTCATCTTCGAGTCGCTCAAGCTGGAAAGCTTCAACCGCTTTGAAGCCCTCTAGGTACCATGTGCAAAACTCCAGATAGACGCATCCGAGGGACCATATATCATAGCTTTGGCCTACGTGCTGCTTCATGGCTAGTTCAGGCGGGCGATAAGCCCATGTGCAGCCATCGACTCCAGAAACTGCAGATTTGGAGAGGTAAGAATGGTACTGAGTGAGGCCAAGATCCGATACAACGAGAATATCGTTGTCATCTCCTCGATTCGTGAACCATAGGATATTGTGCGGCTTGATATCTCCGTGTCGGCCGTATTGTTTATCGTCTCCGGCATTGGGGGACAGTGCGGGTACCTCGTCGTTCTCCATTCCGCCTGATGTGACGCGATGGATTCGTTTGATAGCTGTTGTTATGCCGTGGCATTGTTGAGCTGCCCATCTTTCGGCCGAGGGCGAGTGTCTCACTTCCTGACGTTCCCAGAGCTCATAGAGGTTTCCGTCTGCCCACTCAAAGAGGAAGTAGTGCTTTTCCCCATGCTGAAAAGTTAGAAGCAACTTGATTAGATGCTTTTCATTTTGCACCATAGAGTGGCACTTCTCCAAGGCCCTCAGCTCCTTGCGATACTCTTCCCGACGATCTCGAAGTTCGTGTTCTGCTTCGATCTGCTTGAGGGCGAAAACATCCTTCTTGTCAGAAGCCTTCGAATAGTTAGCAAGGGAATGGAAGAGAATGACGCTGAGTTCCGACCTGAGATTGAACGAAGTTATAGTGACTGGGATGTATTTGCACACGGTGGACTACTGCATTCTCACCACGAGACTTGCCTTCACAAGCTAGCCATGGTAAAATGGTGTTTCGATCCAGTATATACGAATACAGTTTCTTTGTTTCAAAATTGAAGAAAGGAACAAAGAATTTGCGTTGGAAATTGTACAGACTCTCAGTATCGCACCAGCGCCACGAGCGTAGGAGTGTGGTGTTGAGTTTGTTAGGGTCCCTCTTGGTATTGAACCGCGTGTGTACGGCTCCGCGTGTCAAGGGGAGATCAAGGTCGCAAATGTTTTCTTCAACGAAGTTGTCAATGGGGTAGACTCGTTCAATGCAGAGCAGAATCCCTAGAATGCGCCTTCGGCTCCCCGTCTTCTCCGTACCAATGATGTTTTTGAGTTTTTGTTGTAGCTCGTCATCGGTAACGTTTGGGTTTTTCTCGTGAAGAAGGGAGGTGATTGCATTGAGATTCAGGATGGCATCGAAAGCGTCGATGGGCAAGTACTCTTCTTCGTTGCCGAAGCGACTCCTCTCTAAACTGGCTTGAATCTTGTCGGACATTGCTCGTTCAACAGTCGATTCCGAGTCGGGATGCAGATCTTCCAGTTGAAACAAGGCGCGAAGTTCTTGAGCGTTCATGACCTTTCCGGGTTTGATGGGAGATGGTAGAGTATTATTTGACATCGTGGAAAGCCCCATGTCATTCACCGAAATGACACTGCCCCCATAGTCCGAGACAGGCATTTGTCTTCTTCCCTGGGCACCGGTGTTGGCACTGCCATTTCCATCGTGATCAGATACGTGAATGGCTGGGCCGCCTGGAAATGAATGTAAATCCCCAAAAACCCCTCGGCGTGAGAACTGGAGATGACTGTCGAGCCGAATGTCGAGCTGACTGTTCACGGCTGCTCCAGTTTCTGAAGGCGCGGTGGCATTCCGGAGCAGCGATCGGGATGGATCCTGATTGCCATTACCACTCTGTGGCTGGTGGTCTGTGATATGTGCCATTCTGTTTCGGGGCGTGGGCGGAATGCTTCAACCTTCTTGGATCCAATTTACCGGAAAATGAGAACGCTAGTGCAATGATGATATGAGGGTTGGAGCGGTAGTTCAGGCTTGAAGCTCTCACGCGAGGGATTGAGATGACAAGTAGAGGCCTGAATAAGGAGTGGTTACTTTTCAACCAAGGCCGAGGCAGACTCCTGCCCCCCTCCACCTTAGATCATGGCCTATCAAGGCTGCATTCCGCAGAATCAACTCACACCCTCAAACTGTTAGCAGATTGCTACCCGCCGTGATTAAGAGGTTGAAATGTATTCTCGACCCATGTGTCAATTTTCGAAGTGAAAGCCGAGAAATTTGTCGAGCAGCTTGCAAGCCAAACTCGCAACCTCGCCGCGCGTTCCGAGTCACAAGAGGGGGGAAGCTCGTGTATGCAGGCTTATCATCGGCGCATGACCCTCATAATACGTCATGGCTGTTACATTGACGAGCGGGCTTTGAGAGAAAACATCGTCAAGGCCCGAACTGGTTCATAAACTATTTGACGTATCAACCCAGTCACAACAGTGTGATCATGCATTATTCTTTAGTTACAAGTATTGTGGACTGGAGTTCCTTCTATTAGACATGGGAACAACGTGAGACGCCACTGGATTATGAAAACATTTTATGATCATGGGGATACCAGAAGAAACATGTGCATGTGGATTAGCAGACCCCTGGGTACTCTCATTGAGACAAGCTGAACTCGACACTTGCACATTCTCTCCCCTCTACGGTCATCCCCGAGCCCACCCAAATCACAGCCCTTCCCAGCCTCGTCGGTTACAGTAAAGGGGCGCAAATCAACGACAATTAATTGGCCCATTTAACTTGGTAGAGTAGTATTCTTCCGGCCTCCAGGCTCCAAGGTGTGGACCCCATTCCGAAATGAGGGCTAAATGCTCCATGGGTTACACTGTAGCCGACCCCATCCCAATGGCGCCTCTAGGTTCTGTATTCTCAATGTCCTCTTCGTCGGTCCAGACATATTATGTTGTTGGGTTTCTTTTCAAATACTGCCAGTTGCCGCCGGCTCCGGAGGAAAGTCGAATAAAGAACAATGATAGGCTACAGGGGTTGAAAAATGACGGTACACTTGGTTGGACTCACCTGAAGGTGGCACATATTTTGCATTGCCCTAACTACCTACGGGCACCGCCCCCAAAGGACTTCGCCTAGCCCCCATCCAAACAGCCGTTTAGGCTAAATTTTGGCGTCACCGGACCAGAGGGTTGTCTGACTGACGCCTTTGAATAGTTGATCTGCAATTTTCAGTATTGTCTGTTTGTTATATGTACCGTCCGTCGTTACTACACAATTCCTAAGATCAACCTTTATCTTTGGTCTCTCCTCGCTCAACGTCCTAGCACTCTATTTCGTATCCATGTCCATGCTCAGATTCCCCGTCGTCCGCGAGGATTCAGACGTGGTTGTCTATACTCAGCATCCGGACTCCATCCACCCTCGGGCACTGTCCGACGAATGCCTCCTCGTGTATGGTGAGAACAGTTTCAAGATCGCTCTGCTGAGAAACATCTATATCATATACGTACAACGTGCCACGCCAGCACGGAATTCTGTAAGCGAGACATGGGAACCTTGAAAAGACGCATTCTAATCCCCTGCTAACCCAACAGCCCGCGACTGAACCAGGTCAACTCTCAGTCCAGAACAAGGCGCTGGAGGTGAAGCTGAAAGACATCAAAGACGCTGAGAAAATCCTGAGAGACAAATAAGACACGTCGGGGTATGACATGGTCAAAGAGGAGATGAATGAGCGACGGAATCAAACACACGTACTTAGGGCCTTTTCAAATAACAAATGACCAACTTTCAAATGAGATCAGTTCTGGAAACACTCAAAAACGTAGCAATTACCAGATGTCGACCCATTCCCCTTCATCGTCCACATGCTTTGCTCTTAGAGACGCCGCTTCCACCCTTTTGAAAACTCCTGACCCCGATTTCTTGCTGTCTTGGCCAATGATGAGATCATGAAGCCGCTCATTCTTGGCGTCAGCCCCGGCTTTATCCCGCCCAACCACCACACACCGGAGGCTGGCGACTCCCGACACTTGCTCTGTGTCGAAAATGACGCATTTCAGCTCCTCGGCTGTCATGTGCAGCTTTCTCGCAAGTCCACGCAAGACTGTCATATCTCCCGAGTGCCTCCTCTCCCCCGCAGTTTCGCTTCGGTTAAAGGGGCTCTCGAAACTTTTGCCTGTCGCCCAATCGATCTTCTCAAACTCGAGCTCCATGTATTTGATAGAGCCCTTCTTTGATAACCACGACCAGCTAGGCACGAAACGACTGGCGGGTTGGACAATAGGTTCAAGATCTTGCGGCTGGCCGCGTTTCCAGAGCAAACCACGTGCAAAGTACTTAGCGAAGCAACCAAACGCAGCCCGAGTTTGAAGTGCCCTCTCCAGCCGCTCTTGGAGGCCCAGAATTGCCACAGCACGGTCAGAAAACCTCGTAAATGCTAGTGATGAGTATCTCTCGTAAAGATCTTGGATCAACACTTGTCTTCCATCCCGGTAGTAGTCCAGTGCAAGTTTCGGAAAGCTGGGATCACCAAGAAAGGCGGCTTTGTTGCTACGTGTGATACAATTAGTGAACGTCGAAAAGTTGAGCAGCAGAAGTGAGGCTTACTTGCGAATGAAACCTAATGTCTCACATTGAACTCCAGCGCCGCATTCCCAGTATACCTGGGTCGAGGTAAAATAGATGGAGCGACGCGACAGTGCTCTTTCTTGTAGCACCCACCCACGCTTGTTAAGCTCGCCGAGCTCAACATCGCGATGGAAGTCATCGATGGCTGTGCAAACGTAGACTACTCCCGCGTCCTTGGTCTCTATCTGAACGAATGTACGGTGAGGGCGGTCACCGAGAAAGCCCTCGAGAGACGACCTGGCTGAGCTAGCGCTTATGGTGAAGTATGCAGCGCTGAAGACTTGTTCCATCTTAGCTGACTCATACTCCCAGTCTTCTTCGTCATCTTGGATGATACAGAGTGAGTCAATCCAGAGGTACTTGAGACCGAGGCCACGCGTGACAGTGACAGCATCGAGAAACGTCCGAGGGAGCTTTTCGGCGTCTATGCATGACTCAAGCTGAGCGATGTTATTCTTGTACGTGCAAAGCTTTTCATCATCTTTGAGAGACCCCCAGCAATGGCTAAAGGCTGCATATCGCGAAAGGCTCAATGATGATGTTTCCACGAGGCGAACCGGGTCCTCGACTTGGACAAGTCGTGTTGGCATTTCCAAAAGCTCCTGTGTCTGCTTTCGCCGGCACATTTCATGCGTTGTATCGCAGAATTTTATCCATTCCTTCATAAGGGCGAGCTGATCCGGACTGGCTGGTTTGAACAGTGTCGGGAAACCAAGCTGGCTTCCATGTGGCATATTTGGCACTGCCTCTGTTAGTAGTCCACGAAAGTCTTGACGGGGAAAGATTTGATCACAGTGAGCATTCAGTGACGTACCTGGCTCAGTGTAGAGAGAGAGCAACGTTGGGCCATTCTCGATACTGACGGTGGCACTTGTCTGGCCTAGAGTAATGAAATCGGAGGGCCCATGACGGGCATTTTCTAGGGTCCTGGAGAGTAACCTGCACAAATCGCACGTTTGCGACGTTGTTTCCAGCATCGAAAGATCACATCTGGATTCAAAAAGACGATGGGTGAACTCAATCGCACTACAACTAGAACAGAGGCTCGCCTTGCCTATATCTTCTCGTGGGGTGACGACTCGCTCCCACCCGAGTAGGTTGATGACATTGAGAGCAAAAGCGTTATTTGGAACCACGTCCCAATGGTCGGTAAGCTTGCTAGATTGCTAAACGGTATTAACTGCCCCTGTTATGCATGTCGAGTTGCAAATCAACTCACAGACTAAGCTGATTAGTATTTGAGCTTACTTAGGTAAAAGACAATAGGGTTCTTTGCAAACTTACCATCTAGTCAGAGTTAATATTGCTTCAAAGTCTAGAAGGGAGCGTTTTGGGCTTCGATTCACTAGCATCCTACATGCGCAACAGCCCTAAGTCAATAAAGCTTCTTACAACGTCCTAGGGTTTGCGGACACGTACGTACTAAAAACGTGCCCCATGTTAGCTTTACAGTAGAAGAAGTATTAGAGATGGTCATCTTACTTGATCATGGACTGTCATCTGGGTCTGGAGCGTAGCTCGGGGTCGTGAGTGGTCGATATCAGTGGCCTGTCGGTCAAGCCGAAGAGCCCCGTCGAACACTTCTAGAGCCCCATCGACTCTAGGAAGTGCAGCCGGGCCTTCGGGAACTCCCCGCTCAGCCGGCGGGGGCGCGAGGGATTTCTCCTTTGTATCCTTGTACACAACACCAGGGACCGCTAATGTAGACGAGCGATCTAGCCCCCTGAGAGTGAGGTAAGAGCCGCCTTGACACTTGCGGAGGATGTCCTGGATGCTTTTATGAGCCTCTAGCGCAGTTGTGCGGTTCTCTGGGGAACTATTGCCGTACTCTGCCACCGGGATGCACAACAGTCGTGATCGTACAACTTCGAGCAAGTCATGGCATGCTGGACAGACGTTTGGATTCGCAGCCAGAGCGTCCATGAACCCATCCGCTCCTGGGGCAACAATGTAGTTGTTGTCAGAGACACTCCAGAAGTACGATTTCGTCCGTCTCTTGAGCTCTTTCAACCCTTCGCCTCCATGGACGAGCCACACCAGCAGTTCAAGCAATGTGCAGCCCATCGACCAAATGTCGTAGGCGCGGGGGCGCGGGCCCCTGTTTTCTCGCCGTTGATCTTCTTCCGGGGGCTCATACCGCTTTGTTCCAGACGCTGTGGTGGTTTGTACAGCCACTGCCCTTCGCTGCTGCGTGTTTTGTAGATGGAACGTGGCAAGTCCCAAGTCTGCAATTTGTAGTCTTCCCCCTTGGCCCTCGTTCTTGAACCACAGGATATTGTCGGGCTTCAAGTCACCGTGTCTACAGTTGGACTGGTGAAGCTCTACGAGGGCCTCAAAGAGCCCAACGAATTCTCCGAGAACCCATCGGGCATCATCCTGCGTCAGGGGGCCTTGCCCGTGAGCCTTCCAGTAACTGCCCAAGTCGCCGCCATCCGCCCAGGGAAACACGAGAAACCGGCCACGGTCGATGATCTCGTATGCAGCAATCGGCTTGATCAGGTGTTGTGACTTGTACTGTGATCGCACAAGTTGATGGAGATTGTTTGCCTCCTTCTCGGGAGCACCTGGGAAACCTTCGACGTCCTTAGCCGTCTTGACGGCAACTGGAATACTGTCCACGTTAATCCCCTAAGACAGCAAGTTAGTCCCTGCGTCATTCTGTTTCCAGAGCGTTACTACAGCACTCACGGCAATCAAGATCGGTAGATGTGCTCGGTGAATTTCCTTCTTCCACACCTCACCGAAGAAGCCGCTGCTGACGGCCGTGCTCGCAGTCGCTGGGCTGCGCAAGTATGGCAAGATTCGCTGCTGATGGAACCGGAAGCGAAAAGTGTCATCGAAGATGGGTGCCGTGAAACGGTGTTGCAGGCTTCCAAACGCGTCGCGATCTTTGAACGACCACCCCATAAAGATGTCGCATTGCTCCTTTCTCGGGGGTTTCTCAAGGGGTTGGCCGCAGTCATGCTTTCTCACGCTAATCAGAAGTGAGGAATCATCGATCTTACTGGCGCGAAAGGCGCCTAGCAGGGATAGTTTGCCCAAGATAGCTAGGATCAAGAAGATGCGCGGAGCCTCATCAAGAACAAAATCCACAACGCCTTCCACGTGTTCTACGTGAGCTTCCCGGAGAGCCGGCTCAACCGTTTGCTTGGTGATAAAGTACCCCAGCTTGTCAAAAGGCAAGAAAGGCTCACCATCGCAATTTGTCGCGAAGGCGTCTTCAACGTCTTCTTCCAGCTTTTTCTGGGTTTGGTACCGATACAAGGCCCGTTCAGCCATCCTTTTGCAGGGTGGCAGTATCGTGTCAGGTGGAATCCAAAATGTAAAGATAATGTGCGATGATAGGCTGACTGGCTCGATAGTTAGAGAACAGGTGAGGACAGCTTTGATGGTGGATGAAAGCAGTGCAGCGGGAAATTCAAGGAGACGGGGAAGAAGAAGAGTATGTATGCCTTCTAGTAAATGTACACTGTGTGGTCAAAGTTGAAAAAAATGACTTTGATCATAGAACGGACCTAAGTAAGCCTCAAGGCTGTTGCAGTTGCACTTTGACTGCATAATGAGCTCGTGTCTCGGTTTCCTTGGAGGCTGTGCCAATATTGCCAGTCAGCGATTGGCCCTCGACGGGACTTGGATATGTATGTCAGCTGAGCCGAGCCTCTATATGGTTGGGTTGGGCTTAGGTAACGTGGGAGTACTGTACAGATGCAATGGTACCTAACTACCACATATGTACTTTTCTCGACAATTTTCAATCATGGAGAGCCAGTCAACTGGGGTGAGGCAGAATCAGGCAAAAATACTGCGCCACCACAAGGCAAAGTGCATCAGATTAGATATGCACCCAGACACTCATAATCTCGGGGGGGTCAGGCTTGATGGCTTCTGTTTCAACGGCACTGTGTTACATCTGTCTATTGACTACAAGTCTCAAACTGAGCACTTGTAGTATCATCGGCAAGACTTTCTCATCTTCAACGCCAGCTAGCCGAGGAGATCCGGAAAATCGGCGATGCAGAGCTCACCACAGGGCAACTAGAGGAAATTCGAGAAACTCTGCACAAATACAGTAAGGACACATCCCGCAGTAAGCTGTGCCCAGTCAGTCACGTAGGCTAACCACATCATCATGCAGCCAACGCCCTGCGAAATTTCGAGTTCATCCACGCGAACCGATGGAACACGTACTTTGTCAAGGACATTGCTGCTTCCCGAATGGATAACAGTCAAGGTTCACGGTTACAGGCGGCCCTAATATCGGAGCTAAACCTCAAAGCCGAGGGGTCACACAGCAGCCTGTTTCGAGACTCGGACCTACTTGGATCGTTCAATCCGGAGCTGATGCAACACAGCACGAGTATTGGCCAGAGCCTAGGCACGGATCGGGCGCATACAGTTGCAAGTCAGCAGCGTCACGTGCGGTTTCGTTTGACCCTTGAACGGTTTGCCTTTGCCGTTATTAGCGGTATTGGTGACGTTCATTGGGGATAGTGGGTAAATGAGCTATTGTAGGTAAGGTTGACTTGGGTAGATTAAAGAAAACTAAGGGTTGACTGTAAAAAGACTATTAGTTTGGCGGCGGAAAGGGCCTAGAATTAACACCTCAAATCGATAGCGATCCCTTAAGAAGCTACATAGAAATGCGTCATATAGGCGTCTTTATTGGTCAGCCTGAAGCTATACTAGATCGCGCGTATATACTCTAGCAGTCTTATATTTAGTACCCTCTAGTAAGAAAGCATCTTATAAGAATAATTGTTAAGTTGGTAGTAAGAAAAGAATATCAATAAGACATTAAGATGGCGTACTACCGGCTTGAAGATCGATATATAAGGGATAAAAGGTAGATATTAATTGGTATCGTAATTAGAAGAAGAATAATCTTAAATTCTCTCTTATAAATAAAGGCAAAGAACTCAAGCTTCGAGCTCAAAGAGCTCTCTTTCTCTTGTGTCTCTGCGAAGAAGGGAAAAATCTCTCTACAAGCAAAACAAAAGTCTGTCTAATCTCTCCGCGCAATTCTCTCTCTCCTCATCTATGATGAAAAGAAGCATCGTCCCCTTCTGACTATCCGTTTTATCCCCATTAAATCCCTGCTAGCGACCTGCTAGCCCACCTGTCCTGGGACCCCCGCCACACTCGTCAATCTTATAGATTCCTACGGCGCGTTAGATGCTTAGTTTTAGGTTATTTTAAAGGGCTTAAAGGGTAAGAAGGGTTCTAGCTTCGGTATTTAGGTCTAATATTATTCGTAGTGTAGAAATGAATTGATCAACTAGAAAGTTCGGAATAGGAGGGAAAAGTACGGTGCATACTTGGATGCAGCGTATGCTTATTATGTACGTTAGTATGCTATAGCTATTTCTATCCTTGCTTCTTTGAATTATGATATTATGATATAAGATGATCTAAGAGGTCTGGCATTAAAATTGAGGAAATAATTAAGGATCTCCCCGCCAATGAATCTAGAGTCACTAAGGAAAACTGAGTGATTTGACATAATGATAGCTCCGGGAATAAAAGGAAAGGTGGATGAATAATGAAGAAGAACCCCCGATGTTTAAATGACGTCGTGTTGATGAGTTTGACTCTTCAAGCTACCTTGGCCTAGGCAGTGTTGATATATAAAGCTCCTTTAGATTTACCTTTTGATTTTATGGTATGTTGATTAATAAATCGAGCCTTGCTTTGAAATCGAGAGTGGAAACCAACGAGTCTTTGAGTTGATGATGTCTACTAACGGTATTATTATGCGACTCGATGGCAAGATGTCCCCGGTTATATGTCCTCCACTATGAAGCCTTCACGTTAGTTAGACCGCTAATTCACACCTGTAACTGGTCATAACCATGGGTGCCGGGATTGTTTCCAGAAGCTAACAGATTGTGTAAGCAATCGATTGCAAAACTCCCCAGTCTGTATCCTTCAAGGCCGTCGACTTGCCTCAGTACCTTGAGCTAACCTCTGTTAACCAGCGATAAGGAATCCACCCAGTAATTACCACACATCTGTTCGCGAAATCAGCTATCTAATAGGCAAGGAAAGTTCTCCCAGGCAGCAGTAAAGTCTCCATGCAGAATGATTTCCTAGGCTGGATCAAGAGATAGCTCTCCTCGAGGCATCCCTTGACCTGGAGCAAAGCCTGCCTTGGACGGGGAAGTGACATTTGACTGTAACATCCTGCTCATATCTACGTTTTGCTGCGTTTGTCAATTAGCATAAAGGAAGTCAAAGATGATCATCGCCCAACGCGCAAGATCCCATGACTCTCGGGCTTCGTTCAACACGATGCGGCACTTGTCAAAAGTAGCTCGCGACAACTGGACCTCCGCCCCATGGTCCTGTAGCTTTTGATGGTATAGAATGATGCCATTTATTATTTATTTATTTATTTATTCATACTCTATAGACCTGAAAGGTAGATAGTGCTTCTACTCTATATAAATAATGATGCCATTTAGAATAAACCCGGGAATGTCTTATGAGGAGCGCACATAGAGTTGTTTCCGTCATGATGGTCGCAGCTTGTGACGCAAGGGTCCTTGTCGCCAACTCAATATCCCGTTGTCGTTCTTCTACTTCCGATGAATCCTGGTTGGCATCTGCGCACCGGGCGCCCGAGAAAAGAAAGGGAGGTGTACGTGGTGACCACCGCCGGGAAGCCGTCCTTAATTCAGAAAGCCACGTATCCAGCCGAGTGCGAACAATTTCGGGAGATATATGATAGTGGCCTGGCCCAAAGCGCTTGTGAGTTATGTCTCGAATGATGAGAGACAGCCTAGCGACTTGGATCTGATAAGAAAGCACCATTCTGAAGGACGTCCGGGCCCAAGGTCAATTTCCCTGATAGTGAAGAGGGTTGAGAGGTCATCGGTGTCAGCGCTTATTCTCGATGGATAATCACAACCGACTCTTGAGTATCGCAGCAGCTGGTGCCTTGCCGATACGGATGAAGAATCAAACGATGGTCCCATGCGTGTCGGATTGTTCAGGGGCTTGAATGACCAATCTAATATAAGGTTGGAAAGACATTATTAAGCTTTACCTTCCCTCGAGTCAGCAGCTTCTCGGTACGACGGCCCGTTGCCACCGCCATTTGGTTTGGCTAGTATAGATATGGTGCGTTGGGCCCCCGTTGTTTTATATCCGTCACTTTGAACTGAACTGCAAGACGTTTACCTTCATTTCTCTGTCTCTTCAGCCACACAAATCATTATGCCCTCCGAGCTCGTGCCTTCGGCGGATACTATCCGCAATGCCCATCGCAGCCACATAAGTTCCTGCCCATCCAAAACCATTCAAACACCGGCTGGCCAGATTGCTTGGAGTGTCGAGGACTCTGAGTTTCTGGGAGAAGGCAAATGCCCGGGAACTGTTGCTCCAATGCTATGGCGTCAGGCCAAGCTCTGTTCGCTTAACGGACTATTCTTAGTCACCGACGGCATTTTCCAGGTCCGATGCCTGGATGCGGCCAACATGACAATTGTGGAAGGTGTTGGATTGAGACCCTGTACTACGAAACC
This sequence comes from Neonectria faginata, assembly GCA_030864175.1. Taxonomy (NCBI): domain Eukaryota; kingdom Fungi; phylum Ascomycota; class Sordariomycetes; order Hypocreales; family Nectriaceae; genus Neonectria; species Neonectria faginata. The sequence continues at coordinate 2,203,617 of JAULBG010000004.1, read as the reverse complement.
TCTGATAGACTGATGTCCTGACCTGAGTCGGAGGGGCTGTGAGAAAACCCCTCTCTGACCGGCCAGGGCCCAATGGGGCAAGCAACAATCAACATCATCATCACTGCTTTGAACACTATCAATTGATCGAATTGACCGTGACGGATCCAACATCATGCATACCTACGTGAATCTCTTACATAACGGATCATAGTTATTCCGCCAGGAGTGCGAAGTAGTTATTCGCACCGCCAACGGTGCAGGTATACGCGGCCCTTCATTCTCTCGATCTGACTTCACCCACCCCATTCCATCTGCTGCCAAAATGTCCAAGCCCTCTCGGGAAGGACTCCTCTGGGACGATTCTGGCCTGGACCTTGAACCTCGCTGGAAGTTTGAACCAAGCTTGGACGCAGTTAAAACGGTGTGCCAGCAGACGCTGCAACTTAATGTTCCGGACAACTGTGTGGTGTCTTTTTTAGCTGCAGGCGCCTTCAATAGGCTGTATTTTGTCCAAGATAACCTTCAGCAGAAGTTTATCATGCGAGTCTCCCTCCCTGTTGATCCTCACAGCAAGACAGCGAGCGAAGTGGCAACTCTCCGCTGGCTCAGAAACCACTCGGACATTCCAGTCCCCAGAGTCATGGCCTTTGACGATTCGAGCAACAACGAGATAGGGTTTGAATGAATCCTCATGCAGCTGATGCCTGGCACTTCGGCGTACTATCAATGGCGCAAGCTACCTATGGAGACAAAGAAAGCCCTGGTCACGAGCATTGCTGAATATCACGCCCAGCTCTTCAGCACCTCAACATTCCGCACCATCGGCACCTTGAAAGACGATGGCCTCACGACTGATTCTCAATGCGTACCTAGCCGGATGGTTTCTCGGATGTTCTTCTGGGGCCCACACTTTGACTACGACATCCTCTGGGGACCATTCCGTACCAGCCACGACTGGCTCGAATCGTTCATCTCCATCATCCTCCAAGACCAAACCAAGGAAGTGAACGAGGCAGAGGATGAAGACGATGAGGAGGATGCTGAACACAACCTGCGAGTAGCCCAGAAGCTCGCTGATCTGCTGCCTAAAATCTTCCCCAGGATCCAGAACCCACCAGAGCGAACAGTTCTGTGGCATGACGACCTCTCGCTGCAGAACATCATGGTTGACGACAAAGGCGCCATTACGGCCATTATAGACTGGGAGTGCGTCTCGGCGATGCCGCTCTGGGTCGCCACGCAGATGCCCAAGTTCCTCCGCGGATCAGATCGGGAACAGAAACCGCGTCGCGAACAATACGGGGATGAGACACCAGAGGAAGTGGCGGCACGACAAGAAACCGATTCCGACGACGGTTTCGACAGCGAAGGCAAATGCGAGCTCTACTGGATCCATCTCATGGAATATGAGCAGACGCAGCTGAGGAAGGTCTACTCGGATCATATGTCTCAAATCTGGAGTGGATGGGACGAGGCAGTCGCTGATGGGGAATTAAAGGCCGATTTCTTTGGGGCTGTTGTTCGCTGCGCTGATGGGTTCAACTTGAAGCGGATCGAGGCATGGGTTGATTCGATCAATAGGGGAGAGTATCCTAGACTAGCGGATATGTTGCGGACGAGTCGAGCTTCGAAGGCAGGGCAACAATGCTAAACAACCTCGGGAGTATGCTTTTAAGGCGACACGAGCGGACGGGAAGCACAGCAAAGATGGCCCAAGACGCCCGTCCTTTCTGCTGGCTATCAGATCCCTCCGTTGTTGCATCTTGTATAACCAACCAAGAGCTTTCATGCAGCAATGTTGTCTAAGAAGCGGAATCAATGTATTAGGTTGGGTGGGTAGAAGAACTGACGGTGCGTTGATCGCCTACAAATTTCCATACCTTCTCAAGCCCCGTTCATGCGACCACACTGCCGGAATGGATGCGCCGGGAATGAAGAGCCTATCAAACTTGGTTTCATTCACTTATAACAGAAATCAGTCATTGCCTGGTAGAATGAAAAGCATGGGCAAGGGAACCTGGCTGGATTCCATCTCGCTATTGATCCCCGTGGCATACGAGGGGTTCGTATCCTGTCAACATCTGGGTCACTTTTAGACTGGATTGGAGATTATCGAGTGTTAATGAGACGGAACTTGGTATTGTCAAGCAGTGAGCCTGTGAATATAGGGCATATCAAGGGCGGTTTTAATGTCCATTATGACTTCCACTCTATCGCACGTCTTAATACTAACGTACACAAGCGCTCAAGTTAGTGTAATTCTCAATCGCGGGTCATAAGATTGGGGCCACATCTTCAAAGATGATAGAGAGAGACACGCAAATCTGATACCCGGAGCCGCCCCGACTTGGTTTGCGACCTTGGGGGCCATTGCATCCAGGCCTTCCACCAAAACCAGATCATATTCCTTGGTCTAGTGCTATATTTGGAGAGTAGAACAAGGTCTCAACTGGTAATCTATCCGAGATTGTGTTTTCGGCTATCGTCGAACGTCTCGAAGGGGTTCTTCGTATCCATGGTGTTGAGTTCAGATTCGATTCTTCTGTGGATGGTAGCGACTTGGTCCTCCTCGGCAAAAGGCTTGATCCGCATGCAGAAAGCACCTATATTTCCAGCATGGCGTTGAGACCCACTGCGGGCGAGCGGATTATCCAAATTGGGGCTGCATATGATATCGAACGTCTCCAGGGGATCAAGGTGCGTGTTGGCTACTCAAGAGCTCGAGCCTGACTCTATGTGGGTGTTAACGGGGGGGGGTGAATAGATTGAGACAAACCTAGGCCGCAGACAAGAGTTGATCCCTTATCCTAACCACCTTGATCCCTTTACGACTGTTTTGGATGCGTTCCGCCCCAGCAATGGTAGCATTGTGGGCATGTTCGGGGCCCTGGTAAGTGAATTGTAGACACATACACTCGAGTTGAGCTGACATGTTTGGGACAATTGGGATCGTCAGAGAGGTCTTCGAAGCATTGGTATAATTGTTGATGAGGATTTTTAATTGACGTAATTGTGTGACGGATTTCACCAAGTCTAAATCATTCGTCCAAATACCACTTCTCTTCTTCCTTTCATCCTGGATAATGCGGAAGCAGCAGGCGCGGCATTGCTCGAGCCAGCCAACGCCGCAAAGTTTGCGGAGCTGATCCGAGCGACGGCGGCCGAAAGATACTAAAAAGAAACGATCGCAAGGTTGATTTATCGGAAAGCAGATCCAGGCAACGTAGAAGAGCAGGGTGAACTGAAGCCAAGGATGACCAAGACGACATCAATTCGCCGGACAATCCGGGTAACAAGTTGATCAGCGCATCGAACGATACTACGAGATTGACGGATCAGGGGCCAGCTCTTGACTCACTGTCGGATGCCGTTGATGCCGTTACTGCGTTCGGCACTTTCATTAGCGGCGTGATGAGCTTTCTCGGTAAGTTGCTTGACGCTTTTACGGGGAACTCGACGTTGTCTGGATACAAGAGCGCTGCAGAGGCACAGGGGGCAAAGGTCGCAGCGAAGCTGAAGGCGGCCCAGGATTTCACGGGCAGTGTGCTCAACTTGTCTACCGCTCCTCCTGGACCTCCCTCGAACTTTGCGTCGAGTGACAAAACTGGCTGTGAAGTTGAGGTGGATTGACCTGCCTACTTGCCTGACACGTCCGGGTTCAACTACGACAACTTCACCAATGTCGTCTAGGAGATTTAAGATGGGTTTAGTCGACGACGCCACTAACGCGTCCATGTTCTACAGCGATCCCTCTTTCGCCTTCGCGTCAACGGTATACACGCACATCAGGGCCAGAGCCACGTCTACAGACGGGCAGGTTTTCTATTCGGCCAACTGGACACGAGCCCAACCAGCTACCCATACCCCGTGGCTACATCCTGTTACGTCAGTAGGATTCCAGGTCTCTACGTCGGATCCCTGCAGTTGTAGCGTCACGGCACCGGATTGCCCCGTTGGCAAAGCTCTACCAGGCCGGTGTTTCCCTTGCCTCTGCTGGTACACTGTCGTCAACTTTTGGTATTTTGACTTCACGGTGCCCGCTTCATGTGCCATGTTCTACATAGGGCGTGTCAAGGCTGTTTCCACCGATCCTACGAGCTCTCACGACTCGACTTACACGGATTCGCAAGTCTTGACTCTCGCGGCGGCACCGACAAATCTCCAAGCTGTTTATAGTCAGCCATCAGTGACAGTGTCCTGGGATCAGGCTGGCACCGGGACTGATGACTTTGATGTCTTTGTGATTAAAGCCGACGGCAGAGTGGATTCCACCGTGGTTGCCACGCCGGAGACAGCGCCAGATGGCCAGAGACAAGCTTCACTCACGGGTCCATCAATTGTTCAAGGAGCCACTTTGACTATCGCAGCGCGTGCAAAGCCTGTGTCTGATATCCTGAGTTTGTTTGCAGTCCTCACGTATGACATCCCAGCCTCCCGATTCCTCAGATCGACCCAGCAACCTACTACGACATGGATGGCCAACAGCTCCATCTTGTATTTACGTACCCCAGCCAATCTTTTTCACCGTTGCCAGTACTGGTCAATCTGACTACGCCATCGACCACATCCGAAGTAGCCGACGGCCCTCCTACGTTTGTGGGCACCACAGGCACCATGGTGTTGAATGTGAGTCTGGACGTGGCTCGTCAAGCCCCGAGCATTACGGTAGCTTCTGTGGACACGTCTCTGTCAGAAACTGGAACGCTCAGTGAACCATGGCAGTTTCCTACAATTCCACAGTCGCTTCCCGCGACAAACAGCATGCAGGTGTGGTGGGGAGGCACGAAAAGCGCGGTTGAGACGGTCTATTTGCCCAACGGCAGCTGGCTTAACAAAAAGGCTCAGCAATAACAGCAGTTTGCTGGGCCCTCGACAGTTCCCGACACCGGATCTTGCATGGCTTGCACATCTCGCCACCCCAGTCAACAAGAGGTATGGTGAATCACAAAATGGGTGCCATTGATGGGCAATACTGGTATAATGACGGCCAGGGATGGAGGTCCCCTGGCACTTCAGGTGGAAGTCCTTATCCTTTCAACAACCCTGGCCAAGCTTCAACAAATATGGGAGGCTCAGTGACCAGCCAGCCTGACTGCATTTAGATATGTCCACTTGCTTGAACTATGGAAGCGTGCGAGATTAGGAGTAACGTTGAGGCTACACGCGGCCTGGGCGCTCCTCGATGGTCTCTTTCCTGGTAGGCGAGTATGTGCTGTCAACAAAGGATGCTGAGGACACGCTGGTGATGTTCGTGCAGAGTGAAGTATGTAGCGAGCAAAATTGATCGAGGGGGTTACGATGAACGCAGCCTTCACATAGCTGACGTACGCGTAAGACTTTATAGGTGCAGTGTTAGTTCTGCTTTAGATCTGAGGTGCTTATGGTGGTGGTAGAGATAGCTTGATTTGAGACTCAACTTCTGTGTGAAATGCTGCGGATTATTCTGTGGATAGGATGCATCGTTAGAGTGGTGAGACTGCAGAGAAAGGATGGGGCTCTGAGGCTAATATAATCCTGGGACACTGTGATGAAGAGTTGCTCGCAGGCTGGGTTAGATGAAATGTTTGGGATGGTCTACATAAAAGACATTTCAAGTATTAGCCATCTAACGGTGCGGACCCCTCACACAAATAGAAGTGCTTGTATCAGCCGTTAGTTTAAAAAGATCAAGATGCTACCTGCATTCTCCTCCCAATGGCTCTTATTTCAAAATTGTTGGCTAATTTTTAGGGCGGTGCTAAACACAGGGACTAGGTAAGGGATTTGGGAGTGTCAAAAACGACGGAGCAGTCTTTTATTCGGTCGACGTTCGTTGGACTGGCAAGTGTATCACATTCGATCGTTTCATTTTGTTGGTAATCATTCATTCGTAGCATGTATCTCAGATGTCGTTACTATCGACCATTTCAGCCTTAATACGTCGTTGAAACCGAACATGTTATCTCGCAAGAACAAGGTGAAGCACTGGGAGAAACTGCTCAGGAATGAGAAACGTAACTATCTGGAGTTTTACAAAACATGTAACAATTGCCGATGGCCGTGTGCTGCCATAGGATAGTACGTATAGCAGTGGCTATAGGCTTCGTAGAAAAGCAATCGACCAAGTCAACCATTGTTTCTTTACAGTAATTATGATTATGTCGTATGTTTAGACAAGACATGTTGCCACTTAAACCTCTAAAATGGGGCAAATATGTCGCCATCGACCTTGACTAGCACGAAAGCACCGGACATTGACCAAGAGGAGACTGGTCCACTTAGACCATGTAACGTTGTGCGGAAAAGCTAGATTCTAGTCCAATCACAGGATAGAACTTTATAAGGTTATCTCAGTCCATCCCTGATGGGCGAGGTGTGTCAAAATTCGCACGCATCGAGGTGCCATGGGAATTCTTCCTTTGCAATTTTGACAAAATATCTGCTCCCGCGTTGAATCATAATGGCGACCGACCACGCCCCCATCGACAGTGCCAGCGACGGAGATCAAGGCATCAAGCATGTGCCTCTCGGAGTCGAGCAGAATGTCACGTCTGAAGAGCACGCGAAACCCCTGTCGCGATTCACTCGCTGGTATCGCAGTCCGCTGTTCAACGTCATCATCGTCGGGTTAATCTCCTTCACTCAACCCGGTATCTGGAATGCTCTCAACAGTCAGTCGCTTCCAATTCTCCACGATCAAATACTGACTAGGCTTAGACACTGGCGCTGGTGGTCAGCAAGAGCCATACCTCGTCAATGGAGCCAACTCTCTCACATTCGGTATCATGGTCTTTGGCTGCTCCTTGTTTGGAATTCTTGCCAACAAAATCGGCCTCAAGACTGTTCTCATTCTCGGCACCCTGGGCTACGCTCCGTACTCAGCGGCTCTTTACACGAATAACCGCTATGGGGTCGAATGGTTCGTTCTTTTTGGTGGTGCCACTTGTGGAATTGCGGCGTCCGCATTGTGGGCGTCTGAAGGGGCCATTGCTCTAGGATACGCTGATGTCAAGAATCGTGGAAAGTTCAGTAAGCGCATCCCCTCCCTGTGGTGATCTATGCTGACCCCGATAGCCGGCATCTGGCTCGGACTCCGTGAACTCGGTCAGCTCATCGGCTCTTCTATCCAACTGTCTCTCAACGTCAAGTCCGGACAGCGAGGCCGTGTCGGATATACCACCTACCTTGTTCTCATTGCTCTTCAATGCCTTGGTCTTCCCCTTGCTCTTCTGATATCCCCACCGGAAAAGGTCATCCGTCCTGACGGCTCAAAACTCCCACACACCAAGACGAACAAGAGCGTCAAGGACCAGTTCAAGAAGTGGTTTGCGCTCTTGAAGCGGAAGCAGTTCTACCTTCTCGTTCCCATTCTTGTCGGCTTCAACTGGAACAGCACGTACCTTGGCATATACCTCGTCAACTACTTCTCCGTCCGCTCTCGTGCTCTGGCCTCGTTGACTTCCGGCATCGCCGCCACCTTTGCCAATATTTTTTGGGGATGGTTCTTGGATCTTCAGATTTTCAGCCGACCACAGCTCGCCCGAATTACGTGGTTCTTCTTAGGAATCTTCATGACCGCATTGCTCGGTTGGCAGTTTGCCATGGAGTTAGAGTATCGCAAGGCTGATCCTCCTATCACATTGGACTGGGATCTACCCGGATTTGGTCGTGGCTTTGCTGTCCAGGTTATTCTTCGGTATGGCTCTCTTTTAACGTCCCCAAGGATCTGGCTGACAACAGCAGCTTCATGAACGAGTCTCACTACATGTTTGTGTACTGGCTTCTCGGAACCTTCTTTGACGATGTCGAGACCCTCACCCTCAGCGTTTCCCTCGTTCGATCATTCGAGTCTCTTGGATCATGCCTGGCTTTCGGTGTTGGTGCTGCCAAGGTTTCTCCTCTCACCAACCTCATCGTAGCCTTCGCCATGTTTTGCATCTCGCTCCCGTCGACCTCGTTCGCCGTCTTCCTTGTGCCTGAGCGTCCTAGCGATCATGTGCTTGGAAAGGATGACGGTTCTTCGGAGTAAGAGAATGGAGAGAGTTTAGAGCTAGAGATAGGTGCTTATAACTTAAGTATGGACCTTCCTGAATGGTAATATATCTATTCTTAGGAGGAGGTTATTATTAAGCGAAACCTTTCTCACTTCTAAGTAATATTTGCCTGACATCGCCCGTCGATAGTACCTTTCCATCCTCCTGATTCAGCCACTCATTATCGGCTTGTTCCACCCGCTGGCCTCTCTACTACTCCATTCATAAATGCCCGGGTTGCAGTGGGCCTTTGGGAATACACTCAGCTAGCAAATCAGATCGGTTTCACGTTCTCTCTCCTCCGCCAAGGCAGAAAACTGGGAAAACCCAAAAAAGTATGCCTACAAATGCTACTGTGACTGTGGATCAAGCGGAATCAATTTGATCAGTTTAGTCATGGTCCCCCTTGGCAAGAATTCAACATATGTTATAATTACCTAAAGCCCTTTTCTCAATGTCATAATCTGACAAGCATCTAAACACGCCACTTCATACCATCATTCAAACAGCATCTCCAGCATCTTGTTCATTCTTTCTCAGCACTATGAAGCCCGTCTACATCATTGCATCTCTAGTGGCCGCGGTCGGTGCCACCGACACCAAATCGAATTGCCCTCCTCGCCCAGCCATCAGGGCTCAGCAACAAGACAGATTTGAACAAGCAGTCCAAACCATGAGTGTCGACGGAAAACACCGTGAGGGCGCCAACAAATTCTATAGCGCCGACTATATCAATCACGACCCGGATATTGTCTGGCCGCAATAACACCATCGCATTCTTGGAGTCGCTGCCAGCAGGTATCAACATCACAATCGCCAATAAGGCCATCGAAGGAGACTTCGCATATGTTCTTCAAAAGCTTGATATGCCAGGCAGCCCATCGATTGGTTGGACCGATACTTGGAAACTCGAGGGGACCTACATTATGGAGCATTGGAGCATTACATGTCCAAACCTGAGGGTACCGCCAATCCTCTGCCGCTGGTTTGAGACAGGATACAACGTTCAATCAATTAGGTGTGGTACTTGGAGAATAACCGGACCTTCTCGCTTGATTCTTTGATGTTGTCAGGCGCACAGACAAGTTCAAGCAATAGTTTCCTCTGTAGATAGCCTGATCAATTACATTTATAGGCGGTATTTTAGCACCTTTGAGGATAGGCGAGGAGAATCAAGAGGGACCCTCAATCTTGCTTAGTACTCTTTTTTTCAGATAATAGAAATCTTTTTATCTCTACATGTATTTATTACTACACATTCTGTCCAGCATCGTCTTGTTCATGACTGCCCTCTGGCATCGTCTTCATCAATATTACCCCTGTCGTTAATGCCATGCTAGGGTATCCCCGCATGACATTATCTCCCTGGAATCGGAAACATAATCACAGCTTCCGGGGAAGTCATTGGACGGGCTCCGTGGAATCTTTGCACAGGCCACATCTAACGCCAACATGTGCGTCGCTTGTGCCCCTACACTAAGATGACCCTCGAGCGTCGTGCGTATGCATTCTCCTGCGATTCGAGGCTCGCATTAGCGTCAGAGGACAGGACCGCCAAGCTTTTGGACACGCCGAAGTTCCGCCTCTCGACGCTCTATCGTTTGTAACTCAGGCTTCTCCACCTCCTCCCATTGATCTTGGCCACGGTATGTTGATACCAGGGTGGCTCTGCTCGTCAACGTATGAGGATAATCCGCTCCGATCTTAGTCTTACGAGTCTCCGTCACTTATACTAACAGCTTCTCTGCCACCTCACACCCTGATATTAAGTACGCCCTACACTCACAAGGAGCCCACTATGCGTGACCTTTGTAGGAAGCATTGTGTGATCTCTCCTTCGCTCTCATTATGACGTACGGTACTGACCACCAGCCTATCTGTGTATCACTCTCCATCTCGTGTTCTAAAATTAAGATATGTTTACTCTGCATTCTTCATGGCTTTAGGTTTACTCATAGCTATGTACAGGACAGGAGTATGTGCTACTGATGAACTAATGGAAACCATGGGAATCTTCTAAAGCCTGTACAATATACAGGGTGCGCAAAGTCAGATGGAAACCAGGAGATTTACCGATTGGTAGGATTATGAACCAAGAAAGGATCATCAAACTTATGTGAGCCTAGATTGCAAGCCGATGGGTGTGCAAGGTGAACTATGTTGTCGGATATGTCTCTGGGGTTTCCTGGGCGGCATATGACTCGCCATTGTCCGTATGGCCAGACGCACCCAGAACCATGCTCAGCGTGGCCAAAACGTAGATGACTCTACTGGATGCCATGCTGAGCTTGCTTGACTTGGCGGATGCAGCGAGAACTGGCCGTATAAGGAGCAGCTATAATAGAAAGGCAATCAAAGTCGGACACAATCAGTTAAAGAAGAAGAAGAACAAACTCCGATATGCGTTTTCTATGACATTTCCAAACATTTGGGAGCATCATGACGACCATGTGCTGATATATACGATGTACATAAAGGGATCTGAGTGGACCCTGTCAACTTTCCGGCCAAGACTCCGCGGAAATTTCGGAGAGCTGACGAACTGTGCGACTCAGCCACGTCATCCAGTCATCCTGCGTAAGGAGCATACTCAAGTACTCAAGCGCTCAAAAACTCCCGGTTGCCCTTTTTCGTCACGCCTCATTTTCCGCAGCGGACCTGTGGAAGTTTGGTTACTTTCCGACGACATGAAGTGGTCTGCGGGATGGGGTTCCGCGTGTGACCCCTGCGCAAAAGCAAAGACAAGGTGCATTCGCTCCAAGGAGACGAACGATCCCAAGTGCAACAGGTGAGGCTTCCGGGTCTTTGGAAGCACATGCTGACACAGGGTCGTACAGGTGCCAGAGCCTCGATATATCCTGCCCCCAGCAGGTTCGCAAGCCTAGGAAGAAAAGACTTCGCCAGAATGCGTCGTGAGGGGGACCAACATGGTACAGAGCTAAGAATGCGTTAAACTAATCTGTATGTACCCAGGACCCTGCCAAATGCCATTCCGCAGCCGGGACACAAGCAAGGGACCACTACAACGAGTGAGGACTCGCGCAGTGATGCCGCAGAGTCAGTGTCCAACGTCTACGTCGCGCAGGTCAAGGCCGAGCCTACCGGAGCTTTCAGTGCCTCTACTTCGTTACCGGGGTTCCATCCATTCCCTACTCCCACCTGCACCTGCGTCTCGGAAACGGATGACACGGATGACCCAGGACCCGCAGAGTCTGACGAAACTCTTCTCTCGATTTACCGCACGCGACTGAGTCCTCAATTTCCGTTTGTCGTCATCTCGGATGGTCTCACCGCCATCGAACTACAACGATCCCGACCTTTCCTCGCCAAGGCCATCAGGATGGTGACTTCGCTACGACATCGCCGGTCCATGTGGAATCAAAGCAGGATGCTGCTGCGGGAGATCTCCGATGCAGTATTCATGGGTCCCGATAGGTCTCTGGACCTTCTGCAGAGCGTCATCGTTTTCCTCGGCTTCTTTCATTACTTCTGTTTTGCCCATGGACCCTTCAGCAGTCTCGCACATCTGGCTTCCAGCATGATTGTAGATATGAGGCTGGATAGGCCACGAGTCAGGCCGGCGTTGAGAAATAAGCGTCTTCAAGGGATTGACCCGGAAGAGCCTAGAGCAATGTCAAATGACGAGAGACGGGCTGTTCTTGCTGTCTGGTACCTCAATTCCAGGTTCATAGTCCTATATCCTGCGGGCTATCCTACCTCTAGCTAACGCGACCGTGCCAGTTTTGCCGTGGCATTCAAGAAAGTAAACTCACCGGGCAGGCATTTTACTTAACACATGGAACAACAGCTCCAAGAATTGCAGGGCGGACTCGAGTATGAAACGGACGAGGTCCTGGCGCAACTTGTCTGTGCCCAGCGCATGAATGAGATGATCGCCCAACTCCAACAGAGTGACCAGTCAGTCGATGTTCGACCGTCTTCGAATGTCTGGACTGCCAACCCCGATAACCTCTTGGCTGACTTTGACAACCTACGGGGCTCTGAGGGTCAAGGGGAACCCCACCGCTGTGAGAAGACATTCTGTCTTGCCAAGATGTTCCAAGTTAACACAGTAGCACAGACTTGGTATTCAGCCATCATAAATCTGCGCTGCTACAACTTTTAGAGCCGCGGCTGTTGGATACAGACCACATCCAAAATTACGAGGCAGTTGCTGCGTTGCACCACACGCCGGACTACTTTCACACACCCTCGACAAGCAAAAAGGATGCCGCGGATACTGCATTGAGAGCTTGGTACGAGGATTGGTTGGCCATACCAGTTTGACATTTCTTCTACATGCCCATGTCGGGATACTTGCACCTCACGAATGCCACCGTGATCCTTCTTCGTCGAGCCAGGCTCGCGCTGCTGACTCACTATCGGCAAGGAGACTCCTATGCTCCTGAGACGGACATGAATAACAGCAGTGCCGCTTCCACTAGCATCGACAGCTCCAACGATTTGATGCTGGACCTCTTGGATCGTCTCGCGTCACGATTCGAAGAAGCAAGGATAGAAATGGCCGCAGCACACTGTTCCAACTGGGCCAACGACTTCTTGGACTTGGTATCGTGGAAGCTCAGGGAAAGGAAAGCGTGTATCGAAAAGTGGATCAACGTCATTGCCAACGAGACACATGTCAACAGACCTAGCGAATCAGGCGGGGATGGAGGCGATTTGACTGCATTTCAGACCATGGACGAGCCAGGTCTGTGGTTGGATTCACTTGAAGCACTTCTGATGGGCGGCAGCGATGCTAATGAGAGCTGGTTGTAACTGAAGTGCGCCTTTTCCCGGGGCCGTTCTTGCCGTCAGAACAGTCCGCGGCAGCCAGAGACTGTGATTTTTGGTCATATCTGGCGTCGTAGGAGACTGTTTAGAGTTTAGTAGAGGTGCAAGTTGTTGAGGGGGAGAGAGGGGCGGACCAGTTATAGCCGATGCGGCTGTAAAAGAAGATGATGCTACCGAAGAGACTGGGCAGCTGCATCTCGAACTGATACAGGTATCTATCGAGGCCCGAACATGGCAAGTCGGGGGATGATGATTGGTAAGACTGTTCTCGAGAAAAGTGACTGAGCTGACTCGATTGTCAGTCACTTGGACATTGCTTCACATTTATACTATTTTTTCGGTGTTCCTCGCATCGTCATGTTCGCGCCTTTACGAAATTTTGTCGTATCGATGGATTCAATGCAAGCCCTCTGATCCGATATACGAGGCTGTCTTGGTCTACTTAGAACTCGCCAGCAACATTACGCCCGACATGCAACCTTTAGCTTCCTCCCAGCCAGGGTAACACGCTGCCAGTCCCCGGCCTGCCCTGGAGTTGAGATGCCAGTCTTTCCAAAATGGCAACTGCCGACATGTCTAGTATGCCTTCCCCGTCATCCCAATCCCACTTCGACAATTTCGACAGCTTTGTTCCCGACAATACTGCAACGTTTGAGATTCCCACAACGAGGAAAGCTTGTATGTCAAGAGGAGTCTCGGGCCGGGTAACGAAGGGGACTGCATATGCCCATGGCTCTTGAGAGCCTTGTGGTTTGGGATCAACTCAGACGGTGAAGTCCGGGGACAGTAGGATGGGAGGATTAAAAGCAACCAGGAAGCAGTGTGGATTTACGTTTTCCTCGGTCGAGTTATGCCTCTAAACAACCTCACTAAAGCGTAGTCATCTGTAATAATCTGTACGGTTATCTGGCCAGTTGAGGATGATATAGTCCAATGCTCTATCACTGACGCATTGGTGCTGAGATGACAAACGATTGCTTTGACGATGCGAACTTATCTACAGCGGGACATTGGAGATATGGGTTGCCTCCGGTTCTACAACTTTATGGGCAGGTTGAGCTTTAGCACTCTTGGAGGTCTTCTCCCCAAGTATGATAAGACTTGATCTCTTTTATTCAAATTACCTCTTTTTGCCGTCTTGCCAACAACGAAGCATCTGCTCTAGGTTTGCTATTGGGAAACCACGGGGTCTCCAACACTTCCTTCTTCTGACGAGATTCGGCTGCGACGTACTCGGAAACCGCAGTCGAAAACTCAGATGCGTACTTGTTGGCAGTTGTATGGCCCCTCAAGGGAAGCGAAAAGTCCTCACAAGGACTCCGGCCTGTAGTCTTTATCCCTATCCGTACTACCTAGTTCGCCATTCTGAAGGCGGGATGCAGTCTCTCTTTCCTTGCTTTCTAAACTAACAGGCATGCAGTACCTTAATATTTTCTCATAAATATTATTTAATACAGTAACGTACATAATAAGCAAGCGCCGCAGTCAAGCAAGCGCCGCACTTTTCTTAACCTCTCTTATAGAAATCACAATAAAAACACTATAAATCATTTGATCAATTAAAACTACTTACTATACTCTTCCCTAAATGTCTTAATCACTACTTAATAAATCTTTATATTATAGCTAGGCTTATTGTAGATATTATAATGCTAAATGCCTAATTATATTAACCTCCCTTAACTATCACTTCGCAATAATTCTGCCACTACCTACACATTTATATCTATTTGATCAATTATTTATTTTCCTTCCTCTACTATTATAACCCCTCTTTTCTATAGTTAGGTCCTTTTTACCCTCTAGCGCTAACTAAGTATCTCATTTGCCTCCCGAAGGTCTTTATTCTTAGCAGCTAATAAGGCAACCTAATGCATAACTGCCTTTATTCCCTTCTTAAGAGACTTTAGGGCTTTAAGGATTAACTTTAAGGAGCTACTTTAGTGCCTTCTAATCTGTCTTTTAAGATATTCAGACTGAGATTGGGCCTTAAGTACAGTCTTTAAGGTCCTTAATGCCCAAGAGGCCAATTGATTAGAAGCCTCCTCAACTAGCATTAGCATCTATAGCTACACATTAAGCTTTAAGACTACACTTTCTAGGTCAAAAGGAATAAAACTAGCTCCTTTAAAAGCCCCCTTAATATTTCTTTCTATCATAATAGCCTTATATGCTGTATAGAAGGCTAGAAAGAACTCAGTCTTTAAAACATAGGTAATAGAGCATCTAATCAAATGCTCTATTTCTCAACTATAAGCCTTCTTTAGCATACTAAAGCACCTAACATCAAGAGGCTAAAGTAGATAAGATAAATAAGGCAGCATATAAAGCTAGATGATCTTCTTTTCCTCATAATATCTCTTAAATTTGATAGAGTAGTGACTTTTATGGCCATTGAGGATCAAGAGGCAATAGCAACTGTTTGTTCGCTTGGCTATACATCAGTTAAAGTGCTTAAGCCACTTAAGATTTGTTAGATTGAAGGATGTATATTGAACCAATAAGGTGTTCAGGTGACTACCTCTAGGGTCTATAGACATCTAGCCGAAGCTCCACCCGGTATAGCCCGAATAGGAAGGCAGTTAAGGAAAGAGATACCCCCTAAAAATACAGTAGAGATAGCCTAAGGGGAAGAATACATACAATATATATACATTAAGTCATCAAAGTGCCACACAAGCTATCTAACAATTAAGAGTCTTATATATTATTCTATTATCTGATTGAATATCTAACTATAGACAGATTGCAAGCAAGCACTTACTAAACACTCGCTAAAAATAATGATAATAAATTTAATTATTAGACTGGCTAATGGAGAAGACTAAATCACTTAGTTCTTAATACTGAAGATTAAAGCTACAAATGAGGGCTTATAGGACTATCTCGACCCTATGCAGAAGAATAAGCTATGCTAATGTTGAAGGAACCAGTCCCTCTAAGCATTAAGACATTCTATAAGAAACACTTATTGACCACTCGCATAATGACTATAGAGACTCTATCAACCTCAACCCAATCTATAGATATAACTATAGCTAGAGGAGAAGATAATAACCCAAGCTTCTATGAGGGAGATAACATCGCGATATAAGCCTAAGATGTCGCCAAGCTGATAGAGAAAGGTCTCTAAATGTACAATATATTATAGACTAACTATAAGCACCTTAATAAGCACTATAAGAAGTTCAATATGAAAATAAAGACTATTTAAAACTAGATCATTAAGATAATAGATAAACCCCTCTACTGAACCTACTGTAAAAACAGTAAATCCCTAGCTGAATGAGTCTAGTCGCTATATAATGAATTCTCCCTAGCAGCCGACAAACGCAAGCAGAACGCTCGCTGAGCCTACTGCGACCTTCTATCCGAACTATATCTTATAAAAATCACTACTTATAAGTGTAGGGAGCTAGCCGCGGGTTCAGCGCGTATGCGCTGTAGGGCTCGCCGGTGTGTGCTGTGAGGCCTAACTCCTTATGAACTATTGTATAGTGCGATTTAGTAATGCAGCTTACTTAAATTGGTTGATTTTTTTGGCCTAACGGCTAGACTAGTCTATTAAAGGTTAGGAATGCTGCCCTAACTCTTACAATTATTCAAGTACGCATTGGGTTAGTAGCTATGCGGGAGGTTGTGCGTTTGAATCCCAGTGCGGGCCCGACCACAGAAAAGATCCTCGTGACCGCGATAGGCTGCTAGCTCATAGGGGCGCAACCCTGCTGTCATAGTGGCAGTTGGGTCCCTGGGGGTTGACAATAGTGATTACCTCAATTGGCTCTGGAGGTCTAAGCCGAGCTCTCTTAACACCTAACGTATGTGCGGGCGCAGTTGCGGCCGCTAGTTTCCTGGCCTGTGTGGAAGGGCGGTCCCCACGCACAGCGCTGCAGAAGAGGTCTTGCGGCACCTTAGAGCTTGCTTCAGCCTGGGACGTACTGTTAAGAGGGGGGGATAATTGTAAGGAGCTAGCCGCAGGTTCAGCGCGTATGCGCTGTAGGGCTTGCCGCTGTGTGCTATGAGGCCTAACTCCTTATGAACTATTGTGTGGCGCGATTTAGTAATGCAGCTTACTTGAATTGGTTGATCTTTTTGGCCTAACGGCTGGACTGGTCTATTGAAGGTTAGGAACGCTGCCTTAACTCTTATAGAAGCCTAAAAGGAAAATTTCTTGCAGGATAGGATAAGCTCTACATCTAGGGAGGAGAAGCAGCCTATTATTAGTACATATTGGAGACTGCTAGAGCTACTTCCCAGCTTATATTGTGACGGGGGTCCCTAGACAGGTAGGCTAGTAGGTTACTAGTAGGGATTTAATGGGGATAAAGTGAATAGTTAGAAGAGAGATGAGGGAATAATAATAAAGAATGATTATTATTATGATTAATTAGAAGAAAGATTAGAGAGATTTTTATTTTTACTAGTAGAGAGATTCTTCCCTTCTTGCAGAGATATAAGAGAAAGAGAGCTCTTTAAGCTTAAAGCTTAAGTTCTTTATCTTTATTTATAAGAAAATTTAAGATTTTCCTTTATTTTTAATTATAACTTAAATTACTATCTACTCTTTATCCCTTATATACTAATTATTAAGCTAATAGTAGGCCATTTTAATGCCTTATTAATATTCTTTTCTTACTACTAACCTAATAATTAATCCTATAAGATGCTTTCTTACTAGAGGGTCCTAAATATAAGACTATTATAGTATATATATATAATTTAGTATAGCTTTAGGCTGACTAATAAAGATACCTATATAATGCTTTATTATATATCTTCTTAAGGGATTACTATCAATTTAGGGTATTATTTATAGTCCCTTTTGCTACTAAATTTAGAGGTTATAATAGGGCAGCAAATTAATTAATTTAGCTTAATAGGTAAGATCAATTAATATACTTCTAAGCTGCTACTATTAGACTTAAGGAAAGCAGAAAGATAATAAGAAATAAGAGATAGAGGGAATTAAGACCTCCCTAAAAAGACCTTAGACTTAATGACTCTAAAGGATTATAATAAATCAAACTAATAAAATCAATAATATATAGCTTAATTAAGACTACTATAAGAAGTAAGATAAGAATGGATATTTAAACTCTAAACTATACTACTTATTATTATACTTATTTCTCTACCCTAATAGCTTTAAGAAAAAATAGGGCATACTTAAACTTAGAAGTATCTTATAGTATAATATTATAAGATTTCTATAATTATAGGGACTTCTTATAAGAAAAGAAATATTATTTAATCTTATTAAGCAATTAGTAAAGTAAGAACTTATATTAGCTTAGATAATAGGAAGGTATTACTAAAATGATTATTATATAATTTCTCATAAGGGATTAATATCTAATTACTCTAGCTTTAGTAATCCTTTATATTATAAGAAGTTAGAAGCTAAGGAGAGGTAAGATAAAGAAGGGTTCATTTAAAAAGGAAAGAAAGAGAAGGGAATAAAAGATATAAAGATATAATGACTTTTATAAATAATATAAAAGGCACTAAGATTATAAGTTTTAACCTTTATTAAGAGATTTATAGAAATATTTATATGAAGATTATAACTAATTTAAGTTTTATTTAGTATTCTTATTTATTTTTTATTTATTTTATTCTTTAATTATACTATTATTCTCTTAAGAGAGATAGTATAATAATTAAGGCTTTATTTTATTATAACTAATAAGGGCTATATCTAGAGGAAAGAATTGCTCTCTAATAAGTAAGGATCCTAAGGGCTATAATTATAATTTTATTATTATTATTAGAGTAAAAAGGAGAAAGAAGAAGAAGAAAGTATCTTATTTAATGCCTATAAAGGTAGTACCCTAAAAACTAAATTGATTCAATATGCATATAAAGTCTTAATTAGTGCCTACTACACCCTTAATTAAGGACCTTTTACTGATCTAAATACTAATTAATCTTAATACTAAGACTGATAAAATAGGCTTAAAGGTCTTAAACCTAATAGAAAAAGGGAAGATAAATAAAGAACTTAAAGCTCTTATCTCAATCTATATGTTTAATTGCATCTTTAAGGGGACTAATATCTCTAATTACCTAAAGATATTTAAGAATTATATTAAGGGATAAATTCACTTAGATAAAAAGAAAGTTTAGCTAATACTATACTTTATCTATAAAGATATTAGGATAAAGGTCCTAAAGGCTACTAAATATAGTACTTAAGAATAGATTAAGATAAAGCTTCTTAAAGACTTTAAGAATAGCAATAAGGAATAATAAATCTAACCCCTCTAAAAGGTCCTTAAGATAAACACTTAGTCTATAAGGAATATAATAGATAAAAAGATCCTTATTTAGCTTAAGATCTATAAGAAGTTATATAATACTATTAATAATAGTAGGAAATTTAAGGAAGGAAACTCTTATACTATTTTCTATATTCTACCTTATAAGGTTATCATTTAGGTATATTAATAGAAGAATATTTTAGTCTAAACCCTACAATCTAAACTATATAATATTATAGTCAATTTTATTATATACTTATTAGAATAAGATTAGTCTTTTAAAGACTTAATTAAGAAGCCTTAAGAGAGAGAATTCAGTTTGGGGAGGAAGCCTTAGAAGATAGATATAAATCTATAAAACCTACCCCTAATAAAGCTAGCTATTAATACTATAATTAATTCTCTAACCTAAATGGTCTAAGATATAAGTATTAATGCTATGAAGAGATATAAAGATATAGAAGTATGTCTAGCTGCTATGCTCTAAGGAAGTCTTAATAAGTAGAGGCTTTTTAACCCTCCCAATAGCAACCTATCTATTAATTGCAACCATTCTAGGTATATAGGACCCTACAGGACGGACAGCTAGGATATCCTCATTAATGCTAGCTATAGGTAGAGGCAGCTAAAGTGTTTTTATTGCAGAATTTCAGGCTATTTCTTAAGCTAATACTACAAATTGTAGAGGGATAGAGAAGCTAGCTATTATAACTTTAACTCTAAAGCAAGTATAGCCTAAATAGGATGAAGAGAAGCTATTCTCCCTCTAAAGTTAGTCTAAAAGATAGGACTTCTTAGAGAAGTTAAGAAGCTTGCTATTATATAGATAAGGAAGTTCCTAAAGTTACTAGCAATAGGTTTTCTTAATAGAATGATATTAGGGTTTGCTATTTGCAATTAGAACTTTAGCTAAGAAGAGTAAGACCTTATAACTAACTTTATAAAGAGGAATTAAGATACTCTTTATAAAGATATAATTATTAATAGGATTAGTAGAAAGATAGGGCTTTAAGAAGGGGAACTTATTGATAGAATAATGCAATTAAATATTATCTTGATCAATAAAGGAAGCTTTAAGGAACTAATAAGTATCTTAAATAATAATATTACCTTCAATATAGTGGCTAGTAAGAGGCTAAGGGTAGATAATAAGATTGAAGAAATTAAATAAAGCTACCTAATTCTAATAATAACCTTAAGGATCCTTAAGTATATAACCTTAGATAATTGAATGATAGCTAAGGCTATTGCAAAAGGGAGACCTAATAGAGACTCCTGCCTAACTATAAAGCTTAAGAATAGGACTGCTTTAAAGTAGAGGGTCTTAACTATAAAGATTAAAGTTATTATTCCCTAGATCATTATGAATGACCTAAAATTCAGACAATCTATAGCTAAAGAGCTATCTAACCTCACTGATAGGATCATAGAGACTATCTAGATAGACCCTAACCTATCCTATAAGATAAAAAGAGTAGGGGAGGTTAAAATAAACAATATTATAGAATAAACTAACCTAAGCTTCTTAGATGCTTATTTTGACAAATTATCTTAGTACTATAGGGTCAATATTATTATTATTAGTCTAAAAGGATTGCTACTAGAATCCTATAATGACTTTTATCTTACTCTAAGGGACTACCTAGTAATAAACTTTAACTTAATGAAGAAGATCTCCTATAGAAGGAAAGCTAAAAGACTAGATCTAGAAGTATCTTATAAAATAGTTATATAAGTTAATTTAATCTTAATCTAACCCTTAGACTTAAGAAATATCTTACTATACTAAAATCTCCTAAGGCTATAAGTAAGACTTAAGAATCTAGATAGTTACACTTAAGAAGCTATTATTAATACTAAAGCTAAAGAGAATATTATATTAGATAATATTATTAAGATTAGTAAACTTAATATTAAGCCTATTAAGGCTAGAATTACTTTCTTCTTAAAAGACTATATTATAATAGTAGGAGTAATTAAGGTTAAAGTCTATTTAGGTAATATCTTTATTGACTAAAAGATATATATAGCTTTAAGCTTTATAATATTAATCTTATTCATTTTAGAGATACTTTTCATTAGGAGCGCAAAGATTACCTTTAACTATACTACCCTTCTAGGTAAGATATTAATTTACTACTAATTAAGAGATATTAAGATTATATCCTTAATTATAAGTAGAATTAAATAAGAACTCCTAATTACTATTTAAGAAGTATTAAGAGGGATTTAATAAGTAAGAAAATACCTTCTAAACTAAAAAGAATAGATATTTATAGTTTAAAGGAGGATAATATTAAGTATCTTATTAAATATATTAATAAAAAGATAGCTTAAAAAGTCTTTAAGATTGTTTTTAAAGACTAAATAAAAGATAATAATCTAATAATAATTAGAGCTTTAAAAGTATAATAATTAAGTTTAGATATTAGCTATAAGGATATAATAGTTTAGGTCAATATAATATATAAAAGAAAGGCTAATAAGATCCTACTAAGAGATAATATTCCTTCTAATAGATCTATACCTAAAGGAGATCTATTCTAGAGGGAAAAGAAGTAAGAAGAGATTAAAGGAGGTCTAAAGTAAGATTTGCCCTATTCTAACTATATTATGCTTAAGTTCTTAAAGATTAAGAAAGGTTCTAAGCTCTTTAGAGAGAGGCTAGAAGATATTATAGACTAAATAAGAAATACCCTTTAAGATAAAAAAAGAGATATCTTCTAATAGATCCTTTTCAATAGGGAAGAAGCTTTAGCTTAGACTTTTAAGGAAAAAGGGGAAATTAACCCTAAGGTAGTGCCTCCCTAAGTTATTAAAATCACTCTATATAGTACTTAGCATTATAGTAATATAATAATTCCTTAAGGGATTAAAAAGAGAGTTATTAATTTCCTAAAAATGTAGCTAAAAAATAGGATTATTAAGGAAAGTCATACTTCTTATAGGAATTATTAGATGCTTATTGTGAAGAAGGATAGAGGACTATACCTTATTAATTTAGTAAAACAATATAATGCCTATACTATCTAAGATAGTATAATTCCTCTTAGAATAGATAATTTCTTAGCTAAATTTAGAATGTATAAGATTTTCTTTATATTAGACTTCTTCTTAGGATATAACTAAGTAAAGCTAGATATAAGAAGTAAAGATCTAATAACCTTTAATACCCTAATAGGTCTAATAAGATTATATATACTACTACAAGAAGCTATAAACTTAATAGCTTAGTTTACTAAGATTATAATAAGGATCCTTCTTAATTTCCTCCCAGATAAAGTAAGAGCTTTCCTAGACAATATTGGCATTAAAGGCCTAAAAACTAACTATAATGGGGAGGAAAGCCTTCCTAAAGTTAGGAAATTCATCTTAAAGCACCTTATCAATCTCAATGCAGTCTTAGTCAACATAGAGCTAGCTAGTTATATAATTGCTAGTAAGAAGTTAGCCTAATACTAAAAGACTGCCCTCTTATAGGATATATCTATAGCATAAGTAGAAGGAAGCCTATAGAAGATAAAGTCATTAAGATTATTAAGTAGGAAAGATATTCCTCTCTAACTGAAGTGAGAGGCTTCTTTAGTATTACTAGCTACTACTAAATCTAGATTAAGAACTATACTTAGATTATATAGCCTCTTACCTTACTGCTAAAGAAATATACTGCTTAGGATTGGGGGAAAGATTAAATAGCTATAATGAAGCTACTAAAGGAAAAAATTATATCTACCTCTATTCTTATAACCTTTAACCTTTTAGAAGGAATAAGGAAAGTTATCCTAATGATTAATACTAGCATCTTAAGATGGGGAGCTATCTTAATATAGGACATTTAAGGAAAGCATTATCCTATAAGATTTAAATTTAGAACTTAAACTAATGCTAAAAAGAAATATAATGCAATTAAGCTAGAGTATAAAGAAGCTCTTTATACTATCTAGAGGATATATATATATATTTATAGTTATCTATTCACTCTAGAGATAGATTCTAGGGTATTAGTAAACTAGCTGAATAATTAGGCAAATAATATACTAAGAGCTATAGTTATTAGATAGATTAGCTATTTACTACTTTTTGACTTTATAGTTAAGTATATCCTAAGAAAGAAGAATATAGTTATAGATAGTCTATTAAGGAAGGGATAAAGACCTTTAGACCTTATGGATTAAGAAGTAAAGTAGGACATTGAGGACGTAATTAATACTTATCTTAATGCTATTCTCTTTAGGCTAGAAAATAACCCCCTTTTAGACAATTATAAGGAAGACTAGCTTATTCTAACTAAGTACCTAATAATGCTTAAAAGACCTAAAAGAATATTAGTATAAGACTTTAAGAGACTAAAAGTAAAGATAATATAGTTCTTTATTAGGGGAGGTTAAGTCTAAAAATAAGGACTAAAAGAAGAAAATAATTTTATACTTATTATTAATAATAATAACTTTTAAAAGTATCTTATAATATTATATTATTATTATAGGGGCCATAAAGGGCAAGAAGTAATAATAAAAATTATTTCTTAGTGCTATTTTTAGTAAGAATTAAGATAGTCTTTAGAAATAGTTATTTAGAAGTATCTAATATATTAAGCGCACTTAGCGTAAAGGCTGGCTAAAGAGGCTAAGCTAATAGCTCCTTAGTACCTAATAATAAAGATCTATATTAATAGGCAGTACTTACCCCTTAATAAAGGCAAGAAGTTCTTGCTAGAAGCTAGATATAACCTAACTGGGTAGATTAAAGCTATAACTATTAGCAACCTTATTGCTACTAATATTAAAAGATTCATTAAGAGGATTATCTACTATTATAAAATGCTAGTAAAGATTATTATTAATAATGGAGGGAAGCTTACAAAAGGGATTTTAAATAAACTAAATAAGCTAAGTATTATAATATCTAAAATCTCATTCTATAACTCTAAGTCAAATAGGTTAATTAAAGTTAGGCATATATTCATAATAAATGACTTTAAGAAGCTTAAGAAGCTAGAGAAATAGGTAGATTTAGTCAAGCTAGCTCTTCTTATAGATAGATTAGCAATCTAAGGATTATATAGTTATTCTCTATTCTAGCTTCTTTATAGATAAGAATCTATCCTTCCTCTTAAAGTTAAGGTCCTTACCTAAAGACTTATTGATTAGGATAATATTAAGGATAAAGAAGATAAGATTCTAGCTAAGATATAAATTCTAAAAAGACATAAGGAAGACATTAAAGCTATTTAAGCAAAAGTTAAGGAATATTAATAGATTTTAGCTAGAAAGACTAATATATTGAACACTTTTAAGCTAAAAAAGATACCCTTATTGCTAGGAGACTTAGTCCTTTAGTATAATATATAAAACCATAATAATCTATCTTCTACTATAAAGCTTAAGCTAAGATAGATAGGACTGTATAGGATTTATAAAGCCCTTATTAAGACTAGGACTTATAAGCTTAAGACACTTATAGGAATTAAGCTTCTAGGGACTTATCATAAAGACTAACTAAAGGCTTTCTAGAAGGATCCTTAGGGTTAGTAGATAAGCCTTAATAATAAAAAGACAATAAGACTGCTATTTAATAATGAGGATAAAAAGTTAGATAAAGAAGCATCTTATAATATACTTTATGAGCTAAGTGAGTTAGATTCCTTATTAGATAACCCTAAACTAGAACTTATTATCTAATCATAGAGGGGGCCTAAAGGAGATTTCTAGATTTACATCCTAGAAATAACTAAAGAAGCTAGGGATCAATATGCAGCTATCTAAGTGTCTTATAAGACACCTAAGATATAGTGCCAGCTAAGGATAGTAGTATTGCTATATAGGGAGGGGCAGAGAGAAAGAGGATATTTAGATTATTAGAGAAGACTAAATAAACTGCATCTATAAAGAGAAAAAACCCTAAAATAATTACTTAAATTAAACTTTATGCCTACTAAAAGATAAATAAATCTTATAAGTGAAGGAAAAGTAAGAAAAAAAGAGCCTATTTAGAAAAGAAAAAAGCAATAATAATTAAGTAGTAATATAAGATATTAAGTATTTATTACTTATTGCTTATTTTAGGAAGGAAGTCTTCTAATAAGAATTACTAATTTAACCTACTAAAAAGCTTAATATCTACTATAAAGAGTCTAAGTAGAGACTTAAGTAGCCTATCTATAGATTTTAGTATTAAATAAGCTACTAGACTTAGAAGGATACTTTAAGATAATTTGAGGGCAAGAGTGAAGATTGAAGATATTAGAAGTAAAAGAAGTTAATATATTTAGAATGGTAACTTTACTACCTAAGGGGGAATTTTTAGAGACCTTCTTAATAACCTAAAGCTAGATATCTAAGAAGAAACTTCTAATTGCAATTAGGATAGTTATATTAAATGCAATTAGTATACTAATTGCTTATAAAGTTTTAAACTAAGATATAAGTATAGAAGGGGGTTAAAATATACTCCTTAAAATGGGTTATTATTAAAAAATAGCTATAAATATAATAATAATATATAATTAGGTTGATAACCCTAATAAAGGCAATAATAAGAGCTTTAAGATAATAAGGCTAGGAAGGAAGGATAATAAAGAAGTAACTGCTAAGATGAGCCCATTTAGCTAAGATAAAGACAGACTGAAGAGCATAGATTGCTAGAAGCCCAATCCTAAAAGCAATTATTAAATCGCAGAAAGGAAGTCATTAAAGGAACTAGATAAGGAAAGATAAATAATTGCTAGAAGAAGGGAACTAAATATCTAACTCTATATATATTAGGCAGCTAAGTCAATTAAGAGCCTAAAAACTATAGAATTAAACTTAGAATAATTTTAAGACTTAGAGAAGTATCTTATTAGATTGCCTATTTAAGTAGAAGAAAGAAAAAGGAACTTATTAGGGCAGAAGTTAAATTGAGGTATAATATAGGGAAGAGTTTAAGAAGAATAATATTATAGTCTTTCTAGTAAGTATTAGCCTAATAAGTAAATAAACTAGAATTAACTTAATATTTAGTAAGATAATAGACATTTAGAAGCTTTAATTAAGGGAGACTTAAGAGAATAATAAGCTTATCCTAATAAGTAGCCATTATAGCTAGCTAAGATGCTAAAGAAAGATAAGGGAAGAAAGTAATTAAAGAAAGCTATAAAAAAATAATAAATTTAAGAAAGAGAAAGAGAGAGATAATTGAAAAAGTATTAAGCAATAAGATTTAAGCCTTAGGGCTAAT
This sequence comes from Neonectria faginata, assembly GCA_030864175.1. Classification (NCBI taxonomy): domain Eukaryota; kingdom Fungi; phylum Ascomycota; class Sordariomycetes; order Hypocreales; family Nectriaceae; genus Neonectria; species Neonectria faginata. The sequence goes on along the minus strand of JAULBG010000004.1, from coordinate 2,177,351 downwards.
TTAATATAGCCTTTTATAAAAGAGGAAATATTTTAAAAAGTAAGTATCTATATTTGCTAGATTAAATAAGATAAAATTAGAAAGATATTCTAGCAAATAATAACTATTATTGCTATAATTTACTATTATAAATAAAGTAATGATTTATAGTAAAGATAATATTAGATATATAGCCTCTTAAAAATACTAATATATAAGCCTTTTTCTTCACACTTTAGCCCTAAGTAAAGCCTATATTGCAATTCTAGCCCCTATACCCTAATTTTCCTCCTTTTAAGCCTAGATTTTAATAATTATCTTATTCCTTACTTTCCTATAACCTATCTATCTTTTAGAATCTCTATACGCCTTAAAATACTACTATAATAGCCACTTCTAATAATGCTAAGAAGATTAAATAGTTCTTCTGCCCTAATAAAGAATTAATGCTCTATAAAGGACTTATTTGTAACAAAGGGGGCAAATAAAGCTTCCTATATTACAATAAAATGCTATCTAAGATGCCCCTCAATTAATGCCTAAATGAACAATCTACCTTCTATCTATCTTAACTCAATTAGTCACATTAGAAGGATATTAGCTTAAATTGCCCTACCCTTAGAGATAGAGAGGGAATCCAAGCCTAGGTTAGATCTATTTAGTATTATCTAGATTTTAGTGAAAAAGACTTTAGCCCCTAGAAGGAATACTATACTAATTTATAGAGCCTCTTAAGTAATCTTTAGAATAACTAAATATTAACTAACTTTAGCCTCTTTGCATTCTTTCATTTAATAACTTATAATCTAAGAGACTTAATTGCTATCGCCCCTAATAGTCTCAATCTTAATACCTCTAATGTCTAAAGCAACTAATAGGGACTATCTAAGTACTTAACTAAGCTCATCTAGGAGATAGCCTCTATCTTAAAGAACTAACCTACCTTAGGATTCTAACTGCTATAAGAGGTTCAGTTTAATCGCTAATTCTTTATTAGGATTGTCCATTTTGCTAATTAGATCTATTAGGTTACCTACATTTAGAATGCTAAAGATACTTACCTTTACGTTCTTAATACTCTAAAGAAAGGGAAGGAAGAGCGATTTATAGCTATTGCTACTGCCTAGAGAGAAATTATAGCTAAAAATGGCATACCTTATGACTTCCTTATCTTTAGAATGCCTGCCTCTTATTAAGATGGCCAGTAGAAATATAATTATTTTAGAACCTTCCTTATCACTCTAGCTATCTAAGGGTTAGTTAGTCTATCGAAGGGATAAATAATTAATAGAGGTATTATTATAAAGAATCTTGCTATTTAGGGAGTCTTAAATAAGTTGCCTAAGGGAGCTAGATTTACCCTTCATTTTTAGGACTAGAAGATTAGACAGCTTAAAAAAGGCAAAGAAGGAAGATAAAGGAAGAATATAAGCGCTTAATCTTGACCAAATTAAGAGCTTTTTTAGCTATATAATTATAAAAGAATTAGGGATTAAGGACTTTAAATATAGAAGAGGAAAGACTAACTATATGATTAAGCAATCTTTAGATACTATATATTAATTCCTATTAGAAAATTAGAAGCTTTAAATATCTAATATCTATACAAATTATAGTAGATTCCTAACAATCTTTTAGTCTAAGGTTAGACTCTTTAAGCTCCCTAATTAATACTACTTAATTTAGCATCTTATTATATCTTTTAGATAAAAAATTTAAAGTTTTTCTATATATCAATTAGATACTAATAGGATTAAGTTTATAATGCCTAATAATCTTATTAAAGCCTACTTAAGGATAGGATATAATATTATTAATAGGCTCCTAAAAGAATATAGTTATAAAGTGTCTAGAAGTGTTATCTTACTTAGCTCTAGTAACTTACTATATTAGTTACTAATTTGAATCCTATTATTATCTTTGCAATCCCTAGTAGCCTCTGCCAATCGAACTAAGAAGACTCTAATTATGATTTCCTCATTAGGCAGCTCGCCTAAATAGACCTTACTAAAGATGCCTTCTTAAGCTTAAATGCCCCTATAGACCTTAAGAAGTAATATCTTAATAAGAGAAATATCTAAAAGCCTAATAAGAAGCAATATTTCAATGTAGAATATATTGCTAGCCCTTACGCCCATAAAGACCTAAATGACTTAAACCCTAACAGTCTTAATAAGCTAGTTCATTAGTAATGTTCTCCCTATCTATATAGATAATTAAAAGGTCAAAAAGGGTAAGAAATATATTATAATTTCAAAATAGGCAATAAGGTAAAGAAAATAACTATTAATACTAATCTAATATATTTACCCTTAATTGCTAAGCAATTAATATTTTATCTGCCTAAATTGAAGACTTATATAATCTATATTCTTAAAGGTTTAATCTCTTTAAGCTAGTAGGTAGACCTAATTAATTCTACCTATAATACTATTATATTGCTTATAATTATAAAGATTACTTAAGAGGAATAATATTGCCTAAAAGAGGAAAGAAAGTAGTAATTCTCTTAATGAGATTATAACTCTCTAATAGGGGGATAAATTCTAAAATGAGGAGGTAGATTATTAGGTAGATTTTCTTTATTTATTAAATTTAGTTTTTAGGAAGCTTTTATAAGATGCTTTTTACTATATATATTTATTTCTTTTATTTGATTTTTATATAGGAAGGTAGTTTCTTTATATATAATTCTAGCCTAATTGGGGGCAATTATTAGATTATAGGGGAGGTATATAATGGGGGTCCCTAGATAGGTAGGCTAGTAGGTTACTAGTAGGAATTTAATAGGGATAAAGTGAATAGTTAGAAGAGAGATTAGAGAGATTTTTATTTTTACTGGCAGAAAGATTCTTCCCTTCTTATAGAGATATAAGAAAAAAGAGCTCTTTAAGCTTAAAGCTTAAGTTCTTTGCCTTTATTTATAAGAAAATTTAAGATCTTCCTTCATTTTTAATCATAATTTAAATTACTATCTACCCTTTATCCCTTATATACTAATTATTAAGCCAATAGTAGGCTATTTTAATGCCTTATTAATATTCTTTTCTTGCTACTAACCTAATAATTAATCCTATAAGATACTTTCCTGCTAGAGGGTCCTAAATATAAGACTACTATAGTATATATATGCAATCTAATATAGCTTTAGGCTGACCAGCTTTAGGCTGACCAATAAAGATGCCTATATAATGCTTTACTATATACTTTCTTAAGGGACTGCTATCGATTTAGGGTGTTATTTATAGTCTCTTTCTGCTGCTAAAATATGTGAAGATATTAAGTCATCCATACTAGGATGCAATACTTATAGCTAAAAAGGTTTACCTATAAAGTTATACTAAGTCAAATTCCTAGATTGAAGTCACTAAATCTATAGTGAACGGTCACTAAGTGCTCGGATGCTATTAGGTATATATCTATAAGCTCGATAAGTACAGAAGATTCCTAAAAATTAAGGCACACCTTATTGTGCGTGGCGACTAGCAGGCAATCAATAGCTAAGAAACCTACATAGCGACTCTAGCCGGTATATCCTTTAGGACCCTTATGGCTCTAGCTAATAGATTTAACTACAATATACTACAATACGATGCAATTAATGCATTTATTTATACTCAGCTTGATGAGGAAATCTATATAGAGATGCTAAGAGGATACTAAAAGCTAGGGATAATTTTCAAGCTTTAAAAGGCCCTCTATAGTCTCTAATAATCCCCTCTTCTATAGTAAAAACACTTTAAGAAGGGACTATTATTGGCAGGCTTTTGCTAAGTGCCTAGCGAAGACTACTATTAGCTCTATAGAGATATTATATTCTTCTTCTACATAGATAACTATATTTTCTATTTCTTAAAGCAAGTTTAAGCTAAGGCAATTATGCTAATAGAAGACCTATAGAAGACCTATCACTTAGAAGGCAATAAACCTCTATAGTAATTCCTAGAGATTAAAGTTATCTAAGACTAAGAAAACTGACGACTATAGCTCTTATAATCCTCATACATTAATAAGATATACTAACTGCTTAATAATTACTCCCCAAAAATATAAGCATTAATCCTAATAGTATAGGACGAACTTATGCCCTATAAAGAAATTATAAACTCCTAGAGTGTTAATATATACTAATATAAGGTCAGAACGATTATATATGCAGCCATAATGATGAGGCTAGATATAGCCTTTATAGTAAGTCGGCTAGTTTGGTGGCGGAAAGGGACTAAGGATAATACCCCAAATCGATAGCAGTCCCTTAAGAAGGTACACAATAAAGTATCATATAGGCATCTCTATCAGTTAGCCTAAAGCTACACTAGATCGCACATATATACTATAGCAGTCTTATATTTAGGACCCTCTAGCAAGAAAGCATCTTATAGGATTGATTATTAGGTTAGTAGCAAGAAAAGAATATTAATAAGGCATTAAAATGGCCTACTACTAGCTTGATAATTGGTATATAAGGGATAAAGGGCGGATAGCAATTCAAGTTGTGATTAGAAAAGAAGGATCTTGAATTCTCTCATAAATAAAGGCAAAAAACTTAAGCTTCAAACTCAAAAAGCTTTCTTTCTCTTGTATCTCTACAAGAAGGGAAGAATCTCTCTCTGCAAGCAAAAAAACAAAAAAATCTCTCTAATCTCTCTTCTAACCGATCATGATGATGATAGTTCTTCGTTATTATTCCCTCCTCGCCCCTCTTCTGACTATCCACTTTATCCCCATTAAATCCCTGCTAGCAACCTGCTAGCCCACCTGTCCAGGGACCCCCATCACACTAGCAAGATTCAATTAGAACTTAAGGCCCTAACACTACTAAGCTGCCAATTGAGCCCTTTAGTATCTCATTGAAACATGCAGACTGTGCCTTAAATATAGCACTATATCTAGCTGTAAAGAAGATAGATTGCAAGTGGCTTCTAATGCTAGTTTTATAGATAACTTAGCAGACTGTTAGAGCTTATAAGCATTTATTATAAAGTTATTTAGAGGAATTATATTATAGCGCGCTAATAAGTAAGATATAATAACTACATTAATAATTAAAGTAGAGCTCCTAGCCCTCTCATAAGCAGCAAAAGAAGCCCTATTTACTAGCAGACTTATTTCCTCACTTTGCGTAGACCTATCTTTACAGACTGCTTATAAAGTATCTACTCCCCTATTATAAGTTACAATTAAATATAATAATAAGTAGACTATTTAATTGGTCACTACTGAACTTATATAGCTATAAATAAAACTATAGTATATTAATATTTATAATTATTAGCTATAGTAGGAAGTACTAGAGGAGAGAATTAAAGTTATTTATACCCTATTAATATAACTGCTTGCTAATGGCTTGATGAAGAGCCTGCCTAGAGAGGCATTTGCTAAATTCACTTAGCAGCTTAAGCTCGCAGACCTCTCAAAGATATTAGACTAACGAAGGGATGATAAAGAACCTAGCTTAATGGTAATGCCCTCAAGCTAAAGGGGCATATTAGATTGGAGTATGTATATTAGACCAACAAGGTGTTCAGGTGACTACCTCTAGGGTCTACAGACATCTCGCCGAAGCTCCACCCAGTATAGCCCAAATAGGAAGGCAGTCAAGGAAAGGGATACCCCCTAAAAATACAGTAGAGATAGCCTAGGGGGAAGAACACACACAATACACACACATTAAGTCATCGAAGTGCCACGCAAGCTATCCGACATTAGACCGCTTAGTCCTAACCAAACCGTCATCACACCACCCACATTCAAACGGGCGGGGTTCCTACTCTATGGCCCGTCCCTAGTAAGTAATCTCAGACTGTTTCATTTCCTTCTTTCACTACCTTGGCTGAATTTAGCCTTTCAATTCATCGCTTTACGTTCTAGAACAGAAGTAGCTATAGCTACACCCTAGTGGGAGCATCAACAGCAAACGATCGAGAGACAATGAACCCGTCGGACAGCAATGCTTCCCCACAGCCTTCAAACCACTCCGGTGCCGACGTCCCTAACGAGAATGAGGCTAATTACGATGAGTCCGATAACGTAAATCCTCCGGATTCTGCACCAGCCTCCCGTACAGGATCTGAAGAATCAGAAGGCCGACGCCAGACACGACGCCTGAAGAATCGATTTAAACTGCCGCATCGTGGTGATGGTCGCAGTTCGGATCGCGGGGTTAACCGCCCTCATTCTCGTGTCCCTCCCAGTTCTCAATATCATCCCGGTCCTCATATCCCTTCTGATTATGGCGGATACACCGACCCTATTTCTCCTTACTACATGCCGCCTTATTACCCGAACGGCTACTTCGGTTCTGGATACCAACTGCCCCCTCATTTCCAGCAGTATACGTTTACTCCTTCCCCTCCCCCAATGAGCGAGCCCCCTTTCAAGGTGCAACATGCCGCCAGCGAGACAGTGATAGTTGAGGTTGTGTCACTTGGGTTGGAAAACGCACAGAACCCAGGGTTCAGCGATGACCCCCTGACGAAAGCTTGGCTGGAGCCGACAATGAACCTTGAGTCTGGCCGAAAAACGACCACCAAGCACGTTGTCGCCCAAGCTTCGGAACACTTCATCGATGGCGAGGGTTAGAGCAAGATCACGTTGGCTGCTCTCCCCGAGCCTCTGCGTTCTATGGATGAAGGGAAGTCCAAGATCCAGTCGAGATGGCTGTGAGTTATCGCCCAGAACTCGCACTTCTCTCTACCTCAAGGACATCCACTCATGATTGCTTCATAGCCATGTACAACGAGCAGCTCTTTCACTCGACTTCTTAACGGTACATCTTCAGGCATCCACGCCGGTGCCCGTGTGTAGAAGAGGCTGACACTACACAGCAACTCGTTTCCCATTGCCGACCCGACATAATGTCTCACGACCTGAAGCAAGTTGCTTTGGCACTCTTGAAACGCGGCTGCCAGGACATTCAGCGCCAGCCGGAAATTGGCAAAGCCCTAGAGCCGGGCTCGGTCCTGCGATACACGGGCACGTCTAAGACCACAGGATCCGCCACAGAGACAGAGCCCGTGATATTTCTGGCTGCCCCGTATCTACATCCGAAGGAGGGGAAACGCCATTCTGCGACGCCGGAAGACTTCGTGTCGATGACCCTGCTCCAGTCCCTGTATGGCTATGACTTGGGAGACGGACTGGAGGGGAGTATTGTTACAGAGAAATTGGATGCGTCTCTGGCCGGAAAGAAGATTTACGTACCTCAGTTGTGGTGTCTATTGATCGGCTCAGGTAAGGTGCCCCGTGGTCCTGTGGCCTGTAGTGCTGAGATCAGTGTCTAGGCATCTTGGTGACGTTTGGAGAATGCTCGCTTGCGGACATCCAAGCTGATTGCATTTCGACCGAGGAAAGGGCATTCGGGATCTATGGCGACTCGCTTGTTATCAACGTGTTCGACGTTGATGGTGAGGAATTCAAGGTCTCGATTGATCGCAACTTCAGCCTGTGGAAGCTCACTGCTCACCTGAGCCATGTGGTCAAAAAGAAATATTCCAGTCATACCGCGTTCGAGATTCTTAAGACAGACAAGCAGCCCCTTGACCCTGAGGGATGGATATCTCTCGTGGCCAATTCCTTTGGGGAACTATCACTGTTTATTCACCCAAAGGGCCAGAAGGTGGCAGACCCGACATATCATTCACGGCCTCAGTCTCAGCCACATGCACCCGGTAGTCCGCATCTACAGCCTCATCCTCAGTCATATGGACGAGGCCAATATGGAATGGTCCCATACGATCAGTCATGCTATCACAATCCATACCCCGGGATGCAAAATCCTTTCACGCCTACTACTCACGTCGCTCAATCCAAGTCTCCGCCGCCTGAGGCTCCTGCTCCGGCTCCGGCTCTGAAGTCTGATGTGGATGGCCCATCCGAATTCGACTCAGAGGGACCTGTGGACGTTTTTAGATACTTGGTCAGTTCAGGAGAGACGCCGCTCACGAAAAAGCAGGAAATAGCATATCTAGTCTTGGAGAATGAGCATGCCCACTCGTCAAGGCCAACATCCTATATTGGGAGAGACGTTTGAAGTAAAGAACCTCGAGTCCGTAGCTCAAGTACACCTGCACACGGTACAAGAGCTCCTTGGATTCCCGAACTGTCTCACCTCAACCCCGATGCCGGCGGCCCGCTACCTGACCAACTCGAGGTAAGCTGGCACTTAGGAGTCAGAGAATCGTTTCTTAGCTGACCTGCTGAAACATGATGGTTTGGACGATGCTAGTCTATCGGCGTCTTCTGTGTCAGAGGGAGACGGTTCCTTGTCGCCGGGAGTCACACCTTCAACCACAAGTGCAAAGCGCGAGACAAAGCGTGTTCGTATGGCTGCCGATGACGAACCTGAAAACGGATCTCGGCCAGGATCTGAGGCGGCTCCATCTACCAAAACCAACGCCAGCGTCTCGAAGCTGCCGTTCTTAATGTGGAACAAATCTGCAGACGAAGAGGAGATGGATGGATCCACGGCAATCCCTAGAGTAGGGAAACTCTTGAGCAACGCCGGCACTAGCCTGTCGGCGAAGAAGGTAATCGGTAAGCTTTACAGTCGATCGTACGGATGCTCACTGGAAGAGCTCCAAAGGCATCCTGAATGGAGTGATACGGCGGTACCATCGACAGTTGGTCAAGATGACGGCAATGATGACCAATTATCTATGGTGTCACTGGCTGGCGGTGGCGACGTCCAGCAGACGCAGTCACCTGCAAAGAACTCGAGGGAGTCAGAAGGAAAGCAACTTGCTGGGAGGACCTCTGGGAGAGTGAACATTGGGAGGCTCTTTAGTATATCCAAGGAGCTCCTAGAACTGTTTGTCCCCCCCGATTTGCAACTACTCTACCCCCTTATCGAGACCTATTGGGGTTCTCTTGATAGGATATCCAGGGCAAGTTTACGTAACGTCAGTACCACTCAGAAACACTCTAATGTATCGTCTTGCTGCAGCAGGTAAAGTATGTTGCCGAGCATTACGAGCCCAACATGGCACAAAGCTGGACAGTTCGAGAATTCCACACTGAAGACAACAACTGGGGGCGGCATGGGGCACATAAAATTCCATATAGAGACTGCTCCGCCTGGACCCGCGGCCAGACATACGATTCAGCGAGCAGTCTTCTCGATCATATCCATCAAGTCCATAACCGATGCCCCGGGTCGAGAAAGTACCGAAGCCCCTTCGACGATCCGTGCTATGTCTGGGCCGAGGCGACTCACCGGCATTACCATAACCTTCGATACCTGCAGACAGCATTGCTCGTGGTTAAGTTCAGAGGCGAGCTTGAAGACATTCTGCGCAAGGCGAAGCAGCTACAACTCGTAGCTGCCGGCGTCGAGTCTCCGCCAGATGCAACCAAAACCCCGCCACTATCTGAGCCCATCCTGGGCGTCTTTGAAGATATTGTTATGGGACATGTCTTGATGGCCAAGTGCCTGTCGCTAGCGAGCCGGTGGATGAATGGGGTGTCTGATTCGGTGGATAGAGCTCCAGACAGCCTCAAACCAAAGGTGAGCGAACTGATCGAACTCAGTGCACAATGCCTCCCTCCAAGCAAGTCTCTCCCTAGACCGAGCTTGGACGGAGGTCATGTCTCCTGGAACTACGCTGTCAAAGGGAGCCGACATCCATCTTGAACCTATCGGGGGGGAGTTTGTGGTCGCCGTTATTCTTGGTAACCTTCAGAAACAAGTGTTGAATTCCGACTTACGGCCCGGCGCCTCGGTAGAGCGTTACCGAAAGTACACTGCCAAGCTACAATTCCAGGCCCGTCAGAACCCAAAGCGGAGGCTCTTCTTGGATATTCAGGCGCTTCAGGAGGAATTAAGAGCATTTCAGAATGTGGCGAAATCGCAGAGGGATTTGCTTGCTGAGTATCTTAAGCTTAACTCACCAGATCTATCCCAAAACGCAACCCCTACGATGAGAAACTTGTTCATCATCGAGGAGCGGTATATTGAGAGTTTGCAGCAAGAGCGACGGGCGCGTGATGCCAGGCTGGATATCCTTCAGGAGAGACTGAGCACGCTCAAGAATCGGGTCAAGCAGAGCATCGAGATTCTCGAGGAAGGTCACGGAAAAGCCATCAGAGTCTTTACGCTGGTGACCTTATTCTTCCTGCCTCTGTGAGTGCTTTCAACATACGCTGCGGTCCAAATGCGGTGATTGCTGACGATACTTACGCTACAGGTCATTCCTTTCCAGCTTGTTTGGCATGAACACGGTGGACATTCGTGATATGGAGAGCGGGCAGACCCTTTACTAGTCAATCGCTCTGCCAGTAACGCTTGGTATCCTTGTCCTCGCTTTTCTGTGCGGCTACAAATGGGACTCGATCGTCGGGGGCTTCCAAGAACACCTCGAGCACCACCACAGCCGAAAATCAGCGCCTGTAAATAAAGAAGAACGTGGAAACATGCAACCGATACTTCTTCAGGGGACGGATCTGAACACTACGCATCGTAAAGAGGAGCAAGAGTCTCGGAGGTCCTCCCAATTCGAAACTTGGCAGAATACAGTGGGCGATCTGTTACGTGTAAGCAAGCTAAAGAGGCGCGAAACCAGCCGGACTCTAGGAGATGAGGGATGAGAAGAATTAAGGAATGCATCTTTCTTCTGCTTAATTCACTCCTGCTCGAAACTCAGAGCCCATGGTGACCCTAACGCAAGTTAGGAGGCTTCTGGCTCCAGTGAGGCCATGAAAGAAGGCTCTGATAATACGGAGCTCATGGTATCGTCCGTGACAGGCACAAACTCAACCTCGAAGGTACCCTTCAACACGACAAAACTTTTGGGGTATTTACCACCAGTGAGCACATCATCAAAGCACTAGAACTCATGCTTAAAGAGGAAACAATAAGCCGTTAGGACAATCGAATGAACATTGTACGCAGCTTGCTGCAACATACAACTCCAAACAACGGGTTGGAGAGTAATGTCGTTTAAACCATCATCCAAAACAACCTAGCCGAGGCCTGGGAGGAGTGTATAGACAAACTCACACGTGAGATGTTTAGCTTCTTCATCTTGCTGTCTCCTCACTAAACACGGACTTTGTGGAGTTGTTCGTGAATGAAACCCCGAAAGTTGTCAGCACGAAGGCGTTGATTTCAGCGAGACACTCGCAGGAAGCCGGGTATGAAGAGCAAGGCTACTACACCAGTGTAGCCACTTTGGTACAACAGAAGGAAGTGGGAGAACAATACGTGGGTTGATTTTGTTCGCCTATGCAAAGGGCTTAGGAGGCTTTTGACAAAATCGACTGGCTGAAGAATACTTAGAAGGTTACATCGATGCTCGAGCTGCAGGTTCTCGACAGATTGTTCAATCCACCCAATGAACTGGAAATAGCAGAGTACGTTCGCTCCTTAGAGGTTGACATTTCCTACTAGGGCTTGAAATTTTCAACTGGAGGTTTGTTAATATGTGTCCCTCTGAATTTAAAGACGTTGTGAAGAAGAGAACCAGATTGCTTCATCTCTACTCAAGCGGCAAGCAGGCAGCGATTCATCACTAGCTGAATAAGGATGGGCTGGAGTCTTTCCCAAAGGTATGTAAGCTGTACAGGATCGACTCAATGGCGACCCCAAGCTTGACAATATCACCATAATTGGGCATATAGGACGTTACTAGCTGGTTATCACGTTCATCTAGCTTTTTATAGAAGTTCAAATACTTCTACATCAGGTGCGTCTACAGAGCCTATTTTCTGTAGACTATGAAATGGAAGTTTTGACGATAACGGGCGAACTTTTAGGACATAATGGCAAGAAAGTTCTGCGAATGCTCTTACAATGATCCCATACGTCAGTTTAAGGACAGGTTCCAAAACGCTCCAAAGTGCACAGTTCAGTCTCATGTATGGAATCCAACGCATAATACAGACCAACTTAGAAAAAGTTTCCATGGGATCCTTAAGAACTTTACTCCTATTGATATTTACTAAATAAGACACAGACCCAAAGAGCATTCCCAAAACTGCCCGACCCAAATCTGCCTAGAGACGCTTCTAGGCAAGACGACTTGGCAGAAAAGGAAGCCGGGTTTTGGAAAGAAGAAAGAGATTGTAAATTCATGCGATTAGAGGACTGTCAGGTTGACGGTGAGACTTCTCCACGGCATGACTGGTTTCAGTATGATATGACCGAATCTTACATCACGCCGGGCAACAATCGCGAGTTCTTGGATTGGGAATTGCAAAAGTTCAAGCCAAAATTGCAGGTCTGCTGTGTAGGTTGTAATGATCCTGCCGATACTTTAGGACTCTACAATCCTCCTAGTGCCCTCTCCGACCACGGCTGATACTCGTCTCGACACCAAACAGCAAGCCTCTTGAGAGCGGCAATGATGTTATAACATCCATGCATCTTGTCCAAGGAACCAATACGTAAGCCCTCCCAGATAATCTACCTCGTTGTTAGAAACTGGCGGTCAAAGGATTAGGGTAAAGCGCACCATCTGGTCATTCGTTCGCTCAGCAAAGTCTACTCGCCAGTCCGCCCCGTCAACATAATGATAGGGAGGATAGGCAAGTGGTCTGCAGACGAAAGTGGCAAAGACTCGAGATGTCGAAAATACGCGCGCAACCATGTCGCAAGCTGGGCTGGCAATCACGCAATACATATAGCAAAGACCTTACATTCCACTAACAGATTGGATCCGAGCCTTAGTAGAGTTGAGACTACTTCTTCTTATTGTATCTACTGTTAAAGGCGCGTGAAACAGTAGCATTCAATAATGAGTAAAGAGTTTTTTGTATATATTGGTCGCAGTCCAAGCTCACGAGCTGGTATGGCTGACCTGTTTCAGCTGACGCTTCTTCTCATACATCTTGACTGGCTGAAGGCATCTGTCATCGGCCTTGCGTTTTCTTGGACGGCCCCGCTCCGGTTCGTCCGGGATCAAGACAGAAGATCCTCGTTCAAGATAATTCACCCAATCATAATAGCCACTGTCTACGTCTGATGCGGCATCGTACCCTTGGCGTAGATCAACACCCTCCTGGTCATCTTCTTGTGTAGCTTCATCTCTCCTCTGCTTCTTTTTTGGGCTCTCGCTTCTGGATCTTGATGCGGACCAAATCGCGCGACACCTATCGGAATCTGCTTCCTCGATGTCGTATTTCCGGGCTTCATGATTCCAAACAAGAATCCGTCTGCTTCTTCCCCCATCTAGAAAATCACGAAACACAGTTGGCGAGAAGACGGTCCAAGCGAACCGGGCGAACAGACATTCCACCGAGACCTCCATCGGCAGTGGATGCACGCTGCGGTTATGCCACAGCATCGGCAGCTGACCACTGGGTGTAGAATTGAAAACGTGCCCGACCAGATGAGCCCTCGCCATTAGTCTTGATGTCGCCTCAGCGCTCTGAGTAACAACGTCAGAGGATGGTCTTGCGCGTGCAGCTTCCGCCCCGTTGTCTTCTTCCTCGTATGCAAGCTTTGGTGTGAAGGAAAAGTGACGCTCGTCAAACATCTTGTGGATGTCGCTGCGTAGAGGAAGGCAATTTGCTGGTGCGTTGATGGGATCCGTCGAGAACAAGGCTGTCTCACTGTAGCTACGGACGTGTCAATAGTACGGCCATCGAAAGCAATATTGACATGGTAGAGTTGTGCCAAATGGAGGTCCTCTTACCGCGCCATACGGTTGGCCAGCCACCAGTATGATTGTGCCGAAGGAACAAGATGGACCAACTCGACAGGATCAGCATAGTTACTGAGGCAGCACCATCTACTTGCGGCCTGGTGCTGTGCTAAGTCGGCTTCACGTTGATGCTAGAATCGCGCCCAAACTGGAGGCAAGTGGCCATGTGGAAAACGCCAATCGCCGAAGCGAGCAACGACTGGGTATGGATCTGGCGATGAGTTGGCGGGAGATGGAATACAGAAGTAGTAGCGTTCTTCACGCAGAATCCGGTCTCTCGGTGGATTGATGGGCAGCCTTTTCCCACACTTGCAGAACTTGTTAAAGTGCAGAGAATGTTGATGAGACGGTACCGCCGTGAGAGTTTATGGTCCGGCAGTTAGTCATGTGTTGCTTGGTGGCTATGTAGTTGGTTGATTAATCTGTTACCAACACTATAGAGAGTGTTTTAGGCGCCCTATCCATCATCATAGTCGCACTATATATGCTATGACCCGAGGATACAAGGAATACCTCGCCGATTTGAGTACTTCGCAATGCTCTAAGCTGCCCTCGGAAGTCATCCCCAATTACTCTGCTCAGTTAGCGAAGCTGCCCACTTTTCCAGAGCCTCGACCGCCCCCGGGGCAAACAAGACTATCTTCACTGATCCATAGTGTCGTTGTAGGGATGCTGTTACGCCCAACCAAGGCTGCACCATCAGCCCTCATCCAGCGTACAAGGGCCTGTACATTGCAGGAGGCGGCTCCTCTCGTAGCTTCAGAACATTGCCCATCCCCACCCAGAACGTCTTTAAACATCTTCGTTCAGCAGTCTCGCAAACTCCTTGCAAGCCTGCACAGTCAGGCGCACCTTGTCCCAATCCGTCCTCTTCGGCTGCGAGCTCGTCTTAGCCACGACGACACCGCTCCTGCAGTCGACAAACAAGAGCTGCCCATTCGTACCAGACGCCAACAGGGTCCGCTGGCTCGGGGAGGCGACCCAGTAGGAACGGTAGGCAACAGTGTCAAAGATAGGATCGTACTCGCTCTTTTCCGAGCCAGCGGCAAACGCAGCTTGATCTCCATTATCGAACATATCGTTGATCCAGCTCTCAGGCACTATGTCCCGCCCACCTTGGACGAGGAGCTGGCCGAGACGGGCCAAATCGCGGACCGTGACGCAAATACCAGCCGCTGCTCTAGCGTTGCCACCGTGGTCGACAGTAACGTAGGCATCGCTTTCAGCCCCCATCGGCTGCCAGAGAGAGTCGCTGAGCGTTTGTGCAAAGCTTTTGCCCGAGGCTCGCTCAATGACCCAGCCAGTGAGGTCAGCGTTGGCCGAGATGTACTCAAAGGGCGGGCCGTCGAGCTCATCCACGACCACGGGCGGCGAAGGCGGGATCGTTGGAATGTACACGTGGAGATCTGTCGACTTCTCGTCCGGCTTCGTAGCATACAAACCAGTGGCCCTACGATATTCGGGCGATGCATCATCGTGCACAATGCCCGATCCCATATCAAGCAACTGCCCAGTCGTGACGTTCTCGTATGCAGACCCCTTGACCTCTGGGACGTATGACGAGACGGGGCGATCGAGGTCCAGCTTGCCCTGGTCCACGAGGATACCGCAGAGAAGACCGATGATTAATTTCGAGATGGAGAATGTTGCGTGAACAGATGCGTCGGTGTTGGTGTGGTCGTATCCTTCTTTGAAGATGCCAAGAGGGCTCTTAATAGTAGCGGTAACGTAGTACGAGACACAAACGTACCTCCAAGGAGTGTACAAATAAAAAATCACGGGGGGCAAGTGCATGATGCATGCGTCTATGCAACACTTCGTTAAACCGGGGTGTATACTTGTTGTGTAGCCTTACTCGTCAAGCAAGCCAGTGAATCATGTCGTACTCACCAGCCTCGCGATATTCATTCTTTGATATCGTCAAGATAGCGGCAATAGAACGAAGGGTTCTCCTTAATGCCCTTAGGTATCTTCGAGCCTAAAACCTTCTTCTGCTATAAGTGTGGTGAACGATCACATTGTCACGCTGTCGAGGTAGGATTGCTAGACATTCTTACATCGATCCTTTACTTGCGGGGTGCTAGGCAGATCATCTATATTTCTTTCATAACTCCACGCTCTAAGGTCTGCCTTTAAAGTCCAATTGTAGTACTAGCACTTTCATCTGAATACCCATTAGCCATTTTTTACAATGAGCTTCTTCGAGCAGTGCAACTAGTCATGAAGGATTCTATGGAGGATTCTATGGAAGGATTAATCAAGGAACTCACAAAGGCACATATTGTAGAGGACTTAAGTAAGACTAATCGCGGAAAATGAAGATTGCGGAGCTTCATAAGCCGTTGAGAAATAGAGAAGCCAAAGACATGGCCGGCAGCCGTCACTCAGGGGATTAGTGAGGGACTGACCATGGCTTTCCATAGAAGACCATAGGGCACATAAGCATGCATCAGAGGTTTACCCAGTACTACTAAGAAACAGAAGCCTGCTAACCTCACTTCAGCTGGTCGCGGAATGTATCGTCGAGCATATAAAAAGACCTTGGCTTTCATAGCTTCACTCCGACATAAGACTCAAGCCAGGTGCCATTAGAGCGTGTCCAGCAACAGTTCCAATTTGCATTTGTTGAAGCTCTTTGGTCACTAGAGAATCACAAGGGTATCTTATTCCTCCACATTGGCGCTTTTGAGGTGGTTCCCGCGTTCTCGCCACCGCGGCATATCAAAGCCATTGTGTAAATGTCAAAGAGTTCTGAGAATATCTTTTCATAGTGTGTTTCGTGCATTTCAGCAAGAAAGATCCATTTTTGGCTCATGGAGATGATGCGCTTGGAAAGGAAGCTACGTGGTCTGAGATTTGCTTGCAGAGTTAACGAGACCGGAGACAGAGACAGAAACCCATAGTTAGGCTAAGCAATTATTACTTTGACCGTCTTCACTTTCACAGTGAAGGACTCGTTTATTTTCAGGCTTTCCCGCCTTCAAGAATGCTTTCTATTGTTCTAGCAGTCTATCAATGTAAGATTATAATGTGAGCTAAGATAAAAATTGTCTCCTCGAATGCAACGTTCTATCATTTAGCACGTCAAAGAAAATTTCAACTTGCGAGACGAGTCGGCAAGTCCAAAGTGCTTCTCAACCTCAGGGCTCGACTGAGGGTTGTCGAATGCCGTGAACCAAAAGGCGCTGGCGTCAGTCTGCTTCCAAAGCCAACAGCCGACATTGTTGTAGTAAATCTTCAAGTCGCCGAGTGTCGCCAGTGCCTTCTTGAAATTGGCTCCCTTTGAAGGCCAGCCGGTTTCTCCGACCCAGACCGCAGCTTTCGAGTTGACCGCCTTGACATGGCTCTTGACCTTCGAGTAAGAGGTCTGGAATGTCTTGAGTCTGATGGCGTCCTTGACGGAAATACCCTCCCAGTATGGGAATCCATTGGTGATGGCGATATCGCAGGCCTTGGTTACAACATCGTTGGCGCCATCCACCCAAGCAGTCCAGGTATCGATGTGGCCGACCTGATATCGATGCGTTAGACAAGAACAGGGTCAGACGAATTGATATCGCTTACCTTGATCGTCTTCGAGTACTGTCCGACCATTCCACGGACGTCGTAAATCTGAGTGGCGAGCTTCTGAGGGGTTATATCCTTTCGGTAGAGATCCTCAGAGCCAACAGCGATGGCTGCAATCCAACTGGTGCCATGGGTCTTGATTGCCTTCAGGAGGGCACCCTTCTCTGCTCCGAAATGGGCATCGTCGGTGGCCCAAACGCCGACCAGGATCTTCAGACCGGTCGCCTTGGCGGCGGGAACAGCATTTGCCAAGGCTGATGTGATGTGTAAGTAAAGAGAGCATTTCTATGGTCAGTGATTGGAAGCTTACTGTTGCAGTCGCTGCATGCGTAGGTGTGAATGGCGTTGAATCCCTTGCCCCAGCCCTTGATGGCCTGGAAATCCGCCTTCCAATCCGCCGTCGTCTTGCACTGTCCGTTGGCCTTGTTGGCACCGATGCTAAAGCCCTTGTACTGACCGGCTAGGGCCTGCGCTGGGAGGAGCAGCAAGGCTGCGGCTAGGTTGAGAAACTTCATGGTAAAATAAGCTGCTGGTTGTTGATGAAGTGACAAACGTAGTAAAACAGAGAAGGAGAAGTTTGCGGTAAGTACTCTTCTTGGCATGAAATTGGAACTGGAATGAACCCCCTTCCCCCTTTTCTTTCCCACGCTTATTTGGCCATAACATTTTCTCGTCCCATAAAAGCAGTTCTAGACCGTCATCTGCACACTACGAATACGCGATCTGCCAATTATAGACGTACTAGTCCAAAAGACACTTAGTGAATACGAGATACCGATGCAAGGGGTCCCAACGCCTTGTTTTCTTCGGGACGATCTTTGAAATATCCGGTCCCTCCGTAGCCCTTACTCTTTAAAGCAAGGATCGACAACCCCGTACTTGGAGAACACAGAAAAACCCCGACGCTTTTGAAAAGCGCCTTCACGAGACGTGGTCCGAGAGCTTACCCAAACCCAAAGCGAAGCGGCAAAGCCGGCTAAAAATTGGGTTAATATATTTGATCCTGCAGCCTACCCTATAATAAAACGAAGAACTAGGAGCTTTTGGGGAGCTCATGAAGAATCCCAAGTATTGAGCTCACTCTGACTAGCAAGCTAATAAAGGAAGGCGAGACTGCGGATAGTCCATAACTAGATGAAGACTGCACTTATGCGCTAACAGTTGTACGCTTGGTATCGACTTTGTGAATGCTTCAGATCATTTTTTTCAACCAGCGATTCAGGCGGAGAAGCCTCCTTCGGCTTCTAGTTTCGACATATGGCAAATACAGGCGTTCATTTACCTCACTGGACTTGGTGGTCGTCGTAATTCATATTCTAATTCTAGACTTTTTAGACGAGATTTGACATTGGTAGATGAATATCCAATCTAATAATTTCGCGTCTGAAATTACAAAAGGTTGATCTGCGCTGTACCGAGTATTTCAATCTCACGTTTAGCGATGAACGTTGACTAGGTATCAGTCTTTGGAACGGGTTCGCAGTCGCAAGCGACTTTGCGTAACCCATCTGATAACTAGAACACGTCGATGGCATGGAGGTTGCGGGCTGAGATGTCGTTGCCGACGGTATAACCCATCACGTAGTCATGTGCGTCCTCACTAATGTTGGCCGTCTTTGCTGATGAGTATGCTACGCTCGCCCTCGTAGTCCATCAGCTCCTATGTGTCGGGTGGAGCTTGATGTCGTCTAGTAACCCGGCTAGTCGATCAAGAGGAGTCATAAAGATGATGGGTTCTTCGGTAGCTTGAACTTTGTCTCACTAGCATGAGATTTGTAGCTTACCCCGGTGTAGACGGACGACAAGGTTTACTTCCGCGGCTTCGGAGTAGACCAGTCCTGCCATGTAGCGGAAAAGACACCCGGGGGCCAGAGGAAATTTAATGGAGGAGCTTGGATTATGCAGTCAATGCCGAACGGGACAAGGCAGCCAAGTTGCCAGGTTCAACGCTAGTCTACGAATACGACAGCCCGGGCGACAAGGTGGTTATCACCAAGGATATCATGGGAGATCCGGTCACTCTGATCTACGGCCAGTAAGATCGAGTGCCGGGATCGTGGGAGGTCCCGAAGCCGGTCATGTAGAATACGTGAGAGGACAAAGCGTTTAGGCGAGTTCCAGTGGCCGGACGGAGACCAGCGGTCCAAAGTCCACAAGCTGGGTCACTAGGTGAACATGGACAAACTCTCCGAGGTTTTGGACTGGTACAGCGAAACCTTCAATTTGAAGAAGACGGACTGCCTATTTCACCCTCATTCCAAAAAAGACGTGCGTGATATTCATCCATGAACATCTTTATAGTTAGAAAATACATACTCAGCAGCCACATTTTCATTTACGGACGAAGACTTAGTGCACCTCACCTGCTTTCCGGACCCTGCGATTAACATGCTCATTCTAAGTTTGACTCGTCCGGGTTCCTCGTTGAGCCACGTTGATGGTGGCCTAGTAAACGAAGGTTCCCCAAACGGAAACGACTGGAATACTTCTGGCTCGCCGTGGAAGAACCAAATTGGTGGCCTATAGATTGAAGACGGACTTGGCGGTGAAGATCCGACAAAGCCATCGGAATCCTGGCGTAGTGGTAAGAGCGTCGAGGTTCCTTCGAGAGTACGGATAGCTAAGTCATTCACATCAGCTTCAAGCCACACTTAAGGTTCCGCCCAATATACTGAAGTATTGTCCGTACGCCTGGTCTGATGAAGGCGGCTTGGCGCTCTAGAGCCGTTTCATCAAAGTAGGTGCTGGCAATCAGAACCTGCTGGAGGTCGTCTGCGTAGACCTCGGGTCCCGATGCGAAGCAGCCGTTAAGTCGCACGCCTAGAAGTTCACTTCCACCACGCGTCTTCGATGGGTGGGAAGCCTCTCCTATACGCATTATTTTTAAGATGCAGATAAGCGACGTAACTTGAGCTGTACAGCAAGCTCGACGGTTCCGGAATTGGTCTTGTGATGGTCATTCGGTCACAGTTAAGTCACCCTCCAGATGGTCGAGGTCCAGCCAACTGAGTCGCTTCATGCTTCTTGCGATGTTCATTGATCTATGAGCCTCATTGATCGAGAGCCAGGCAAATTCCTGCACAAGAGGTCCAAACGTCACTCACATGCCAAGATAGATGCTCATCAGCTGAGTCGCATAGCATTAGCCATCTTCCTTCCAGATTGCATGTGAACTGTGTAGAAAGTCAACATCCTCACCTGGAATCTAACCATATAGCAGCATGCTAAAGTAGTATCAATATCCAATATGGTTTAGTCTTCAGGTTCGAGAGTGGCAGGATGGTCTATACTGTTCCACATCTGTCCCAATTTACGTTGAAACGCTCTTGGATTCCTGCATCTTGTCCTAACGGAAACAAACCGGCGACATAGAGGTTGATGCCTGGGCCGCTTTTCTGTTCTCGGTAGAAAACTCTCGAGTTATTTGTCTGCATGGCGTTCTTCTGGTTAGCTAGTAGGGGCCGCTGCCAGGATGAGAAGTCTGTGAAGAGGCTTGTTAAGTCAGCCAAGTTCAATTTTTGATATGGGATAACACACAAGAGACAGACGCCTTCCTATCCTATCTTCAGCTGAGGTTTGAGCTGATCCATCCGTGGTCTTCCTTACTGCAAGGAAGTGCACAAATATTTCCCTCACCTCCTTCCGAAAGCCGTACGCGATGCTACGACACCCAAGTTCACTCAATCGTGACAGCACTTCCGGAGAATCAATTGCCATTGCCCATTTAAGGCGGCAAGCATGTCGAGGGGACGTCATTCCCCTCGAGAACCTGCCAGGCTTTCACAAAGCAAAGACATCTCCAACAACAACAATACACACCTCACACTTTCCAGCGCTATCTTGAGTTCATAAAGCCGTTAATTGAATACTAAAGCTTATTCTGCCTTGACTCTGCCGCTGCTTTTGCGTATGGTCTCTTTCCTTTTGCTACTTCAACCCGTCTCAACTTGATCTTCTTTCATGATGTCCACAATACCCATCGAGCAACCCAAGCAGAGCCCGTCATATTACATCACCCCTCCAGAAACTCACCGCTTATCCTCCTCGACCTCTTCCAAAAAACACTTTGAATAAACGCCCCCTCTTGCAATGCGCGATGGCAACCAGGGCGTTCCCATTCCTTGACTGTTTATATCGTTATTAATCCAGATTCTACCTGAGAAACCTCCTCCTACAACCTCGCCTTCCTAAAAGCACAACTCACATTCTAAAGTCATCGTGTGCTGGCCAGGAAAGGAAGTTGGGAAGGGCTTTGTTAGTGTCTTTTGTTTCTGCCTCGCAGTCTTATTTACTTACTACTTCATAGAGTTAAGTAACAAAGGGGGGACTTCCAGCAGCCTAATTTATCCTTTGTCTGCCCCTATCTTCAAAGGCATCGCATTGCGTCTCCTCTGTTTTTCTCGTCCTCTGGCTAACAAGAGCCGGCAGCCGTAAATTTCCCAGTACCATGGCCTTATCTATAACATCATTAAAGAAGAACCTTCCGTTAGCCCACCGCTTAAATTCTGTGTTACAAACACACTCCGAGGTTACCCGGTAACCTCTCAAGATGTTGTCGTCTCCCTCATCATTCATCAGGCACCGCTATTCCGCTCGACCTCGTCTGTTGCCCACAAGCTGCAGCTGATCTCATTGCGTCCTGACAAGACCACTGCGCATCTCAACCAGGTCTGTGATGAGACTGGATGGCTGGCTCCTTGACCAAGGCAGAATAATGCACCAGTCACGCTCAGCGACCTCCCGCAAACGACCATTTCAATTTAGCTGGACTGACCGACCTTGCTGTTCAGCACGGAGTGGCGCACCCGTCGCTTTGGTAGCCTGCCGATACGCTATATAAGACTGTTATCCGACATAATCGCCTCCACTTTGGCAGAGCTATCTTGCTTAGAAAGCTTTGCTTGTGTCACCGCGGACATATGCTCACAAGTAGGAGGGTAGGCCTAGACTGCCCGAGGACGAAGAAGCTCAAGGACGCCCGGATGCTTATGCCAAAGATCGCTAGGACATTCATAAGGCTCATCACGACCACCGCAATGATGAATACTGATATGACACGCCATCAACTGATACAGCAGATTGAGTAAAAAGTCGTCTCGGGGGATGTTGGACTGAGCTTGGCTGCCTCAGACCAGGTAGCTCCCGCGATGGCAACTTTCACCAAGACCATGCTGGCTTTTGTTCTGGTAATGAGGAACCTATTGAGACGCCTGAACAGGGACATCAAGTCTCTCCTGGGTTCACTTTGCACGACCTTGCCGACTCGCCGCTACATCTCTTTCATATAGAGACTGGCCACAGCCAACATGAGCTTACAGTTAATGTCGACATAAGTCCTGCTGTAGGAGGCTGTAAGTCACTATCGCCAGACTGTTTGACCAAGACGTATCCTACCACTATCTCCCATTCCGATGACAACCCATGAGCCTCCCATCTCCTCCTCTCACGGAAAGCCATAGACCAGCTCTTAGAAGACTTATATCTATCTGATAATGTTATTAAGTTCTTGCAGAAGGTTATAGTGGACTGTATCCGCTATTTGCACCAGGATCCCCTCGATGATGTTTATGTTCTTGATCTGGTCTTCTTCTAGGTTGCCAATCTACTCCCTAACCGCTATTGTTTACTATATAGAGCACTAATACAGTTCGAGTCATATGCATGATTTTCCACCGCCGCTTCCCGGGCCACTAGGCCATAGCTAAGCTCGATATGAGTTATTGTTATGCCTATTGGGAAGAGCTCCTCCCATATCCCAGGTATTATCACCCTGTCTCATAGCTTTGGTTAAGCTCTAACATTGACAAACCTCAACAGGCCCAGATGGATTAACTTCTCCTCGGTAATTGTGTAGTATATGTCTTTATTAATTTCTTGACACCGAGAAGCATTATGTGGTAATGAGACTCACGTGCTTCTTGGAGTTTGCGATTTTGAAGCTAAGAAACAGCAACCTTACGTCACGCATGTCAAAGGCCCTGAAGCATTCCCCCATCTTAGAAGCACACTCTAGATCTTGGCATGACGTGCTTTGCCCTTCATACAACCACCCCAGGCGAAGCCATCTACTAATTCCTAGCTTGGATATCTGAAAACTTGTGATATAAGTTGTAGAGACAGCTCTAGATTGGGATCTGTAAGGGGAAAGTACATGATCAACCATCGTGATTCACTATTCCTTAAGATCGATATTTTTGTGGCCTGGGCTTTTGTAACAACTCATGCTTGAAGCTACAACGGTATTGTCGTTTCGATCTGAGCTTTTTGAGTTGAGCACTAGGAACAAGCACCGCAAGATGCCTTCAAATGATCATTTGAGAGAGGTTATAGCTGCTGGCGGGTAGAACAATATCAGCCCACCAAGGCAGTTGCTCACCACTCGAACCTGGTTAAATCAACAGAGGTCGAGAAAATTATGTCTATTGATACATGTGTACTTCGTGATCCACCGCTTTAGCCATACTCTCCGAGCAAAATCATTCTTTTCTGTAAGCTTCCGCTTATTATAGATGACCTTGGTACCATCAGAATTGGTAGGCCCTATGCATACAGACTCCTGCTGGGCCCCTATGAGACGAGCCATAAGTCGCCCCTGCAAAGTCGAGTATGGCTAGAAAAGAATTTTCGAATGTCTAATGATTGGCCAGGAGACATAACTCATGTTTAAGGCTAGGTTATCAAGTATATCCAGCAGCTCAGACGTGATTTCAGCCTGGAAAAGGTGAACAAACGCCAAATCTAACTTGGTCGTCACGAGGAGATACGTCTTGAACATATGAGTATAGTTCAGAAGAAGCCAATAGAAGAACGTACCACATAAACACTAGGTTGTGCTGAGTGAGACTTATATGCCAGAGACTGAGCCATGGACAGCAAGATAGACACTAGGTACGGGTCTTGAGACCACGTCTGGGGAGTGGCCTTAGATAGTTTCCATTGGCATAGACGTAGGACAGGACCATTGTATCCTTTATGAGGAGGTGGGCGAGGCGTCAGCTTCTGACGTCGTTTCGAAACAATTATTCGTAGTGGAAGTAGCCTATCACCGCCAGCGCGTTTTGGTGTTGTTCCCTGATACAATGCTTGGCAACGTGGAATATGGTGCATTCTGACTGGTCTATTGAGCGTTTCGCGAAGCTGAAAACAGGCGGATGTTCAATAAGTGATCAGCAGTGCGTTTGCGCAGGCTTCATGGTGACGTCTTACCTGGCCTTTCTGAGGGCACTGCCATTGTATTGGAGCAGGTTCACGAGGGAGTAGGTCTTGTGCTTCAGCGCGAGGCTTTTCGCGAAGATT
This sequence comes from Neonectria faginata, assembly GCA_030864175.1. Taxonomy (NCBI): domain Eukaryota; kingdom Fungi; phylum Ascomycota; class Sordariomycetes; order Hypocreales; family Nectriaceae; genus Neonectria; species Neonectria faginata. Next base: position 2,152,869 of record JAULBG010000004.1, on the reverse strand, counting down.
TCGGCCATTTGCGCAGACTCATCGTCTTCAGGGGTACCATGCAGTCCGGTCTCGATTCCCGCATGATTTAAGCTCCCGTCAGCGCCATGGCCATCGACTGATTGGAACTGACACTCAACCAGATCGAGGTGCTGCGCCGTCTAGAAGATGGGATGCGTGAGAAGCCAGGGGTGCTCCAGGCCCAGACTACGGAGGGACATGTTCGGTGCAGCCTGCAGTATTGCACGATGTGGATGGTGGAAGTTTGCATCTGAGGATGTAGTAAAACAGAGAAATATACAATGCATGATTTTTCATGGACCTTTACGTTCCTCTACACGATGGCATCCAGACCCATGTTCACTGCATGAAATACAGTTCAATTGGGTTGTGTCTTGAGAGAGCCGTTATCCTTGTCTACGATCTTCCGTGGAGTAACTTGTTACCTGTGAAACGTTAGAGCATCCCTACCGATCCGCGACTACCGTCAAGCAGCTTAATGATGTCTCTGATAATTCAGCCGATGGAGATGAACTTTCCGCTGCCCAAAGGTCACTTCCATTTAAGGGTAGTGTTGTGACAGGCCCGATCAGGCCTGTTTGTCCGGAGCTTGTCAGGGTCCCCGGTAGCGGCCCGAACTTTGAGTAAGGGCTGGAAATGTTATTATGCCGTCAAGGTCATGCTCAGATTTGACAACCTATGACATGCACCTCGTTTACCTCCACCCTCCATGGATGGAATTCAGATCAATTGCCCATGAGTGAAGAAGAAGAATAAAACCACAAGCTGCGATATCCTAGACTATCTCAAAGAGTAAACACTACCTTTTAAGCCCCAGGTTTTGGACTACTCGCTAGACTTAGATCATCTACAGCATAATATGTCACTTATGCGTCATAAACGGGCAATGTCCAGGTTCCTGGGATAGGCTAGATCACCGTCAGCTCCAGGAACTCATGCCATTTTAGACTCAAGCAGCCATCGCTCAATCCCAAGCGGAGAAGGCAGACCCTGGATGTCATGCTAGGGTTATGTATTGGCTGCACCGGGGTGGGCACAACGTTATGTCCTCCCATGGAGCATAATCGCGTTCCGTCTCCGCTGTCCATACCTAGATACTTCGCTTGTGGGCTGTCTTCCAGCGGACAGTAGGGCTTCCAGAATGGCATTGAACATGCTTAGGCCCCAACTAACTATTGCAAACTCATTCTTTTGTTAGACAAACCAAGAGAGAAGCCCTTGGACAGCAATTGCGTGGAAACGGGACACTGCGCTGTACCACCAAGCCCAGGCCTATCTCACGGGAAATCCGATGTCGGTCTCTAGTAGCTCGCAGGATCATGCCAATATACTAGTAAGCTGACTTCTCTGAATTGAGGAACTCGAATGTTAGATAAGTTAAGCGCCGGGAAGTTCGGGAGGATACTCCAGGATATAAGATGATCTGATAAGATTAGATGCATCTGACGCACTTGATTGGATACCAACGTCGCTACGTCCCACCTCTCTCACATAATCTACAGGGGGCTACACGGCTCTATACCCTCGAAAGGCCTGTGCTATCCCTCACAGACTAGAACGATCCAGGGGCCTTGATCTTTTGCGAGAAGATGACACCCCTTGTGCCATGGATGACCGTGCACTTCTCGTCTTGGCAAGCCTCAGCGGGCTTGGCCAGCGGAATTTTCATCCAAAGCTGTTACGCCAGCATTCATAGATCCGGCCGCCACCTTCTCAATGTGGTATTAGGCCCTTGACGAGAGGGAATTAAAGTTATGCTTGGGAAAGGAAGCGTAGAAGATGGAGATGATGTTGTTCCTTTCGCGTATAAAATCTCATCCCCTCCTCGAGGTAGTCCACGTTGCATTCCTCATTCAGCAGCATCATTCAGAGACCTAACTCAGTTCTTTCGCTACACACTTTCCGTCAACATGCGTTTCTCCATCACTTGCCTCATGGCTCTGACTGCCTCCATGGCAGCTGCGAACCCGCTTGCTCCTCGCAGCCAACCCTCGTGGGAGTTCCCCAAGTCGTTCCCTCTCGCCAAGCGCCAGGACTTGCCCGCGCCCGGCACGCCCCTCTATCTTTGCCACGAGAACTGCGGTATGTAAAAGCACCACCGATGCTTCCGACACGGCGAAATGCTAAACACATCATGCTACAAGGCCTTTCCATCACATACTCCCGCGAGGAAGGGTACTGCACTAACTGGCAGTGGATCTCCCGCTACGACGCCTGCCTTCAGTGCGCCAACGAGTTCAACATCTGGCAATACTATGGAAACTCGGTTTCCGCCGCTGCAACTGCTTGCGGCTTTACCGCCGTCCCAGTTAAGCTGTAAAGTGACTGTTCCGGCACTCGCTTGCAGACTTTCGAACAAACCCTACTGTTTCCAACGTCGATAGCTCTGGTGTTTGTTTCTATAGTGTAGTGCAGTATCGATGGAACAATCCAAAATGAGATGTTAATTTCAGCTTCTTTCAGAACTATAACCACTTTAGCCTAATATCCTAACTCGTGCGAATAGTCCAGGCGTGATAGCAACGATATGGCGAACCGAGTCTGGTCGACTTAGTTCGCAGCATTACTGGAGCGGTGGGCCGTTGAAACAAGGTTAGGACGAGTCTGGGCTGCAAATGGGGAAGAAATCATATGGGTAGGGGTTAATGTAGGTTATGGATGCCATCATCGTATCCTATTCGTCATAGATAAGCCAAGTCAGCCGGCTTGACGTATCGACACGGGAGCAACCGCACTAGGTTCAGAACCGGAGCTGCGAAAGCGACGGCACCATGGTTGACACAGTCGGCGATGCGCACGAGCTGGAGTTCATCCTCCCGGTCACCAAGTGCTCTATGGCTTCAAGGACATTTACCAAATCATGCACAACTTGACCTCTACGACGACAACTCGTAGTTCTTTAAGCTGTTATTTATTTCCTGTTCTATGCGCAATGTACCCGCCCTTAGCTTCCAGTTCGTTTGAAGCACGTTGCCCACTATAACAGACTAATACATTACTCGTTTCGAGCCAGCACCTTTCATCTTTCCTGCACTTGCGTACTCCATTTCGAATGCTGTACAGAGTGTAATGGAGGGTAAGCCAACTCTCTGATTGCGTTAGGGATACAGAGCATATTTTAAGCTCTGGCAGATGAAGACGGGTGCTTACTGTTGTCGATCAAGTACTCTTAACTTCATAGGTCAGCGAGTTCATGCTGATTCTCCTCTCCGCCGCCGTAACGGGGATATTCGGTGGCCGACTTTCCATAGACAGGATAGATACAGGCGTCTTCTAATCTGTCAATATCTCGTAAATACTACTCACAGCCCCAATCACAAGCATGAATATAGATGTTGCTATAGTCCACCAGCCTAGCCCAAACAGGGCGTCCAGTGAAGGGAAATCAACCGTGTCTTTTTGCAAGTTGGGGTCTAACACCGGGTTCTTCCTTGACGAGTTCGTGGCCAGATGGCTCTTAATCCTCCTGTTCACTTGCCTCAACGCCGCATCCAAGTGTAATGTCTTATAGGTTATGTTAATTCTATTTCTATTATTGTGTTCAGAGATGAGGCTGGCGACCTTACCTTTACCTACCTCAACTGTGACCTGATCCTATGGTGGTGGTTGATTGGTAACTCGAGAGGTTCACATCTCTAGTAAACGAAAAGGAGGCTATAGTAATTATGTCTCGTTTCATCCACAGCCAGATTAATCCAGTACTGGATATCTGTACGATAATTGCCTCTCACCACCAAATGTCCATTTCTTGCCATCAAACCTGCTTGCTATGGCCTGATACCTAAAGCTAGAGAGGCCCCTTCACTCATCAAGCTACCTCGACCTTTTACCTTTCCAAACGCTTGACATCTATTTCGGCAGATCACGGCAGCTCACTCCCACCTCATCGCCCAAGCTGTCAGAACGAAAGCTGAACATTAGCCTGAATGTATCATGAATAAATACTTTACGTGCTATCATGAAAAGCACACACAGGCACTCACCTCTGAGCGGCTCGTCTTCTCAAAGCTGTCTCCTTAGCATCCCTAACCATCGCACCTTCTGACTTCTCATGATCTCACCTGGTGATCGCTACCTGCACCGTTTTCAGTCTTTGTGCTGTCTCAACGCGCTTCATTTACCACAATGGCTGACGCGAAGATTGAGAGAGACATTGACAGAATATCCCACATGTCCAGAGAGACACACGTGGTACATGACTCGATTTATATTGAAAGAAAAGCGGGATCGTATTTAGCTGCGGATGGATATTCGGTTTCCCGGATTTGAATCTGGATTGTCTCACGAGTACCACATCTAATATCTTTGGTAGGGCCATATCGGAGTCGCTTATGAGTATGGGTCGAGTTCTACTCGAAGACTCTAGTGAGACTTTCTTTTATGTTACCTTTTCGAGCCAAGTCTATCTATGGTCACTTGTCATGAATAGCGAACATCCCCTTCATCTAATGAGAGCCAGACTCACATAGGAGTATAGCCTTGCGTTTGTACTCATTAGCACGCCAACTCTTCGTTCAAGAACATTCCCGTAGTACATCCATTGGCGATAAGTATACAAAGATGATCCTTTACTGCGCTCAACTTCTTGATAATCCAGTCGACGACAAATTCGATACCGTGTGCAATGAGTTTCAAGAACAATTCTTTGAGTACACCGTGCAACCGTTCAAAGAGACCAAAAATATAGTGCTAGAGGAATGAAGAAGGGGAAGAAATGGATAGCAACTAGATTCAGGACTTTAGCGGCTTATCTGGTGTCTCCGAAGCGAAGACTTGAGTATGTCTCCGAGTTAGGATTTTATATGATGTTTCTGTTCTTTATACCTCGTTTGTATGCTTCGCCCTAACACCACTGCAACTTCAATAAAATGAACTGTTTAAATGAATAGATAAATGAAGCCTGATAGTGGGCTTATAATACGATCTAATTTTGATTCAAATTCCGTAAGCTATTCAAGTGAAGGATACCACCTGCCTGTGCTTGAAAACAGTGTGCAGTGGTACTGTCATACCATGGCACGAGGTAGTCTACTGGTAGCTTACCGCACCTGAAAGCGCCATGTCAATGACGAATATTACTCAGTTTCGGATTATCTTGCCTTAAATTATGACTTACTGACTCATACTTTTAGCTAGAGCATCTTGTCGTAAAATTACCATTTGAGAATGTAAACTCAGACTAATGTACTTAATAAGCGAGTGAAATAGACAAGCGAGTAAAACAAAAATCCTTACCTTATTATTAGAAATCGCAATAAAAATACTATAAACTATTTAATTAATTAAAACTACTCATAATAAGCACCTTTTTTGCAAATTCCCAGTTTTTGCTCGCCGCACTGCCAATCTACCTCTAAAATACATTTTGACACTAGAATCGGAATCCTCGCACGCGTATTACTCTAGAATCGATGGCGCATCGGGGCCGCAGCGATGGCGCTGATGCGCTGCCGATGGCTATCGACTCAGGGGCGCGTGGCCTCGACCAAAGCCAACACAACCCCTTAGCAGAAATAAGCCAATACACACCGAGCGAAAACAATGAACCCGACGCGGGAACGATCAGAACACTGGTTGACGACCTAGAGAGCGAAGCATATAATGCTATCGCTGGAATTATCCCTCCCAATCTCCTCGATCAGGTCTGGAACATCGTCCAGACCTACGCCACCGCGCGAGAGACGCGGACGCGCGCATCCCGCGAAGAGGATGGCTCGCGCAACCACGAAGCAAGCCTCGAGGAGCGAATCACTTCGAATGTCACCACCGCCCTCACCTCCGTCATTAAAGAAGCCCTAGGCGCGGCCCCGAACCGCGAAAAAGGCCGACCATCCTACGCATCGATTACGGCGCGAAACCTCGCGCCCCCAAACCATGGAGGGCCCGAGCGAACAACCCGAAGCCGCGTCGAACGCGAAGTTACCATCCGAACCAGAAACGCCCCTCCCGACATCAGCAGCCGAACCCCGAAAGACACCGTAGCGGCAGCGAACCGAGCTCGCGGCGACTCCAGCGTGGTCGCAGCAAGGAAGCTCCCCAGCGGCGATACAGTCCTTACTTTCCTCACCGCGGACAAGGCGCAAGCCCGCTGCGCTGAGGACTGGGTCGCCAAAGCCTTTGGCGATAATGCAGCATTATCTCCCCCAACCTTCGCAGTGATTGCGAAGGGAATCCGACTCGCGTCCATCCCGAACGATACCAACAAGCTTATCGAAGAAATCGCCGAATCCAACCAACTTAGGATCATTCAAGCGAAGAAACAAAAGACCGGCCGCCCCGGCCCCGGGGCGAAAACGAACCTAATCCTACGCATTGGCTCCATCAAGGAAGCAAACCGCCTCTGCGATAATGGCCTTCTGCTCGACGCACAGCTGTACGACTGTGAACCCTTCAACGAGGGACTTCGTCCCACCCAATGCTATAATTGCTTTAGATTCGGACACTTAGCCCGGAACTGCAAGACGGCCTCAACCTGCGGACGATGCGGAGGCACCGCGCACCCCGACGGGGCAGGATGCCCAACCGAGCGAGGCGAGATCCCGCTAAACTGTATCCTATGCAAAGGCGAACATACAGCTTGGAGCCGAGACTGCCCCGTTGCGGCCTCGCATTGGGCGCGGGCTAAGGAAGGCTACACTGACAGACCGCTCCGATTCCAAGACCACACCGTAACCAAAGCCCCCACAACCTGGAGTCTCCCGCCCCCCCCTCCATCAGCCCAACTCCTAAGAAGCCTCTCACCAAGGAGGCCCGGAAGGCCTCCGGGCTCAACGAACAGACCACGAAACGTCCCCAGTCAGTCCTCGACCCGGGCCTACGCCTCCTTCGCGCCGTCCCCGCTCTCTGCATCCGCTTCTGCCTCCTCACCATCGCCATCTCCCCCCCAAGTGATTAACTAATGCTAGTGCTCTTCTGGAATACTAACCGTCAGCCCACCCTCACACAGATCGCCCTATGGGCCCGCAGCGAATACGATGTGATTGCGCTCCTTGAACCGAATAGGAACCCTAAGACTGGAGCCCCAGCCTGCCCGGGCAGATGCAACTACTATATGGTTTACCATAGTGGGCGAGCAGCGATATACGTTAACAAGCGACACGGACCCGAGTCGTGGACATCAGAAGCAGGAGAGGACTGGGCAAGCATTACCTTCACAAAAACCCAGCACCGAATTATAGCTCTTTACAATCCCCCAAACAGCAGAGGCAACTCGCCCGCGCTACGGACCCTAGCCGATACCGTACCGAATGACCACACACTACTCGTTGGCGACTTCAACCTCCACCACCCACTCTGGGATTATTACGGCCGGACGGACCGAGGTAGCGACGTCCTCATCCAGGAAGCGGCGCGGCACCGCGCCGGCCTCCTCACGCCCCATGGCACCGTTACCAGACTATTCTATGGCCACCGAAATAGCACCCTCGACCTAGCTTGGGCCTCTGAGACCATCCACGCAATATACGAAGGAACCGACTACGACCTAGAAGGATCCGACCATCTCCCGCAACGAATCCGCATTGCTGACGCCCCTGACGAGCCAACTCCCGAACCAGACCCCGGTTACAATTGGAAGAAAACGAACTCCCACCATGCTACCAACGAAGCAACAGTCCGCCTCCAATGGACCCGTGGCACGATCACCACTGCAGAAGCCCTTGACGAAGCGGCCGACTGGCTCCTAGAGCAGCTGGAAGCAATTGCCCAATTCGCGACCCCAAAGCGGAAGAGACCTACGCCCAACCGGAACCCGTAGTGGAATAGTGAAACATCTACAACAACTCGCGAGCTCAAACGAGCCCGCCGTATAGCCCAACGAACCGGTCATATTTCAGACTGGCGAGCCCTAGCCGAAGCGCGAACGCAGCGGGATCGCAGCGTAAAAGACGCCCAACGCGCCCTCTGGAGAGAACTCTTAGCAGAACTTCCGAGGGATAATAATGCCACACGGTTCTGGGCCATGGAAAGGTGGGCGAGACTGCGCAGTGGAACCGCCGCGGTCCCGCCACAGCTACCGCCCCTCACCCGGCCAGACCACGTAGAGCTAGTAACACTCTACGCGGATAAAGCCGAAATCCTTGCACAAAGATTCTTCCCAAAACCCTGGGCCGAAAACACCGACCTCCCCCCCTCCCTCCCCCTGGGACCCCCGAACCCAAGTCGGGTCCAATGCGCCCCCATATCGAACCCATAGAGATTCAAGAAGCCCTACAAAAGATCAGGTCATAGAAAGCCCCAGGCGAAGACGGCATACCCGCTGGGTTCTTGAAAGCATGTGGCAAGCCGCTCATACTCATGATCACCGAGATAGCAAACTCTAGCATCGCAATCGGCTACTTCCCAATTCGCTTCCGCACCGCGACCGTCACAGTTATCCCGAAGGCAAATAAAACCCCAGCTGAACAACGAACCGCATCAGGATGGCGACCTATATCCCTACTTAGCGTCATCGGCAAAATCATTGAGACAGTTATCAGCCAATGTATCGCGAGCACAGCGGAATCGATGGGGCTACTACCTTCAGGGCAGATGGGCAACCGACCAAAGAGATCCACAGAACTTGCTCTCGCTACCGTCGTCGAAGCGGCGCGCGCAGCCTGGGCCCGACGCGGCCTCACCTCTCTCCTCCAACTCGACTTCGCAAGGGCCTTTGACTCAGTCGACCACCGGCAACTCATTGCAGCCCTACAACTGAAAGGTTTCCCTAGATGGCTCCTTCTATGGCTTACCAGCTACCTCGCATCGCGGACGGCGCGCCTCCGCTTCGATGGCCAACTTTCTGACCCTATTGAGGTCCAAGCCGGCGTCCCTCAAGGATCCCCCCTATCACCTATACTATTCATCCTCTTCATCGCTAGCCTCTACGAAGCCCTCAGCAGCGCACCCGGGATAATAGTTGTAGGATTCGCCGATGATACCAACTTACTGGCCTTCGGACGCAATACGGACGAGACCCGTGCCCGACTCGAAGCCGCCTAGGACATCTGTGATAATTGGGCCCGAACGAATGGAATGACCTGGGAACCGGACAAAGCAAAGCTTCTACACTTTACTCGAAAACGCATCGCGGACCAGACACGGGCCCAACTCGGAGACCTAATGATCACACCCGTCGACTCATGCAGATTCCTTAGACTCTTCCTTCACCGCAAACTCCTCTGGGGACCACACATAAACGCCCTCAAGGGGAAGCTAGAGCGCCAACGTCGGGCCCTCACCGCGATCGCTGTGAGCACGTGGGGGGTCAACCTCGAGGCAGTAAGGCTACTCTACACACAAGTCATCCGCTCAACAATAGTCTACGGCGCCGGAGCGTACCACACACCAACCGCCCCCGGGGGCAAGCCGCGAGGCATCGCACGGGCGCTCGCACCGGAGCAGACCCGAAACCTATGCGTAGTCGCTAGGGCATACAAGGCCACGCCAGCCCGCCTTCTCGAGACAGAGTTAGCCGTCCCCCCCCTCGACATCTACCTCAACGAACTGGCCGCCCGATTCCATAGCCGTACGGAAAGGCAGAACACAACCCGTCTCATTAGGACCGCTACCGCAGCGGCCACAAGTTGGATCCGCCGTAAACAACGCCGGGGACCTTGGCGACAACCACAGCAAGAAGTCAGGGATTGGCTGAAAAGCTGGCTCCCACACGCGAGGCAGGGAGCTGCCCTCGCTGAAATCCAGGCCCGCACTCAGTCCGAGTGGACTGCGCGGTGGACCCGACTCTAGAGCGAGGCGAGAGAGCGCCGTAGGACAAATCGAATCGAACCAGCAGAAGCCTACCCTCCTTCCGATGATAAGAAGGCATTACATTTACACCGAGACCTCGATAAACACCAAAGCTCGATGCTCATACAGCTAAGGACCGGAAGAATTGGTCTGAGAAGCTTTCTTTTCTCCCGACGCGTACCCGACGTGCCCTCGCCGCGTTGCCCATGCGGGAACGGCGAAGAAACACCCGAACACATTATCATCTTTTGCCAAAGATTCGCCGAACAATGCGGCCTCCTTGCGAGGCCGCCGCAGAATCGGCGCGAACTCAGGTGGCAATTATCAAACCGCAAAACAGCTCAATCAATCACCCGCTGGTTCCTCCACTTACGCCTTATCCCACACTACGAGCTTGCCCTCCAAATCTACGGCAACCGCGATCGCGGCGCGGAGACGGAGCGCGAGCTCGAAGAGCACATGGCTCAAGTCCGCGGACGGTAGCCGGACCCGTCGCGCGCCCGCACCGAGTGCTTCTCGCCCCCCTCAGGGAAGACGAAATGCACCCGGAAAAAAGCCACGAAGGGCAAAAAAACCGGCCTAATTACAACAGCTGCCGCCCAATTAAATCCTCCGCCCCCCTATTAAATCCTCCAAGCCCGCAGTGCTGACCTGCGGACCCGTCCCGAACCCGCGCCTCCACCACCCACCATCCGACCCTACTCCCGGACCCCTTTGTCCATCTCCTCGTCGTCGTCGCCGCCGTCGGCGTCATCGCCGTCATCGTCGTCGCCGTCGTCGTCGTCGTCACCGGCCTCCTCGCCGGACCCCCCGAGAACGGGAAACCCAAAGAGCTCAGGGACACGCCCCGATAGGTCCTGAGCCGGGACCGCACCGCTCGCGAGGCGCTCAAGCGCCGCTGCGATGCGGTTGATCCCGCTGACCAGCTCGTCGAACTGGTCAGACGTGGGGCCCGTGGTTACCGCCACGGGCGCGACGCACGCGCGCTTGGGCGCCCGACTCTTCGCCCGGAGGGCCGCATCCGTGAGCCTCTTGAGCTCCTCCCCCTACACCACAGTCAGCACCACGTACGCACAGCGGGACCGGGTCGCACTCACATCGCCTCTCGCGCTGCCACGCAGGAGAGCCTCCACCAGGGCTCGGGCGTCGGCAACGGCGGCGAACGGCAGGGGCACGCAGGTCTTGTGCACGCGTGCACAAGCCGCGCAGCCGCCTGCCGACGCGTTCACCTGGTCTCGGCAGAGACCTGCCGCGCCGTCTTTACCCATCCGCGTAACACACGCGGAATAGGGGACCTCCCGCACCGCCCCCGCGGCGGTGGGGGACTCATCCCCCGAAGCGGTCTCACCCTCCGCCCCGGCCTTTCTCTTTGCCTACCCGAGGTCAGCCTGGGAATGCAACGGGAACGCGCTGGGGAACTCACTGGCTTGGCCGGCATTGTCGTTGTCGGTATCTACACAAATGGGTTAGCAATAGACACCGCATCTCTTCCGCTAAGGAACCGCACCGTCTTCGTCGTCGTCGTCGTCGTCGTTGTCGTCGTCGTCGTCGTAGTCGTCGTCGTCGTCTTCGGCTGCAAGGAGATGTCAGCCACCGTAGCAACATGACCGTAGCGAAGCCGCAACGCCAGCAACGCTAGATCGCGCGAAGGGCAGACGAACATGTCGGTAATCCTAGAAGAAGGAAGGAAGTCAGCACAGCAACTAAGACCCGAAGCCGTCGCGGGCGCGGCAAGGATCCGTAGACGGGGACACTCACGGAAGTCGTTGAGGAAGGAAGAAAGAAAGGAAGGCATCGCAGGCCAAGCGAAGAGACTAAATGCTAGAATCCGGGGTGACTGCCGGCAGCTGTCAACGGCTGCAGAGCGCCGGGCCCGTGCCGACCGCTAACCACTGACAGCCAAGCGCCGGACAACGCCCACTTAAAACCCGGACCTCCGGCTGCCAGCCACTGACAGCTAAGTGCCGAATGACCGACCCACCAACGGCCGAATCTACCCACTCAAAATCCGGGCCTCCGACCGCAACCACACAACGACCCCACGCATTAGTCACCAGCGCGCTACCGACGCGCAATCAACACGAGCCCTCCCTGGGTGACCTCCCCTCTCCCTCCCCTCTCCTTTATTATTTTCCCCTTAACCCACTGGGAATTGGGATAATTCCAGTCCTAGCATGAAGGACTATTTATTCATGTGTAGCGACAGCATAAGGGGCCCGACCCGGGCCCGCTACGGAAAGGATATGGGTTTTTGCCCAATCTGGTTTTTCCTATATCTATATAAAGTAGAAGCACTATCTACCTCTTAGGTCTATAGCGTATGAATATAATAATAATAATAATAATTAAAACTACTTAACGTACATAATAAGCATGCGACGCATCTAAGTATGCAATGCACTTTTCCCTCCTATATCTAACTTTTTAATTAATTAATTAATTTCTTAATTATAAATAATATCTAACTCTAATATTAAAGTTAGAACCCTTCTTACACTTTAAGCCCTTTAAAATAACCTAAAACTAAGCGTCTAATGCACTACTAAGATCTATAAGGTCTCTAAGCTTAAGCTCTATTGCTGCCAGAATGGCATCTAATTGCGATGCAATTGGATCCCTTAGTCATACTAGCTATTAGATCTAGAGGAATAGATTATAATTTAGTTCATTCTTAACCTAGATTTATAAGGATTTCTCCTACAACTATATGCTATTGAAGAAATAGCTAACTGACTACTTGCCGACTGTAATGTGCTACCTATTAGCAAGCGCTAGGCTTTTAACTTTATTAGACAATAAGAGAAGCTAAAAATATGTTTTTTTTATAAATATAATTACTAGAGGGCTAAGTATAAAGATCTAGAGAAAATCTAGAAGTAGTTTTAACTTGTAGTAAATATAATCATAAAGTATAGCATCTAATTAGATAATATTTAGAACTTTGATAAGACTAGCTTCCTTATAGGCATAATTACAAGCAGAATGGTTATTATAGGCGCAAAAAGGCATAAATAATTAAAATTAGTGCAGCCTAAAAGTTAGGAATGGATTATAGTAATTTAGGCGATTAATGCGGAAGGCTAGGCAATCTAGCCATTTATTATAGGCGTAGGCCAATATTACCTCGCCAACTAGTACTGAGAAAGTAACCTCCCGAGCGATTAGGCTATTATAACCTCCCAAAATGGCTAGACTGATAATAAAATAGGCCTTAAGTGGCTAAAGCACTTTGATTAGTCTACAACTAAGCGATCAAATAGTTACTATTATCTTCTAATCCTTAATGGGCATAAAAGTCATCACTTTATTAACTTTGAGAGATATTATAAGGAGAATAAGATTATTATGCTTTATATGCTAGCTTATTTGTCTTATCTACTTTAGCCTCTTAATATTAGGTACTTTAGCCTGCTGAAGAAGGCATATAGTTAAGAAATAGAGCATTTAATTAGATGCTCTATAACCTACATTTTAAAGACTGAATTCTTCTTAGCCTTCTATACTACTTATTAAGCTACTATAATAGAACAAAATATTAGGTTAGCTTTTAGAAGGGCTAGACTTGTCCCTCTTGACCTAGAAAGTATAGTCTTAAAGCTTAATGTATAGCTATAGACTCTAATGCTAGTTGAGGAGAAGGCTAAGCTTTTAACTCCTTAGGTTTTAAAGACCCTAAAAACTATACTTAAGGCTAAATCTCAGTCTGAATATCTTAAGAGATAAATTAGAAGACATTAAAGTAGCTCCCTAGAGTTAATTCTTAAGGCATTAAAGTCTCTTACTAAAAGTATTAAGGCAGTTTTATATAAGAATGCCTTATTAAAGGCTAAGGTATAGGATCTTTAATATGCAAATGAGATACTAAGCTATTACTAAAGGGCAAAAAAAATCTAACTATAGAAAAGAGAGGTAATAATAGTAGAAGAAGGAAGGCAAGCAATTAATTAGATAGATATTAATATGTAGGTAGTGGCCAAATTATTAAGAAGTAGTAGTTAAAGAAGGTTAAAGCAATTAGGCATTAGGCACTATAGAGTGTGCAATAAGATTAAGCATAATATAAGGATATATTAAGTAGTGATTAAGACCTTTAGAGAAGAGTATAGTAAGTAATTTCAATCAATTAGATAATTTGTAGTGTTTTTATTATAGTTTCTATCTTAAGGGGTAATAAAAAGTGCATTATATACTTAGATGCGTTACATGCTTATTATGTATGTTACTCTTCCCTAGATATCTTAATTACTACCTAATAGGTCCTGACATTATGCTCAGGCTTATTGTATATATTATAGCGCTAAATACTCAATTTAACTAACCTTCTTTAATTACTACTCCTTAATGATTCTACTACTATTTATATATTTACATCCATTTGATCAATTGCTTGCCTTCTTTTCTCTACTATTATTACTTCTCTTTTCTATAGTCTAGTCCTTTTTGCCCTCTAGCGCCAGCTTAGTATCTTATTTGCCTATCGAAGGTCTTAGACCTCTACCTTCATAAGAGCTATCTTATATATAACTGCCTTTATTCCCTTCATAAGAGACTTTAATGCTTTAAGAATTAACTCTAGAGAGCTACTTTAGTGACTTTTAATCTATCTTTTAAGGTATTTAGACTGAGATTAAGCCTTAAGTATAGTCTTTAGGGTCATTAAAGCCTAAGGGGTTAATAGTTTAGCTGCTTCCTTAACTGGCATTAGCATCTGCAGCTAAACATCAAGCTTTAAAACTATAGTTTCTAGGTCAAGGGGAATAAGACTAGCTCCTTTAAAAGCCCCCTTGATATTTCTTTCCGTTATAGTAGCCTTATGTACTGTATAGAAGGCTAAAAAGAACTCAATCTTTAAAATGTGTAAGGAGCTAGCCGCGGGTTCAGCGCGTATGCGCTGTAGGGCTCGCCGCTGTGTGCTGTGAGGCCTAACTCCTTATGAACTATTGTGTGGCACGATTCAGTAATGCAGCTTACTTGAATTGGTTGATCTTTTTGGCCTAACGGCTGGACTGGTCTATTGAAGGTTAGGAACGCTGCCCTAACTCTTACAAAATGTAGGTTATAGAGCATCTAATTAATTGCTCTATTTCTCAACTATACGCTTGCTTTAGCACGCTAAAGTACCTAACATTAAGGGGCTAGAGTAGATAAGAGGAATAAGGTAGCATATAAAGCTAGATGATCTTCTTTTCCTTATAATATCTCTTAAATTCAATAGAGTAGTGACTTTTGTGGCCATTAAGGACTAAGAGACAATAGGAACTAATTGATTGATTGGTTATACACTAGTCAAAATGCTTAAGCTACTTAAGACTAGTCTTATTATTAGTCTAGCCATTTTGGATCATCATAATAACCTAATTGCCTAGGAGATTGCTTTCTTAGTACTAGTTAGCAAAGTAATATTGGCCTGCACTAATGATAAACGGCTAGATCGCCTAGCCTTCTGCATTAATCGCTTAAATAACTATAATTTATTCCTGGTTTCTAGGCTGCACTGATTTTAACTTTAAATGCCTTTTTAAACCTATAATAACCATTCTGCTCGCAATTATGCCCATAAGAAAGCCAGTCTTATTAAAGTTCTAGATATTATTTAATTAGATGCTATACTTCATAATTATATTCACTATAAGTTGAAACTAATTGTGGATAATAGTTAGATCTTCGCACTTAGCTCTCTAGTAGTTATATTTATGAAAGAAATGCATCTTAAGGTCTAAGTGCTGCTTGATGAAGTTATAAGCTTAATGCATCCTAACTGGTGTGATAGAGGTCCCTGGACAGGTGGGCTAGTAGGTTGCTAGCAGGGATTTAATGGGGATAAAGTGGATGGTCAGAAGAGGGATAAGGAGAGAATAACAACGAAGAACCATCATCATTATGATCGGTTGGAAGAGAGATTAGAGAGATTTTTGTTTTTTGCTTGCAGAGAGATTCTTCCCTTCTTGCAGAGATATGAGAGAAAGAGAGCTCTTCGAGCTTAAAGCTTAAGTTCTTTGCCTTTATTTATGAGAGAATTTAAGATCTTCCTTCTTTTTTGATCATAACTTGAATTGCTGTCCGCCCTTTGTCCCTTATATACCGATTATTAAGCCAGTAGTAGGCCATTTGAATGCCTTATTAACATTCTTTTCCTGCTACCGACCTAATAATTATTCCTATGAGATGCTTTCCTGCTAGAGGGTCCTAAACATAAGACTGCTATAATACATACGCACGATCTAGTATAGCTTTAGGCTGACCGATAAAGATGCCTATATGACGCTTTACTGTGTACCTTCTTAAGGGACTGCTATCGATTTGGGGTGTTATTCTTAGTCCCTTTCTGCCGCCAAACTGGTAGTGCATTGCGGTTAGCAAGCAATTAATCAGCTATTTCTTTTATACTATATAGCTATAGGGGAAATCCTTATGAATCTAGGTTGAGAATAAAGTAAATAAGGATCTATTCCTCTAGATTAGATAGCCTATGTGATTTTGTGATAGTATCTCGCCTAGAAAGAATGCCCTACTGCTAATGCTAGAGCGTTGTTAGATTGACTATATAGATCATTGCAGCGCGTTAGAGCTTTAATTTTAGGTTATTTTGAAGGGCCTAAAGGGCAAGAAGCATTCTAGCCTTATAATTAGATTATAATATGCTAGGTGGTTAAGAATTAATTGATCAAATGGATAAGGTGTAGGTTAAGGGATTTTTGTTTTACTCGCTTGTCTGTTTCACTTGCTTATTAAGTACGTTGGACACAGTCGAGATTCAGAAGAATAACTTAAATATAGTAAAGCTAGATAATCTACCCAAGTCATCGCGAAACTCATCTTAATCCGAAAACTTAAAATAGACATTATCTCTTATATTGCGAGACAGTCAAATAAAGTGAGCTGAGGAACCGCGGTATTAATGATGACTTTTAGTTTCGCCGGAGAAGTTCAACCAAGCCGGCGCATTGCAGTACTCAACCCATCTTACTAAGAAATAAACTCGAGCTTTACGCCCAATTTGTCCCCATGGTCCGCGAAAGACGCGCAGTGGCCCCTTTGGCTTCCGGGCATAGAACTCTTCCCCAACTTCGATCACCTTAGCGGACCTCCCATCAACTTGCCAAGATCGATCATAACTTACAACATGTAGCTTTGAAGCTATTCCAGTCTTATCAAGATGCCGCGATAATCCCACCGGTATTTCCATAAACCCTCCGGAGCGTCCTTCGTTCCCCTATGCATCCTCCGTTTCGATGATGACGACACAAGCTGAAAGTCGTTGGAGTATCTAACACACAACAAATCAAGCCACTCTCCATCGCTATACGAAGCTAATAGTTTAGCTGTGTTGAAGTTTTCGGGATGGGCGCTCATAAATCGGGCGCCAACTTCACCAGTTGGAAAACCAAGTTGCGGAGCACCTTCCCCGCGCATGTCGTTTCGTCTTGGTCGACGTTGATGCTCGAAAGGTACCAGATGCCATGGTGGAATTGCGGTCGCAGGAGCCCAATGACTTCCGTCGCTATCTCCTTGACCCGAACGTGAGCTCTCAGTTGGGCTTGGAGTACAAGCAACGAAGATTGTGGGCTTGAGATCCACTGTCCGATTGTCTAGAGGATGCATGTCACGCCTTGGTTACGGTTTTGCCCCGACGATGCCCTGCGGACAATCGACCTATGGTTCTGACGGGAGCGCTCTGGCAAGCTGTTGGCCTTCAAAACATTAAGCATATCCTTGAAATGCATATCGTCGATCCGAGGCTTGATAAAATTCTTGTCGACATGAATTTCTTTGATCTTGGTTGAACTGCCCGATACCATAACTGGTTCTCTGTCGGGTGAAGTTGGAAATTATGACTTGCATCTCAAACACTGTGAGACATTACCCATAGTGGCAGTGAGATTTTGTAATCTATTCTCAATTCCGGCCAACTTTAAGCTGTGCTCTCTTGAAAATCCGCTAATCTCACGGACCTATGCTTTGCTTGGAATGCTGGCAATGTTGTCGATTGTCTTGGCAGATTCTCCAATATGCTCGACGGTGTCTTTATAGCTCACTTCGAAGGGCTTGAAGAATCCAGTGAGGGCGCGTCTAGCTGGCCCAGCGTTATACCACTTAATGGCCTGTTTCGGAAATAGCGTAGTTATATGTATGCACATGCTCACTATTGCGTCCTTCATCGAATCTGCTTGATACAACTCTGCACTT
Organism: Neonectria faginata; assembly: GCA_030864175.1. Classification (NCBI taxonomy): domain Eukaryota; kingdom Fungi; phylum Ascomycota; class Sordariomycetes; order Hypocreales; family Nectriaceae; genus Neonectria; species Neonectria faginata. The sequence goes on along the minus strand of JAULBG010000004.1, from coordinate 2,134,956 downwards.
AGCTTTGCTCTTGGTAACACGTCGGCGATCATTGACAGCGCCTGCGAGAATTGTGTCACGAACTTGCCGTAGTTGATGACGCCCTTTTTCTCGTGAGTACAGTCTGTGGAAGCTACTCCAAGGCAGTTTGTACAAGAGCCATATTTGTTTTCCCTACAAAACTTCAAGTGATTTTGATTACTGCGGCGGCCATTTTTCTTTTCATCATTCACCATTACATCTAAGCCTCTAAGCTAAGCGGGCAACATCTCGAGTCACAACAGACAGATCATAACAGCCTTCAATCAATCGGCAGCCGACTTACTATAATTCGGAGACTTTCTGTGTCGATACTTGCACGCGCTTCCACGACTGCTACCTGCTTGTGCAGTCTGAGCATCCGGCTTTTGACATCACAAAGACGTCATCTCCGCCGTTGACTCTGCTCCTCCAAGACCGTACCCCAACGCCCAGCAATCTATGCAGAGGCCAGTGGTAGAGATTCCGCCACAAGTCCTCCAAATCTCCCCTCATGATCTTCGGCATGTTCGAAACCAGAGGCCTAACTTGGCAAATGCGCCCGACAAGCAGCTGCAGATGATGGTTATGCAAATGAAGAGGCATAGCTGGATAGAACAAAAAAACATGCGAGACCAACAAGCCCAAGCCCGACCGTCTCCGATGTACCAACCAGCATATATCCGAAGTTTGCCGACCCTGAGCGAAGATGAGAAGACTGAATATGAACAAGGTCTCCAAGGGCTCTGGAACGAGGTAACCAACTCGGCCCAGAACAGCCAAGAGCATATCGCTCCGAGAGGAAAGGTTATCGAGTTCTCCAGGATGCTTATTACCAAGATCCAACAGCGCAGAGCAGTGATCCAGCAGCAGGGGCAAACTGGACAGCCAGCAGGCCTAGCCTCGCCTATTGCTAGTGCAGCACAAGTCCGCCGTCAGGACGTTGATGTCTGCCACTGTGATACGGTCAGCTCAAATGATGCGAGGCCCTAAAAGGACGAATCATCTTCAGATAAGCCACACCATCTCAGAGGACTGTACTGATGCGGCCAAGATACGCCAGAAGCGATTGTCTGATTTTGACGAGCCCAGCATGGTAAGAAGACAGAAACTTCGGCTTCAATAGCGCAGACAGGGAAACAAATCAATGTATATTCATTCTAGAGAAGTAGCTCAACAGTTAATTCAGTCGTCAACAACATTTAGATGCATTGTGGAGTGACCTCAAGGCCAATCCCTGGTCTTCTGGCCTTGGGGGGTTGTTTCTTCTTTTTTGCTAATGTAGGCAGGCATTGACGCGTTTTGCCACCCGTTTTGAGGCACCCTACATATGCAATGGTGAACGACGCCGTCACGAGAGGCACCCGTCGGCACTTAATGTGCCTAGTTAGAGGCCGAGAAAAAGCACACAGCTGATGTTGCACAGACTCGGTGTGCCACTGGTTCTTATGGCTGGCTAACTCATCCGTGCCCGGGAAGGAAGGGAAGTCATTGTCCCAAGCCACTGGTCCCACTGCTAGTCCGCAGTCGGGGCTTGTTGGAAACTGTGTTCATCATGCTGAGCTTCAGTACAGAGTACAGCCCGGGTTGGCGGCTAGGCTGCATTTCAACAAAAGCAAAAGCTGAGGCACAAACCAAGCTCTACCTCGTCGATTCTGATCGCACAACCCAAGTCCTGACAGACCCCTGAAAAGAGGCCAAGGGACTATTGACACGACGAGCGATTCCCCCAAGCTCTGAGAACCTTACTCATCCACACGGTGGAGTGTGGGAATGACTTGTATGGGCATGCATCACACGCTGAACTTGCTACATATCTCGATCCACCGCACCTGTTCAAGGGAGATAACCGTGCGAGCGCTTTAAAAGGCAAGAAAGAGATTGCAGATGACACCGACGAGTATTTTAAGGAGCATGACGACGTGAATTTAATCATTAGTTGGGAATATAATTGCGCAAACTTACACCATCTGGTCAGCGAACCGTTCACGAAACTTCCCCGACCGAAGAATCCGGCAATACCTGCAGATGCTCGCCCTTACTTCCACATTCCCCCTGGAGATTCCCATGTCCCCGAGTCTGAAAAAAGGTCGGGTACCCCTCGCCTGCATTGACGCAGGCTATGAATACTTTGGTGTCCAATGACCAAACAGTCCGTTATTGGGAGGATAATCTCAACCCGCCATATCTACAATGATGGCCCAACCTGCTCCGGCTCAGAGCCTTGTCTGAGGAGATTCTCAATTCTCGGAATCGCGAACTGGTTGATCGCTTGGCCGCCCACATCAAGAAGTCCTCTGACCAGGAATATCAAGAGGCGGAGGATTTCTTTTCCAACGGCCTCGTAACTAAACGACACCTGGCTAAGCTTTTCAAGCCCGGCCCCGGCGATGTTGTCGTGTGGATTGAAGACGGTAAGCCTCGCGCCTCCGTTCTCGAAGGTTGTCCTCTGAGGCAAGTCTCTGACTTAACTTTCAAAGGCTACAGTTGGACGTTCGATGGGCAGTTTCATAAAAAAAGGTCTAGGACTTGACAGCTGATTGGACAGCAACCGACCAAGAGATTCCTATTAAATCGCTGAGAGTTTACCCATTGCAGTTTGAAACAAGTGGAAAATGGAAACCGAACTTAGAAACAGGGGGAAGATGTTTTTGGAGTGTCATAAGAAATGACTCATGGGTTATGATGCGCCGAAGGCATCTACCGAGGTTCAAGTCGTATGTTCCGATCCCCTCTTGACCCAGAGATGTTTCCCGCTTGCTAACACGCTAAGTCTCATGCGAGGTATATGGTAGATTACGAAATATACCGCGATGAGATCGCCCGTCTTTGGGTCGACCTTCACCAAAGCGGTTAGGAACACTCGTGAAGACTCAGAAGCTCGACTAGATGCGGATAGGCGGTGAAAGGCTTGATTTGAAGGGCACTGATGTTACCGTCTCCATCGAAGGGGATCGTCTTGGAACCGCCGAGGTAATAGTCGCTGTCGTAGTAGGGGTCTTGCATCACCTGAGAATAAGATACAAGTCAGTTGGGATGTGCATACTACGACGGACGGTTCAAGTGATGAGACGAACCCGATAAAAGGTGCCGTTGAGCTCTTCTGGGATTTCTCCCTCGACTTCGAGGTCTTCAATGGCTGCTTCAGCCCTAAAGGGGCGCGAAGCCGCGGCGAAGTCGTTGTAGACAGCGTGAGCCTTGGCCATTGTGATAGGTGCAAATAGGTCTGAAGTTTAGGTAAAGTTCAAGTGTCAAGGGAGGTAGTTATAGTTTGTGAGATAGATGCTGGGGAGATTTTTGTTTATCGAGTTCGACTGCTGTACTTATACAACCTAGTTGGCCCGGTTGGATACAAGTTGAATGTGGTGGGTTGAGCAGCCGTATGTAGGGTAAAGGCGGAGCGGATGTGGGGTAATTAATGCGCATGTAACAGATTGTGGGATGTGGGAAGAGGTATACGTTCTCTAGGAGGACGTATTCTCAGAACAATTTGAACTGACATGCTGGACGGATAAATGCTACAACACAGAGGAGAGTAATACCTCTTTTAGTTCCAACTCTCAGCCGAGTGATGATTGTCCGCGGTTTCGATGGAGAGCCAGTTGGACTCGCAAATGGGAGCAGCTTCTCAGAATCGCAGATCCCATCACAGCCTTCATGTGGAGATATTATGGAGAAAATATGCAGGAACTCCATCTACGATCCCGCAGCGGCCCGTAGCCCGCACTTTGACAAACGTATATGCCGCAAGTCCGTTTGGTTAAGGACCGCTGCTCCGCAAAGACGAAGCCTACAATTCCCTCCTCCTCCACTTTCTATGCCCATTCTCCCTACCTACACATCGCTAATGACTCCCCCACCTACGGCAATTAGTAACGATACGGCCTCGGAAGCGGCGGCCGACAGAGCGGATAACCGCCGGTATCCATACACTGTTCTGAGCTGCCAGCGGGCGTACCGTCGCAATGAGCATCTCCTCCACCATCTCCGGGCCCACGCTCTGAAGAAGCCCTACGACTGTCCTAAGTGTCGCTGGAGCTATGGCCGATAGTGAGCCTGGAAAGACTGAGCTGGTTGGTTGGTGGTAGCTAATGATATGTTGGGACCGATAGGGACGTTCTGAAACGATACATCGCGCAACAACACGGTGCGTCCAAACTCCAAAACACCCTGGCTGGATGAGATGGTACTGTTAAGAGAAGCCCGCACACCACGACTTACGACGCCCTGATAGCTACCCAAGAGAAAGATCAAAGAAGCTGTCCTTATCATGCGGCATTGTCCTCATCCAGGGCCCAGAATGCTTCACGTCCAGTATCTGTGGACGAGCAATGGGACTCAACCGAGTGTCAAGACCGGCCACAGAGTTCTCGCCTTGGCACAGGAGAATATACTCTTCTAAATCAAGGGCCAGACCTACACCGTGGTGACGCCCCTGATGTCGAGCCTATGCCATTCTCGTCAGTACCAGACTCAAACACAATTCTTCAGATGGTTCTCGATTCCCACCCTCCATGGCTGGAATTCCCAACGACCCCCGTCTCATCGCTACACTCCGAAAGCTCCACAGCGACCGCAGAAGAGCCAGGCACTGCAGAGCGCGATCCTGCCCAACCAAGCCAAGCCCACCGATCGATAGAATGTCCTGATCTTCCGCTATTGGATGAGCCAACCTACGTCACTTCCGTCCTTGAACCTGATATGCCAAACCTCCAAGACAACTTGCTCAGCACCGGGATTTCGGAGGTATTACATGATATGGGAGTCCAGGATTTCTATCTTCACCCTCCGTCGGACAATATAAGACATCACATATGGCCACCCGGTGTCGTAGGGAATTCGTCAAGCTCCTGCAGCATTACTTCTCAGTGGGCAGTCCCGCATTTCAGCAATGCTTAGATATTTACTTTGAGAGGTTCCATCATAAGTGGCCCATTGTCCACCAGAGCTCGTTCAAACCCATGGTGGAGAACCGAGATCTTGTCAACAGCATGGTTATGGTTGGAGCTTGGGAGTCCGGTATTGTGTCGTGGATGGAAATGGCACTGCACTGGAACGAATCACTCTTGAATAAATTATCCGAGCATATTGTAGGTCTGGCCCACTCCACGGAAGCCGAATACTGACGGCGCTTCAGTCCGATTTCCCCTCATGTGCCGAACCGGTGTCCAAATGGACACTACAAGTCTACCAGGCACTCTTGTTAAATGTGGTTTTTACGCTCCAATGCTCAGTAATGAACCCGATCCCGAAACCTCGAGGTCTCTTTGAGCCATCACCCCTGCGCAACGCTGACGGGAGATAGGATGATACGAGGTTTAGCAATGCATACTTTCGGTACTGCATGATGCTAGCCGTCTTTCGCAATGCGGGCCTACTTAAGGAACAATACGACCTCGCCCAAGACGATCCCCAGGGCGCCATTCCAAGTAGCTGGTTAATGCGAGAGAGGTCGAGGAGGTAGACAAGCTAGCCCATATAACGGTCTCGAGTCGCTAACATGCTCATCCTTAGGTTGGCGTTTTTTCCCTTTCGCTTAGACATCTACTTCTACTTCCTGCGTTAACACAACCCAACACTGAGATATGACGAGCTGTCCCTGACAACACCATGCTCAGAGAAGCTCTGGGACGCTCAGACTGCCGAGGAATGGTATCAAGTCAAAAGGGTTGAGTCTCCAAAACGGACGCCGATACGATTCATGAACTTAGTGGAAATAACCATGGACCGTGAAGGCCGGACTGGTTTGCCTTCGCTTTTAGAATAAGATTATTTTCATGGTCTCTGCGCGATGCAGATATGCCTATGGCGGGATATTAACAGGGGTAGGTCTCTCAAGGAGTTGCCGCGGACGTTTCAGGCGTCGGGAATATGTTCGCCCCTCGCTACATCTCGAGCCATCGAGTTCTGGGCAATGCAATTGACCATTTGGAAAGACTGTTCCAGGGGCCGGACGCTTGGATCCTTGCTCTCGTCCCAAAAGCACAGGGAGATGACGGAAAACAACGCCGTTCTACAGTATCGCTTGTCCCAGATCTTCTTCAGAGCTAACCTGAAGGCTATCAAAGATCTCAGCTTGGGTCAGCGTCATCCCCAGTATCCAGGCAACTTCAAGAGACAGCTTGAATCTACCATCTCAGAATGGGTGAAGTTGCCTAATGCGCGGCAGGCAATGTAGCACATTGCCCAAGTCCTGAAGCTGGTGCAGAGAACAGCTCACCAGAGCGAGACAGGCGAAGCACTCGTTCTTCGTCGCACATTGGCTTCATTGTATCCATCGCGTTGTACGGTACGAGGCCGAGGTAGTTGTGTGGGCCTATGCGCAAACCTATAAAGTATAAATATATAAACCTATTAACTCCCTTACTAACTTTCTTATCTTATGAAGGACAAGTAAAACAGGTACCTTCCTCAAGGGAGAAAGAGTGCTTAGGAAGCAGCCTTTAGATGATAAACCAATTTCCTACCCCTCTTAGCTTTTAGAAGAAATACACACCTTTACACATTATCTTAATCCCCCTTATTTCTCATCCAACCTGCATCACTTTAGAAAACTATAGCTGAGGCTTCCCTCCTTTAATTCATTCATCAATATGCTCACTTTGCTTCAAGGCATCACTTTTCGTACCACTCCACATGACCCTTTTGCCACCCTTCATTAGTCCTCATACTCGAAAATGTTTGCGCGCTCACTCCTCCGCAGCGTCCGCGCGCTCGCAGTAAGGACAACAAAACCTTACCAGCCAACGAGATTATTCGGCACAACTCAGCCATTTCGGAGTAATTGCGACTTTGGGAGCCCCTGCAACTGCAGCGAGTGTCTTGAAATCCACAAGAAATCTGTTTGCGGTCATTGCAAGGCTCATCCTGCAGTGCACCATTCGTCTAAGAGGTATTACGATCGCAAGGTAGTCTCAGGTTACTCTTTTACCTCCCTCTGCGATGCCTGCGATGAGACTGCCGACATCCTGCAGCAACAGGCAGAAGCGGAGAAAGAGCATCAACTTCTCTTGCGTAGAAGCAGGATGGAGCAGATGATGGACGATGTGCGACGAGTTCAATCAGCCGAGCAAGTCCCCTTAGCATATGCTATAGAAAAGCTGCTGAGAAGCGTTCCCTTGGGGCAACAAAACTCGAAGTTGTGGTACAGGCGAAGAATTGTGGAATGTCTCTCAGACGACTTGCGAATTCTCAAACTACGCAACAGATATGTGTGCAACAAAGGACGGGTCGATGCCTTGGATTTCTATCTCTGGCTCTTCCACGGCCGGCTGGGCGTCAAGCTGACAAACCAGCAACCCGACGAAGAGACCGCAAAGCATTCCCAACCCGGTGTGTCCACATAGTAATCGGGGAAATAAAAGCAAGCATGCCTGGCAACCAATCTTATGAAATAAAAATCCCAAAATTCCAAGTGCATCCATCTATCTACTGATAGATATCCAAGCTGTGATGTGTGTTCAGCCTGACGCTCTGCCGCGATTGCATTGTTAACTTATTCTCGGTTTGCAATGTCTGCGCTCCTCTATAGGGCGTGTATGTCAAGACTAGTTTTGTAGCACAGCGGTTACACGCGACGCTTGTTCCATGGGTCCGACATTGCAGGCAATCACTCCGGACTCAGGTCCATTTGAACTCTTTGGCCCTGAGCGAGGGGATGTGCTTCGACAGTGAACAGTGGAGGGAGGGGGTTGATTAACGGATCTATTGTATGCGCCTGCAGGCTGGAGGATCCTGTTAATGCTTACGCGACCTGGCTATTGAAAACTGGTTCACAGTGGCGCAGCGTTTTACAAATGGCTAATTTACTATCAAGGCTGAAATACGAAGATTGATAGTCTATAAGGTAAGATTAAAATATTATTATTGATGGCTTGTGTAGCGTGAAAGACTGCAGTCTTAAGGTCGTTCCTGTCTTGGTTCGATTGGCGTCGGTCAAAGGGCATCGGGCTGTCAAGGTATGGCAGATCAGACACGATGCTAGCTTTATCCAATCAAAACTTCCGCTGCTACTCTCCTTCAAATCCCTGTTCAAGCCACGGGTGCCGAGAAGGCGGGGGCAGAGAAACCCTGCCTTCGCTTCCAGCAGCTGTCATCTTAGTTTGGAAGCCTGGACTGCGCGGACTGTCCCATGGTCACAGTCTCAGAGTGATCCCACCAACAGAACCGGGTGCGTTCCCGTGACCGAGATGTACAATGATGAGATGTGATTGGGTGGAACGGTGGTAGACCGACCAGAGGCTGCCGTCTCCGATAGATTCGACTTGATGCTTACCCCTCAGAAAACATCACATCGCCCAGCCAGGACACCTGATGTCCAACCAAGTCTTTTCTTGTACGACACGCAGCAAAAAAGTTCTTCCCGCCAGGGTTGTACTCACCTTTCACTGGTTGACTAATATGCATTGCCACCCAGCTTTCCCTTTGCCGTCAGCTTCTCCTATCCTTTTCCATTCTCTCGCAGTTCACCATCTATCATCGAAACTTTCCGTGGATCCTGAAATACTACTGAGCCCCGTGTGCTATGCCCTTATGCCTGATTGCTGGCCGTCTGAAATTGGAGCAAATATCCGTCGCTAGGTCCAACTCCTCTGCTCCTTGACCAAGTTGAGACAACCAATCTCCATCCAGATGTCTACGACCAAACAGACCGAAACCAGTTGATACATAAATACTGACCGTCCTTCTTAGTGCCTTACGTCCTAGCCTGCGTCTGCATCACTCTGCGAGCGAACATGTCTGATCCTAACAACTACACTGTCGGCTGGATCTGCGCCATAACGACGGAATATGTTGCCGCACAAGTATTCCTCGACGAAACGCACGAAACACCGGAGGCTGTATTACCAAACGATACCAACCACTACACGCTGGGCAGGATTGGGACACACAATGTTGTCGTCGCTGTATTGCCCGATGGTGAATACGGAACGTCTTCTGCGGCTAGTGTAGCAACGAACATGCTGCATAGCTTCCCTAATGTTAGAATAGGCTTAATGGTGGGCATTGGAGGCGGTGCACCAAGTGAGAGGAACGACATTCGTCTGGGCGACATTGTGGTCAGCGCCTCTCGTGATGGCAAGGGCGCAGTGTTCCAGTACGCCTTTGGCAAGACGAAACAGGACCAGCCCTTTCAATACACAGGACTTTTGAACCAGCCCCCGAAAACACTGCGAACTGCGTTGGCGGGAATCAAGGCCCAGTATGAGAAACGCGGGCATCAGCTTGAAAAGGACATCAACGCCAATTTCGAGGAGTACCCGAAGCTACGACGGAAATATGGGCGGCCGCACTCGGATACTGACAGGCTATTCAAAGCCGAAGTGACCCACGACTCAAGAGGCTGCGCAGCAGTCTGCGCTATTGACAGATCAAACTTGGTACGGCGGCCCGAACGAACAGAAGACGATGATAACCCAGCAATTCACTACGGCCCCGTTGCTTCAGCAGATCAGTTGATGAAGGACGCTCTGCTTCGAGATAGGCTTGGATCGGAGGAAGGCGTTCTGTGCTTCGAAATGGAAGCAGCAGGGCTAATGAACGACTTTCCGTGTCTTGTTATTCGCGGCATATGCGACTACTCGGACTCGCATAAGAACAAGGAGTGGCAAGGATACGCAGCAATGGCGGCAGCTGCATACGCGAAAGAGCTTTTGCGTCAGGTCCCCGCCAAAAGTGTCGAGACTGAGAAGAGAATCGTCGATATTTTGTCAGGTCAGTCCAAGCCAGTATAGAATCATGCTACTGATAGACACTGATTCCAAGAAGGTATGGCAGACGTCCAGCAGTGTGTTCACCACGTGGAACAAAGTATCAACCTTGCCAAGCTGCGCCCTGTCGAGGACGCTGCATTCGACTCCGAAGCCAATGGACACGACCCTCGATGCTATCCGGAGACTCGGATAGACCTCCTTGCCGAAATCCACAAATGGGCTGACGACCCAGGCGGTAAATGCATATACTGGCTGCGGGGAATGGCAGGAACCGGAAAGTCAACAATATCTCGTACTGTGGCCGAAAGGTTCCATGACAGCGGATCGCTTGGCGCCAGCTTCTTGTTCAAGAGAGGCGAAGGGGACCACGGCAAAGCAGCACGACTCTTTACGACTGTGGCTTCTCAGCTCGTCCGCCAGCTTCCCTCCTTGGCTCGGCACGTCCAGAACGCGATAGAGAACAGCCCGGCGATCGCCGACAAGACCACGAAAGAACAGTTTGAGAGGCTCGTCCTGGAGCCACTGGCCCAGTACGAGGGCGACGGTGGAATCCCCGCACTGAGACTGGTGGTGATTGATGCTCTCGACGAGTGCGACCGGGAACACGATGCCACTAACATCATTCGTCTTCTGGCCAGGGCCAGAGAAGTGACGTCTATCCGTCTGAGATTCTTCGTCACCAGCAGACCCGAGCTGCCCATACGGCTCGGCTTTCGTAAAATTGGCGACAGCTACAACGACCTATCGCTCCACGAAGTCCCTAAGACCGATATCGAGAAGGACATAACCACATTCTTGAAACGGCGGTTGGACCAAATTCGGGAAAATTTCAACGAGGATGTGGCGACGGATCTGAAGCTGCCGTCAGACTGGCCTTGTTCTAATAGTCTCCAGTGTCTTGTCGACGCGGCTGTACCACTTTTCATCTTCGCAGCCACGGCTTGCCTTTTCATATCCGACGGAGTTTGTGGTGATCCCGAGGAGCGGTTGAAGACGATCCTAGAATATCACAGAACAGGTGGACCGTCCCAACTTCACGGAACATATCTCCCGATCCTAAATCAGCTTCTTCTCAAGCCTACCGAAGCGGGGTCGATACGCCGTACTGAAGACGAGAAAGCCGACGTAGTAGAATGGTTCCGCGAAATTGTTGGCGCTATCGTGATCCTTGCCAACCCTCTCGCCACTGCGCCACTTGCTCGGCTCCTCGATAAATCCCAAGGAAGTATAGCCTCAATGCTAAGCAGACTGCATTCCGTCTTGCACGTGCCCGCCAATTCATACGCCCCGGTCAAGCTACTTCACCTGTCGTTCCGCGACTTCCTCGTTGACCGCAAGAACCGCGATCAAAATCCATTCTGGGTCGACGAGCGAGAAACCCACGGGAAGCTAGCAAGCAGCTGCCTCAACCTGCTGTTGAAGAAGAACTGTCTCAGAAAAGACATCTGCGGCCTGGGAGCACCTGGCAGTCTTCGAGAGCACATCGCCAGACAGAAGATCGACGAATGCCTTCCGCCAGAGGTTCAGTACGCGTGCCTATATTGGGTGTTTCACTTGAACGGTAGCGGAGTCAAGCTTCACGATGGGCACCAAGCGTTCCAATTTCTTCAACGCCACTTCCTGCACTGGCTGGAAGCATTGAATCTTATGGAGAGGATTCCAGAGAGCATCGGGCTCATTGATGAGTTGCGGAACCTAGTTGATGTAAGTCAGCCCTAAAACTACGCGCCAGTGTTTACTAAGATAACTTATTTAGGTCGATACTAATACCAAAATCTCACGGTTTCTTGATGATGCGAAGCGTTTTGTCCTCAACTGTCACTCAGCAATGAACCTAGCACCTCTCCAGCTCTACTCCTCGGCGCTTGTCTTTGCTCCAGAAACAAGCGCTATTCGAGAGACGTTTGAGGAACATACTAGCTGGATAACGAAAAAGCCGATCATGGAGCGTAGTTGGAACCCTTGCTTGCAAACGCTCGAGGGCCATAACGACGCCGTCGTATCAATCGCGATCTCTAGCAATGGCGGGCTTCTTGCCACGGGGTCGCACGACAAGACAGTCAAGCTCTGGGATGCGGCAACAGGGTCGCTACAACGCACACTCGAGGGCCACTACGGTGAGCTCTTGTCTGTCACATTCTCTAGCGATGGTAGGCAGCTCAGGTCAGTGGATGTAGACGGGATAATCAAGCTCTGGGATGCGGCAACAGGGGCAATACAACGCACAACTGAGCAATGCATACCCGACAGCTATGATGGAAGATTCTACACAGTCGCACTTTCTACGGACGGCGGGCAGATTGCGCTGGGATTGAACAATGGGACAGTTCAGCTCAGGGATACAACGACGGGGGCGCTGCAACACACACTACAAGACACGCTCGAGGACTCTGACAACATCTGGTCAGTCGCATTATCGGGTAATAGTAGGTGGCTCGCATCAGGGTCGGAAGATACGACAGTCAAGATCTGGGATGCAAAAACCGGGGCCTTACAGCGCACGCTCAAGGGCCACAGGAAAGACGTCAACTCAGTTGCATTCTCTCGCAATAGCAGGCAGCTCGCGTCAGGGTCAGACGACTGTTTAATCAAACTTTGGGACGTGGCAACAGGGGCGCTACAACGCACGCTCGAGGGCCACAGCTATGGCGTTGCTTCGATCGCATTCTCCAGCAACGGCAGACAGCTTGCGTCCGGATCACACGATGGGACGGTTAAGCTCTGGGACACAGCAACAGGCGCACCACAATGCACATTCAAGGGCCACACAGACGAAGTCAGCTCAGTGGCATTCTTCAAAGACGATATGCAGCTTATATCAGGGTCAGAGGACGTGACAATCAAGTTCTGGGATGCGGAAATGGGGGTGCTACAATGCAAGCTTCAGCAACCCATGCCCGAGGGCCATGGTGACAGCGTCCAATCGATCGCGTTCTCTAGTAACGGCAGGGAACTCGCATCGTCCTCGAACGACCGGACAGTCAAGCTCTGGGACGCAACAACAGGGGCGCTTCAACACACGCTCGAGGGCTGCCACGACAGCATCGCGCTCTCCAGTGACGGCAGGCAGCTCGCGACTGGACCAACGGATATGCCAATTAAGCTCTATGATACGAAGACGGGGCAGCTACAACATACGTTTGAGGGCAACGGCGGAATCATTTGGTCAATTGCGCTCTCCAGCGACAGCAGGCTACTAGCATCAGGGTCGTACGGCGACAAGATAGTCAAGCTCTGGGATGTAGCAACAGGGGAACTGCAACACAAATTCGAGCACAGGGATAGCGTCTGGTCACTTGCATTCTCCAGCGACGGTAGGCAGCTTGCATCGGGGGAAATGCGCAGGGGGACAATCGAGGTCTGGGACACCAAGTCCGGGGTACTACAGCACACGCTTCAGGGCGGCTACAAAAGCATCATGTCAGTCACGTTCTCTATCGACGGTGAATGCCTCGCGTCGGGCTCGAGCGATTATAAGATCATGATCTGGGATATGGCGACGGGGACGCTACAACGGACGCTCAAGGTTGAGATCACACCTCGCAGTCTATCATTCGACGCTACTGGCTCGTACTTGCTCACTGAACTGGGTCTTATACAGCTAAGTCCAGTTCAGGTTCGAGGTGAAGCCCAGCCTGGAAACTGGGCTGGTCAAGCTGCAGATAAACCACAACCGCACGGTTACGGTCTGAGCCCTGGCAGAGTCTGGATCACGTGGAATGGAAATAACATGCTCTGGCTACCTCCCGACTTTCAGCACTCCGTCTCGGCCGTATCGCCCTCGACCGCGACGATTGCCCTCGGCTGTAACTCAGGGAGGGTCCTGGTGATAGGCTTCCCAGCCAAGGGACCGCCCAGCGGTCAAGAAGCCAGCGGATAGATATGAATCGGGATGTTCTGGCGTCAGCGCTCGAGGACCCTCCATACCAGTGGCGAAGTTGGTTCGCGGCAAAACTCGAGGCTTCTAGCAAGATAGTGACCCCTAAAGAGGCACTGCTAGTTCCATCTGAGCAGGTTGGACGAGATCCGCAGACACTGCATGAGCCGCAGCGGTACTGCTTGGGGTAAAGCGGGCGCTATTGTTCAACTTGGAGACAGATGGACCCGAGATGCTAGAGGCAATTCACGGTGAAAGCGACTGCGAAGGATTCATCGCTGTTAGGGACGAAGATGATGAAGAGGATTCCTGATTTCCATTTTCAATGATCCAGCTGAATTACTATACACTTCCTTAATGGTATACGAAAAGCCCGACTCTTGACTATAATCTCAGGGATCGCGATGCCCCTGATCCGGTTTGTAACGTTCCACTTCCAGATACACAAAAACACGCTGCAATTGAAGGCACATTAAGGCACATAGAAAATTGGCTGCGTGCGGATGTATCTTCGTTTTGCATGTCAAGGTTGTTTTTGCAGGCGAACGGACTCCCCGTCCATGGAGTACGAATGGCGGGGGCAGCCGACTGAAAGGCCCCCTTAACAACCCCAAGTTCTCAAACCAGCTGTTAAAATGGCTCAACGCTGCTCTCTATATTAGGAACAATGCTGTTTCCACACTCTTTCGTGTGCTCCACTGGGTGGATTACAGTTGCTTGTCACCATTTGGCCTACCCTTTGCTTTCGAAATTAGCCCACCTTCACTGCGTTTACCTGATTCAATCATTCTAGTTGTTCTAGGAGCACTGAAAAGTTATTTTCTTAGAGCTACGCCTTGCTTTGCTCAACTCTCAACCCGTGTCCTGTATCGATTGCAACTGGTTGTTCCGGGTTATGCCTAACCGTTAAGTCTAACCGCTGACTTCGCTGACTGACCATCCATTAAGTCGAAGCTTTACTAAACGATCCAGCTCAGTAGAACCATCCTCCTGTACGCCATTTTCCTCCATATCTTGCAGTATCCTATCGATGTAGTACCCTGCCGCAGAGAGGTGAAGAATATGGGCAATTGCACTGTAGATAGCAAGTAGTCGAGGTGAAGGAGGGTCTATATTTCGGGTTTCTGTGAGATAGAGTGTTCAAGTGATAGGGAGAAGGCCCCCCAAGAGGTCCAGTGGGAGGAAGGTATTAATTCGATAGATATGCGCTTGTTGGTCGCCAATAGCCTCGAAAAAGATCCGGAAGTCGCCGAACCATTGATGCAGGCTATGGGTGAGGGTCATAGCATTGCGAGGTCGATCAATATCAGCGCCTTCAACTAGGAATGCAGCCCCACTGTCAAACATATTGAGAATTGCTAGTGCAGCTCCCTTAGAAGGGTCCTAGAAGAAAGTACTTAGTGAGGACTCTAAGGAGGAAGCTTTAAGTAAGAGTTCATACTAATTGTAAGTTTGCGTTGACCTGTGTAAGTGAATGTGGTAGGATATGTGCTACCTCGAGAGCATCAAAAGTTTGCCCTGTAAGAGAGATTCCATCGTCGTCCTGAGCTTCATAACCACATCTCGTCATGCGTTTAAAGGCCTCATTCTGGTCAAACCTGCGTGAGATCACACAACGATGGCGATCGCGGATCAGACAAGCACCGCGGAGAGCTGACACCCGTTCTGGTGTTCCAGTAAGACCTTGCCCTTCTAATTGAGTTCTTTGGACTGCGGAAGAGGTTGCAGGCGAAGGTTGGGGAGTCTTTCTAGTAGAAGCCTTCACTATGAGAGCAAAGATGGTTAGACATCAACGGCGGACGAGGAAAGGCCATAAGGCTATACATGGCAGGAAGAAGTTGTCGAATAGATACTCGGGCAAAGTTGAACAAGGAAGTGCGGAATTCGGCCTCCAGGTCTGCGTCACCCAGATCGATGGCATCCTCCCCATCAATGGGAAGAGCCGCGGCCTGAAAGAATGCACGTAGGAAGTTGTCCTTGGATTCTTCAGAGCGTGCATATTCGTAGGTGAGGCGGACAAGTTTTATACGGTCGTATTCATCGTTGTCGCTGCTGCTGCTGGAAACATCGAAATGATTGACGAGTTGGTAGAATCGACGGCTGGCTGAGACTGAGAGGCGCTGACCCGGTTCTAAGGGAGGTTGTGCGGAGAAATCAATAATGCCTTCGAGGGATGATTGGTGACGATGAAGAGCAGATGCAGGCGCCATCGCCTTTGGCGTCCTTTTTGCGATGCGCAACAGTTTTCTGAAGGGTTTAGTATTGTTGAAGATGGAAAGAATATAGAATGAATGGTGTGACTAGGATAAGAGCGGGGTGTGATGATGTTTTGGGTAGGTGGTGAGGGAGATAACTTAAGTTAAACCTGATAAGATGGCAGAATTACGAAGATCGTCGAAGTGGGAACCTAGCAGCCTGTCTCATTCCTCATTTCATACCTGCCCGCCCTTGGGCGTTTTCTCTTGTGTATCTTCTTATGGCGGGCAACCTTCGTGTTTGGAGAGGGCTTTATTCTGTTGTTGTTGTTGTTGTTGTTGTTGTTGTTGTTATTGTATTGTTTAGCGCCGGTACGTTCCTTCAAGAGGACCAAGGGCGCCTAGCTAGCGTTCTACATCTCTGAATCCCACACATCTCCAAAAACTCATGTGATAAAGGGAAAGGATACCTCACTACTCATTCAGTTGCTCAATATGTGGGAGCCGTCGGTACCTTGTGACCCCAAGCTCGTCTAGTCTCCAAACAGCCCATAAAGATATAGGTTCCCAAGTAGAAGACAAACGCAGATCACCCAAGAAGCAGAAGCAGTCTGAACTTCGGAAACATAACAAACGGATATGAAGCGAACCAGAAACGTGCCAAGGATGAGAAACAAAAGAAATCCGGAAGCAAATGGCGGCAATGCGCTGGCTAGCCATCCAACCTCTTCTTAGTACTCCACTGCTACACTTTGCCCTGGGAAAGATTTATCCCTGTGGGTGGTGTAACTTATGGTGTGGTAAATTAAGGACTGCATTTTATATCCACCGGGGCGAAAGACTAATTAAAATGCAGATTCTGAAAGGTACATCACTTTATGTAAGATCATAGCCCAGAGTATATGTACTAATACTTAAGCTTTGTGACCTAGGTTTACAAATGCGTATGCTTTAAAACCTAAAATATATTGCTGTCTCGAAATCTCTGCGTGACCGAACCTTTTTGAGTGTACGCCTTGACGATCCTAATAATAGCGTGGCTTAGAGTTCTCTTTCCCATGGAAGACGAGAACGAAAGTCGTATCACTGGCGGATTATTTGACGCGTAGCCACATGATAAAATAAGACCATTTATATGTATCACTACATGTCGCTGGGTACATTGGAATTTTCCTCTCCTTTCGTCCTACCTCCAGTCCATTACAAACAAACCCCAAACGCTACAGAACAATGATCTTTTCTACAATGCTCCCTATGCTAGCTCTAGCAGTCGGCCTCATTCCGACGGCTTCAGCCTCCATAGCGCCTCGCAACTCCTGCCGCTCTACATCTCTTAGTAGCCAGGGCAGTATCTGCCCCGAATATCCCAGCCCGTCATGCAACGCCGGTCAAGCTATTGGGACGTCCGTGGCGTATGCCCAGGCAAATTCCGGAGGTGAATGCATTAGGCGTGTTTTGGTTAGTATGGTGAAAACCTTTGCATATCCATATGCTGACTTTGGGAAAGTTCGACTGCTGCACTAAATGAATTAGCTTGCTCGTGGGAAGGCATTGGTATTTGTTGCAATACTTAGTGGCGCAGTTCGGCTATCACAAGGTTCATCTACACGACAAGCTTCCTGAGCCCGTTAGTCTTCCAAAGGTTGAATCATCACCTTGACCTCTCTCAGCGAATCTCAATGCCTTTGACAACCTGCCTTTCCTGATAGAATAGATAGAAATCAAGCGCTTTTCTCTTGGACAGCTCGGCACAGCGCAAACTACCACTTTGGTTTGAAGAAAAAAAGGCGCCTGTTCTCATAGAACGTGAGATGCATGTGAGCTGACCGGACTATCTGCAGGTTGAATGGGTGACTATGGATCTATCCCGGGCGTTACAGCTTAATATGCCTCGGGGCGTGGGGCTAAGCCTTGACGTATCCTGGAGGAATTCGTATTACATCAAGAGCCGGTTAGCATCACCCTTGTAGATTGGGGAGATCTTTTGAAAGAAAACGTGTTGCAATCTGCCAACACTACGGAGTAGACTAGCCAGAGAAGCTGCCGCATGAAGCCGCCTCCATCTTGTCAGAGGCCGCGATTAACTTAGATAGTGGGAAATTAAAGGTACATAACTTCCGATCTAAACTAGACGATTACAGAAGTCCCGATAATACCTCCGAGCACAAAGTGCCGCGTAGCGGTTCAAGTAACTCCGGTTATACCAGTGGCGACAGTATGACCTTTGTGTGCCAGGAGTGTAGGTTGGCTACTCTGTAGTCCAATCAATGAGGCAACGATAGCTAAGACTACTGGAGGATGAAGAGCGTTGATGCTTCTGTTGGTCGTTAGACCTTTGCCCACCCTCGATTCGGGCGCTCTCCTCCTTCCAATGCGACTACATTGGATGAGGGACAGATGATGGAAATAGTAATCGGGTTGGTGATGTCTTCGATGCGCCCACCGTCAATCAAAAATCAGACTTTAGTGAGCTTAGAAAAGACCCAGGGTCATACTTGGATTCATAGTAAATATAGACCTCCTCTTGTTTCTTCTGCTAAGACTTATTAGCCGCCTCTTTTTTCCTCCCTAGCTTCCTACCATTCCCTTAGTATCGTGTGATGAGCTCTTTGCCTATTCCACTAGTCCACTTCTGATCGTCCAAAGGTTACCCGGGCTGTTGGGGGTTTCGTTATCGTGAAATTGTCTGGTCGTAGATAATCTTGGAGCTCAACTGCGGGACGGAGCAACATCGTTGCAGGGAGACCTGTGACTCTCTTGAGACTCCAGGTTATGGAGAGAGGCGATACTAGCTTTCAATCGACTAGAGTCCGGGTCGAGACGTAGGTCGTCAAGATGAAAGCCTCTAGGAGTCTCGGTCTCCTCCACCAGCGACCTAGCAATGTTAACTATCGCGGCAAGATCTCGAGAACAGACCATTTTAATATCCTTCCCATAGAGCGTGGCCCGCACGGAGTGGGCATCCGTTTTCAGTGTCTATTCGCAGCTTCACGATCATATTTTACTGATTGGAGACAACCTCGCCCATAGGTAAATGTGTTTCGACCGAACAGAAGTAAGAGACTTGTCATAAACAAACCTATGCGGGCTGGACAAATTACACAACCTAGCCTTGCTGCACTTAGTTACCAGTCCGATATCTTGCCTAAATTACAGTCCGTCTTCTAGATACGGTCATGTCCACGAAGGTGCTTTTGTCGGAAGAATTTATTCTGGCTCCGCTCGGCGTGCCTTTTTCTCTCTGATGCCTAATCAAACATCGCGTCCCATTCCCCTATCTCGGTGAAAGCTGGTTGTATGGGAAATGGGAGACTAGTGGAGAGTTCTTGTGATGTGATCTTTTTGTCTTTGTTGGGCTGGGGTGCGCATTTCCACACCCACATACACACACACACACAGGGTCTATTTACTCTGTAAACTCATCGTGTCTGCAAGGTGCTGAATCGATAGACAACAGTGGCTTTTCCAATAACGCTGGTACGACATCTGGGAACGCGACAAGTTCGTGTACCCCTTGGGTCTGTTTTTACGGTTGACCGTCAATTACCACAATCCCACCTCAGCGCCGAAGATGACTGCCGCAGACCAGGAATAAAAAAGCTTCTATGTCCTTCTTCACTATTCGATCAGATTGATTCATGCTTCTTGTTTAAATCGCTCAGACGAGAAGAAAGCGCCTCCTTGCCGTCTGCGGTTGTGGCGACGGAACTGGACTCTATCATCCTAGTTGATCATGCTGTATGGGTAATGACAAACACTGGAGGCGGCTGAGTCATGTTCGTGCTATCCTAAATTGGCCGTGAGCTGGGCAACGATTGATCTCAAGTCTCTTTGCCGCAGCCTCTCAGCCTTTCGACCAAACACCCTTGCTCCTTATTCCCAAGACTGTTCGCAAGCATAAAGAACTTAGATCAATACCTCACACAGACACACAGGCCCAAGTAACACCCCCGTCATCATTGCAAGGTCTTCTTTGCTCGCATAGACTGTTTGCAGAAGCATGTGTGCAGAGCAGTCAAGCCAGTGTTAATAGCAGGTAGAGCATCCGAGAGCTTTATGCCCTCCTATCCAGCAATGTCGTCACTCGTCTCCTCAATCGTACCCCAAAGGACATATAGCACAAGAGGAGCTCAGCACGTGAATCGAGGCGACGGCTGGCCTTGACTGACCACGTTCGCAGATACGGAAGCGTCCTTTGTGCCGAACCAAGTTGGGACTCGATCAAGGTTGTTAGGCTGTGTTTTGGTGTGGCCACCAACACAAGGCATGCAGGGACATGCAACATATGAAAAGTCAGATATGTGTTCTAAATGGCGCCAGAGGGTTGCTTTACTGCAAGACATAGAAACTTAAGCGACTGAATGCGGGGGGAGGTTGCAATACAGCAGGACTACTGTTTCCCAATGTACGCTGGAAAAGCGTAGACAGGCAGAGCCGCTTCCTCAAACCAGCGATGGCCATGTAGACGTCACTTTGTGGGAGCTCGGTGTTACCGAAAATACATCGGCTGACTGGCTGGTTGACTGCTACTAGGGCTGCCACGAGTGATCTGAATCGGCTCAATTCAGGTCGGAGTCAGCTCCGTCCAGTATTCCTGGGCAGCTCCAAGCGCTATTTCCGACAGTGTTGTCGTTACCTTCCTACCCGGGAATGGCTTCAACCCGACAAACGCCACGAGCCATTACCAATTCACCTGTCATCAGCTGCCCCGATCGATTTGCCCCCACCCCCGCCTTCGTTCACGTCTGCATGAGCACTTAAGTTTTCAGATGCAGAGCAGGGGGGTTGGAGCAAATGAAACTTGGCAGACGCGGCTAAGGCCCTGATCGGCGAGACTGATACGAGATAATTTCGACCCATTCATTTTCATAAATCGCGTCAAGACAAACACGTTCCCTCTTTCGTCAGCACAGCATTCCATGACGCGACGCACCCCTACTGACTATCAAAGAAGGCATGCCGGGACGCCTTCGGTACCTTTCTTCAGCCCTTCTCCCAGTGTCCACATTTACCACACCTATGAGGGCGAGAAGAGAAGAAAAGAATGGAGAGATTGGCGTTCTGACCCCTGTGCAGCACACTTGGGGGCCGGATTGGGTCACTGTTAGTGCAACTGCGTGTGCATTGTGTGCAAGTAACTAAGCTAGGCACAGAGGCGGAACAGTGAGTTCCAAAGGGGAGGCCTGACATGATCCCATCAACAGTCATTCCTACCCAATCCATACTGGGCGACTTTATAGCTGACTTCTACCTAATAACCTCTTTCCGGTCCTCGCATTACTGATATTTGCTCTCTAAGAAAGCAAGCCACCTCCAGTTGACCATACACGCATGGCAGCAGTGAGTGTTCATCTTGGCAGGTCACTTCCAGTGCGAGAGGGGAAAGAGAGAGTTGCCTCAGAACATGTATGAGAAATCGTGGTGGGGCAGTGAGGGAGGAACTGTCGACTCAGCAGCGAGTGCGGCCGGATTTGAGAAGCATTGGTCGTGGTATCGGAAAGTGCGTTTCTTGGCTCGCACACCCTGTCAGCGTAGACAGGAGTAGCATAGACCCATCGGCTTTGCGCAGATCGCTGACAGTTGTCACGGTTCGAGCATATGTCAGAGCAGCTTGGCGTTCAGTCGTTTGACCGAGCATTGTCCCTTTCGAGGCCGGTTGGCCTGATAGTAGAAACTAAGCACTATCGTTCTATCACAAGAGTTGACTGCATGACCTGCGCTATCTATTCGCCTCTTTAGAGAAAAGAGCAGCAGCCAAGGCGGATAACCGGAATCTCAAGCAACGTAGCTAGAAATGCATTGATTCCTTGCTGCCTGATGCCCAGACCTGCCGCAACACCACAACAGTCACGCACTTTGCGGCACATTGTCTCAGTCAAGTTGAGGTGGCTTACTGGGAGGTTGGCAGACGGACTGAATTGTACTCTGATCGTTATTACCCCACGTCTTTCGATCTGAGCTTAGAGTCTCTGAGCTTTGTGGAGAGAGGCGCAGGAAATTTGAGTATGGGAATACCAGGCTGAGTCTCAGACAGTTGATAAACTTGATACGAAGTACTACGGACTTGGCACGGGATTACGGGGTACGTGACCACTTGCATGCATACAAGGTATGCAACCGCCGGAGGGTTGAAAGTGGGCTTGCCGTATGTCATGCAAAAGTACTTGTTCAATTGCTATAAACGTCTTTCGCATTGAAGTGCGTCGACTAACCATGTCGAAGTACGAAGTATATACCCACGGCATGACCCAACTCTTTCACCGGTCCGGCAGGGGGTTGTAGATGTATCGCTGCATATTGTGTAGGTAACACTGGGGATTGATACGGTAGTAGGGAAGAGAGCACGCGAGTTGTGGGGGCAGGGTTTATTGACCAGTAGATCTTATGCCGTGCCACATC
The DNA here is from genome assembly GCA_030864175.1 of Neonectria faginata. Classification (NCBI taxonomy): domain Eukaryota; kingdom Fungi; phylum Ascomycota; class Sordariomycetes; order Hypocreales; family Nectriaceae; genus Neonectria; species Neonectria faginata. Next base: position 2,112,775 of record JAULBG010000004.1, on the reverse strand, counting down.
GAAGAGATAAGGTGAGGAGAATGCATCTTACAAAGCGTTGGATCTACGCTTGGCCTACCAAAACTGGCAGAGCAATACGAATAACCACTTACTGGATGGCCTCAGCGCTTATTTTCCCTATCCCCCTCTTTGCTATTGGATTATTGTCATGTGGTGCCTGCCAGTTTTGAACTGAACTGTCCCAAGCAGTACCCTCCAGACGCGCAATGCCACTATTGCAACTATCTGCATGTTTCACTGCATTGGGTGTGTTGAAGGAATATCCTGAGCTACTGCTGCTACTCCTATTGCTGAGATGTCCGGCTGAGATGCTCGGCTGCGCCGTGATCATCACTCTATAATCTACATCGAGAACAGAGCAGAGAGCGGCGGACAGAAGTTCTGCTTGGCAAATATCGGATAATGGTGCAAAACTTGGTTTCCTAAACAATGCATCCGATACTGGCCGTAAGGCGATGTCAACTTTATCCTCAAAGTAGTGAGTGGGTGTTCGGTTGCCTATATAGATGCACATTCCCCCCCCTTCTTCTACTGTCATAAAACAGATTTCATGGCAGTATTGAAAGCCTGAAGAGCCGACTACACACGATCTGTCCCATTTCATTGTCACACAAGTACCAGCCTCGCCATGCTACAGGGCATCGTTGCCCTTCTGGGCATTGTTCTGTATCTTCTCTACCTTTGGAAGAAGGCTCGCCCTACTCTCCCGCCTGGGCCAAAACCACTCCCCATCATTGGTAACATCAGAGACCTACCCTCAGAAGGAACACCGGAATACCTGCATTGGCTCAATTTCAAGGACACTTACGGCCCCATCAGTCGTGTATCTGTCCTTGGACAACCACTTGTCATCATCCACGACCGTCGTGCGGCACATGAACTGTTGGTGGAAACCTCAACGAAAACCTCGGGGAGACCATACTTGCACTTTGCGGACAAGTTATGTGGTTACGGGACGCTCCTGAGCCTTAAACAATACGACGCAACGTTTCGGCAGCATCGCAAGTTGGTGCACCAGCAGCTAGGTACGAAGACAGCGGTGGCGCGATTTCGAGATATCCAAGATGTGGAATCACGTCGGTTTCTCTTCCGCGTCCTAGAAGACCCTATGAACTTAATGGACCACATCAAGACGTAAGTACGGCCCTCCCGCAATATGTTCAGTGGATCGAAAAAAGACTAGTTCAGTTGGCAAAGTTCTTTTACTAATTCGATGAATGCAGTGAGGCGAGCGCTATCATTCTACGAATAACATACGGCTACTCCATCGAACCGCTCAAAGCCGATCCCTTGACCCGTTTGATTGAGCGCTTGATGCAAGGCATGTCTGTTGCGTTTGTCCCTCTAGCCTGGGCGGTCGATGTTCTACCGATACTCGAATACTTCCCAGAATTCCTCCCGGGCATGTCGTACAAAAAGATTGCTCGGGAATGGAATGACATAACACGCACAGCCATCGATATTCCCTACAAGTTCGTTCGGCAACAAATGGCAAAGGGCACCCACCGACTGTCATACGTCTCTTCGCTTATCGAACAACTTGATAAAGGTGGTGGTAAAAAGGGCAGACTGAATGAAGATAGCGAGGACGACATCAAGAATACGGCCGCAATCATGTATGCCGGAGGGAGCGACACCACGGTGTCATCCATCAGCAGTCTCGTCTTGGCCATGGTGCTCTACCCGGCGGTTCAGAAGAAGGCACAGCAAGAGATCGATGCTGTCGTTGGGGTCGATAGGCTTCCCCAGCATGGAGATCGCGATAACCTACCGTATATCAATGCTTTGGTGAAGGAAACCATCCGATGGATTCCTGTTGCGCCAATGGGTGCAGCTCATAAAGCTGACGAGGACATCAACTACGCGGGCTTTCACATCTCCAAGGGAACACAACTACTCCCGGCGGTCTGGTGGTTCCTGCACGATCCACAGACCTATCCAGATCCATCTTCCTTTGACCCTGATAGGTACCTGGAACCTCGAAATGAGCCGGACCCTGCCAACGAAGCATTCGGATACGGCCGCAGGATTTGTCCCGGGCGGTTCTTAGCGGACGAGAGCCTTTATATCACAATCTCACGCCTCTTAGCTGCGTTTGACATCAGGAAGGCTGTCGACAAGCAAGGTAATGAGATTGATCCTCAGATACAGACCACACCCGGCTTAATTAGCCATCTCCACGACTTTCCCTACAGCATCAAGCCGAGAAATGCCAAATATGTGGATCTGATTAGATCTATCGAGGTGGAGCGCCCGTGGGAGAAGAGCGATGCCAGTCTCTTGCAGGGAGATTTCACTACGATATGAGCTGGGACGTGAAAGAGGGAGACCGAACCAAAGATTGTAGCGGGTGAAATGGAACTTGATGGGTGATGATTGGGCCGCTAGGTCATGCTTCAACAGCTAGCCTTTGCTTCAAAGGACGAGTTACAACACTCTAGTGCCTAGGTGGAGGGATAATTTGGAACGGAAATCCTTACTTTTCGTAATCCCCGACTCCTGTAGCTGTAGAATGTGATCTTGGGTACGTGATTTTGCGTAGCACTTGCTCTGGGGTTGTCCTTCTTCTCGCCCGTACATAGACAGTGCAGTTCGTCAGCTCTCATCTTCTGACTGAGCGAATGGCGATGGCGGCGTGTGTTTACCCAGCTCCAAAAGGAATAACACGGAGCGGCAAGAGAAGGGCCTCTCCTGTTCCGCGAGCTAATAACCCCGCCAGCTCCGACCCTTATCGAGATCAATCTCAAACTCCCAGATACAAGGCATGATCCCCCGCCCGAAGCATCTGTCACTCCACTACGGATGTCCGTCCGCGATGACGATGATCTACGTCGAAGAGCGGCCCACCAAGCGGAAAGCTACGGCGGCTTCAAGGGCAGAGAGGCTCCGTACTGTTTCACTGCTTCGCGGTTTGACTCCAGTTCGGGAGATTGAATAACGTGTGGTGATAGTCTGGAGCAGTGGGCAGGGCTGTGGGGCACTCCATTAACTGCCTGACCCAACTGCCTGACATTGGATGCTATCAATTCATCCAATACAGATAGCCTCTCTATCTCTGATGAGAACTCAAGTCCGCCGTCACGATGAGCCACACCATGTCGCTGGCGGTACAGCAGGAAGCTCTCCGCGTCGCCGAGAGTTCCCAGGCCCTTGTCCGCATCCTTAGAGATGGGACGTCTTCGCGTGTTAACATGAGCCATTCTCGGAGCTGCTTATTAGTAAATGACTTACTAGCTCACTCCGCTCCTTAATTGAGTTGACTTCAACGATAGATAGACTCCTTCTGGATCAGGAACTCGACCACCTCGAGTTGGTTCGTAATGGCGTCAGCATTCATATGCTGATTAACCGAGGTTAATGTCGGCGTTATCCTAAAGCTCGTATGAAAAGGGGGATACGACATGGGCAGCTATAATGTAGCCACAATGAAGAAGCCATTGGAGATGGATGGGGCCGATGCCCTCGAGCGAGTTGCAAACTGGATGTGGGGATAAAATTTGAATCTGCCACTTCTTAAACTCGAAACCAAGTGCCCCTCCGTCCTCTGTGAAGAGAAGCTTTGACTGTGCATTGCCCAATGCGATAGACAATGTGTTGATGTGCATCAGATAATCACTCGCCTTGCGGCAATCCTTACCTTTCTGTTCTTCAAGTAAGATCCGCCAGCGGCCTCGGGTGACCTCGAGCAGTATTCTCAGGCAAGTGATGGAACGGAAGCATTCCAACACCATCCCATCATAGTCCTCTCCCGACCGAATCGAGAGTAGGCTGGACCATATCCCGTTGCCAACTCGGAGGTGTGAGTTAGATACATGAAAGGTGGCGACATCACACGAGAAATGAGGCCAACCAGATGAAGAATCTTCAAAGTCATAAGAAGAGGACTATAGTGTCTTAGTTAATTATAAAATTGAACAATCCCCCAACGAAACCGGCTATACGAATACAATACAGATCAAGACACTATCTCTAAGCTTTGGCAAACCGGTTCTAATGTCGAACCCATCCCGCATCTTGACGGAGATTACTCATCTCCAAGCGGCCGTCGAGGGTTGTTCCAAAGTGCAACCTGCAAGATCAGTCCAGAGACGCCCTTGAACCTACTCTAGTCTTCATACAGCTGGTATAGATCGCCCTCATATCCTAAGATATCGCCCTTAGTTGAACGTTCCCCGTTATAATAGACGTCTAGTATAGTGACGAAGAGGTGCGAGGATTCAATATTTAGCTAGGGTTTCACTGTATTCTTGAGGCCGATATGACACCATGCCTTGCCATCGAGCAGTCCCCATCTAGGTAGGGTCTGCCTCACCCACAAAGCCCCCCCATCTCAAGTTGTCGTGCTCGGTATCTAAAGTAATCCATGGTCCTTGTGTTGGCAGGCCACAGAGTCCAAAGCTCTCGAGAGCTTCGCAAGACACCTTGCAGGTGAGATGGTTGACTAATGCTGTCTGTGTACACTCTCCCTTTTTGGATATGAGTTACTTGCCCTCATAGATGAACTTGTATTTGGGATGCTGACACTTGTTGCACGTTCGCTCTCAGCAGGTTAGAGAGTATTACGGGGCCGCACTTGAGTCCCTCTCGGGGTCACAGCTTTTCAGGGCAGGGGCCTTGTAAGAATCCCGTGGCTTGTTAAGCTCCGGACAGCGGGCGCATTCATCACGCACCCCAATGCGGCGGGTTGCTGTAGTCTTCCGTCAGCCCGGTGCTCTCTACCAGTGTTTCAGTAATGGCGCAGGTGATATCCTTCAAGTCAGTGATAGATCCATGGGATGATGGTGGAATATGTCACAGTGGGAGATGTAGCGCTGTAACCTTTACTTCTATTAAGAAGAGTTGTCTCGGTTTCGGTGCCACTATCGTGAGAAGGCAGTTGAGTGTAATGTCCTATGCAAAGGCGGCTTCGAATCTACTTTTCAAAGGCGCCGACGCCAGATATTGTGCACCGAACCAGGTGCGTCCTTGCGACGAACCTCTAGATGCCGTTCTTGCGGACGACGATCCTACGTGATGCTGTCCGTTCCGTCAAGGGCGAGCGAGTTGCTGATGGTAAGCGACTCGACCTGACATAAACGTCTCACGTCTGACATGTCACTCCAAGATCGATACCATACGCGGCACGTTGAGACTTCAGAGATGCTTTCGCCACCACCTCCACGTTGGCTATGGTCAGGGCTGAACCAATAGCGAGGCCATCATAATTGTCAACTCTCCGAAATGGAAAGCGAATAATTCTTATTCAAGAGGTTGGCAGTCGCACGATCTGTGACCTTCTGAACGATGCCATCTTCAACCTCACTATCTAGTCCATTCCGGAGCAGAGAATCTACTCGATCTGTTAGGTCATCCAGTTCGCTCTGGACTTCGAGCACAGCAGCGTCGTTGCTCTCCAGACCATCGGAAGCCAGTTCGCAGTTGGCACGCAAGGCATCTACTTCTTCGCCGAGTTGTTTGTTCTCCGCCTCAAGCTCCTCCACTCGCCTGGATAGCGTCCTCACCTCCTCCGCCCTAACCAGCTGGCCTTGGTCCGCCAGCTTATCCATCTCAAGTTGCGCAACTCGCTGTACCAGCATTTGCATCTCCTGATGCATTTTGCCCACTAAAGCCCAGCCGACGTCGGCATGGTTGGCCACCATGTCTGGACCGCTCGAGCTACCCAGCCGACGTCTCTTCTTGCCGTCGCACTCGGGGGGTAGCGGAAACTCGGACGTGTCGAGCAATGCAGGTTCGGTCGCCTTGGGAGGGGAGGAGTCGAGCTCATCATACGGCGGAGGCTGGTTGTTCGGGTTATTTTGGAGTAAAGACAGGTCGTCTATGAGTTTCCCGCCGCTGCCTCGATAGAGAGAAGCTAGAGTATTGGGGAAATCAACATCGGATGGCTTGAGGGTAGATTGACGGAAAGCTTCGTGAAAAGCCTTCAATTTGATAGAAGGAAGAGCTTTGTCCGATACGTAAATGTCGAGAACTTTAACTCTAGCGAGCGAGCAAAGAGTCGTGCAAACGTCGGCTGAACGCCGCTTTCTGGGCTGGACTGGCTCTACTGCCGCGATCGGAGCGACAAGACGGAGAGGTTGGAAAAGATCGAATCGCAGACGTATCAAGTTGGAGTTGAGCTTTTGTCGGACAGGTTCTGGCGGGTTGGAATATGCCTCGAAGGAGAATGAAGCAATGGCGTTGGGAGTGATGAGGCCAAGGATGGACGTGTAGGAATCAATACCCTTCAGCCTAACGGGGCAGTGAATTGTGAGAGATGTCGAGGAGGTCAGACTGTCGAATCGGTATTCGAACGACAAATCGTGTGTTGTAGGGTCGGCTTCAGTGAGACATTGTGTTGTATTGCCGCACTCCCATACGACACAAGCAGGCGTCGTAACATCGATGTCGAGAAATGGTGATGCCGCCATTTTGCCGTCTGGATACCTCGTGATCAACGTGCCTGCTAGAGTGAGCGCACAAGAGAATTGAAGACGAACGTACCAGAATCGATAAAGGACGAAAACCACGAGCTACAGAGGAGCGACTTCAGACAAGCAACTCGTATGGCCTCCAGAAAACCTGCAAGGTCATGCGAGTCCTTTCCCCCAGTCCCAGGTCTTCCAAAGAAGGAGTCACCTCGTTCGATGGGTAGAAGCCGGAAAGCTGACCGGGGGCGAAGAAGCTCGAAGCAGCACGTGGTCTGATGTCGGAAGCAAGAGGGAAGGAAGGCGAGGCGATAGTCGGGTAAAGCGATGGTCGCTCGAACGAGCTTCGCAGACAGGCAACCTCCCTGACCTCGAGAAAAACCTCCAAGGCCAAGCAGATCCCTTCCCTAGGCCCCAGGTCTTCCAGCGAAGGCGTAAACGCGTTCGACGGGTAGAAACCGGAGAGATGGCCCAGAGCGCGAAGCTCGCAAGGAATCGTGGGTTGATGTGACGGGTCAAAGCACCGCGCGGCAAAAGGATCCGAGCGTTGCAGACAGGCAACCTACCTGGCCTCGAGAAAAACCTCCAAGGCCGAGCAAGTCCCTTCTCTTAACCCCAGGTCTTCCAAAGAGGGAGTGTAGACTCGCTCAGTGGGTAGAAACCGGCAGCTGGTAAGAGCGCGACGCTGGCGAAGACTTTTGACGGCGGCGACGATGACAGGCGATGGGGTCGGTGAGGGCGGCGGCGGTCGTGATTGCGTTCGTGATGTCGGTGGTGATGCCGGTGGTGATGTTGGTGGTGATGTTGGTGGTGATGATGTTTGGTGGTAATGCCGAAGGGTAAGGTGGGTTTGAAGAGTTCCAGGTGCACGGGATCACGTGATCCCGAGACCATTCACCGTGCCTAGCCATGCACACCTGACGCCCCAGCCACAATGTGCAACGCCACACAGGCGGGGTACTCCCAGCCACACTCATACTTGGGAATGCTACATCAAACAGCATCAGGAACAAGAGTTTACGAGCAAAGGTAGACCTTCTTTGTAGATGTCATGTTGCAGTGAGAGACTCCACACCCATGACAACGGTAATAGGGATGTGAAGTTCTATTCTGTCACTGGCTTCCCCAGTACCCTTGTTTCTTGTTCCTTTTTTTGCCATGGCAGTTGCTTCATTTACATGTACCAAAATACTGTGTAAATGATGGGAAGGGATGGGATTGTAGACAGTTTGGTTGAAAGCGAATCCTAGGTTTAAATGCCTATTAGAAAAAGATTCTACAGAAGATGCGCGCCCGCAGCTCATCACGTCACAGCATCTTGGACTAGGTGTATAATATCTGCATCCCTCTTCCTTTTCATACGTCCATCTTCGTCGCTGTCACTCCCGCTCAAGCAAGGTCCACTTCTTGCGTCCGAAACAGGCGTCGTCCAGATGTCGTCACCAACAGACACGATTCAGGCCAGATCCGCAGTGGCGTCGTACCAAACCGGCCGGTCGGAATGCGTCCGGGCCACCCGAAATCCAGGGAGGAGCTCCGGGTGGCTGGGTGGTTGATGCCTGGGGGGCTAGGCGTACATGCGTACATGGACCGGTTATCTCCGTGTCCGGATGCCCCACACAGTCCCTAGCCCATGCAGAGTACATACGCACTGTGAGCAAGGATCTCGATCGTGCTACCCCGCACAGAACCCCGGGCAAGCGCGTGGGGTGGGAGCACGGAATACGGAGGTACACATTACCCTAGCGCGCGCGCACTGCATGCATGACCGCCATTTCGGATCAGAATTCATCGGCGATCAACCGAGTAATACACCAACCCTTGCAGCTCTTCCCTAAGCCAGATGCCTAACTCGAACCTCGAGCAATTCACCCATGTCTTCCTCGCCGACCAGCGAAGAAAAATCATCAAGCGCTGCCGCCAGCCCATCTCGTGCGTCGCCTGCCGTCGCGGCAAAATGAAATGCGACAAGCAGATTCCGTGCGGCAGGTGCAAGGCGCGTGATATGTCAGAGCTCTGCCGCTTTACCACCACCAACGGCGTTTCCGTCCCCAACGACGACGTTCAGGCGTCGTTTGGTCAGCTCGAGGGCGTCCCCAAACACAAGGTCCAGGCGTCATTGGCTGAGCTTGAGGAGCTGGTGAGGACGCTTGCAGCCTCCGAGAACGAGCAGGGTGCTCCCGTGGCTAGAGGGACTGCCTCCTGGAGCGCGGTTGTGTTGGAAAAGATTCACACTATTCGAAGCGGCCTCAATAGGGAAGGTGACAACGGCGATGGGGAAGCCGACATGAGGGAGGCCAGCATGAGAGAAGCCAGCATGAGGGAGGCCAGCATGAGAGAAGCCAGCATGAGAGAGGCCAGCATGAGGGAAGCCAACATGAGGGAAGCTTACATGAGGGAAGCCTACATGAGGGAAGCCAACCTGAGGGAAGCCAACCTGAGGGAAGCCTACATGAGAGAAGCCAACAGGGGAAAAGCCGAATTTGGTCCCCTGCCGAATTCGCCACAGAACATGGTCCCTACTAGTTCGCACCCCCCTGGCCATGAACCCGGCCTCAACGGACCCACTGCCGCTCCAGCTCCAGTCCAGGAGCCCACCAAGCTGAAGTCCGACGTCAAGGCGGCTTCAGATAGAACAGAGCACAAGATGTCTATCAGCTCATTTCTCAATCCCTAAAAATCTAACCAACATACCGGACTCACTATGGCGAGAGAATATGTAAGAAGCATGGCCTCCCACACAGATGAGAGCAAATTGCGCTGACGTTTGAATCGCTGAGGAGGCATACATTAGCTGAGATTATGGTCGGTGCGAGATGTACCAAGCCTCTAGTTCTCCCTTTCCACTGCTCTGTGGATACGTCGGATCCGGGAAGCAGTTACTCAAGCTGGTCTGGTATCGGGAGAAGAGCAGTAGTCGGCCTATAAGCACCCTTCTTTTGGACCCAGCTGTCAACTTCCCTTTAACCACGCTCGTCTGACGCGAGTGAGCGGGATGCATGGGTTTTAGTGTATTGCGGCTTTTAGTATTTATTGTAACAGTGTAAAAAAGGGTACATCACGCAAAACGTTGAAACAAGAATGCCAATATCGTCCCAACTGAACATTAGTTACTCACATATCTCTATTAGTAGTGAGTCTTAGGATTTAAGCATGCACCGGGGAACCTGATGATAAGGCTTGCCAAATGAGTATACTTGGCTGACTTGGGAGTCTATGCCCCGAGGCTAGGGTAGAGGTTTCTGTAAATGATGAGATGTTTCCAGCTTTGCCTGTATCAGCTCGTGGTTGGGACTTCCGATAGTTGCCATGCACCATCATCTTGCTAGACGGACCTGGATAATGAAGGGGTGCCTTTCGACCGGGCCTCGTATATCACGAAAAACATCCAGCGCATCAATACGGCCCAGAAGGTTGATGTACACCAGGCAGGGAATCCTCAAGGTTAAGCCGGCCGGCCGAACTTGTTCAAGATGATACCAGGGTAGGCGAAGTGGACTAGTGACGACGAGAAACACGATGACAATTTTGAGGTCATGGCATGGCTAATTCATCTAGATGCAGAGTGTCTGTTATAGTTTGACTACAATCGGGTCATTTCTGAGCTCATTGCTCGGTCCACCGACCAGTGCCGCATTCACAAAGGTGGTTACCTTTCCCTGTCCAACGGTGGGGGTCCGAAACAGCCATTTCAGCTTCGCCCACAGCACCAGAACGGCCATCCAGCCAACACCCTCCCAGCCAGCCCAGCCGGTCATGACCTCCTCGTATTGCCGTTGCACCCCATCCAAAACCACGTCCTCGCGGCCATACGACACGTGGATGTGGCCGAAGACGGAAAGCCGCGGGCGCACCTGTGCGAGCTCTTCGGCCAGGTACGGACATCCTGCTCGGTGGAAGTCCCGGGCGTCGAGATGATGCTTCGGCGGGGAATGGCTGACGACAATGTCCGGCTTCACGTCCAACGAGGCGAAGCGAGTGGCCCAGTGGCTTTCATCGTCAGGTCGATACTGGAAAGCTGAGATTCCGTACCGCGGCGACCAAGGGCTGCCAAATATCGTGAGTGTCCGGGGACGTGGGGCGTGACCTTGGGCTTGGTGGCCAGGCGAGGGAAGCTCGAGAGTTACGCAACTGTCCTCGAGGTAGATGACGGATCCCCAGTCCAGATCTTCCTTGGTCTTGTTCTGGCCGTAGCGTCGCTCCGGGTACCGTGCGAGAAAGGCGTCATCGAGCAAGACATCGTGGTTCCCGGCAACCAGGATCTTGTACCGGTGGGGCTGGTCGGAGAGCCATTTCAGCTCGGCCTGCAGCTCGTCGAACGAGCCGTTCTCGGTCAGGTCGCCGGCGTGGATCAAGATGTCTCCGGCGGGCAGCGTTGGGCGTGTGTTGTGCGTGTCTGAGATGCAGACGACCTGGACTGCGTCGGGCGGCTCGGACGGCGCCGCGGGTTCGTGTCGGTGGATTGCCTGCAGCGCGTGGGCAAGTTGGCGTTTGCGGCGTCCCCGCAGCGAGATTGTTATGAGAGGCGGCATGTTGTGAGGGCTGTTGCACTTCGCAACGCGGTGGAGAGAACAGGTTTCGTGGTTGGTGTTTGGTTTGGAGTTGTTGGCGTTGGGCAAGTGGCTGAGTGCCTGAGGCCGTCACTGACTCACCAAGGCCGCAACAGTTGCCAGATGGAAACACTCTGATGTGCGTTTTGTATGCCATTAGCTACCAATACATTTCAGAACAGAAACATCCATCTTGCTATCCGTTCTTGTTATAACACTACTGGGCAACACTGTGGTGGTCGCGCTTCAACGAAGCCTGTCCAAGTGACCAGGCCACAGTCCCAACACAACACAAAGAGTCAATAGTCGTGATTTATACAATGAAACATGAGGCCACGAGAGCTCAACACCTCGTTTGGCACCCGCCCGTGTTAAGACCTTGCCCAGCTATTTAAATTCGCATCACGTCTGAAGTCATCTCCTCCGTCGTCTCCCTTCATCATCTCACGACTTCCTGAAGAGTGCAACTTTCCAGTCTTCAACTCTCTGTACCATCCCATCCACGACACAGCGCGATCTCGTGCTGTTTCACACCACCAAAAGGTACCAGTCCTGCACACCTGTCCCAGTTCATGCGCTCAGTTCAGTTTTAGTATGGGTGGTGCAATCAGCAATATTGCAAGTGCCCAGTCTGAAGACAGAAAGGCGACTCTGATCATCAGCGCTCCCGAGAATGTTCAGATCCAAATACCAAGAAATCGACTCGATGAGAATGGCATGCCCATTCAGCCAGTGAGCCGGACTGTCGACCGTGGAGTCTTGCTGGCCGCCTTGGACCATGTTTCTGCATACATTGCACAGAGACACCAGCACGTTTCCATCAACACGACCGGCGGGGCCGTCAGCACTCTGCACCTGGGATCGCGCTCCACCACTCATGACGTGGACGTCTTCGGGTCAGACTTTGACAATGACGCGCGGATTCTCGTTGATGATGCCATGTGGGATGCTCAGAACCATGTCGCGGGGCTGGGCACTGAGTGGCTCAATACCGAGATACAGTTGTGGATGCCAGGGCCTCTTCAGGCGGAACTGACTGTCGCTGCCCGAGAGCAGAACACAACGGTTTACGATGGGCCAGGATTGACCATCTTCGCGGCTCCATGGGAATACGCATTTTCCGGAAAGATTAGCCGAATCTTGACAGGCGGTGACCAAATCCGCCCTTACGACCTGTCAGATGCCGTCTGTTACATTCACCAGTACATTCGTGCAGCCAACAACCAGCCCGTCTCGATGGCCACGGCTTTGGGATGGGCCGAGCACTACGGACATCACACCAATGAAGCCTTTCTACGCACCCATGTGAACACCGAGTACCGAAGACAATACGGGGCTGATGCATTCGTTTGAGGGGCTGGAAAGAGGCTGGAGTTGGTAACGAGAGAGTTGTCATGATTGCACCGCGAGTTCGGGGGCAGGGATCTGGGCCGTTGGTGATAGTATTCGTTCCACAGGACACGCCCGGAATTAGTCGATGGCGATTGAATGAAAGACGAGAGATCAACTACGTTTCTATCGATCTCTAAGACTTGGGTCTTAATCACGTAAAGTGAATGTGTAGCGTCCACAGTAAGATATTCTTTGTCAAGAAGTCCGGATCCGCTCGCTTATCGCCTTCAGCCTCCAGCACCACTCCATCGTACGTGGGAATTGCCAAGAGTGTTTCCAATGCGGGGGATCCCTCACCTAGCTGGAGACTTTTTTGTACTGACGAAGATGATCTGGCAGGTCCGCTGTGAAAAAGTCTGGCAAGGTGTTACAGCGGATGGTTGAAAGGCTCTTGTAACAAGTGTCAGGTGTATGAAGGAAGAAGTTGATGGGTGCCTACGTCTTGTCCATGCATATTTACACTTTATGGGCTACGTTAAACTTCAATTTAGTTTCAAGCTTTTTCGAAAAGCTTTTGCGAATCAAAGTTAGAACCACGACGACCCGGTGGAATCGACGCCAAGCAAGATATAAACCCTCAGCCCTCCGCTTCATTTGACACGACATTAACACACCACGGAGATATTTGTCAAAATGGCCAACCATAACATTCAACCCCTTACACCTCACAACTGGTACCACCTCCATGAAGAAATCCGAGCCATAATCTTGGCACAGGTTGCCGAGACCGAGTATCATGATGGGCGACCTCTTTCGGGATATGCAAGGGTCGCTAGGGAATGGCAACCCGCCTTCGAAAAGCTAGCGTTTAGCAGACTCCAAGTCATGCCATCAGAGTTCCAAGATTTCCATACCATCTTCCGAGTCATCCGCCGAAGGCGCTATCTTAAGTACCCATCATCACTACCCTGTCTATACGCCGAAAGTCCACTCGCCACTTCGAGTCCTTGGCTATGGACGCAATCATTCAGTGTCTCCGGCTCCGTTGTAGTATGCAACCATGGATGATTCCTAAAGTAGCCAAGAACTTCAATCGTTTTCTTTCCCTAGATTTTATTGTAGATTCATTTTCTCTAATGCGGAACACCAGTCAAGATGGACTTCGTATCCATGTACGCGTCAAGCCGCCGCTTGACCTATAGCCACCTTTTCAACACCGCGAAAGGGACTTTATAGTTGCTGAGAACACTAAAGCTGAAGCCAGCCACGTCAACCTTGAGCACCTCGATCACTCGCGGGTTTCCAGCGATACTCTCTATCGCAATGAAGCTTCCGAGCCCAACACTGGAGTTTTTGGCTAGTTGTCTTTCTTGCATTAGGACTTATCCAGCCCTATAATAGGAGCAAGGACCTCTTCCTGTGTCGCCATGATCCGTGCTGAGGAAGTGACCTCTATGCTCTGTCAAGAGCGGCACCCTGGAATTATCTGACCGCTGTGTCTCCTAGAATCTGTCGTAGCTCGGGTGTCTGTAGAAGGATGGTACTTTTGACGTGATATGTGGTATTCTCGACAGCTCTCTCGTATCTCAATACCCTGGCGTTGACGTCGTCTTTAGTATTTGGGCTTACCATGAGGTTCTGCATTCTCGCCTTCAACTGGTGAGTAAATCGTGCATTAACACGCTTCTAGACACATATTTAGTTTGCTGCTATGTAAGACTGCCTAGAGTTCCTGAACTTGGCCGTTATCGACCCCTCGACGGCATCCTCAAGATGGGCATCGCTGAATAAGATAAACGACTCTGCTGCCTAGAGATCTCCGTCAGCAAGCCGCTTTAACTGACAAGTGCTCTATGTGAAGCCGATCTTCTGCATCAGCTTCTTCCGTAAAGCACCGTGCTAACTTCGACAACACGGTCCAGAGGTAATACAAGGTGAACGCTGCTTCAAGGTGGCCTGGTCCCTTGTGCTAGAACTACCTGCAAAAAGTATCTCAAGGCGTCTCTGGTGGGCTTCTAGGTGGTTGTACATTCCGCGGCACCGGCTCTGTGGTAATCATGGTGATGGGAAAGTTCTATAGTACCAGTAAGGCAACAGCACTAAAGTTTGGCTATCAAGATGCACTGTCCAAGATTGGCTGTGGGGACGATGTAGCCGTACGCTCTTTCAATCTTAGCAGCAAACCACTTGAGAACGTAGGTAATCTCTGCCCGGGCATCAGCGAGTGTCTTTCTGCTTTCTGGTATCAGGGTCAAGGCCACTTCGCCAACGTGCTCTCGCTGGTCCACTGATATCTTTGCGAAAGATGGGAAGGATGTGTAGACTATCTGTACAGCCTTGGTTAAATCTTCCGCTCCCATTGTGATGCAATGTGGTTTAGTCCCTTACTCTATGTTCTCTATCTCCGACTACTTGAAGGCAAAAAAGCATTGCCCGGAAGTTGACCATAAGACGACCATACAAATAGAAAAACTTCCAGGGGCTATGTCACTATTTGCTCTAGGTTGACTAATATGGCTAGAGGATTGATTTACCTCCGCTCCAACGACAAGTGTCTATTATGGAAAGCTCACATGTGTAGACCTAGATTTATAAATGTAATAACCCCCCTGCTTCTGTTTTTCCCTATCTACACTCATTAGCTCATAACTACCTTATCAGTAGTTACCTTCTACTTAATTTTATTCTATCCTGCACTCAAGCATAGCCGTATGACTTTTTATAATCATGATAAGTGCTCCGCCATCGTGGAGGATTCTAAATCGAGAGCTTATGACTGTTGTATATTGACCGTGATGGGTAAGTCACTTCATCCAATGGACCTAACCACTAATTGTCTGGGTACTGAAGTACGCCAATACTCAAGCGGGGTAAAAAATACATGGCACACTAAATGAGGGCGGCATGAAATTCCGGGCAACCACTGTGGGGCGTACTCACACCAGCTGACTCGACTATTCTGCTAATGACGCTTTTCTCCCACCTTTGCATTACATTCTTTTTTATCCGCTTAACACTGTAGGCCACCTGATGGTGCATCATAGCTTATCTGCCTGTACAAGTTACCCACTGGTCGTGGCAGAAGACAATTGAGTAAGCAAGTAATCGGCTGTGAAATAGCTATGTTAACACACAGAGAAAGGAAAGGAAACAATATACATAAGAAAGAACCCCCCCTATCAGTAGCTTAGTTCATTACCTCATTTTCTCAACCCTTTTGCATCTTTAAGTCTCTTTTACACATGGACCCTCATAACAGTCAGACAAGAAATTTGACGTCGATTTCCCTAGACTATACTCGGGCAGATCATGCCCAATGGGGACCAGTAACGTAATGATATTACAAGTGGCTCACCCTCATCTCCCAACACCGAACACCAAACACCACAAAACGCCAAGGGCCTTGACGCCCATTGATGACCAAAGAAGGGCGACTCTGGCCGGTCGTTTGCCATGTTGGTGTCGCTTATGGCGCCGATGTCTGCAATGATGGCCCTGTCAGAGGGCGGAGCCGGAGGAGGACCGGACTCGGAGGACTCGGAGGCGGCGATGCGGAGGCCTCGGCGGCGAGCCAGAGCTAGGGCGCGGCGGGCCCGGATCCGGAGGCCCATGCGACGGGCTCGGTCTCGGGAGTTCCGCCGAACCGGCACGGTTAACCACACGCGGAGGGCCACGCGGGCCGGAACAGTTGCTGGTCGGAGGGAGGGGGGGAACCCAGGCCACGCAGCAAGGTCCAACAGGACCCAATCGTCGGAGGCGGCGGAGGAGCCAGGCCACCCAGAGGCCGGACGCCAATCGGATGGTATCGCCTGCAAAACATTGGCTCGGGATGCCATGGCAGCGTCGGCAGTCGATGCATGTGGACTGGAGACACACTTCGCGGAACACAAAAGCTAGTCTCCGTCCTGCCATCTACCACAGCTATGTCAGCTGAGGATCACAGTTACGCTTTTTGGGGCTTGCCACAAGCTGACTTACGACTGATTTTGCTGTTGTTGCTGTTGCTGTTGTTGCTGTGGTTGTTGTTGCTGCTGTACATCGTTAGGTCATATACATGAACAGGACGTTCGGCTTTCAAAGATTGAAAGGCAACCGTACAACAAAAAGACGACGGGCTCGTTGGCAGCTGTAATTCATACCATGTTAGTAAATCAACTTAGAGTGGATGGTAGACAAAATGCTGGGTGTTAGGACGAACCAGAACAGCGAGAGGATGATGGCTGAGGAAGGGAAACAAAACATTAGCAAATTGTCGTGACATAAAGTCCAGCTCCAGTGCAGTGAGGCAAGAGCGTGTATTGCTTGGATGTACTACCCATGGAAAGAGCCTGTTCTACATGTCGTGGGGGGCAACGAGATATCTGGTAGCGGCCAACCCAAAGGCTCTTGCCTCGTGGAGTCATTCAGGCTTTTGACCAGGATGATGAAACTCAACATCCCAGGATTTGCCATTAAAATTCATAATGAGACCGATCGCGAGGATCGATGACACAAAGAATACCCGCACAGTAGTTCCATGCCGTTACTCGTCCGATTACCAGACATCTTTGTGTCCGAGTCCAGCCGTAAGTGCTCAGCAGGGTCTACATGCCACCACCAACGTCCTTGCGCTTGGGTGAAGGCTGGACTCGGACACTGATGAGTCTGTCTTGATTTCATTCGATCACAGCGCATCCAATTGTCCTTGAATTGTTTATACTGCGCCAGGTGCTCGAGGATGCATAGAAGACGGGCCATGTGCTTTTCCAGGTTATCTCCTGCAGGGGATAGCTTCGGTAGGGCCTCATCCAAAATTTAGGTGTTTTCACCAAGCTAGTTACCGATGGTGAAGTAGTCGCTGTCGTTGACGGATAGCTCAAATGTCGTAGCGCGAGCATCCCTTAAGGCAAACCAGGCATTGCTACTATGATTGTCACGTCAATGAGTCTGACGTCTGTTCCTCAGCCGATCATCCACAATGAACCAAACATAATGATGGGAGAAATACCGTTGATAGGGGCATCAGCTCTCCTCCTTATGAGCTTCAAAAATAACATGCGTAATTCTCAATATGATGTTAGTAGAGAAAAGGTGTCATGATATTAGAGTCCACCGCAAGAAATGCGTATATACACATGGAACTTTGCATAAGCTTAGTGTAGGGAATGCCTCAATTAATTCAAAAATATTTGAATTTTTCCAATTCACAGTTTTCCATGCAACGCCGGGGTTTTCAGTCCTTCGGGCATAACCTATGGCCTCGAGCACTTGAACCTTGACGAACCCCCTGATGTGGGCACTTCAACCGAAAAACATAGACAGCGGGCTGCGTTTCGGAAACGGCTCGCCGACCCTGCCAAGGCATACTGCTAGCTTAACACTTAGGCTCTGACGATGATGACTTGCAACGCCATCATAGGGGAGACGTGAGGAATTCTCTTATCAACAGGCTGCAGAGATTGGTGTTGTCTTATAAGAAGCGGCCGACAAGCTCTCGCTATGGTACCCAGACCTAGATAGAAACCTCTAATAGATGGGCACACTCATCACGCTTGATATAAATATCCTTGCGAAAGTCTCATATACGATAAAGCCCCTGGGCATTAACATCGGACTCTGTGGTACAGATATGGTGAGGCTATAGCCCATGCTTAGCTTGAGGGAAGCTTGTCAGATAGTTAGATTCCCAATTTTGCGCATGTCTTTCTGGCTATGCTAAACCCAGAGACAAAACGTATAAACTAGTGCCTGAAAGGTATATTGGCTTGTAAATGAATTTTTTTACGTCAGACGTATCTTTCATTAATGAATTATGCAGTGTGAATGTATATTGGCCTCGGGCTGGTTGTGGCTGTAGCGTCCAGTGCGAGCGGAGACTGGTTCCAACTTTCGTTCAATGTCTATCCGGAACCTTTCGCCGAGCACATAACGTATTTTATAGGCGAATTTGCCGGATGGGCCTTAAATGCCAGAGTCATAAATCTTTCGACCTGCGCCACCGGCTAAAGCTCATTTGCCTCCGAAGCTCGTTGACCACTACCTTCGATAATGCCATCAGGTGCATTAACCTTCGCGGCCCCTTCGCAAATGGATCCGTGGTAGCTAAAATCGACGTCAGCGAGGTAGCTTGGTGATGTCTGATTTGAGTTTTGATAAAATCAATTCGTAAAGTGACTTTGATTGCGTTGCTTAGGGTCGTCGGAACCAAGAGGTTGGGCAGCTCGAGCTTCCCCTCTGTAGGCGATGGAGTCCACAATTTGGCATCCAAGCAAGAAAGTACACTTTCCGAATTATAGGGAGCAACTCTTGTGCTTCGAAAACCCCTCTGGAAGTTCTTTTCGAACGCGGCTTGAAGTGTAGGAAAGAATTAACCTTTGTAACATGCATAATCCAAGTTTTCTCAATTTGTCGACTGTAGCCATGGTTGAGCGGTTTGAGGATATGAGACGAAGGCGCCGGCATGCCGAGAGTAATGATATTATTTTCCCTGTAGAATAATTCGAGATTTAGTGGAATGGTGGCTCATGCCCATCTAAGGCAAGGAGGCGATACGAGCCAGAAGAACGAGTCTGTGAATGCTTGTTACCAAGCTGAATCCGTCCAAGGCCTCTTTAATTTGCGGTCCAGCCGTTCTCTGTGGTTGTGATGACCCAGCCTTGTAGTAGAGTTCTCTCATCGTACTAGGCTACGAGGTGATAATATCTACGACAATGATGAATGGTGGGGTTCACCCGTGGGAATTAACTCCTTGGAGTATAGTGGCCTATTCCTAGTTTCCTTGCTGGACCATTTCCAGTTCTCCACATCATTTCGGCGCATGCAACGGCCATTCAGGTTGAAAGAATGTCCATTAGGTACCCAGGCACATCAAACTATACTTTTCTTACTCTACAATACTGTAGTTCGCAACTGTATGCCATAATCTGAAACCAGCCCTAAGTAATACGGGACCTCTGATCGTTGATTCTACGCCGTAAAACGCGTAGAGTGTGTCTTGAGCTCTGGTTGTCGCTTAACCAAGTTTGAGGCCTAGCACTTACTGACAGGAGGGATTGCTAGCCAGTGAGCAGTCGATTAGCTGTATCGTTCATATCGCAACGTTAGGGAGGAAATATATGTGCATCTAAGTTGAGGACATACTTAACAATGGTACTCTGCTCCATATCTGTAAGTTTACACAGACTGGGCATAGTGTTACACTGGGGATTTATTTCCTCAAGATGATTGCTAAATATGAGCAAAAAACAGCCGCTGAACCGAGTTTAAGAATCCCCGTCCACCCGTCTAGGCCTGCATATCATCAATTGTCGGAAGCTTCCTCCCCTCACTTTTCCGATTTTGCCTAAAAGCCTCCGGAGTTTCCGGCTGGGGACTTGTCTCCCTGAACAAATACAAACTCTCACTCTCTGCTCGCATAACAATCTCCCTCAGCTTACCATGAAGTTGTTCCGCAGTGTCGCGTTGGTTAGGGTCGATCAAAAGAAGACGTTTGGGAATAAGCCTGACAAGGTCGCCAATGGCAGTACTGCCTGAGCACTTCGGATCCTTCAAGATGGCCGTCACCGCATCCTCGACCGCCTCATTCAGTTCCACCTTGACCAGCTCCTCGTCATCCTCCCTTGCGTAAAAGGACGCGTGACCGCCATTCGACTTGCCTTTGGCGATTCTTTGGCTCTCAAAGCCCTTGACTGCGCCGTGGCCGTACAGCAGCCAGACTACAAACTCCAGAAAGATGCAGCCGACGGAACACAGATCATACCTACGTGATCTCGGATCAACTTGACTCCCGTCAGCCTCTGGAGCTTCGTAAGAGCGAGTCGTAGCCCTCGTGCTTGTTCCATCAAGACGCGCCTGCGTCGCTTTCTCATGTCTTTTTGAGACACCGTAGTCCGCAATCACCAGTGTCCCCTGGACTTCAGCTCGTCGGCGGTAAAATGGATTCCCTTTGGGGAAGTGTAGGATGTTAGCTGGCTTCAGGTCTCCGTGTCGGTGATTTATTTTGTGCATCAGCCTGAGGGCATCGGCAAGGCCCTCCATCTGTTTCAAAGACCAAAGGACAAGGCTGGCGTCGCGTTTTCCTTTGCCGCTTTCCCAGAAGTGGTTCAGGTCTCCGCCTTCGGCCCAAGGGAAAAGGATGTAATACTTGTTGTGCATCTGGCAGGTCGCGATGGCTCGTATCAAGTGCCGGTGCAACTCTAAGCCCTTGATTTCATTGAGGTTTTCCCTTTCCTTGTCGAAAACCACTCTGGCGTTGAGCTCCTCGGTCGCTTCGAGTTCTTTGATGGCAACATCAAGGTCGTTTTGCTGGCTCGCCTGTCAAGATGAAATATTAGCCAAATCCCATACTGCTAGACAAGTCGGTGGAGCATGGACCTTGAAGCCGCTGAAGTGAGATTTATGGATAGTTCCCCTGCAAACTGAGCTCGCGCCGCCCCTGGTGCTCTCAGAGCCTGCTGCCAAAACCGGTAGCGGACAGTTCCCGTCAAGGTCGATGTGATCTCCAGACCCATCAAAGACAGGAGCTAGAACCTGCCATTGCTTCTCCAAGAACAGTTGGGCACTTCCCGCATAGCGAGCAAACGTGGTGAAGGTCTTGTCAGAGGTGGACGACACCAGGACGTCTGGTTGGCCGTTCTTGCGGGAGAGCGCGAGGCAACTATCAGTAAGCCCTTCTCGGTGCAAATCTCTGGCGCATTTCATCAGTCGAGTCATCGCCAGGACGGCAAAGACCTTGGATGATGTCGCGTAAAGCTGCTGAGGCAGAGGACGGTTGCGCAACAGAAACCACCATCCAAGCTCTATCCTCAGTTCCTCTCTGATTGCCGGAACATTCATGAATTCCTGCAGACAGTTTATAGGCACGAATGTGCGGTTAGACGCACCCAGAGCGCATATCTCAGACGCATGATCGAGTTGGTCGCAGAGGCGAGGGCTTCGGTCGGACATGGGCAACCCAGTTGGTTCGGAATACAGAGAGCTCAAATCGAATCCCTAACGAGAATCTTTGTGGATTGCGTGGGCTGATGTAGACTATCCAGTTCGAAACAGGAGAGTCGTACGGGTAATCAGCAGGTATTCCTACTTGTATAATGTGTTGACTAGCTGCTGTCAAGGGGCAGGATAAGCTTGCACAAGGAACTGAGGGGTAAAGAATCGCGGGTAATGGGCAATCGTCATCTGATCATCTGACATGGTTCGCCATTGGATGCCTGAAAGGCGCCTGGTCTGGCCAGCACACCGGGTTAGATGTCACTTTTCAGGCTGAGGAAATGTGCCAATACGAGTGAACTTTGGTTAGCTTTTACCCCCCTTTACATGATGCATGCTGACAGGATGTGTCAGTAAATGGTGTGTTCCGGTAGCCAGAGCTGACAACTGTAGCAGCCACGCTTGTCTTGGCTTCTGCACGTCTCCCACCGGTTCTACAGAGTCCGGGTGTTTTCAGGTATGATTGGGTGGTCGCAGCAGCGGTACAGGGAATCAGAACAGGCCAAGCTGACTTTGAGTGGCCTGATATTTTGTCGAGCCGAGGGATAAGAGATAGCTTTTGAGCGGTCAAGCAGTCGGTCATCCGTCTTGTGACATTGTAATCTCTCATGCGACTCTGGTCCTTTACCGGATCCCCTCTCTCCGCACCCTTGAGGCTCTTGTTGTCCCGATGATGTTCAATTGTCTTCGTGGTATTGCGCGTCCTAAAGAAACCATGCTACGCCAAGATCGGAAAGCTTTCAACAACGCGCTCGAGGACAAATACAGACAAGGCGTGTTGAATCATACCCGCTTCTTGCCCACAGGTGCCGTTCCGCTCCTTGTGACCGAGGACAGAGTGCGTCGCCTCCTACCCGGTATCTCGAGCAACCTGCTCTATTTCGCCTGTAATACAGCGCCGAAGATATTCCTCATCCTCTGGGGCCGCTTCAATCCCGAAATTCTCGAACTGTGAACATCTTTTTCGTTGCGGGATTCACGGACGCGAACCTTCCGCTGCAAGATTTTAGACCGAGTTGCAGACAGTTTTACGCAGAGAAGTGCACCCATTCGTCGGCTCTCGATGTGTTCCATCGTGAAGAATGGGACGGTGCTGAGATTGGGCGTTTTCTTAATGCTCAATGGACATTTCATCGCCCATGTTTTCACCAAGAACGACTTGAAGAATCTCGAGTCTGGCTGCATCTTGCCGTTCACTACCTTAAGAAACACAAACAAATATGGAACTTTCGGCAACGTGTACGAAGTTACCATCCCGATAGACCATCTGGATCCAACGCTCATTCCAAAGGTAGGAAACAAACTGAAAGTCCTCTCTACAAAAGCATATGGGCACTGATGATACTCACCAGAACCTGGCCGAGAAGGACGAACGAACCCCGCCCAGGAACACTTGGTGTTCCCAGGGTTCCTGACCAGCCTGATCAGGGGGGAACTCATGTACGCCACGGGGACCTGAAGCCTGTAAATATTCTCATCTTTCCAACGCCCAAGTCAGACTGGCTTGGGGTCCTCAAGATTGCTGACTTGGGATTGGCCAAAATCCACTCCCAAGACACCAATGTCAGGCCAGCCATAACCAAGACAACAAGCGCAACCCGGCAGTACCCGGCACCTGAGATGGCCCGTGATATTAACAAGAAGAGATCGCGCGAGTCAATGACGTTGTTAAAGGTTGGATCAGTCACATTTTGGCCGAAGATGAGAGGCTGAGGAAGCAGCCTCAGACCTTGATTGGTGATCTTCTCGCCCTTGTTCGAGATGAACTCCTCGTGGTTGAGTTGGACAAGCCTTCAGGCGACTCCAATGGATCAGTGAGAAGCAGCGCTACGCATCTTCACTCTCAGATGAGAAGGATTACGAAACAAGCTGACAAGAACGAATATCTCGCTACGGTAGGCTATCAAAGTCAGAGAAAGTTGCCTGGTGATCGGTCGCCACGCACGCTAGCTACACCTCCCGCGCAACAGGTAAGTCATGTTCCATTCTAGTGCTTCTACCTCTTTTTTCGTGGACCTCTAACTTGTGCTCACCGTCGACAAATGTAAGTCCGCTAAATCTGACCAGGGTGCAAAACTATAAGAGCTAACTAAGTACCGCGCTCGTTACTTTAGACTATGAGTTGGTCATCACTAAGAAGTCATTTTCTTCACTGGATAAGAGGCTAATTTGAAGCGGTACGTAAGTTGAGCCTTTCTATGGGTACGATCGGACATCTAACCACAATACAGAGCGTAAGCCTTGGCTTCCAATAACATGTCGCTGTGCGAAGACTAACGTCTCTATACAGTACGTGAGTAATATGAGTTCTCTTGTACCGACTGGGCATTACGTCTGTGTTAGAGGTGCTTATTAACTGCTCATCGCCAATGACGAATAGCCGATATGCAGTCCTTCCTTAGACGTACCTCGGAAGTGCTAAAGGAGTTACAGTTCAACAGTTTCTGGAAGTCATTGGACGATAGGAAATTCGTTTACAACCTGATGCAGTCCTATGGGCAAGAGTTTACCAGTCTCTTCAGGTCCATCAGCTCGAATCTTTGTGATAGGTGCAGCCACCTGGATATTTCGCAGAACTCGTTCAACCTCCAAGAAAGTTTGGCGTGTTTGAGGAAGACGTCCCCAGCATGCAACTTCTGTCGACTCAATCTCACCAGCGTGGAGCGCTACCAGATCTGCCACGCTGACGCAGATAAAGTGCGAGTGAATATTCGCAGAGTTCGGTCAGAATTAGAGATCAACGACACGGCGTCCAACACCTCATCACCTATTCTTTCCATTTGCAGGGGACCTGGTAAGTTATATGCATGATAATATGTGCCCAAGCTAACAAAGCCCTCTCCACTTAGATCAATCTATGGGACCGCAGGATGTTCGAATTGGGCTACCTACTCTTCCCTCATCTAAGAGCCCAGCTTACTTCGCGCATATTCGCAGCTGGATCCAGGACTGTGACACGAACCATCATGAGTGCAAGCCGGATAGTTCCCTCGGACCTGCTGGACTTCCGACCCGACTGATTGAGATCAGAGAGGACATAGTCTGTGTTCGTGAGGTCGATTCATGTGACAGAAACAACCCTGAGATGTTCCGGTACACTGCGCTCTCTCATCGATGGGGAGACAATGGAGTTCATCAGCATTTCAAGACTACGTCCGACAACATTGCAGATCGCCGAATTGGAGTTCCCATCAAAGCACTTCCTAGCATGTTCCAAGATGCTATCAAAGTCACATACGAGCTGGGCCTGCGGTATATCTGGATCGACTCCATGTGTATCATCCAAGAAGGAGAGCTCTGTGATTTTGAGACCGAGGCCAAACACATGGAGACTGGTTTCCGCCTAGCATACTGCGTCATTGCCACGAGCAGAGCAGAAGGGACATCGCATGAATTCTTGGGGGCTCGACCAGAGAGAACATGGGTAGCGCTCCCAACTAGCTCTGGGGGTTCGTTGTACGTCTGTGAGGCTATTGATGATTTCCAGCACCAAATTGTGGAAGGGAATTTGAACAAGAGAGTCTGGGTACTGCAAGAGAGAGTACTTGCAAGACGAACAATCTACTTTGGCGACGTACAGACATACTGGGAATGTGGATAGGGAGTCCGGTGTGAGACTTTGACTAAGATGAGGAAGTAAGTCCTTTTTCATGGCTCAGCATTTCTTATCTAATTGGATCAACTAGCAACAAAGAAGAGTTCCTCGGAGATGCCAATTTCCCTAATATTGCACCCAATTCCACCAAAGGCGGCAGAATCCAGCTTATCGAGTCTCTCTACAAGCAATACTCGAAACTCGAGTTCACAAATGACTTTGACCGACCGCTCGCCATCGCTGGCCTGGAGCAACACCTCATCCGGGCATTCGACACCAAGGGCGGGTACGGTGTTTTCCAACTCTACCTCGGACGAACACTTCTCTGGAAACGGGACTCAGACAAGGCGCTCAGAAAGATTGACTTTCCACCGGAGCAGAAGTTTCAAGTCCCGTCATAGTCTTGGATGGCCTGTAGTGGAGCTATTGACTTTGTTGATACTCCGTTCAAAGAGGTGAATTGGAACGAGGACTTGAGATCTCCTTGGGCTTCTGCCGGCGACTGGGCCTCGTCAACTGGTGACTCGACCTTTAGCAACGTACTGCACGGCGTTGCATATGACATTGACCCGAAGGGGAGTAGCCTGGGCATCGTGTTTGATTCTGAAGCTCCACGTGCGGGCACCACAGTCAAATGCGTAGTTGTCGGCAAAGAGAAGCGGAAAGACTCAGCAGGGTTGTCTGAGCAGCGACACTTTGCCCTCGTTGTGACACCTAGGCCTGCTGCAAGGAAAGCTTATGAATATGTGAGAATTGGAGTTGGTGTTTTATCTGCGGATTCGATCTTTCTAGGTGGGTCAAAGATGGATGTGCAGGTTTCTTGAAAGGGCGAATTGGCTGTCAGTACGTGAAAGTTTGATTCATTTGGTATTTTGGCCCAGCGCCTTGTCGAGACATCTGATTCTAAGTCAAACTTCATGGTAGGTATGAGGCATTGGTTCCAATGTTACGCTTTTGATGTTATTGGGAAGATCACATATGCAAAGCAGCTCGGCTTCTTAGACCGCGGAAAAGACATCGGGGTGTGATGAGCGCCCTTGATGATCTTTTTGCTTATGGCGTGCTGGTAGGCGTTTCCCCAGCTTACATCGGTTTATCTTCCCCATGCAGAAGTTCTTCTCTGGCCTAAAGGGTTCGGGAAGAGCGTATGTAGTAGTTTTCACAGAGGATAGGATTCATGAGTCTCGGCAGCACCAAATGTTGTCCCTACAGAAAAGACCTCTATTACCGCCGAGGACTTTCTTACTAAATTTCTGGCCAAACACGCGGAAGACCCGACCACATTCACTGATCACCATGTACTTTCCGGATGCACCTCTAACATGGTTGCGGGCTCAGGCACTACCGCAATTGGCCTGTCGGCGATTTTATGTCATCCTCTGAAGAATCCAACTACCTTCCGGACCCTACGAGAGGAAGTTGACAAGTACAGTGCTCAAGGCCACCTGTCAGCGCTACTAACGTTCAAGCAGAGTCAGCAGATGCCATATCTACAGGCTGTCATTAAGGAAGCGTTATGGATTCATGCCGTTATTGGCCTACCCTTAGAGCGCGTCGTTCCAAAAGGTGGAACAACGATTTCTGGGCAGTTCTTCCTGGAAAGTGTAAGTCGGACTGTAATGACGGATAATTTTACAGCTAATCATTCCATGACCAGACTATTGCTGGGATGAATCCATGGGTCCTGCACCGCAACCGCCATGTTTTTGGAGACGATCTTGATGTTTTTAGGCCAGAACGCTGGCTTGAAGAAGACACCGAGAAGCTTTCTGCAATGAATCGCAGCTATATGCCGGTAAGATACTTAGAGCTTGGAATGTTGTTGCTTTGCTGACAAACTGCATTGCAGTTCGGATTGGGTTCCCGAACATGCATTGGTAGGCATGTATCGATGCTAGAGATGTGTAAACTTATTCCTTTACTTGTTCCAGACTTTAACTTCAGTCTTCTTCCCACTTTGGAAATTCGCACTGGCGAGTTCGAAATTAGTTCTTTGTCAAGCCATTAACTTCCAGGCACAAGTCAGGGCTAGCCAAACGGAGAAGACTGTGATATGATCCCAGTTTTCTCCACCGAAAAGGAAGAGACGCGATACCACGTACTTAAAGCTAGGTTCAAATTGAGCATAGACTTAACAGTGTGTCTTAAAAAATAAGACAACTGCTACGCAGCTACACAACCCGGCCTATTTAATGGCAGGTTAGCACGGCGAAGCGGGGGAGGCGAGGTAATAAAGGGCTTCA
The DNA here is from genome assembly GCA_030864175.1 of Neonectria faginata. NCBI lineage: Eukaryota > Fungi > Ascomycota > Sordariomycetes > Hypocreales > Nectriaceae > Neonectria > Neonectria faginata. The sequence continues at coordinate 2,085,684 of JAULBG010000004.1, read as the reverse complement.
ATCCTGTTGGGTAGTTGATTGTTAGTAATGAAAACTTAAGATTCATCTTTTCACCATTCTGCTTTTGTATATTATTTTCTTCCATCTGTAAATACTAGGAAGCCCAAATCGCCCGTGAGTATGAACCTGCGAGCTACTACATCACGCTGTGTACTATAATGAAGCAAGTCGCTAGTTACCAAGTTCTATCAATTTATCAGATGCCTGAACTCGCGATTTGTTATATTAAAGTAAACGGGTCGAAACTACCAGAATTTGAGTCCGGCATGGCCATTAGTCCCGCCCAGTCTTCGAAACTTAGCTCAATCTCTGTATTCCTCGTTCCCGACGTCGATACCGTGTCGTTTTCTGAACCCGCTACGGGATCTCTCAATGCAGACAGCACATTGCCATTCCTTTCTACCTCTTCCAGCATGCTGACGTGGCGCTTCGAAGAAGCTATGTTTCCGCTATTTGCCATATACACCAGAACATGACGAGCCTTGCGGTAGGTACTCGCATCGCGTATTATATCGTCTCCGGTGCACTGAAAGGCGTTGGGCTGGCTGCTGAGCATTGGACCAACAATGACCAAGACAGTGAGACACGAAAAAAGATTCGCCGAGTCCCAATATCCGTAATTAACTGTCGAGGTAGGTTAATGGCAACAAGCTCCTCTCGGAAGAAATCTGGAAAGGTCTCACCTAGTTTTCCTGTCTGGGCAACCTCGATCATGATACAAGCGTTACTTCGCGCGGCATGAAGGCAAATGTTGTTGACCGTGCGAAGCTCATCTGAAAGCGTGGTTACCGTTTCATTCCGGAGCATGAAGGTAAACTGATGGAGAAGAATGGGGCGAAGAAGCAAGATGTAACACTGGCGGAACCGGTGAGATCAATCTGGCAGCACAGGGCATGGAGTATCGAATTACCTGATGATAGCGCATCGCAATAGACGAGCAGATACGGCTCTCCGGTATCGAATCGGACCTAGAAAACACCTTTTCGGGCATTTCTCTCCCGCATCGATCTAATTTTTGAAGGCATTGACCCAGGATCTCGTATGGTCCCGCGATGTCTTTGCTCTTCAGCTGACTGACAGTATCGACCACGTCACATTTGATCTCACACAACTTGATCTGCGCTGTCAGCAGCTCTGCGTCGTAGAATTCTTCCTTTTCTTCTGCTGTCAGGCTGCTGGAATCCGGATAACCAAGACCTTCGCCTACGCCGATGTAAGCAGGACGCAGACCAAGCTCCGTGCTGATGGCGCGGTCCACGCAGAAGGCAGTCCACCAGACCCGCTTCCTGTGCTCGCGTTCAAGGTTAGACAACGATGCCGGTGCTGGGCGGCCTAGGCCCAAGCAGTGAGCGATTCGTATACTCTGTCCCGCGTACGCATAGGCTGACATCCGGCGGTTAAGAATATGGCAGCAATGTGACTACCACCACAAACCAGTTAGTTCGAGTCCAAGGCAGGGTGATGGGGCTACTGACAGCCAAGTTGAGAGCCTCGACATCGTCGACAGTGGGTTCTTCGTAGACTACCTTTAGCAACAAAAGGCCTTGCTCGAAAAGCTCGACGCCAGCAGATAAAATGGGCGTTGTTTCTTCTGACATGGTGGAACCACCCGCCGGAGAAGTTTCAGTGACTCCGCCATCGAAAGTAAGCTGGATAGGTCGCCTCGTGGTCGTATTAGATTCTGCCAGTGCTAACACGAGAGACAGGCGACACAGCCAATTCCTATCACTCGCTTCAGGCTGGCGGCCTCTATATTTAGCATGAAATCGATTTAAAAATGTCTTCCGGAGGAATGTATGGTAATCACCGAACTCTTGCTCAGCTCTGGTCATCAGTTGCACTGCATAAGAGTATGGAGGAAGGTGAAAGGTCAGATTGGGAACTGAAGTTGAGATTAGTTCAACGCTGAATTGAGAAATTTCTTCTCTGAGACATTGACATACGCAAGGCGTCGAACCTCATACTTGAATGGTCTCGTACAGGCATATCTGGGATCCGAGGGTTTGGTTGATCCAGAGATGGCCCAGCATGGATGGCCTCCGCAGATCGACTGGTGGAACTCATAGTCTCCCTCAGTTTGCGGAGAAAGGCCTCGGCAGTGGAGTCTTCTACTAGTGAGTCGGCCGCAGTATTTGCTTGTCGTAGTTCAATGCGCAGGCCAGTATCCTTGCTGTGGCTCCGAGACGAATCTGCTGACAAAAGGCCATGATCAAATCCACGCGTCCGAATAGCGTCAGTCAGTTCATTCAGCGAGCGGTCTATGCGCTGCAGATAGCTTTCTGGGACCGGAATAATGGCGTCTTGCTTTGGATAGAGACAGGTTTTCTGTCGGGCTGAGCATCGTTGGCATGGTTGCTCTGCAAGCGGACCGCGACGGATTAGCAAGTCTCACTTCCGAAGGCATGAGAATGTCGCCCACCTCCACTGCATTTGACCTTTTGGCGATGGCAGTCGTAGCAAGCCGTAGTATTGCGGCCCCTAGACCTGTGCATATTGGGCGAAGTGTCGTTACAATGTTAGTGGCAAGAAGAAGATGCCCGAGGACTGAGCTGTAGCAGCGATGTAACCGCATCTGGCAGCCGACCAACCCGAACGTTAACCCGGCTACCCCACTCTGAGAGGTGAGAGTGATAGCTTCGGAAATTTAAGCAGAATATAAAATCCTGATAAGCCGGCAGCAGTGAGTTTGTGCGTTATGCCAAATACGTCCGTTTATGAGCATTGAGAATACCATGTACTTCAATTAGACAATGACCATCAGGCGAGTTCGATGGGGCCAGGGACAAAATGTTCAGCAAGGCGCAGCTCACCCAGTCAAGTTCTATGACTCCAGTGTTTACCCAAATTGTTTGTACTGCAAATCGCTGGCTTAGATGAAAAATTCCGGTCAAATAACCTGTCGAGTCCAGCCCAGCTCGCACCTACAGTCTACAACTCAAACTGAGCGTTAATAAAAAACAAAGCTCTCAATTGAACATATTCTAAGTTTATAGGAATTTCTCATATGTCTTACGTGCATCTTCCTTCAGATTTCATTCGTTTTATGAATTCTCCAAGGTAAGTTACTTGACTTTGGGCTTATAGGGTTATATAATATTAAAAGGTGAGAATATTAAGATATTTTACCGTACTGTCCCGACGATCCATGAACGGAGTACACCCCTTTCAACAAACGTTCTTTCCCCATCTATCCCAAGGGTTCAAGATTGGCATGGCAAATCTAAAGGGCCTGTTCCGCTTCGGGGCGGGGCATTCCGATCTGTAAGGTCCACAATCTATCGTAAGAGACCACGAAAACTGACAATGCGGTAATGCAGTGCTGCTCCAAAACTGGAAGAGCGATCTCTTACTGTCGGTGCTGCTATCGCAGGTTACTACGCTGTTTCTGCATGGAGCCAGGCCCTTGTCTGGCCTGCTAGCCAAGCCCTCTACTGTAAGTATTGCTGTGGCAATTAACTCAAATCATTACTGACCTAGATAGTTTTAGGTAAGTATGGGGCTGGCAGACATCTATAACCTTACCTCCTTTGTTATCGTAGTCGCTATTCTTTGGCGCATCGTTGAGGCTAAACTTTCAAAAGTAAGCAGTGGGTACCGTTCCTCGCAGAGAGTGAAGCAATTTGCCAGCCTGCGGTAAGATCTATATCTATACTTCGTATTTCTAGCGTGGGCCGATCACTAATCAGCATGCGGTAATGGCCGGTTGAGCTGTTACTACGCTAATGTCTTCAGTGGTAAGAACACCGTTGATTGTAATACTAGCTAGTCTCAGACTTCTCACGACAAGTGAGATTTGTAGTAAATTCATTAACACGGTAGCTGGTACGGCTTTGACTAATGAACACAGCTCACACTGACGAGTGAGTCACGATATGAAGCTGAATTATGGTTAAGTTTAGTTTCCCTACACTAATTAGCGAAGGGGAAAAGCTGAAATCGATATCTCCGCTTTGAAAAAACAAGAGTAAAGCAAGCTCCTGCTGTTCTTCCTTATTATCTGTCAAATAGAAATGTTACATTCTAAACGTAGACGCTTATACTGTCTGCTGCTTATTCTTATTCTGCCCCCTTTTCTATCTTGGCACTACCTTCTATACTGGTTCTAAAGCACGCTCATCAACGAAAATATTGCTGCTGAATTATGCCCTTAGGAAGAAACCCTTCTAGTTGCCATAGCTACTAGAGAGGTCGTAAAAGTGCAGGAGGAGTTAGACAAAGGGGAGGATGTGAACTCTTACGATGCCGAATACAACCAAACTCTGTTATTCTGGGCCGCTGAGAGAGGGAATAACGACATCTTACAGCTTCTCCTAGGATCTGGAGCTGACGTTAACTTCTCGGAGCCCAATCATAGAAAGACACCCTTATTAGCAGCAGTTGCCAATGGGTATGAAGCTATAGTGAGGCATCTGGTTGAGGCAGGCGCCGGCACTGAAACCCATGATATAATGGGCGAGATGCCGTTACTCCTAGCAGCTAGGTAATGCCGAATTTCCCTGGTGAGACTCTTACTAGAATCAGGAGCCCTTACAGATGTCAAGGATTGGCATCGTGGTCAGACTCCATTGTCGCTAGCAGCGGTGGAAGGACACGAGGTCATCGTGAAGTTGATACTTCACAACAACGCCGCGGTGGGCCTCGTAGACGACTGTGGCCGGAAGCCTCATTCATGGGCTTTCGAACGGGGCCATACTGCCATCGCGCGTATTCTGGCGGATCGAGAGATGGATCAGCAGTTGACAGATGCCGGTGCAAGCATGGCAATACCGTGGGGCACAGAGCGGAGCTTGACAGATATGATGCAACTTCTGGGCTATTTAGGTGGCATTGGGGAATCTGACCGTGGTAGCCCCTTATGAGCTAATCTAACTAGAGATAGCTATTATAATAAAACACTACTTTCTCTCGATCCTAGTGTTGGTCGTATTACAGACGGCTTCATTTCCGTCGGACATATAACTACTACTGGAATTAATCATTAGTGAAGCGGGAGGGAACTTCCAAATGGAATGTGATGTCATTAATTAGCAGTTTGATAACTGTATAAATAAAAGCCCGTGTACGCTTTGGTGTATGTGACCCCAGTTGTTTCTGGGTGGGATATGAGAAAACTGGAAGGGCTCTCTAAACAGCGATGGAAATATAGCACCTTCTGAACTCCATGGTCAAGTTTTCCTTCCGTGGTTCTTGTGAAAAAATAGAATCCAGATAAGGCCTACTCTCTATCAACCTTAGTTTCGGTTCGTCCCATCTTGGAGGTTGCATCTACATAGTTGTGGGCAATAAAAACTCTATCATCGATGAGGCTAGTACGGTAGGGAAAGTTACAATAACGATCGGTAATACTTAAGAGAAAAACAAGGAGGGACATCCTATCCTGCCATGTTCATACTCAGGATTAGAAGGAATTGTTTGAGGCATTCGTATCCAGGACGTTCCAGGCTCTGACTGAGATTATTGAAGAAGAATGTCCAGCTGGCAGCGTATTATAGGAACAGTTCTTCACATTACCTTTCGTAGGAGAGAGAAAGAAAGTATAAGGAATGATGCGGACATTGAGGTCAGAGAGAGGGACCTAGATTGGTTGCAAAGGCAGGCTTAAGGTTTGACATTGATACGAACCATATTACTAAGAAAGCTTACTGTATTTGTGTCATTAGGAAATCTGGTACTGGGCATAGTACCTTGCTGTATTATCTGCTGTATGCTGCCTGCTGCGTTGCCTTGCTCTCATGATATCGTAAGTCTAAATACTTATAAATATATCGGATCTCATACTGTCAGCCTAGGTTAAAGCGGCACCTAGTTGAATTCTTAGGAAAGACGAGTAACAACGTGGATTGTATGGCAATTTTGTATTAGACTATTATCCAGACCAGCTCGGGCTAATCTTCTACTGTGAGTATCAAGCCTTGGAATCATGTTTTTGGTCCTTTGTTGAGGGCTCATCCAAAATTGCTATAACCTTGATCTCGTGGCTATGCTCTAGTCCTAACAAAACAATCCATGTAGGAACAATGCATAATATGGTTATTCCAAAGTTGAGGCCAATGCTGACGAAGTGATTGGCGTTGCCCTCAGATTGCATGCTATTGACAGTTAGTACTCTGACTTAAATCGATGTATTACCAGACACTTACGCCCAAGCAACGGTCTGTCCTAGAGCTTCAAATCCTCGCAGAATTCCGCAATGATATGACAAGGATGATATATCGGTGGTGTACTGTCCAATAAGCCAGTACAGAAATTGCTGGAAAGCTTGGCCCCCGAATTGCCAGAAAAAGATCAAGGCATATGACTTGCCAAAGCCGCCCTTGAACCAATCAAAGACCGGCGGTTCAGCCGCATCATAAAACTGCTTCTGAAGAATCGTCGCCCAAATCCATGTTCCTATAAGTATCGTAATAATAGTCAAGAATGCGATCCGAGCTCGTGTCTTGATGTAGATGGACTGTCGGTCGAGCAGAGCCGCAATCATGAAGGAGCTAACAATGCCGGAGAAGTTCGTAAAGAAAGACGAAAAAGCGCGCGATTGAACAGTGAAGTAGGTCGTCAACCATGTGCTCATGAAACCGTTGTAAAAGTAGCTGATGAAGAAAGCGGGAATTAACAGGAGCATTCGCTTGGTGACAAGCAATGATAGAACAGCCTTGAACTCGGCTGCCCAGGTCGGTTGTTTGTGCACGATAACGAGTGTCCGGTCTTTACGCTGAACCTTTTCGGCCGGACTCAGGAAGATTGCAATTGGTAGGCCAAGGCACATAATAACGATGAAGACGATGTAAGTGGCGGAGCTCACGGATCCTTTCGAAGACGTCTGCGCGTTGAGGCCCAGGTTGATGGCACCTCCCACGATAGGTCCAGCTGCCTTGGCGGTCTGCCAGATGGCTATGACAAATTCAAATTAGCGTCGATTCTATCAAAGACTGCGATCTCTTCTAGACATCAAAGAGGGATATGGGGAAAGATTAAACAAGCTCGACAACTCGGCATTGAGGAGACAGTATCTTGCTCTTTCGAGATGAGACTGTCAGGTTCGCAAGCAACTTACCTAGGTAAAAAGCACGATCTTGAGGACTTGGGTATCCGATGATAATCGCCGCTTCCGCTGCCCAGAAAAATCCAGCAGAGATTCCACACAGCGCGCTGCCAAACAACAAGAACCACGTCGTTGGGGAATAATTGTTTGTGTAGAGACCCGCTCCATAGATGGGGTAGCCGATAGCCCCCAAAGCCAGACCATATCGAAGTCCGATTCGGTTGTTGATAGCACCGGCTGCGATACACACGGTCGCGAAAAGTCCATATAGTAGAGCGTTCGCGGCTGAGACGGCATATGGCTCGGCAGCTCCTCCGGCTCCGAGGCCGCCTAGGGCGTCCCACATGCCGGGGGCTGTGAAGGACACGCCGCATGCGATGACGATTTGGAAATGAATCGACCGGAAGAAGGAAGGTTTTGTTGTTTGTTGCGGGACTTCATTGTTGATCTGCTCTCCTGCGACATCAACAGTGTCGGGATCTTGGTGAGAGGATGCCATCTTGACGGTGGAATTCAGCCGTGCTAGGTAGGTGAATCGCACGTCCCAAAAGAAAGAAGAAAGGCCAAGAACTGAAAGAAGAATATCACAGAATGCCCAGACATGTCTATAGTGTTCTTTATATCTAGCTGCCTGTATTGTGTCAGTCCACGATGAGTATCGCGTGCGATTGCGTGCTCGACCAAGTCTTCCTCCTACAGCTCCAACTCCACTGGCTCGTTAGACAACAGAGATGAGGGGCTCCATCGCATAAGACTTCCCCCCAAAATTTTGTCTCCGCCGACTTAAGCACCCTTGCCGAGAATGAAACCCTCCCCCTGGTTTTGGATCCGAGTTCTACAGAGAACAAAACGAGGCCATTTAATGACGCAACGGCCTTAACTGCTGAGAGTGGCTTGCTTCCGGGCGGGTCTACTGATTTTCCAGATAACGATGGAAAAGCAGTATGGTGACAGAATGGAGAGGCTCCTTACATGACCCTACTCGCAATGATTCTTCATGAATTGTCCCGGTTCTGCCGGCTACCGGCTATCGGCTAGGTACGTGCTGAATCGGTTCAGTAGAAATGTCTCTTGTATCCACTTCTTTAGTCAGTCTTTGCATATTTGGGGGTTGCGAGCCCCAAAGATCCCGTCCTCGTTAGGTAATATATTGAGCGATTCGCCCCTCTTCTCGGTGTTACTTGAGTAAGAGTTTTCAGGTGCTAGCGTCTCAAGCTTGCAGGATGACTCTGCTATGTAAGACTTCTCAACTATAATGTACTATGTGTTGGATCCGTTACGGTCAATTCGATCAGATTGATAGTGTTCAAAGCAGTGATGATGATGTTGATTGTTGCTTGGCCCCGTTGGGCCCCTGGCCGGTCGGAGACGGGTTTTCTTACACCCCTTCTGACTTAGGTCAGGATATCAGTCTATCAGAGGTTTCGTAGTACAGGGTCTCAATCCAACAAGTATTAAAGAAATAGTAAGAATAGTAGCATAATAAGATTAATACTTAGTGTTGGGTTGAGACCCTATACTACGAAACCTCTAATAGACTGATATCCTAACCTTAGTCAGAAGGGGTGTGAGAAAACCCCTCTCCGACCGGGCCAGGGCCCAACGGGGGGAAGCAACAATCAACATCACCATCACTGCTTTGAACACTATCAATCTGATCGAATTGACCGTAACGGATCCAACACTATTTTAACCTTTGGTCCGTCCTTATATGCTACTAAGGGTTATAATATCTAAATACTATACTATAAACTCTATATCGCAGAGCGTTCCACTTCTGTAATTTTTTAATACTGGCCACTGTGGGCTTTAGGCGTTGTGATAATGCCGTCCATTAGCATGACTAGTTAACTGCCTTTACTTCTAACTGTTAGTAGAGTGTTCTTTACTACGTCAAAAAAGGGCTCGCCGGTTCTAGAAAGAAGTTAAAGTATAACACTATTATTAGGTACCCTCTGTACACCATGACCCAGCCAGCCCTCCTCTCTCATTCATACACCAGCACCCCCGACCTGTATCCCCCATTGCTCACCAAGTATCCTTCCTGCGATTGCTAACTATAGCCCTTCATCTCTCTTCTCTGTTCTCCACACTAGTGCGTCTGCCTAGAGGAGTTGTTCTGTCTCCGCGGCCGGCCAACCTCGCATGGATGATAATATCGGAGCTCATGTGAGTGCTTTCTACCCTCCTACCGATGTCTTGCGTCGCTTACTTATTGCTTATAGACTCTGGTTTGGGACTTCATTACCACTAAGTTGAATAGTTAGAAAATATCAATGCTAGCAGAACATTCCTAGCATCTCTAGCGTAGCAGACATAGCCACCTCGTGGGTTGATAAATATACCGCAAGGGTGACAGTAAACAGTGGATTTATCACAGCATGACATCCATCGTAGCCAAGTCTTGATATGAGGAGCTACCTAGCTAATAGTTGAACCTCTCCCCCTTTGACGGATTCCTCACTACTCCCGCCCCTGCAAATCCAAGCCTGACCACACCTTCACTAATCTCCCACGCTCCATACCTCACGGGTCCCAAATCACCGACTGCGCGCACAATTCCTCCCACGTTCTGATTCGGATCGACACCCTTCATGAGATGCGACTGCTCGCCGACCGTACCAAAGGCGTTTGCAATCTCCAAGGGGTTGAGGCTCACATCGCGTCCCAGCTCCCACCAGCCCCAGAAGATCGGGAGCACCGCAAAGATGCCGACCAGCGAGACGCCGACTGCGATCCACATCTTGTGGAAGTCCGTCACGTAGACCAAGGTCGTCGTGCCGCTGTTGAACTCTGCACTTTGCTTGTCTGTCGCGTTGAACCGGGCATATTGCAAGCTGGCTCGGAAGCCAAGGTCGCGCGTGAGTTCGATCAGATCGTCCATCGGATTTGCCCACGTGTCCTCACATCCAGGGATGGTGCTATTCATGGTCATGTATTGGGTTGCGGCTAGACCGTCAGAGCTAACATCGTAGCCCGTGGCACCCGTGAAGCCCATCCAAGCTGAGGAGCCGTAGAGGGCGTCAACAATAGTGCTGAAGCCGCCGAGGATGTTGCCGCTGCCGCTCGCTGCCATGATAGCTGGAAGCATGTATCTACCGATCAGATGTCAGTCAGCGAGTAGGTTCAGAATACCATCAACAAGGCCAGCTCGTACTTGCGCGTGACAAACTTGTCGTCCTTCCAGGTTCCCTTAAGTTCCACCTTGCTCCCGTCTAGCCACACCGGAAACGTTGAGATCCCAGCGTGCAGATCACAAGTCTGGATCTTGAGCTTCCCACTACACTCATTGGTGTCTTTGTAGAGTGTCGTATAGCGGAGGAATGATCCGTCATCCATTTGGTTGACTGAGTAATCGCTGTACTCTGTGATGTTGACCTGGAACAGATCCGACCCGTTGAATGCTCTAGACATGCTCTTTTGATCCATTCCAACGGTGAGGTTGAAGCTTTTCGTAGATTCAGTGCAGTTCACTTGAAACCCGAAGCCCTTGGCCAGGTTAGTGAACATATCGTGAGTTGGGTGCCATCAGTGATATACCTGAACAGAGGTTGTACAGTTGTCGCATCGAGTGTTGAAGGCCATCATGCTGTTCCGGTTACTGTATGCCTGGGCCACATCGCTAAAGTTCCTCGTGAGGAGTGAAACGGAGTGAGTACGACCTGTCATGATGCTGGCGTAGTCCTGCGGAAGTTCTCGTGCTATGTGGAAATCGAAGGTGCCAGTTTGCGCCTCGTACTCGTTTGCCGTGGAGGACGCTCGTTGCATCAATGGACCGCGCAAGACGGATAGTGTCATTAAGATGGAAGCTGATTGTGTCAGAATACTATCATGAAGTGAGAATAGGGCGTTTCAAGGACAAACCTAGACCGAGAGTCTTGGACTTCCAAGTCACCAGATTCAGTGCCGCTTCTATGATGCCTGTAGAAGACCCATAAACAGCCTGCAACTGCTCCAACTGTAAATCGTCAGCCTGAGCATTCAACTGTACGTATGTGCCTCTCACCGTCGTTGGCTTTCCCGCTGCGCGCCAATACGAGATGGCTCCCGCTTCCGCAAACGCACACGCCAAAAAGGCACCAGTCAATGCCGAAGTCAACGCCAGCCACACCGTTGGCTGTATTTGCTTGTCCCAGTGATCAACAGGGACTCCGTCACTGTAGATGAGAATGAGGACGGCAGCGACTGTTCCAACCAGCGCCAAGAGCCACATGCCAAGGCCGCGAACGGGGAATCGCTTCCAGAAGCCGGGCTGCCATGGTTGACTCAGTTGTGCATAGCTTGCGGCAAACGTCTCAGGCATGGACTCAAGGCGATACCAGGGTGCTTTGTCTCCGGGGACGTTGGCTGGAGTCTCGTTCTTGAGCGGCCATTGGGACGTTAGATCCATTCCGCTGAGTTTGTCCACTGCACAAGATTAAACGCAAAGAAATAAACGAGACGATGCCAGAGAGTGAATCAAGCAGGTGGCGCAAAGAAAGGAATGACTAGCTGTCAAGCAGAGACGCCGCTTAATGAGTGGATTAGTGAGACGGAAACAATTCAAGGATCCCGGGAGGCCTGTACACATTACTAGAGCCCCTGTGGCCTATTGTGCATGAACGAGTGTAATTTCAATACGAGGAATTGGGTTCACAATGGCCCGGCAGTCCCACTGATAGGCGTTGGAATGACTTTTTCAGCGGTGCCGATCCCTGCCATATGTGGTCGCATAGGGCCTTTACAGAAAGAGGCGAAAACAGTCCGTGGAACTTTCTATACCGGCCTTGCCAGACAAAGTCAAGAGGTAATGGCCTTTCCTTTCCGCCTTCCTGCCATTGTCAGTGCTAAAGCTTCCTAGAGCTCTGTCGGGACGAACAGTCTTGTTATGTGGGTGCTTCGACAAGAATGGCAAGAATAGGGAGCTATGACGGCATCCGGAGATGTCCGTTGGAAGAACCTGCAAGAACGACTCAACCAGACCGCACCCCTCAAGGCCCGATGCTGTTATGTTGACGTAGTACGAAGGCCTACTGGCGGTCGAAGAGCTTCCGTGATGATGGACTGGAAACCCTGTACCCCCTCTGGGGTACTGAACGCCCCCGTGGACGGGCGAGGGCTCATGCAGGGGTAAAACTCAATGTGCACTTCCAGTGGATCCCGAGTTACATAGTAGTCACATCTTTAGTCTCTCCTCCTCCGCGTCGACTACGAAGAAGGAAATGATCGTCAGGTTAAAGAGGGGCAGAGTGCCCCTCTAGATTTACGGACTGTACATCAATTGGTTTGGCAACAACCAGAAGGGCATTTGGGTTATTATTGTGACGGTCGGGCCTAACCCAGGAGTATAGGGAGGTCTAAGACATGGGACTGTTTGAACTAGTGGTTCAGGACGTCGGAGCAATGTAGATCACGGTTTTGTAATGTGTAGAACGCGGTTCTGTGTAACCAAGTGTGTTAATAGCGAACTAAGTGTTCCATAAAAGGGCTAAATGAATGTGTATATCTACTAGTGTTCTTAGGGCGGTCGAACGGTATCCAGCTGTGTCGAACAGAGGCCGTTCGACATGCAGATGTCGTGGTTTGTCGAACCGTGTCGAACAAAGGTTGTTCAACATGCGTATGTGTGAGCATGGTGGCAGGAGAGAGAAAGTGGGTATATGATGGTTCTACCGGTTGTGACCGCCTGGCCTCAACCTACGCCGTGACATTTAAGCTGGAGATAAACATTGCAGAGACAATTTAATACAGCGGGAATAGTAAACTTCTCAGTGCCTAGATTAAAGCCTCCCAATCAATAGAATCCATACTAAGAGTTGAGTAAGACGGTTCTGAAATATGTTTCCCTCGTAAGACAGCTTTAACAGAAGATAGCAACAACTAGAGTGATGCAAGCAACCCCATCAAGCCCGGCACAACCTCCGGGATGTCATCCCATCTTAAAAGCTTTTTCTCCTTAGCAGTGATCATAGACGCATAGATAATCGCCATCTCCTCACTGTCCCATATACCCTCCCGCCGGTGCATGGATCGGAGCAGACTCACACCTTTCCACTGAATGTCAGGATCTGGACATGAGATGATTACCAGCAAAACTGGTGGAACCAAATGGCCATCAAAGCTGAAGTTGCGTCCTGACCGGTGCTCTCAAAGTGAACCAGCGATTCTGCTCTCTGGAGAATTTTCTCACAGTCTGATCTATCTAGATGGTCGATGATGGAGTCCTGTTTCGTAGTTGCTTCCCATGTCACCTACTCCAGGTCTAGTATTTTCACTCGGTGAATCTCCGACTTGGTAGCCATGTTTTGATCAAACTGCGCTTTGAACGCTCTGAAACGAGCGTTCCAGGCATCAAAGAGCGTCAGGATGAGCCAGTCCTCTGAGCTACAGTCAGGTGCTGAAGCGTGGCAACAGTCCCCGTCCGAGGAACTGCAGTTGTCGGCGCAAAGCTCCGCATCACACATGCTCTGTAGCCGGACCAATGCCAAAGCTGCAGCTTGAGCAGAAGGGAACGCAGTCACTGTATCTTCGAGGTCAACGGGATGCTGGGCTTCAACCCAAGCTATGAGACCAGAGACCAGATTCGTTGCGATGTCATCGTCCATACAAAACAGCATGTCAGAAGCCAACCTGCAAAGCAAAGAGCCAATATGTCCGAGGAACACGGTCAAGTCCTGTTGCTGACCCGGAGTCGATGAAAATTCCAAGCCGCCCTTGCAAACACGTGCACCGGGTAAAGCAAGTCCGGTTCCAAACACGACCTGAGTCATCCTAGGACGAGCCATATCAGTAAGCATCCAATGTAAGAGCTAACACAGCCCCGGAAGTGGCCTTGGGCGATTCTCTCAGTCAGTGGTAGAATAGTGAGCTAGACTAAATGTTGCTTGATGACGGAAAGATTAACGTTGCGAGAAGCCGTTGCTGCTGTATTGGTTTTCTTTTGATGGGGAAGCGCCAGTTGAAGGAGCTAGTGATTTTAGGCAGATACTGTCCATCAGCAGCTCGTGCCACGAGATAATAAGATACAGTTAATGCGACTGCTGTCCAAACGTTCAAGTTAGAGTCCGCGCTGCCTTGAAGCTTTAGCCCCGAAGATCCCAGAACCGCGTTAACAGCCAACCTCTATTGGATTGATGCTATACGAGAGCGCCAGTAGCATCCAACGCAAAACGCCGTAGATTTGCAAATGGGATTGCGCCAGCGACTTTGATGCCGCTACCACGCTATACTGTATTCGAGGGAGGCCTCAATATGACAAACCACAATTTACTTAAGCCTGTAATTAGTATAATCATAAATGCCACAAACGAAAATCTCATCTTGATATTCGCATAAGTCTTAGTATAGCTTCGCCATTCTAGTATTTAAAATCTTGATTCCCCTCCTAACCTTTACCTTTTCCCATCATCATCAACTTCATCTATCCATCTACAGTTTCCTCTTCACTCAAACCCAGCCCCAAATCAGGGTTGATTACTATGCGAAACACGTTGCTAGCAACAATGGTCTTTGTCGCAGGTGCGACAGTACCTACAGACTCCTCGCAGAAAGCATTGGTGTACCGCGGTCCAGCCGCGTGCCCTGGCTGCCCCGAAGCCGTTGCCAAGTTGCTTGAATCATCTCCCTGGAAATTCCATGCCACGTATGCTGGGCCCGACGAAGATGTGGATGTAGATGAGAACAGCCTGAAAGGTGTACAAGTATATGCTCAGGCTGGAGGCCCTGGTAAGATTTCCCTCGGAGCTATCAAACCCCTATCAGCTCTGCTGGCTATTATTCAGTCCCCTTTCTGGCGGCATGGCTGACACAGAGTGACAGATTTGGATGACGCGTGGAAAGGGGCCAAAAAGTACAATGGCTCTTTGAACGACTTTGTATCATCCAGAGGGCATTTTATGGGCTTCTGTCTTGGCACATATATTGCTGGTAACTCTCCTGGCTTTGATCTCCTGCCGCGGGGCGCTCGCTGATGCAACGGACGAGCGTTCCCAGCATGGGGCCCAGGACACTTCTGAAAACGATACTGTTGTCCAAGTTGACTGGACATTCTCTTCCGGCAACACTGAAAAGAATCGATGGGCATACTTCCAAGACGGCGCCGCCATTACTGGAGTAAACAAGACTTTGAAGAATGAGGGGTATAGGAGAGTGATAGCAGCGTACTCCAAGAATGGAGATGTGGCTGCGTCTGTGACACCTTATGGTAAGGGTTGGGTCGGTCTTGTTGGTCCACGTCCAGAGGCGACCAGTGATTGGTGTAAGTATGATCCTCATTAGTTCATTTCCTCCATTATCGGGCATAGTATCGCCGTTTTAGCTGACATGGTATTCTATAGACTCTGATTCCGGCATCAAGAATCCCGACGGTATTAAGTTTGACATGGGCTACGACTTTATCGCCGCAAATCTTAACGGGGGACAGCTCAATGTATCGCAGTCGGCCACCGCGAGCACTGGGCAGACCGGGGATGCACCAATGAGCAGTGCTGCTACGGTAGGACGAGGTCACTTGAATCCTTCAGCTTGGCTTTATTAACGAACAATGCTCTGAGCTATGCTATGTGTCCAACTGATTTTGAAAGGCAAGGGATTAAGACGGCTGAGGATGCATGAGAGGAAACCTATTAGAGCTATAGTTCATGATCTTTTTCTTGTATTGCTGAAATATAAGCAATGATAGACAACCTTAAAGCCAATTCAACAATTTCCAACAACCAGTCTGAGAGCCTCCCTGACATCCTCAATTCTGGGCTTCAGAGGCCACTGTCTGGACCTGTCGGAGTACATTGAGCTGAATGACTTAGCGAAGAAGACTATCTCAACGAAAGAGGACTGAATAATCTTGAGGCTGAATACATTCATCAAATTCCATTTACGTCTGATTTCTTGTGAGAAATAAATACGGACGCGAGGTGGCCGGATAACGCCTTAGAAGAAAAAGAATAAAGGGCGAAGCTACATCTAGTTTGTCAGACTAAAACAAACCACTCACTGTCCCCATCCAATCCTACATTCTCGAGCCCCTTGTCCATGATGCCATCCACATAAGCGGGACCAACATATCTAAACCCACCAGAGAACGGCCGGATAACCCCGGCAACACCGGAGCCTTCGAACAAGACCACTACATCACCACCGGTCACAGTGTGTGTCCCCATGCCCATGTAACCGCTCTCCGTCCGAAACATGGTCTGCCAGATCGAACCGAAGATTCGCGTAATGGCAAGGTTGCATCCCGCCATGAGACCGAGGAACTCTTCCTGCTGATGGCTGAGAGAGCCATTAGGCAGGCTTGCTAATGTAGCAAAACGCGTGCGGTTTTCCGATGCAGACATGGCAACCAGAACAGCTAGATAGTGTACCATGTCTTCAAATTCCACCGGGGGGAATTTGTCTGAGACATTATTTGTAAGAACCCGCGTCAAGTACTCCATAGCTGCCTCGCGGCTAGAACAGTTGGGGAGGTCCTCGAGAACCGCAAGCCAGCTGCCGATGCAGTCGATGAGGCTGTCAGCGTACTGTCTTGTATTTGTCTCTGAGCCCCCGAGAAGGCTGGTATAGGAGTCCGTCTTCCAGGGCTTTCCAACAGTGGATATCGTGTCAAGGCGGCGGCCTCTCACCGTGAGTTCCATATCACCTGGCCCAAGACGGTATTGACACTGGGTTGATTCCGAGGTCTTTAGACTTTCCCTCGCTCCCACAGAACAAAGTGTAGGTGGATTCGACAGGGACCATTTGCTCATGCAGCCCGAGAAGTTGGGTACCCATGATGGGAGTCCATCGGCCCAGGCAGAAGTTTCTGTAGCCACTGACAAGAGTTCAAGACTTTGGTCGTAATGCAAAATAGCCTTGGCTGCTTCAGTGTAGACGACGGCCAGCGACTTTTGGTAGTCCGGTGCTGGCAACTCGTAGCCGAGCCTCTTGCATATACCGTACATCCCGAAGACCTTGTCCTCTGGCCTCGTCGCCTCGAGGATCATGCCTGGTACCACCAGCAGGCTTAAAAGGGAGGTGAGTTTCTCTGCAGGATCATGCTCTTCTCTCCAGCTGATCAATTTCTTGACGCGGCTATGAAATTCGAGATATGATCGCCAGTGCCGCGCCGAAGGGTTGACGTCGAGTTTCGAGTAGGGAATCTTAGTGAAGTCGGCGCCCAGCACAATGAGCTCCAATCGTATAAGATGAGTACCACAGTAGAACATGACCTGTTTTGCGAGGGCAACCTCTTGCACCACCTAGACGGGATGTTGTTAGTCGGTAGGTCCTGTTAGAAGATCATTTTGAGTCTACTTACCCACGTGCGTCTGAACCACTGCAGGCGGAAGACACCGTGCAATTTCCCATATGGAAATTCGGGAGTCGTCACTGTCAACTCTGATTTAGTCACCTAGTTCGAACAATATCTGGGGTACCTACTCAACGCATCATCAGCCAGCCTGTCGTACTTCTTTCTGAATACCTCCCCGACATTTGCTCCAATCATGGCCAGTGATAGACTTTTCAGAGACTTGCAAGCTACATCGGAGGCTGCATCGCCCTCGCCCAAGTGCACATTTACCTGGGTGGCGTTCCTATAGATCTGGTCCATCATGGCTACTTGCAAGCCCCGCTCCTTGAGGGCGTCGGGAGCATCAGACTGGTTGATACAGATTGAGTCAACCCAGATATGCCTTCCAAGCTTGCCACGAAGCATGCGACGCAGCGCAGAGGCGCAGTTGGCTGTAATATTTAGCGACTGGCCGTCGATGATGATTTCCTCGGAGAGCGCCGAGTCACCCCAGCAATATGATAGCGCAAAATACTCGGGGGGGTTGTGGATAGAGGCTTCCATGAGAGATCCGCGCAACTGAATCTGGCCGTGGTCCCCGTTGGCATCTCTGAATCTGTTCTGGAGGCGAAGGATCCGGAAGTTGGACGCGTCTTTGAGCGGTGTATACTCGAAAGGACCGCCGCTGCTTTCGCCGATATCTGGCGTCTGGGAGCGCCCAATCAGGCGCCTGAGCCGGTCCATGACGAGGTTACTTCTTTCCAAACACCTAGATGAAGTGATGGCTGTAGTGAGAGAGGGGCGGGTAAGGAAAACTTGGCAGTCGTTCGGGATGATTGATGACCCATGCTGGGTTAACCCCACCTATGATCACAGGTTTATGCCACAGAGGGCTAGGCAGACAGCTTTGTCATAACCTTGTAACGTGTGACGATTGGTCTTCTATACTAGGGGTTTTGGACCCGACCAACGGGAGCGCAGCCTTTCTAGAGGACCAGCAATATGCTACTTCATTGGCTCTCATTGACGACGGAAAAGAAGTCGTTGGTTTTCTGGCATGGGTATCATTATTCAATAAGCCAACTATAGTAACTACAGAGATTAAGTTTTAATAGTACTACAGAATGCGTGTATGCCAGAAGGAACAGTAAATATAGCATATCCATCCTTGTTACCCTTATATATAGCCCGGCCTGATGAATTCGCCTATTGCTACCAGGTACACGAAACTCTGCCTCGGTGTTGGCTGTAACTGTCACCTTCAGTGTAAAGACACCTTTGGCAGACTTCCGCCATTGAATACGCGCCTCCCGAGATTGTATCTGATAGGTTCCCGTAGCGCTTGACACATCACCCACCGGTTTGGGCTGAAAGACGAGGTTATTGCCCTACGTGTTGGTGAAAGTGTGCAAAATGGGAGGCTGGATTCCAGCAATGCTCGCGTGAGGCATGAAATATGTGAAAAGGCTGTGAAGTTATTATCAGTCCTCAACCATTTTTTAAAGCACATTAAAACTGTTGTTAACTGGGACAGAGGCATCAAGACAATAAGAGTCGCTTTGCCGCTCTGGAAGTTCATTCGGCGAGGTCATGCTTCCTCGTTCTCTACCTCATCCAATGAACTTGGTCTTGTCGGACAGAGATGTGATCAGCGTTTATATTGAACTTCTATTATGTCATGAACCGCGACAATATGAGCATTTGTTCCTGGATGGAGAACTGGGTCATTCCAGGAGACATGGCGGCGGGGTGTTTCTAGTTGAGAGAATGCTGGGATATTGGATAGCGATGGAAGCAGCTAGTAGCGAAATTCATCTAACTGAGGGTGTATGGGATTGGAGAAAGGGGACAGGAGGACGGTGTGGTCTTACACCTATTCTACTTCGCCCTCGCCGTCTTGGCTTGATAGCCACCGGGCCAAAGGCTAACACTTCATTTCTTTTCAGAACCGAGGAGCTATTGAACCTGAGGGTGACATTGAATGGAAAGGAGTTCGCCTAATTATGAGGCTTTTGGAAACGCAACTCAAGCGTGCCACAATCGTTCCGAGATATTTACGTTATAAATCTCTCCTTAGCCCTTCATGGTAGAATTATAGAAAGCAAGCAAATAGCATCTATATTAGTTATATGTAGAAGAATATATAAGCCTATTTCATGACAAATTTATGTACTTGTGAAACATAAGAATTACTCTACAACGAATGATGAGCAAGGGAGATAATTAATATAAGATTGTCTGCAAGGCCCTATTTCGCAACTCCATTCTCTAGTTCAAAGTCCTCACAGCTCCCAGCACACCACCACATACCCCGAGGCTCCATCCGAAGACCATATGTACCGTCTGGCAAACCAGACAATGACTTACTGACGTCCACATACCTAACAAGCGGCTCGTCCGGCTTGAGAGTTACAAGAATCTCTAGCTTCGGGCGAGGGTCGTGCTTCTGGTATAGACCGCAAACGCTTTGTTTAGTTGTTCCACACACAACAGTGTTAGTGGCGGTGTCAACGACCTGGATAGTCGCAGCAGGTGTCCCTATTCTTTGGTCGATGAGGCGAGGGCGGGGGTCCTCGGGTGGATATTCTTCTTCTGCTCCCATGGGGCCCCAGGGGACGAGGAAACGCTGGCGGCCGCGAGTTTGAACAGTAATAGCTTCGGTGCCGGTGTTCAAGACGGTAATCTCAAGTAATATAACACCGCCTTTCCTGCCATCGCCAATGTGGTTCCCTTCGCTTCTGCACCGTTGCATTCGGGTCTGTACCATTGACGGCCAGGGTAGAGACCGCACTGCCGTGAAGCTTGCCCGGCCATCTGCTCTGCTACTGACCAACTTCGATTTGCCGTTCGATGTTGATAAATCTCCCTGCTCTTTCAGAGGCTCCGTCTGATTGACGTACACATACCCCTTCCCGCCCAGATCCTCGCCCGCCGTGTTACGAATTGTATACTTCTTGCCCGGCTCGAATAACGACGCAAGCTCGCTTTCGGGATCAACGTGATAATGATACATCGACAGAGCCTTTTTCCAGTGCTCTGTTCTGCCGACTGGCGAGGGGAGAGTGAGGTAGGGTTCCTCCTCCCTGTCGGGTCGACTTGGGTGCCCAACGTCAACTTCTGTGTCGCACTTGCTTTCCGTGTCGTGCACACGTAGTGTGAGTAGCTTATGAGAAAGCGCATATGGAACATCCAGAATTGAATATGCTGTATTTAGGCGCAAAGTTCGGGGATCCGTATCTCCTGATGAGCGGCGACAGAGGCCAAAGACAATGCTGAAGGGTAGGTTGCCCGAGCGGTCGAAGACCTGGTATCTGCTGTTGATTACCGTGTAGATCTTCAAGTTTTTCATAGCTCCTAGCATGGAGGAACGTAGGGAAGGATTTGAAAATGACGAGAGAGTATTGTCTGGCTGAGCCTGTACTTGTACTGGGATGACCTCTCGACTGTGAGTCACCCTGGCGGCAATACTACAGCCAATCATGTCGTTGTACGTGATGTGCATGGAACGTAACCCTCCGCAGGGCAGGTCTTATTTCTAGGCAATGGATATAATACAAGTCAAGCAACGATCGTTCTCTGCGTTCTGCAAGACAACAAGGTCATTGTGGTATAGCTGTTAATTAATACAGGCTTACTATAGAGCATGAACCTCATGATAAGCGCCTCTAGTGACGAAAAGGACCAGCTAAGTCGAAGCCGCGTAAGCTAAGACAGGTTAGAAGTATACCAGTCGGGTCTGTCCAGAGTTGCATGGTTGGGTGAACGTCGTCCTGTACCTGCCATGGCTAAACCGTCTTCCCAGGATTGATCCACGCCGACGACTTCTGATGCAACAGAAAGGTCACGCTCGGATAAATACCTAGTGGGCGATAGTTGTTCATGAGTCTGGAAGTATCGTCTGCCAAGCCTGGCTGTGATCTGTCTCGATGTACTTAGCAGTCGGCTTACCCAGCATCCAGGTTAGCTCGCTTCGAGGCCGTGCTGTACACGCAAGTCTTCCGCAGCCTCGTGCACTGTTGGCAGGTAGGCCGCTTCTCATCGCATTTGACCTTTCTTATTCTGAAGGTGAGACACCCGGTTCGAATTTGGCCCCTGTAATCGTAAATGAAAGAGGCATCAGCTGCGGGCGTGCCAGCCCATCATGACTCCCGGTTGCCATATGCGGCACCGCCGAAGGTGCAGCTGTTCTGGCAACAACTACCGTTGACCAGCTGAGCTTCCAGGCATTGGTCAGAGTCTCAAGGAAAACAAGATTTGGGGAGGCTGTCATCTAATGTCAATTTGGCGGCGCTACAAAGAGCAGGGGCTTTGCTTGACCGATAAGTTACGATGTGCCAACCTCCTACAATTCTCTTCGTTCGGCTATTTCCAGCTCAGGGCCATTGGAAAAGTCATTCCTGAAGTTCCTACTACCACTCATTCGCATTCGCAGTTAATCGACCCTGCCGCTGCGGCTCGAGAAACAAACATGGATGCAGTCAATATCGAATTGCAGCACTTTCCCAGTGATGAGGCCCGTCAGCTTCGTAAGGAAGGGAGCGCGGTCTCTCTATTTATCCTGGCTTGTGAACCGAGAAAATCGAGGCCTATGGAGTTGAAGTAGAAACCCAAGTTGTCAGTTGGGTGCGTGAAGGACTATTAGATCAACTGTTGAGTGATGATGTATCGCAAGTAGTTGGGATCCTATATCAAGTTTTAAACAGGAACGCGCCCACCACAATGCCAACTCCCCAATAACCCTCCCACGTACCCTTGTGGCACAACAGTAGATCTCGTCCCAGCGGCTGAAAATAGAAAGCTTAACGCCTGGAGAATTGACTTCGGACGCACTTGTCACTAACTTACTACCCCCATGAGACCCTCCACCGAGGAGGGGACAATGTTGCATGGAAACAATCAGGATAGGTTAAGGGTTTTTTGTGAGACGAGGAATCATATACAGGGTTATAGGGAACAGTGTAATAGATTCTATTCCATTCCACACAGGTTTTGTGCCCCCAGATAGGACTAGGGGTTACAGCCTCCTTCGTGATATGCCGACGTCTCGACAGCTGCTGCGTCGCCGTGCTCTAAGAACAAAAGCAAGTGCAAGAATCACACCTCCATCCACTTTTACCGCCCCGTCGACACTAGTAGCAGAGCAGATTAGCACAAACTGGTTCAACAATACTAGTGCCCACATAAAGACTAGATAAAAAAGAGCCAACTTGCTACTCTGATGAACTTACCTCGGCAGCGCAACCACCGTTGAATCCGCCACACCAAGTCTCCGCATTGCATTCTTGTCGCTTTGAGACAATAGGATTGGCAGTTCCCACCTGAGCAGCAACTGAGGCGGTGCCGATGCTTAAGGTGATAAGCAGGATGATATTGCTAAAATGCATGGTGGATAGCTTTGACGTAAAAACCGAAAGGCAGTTTGGGTATAGGAAATCGTATGTTGAGGAATGCAGATGTGTGTACTTTGGAAGGAAGTAAAGAAATTTGATGAAGAGAGGGCGCGGTTGGCTTTTATCATCCTTTGTTAAGGTTTTAGTATTACGAATGATACCCACTCGTTACACTCTTACCCATGTGCGCACTCATGGAACAGGCCAGTTTTCTCATGCCAACCGTACAACGTAGCAGCAACGGTGGATCAACGATTCTTAACATTGGGCAGTAGCCGTTGGTGGACTGACAGCATTACTAGGATAGACAGTCCCAAAGAACTTTGTCTGCAGATGAACCCGGCACGTAGGCCACACGTTTGCGTCGCTAATAGTCATCGGTCATATTGACATCTGTATTGATCCTTCCGTAGAGGCGCTGTTTTAGCTAGATGAATAGCATTCGTGGCTTGCTACATAAGTTACATCATCCACAGCCACTGCTTATCACAATGCTGTGATGCTGTGCTTGTCAATTATATCAAATAAGGATTGCCGGGTCTCACCGCTCAAAAGACCCAAGCTTATGGCGGACTCGGCTTCATAACACTCCCCGAGAACGGGAAAGACACGGCATAAATCTCCACTTAGCATTGCCAACCTTGAACAGAACCCAGAAGCGCGGCCCCGTTTTGTTAAACTTTCATAAGCACGCCCGGCTAATAGGCCCCTATTATTAGTTCCAACTCAAACATCAGCCGATTACTTCCTAGATAAGACACAAGAGATAGGCAAAACTTAATTTTAGGCGAGCCCCTGGTATTGTTCGCAAGAGCGCCCTGGATGACCCCAACTCGACTCATCCCAACTCTTAGATTTCCTGTCACTTAATTGCTCTGTACTTTATTGAATCCTGTCCGTAAGACTGCAACTATGAGTTCAAAGAAAACATATCTTATCTGTACGGAATATCCACTTAGAGGAGAATCGCTGAAGCCCACCACTATGCATAATACTCTAAGCCCTAAAGCAGGGAACTGTATGTAGTATTAAATATAAAAACCTTTTAGAATAACAATAAAAATGATTAGGTAGATTCACTTTTATAAGAATGCTTAGCTAGAGTTTAAAATGTGAATCTTCTTTTAGATCTTGGCCCTATGGGATATAATCCTGAAATTACTTAAGTTATGGACTAAATCAGTTTAGAGTAGCATAAGCTTCGCTCTGGAAATAGAAATAGATCTCACTGTACTCAATTCCATCTCTAGGTTATATAGGACCATTCTTTTAGAACTGGATTATTAGGCGACCGACAACAACTAACCCACCCCTAGTCGCAGACCAGAATGGCCACGCTCCAAGGAAATATTCGTCATCCTCTACCAGTACAGAGGTTAACCATTGAATAGTACGAATGAACCATCATTTAGATACTTGGCTTTCCATGCGCGTTTACTCCTAACGAATTCACGCAAAATTTAGAGCAGCCCCTCATACACGACAACTATCAACTGAAGCGTTATATTCCCTGCTCGATCAGTTTGATTCCTTTCCTCTAGACGTGAACTATACGCATTGCATAGCACAAATTAATTAGATATGTTATCATTAACCACCATGTTAATCAAACTAATGTGGGCTAATGAGGTGGCTGAGCCGAAGTTAAATTAGGGAGTGGAGAGCTCATAAAGAGCAGTGGTTAGTGCTAGGTCGCGCACCTGTTCTCATGTTTCGTCTCATAATACCAGCGCATTCGTCTGCGAATGACTCGTAGCGAACGAGGGATGACATCGCACAAGTCAATTGGTAAAGTCTTCTGTGAATGATAATTCGTGATGAGAGACGTTAGCAGTTAGAAAGTTACCAGAAGACAGCGTTACTTACCATGCTGCTTGTGTAATTTCAGGTTAATTTCGTGAAAGTTGCCAGTCCGTTTAACACGTCGTGCTTTGCTCACCGACGTCCATATTCCAGACAGAATAGCCTCAAGTTAGCAGACCATGCTTCAGCTGTCCATACTAGAGCTGTCTCGACACTTAATTATGCCGCTACTTCCAGTGGTGATACATGAACGGGCCCCATTTGAGAAAACCCTGGTTCCAGGTTCAGGAATACATGTTCATGTGCTCTTACTGCTCCTAGCTAGGAATACACATGGTAATACCTCGCCTTTACTATTGGACATGGTAGCAAACCTGGGTAATGTGGAATGCTCAGAATGAGCGGCAAGAGGAACAATGAAGCGACATGTATTACAATAGCAGCCTTGTTATACACAGTTGTGATGTCTAAATTGGGTACGTACGCATTGGAAACCTCGCGTCGCAGTTCTGAGCGGTCTGGAAGAACGTTCCGCCGATATGATATTTCGCATCCCCCCACCAACCTCTTATCGCAACACGCAATCCGCTGTCGCGCGCTGAGATCCGACAGTGGTGAATCCTCAGCATCAGTAAAAACGGCAGACAATGTCATCTCCGCTTGACGACTTCATTGAGAGCTGGCTTAATCATATTCTCCCCGTCTCGACGCGCCTACCATCAGCCGTTCCGTCATCGCGTAGCGAGGAAGGACGATCAACAAAGAGACGCAAGATCGGCCACCTCATCTCACCATCGCAATCGTCCAACCAGGTTTCAATGGATCCAAGCTATCTAAGGACGCCAGAAAATCAATCCAAGCGGAAGCTGACTGATCAGGCCGGTGATCAACCAGTCGACAGCAATGCAACACCACGGCCGAGCAAGGCAGCTTCCAGCAACTCCGTCTTCAGGAGTGCTCCTAGCTTGTCTTCACAGAGCAATAGCCAGGTATCCGGGAAAAGCTCGCCAACAAAAGCCTTCCCAGTTCACGGCTATAACAACCACTACCTTGATTCCGTGACGATGGATCCTGATAATAAGACTATGCCCAGTGCTCTGGCAAATCTTCTCAACGATATGTATGACTTCTCGACAGAGAGGGACATTATCCCTGATGTTATCAAGGTGAGTGCTTCAGCTTGTGTGTGGGTTGCGCTGATCGTATATGCTCACCAAGTCCAGGACGAGATTGTGAAGCGATCTGCATCTGACCGGTCACTTCGGCGGCTTCGCGACGATGCCTACTATCAAGCAGCTGAGACCGGTTTATCATCCGCCGACGCTTCGAGGCTCATGCTTACAGCCAGGAAACTCGTAAAGCGAGCTGGTCAATGCCACCACTTGCAGTACGATGAGGCAGGCTGGAACAACCTGGTGCACACGCCTTTGCTAGACGCCGTGCTCAACGCTGGAGATCCATCTGAGAGCCAGTCTGTTGACTTTTCCCCATGGTACGTGCCCATTCAAGTCAACTGCTCTCACTTTCTAATATGACTAGCATGACGGCACCCATCAGTCCACGGTTCCATCACTTTTCCATCACTTCCACAAAAGTAGACTATGTTCTGTATCTCGACGCTGACGGAGAAGATGTATCTATTAGCGATGCACTCGCTCGACTGGAGAAAAGCGAGGGATCAGTCAACCATACAGCCTTCACACCATTAACCCAGCATCCCATCTCCATCAGCATCGAGACTAAGAGACACGGCGGAGATGGGAGAAGGGCTGACGTCCAGCTAGCAGCATGGCAGGCCGCACAGTGGTCATTTCTCGAGTCGCAAGCCGGAGACAAGGTGAACGAACTGGCGTTTCTGCCTGGTATTATCGTTCAAGGGCACGAGTGGAAGTTTGTTGCGACGACGCGAAGGGATCGCAAGACGGTAAGTTCATTCCTCTGTCTGAATGGAGCTTTTGCTAACTGTTAATCGTAGACGCTCTGGTCGAGCCACCAATTTGGAACCACCATGACTTTGGTCGGTATCTTTCAGATTATGGCTGGATTGCGGAGGCTTCGGAGGTGGTCGACCGAGGTCTTCTGGCCCTGGTACAAGAGCCATGTTCTGGGGTTGGAGGTTGTGGAACAGGCAATTGAGCAAGATGGCCAGCCAGATAAGTCTGTAGCACTCAGATAAATGCAGGACTCAATTCAATCTTACGTGACTGGAGAGCGGTGAGGTTCTACTCAGGTATGCAAGTCGAGACGGAACAGACGACATAACAGTGACGTTAAGGATGAGCAGAAAAGTCTCCATGTTAACTACCCCAGAATTCACTTGACATTAAATTGTAAGTGCAACTCTACTCCGGTATTCCAAATCACGGCGCCACCTTTCTTGGCATTTGGTAGAGACCTAAGTATGTGTCCTCTTTCTAGGCACCAAGATTAATAACTGTAGCTATGAATGCACTCTTTCGACCGTTAATCAGGTTCTAAAAGCTGTCAGAACAGTCCAACGATGAAAACGAGTTTCCTTGCAATTGTAAGTCAGCGAAACAGCAAGTTGCAAACGTCACGATACTCACGATGACTTCTGTTAAATTGGTCTCCTTTGTATGTCCCTGACGCCTATCCTCTATCATCATCCCTAGACCCGGTCAGTGTACAAGTGGTGGGAGAGGGAAACATTGCAGGAATAGCGATAGTCTCATACCGGACCTGAATGGAACTGGCCTGGGGCGTCAGGGTTCCTGGAATGGATGGACTTTATTAGACGTTGGTCGTGGCTAGTCGGCTCGAGGTTGTCGGAAGTTAGACAGGAGGTGCAATTTATGTGTATGCTTTATAGGCAGCTTGTATGTACGCCTTTCGGAAAGCAGATGGTTAACTGTTCCATTGTGGCTCCTTATAACAAGAGTCAGTCAACATAAAACAGAGTTGACAGGCTCGAACATAAGGAAGGGAATATTCATTTAAAGAGGTCTTCTAGCTTTAGTCTATCATCCAAACAGATAGATAGATCAATGCGATACAGCAGAAAAAGGAAGGGGATATATAAAACTTATCCAACTCCTCGGTTAGCGTGTTCAGGACAGTAACCCTGTAAGTTAGTTACACACGCTCAAGCTCAGAGAGGTCAGTCTTCACTGTGCCAGCATCGGAGAGATTGTTGAAATAGGTGGACATGGCTGCGATGCATAGGTGACAGACAAGGTACGGGAGTTGAAAGAGCATGAAGTCTATGTAACGAAGAAGGCAGTGGGAGAGCCAGTGGGAATGTAGTATTCTCTGGCAAGCTAGCTTCTATAGCAGGTTGTCTCTATTGCTTGGTGTTATAGACAGCTGCGTAGATTCATGGACTCTTCGAAGCTATTTGAAACCTCTGGGAACTTTTACTTGTCATTTCGCAACGATTCAGTCTCGCCGGCGTTGAGGCTGAGAGGGAAGTCTCTTTAGCTGATAGTACCAGGCTTTTCGCTAAAAGAAAAATATGACAACTTGAGATATGAAATCCAGGGTGCGCATCTTGCCTAGACCAAGAAGACAGTCATCTGGGCGAAGAGTCAACTCTCAAGAAGACTCCCCCACTTTTCCCATATCATTGTCAAGTGTTTCCTAGCATCCAGAAACTGAGAGGACATAAGAGATACAAGGCGCTAGAATCGCCTTGCGAAGAGACTTGGAGTATTAGCGATGGAGCTTTGACCTATGGCTAGATGTATGTAATTGCTCATGTCTCTGCGGCGGCGCTGCGCCTGTAACATGAACATTGGGCTCTTCTGGTCCTTAGCATGTAGCAAAATCCTTACCTATTGCCTCTGCCACCGCTCTTTTGTGGTGGTTATGAAAGAACCTTAGCTTAAGGCATGAAGTCTATTATTGCTCCTACCATATGCTTCCGTTAGACAGAGCTTCACGACTCCGTGGGGACCCTTTGATCAGTGGTCCAAGGATCTCAGCCCTACGACTCCTTCATCGCAGGGTAAGACCAAGAAAAAAGAGGTTGCTCGAGATGGCCTCTTCCGCTCCTTCCGCCCATTACGTGATCACCTCTGGCTTTTGCACAGCTCCCTACGTCAGGCTCTCCACCACGCGCTTCATTTCACGGTACAACCTCGTCAAAGAAGATCCTGCCCTCGGCACGCCTCTTCGCTCCTACATCCACCGTCAAGTCAAACCCATGCCGCCCTCGGACCGAGTCGATCTCCTTAGCGACACCGCCCACTGCCAGCCGCTGCTCAACGAAACGGCCGCCGAGGCGAAACCTCTCAAGAAGCAGGCGGAGCGCAAGCTGACCAACTGGCCCGAATCCAACCGCAAGCGACTCTTGCAGCACACGCGTCTTCTCGATGAAGAGTGGGGAAATGGAGGTTAGGTGCCTCCGTTCCCGCGTGCTGACGATGTTCGCGCGCCTCTGACGGTGACGCGGGAGAATATCGGCCAGCAGGATGTGTCGTACCTGGCGAGCATCACCAAGATTGCGAGGCAGATGGGAGATGACTTGCCTGGGCTGTTTCTGCCTGGCGGTGCCTTGTACGGGACGGCCGAAAAGACGCATGGCCAGCCTTTGTGGACGAGCACGACGGCCATGGTGGCCTTGCACGCGATGAAGCAGCGACGGCGACCCGTGGATGATTCCGGTGCGGAGAGGGACAAGGAGAAGGACGGCGAGGAGAAGGGCGTCGAGGAGGGGAAGGACAACAAGGAGAATGACAAGGACAAGGAGAACCCAGTTTCTCAGCCAGAGGTTGATGCCACGCCGACAACACAACTGATCCCAAGAGAGGAAGCACCCAAAAGACAAGAGACGCCGACAGGAGAAGAGATGCCTGACACTATCGAGGAAACACCAAAGGTTGGTCGACGAATGCCCGTCACCGAGAGACGTCCTAGCTCTCCTGCGCTCAAACAGCTTAGGCCTAATGATGTCAATGTTCACGACATCGACCTTGACATCGACTCGCAGCTTGATCTGTTTGAGCAGTCTTCGTCGCCCCGTTTCAAGTTTTGCCTTGACCAAGACGCCGACCAGCCCGAGGAGAACAAAGTAGACAAGTCAATGGAATACGTCGACATCTCCGACAACGACAACAACAACAACAACAACAACAACAACAACAACAACAACAACAACAACAACAACAACAACAACAACAACAACAACAACAACAACAACAACAACAACAACAACAACAACAACAACAACAACAACAACAACAACAACAACAACAACAACAACAACAACAACAACAACAACAACAAACACAGTTTCACGTCATACATGGACGACTACCCGGGCCACTGGTACCAAGTCGCCATCGATACCCAGGGAAAGCGCATTGAGTGGTATGATCCTCTGCCCTGTTAGCACCGCACCGAGGAAGTTCGCGGGAAGCTGCGAGAGTGGACGGAGCGTGTGTTTGAGGGGGAACTGTACGACTTTGTCGCTGTGGTATGCCTTTCTATCTTCGATCCTCATGACCGTCAGATCTCTCTCGTCTCACACAACCTCAACTCTCTCTCATAACTCCAACTCTCTCATCTCATAACCCTCAGCTGACAATTTCCAGCCTGGACCTCAACAACCAGATACCTCCAGTTGCGGCCCTTTCGCCCTCCAAGCACTCGACTGTCGGCTCCGTGGCTTGCCTTTTCCCTCGAGCTGGCACCCATCCGACACACGCCATCGCCTTGCCTCGTTGGTTGCTACTTCTCTACAACCATCGCTCTCCATTGAAGGGAAAGTGTTTGAATGCAGTGTTACCCGTGAAAACAATGACAGTCAAGTTACTCGGCACAACAGTGCCGATTCCATCGTCAATGTCCCCGAGTCTGCCGGTAATTCTAGCCCACTCCCTCGCCTCAACCACGGCGATGCCGACCAAGTATTCGGAAACGCGACGACAAGTCCGGCCAGCTCTCGACTGCTTTTGACAACTCCCACCAGTCTCCAGGTCCTGTTGAGAAGTTGCCGCCTCACCCACCCGTTAGCAACCCACAAGAGCAACCACAACAGCAACAGTCAGAAAACGGTCAATAACGGTCACCATCACCATCCTTCAAGCGGCCACGCGAAGAAGTCCTCAACGCCGTTGAATCCGCCCTGTCTCCAAAACGCCAGAAGGGGTGTCACTCGACCATGACTGCCGATGAAGCTCTCGCCAGCACCCACGCTGAACTTCGTCGTCAGTCCGAAATCATGGCTTCCCTCAACGAATCCCTCAGAAATTTTGTTGTCGACGTCTCCCAGTTTGACCTCGACCAACTCATCGCTACTCTCAAAGACGAGCTGGCATCGCTGGGCCGTCTCCGCCAAGAAGACGTCGTGCTCGATCAACAAGCCAATGCAGCATTAGCTGAATTGCAAAAACTCAAGATCAAGCATGTAGACCTTGAGCGCCGGAAAAGCACAATGGGACGATTCCTCGGCCCAACGCAGTCCCTTGCAACCAATGCTAGTCCTGACGACTAGACCGTTTTGCAGGTCGACGCTGAAGCCTGATAAGTAGTCGACTCACTGACCAGCATGGCCGACTCCATAATAAACACAATCATCATCAACATCCAGGCCACAGTGCAGATTATGGTTCAAGCGCAGCAGACGGCTGACACAACAGTGCAGGCAAGAGATGCAATGGCAAAGAAAGTGGAGGACGCGAAACCCAAAATCCACCGTATTTAGGCACAGATGGCTTTTCAGAGGGAGAGGAATCGGCTGCATCTGCGTGTGTTTGAGTACCAGGTACGGCTGAAGGGGACGGAGTGGAGGGTTGATGAAGGAAAAGAATCATAACCATTCTACGTCCTGACTCTGGAGGAGGTTGTGGGTAGTGTACTGGACTATCAGTGATGAGCCCGCCTTTTCGTGGATATGTTCAACGCCATTGCTAACTCTGTCTTGATTGAGGCAAATGAGGGCTTAGTTCCATGGATGGAGTCATATTATGAGATTTTTGTCTATCATTGGTATTCGAGTGATTAAAACCACAAGGAGAGCGTGAATTAAAGTAAGCATCCGGAAGTTAGTATCGGATTTAGGTTAATAGAGCCTAGATAGCTGTCAAGCTTTCGAGTACATTTATTCCTTTGAGCAATATACCTTAGAGGAATATATACCTAGGAGTTACTATATCACGAGTACGCAACCTCATATTTCACTCGGCCAAAATGGATAAGCGAGGAATGGTAGCTCAGGAGACAGATTTCTCAGCTGCAATGCATCACCATAGGGTTCAACAAGCCCTCAGTCAAATAGGCCTTCTTATGAGTTGTTCTACCAGTCTAATGCATCTTGATAGAACCGTATCTCGCCGTTGGCAGCTTCGATAACTTGCGAGTTATACACTTGAAGCAAGGCTGACTCTAATCTCCAGACTTGCTCTTACCGCTCAATATACAGGCCATCTGTCTGGTACACTGGCCCTAGGAACTCCATTGGGACATATGACGATGGGAACTCCTATTGTACGGTGGTACCCTAGAGCGCACCAGTACTAACACGAGAGAAATATGTATTAAACAGGATGATCTAAACTGCACACATCGTCACTCCGGTTCGCTCATGTCGCTGAGTAAAATGACAAATTGCCTACCTACGCTGCGTATCCGACCTTAATTTCATAAAATCTCTCCGTCCTAAGCAATCATACCCACCGAAATGCTAAATGTAGCCCAGTTACTTTAAGAGGCAGGTACATCCTCGTCAGCAGACGGGAGCGCTATCCCAACATGAATGGCTGGCTCGCTGACATTATTATTCTTGTAGCTTTTAGTGGGTTAGCATCAACGCAATGGGCTAGTATCGACATCTGTCTTTCTTTCTAAGGATCCGCGTATCATACCTCAAAACCGTCATTGCCCCTGGGGCCAGCACCATTTGAAGGGGGAAGTCGAGCGAAAAGCCGAGCCAGCGCTTTATGAAGCAGCGGAGAATGTGGCCGTGTGCGACCTATGGTTCTCCTCTTAGCCACCGCGGGCGAGGCTGCAAGATTGAAATGGAGGGGAAAGGGGAGGGGAAAAGCTGAGGTTTTGGGAAGGAAGAGAAGAGAGGAGGGAAGAACTTACAAGGAGCACATCAACGGGCTTTTCCCCATGCATGTAAGGTCCCTGGATCTCGCGAATCTGCGAGATGAGCCTGTCGAGACGCTCGCTAACTTGCCGCGCTGACCTATAATGAGTGAGCAACGAGTACGAGAAGACACAAAGTGAAAGAACAGCATACTCTCCGCCTTCACACCCGTCCCTCCAAATATCCCACCCCCTTTCCTGGTCCAGCCCTCTCTGCTTCCTCAATTGTCTAATCTCCACAGTCTTAAGCCCTTCATAGTCGCCATAGTCCCACTCAGCAATGTCTTTGGTTATCTCACGTTCCGCTTCGACGGCCGGCAGCTGGAGGAGCTCAAAGGTCTGCATCGCCCTCTTCCTCGGGCTGACGAAAACGTGCACGATACGGGATGGGTCGAGGAGTTTGCCAGCGCCCACGAGCTTCGCAGCCGCCGAGGAGACCTGCTGGATTCCCACGGGAGTAAGTTCGATGTCCGTGGTACCCGTGTATCTGCCTAACTTGGCCCACTCTGTCTCTCCTATTTGCAGAAAGCATGTTACTCAAAAGCGAATTGTTTAGAGTGAACGGAATATTTCTTTTCTACTTACCGTGCCGCATGAGGAATACACGGGGCGTTAGGGCCTCTTCGTCAGACATGACGATAAGTCTCTGCTTGTGGCATAGGTAGGATACCTCAAAAAAAGGATGAAGGAAAGAAATATAGACCACAACGTCAGCAGCGCTCAAATAACTCAAATAAACAGGTACGTTGAGCTTCATGCGGTGAGTGACGGCAGAATTCGTTCGTATAAGGAGATGAGAAACGCCCCGCTGACACCTCACAAAGCGACAATTCTGGCCGGGGGCCTTTGCGTGTCTGAACCGTTCTTCGCATATTTTCCCCATCTATTGTGTTCTCAGGGTAGCACATCGGGTCGGCAGGTGTTATCAGCTGGCTGCTCGCGTGTGATTGGTCAAGGCAGACGTCGAGTTCCTCGCTAAATGCGTTTGCAGCCACACTGTGCTGAGACAAGTCCATTTGAGCATGTAATGAATCATATGCATAGTAAATTTGGCGTTGATGTTTTTGGTAATGCTTACGGTAATGCGTACATCACCCGCTTGAGCGCGAGAAAATCGGGGTAAAACGCGGGTCGGTACCGTCAGGCTGCCATGACTCTGAAGGAACGAGAGGCTGAAACCAGGGCTGTGTGGCCTGAGCTTTGTAAGCCATGCAATACCCAGAAAGTGAGACCTACTAATCAATTACTGGTGACAATAGACAAAAAGGGCATTTCCAACCAAGAGGCTATGGAACGGCTCATGGAAATGGTGGGATCTGTTTTGAGGAACTGTCTGGTAATCACATCACTGTGGCTAAATTGGTAGCTCAATAGAGAACCTGAGTCGAGAAAGACAGTATTACTAAAGTATCCAGTGAAGATGGCTGTTGTGATTGGCCTGACACTCGCAGACTATTGGAGTGCTTTCGTTATCAAGCATGCTTCCCTAGACTACAACAAACCCTTAGAACCCGCTCAACGTAACAGAATCGCCAGTTTTCCCACTCATTGATAGCGATTCCCTTTATTTATATAAGTTTTTTAATCAGTCAATATCATCCAGACAGGTAGATAGATCAAAGCAACGCAGCAGATAACACACAGTAGATAACGCAGCAAGGCACTATGCCCCGTACCCAAAGTCCCAATAAGTTAAACACAGCAACGTTTCCCAACAGATGGTAACCTTAAGTTATAAAACGCAATATATCTCAAAAGTAAGGCTAATAAGTAAAATAATGGCAATATTCTAGGCACCACGCGAAGTCTCAAGGGAAGATTAGGGCTTATTAAGGGCTTGCCGTGCCAATTAATTAACAAAACGCTTTACCTTCTCTTTCTATCTCGAATTTGGCAGTTCAATCGACCATGCCTAAAGGAGCAACTACTGATATTTTCACTGGTAGACAAGACCCGACTGTTGATCTGGAAAGCACAAAGCCCGAGTTAGCTTCAATACGAAATGCGAATAACACAGACAGCATCGGCATCGTAGATAATGTTGGCAGGACGCGAGATGTCGAAGAGCTAACCAAAATAAATAGATGAACGGTAACAGTATACCAGTGCTGTGAGACAAGTGGCTCTCCCCCTAAAATAATGCCCAAACGCGATTAGACATTTCCTGCACTCATGAGCAGGACTGACAATATTCGGTCTGTATATTCAGATGGTCTTTCCGCGGCAGTCTCCAACGGCAATGTCGATCTTAACAACTCGGTCATTAACGGCAAGATAAACGACAGCACTGCCTTCAGCTTCACGGACGCAATACTTGTTGTTACTAGAGATCCTGTGTCTCTAGTTGGTGGTAAAATAGCGCTTGTAAGGCTGATACTTAATGAGAAGGCATCGCTATTTTGACAATTAAGGTCGTTCTAACTACTTTTAGTTTTACTCTATAGCAGCACCAACATCACACACTGGCACAGTAAAGACTCCCTCCTAGACCGCATCGTTGGATCCTGGGTTCGCGCAAGCATTGGTAATATCATATTTAGCTCAGGACTTGGCCCTATCCGAGTTGTAGTCGTAGCGGGGGACATTGTACGCGTCGAGCGAAGACTCAACAATGTTCTGGACGGTGCCACCATGATTAAGATCATCTAGGTGCAGTAGGTCAGCTTCTTAGGCTAGAGCTTGTCTGTCGGAAGCAGGTAGTTCATCGACCGAGCGGCACAGGGGCCATAGTTGACAACCGCATGGAGCTCTCCTGGTTGGGTGATGATGGCCTCCCCACATCCAACAACCTCAATACGGAAATCAATACCCTCCTTCTCAAGCCTGGAGGGAGCAAGAAGAAGGCACTGATGGCCGAGTCCCTGGTTGCATTTACTCAATGTCCAATTCCTCTCGGCGAAGTCATAGAACTTGGCTGTATGATGCATTGCGATGAGGAGCCACAGCTTGTACCCGGCCTCGAAATACACTTCATTGTAGGACCGGAAGCCATTGTACTCTGGGCTCGCGGTTGTGTCCATGGTAGTCATATCTTTGCAGTGGATCCGGTTTCCAGAAAGGCTGGCGCCGATGTGGTGATACTCGGTGTGCAGGTCGATGAGATCTGTGTCTTTTAAGAGACTGGGCCCTAGGTTGAGGGGGTTGTCTAAAGAGATGTTTGCATGGCCGACAAGGTACGGAATATTGCCTTCTGGCGGCTTCTGGACAACCTCCTCAAAAATGCCCTTCGCCTGTTCGATAGTTGGCCTCTCTACTTCCTCGGTAAAAGCTGCCCAGTCGAAGTCGGGTTTGCGTGTCGAGATGTAGACTCTGGCGTACCCTTTGTCTACTGGACCAGCTCATATCGAATCGCTGTATATTCCCATGTTCTATTGTCCGCCTCAATACTAGCTTGCAACTCGGCTAGGTTGATGTTGACTGGAGGATCTGGAAACAGATTGACGATGGCTGTGCGCGCAGCGATTTTCCCAAGCGCTGGAACGAGACTCTCCCCCATGTCCTTGCCCCTTCCTCTGTGCTCCTTGCTATGTCGCTTAGTGAACAGGGTAGTTTTGACCTTGGTTCATAACGCTGTTGAGCATACTTCACAAGCCATGATAACAAACACTAGGCAAGTTAGTGAATGGTGTAATAAGGCAGCAGTCATATCATAGGTATAAAGAGATAGGCTTAACTCATCTCTTATCAATGAAACTCAACCTTCTTCCTATCTCTTTCCGTCACCCTAAGTAGCCACTACGCGATTATACTACAACATGGTTGCCATACCTACTCATTGAGTTACCCGGTTAACCTGTGCCTTACAGTCTAAAGAGGGAAGTTCGGGCACAAGGACATTTCACTACGTGTGAGACATTAGCATTAGGACTCCTAAACGCCCATTAGGCATTATAGAAGAAGGACTACTAAACAATGCTTCACTGTAGAGTGGAAGGGGATGAGTCGATTGTGATCTCTTGAGTCGGGGAAGGAGGACTCCCAAGGATTTCGCTGGAAACCTCATTGAGACCAACAGTCTTAGCAACTCGCTGCCACTGATTGCTTGATAAAAGATTGCAGCAGTTGAAGGAAATATAGGGCTAGGTTACAAGCGCATGATTACAATCGCCCACGATTAATATACGCACTGTGAAGCTCAAGGCTGATAAGTCTGGTATATGTTTATGAATGCCTTTACAATATCAGGTTTCATAAAGATATCGCGCCTAGGTCAGCTATCGAGCCTAGGTCTGCTGCCAAGCCTCCGGACTCCATTAGACCAAAACATATCGTCGAGAATGAGGATGGCGAAACCGCATTGGAAAGATGCATTAGATGCCCGGCAACGATACGCAGCCATGCACTGCTAACGAGGACGTCAAACAATCCACGTTAAATACGTCAACAAGAGAATTGGTTCGACCTCAGACTCACTCTATACTACGACCTAGACGGGAGTTGGTAACGGCATGAGTGCGATGGTCGTGAGGGCATCAGCAAATATGGCTAGAAGAAGCCTTGTAGTCAGTTCATCCACAGAAGTAGCGAGAAGATGCGGCTGTTCAATTCGTCGTAGACCCTCGACTCGTTGGCTCCATGGAGTATGCTGTTCGTGATGCTATGGGATTTTAAACTTGTTGTAGAGGTATTAACCACTATATCTAAGGGGATGCCCAAGCCTAGTGACAGTAGTGCCCAGGAACAAGGACTTCCTTCCTGGGTAAGAGTGGTATTATCTCCAGCTTGGTGGGTTGCCTGATGTCCATTCGCATCGACTTTGGTGGAGCCTCTACCGTGTATCAAATTATATTCCGAGCTGGCCTTTCGCTTATCAACTGCCAAAGGCTTCTGAAACAACACTGTAAATATCACCGAGCTGATAGCAAGAGTGTTTCTCTGATAGAAAAGTTAGAGGGGCATATTAAAGGCTTCTAGGCGTTGCGTAGAGGATAAGATATGCTGAAAAGGATTGAGAGATATAACGCTTCTGAGCATCTTAGTTAGACTACTGGCGAGTCCTTTTTTCCGCAAGGTCACTTATTTGCTCTCGATAAACAGGGTAGTACCTAGCACATACATTCAAGTTGGCAGCAATCTTGCGAAAGGCCGTTCAGTAGAGCCCGCTCGAGTAGCTCATCTGAGTCTCAAGTATTACGGCCATATTGATCTTTGAACCATTCAAAAGGGCGTATGAGTGAAGAACGAAGGCCTTGAAAGGGATTAAGTGAAGTATAGTAAAGGAATTCAAACTAAATATTAAGTTTGAAAGTAGAAGGCAATACAGCCTTCTCATGGAGAAGATTAACGAACCCCGGACAGACATTCCGGGTAGTGCCACTCTCCTATCAACTAAGCGAGGCAAGACTCTCTAAGACCCCTCAGTCAGTACTTTTGGGTTCATAACTCCATACACTCGACTAGAGCTAGAGCGTGATGATTTTACACACCCATACATTCATGGAAGAGGGCCTCAGGCTCCTAACACGGTCGCCTTTAATGACAGTCATAGAAGCTAGGGATGCTAATGTTAAAATGTTAGTAAACGGCAGTATCGATGAGGATTGCAGCCAGACCTGTATTTAGCAAATCGAGCTAGATACACCATTCTCCTCCCTCTTCTAGCTAAGCACTGTCTACGCGACTGGCAAAGTCTGTGATGGGCTTGTCACGGTCTTAATTGCGATATCAATATTGAGAACCTTCATTCACAAGAGTGTCTAGTCTAGGACAAGAGTATTAATTCTGATGTTATACTCATCATTCATGCTATCTATGTCCTTACTCGGCCATCCTTTCTGCGTGCAACCACTACGAGCGAGGTCATTTCCCGTCATCTTCGAGATCAGAGTAGGTCGCGCTGCGCCGCTGGCGCTTCAACGGCGTAGATCCATCAATGCCTTCAGTTCGATTGTGCTTTCTGGTGTTCTGGCGTGGAGCGAAGGTGATATTGAGTTCGGTATCAAGTGAAGGGAGCATCTGGCCTAAGGGTGTTGATGGAAGCTCAATATTGGACTGTTGTTCGTTGTTGAGCCTGATGCTTTGAGTGGGAGTTGACGGCGCGTCATGACTGTTTTTATGCGAGAGATTGAACGGAAGTGGATGAATGTCGGATGGCGTCAAATCAACCTTGTGCTGATACTTGTGTGATGT
Source organism: Neonectria faginata (assembly GCA_030864175.1). Lineage (NCBI taxonomy): Eukaryota > Fungi > Ascomycota > Sordariomycetes > Hypocreales > Nectriaceae > Neonectria > Neonectria faginata. The sequence goes on along the minus strand of JAULBG010000004.1, from coordinate 2,047,028 downwards.
GGGCGATGACGGAGTGAATAGGCCATTTCGAGTAGATCGTGGCAATGGTGAAGGTTGAATATCGGTATCAGAGTCGTTGACTATTTCGGGAGGCATTGTCGCCAGAACTCGACATCGGATTTCATTCACGACGCTCTGGATCTTGTTGGCCAAAGTACTCTCAGGCGGAAGGATGAACAGGGTCTGCTCCAGCGTTGCATGGCATAAGTTGAGCTGGCTCAGCATTCTCGCAGTCTGCTCGGGGCGTGGAAGTCGAGCAAAGGCTGTGCGGGCTTCGGTCCTTAGTGATGGACGGTAGTAAGGGACCGATGAATTCATCATACTTGGGCGATTGATCAGGACAGATGCGGAGTGAAGAAGTTCAGATTGCGGGCCATGACATGATTGGCAACTTTTGAGAAAATTACTAAGAAAAACAAGCCCTTCTACCCTAAACTAGCAAGCAGTCATCTTGGTGCCTGGAGTTGCTGAATGCCAAGGTTAATAACCAAGAGATCTTGCAGATCCATATTATCTACTTTTGAGCAAAAGATTGTGGATGTATCTCGCCCTTTGTCCGACTCTAATGGCCGGGATTGCGGCCGGTTACAGTCCGAGTTATATTTTATTCAGATACATCTGTACAGTCTCTTCTATTTGAAATGTGCCAGACAACTATTTAAGCCCCTGCACCACAAGGATGCCATCTTAATTAATTGTGCAGCATTTATTGCCCATTATCTGAGGGAACCTTGGATTCAGTTTGCCCTATGGCTATTGGTCTGGCAGTGTGATTCTCACCGCTACTTTGGTGACGTGGCGCGACCGTGTTCATGTTGGGTGGTTGGGTGGCTAATGTGACACGTCAAGCAAGAGTGGGCAATTTCACAAGTCGAGTTAGAGAAGCGATATGATTGATTACCCACATCTTCCATCAAAGAACTCACATAAGCACCTCAACAAAAAAGGCAGGGTTTACCCCTGTTCTTTGACCTAATCCTTCCACCGTGATTCTGACAGGCGTGGCCCACTGCTGAAAATTTGATCATGATTCTCAAGGCGAGGTGTTAGTTGATGTCTGAACGGACGCCTACGACCGAGTCTGTTGCACATTCTGCTCGATTGTCTGTCTGTGATGGAGCAGCATTTCTTGTTCATTAATCACAGCTAGCCTTTTGTTTCGCTTTGGATAGCACGGTTGTTACCTGTGAGGTTGGCTATTTTATCACCGAGCCTAGATGTGTCGGCTCCTAATATGGTTATCTTCTAGGGAGAAGAAGCTGCATCGGTCAGATATAATGCCCAGTGTGCCCAGGACGAAAGCCTCAAGTTCTCATCTGCATTGCCCTAAATATCGTTCAAGTTCATGAAGAAAATCCTGTGTCTGGAAGCTGATCGACTGCCGTGGGAGCAATCTCAAGCCCATTAGGGTAAAGCTATCGGAGTAAGTTGGTAGTGAGACAAGAATGAGGAATTCATATAATATTAGACTATGTTTGTACAGGCTACTAGTATTTGCTTACCTAATAACAATTAGCCAGATTGATATTCCATCTCACATTCTCAAACTCGTAAATGTAGCCGTAGGTCAATCTTACTCTAACTCTACCGTATGTACTAAGACAGAATATCAAGATACACAACCCCTCCTCACTCTCAAGTGCTATCGTGCCGAGGCCTGGGACGAGCAGCCATTGATCCAGTAAAATGGACCAGATTCCCTTCTCTGCCTTCTCTCTCATCGATACTCTCATAACCACCCTGCACTAAAACAGGGGCCTGTTCGAGGACCTTTGCGAAGAAATCCCGCGCCACATCGTTACCCTCTTCCCAATGGAACACAACGCCCTCCAACATCTCATCGCCCGCCTCCTTCCCAGGCGCCATGACGGGATGCAGCTGATGTCGCTTCCGTTGCCGCGGCAAGTCCCACCACGAGTCCATCACAGCGTTGAACAGCTCGGTGCCGTATCCCTGTCGCCAATACGCAGGCTTGATGAAAAACTCGGCTTCGGGCCATCCAGACGTCGACGTGAACATGTGCAGGCAATCGGGCATGCCGCCCTCACCGATGAGCTCATTCGTTGACTGGAGAAAGGCGCCAAAGTACCAATTGCTGTCCGTATCTTGTGTCAGGTAATCGATGACTCGCTTCGTCTCCTCTTTGTCCTTGTCTGGCCGGCCGCGGACCTTGGAATGTAGTTGCAGCTCCGGCAGGCGGCGTAGTTCGTGGAAGGCATCCAAGTCGGCTTCGGTCAGTGGACGGACCACGAGACGCTGTGTCTTGATCGTTGGTCGCTCTGATATGCTGGGTAGCGGTTGTTCGGGCAGAGTGACGGAATAGCTGAACCACGGCGTCATGCCTTGGTTCTGGAACTCGTCGACGTTGAGGAAGACTTCGAGCGGGGGGAGAGACTCCTTCAGGGATGTCATTGTGTCCATGCCGAATGCAGCTTCTTGACAGATAGAGTTGCTGAGTGAGGAGAAGCTAGTCGGGTTCCGCACGTTCACGACACTTGCTCCAAGTCGTACATATAGTACCACCGGGTCAATGCTAGAATGAAGAGAAGTGTGAAAATAAATGGAAATACGGTGAGGTGCGCTCAGACATCCTGAAACGAGGGGCTAAAAGTGGTACGTTGGTTCCTCGGCAGGTAAGCTGAATTAGGACAGACAATCCGATGATCCCTACCCTAAGCAACATAGCCCCCGAGACTACCCAACCAAGTTATCACAACCATACAGCTGTCAACGCTGCCATGCAGAACGCTGACCCACAAGAGCCTCCTATCATAGCGCGACGAGATACCCTGATTCCTAAGCGAACTATAAAAGAGGATATCAACTCCACAGCGAAAAGGCCTAAGAACCCTGCACCACAACCAGCCGTTTAAATATAGAACAGAACGCAAAAATGACCCAGTGTCCAGGTGCTCAAATAAGACATGCAGCAGAGTAGCGAACCTAAAGCCAAATCACATAAGTACCCAAACACAGTTCAGGTCCAAGATCTGAACAGAAAAGTAATCTTCACAGTTGCCTAGAGCTACCAACTACAAGGAACTATTCCAAAATAGGAATACCATCAAGTACATTAATTTTCATTTCAAAAATAAATTGTACAGTCTCAAATATAGGCCTACCTTTAAAGAAGAGGTGATGCATGTAGTAGCTAAACCTCTGCGTGGAAAGGCACGCAATGGAATACTGAGGGACCACTCACCATTAACCATTTTGGATCTTAGGTGCTCAACCGTAAATGCAGTAAGGACCTTCCAGAGAAAACAACGCTTGTTTGATAGTCTTTTCAGGTCTATATGTTCCCTGCTATGTGAGTGAGTGCTAATCGTCGGGCCGTATAGCATTAGTGGTAATTAGTAGATAGAGGCAAACTTGCCGGAACGGTCGTCGGGGAGAGCATGTGGGACGCCGGGATTGCTACAGATTTGGATGCCACTAGAGGCTCCTTTGTCTCTTAGTATCTTAAGTAACAGCAAAGCCGGAGAGGCTTCGATGCCTTATAGATGTTCCTTAATTATTTCAACGTCAATGTATACAAAGAGCATAACCAGGATGGCGTTCAACATAAAGAAAACTTCATCGATGTCCACAACTATAGACCGTTTAAAGGCGTTGCAAACTCAACGTCACAAATCGAGCACGCGCTTTTACTGCAGACTGGCTGCCAACGGCGCTTATTGTAACAGGACACAAGACTGTATTGCCTAATACCTTCTCTCCCCCACAGCTAGAGTATCCTTAGTACCAACTAGTTTCAATACTTCATTAGAACGCTGAAAGATTCTACTAGCTTCAAAATGACAGAGTGAGAAGTTATTGGCCATGGTCCAGCTATTGCTGGCAGTGGTCCGCATCAGGGGAATGAAGATAATCTAAACGCTGTTCGTACTAAGCTCGACGCGGCGTGGGATCATGCCTTCAAAATTAACGACTTATCTGAGTGACAATCCTTGTAAAGAGATCTTTCACGTAATTCTGAAAATAACTATGAGTCTAGTACGAGACGAGCAGGGCGGAATACCGACGTAATAGCGTTGGGTTTACGCCATTGTAAATATCCTTCGCGAAAAAGTTCAGAAAATTAATTGAGACATTACTACATTTAGAGAGATTTCAGAACTCCACCCATAGTTGCTGAGTCCTATCAGATAAGTGAATGGCAGGATCTGAGTCTTTTTTTCAGACCGAACCGCCCCACCTGGCTCAAAATGCAGTAAGTGAGAAAATATTTCCATAACATCCCTACAGCGATTGCTAATGACGCCAGCGAACATACTAGAGAAAAGGGGGATGATTTGTCTTGGAACAATGAAGCCGTCAGCATTCTTGAGCGACTAAAAGTGTTAACGCGTTAACGCAGCGAAGAGGTCAGTACCGTGTGAACAGGTCTTTCAGGGTTGAAACGCCCTTATTAAGCATGTTAATGTTTAATCACTGGAGGTAACGACTATATTGCTCGATTTAGGAGCATGACTGGACTCGAAAGATAACCTGCGAGTCATTGTGGTTGCCTGCGTATATAATAAAAAGCATGGAGGGAAGTCGAGTGATTATAGGGTAGTTGTGGGTTTTCTAAGGATTAAAAATCTTAGATGCAACAAGGGCTTGATTGAGGAAAACAACGCTGGTATCCCGGAAATATTTAAACATTGGTATGGACAGCTCGCTGATGAGGTCACTGCTTGCAGTAGTCAGTCAACCCTCTATAAGTTGGATAGTTCAACGACTAAGACAGCCAGAGTACTGAGGTGATTCATGATTTCAGAAACTTAGGGCAAATATCGCAGACACTGCATTGCCAAGCCAGTCTGAAGCCAGTAGGATAATACAGGTATTCCTATCCTGTTTGGCTATAATTGCTCGGTCGGTGGTGCGAGTATTGTGTAGGTATTATAGAAGTCGTAGAGAATTGCCGTGTTCGCCTAAGATGGTACTCTGACCCTCTCTTCCTACTGAATACCTAACTCTCATACTTTCTAGGACTTCTAGACACTAGAGCTCTCACAGATCCCCCACCACCAAACTCAGTGCCCTAGCTTGCCGCTTTGTCCTAGGATTGGGCGTTGGCGTTAGCAGTCGCCGAGGGAGAAAGCCTTTGCGCGCTGATCCCCAGCATATTCCCACCCCATTCCATGAGAGAGCAGCAGTCGCTTTGGGCAGTAGAAGAGGCTTAGCGATTAAGTCTCGCTAGCTTGGGTGAGACACACGACTCAAGCTGGCCCGCGCTTCAGATGAGTAATCCTACATTCAGGGTTCATGCTTAGGCTTAATCCTATATGCAATGCTATGAGAACACAATATTCTCTTCTACCGAATGGGCGAGAGTTGGCCACCCTCCCATTCGACTATATCTGCAGTATGATAGATTGCTTTCCAGCTATTGCGTTGAGAATGCAGAGGACACCGGCGGCGACTGACGGGCAAATAGGTCAAACAGGAGGACATGGTGACCACAGGTAATGAGGCTCTGAGCTAGGGTTATAGTTGAACCCGAGATGCCATGGATGAGGACTCTAAGGCCGGATTCTAGCCCCACTTATAGACACAGATCAAGCCGTACTATACTTTATTTTGCCATTGGACGATTAGGCAGGGTTCTCACCAGTGGAGAGTCAAGCGAGGAGGGGAGAGGAAACTTGTAGGCGTGTTGACGTCCCAACGGCAGGGAAGGCTTGGGGGCAGTAGTACAGCTTCCAGACTTCCTCAGAGGAAAGCAAAGGAGCTATGGTCTTGAGGGATGAAGGGATCAGTGGGTAGCTGTGACAGGAGCGGGTTGGAGTGAGAATATCCAAGTACTTGCTGAACCAATGCGGGCACTTCAACGCAGTGTCTCAACGTGATGGACGAACCTGAGAGGAGACACTCACTGAATAAAGCATTAATATTCAGATTTAGTTTCTTTAAATTGGTTACATTCAGCCCTGGCTTGGTATTGTCAGACTGCATCAGCTATTCTCATTCATTTGTATAGAGCGTTTTCCGTCTAAGTTTGGCCGTTTTCGGTCGCGGGTTTATCATCTTAGCTCTGGCTTGCCTTATCCCGACTGTTCAGATGGGTGTACATAGGTTAAAGTTAGCTTCAGCCCTAAACAATATCTTTTGTTGTCGAACCTATCGATCTCGATCGGGCAGATGGCGAAGACGAACCTACAGGGCCCTCGAGATCCGATTCATTAAAGGCCTATTTACTGGGAAAAAGCTGAAGGGAGCTACTAGATCTGTCGTGATCCTGGGAGCAGTTAAGTGATTGACTGACTGTATCCACGCAAAGTAGATCGACGCTTCTTTCGTTTCCAAGCTATGTTTACTTCACAAGCTCAACTCAGGCTCTCGATATGATCAATCCCCTTGTGTTATAACTTATATTAGCCTATATACTCTTATACCCATTGTGGACGAGTAGATAGTATTGCAACAGCGGTTCTTGCCCAAACCGACTTCGTGCGATGAGTCCGTCATGTTCGATACCGGGAAGGCATCAACTCGCCGCTATGGCACAGCCAAGAGCATTAGCCGCCAAAGTCTTTATAGGCGTTATATTCGCCATCCTTGCTATTTTTCTGGTCGGTCTTTCTTACCTCTCTGGCACTACGTTTTGAGTGAACAATCGAGTTTCCATGTTGGATGCTCTTGTCAACTGCGAGTCGGGGAGTCGGACATCAAAAACACGCAAACAGGTAATTCCTGTCCCTCTAGTTTCGCCCGTCTGCTAACTATCCAGACTCATCAGGCATGGAGCATAGCATTGCAGGGTCAGGTAACAGGGAGACATCTGCATCCACTAAGGTAAACTGGCGGTTGAGGCCTTTATCCTTGAAGATAGCAAAACGTACCTCTACAATGGCGCAATGTCCAACTGCGGCATCTGGCTATCTAACCCTCAACTTTTAAGCCCTCATCAGCGCAACTGGGCTGATCTGGGATGAGGCCCATGTTCCGTGCCCCTCCGTAAGAGTGACCACCTGCCCTTTCTGCCGGATCAATGCAACGGCCGTATCGTCACTGCTCGTATTCATGTATAGTTTTGGCGACATTGTTGATCGTTACCTTTCAGGGGGAAACTACCGGGGTAGTTGTGCAAGTGCAAGGTTAATAATACGAAGGCCAAGGCACTACGCGAGGATGTCACACCGAGTTAGGCAGGTCGGATGATAGCAATGTGACGATGGCAAGTGTATCTTTTTTCAAGTTCAGAACACATTTACCATATTATCCAAATTGGAAAAGATAAATACCCCTTTCAAGCCGAGCACTAGTCATTTGGCAAACGCCATTATGGAACTAAGTGCAGCGCCATCATGAAGTTCGACGCTCTGGTTAAAGTGACGCTCTTTTTGTCGTCAGTAAGCCCGTCTTTCGTCCTCGGTTACTGCGGAACCAATACCAGCCACGTGCCACCTGAACAAGATATCAGTGCACTTACAGCCGCAGAGAGGGCCGAGACCCATCTTATCGACGTCTTCTTTCACGTTGCTAGTACCCATGCAAACCAAGACCTGATTACCGACAACACGCTGGATACACAGGTCAGTATACAACCAGATCAGTCTTGGGATAGCTCACTCAAGTATCTGTAGTTTAGCACCCTCCGCAGCGCCTTTCTCCCACATGGTTTCGATTTCAAGCTCGTCAACACTTCCCGCACCGTCGATGATACGATTGGCAAGGGCTTCTACGTCGAAGGCGGCGGGATAGACGACTGGGACGCGTATGTCGCATTCTTCAGAGCGAATCGACGAGGTTCTTATGATTCGCTCAATGTGTATTTCTTCAGCGACCTAATCCCAGGCCTGGGCGGATCGTGCAACTTGCCGTCACCTACATCATCGAATCCTGACTATGACAACTTTTGGACCGACGGCTGTATTCTCAACGCAAACACCATGCCTGGTATGCCCGCTACGGGACAGGACAGCACCGATGAGCCTCGAAGAGGGCATGTGGCTATTCATGAAGTTGGCCACTGGTTTGGCCTCTTGCACACATTTCACGGACGCCTATGTGATTCCATCAACGATCAGGTCAACGATACGCCAGCACAGTCTGGTGGCTCAGGGGGATGTCCCGTCGGAAGAGATTCATGCCCTGACTTGCCTGGAATAGACCCTATTCATAATTTTATGGATTATTCTGATGATACTTGGTTAGTACTCTTCTTTGCTACACATGTCATTCCAGGCTAATCATCAAGTAGCACAAATGAGTTTACGCCGGGTCAAGCCGAAAGAATGCAGCTTCATTTTACGCTATACCGAAAGGATAGTTAAAGTTATGTAGTAATGGTGCTATTTAGAGGGCGGATAGATAGCTGAGCTGAAGTTCAGTTACTGAGTGAAAGGCTGTAAAAAGTGGCGATCTGTGCTATGCCATATGTCGCTTGAGTTATGTCTGATGATTCATATGATTGCTTTTCAAATAAGTAGAAAACATGAAGTCAGGTCCAAGCAAAACATTCCTTATCGCCAGTCCGTTTAGAGATCAACATAGAACGGTACATTAGGTCACAATGAGGATGAAGTAAGGGGGGCTAGTCGTGAGCACTATAGCAGAACTACATATAAGCCATGCGGGCAAACAATTAGTTAAGGAAGATAGTTGAGTGTCCAATCGTATACAGTTGGGTTTCTTTGGCATCTTGAGCTGACAATTGCGTTCGACTTGTATGGAAAATTGCAGTCACACCTTGACCGGAAGCACAGTTTAATACCCCAGCGAGTGCAAAGATACCGGATGCTGCAAGTTGCTAGAGGAGGACGCTACTGGTGGTGAGTATGCTTGACTATATTCAGAGATGATGAAGACTAGAACCGCTAAAAGAAGGACGCCAAGCCAAAGGCGCCAGGCCAAAAACGTCAGACTGAAAACTGGACTTTCAGAATAGGGATGCCAGACTGTAAACCCACTGCTAGAGATGAAAGATTTCGGTGGCCAGACGTTTTGACATATACGACGGTCCTCGACAGTCGCAGTAACGGCCCTGCGCATAGGTTAACAAAATAGCAGAAGCTGGCACGATGGCAACTACCTGTCCAAGGCCCCGGTGGTTCTCAGAATTCCCTCTCGTCTCGAAAATAAGGAAGAGCTGCGGGAAATTGTATGATTGGTGCCGATTGTGTGATCTAAATGGACTCTTCCATCCCAACTAAAGTTAGATCACATGGTGGACAATTTTCACACCAAGATGTATCCAGCTTCTCACCAGATGGCCTGTTAGTGAAGTAACCACCAACTATTGCACCACATGGGGACCTATACAGTTGAAAATCAGAATCATCCGATCTATTGATGGACGTGGTCGGTTTTTCCACCGGCCATCAAAGCAATAACCAGACTCACTATCATTCCAGTGTCTTAGCTTTATACCGTAAGGAATAGCAACAGTGATGCAAAGACCGATGAAGGCTACAAAATATAAGTTGCTAACCAGGCCTCGGACTGAGGTCCGGCTAGAAATACTTATGAAGCTCGCGCAAATAGTGATTCTATTTGCTATAAATAGCTTTTGTTACTTTAATTGAGGCTTTAACCTTCAGCGTACTCAATCTAGGAAATTCACTATGCTAAAAACTATACAAAATGGTAGAGTGTTAGTGATTAATGCTGTATTAGTTTTGCAACAAGCAGCCTTAGATCTATCAACAATTAGTTCGTTACCTCGTGGCAAACAATTGAGTGAGTAGATTTGAATGCGTACCGCTGGGGATTTGAACTTCGCTTAGCTTTTTGAGGATCTTGTCTATGGCTTTCTTAGTTTCTGGAATCTGTTTTACCTAACAAGGCTTATGAGACGTCAGCTATCCCCTATCGAAACTCCATAGGAATGTAGACCAGACAGACAGGACTAGGGGTAGGCCAGATCCCTCACCGCTAAGCCATTCCACATCTACAACGACAAATTCTACAACGTTATTGGACCCGACCCTAGTTCACACTTGTAGTAACATCTTAACTAACCCAGTCTTCATGAAGCAGTTGCATGGTAAGACAAGCGGTCCTTACTGGCCTTTTCTGGGCAACAACACTCACTTAAGTCCTTCATGCTTCCTCGTCTGTATAGCTATATCATCCATAGCTTTGACTGTCATCTTGGTGATGTCACGTAATGGTGGACGCATGCGATGTGTCATGGCTGCATACATGAAATATGGATGGTATCTGCTATGACTTTGAGACTGTCTTATCATTGGTCCTATCTGTCTACATTATCTCAGTTCCACATTTACTAAATCTAGGAACAGTTCTAGAAAAGAAGAGTCGAGCAGCTGGAGACGTAGTCGACCCATTATTGCACTGTGGTATTGATTTTATCAACAGGCTACCTGCGCCAGTGAGAATGTTGTGGTTGTTCATCATTAGTCTAATAATTGGAACAAGAGGGGTCTACAAGCCCCCGCATCAGTCCACTCCTCGATACTTACATCGGGGAATGCAGTCATCTTCGCCCAGCAGCTATTAACTTATTTCCTCTTTCCCTTCAATACGAGCAACCATGGCACCGAGTCGGAATGAACCCATTGATGCGAACCAAGTCATTATCGAAAGCCCACCAGAAGGGATCACGATAATCGCCCTGAATCGACAGCACAGACGCAACGCAGTAGACGGCCCTACAGCGCAGAAACTCTATTCAGCCTTCATTGCCTTCGAAGACAATGCTACACAAAAGGTCTGCGTAGTTTACGGCATGCACGGCAGCTTCTGCGCAGGTTGCGATCTTCAGGACTTCGCAAAGCTCGCCAACCGCGATGAACAATACAGCGGGCCAAACATTGCGCAACGCGTGGACAGGCGTAACTGTGATCCCTGCGGGCCAACAAGGCTGTTGATCCGCAAACCTGTCATCTGCGCCGTATCGGGATATGCAGTGGCTGGTGGCCTTGAGCTTAGTTTGTTTGGTGATATCCGAGTGGCCGAGGAGGATGCTGTTTTTGGCCTCTTCTCGAGGAGATTTGGCGTTCCCCATGATTGATTCTGGGTCCATCCTCCTTCAAGCAGTCGTCGGTCTTGGACGAGCACCAGACATTGTTCTCACCGGCCGTCCAGTGGACGCTCAGGAGGCTCTTTCCATGGGGCTCGCCAACCGTGTTGTACCCAAGGGAAAGGCGTTCGAAGAGGCCTGCGAGATTGCCAAGGTGCTGGTCAAGTTTCCTCAGGGACGGAAGGCAAAGTTATGATCGTGTTTCTGTAACCTAGAGTACCATTCTTGTTGAGATTGATCACATAGTAACCAGTCTGTTTGGTAATTCGAGCACATCTTCACAACCGGCTTGCATGAGTACAGGTGGAATATCGTCTGGAAGATAGTCGAATGGATTCATGGAGTACTTATGTCCCTTTCCTCAAGACAAGGCATCAATATCAGGAATCCAGACTAGGTAGCCAAAGTTTGAGTCTTTCCTAAGAAATAACCACCGTCGCCCCCGCCACTGCCTTCAAGAAACGTCGCATTTTAATGCGCCTAGCCACTGCCCATTGCAAGCCTGGCTCCGCGTTTGAGTGCATTTTGCACTTGTGCAGCAGCCTTTTCTGGCCCGCGGTGGGTGATGAGAGGTCCCGTAGTCGTGCCAACTTTGCGCCGTGCCCAACCACAACCTGTTTCGTTTTCTTTACAACCGACTGAACATTTTGCTCGTAGATTCCCTTCTGGACATACAGTCGATTTGCTGTGATATTTGCCTGTCCCGCATGCCTCCACTTCAAGGACGTGAATTGAGTGACGACTTGGTCCATATCCGCGTCTTCAAAGACAATAAACGGACAATTACCTCCCACCTCGAGCGAACACTTTTTGAGACTCCTGGCGCACAAGCTAGCAACGATTTTCCCAACACGTGTAGACCCAGTTAAAGTAACTTTCTGGACTAGAGGATGTGTTATACGAGCTTCCGAGAGGGAAGGCGTATTCTCAAGCGAAGTAGTGAGGGCGTTAGATACACCAGGAGGGAAGCATCCTTCGGTGGCCAGGTGTGAGAGCGCGAGATTCCCTTTTGGAGCCATGTACCCGGTAGCCATCATACGCCTGAGAGTCATGCTCCTAAGCCAAGACGGCTATCCAGTCCAAGGACAAAAGTGGTTCGGCGTTACAGCCCGAAGCGGTGTGAATGATATAGCCCTTAATGGTCAAGACTCAATCGTTTGTCGTTCTCTGCTGAACGCTGAACAATGCACTTGCTGGGAAAACCAGACCTGCCGCAATGAACTAATCTCGGTTTAATATCAGAGGGCTTATGTCTTGGAAATTGCCGAGCTACTCCATGTGTCCATATAGTCTAAAGGAACGGCAAACCCGTTGGGTCTCAAGCTTGATCCGTTGGAAAGACCTCACCTGTTAAAAACCTCCCCGCACTGTCTTATATTTGAGATACGGCAATTCTGCGTTCCAAAGATCTTTTTCAGTATGAGGATTACGGCCAACTTCAGTCCAGCCTGCTTTGCCGACCCAGTCGACTTGGTAGACCTCACTCCTTTCTGATTTGCTCTTGCGATGGCTTCACCACCCTCTTGCTCTCCGCCGGATATCCCTAGGACTGTTCTTAATTCATTCTCTACTCCCCATATCCTCCTTGTAACCCTCAACCTCCTCGAACAACTGAACGCCCTGCCTCGCTAAGTCCATCTGGACCTCGCCCAGCCCTGAGACTGGTACGACGCGGAGCCGTATCTACGCTGCGCCGTCATCACGGGCAACGGCAGGGTCTTTTGTACGGGTGTAGACCTTAAAGAGCGGCATGAGAAGTTCAATGACGGGGTAGCGACTGATGAAGTAAATGGGAAGAGTTGGGTAGGAAAAGGGTTTGGCGGATTCAGTAACCGTTGAGGCAAGAAGCCGATAATTTCAGCTGTTAACGGCCATTGCCTTGGCGGAGGCTTTGAGATGGTGCTAAACTCGGATTGGGTTGTGTTGGATTGAGACCCTGTACTACGAAACCTCTGATAGACTGATATCCTGACCTTAGTCAGAAGGGGTGTGAGAAAACCCCTATCCGACCGACCAGGGCCCAGCGGGGCCCAAGGAACAATCAACATCATCATCACGGCTTTGAACACTACTAATTTGATCGAATTGACCGTAACGGATCCAATAGGGTCTCAATCCAACACTATGTAAATACTAATGTTTTGATATCATGACCCTTAGTAGCACACACTTACTACAGCAGGGACTGAAAGTTAAAACAGTCAGAGCAAGCCGTTGCTTCCATAGAAGGGATAAGGTCATTGAGAAACGGGTCCCAAAGTCATCACAGCTATTACCTGAATACTTTTAAAAAGCAAGCTATTGGTCAGCTTGATTCTCGCTGTTTGACGACGCCAAGCCTGGCTGATCAGCCACAGCGGCTGTGCAGTCTCCCTGATTTGCCGAACCTGCATACCCAAGGCAGAAAGCGAAAATCAGTTCACTCATGAATGCTTGAGTACCTCAGGGCCCGAGCCGAAAATGCAATATTCATCATCTAGTATTTAACTCCCTGTGAGCCCGCTTGCTATTTACCTCAATAACCGCCTTCCACATTTACCAAACCAAAACATGGACAATATGGACCATCATCGCGCATCAACGGTAGGCTCGTTCACAACGTATCAACTGTACGACTCGCTCCCGGTTCCTTCAAGCTCTCAATGAATTCGTGTCCTTGCGATTGTCTATCATCTTTTTCGCTGGGAAAACCGCGACCTATTGTTCTCATGCTGACAAGGTTTGCGAAGAGCTTGACGATTTAGGCAATCCAGCACCACAGATGCAAGAAGTTGCTGAGGACAAATCATGCTTGGACTACTTCATCCAGATATGCAATAGGTTTGCGGGAAAGAGAGGGCTGCTTGTATCCAGCGGCGGTATGATCGGCTCCGGTCCGGTTTCCATGGCCGAGGGTGAACTGGTGGTACGCTCTCTTACATAAATGCATCGGACCAACCCTGGTCATCCCACAAGGCTCATTTGCTTTGTGCTGACATGTGGGGATGGCTTCAGCTGAGAGGCTGTGCCAAGCGGGTCGCACATACGGCGACCAATGACAGTATTCCGAAAACCCCTTTTTTGCAGTGAATTTACCAGGCAATCCGTCAATCCTTCGGCATAGCCACCCGAGGCCCGTTTCTCTGCCTGCTTGCCCGGCAGCACCAATGGGGTTGCGTCGTAGACAGCCGACATCCGCTTTAAAGGATGTGATCAGCCGGAACCAAACAAGGCTTTGTCCGCAATTCTCGTTTCTACACCCTCACCTCGCTCTTGGCACGCGTGGCTCGAGAATGAAATGTCGTGTATCGCCGAAGGCCATCCCGCCGCTGTAGGTTGTCTCTGTTTTCGTCCCTCGGTCCACCGACGAGCGCTAATTGTTGAACCAGAGGCTTGATCCTTGGGCTGTACACTCTTTCATCAAGATACTACACAAGTGCTGCCTACGGTATTCTACTCCCTCCAAGAACGAAGCCCCGCTAACCACCCTACCCAGAGCGACCGATTCACTTGACAATTCTCACTCTCATTTTAACAACTCTATTCCCCATAGTCTTGTCTTATTGTCATGTATCAATATCGAGATTCGGCATCTCCGATGACTTGCCAACCCACATGACAAGGACCACCACGAGGAAGAATGTGCATCTTTCGAGTGGTTGCGTCGACTTGGTTCGTTGCTGGCCTTTACCGCTCGTTTACATCATTGCCTGCGTTGCGCTGCGGGCATGGTCATTCTGGCTTACTGTCCGAACCACCCAGTGCGCTTACCCAGGAGTCGAGGTGAGTGTTTCATCATCATTCTCCATGAGCATAGAATATGGGTTGATCACTTCTGTTTGCTAGGCATTCCTACCCTTCTTCGTCATCCTCTGCGACGTTTCCGACCTCTCCGCCTTGCGATTTCCCTCGTCAAAGCTGCGAGACACAGCCAAAGTCCACAGCCTTCCCCTAACCTCGGAACATCGCGTGGCTTACGGCTTCGTGGCCCTTCTCTGGGGATTCACTGTCGTGTCAGCTCTGGGCTACTTCCGAATCACCACGGGGACCATCTGCCCCGCAGGCTGGGAATGGAAACTCCTGGTTGTAGGCGCACATATCGCCATCTGTCTCTTTGATGCTGTGGTTCTAGTGAGCATGTCCGATCTTCGCCGCTCCGAGTTGGAGAACAGCGGTGATTTGGCCGGCTTCTCGATTATCGTGCCCTTGATAGCGGCTCTTTGCATTTTTGTGACGTCTTTCTGGACACTTCTCCATGATTCGTGGTTGTTTTGGGCATTTTGCCCTTCCTTTCCTGACTTGAAAGATCTGGCCATCGACTCACTAGAGACTACTGTCGTTGTGGTTTGTGGCTTCTCCGTTTTACACTTCCTACATCCTACGACCATCGGTCTTCTTGTTAGTGGCTTGGGCCTCTTTGGGGGTTACCTCTTCCAACCTATTTCGGGACTACTTCTGCCCCCGGCATATGCGCATGAGACTCTGGGGGCAGCTTTCGCGGTAGCTGTGGTGCTGGGTGTCCTCTGCTGCTTCACTCTTCAGTACGCGGATGTCCCACAACGGCACATCGCCTCTCTTATGCATCGATGGCTTGTTGTCTTCTTCATAGCAGTCTGCATGTCGAGTGTACTCATTATCTCGTGGTCGACTGATGCCCACTCGGTCAAATCAGTACGCCAGGCCATCACTGGACTAGTAGCTGCTGCCGATGCCAAGGCTCAACGGTGGGCAAGTGAAGCCATGGCGAGCCGGACATTGGACGAAGCAGTTGCCGAGTACAAGCGTAGGTACGACTCACCACCACCACCTAATTTTGATGAATGGTACAACTTTGCTGTGGTCCGAAACTCCTCAGTCATCGATGATTTCGACCAGGTCCACCAAGATCTACTTCCCTTTTGGGGCATCGACCCAGCGGAGATACGCCGCAGGACCTCAGACCTCCTCTCTTATTCCAGCTTGGAGATGGATGGTCTACGGATTCGAAATGGCACTGTCGAACTATCGCCTTACGTTCCCGGGTCACATCGATGGATGATAGACTCGTTGAAGAGGATGGTCAGTCCATTTTCAAAATGGCTGCCAGACATGGACTTGGCCATCAACTTGGCCGACGAGTGTCGCATGGCCATTCCATTTGAAGAGATGGAAGGCAGCAAGATCAACGGTCGGAGAGTGAGGAGCAAAACCGTGCAGAACACAAACGACGTGAGTAAGGAAGAGAGAGATGGGTTTCAATGGCCAGACCCCTTCCCCAAACCGGCTTCAAGGGAACAAATACCCAAACAATTCGCAAAGTATGGATTTTGGCAACTGTATTACGATCTCACTGCACCATCATGCTCCCCTAATGACCCGGCGCGCCACAGACGATGGTGGGATAGGAGCACCGCGTGCGTGGAATGCATCGCGCCACACTCAACCTTCACTGAACATGGCGTACTTCTGGCTGACAGCGAGTTGGCCAACGACATGTGCCATCAACCTGATATGGCGTACCTCGACGGGTTTATCATGTCTCCATCGGGTGCCATGGTTGGCACTCGCTCATTATTCCCAATATTCAGCCAAGGCCGCATTGGCGGGTTCTCAGATATCTTGATACCCTCGCCTTGGAACTTTGATCACAAAAGTTCCTACGACGAGAAGCTCGACATAACGTGGGATGAAAAGGAAGACGGTCTTTTTTGGAGGGGCTCCGGCTCAGATGGTTATGCCGCTCACGGGTCATGGACGGGATTTCTGCGGGCTCGTTTCGTCCATGAAGCCTACGAGCACAAACCGGAAGAGTCAACCAACGACAGACTTCCTTCCGTCAACGTTTCTTTTGCGGGTGATGTGCACAAGTGCCACGAAGCCGATTGCGCGACCGAGTTGGACAGCTTTCAGACATGGGCCAACGCCATGAAAATTAATACAGCTAAGCGTAGCAACGCTACATTGCAGCACGGAAACAAACAGGGTTCTGGTGAGAAGAGAACAAACAGTGTTTTGTCGCAGGCTATGCCTTTGAGGGAGAATTGGCGTTTTCGACACCTCGTCGACATGGACGGGGCGGGCTTTAGTGGCCGGCTTCTGCCGTTTCTAGAAAGCAAAGCCTCATCTATCGAGCGGCCATCTTTCAGACTTGGTTCGATGAGAGGCTAAGTGCGTGGCATCACTACGTCCCTGTGGATGTTCGATTAGGGCCGGGTCTGTGGGCTGTGTTGGGCCATTTTTTCGAATTTACAGAAGGACCTAATAAGAGCATGGGGGGAGACAAGACTGGACGAAAGATTGCAGAACAGGGAAGGAAGTGGGCGAAAAAGGCTCTTAGGATGAAGACATGCAGATGTATATGTTCCGTCTGCTTATAGAATATGGGAGGCTAGTTAATCAAGACTGAGAGGCCGGTATTCTGAAGCTCAATATGCTTGTGTATTAGATTTTGCATTTTGTAAGAGCTCCTAATTTGTCAGTGTCAGCTTGTAAGGTTCGGCATAAAAGACCGCTATGTTGAAAGACCTTGATCTATGAACCAAGTCATCTTTAGTAGATAAGTGGTCTCTATCATCCAAGTTGCAAGTAAATGTCTCGCCACCTCAAGGAGCCATGGTAAGTCGCGCGAACTTCATACTAATAAACGGTCAAAAGTCATCTTCCTTCGCAAATGGATCATCTAAGACGAGACCTCCCTAGATTCCAGACAGCCATATCGATCCAGATTCGCATTCTTATGTTTTCCCACATTCCCCATACCAACAGCGGGATGGTCCACATACTATGGCAGTAGCAGGGCTCAGGGTTTCATCCTATAGATAAGTAACATCATCAGTCATATGCACAGCTAAAGCCAACATTCTCAGACGAAGTCTTTGCATTCCGTTAGGTGTAGTCGCGCAAAAGTGAACGACAATGCTCAGATTTTAGACTTAGCATATAGTATTGGTTGTTATAGACTTTGACAGGCCGCGAAGGAGATTTCAATCACGAGGGCGACATAGGATGGGCTGCCCACTGCGGGCCACCAATGACAAACTTCTTGAGACTTAACAAAAGAGCTTCTAGAATGAGTGTGGAGGATTCCTGTAAACGAGTGGGCAGGAATGTCAATATAGTCAGCTCTAAATAGAAGCAGATTAGAGTCCCCAGCATCTGAAAGGGGTGTATGACATAATTTATATCCTGTACTTGGATGATACATCCCGCTGGTAAACTGCGAGTGTATTATCTAGTAAAAAAAGTTGAAACAAGCTGCTGCACTTACCTTGATGTTGACAGTTTAGCTTTTAGTCTTGCGTCTTAGTCCGCGAGCCTTATACACTAATAGTACTAGAGTGTGACTGTCGTTCAGCACGCAAGCATTGATGATGATGATGAATTGGGCCTTCATAACGATGGCCGTCGAGTACTTTATCTAGTGCTAGCTAAGATAGCTCGAGCTGAGAGATTTACTAGACACTAGGGATCGTTCGGATCTCAAAGTCGACTAACAGGGCGAGTTTCTCCCGCATGGCCTTTTCCTCTCCGTATTCGTTCGGACCTAAGATGTAGGATTCAGTTACACTTAGGCTTCGTTAAGTCTGCTCTACTATTCACGTCAGATCCGAAAACCTCCCATGAAGTCCGTTATGTGCATGTCCCAACCCTGGCCAACATGTTGTTCCTGCAGTGCCTCATCTCTGCTGCACCAGCGAGACGGCATAGAAGTCGATCAATAGCCTACGCGCCGTAGAAATAGAGAAGAACAATAAAGGTAGCTTTCTTAACTCAGGAGTCGAGGTAGGCAATTACTTCACGTGAGGAGAGAGCTGCGTGAGGAGAGAGCTGACAATGCCATGTGTAGTGCTGACAGGGTGCACAGGCTATCATCAGTGCAAAAAGGCTAACCGCTCATTCTTGCCCCCGAATTGTCAAAGAAGTCCATCAAGAAATACTATGGAAACATTGTGCAGTATGTAGACATCCTTGTTAAGAGCCTCGGGCTGCGCTGTGGCAACGATTGGATGGACCTGAATAATTATTTCAAGATAGGACGGAAAGTCCACTCATCTAGCAAATACATATCTGATTCATTTCAACACAAAGATACTAGAGACTGCCCCCGATCCTATCTTCGACGATTGCAGTCAACCAGAGAGAGATTTAGAAAGGGGGGACCTAGTTGAAAATACTGACGAATAGTATCGAGACCAAGTTTATATGAACAATACCTCTGATCTTGTTTCCCAATATTCAACGAGAAAGCCAATACTAACATGACATTTAACTAAACAGGGCCCAGGCCTAGTACAACTGTAGGTGTCCGCTAGCATAACACGTATCATTCCCCGGATGAATTTGTCCCTGAAGGCTGGCTGCAGACTGCCAGAGACGAAAGCTCGCCGTTTTCTGGTTCAGGGGATTTTCAAACTGCTAGGACTTCCTATCTCCACAGTCACTACAGCGACTTGGTTCATCCAACTTGACTGCGACTACTAGACGACAGCGTACATACTGAAAATACGCCTTGAACTGCCGTGGCACGACCGTGAAACTGACCAAAGCTACACCAGTCCAAATTTCCATACCATTAATGATGCTGGTCGGGAATGTGAAATCTAAGCAGACTATTGCAGCTATGATAGAACCGCTGCACAACCAGACGATGAAAAGGCTGCAAACTTGGGTTCCGTAGGGATGACTGTGTTGGACTCGGCGTAGAAGCTTGCTAGCCTGCCGATAGCGATCCGCCGAAGGACCTCGAGGGCATTCATAAACCAAGTCTTTATGGTAGAACTTGGACCTATGGTGATACTTGAGACTAACAGATTGACTAATCTTCGAGCAACTAACGTACATGATAAGTGAGTGGGCCAAAAATCCCTCAATCTCTCATCTTTTCAATTGATCAATTAATTCTTAACCACCAAAGATATCTCGATCAAATAAAGAGGGAAATATCCTTCTTGCTCTTTAAGCCCTTCAAAATGACCTAAAATTAAGTATCTAAAGCGCCACAGAGATCTATAATATGCATTATAATACCTTACGTTACTGGCAGAAAGGCATACTATCTCAATATGATACTATCCCCAAATTATATAGGCTATCTAATCTAGAGGAATAGATTATTATTCAATTTATTCTCGACCTAAACTCATAAGGGTTTCCCCCGCAATTACATAATATTAAAGAAATGGCCAACTGACTACTTGCTAACCGCAATGCATCACCTATTAGCAAGCGCTAGGCTTCTAACTTCATTAGGCGATAATTAGAGCTTAAGATGCGTTTTTTTCATAAATACGACTATTAGAGGGCTAAATATGAAGATCTAACCATTATTTGCAATTAGTTCTAGCTTATGGAGAATATAATTGCGAAATATAGTATTAACCTAGCTAATATCTACAACTTTAATGAGACTAGCTTTATAATAGGCATAATCTCAAGCGGAATGGTCATTATAGGCGCAGATAGGCATAGAAACCTAAAATCAGTCCAGCCTAGAAACTAGGAATGAGTTATAGTCATTTAGGCGATCAATGCGGAAGGCTAGGCAATCTAGCCGTTTATTGTGGTTGCAGGCCAATATTACCTCGCTAGCTAGTACTAAGAAAGCAACCTCCCGGGCGATTAGGCTATTATGACAACTCAAAATGGCTAGACTGACAATAAAATAGGTTTTAAGTGGCTTAAGCACTTTAATTAGCACATAAAGAATTAATCGACTAGTCGCTATTATCTTCTAATCCTCAATGGGCATAAAAGTCACCACTTAGTCGACTTTAAGAAATATTATGAAGAGAACCACATTATTATGCTCTATATGCTGCCTTATTTATCTTATCTGCTTTAGCCTCTTAATGTTAGGTGCTTTAGGCCGCTCAAAAAGGCCTACAGTCGGGCAATTAAACAATTAATTAGATGCTCTATAACTTACATTTTAAAGACTAAATTCTTCTTAGTATTTTATGCTGCCTATAAAGCCATTATAATAAAGAGCAATATTGAGGGAGGTTTTTAGGGGGCCAGATTTATTCCCTTAAACCTAGAAAATATCATATTGAAGCTTAATGTGCAGCTATAGACTCTAATACTGGCTGCAGAGGAGGTCGGCCTCTTTGACCCTTAGGTCTTAAAGACTCTAAAGATAGTGCTTAAGGCTAGTTTGCAGTCTAAATACCTTAAAAAATAAGTAAGAAGGCATTAGAGCAGCTCTCTAGCATCTATCCTTAAGGCGCTTAAGTCATTTTCTAAGGGAATAAAGACAATAATGCATCAAATAGCATTATTAAAGTCTAAAAATTAGATCCTTCGACAGGCAAATGAGACTCTTAGTAAGTAGCGTAGAGCAAAAAGAACCCACCTATAGAATAGAGGGAAGATAACTGTAGATAAAGGAAGGGGTAAGATAGATTAGAGAGATATTGATGCATAGGTAGTAGCTAAATTGTCGAGAAGTGGTGGTTAAGGGAGGTTAGCAATGCTAAGGGAAAGGCACTATAGAACTTGCAGAAAGATAGGTCATAATGTAAGGATCTATTAGGTTATTATTAAGATGTCTAAGGAAGAGTATAGCAATTAGTTTTAATTGATTGAATAGTTTATTATGTTTTTATTGAAGTTTTAATTTTGAAGGTTGGGATTTTTGGCCCACTCACTTGTCTGGCCCACTCACTTATCATGTACGTTATGTAAACACGAGGAGCTGTTGATGCATCACAACTGGCAAGTGGTGTACGATTAATTTTCATAAGAACTGTACTGCGTGAATTGTAACTAATTCCCTAAACATATCTAGTTGATAACCTTCAACGTCTCGCTAAAGGGCAACTTCTGAGGGACCTGGGGATGATCCTGGGCCTCATCTCCATAGTTCAAGTGCGCCTTGAGCTTATAGTCATCAGGCACTCCACAGAACTTCTTGAGGGCAGCCTCAACGGGAGGAATAGCGTTGAGGTGCTGCAAGTTGGCACCCAGGCCCTCCAGCTCGAGGGCAGTCCAGACCAGAATCTGGTGCATTCCCGTGGCGTGGTCGCCGAATTCGCCAAACATGTGAGCGGCCGACTGGTGAGCCTCACCAGCCTCCTTGATCGAGTTGCCGCTTTCCCAGAAGACGACCTACTAGCATGTTAGTAATAACACCCGGCTATTCCAGACGTGTTATACGTACCGAGCCATAGGCCGCCTTGTGCGCCTGGAACATGCCGTTCATCATTGTCCAAACCTGCTCGCCGGCGCCCTTGAGGATCGGCTCGGCTGCGGCGATGATGGCGTCCCAGAATTGCTTGTGCTTCTCGCCCGTGACGAGAGTTATACGCACGGACTGCGTGTTGTACGAGGATGGCGCAAATGAGAGGACCTGCTGGAGGATTTCCTGGACACGGCTGTCTGGGACTGAAGACGTTCCCTTCAGGCCGTAGACTGTGCGGCGGTGCTTGGCGGCACCGAGCCACTGGTCGGCGGTAATAACATTGGATCCCATTTCGTCGGTTGGATTTGAAGACTCAGTCAAAAGGAGTAAGGTATGGGTTTTGTGGGTTGGATAAACTCGAGAAATGCCCGCCTTTTTAAAAGCCAGTAACTTGAGCTGAGACAGTCTATGTTCCTATGTCACCAAGTCCTTCAACTCCTCCCGCCCAGTCACCGCTCTTCTGTTGGTTGGTTATCAAGGTCTCCATGTATCATTACGTCAACAGCCGCGCGTAATTCATGCGTTTATTCCAATGCGTTCAAGCTTCGTTTTCTGTCTGTCGACCGGAGAATACGCCCCACTACGCGCTCTGCTTAAGGAAGTTCCCGCGCGCCTGCGTCTCTTGTTGTGCTCTAGACTAGTTTGACTGGCTCGTTAGGCTGGTTGTGGTCTGGACCTCGTGGGTGAAACCTATTATTAATCTCGCGCGCGCTCTGTCCTCACAAGAATGAGATGGATTTGTAACGAGGGCGGATGGCTCGGATGCTCGTATCCGTCGCTTACCAACAAGAGGGCAAAGAACAAAAAGACTGTGTGCCCCTTTTGAAACGCGTCCTTCAATTCAAAAGTCGCTCCTAATGTATGGCTGCGCAGCTGTGCAGACATGTCCCATGCGAGGGCATCAAGGCTTTGATTCAGTGTTTTTACACGAAACAGGTAAGGCATCGCTCTTGCACCTCCTATAAACTCAAGAGTGTACCTTTTATGGGCTTCCAAGTCTCAGGCGAGCCAGTGGTGAGTGTTGTACAAGTCATTGATTGACGTTGACTACTGAACCATTCACGAGGAATTACTCCGTCCGATTAGGAGTGCTCTGATTGATTTGCTCACGATGTTGAGACCCTACACCTAGATGGAATATAGTACTGGCGATTAGGACGACATGAAAGAAAACTGACGATAATATGTTATTGGCAGCCTCACTCTACCAAGAAGGGGTTGTTCAATAGCATCTTGAAGTTCCTTGCAAGTGTCCCCCGCCTCAACAGAGGGCCGAACATACATGTTATACGAGGTAACGTTACTCTGTACGCAGTGATATCACAGCTAGTAAGATCTGCATTCGGTACATGTTTCTTCCGCAATTATGCGTTGTCCCCCCGCTCTTGGTGGTCCTTTGTTGGCGCCAAGCGCGGAACGTAGACCAAAACAAACCCCCACCTCTCCTCCATGGTCCTAGCTTGTTCTTTATTCCTCTCATCCCAAAAGGAAATAACAAGAGCTAAGGAAAATGGCTTCTGAGCCACATGAATCGGTTGCGGGAACAGGCTCTCCGCCGGTGCAAGGCAATATTGATATCGCACTTGCTGTCGACGAAGATGTTCGACGCCCCCCCAGTTGTTTTCATGAGAGTCCCTTCTAACCGTCGTCCATAGGCTACGTTTGAGGACGAAAATGACGGTGACTCGACATTCGGATCTGTGAGCGACGAATTGCCTGTTCATCCTAGACACCGAATAACCTAACTAACTACAACAGGACAACTTCAGCGACACTACCTCGATATCGTCCAGCATCTTATCCTATCGCCAAGAAAATGGCCGCACGTATCATGCTTACAAGGATGGCGGTGAGGCCTTTCGAGATTCCCCATTTCTGCAACAAGGAAAACTGATTCGACCATAGTGTACGTCCTTCCAAACGATGAGGTTGGTTTGTTTTATCACCCTACGACTCGCTGTCACCTTGTGACTGACCTCTGGACTTCAGAAGGAGAACGAGCGCTTAGGTATGCAGTGCTTGACTTCTATACATTACCCTGTATTAACTTCGACATAGATCTTCAACATAACTTGTTGCTCATGACCTTCGACGGAAAGCTTCACTGCGCCCCAGCAGACAAACCTTTCCGTCGCGTCCTCGATGCTGGCTGTGGAACGGGCATCTGGTCTATTGACTTCGGTAGGATTGCGTGCCCAATCGTTCTATTTTGTGAATGAATTCTAACATTCTCCAAGCCGATGAGCATCCTGAATGTCAGGTAAACGCTATTCACACTCCTCCGGGTACTCAGCCCTTCTGACGATTACTGTTTTAGGTGACTGGGATTGACCTCAGCCCTATTCAACCGCCATTGTAAGCCAAGCGATGAATCGAGCCGACATCTCAATGGACTGGTATTGATTACCTGCTGGAAGTGTCCCTCCCAACGTCACCTTCTATGTAGACGACCTAGAGGACGACTGGACCTTTAGCGCCAAGTTTGAGTTCATTTTCTCACGCTTCATGACTGGCTCAATCCGAAATTGGCCAAAATACCTGAAGCAATGCTATGAGTATGCATCCATCTCTCTCAGGACCTTGGATATGTAACTAATGCGCCACCTAGCTTCCTCGAACCTGGAGGTACTCTTGAGCTTATGGATATTATCTATCCTTTAGAATCCGATGACGGCACGCTCAAGGAAACGCATCCCGCCCGCAAGTGGTCTGTACTGGTACAAGAAGGTTTTGCTGGTGGTGGGCATCCACTTAACACAGCCCTCTACTACAAGGACTGGCTGAAAGATGCTGGCTTTGTTGATATTGTTGAGGTGAAGGAAAAGTGGCCTACCAATACCTGGGCCAAAGACCACAAGTACAAACAAATCGGTAAGCAATTAACTTTATACCCTTCAACCTGGTTATATTCTCACTACTAACAAGCATGATCCTTACCATCTAGGCTTGTGGACGTATGAAAACGGCACACAAGCCTTGGAGCCTCTGAGTCTTGCCATCTTCACGCGCCCAAAGAACCAGGGCGGGCTAGGCTGGAGCATTGAGGATTTGCAGCTTCTTCTAGCGGAAGTCAGGAAAGACTTTAAGAATCTGAGCATCCATATGTACTGGCCCGTGTAAGTTTCCATTCAATCGGATAGAGCCAAGTTTGTCATCTTGTACGAGAACTAATCATGGTTTAGATATTCGGTATACGCTAAGAAGCCAGAGTAACCGAGTTGCTTGAGTTGCGAACGCCTTGATCTAGATTCAGACATGGCCAACTTGGAGAAGTGTTCACTACAACTGCCCAAGATGCACCAACCTTTCATGTATTTGCATTCAGCCTGATAATATTTACAAATTGCACTCAAAACCCTCATGTTCGTGCACATTCTCGCAATGCCAAACGTCAAAGACATCATCCTCCCCATCTCGACGGGCTGAATAGTTCTCAACCGTGATGTTGTTGCACCCACCAGCAGCAAGACTGCACTGGTACCACCCGCTCGCGTTGATATCCGAGGCCATGGTCCCGGTGATGTCCTTCCAGACGATGTCAGAGAAGTGGAATGTCGACGAGTTACAGTCCTTGCCCGAGTCGCCCGAGTAGTTCTCACACTGCCAGAGGAAGAAAGGCTTCTGGCGGACGAGGTCCATGGTGAGGTTCTGCACGACGATGTTGCGGGCGTAGCCCAGGCCGCCGCCGCCTCCGTTGGGTGGGTAGCCGTTTGGGTTTCCAGACCACGTCTTCAAGTAAACGGCGTGCACCGTGTTGTGGACCGTCACGTCACGCACGAAGAAGTTCTCAATGTGCTCGAACCTCCCGTCGTACTGCGCCAGGGACCCGATCGCGATGCCCGCGCCGTCCCAGCATTCGAGGCCATCGATATAGATGTTGCTCGAGTTGCCTTTGAGCGCGATGCAGTCGTCGCCGTTGGTCACGCTCCAGCGCCTGAAGGCGATGTTGTCCGACCACATGGTGTCTACGCCGTCGGTATTGAGCGTGCTGTGCGAGCTGTTGGACGTGCTGTTGACGTAGATGTCCTCAAACTCGACATTCTCCGAGTAGCTGACGGTCATGGTCCACATCTGGCTCTGGACGTAGCGCATTCGCTTGACGACGGAGTTGTTGAAGCCGCGGTAGTTGATGTTCATGGGCCGGTGAGGGAGATTGCCTCGCCCTTCTGCCCAGTCGTACCAGACCTGGCCGTTGCCGTCCAAGGTGCCCACGCCGTGGCCGTCCCAGTGGATGCTTTCGCCGCCGAAGAACCAGACTGTGCTCTGGTTCTGGAAGCCGATGGGCATAGACACGGTGAGCCAGTAGTCGACGTCCGGGGTCCACAGCAAGCGGCCGTAGTGCTCGATGATGACATCATCCAGCTCCGTTGTGGTCATGATTGTCTCGATGTTGTAGACTGGCCCGGGGAAGACCACGAGGCTCTTGGAACGACACTTATTGTTGAGGGCATCCTCGATAGCTGGTGCATCGTCTTCGCCGTCTGGATCAGGGGTGAGATAGCACAGCTCCCTCCCCTGGCTCTCGGCCACTTCTTTCCAGTGCTCAATATCAGGCACGTCACTGGCTCTCTGGCTGAGCGTCAACGGGTGTTCAAGACCCAGCGCAGATGCGGTAGAGAGCAAAGCGAGAATTGAGAGAGACAGCATTGTAACGAGCTTGAACTGTAGGGAACATACTTGTAGGATATGGATTCCAGGTCTTGTTGTTGGAGGCATCTTGGATGTTGTTGCGTCTTTATGTACTCAACCTCATGTGCTCAACCTACGTGTTTGTGCGGAGCACTGGCGCCGGCCTGAAACACAAACAAGTCCAACAGCATCGTGTTCTCGTCGTGTGATTGAGTCGGCCGACTCACAGTCGTTTATATCCGGCGAATGAGATGTGTCCGGATGTTAGGATGCGACCCTGGTGTGTAACAATGCCCACACTAACTGCGGGATCTGCACTAGTGCATTATGCATCATCGGGCGGTTAAACATATTGTGGGCATGTTAGGCCAGGCTCTTGATTGTAGAGGGGAAGGAGGAGAGAAAATAAACAAGGGAGGGAGAGAGAGGACGTGGGAAGAGTGAGTGAGGAAGGGAGAGAGGCCAAAAGCGAGAGATCATACGATAGTTCCACAGAGCCAAGACTATCTTCGTATCCTTTAATCTATTATATTATCCTTCACACATCCTTTATTGATAACTCGGCTGTGCATCACTTGGCCCCAGTCATGCACTGCGACATTGTTCTTCTCACTGAGTTTGACCTCCTCTCCCACACCATTAA
Organism: Neonectria faginata; assembly: GCA_030864175.1. NCBI lineage: Eukaryota > Fungi > Ascomycota > Sordariomycetes > Hypocreales > Nectriaceae > Neonectria > Neonectria faginata. The sequence continues at coordinate 2,019,641 of JAULBG010000004.1, read as the reverse complement.
CCATCCAATCTCATACTGCCTGCCTACCCCTTGTCTTTTCTGTGCACACCCCGCCGCTCCAAAAGGGCTCAACAGTTTTTCAGAAGGCGAAAGCGTCCTTCGGAGCATACTTGAGCCTGGCAGCGCTGGAAAGTCATCGGGTGTGCTGCATCGCCGGCCAGGGTCATACGGACGGTATGATTGTCCTAGCGGTACTCGGCAAGCGGGCTGTGAGGTTCCTTGTACGAATAGTGTGTGCTCTCGGGAATTTTCGTGGGACGCACAGATGATGCGCAGTTGATGCGCATTACCTCGGCTACGTCTTTACTAAACTTGGTTGACTTGGTCTCGGCGAGCAGATTCCGTGTCTTCCCATTTAAGAACGTAGGATCTACCTGGGTGCTCTTAAGCTGCCTTGGGGTTTCCTCCGACACGAGATACTGCAACTGTTCGAGGCCAGAGTGACACAAATGTGGCGGGGAATGGAACGATAGCCCTACAGTTAATCAACCCAGCGTACCAGCTGTTCCAAAGATTGCAGTATTGGAACAAATCTCAACTTTAACCAGCATGAGGTTATATTCACAACTAGACTTTGTAAATCTTTAAACCAGACTGGAAACAGAAAAGCCGCTCTGATAGAATTAAGAAAGTAAACTCTTGATTGAGATGTCTTCAGGCAGATCGACGGCGCTCAAAGTCAAACGGAACGGCTAGAATCTTGTCGTAGTGAGCCACAGTGATATCGCCGCCGTCTAGTAATCGACAATCAAGAATGGCCTTGTCCATGTTGGTACCTCTGTCTGCTGGGATACATGAGTCGACCTTACAAGCTCAATTTTATTCACGGCGACTTCTCCCAGGGCATTTGTGTACTGATGCACCGAGAGCTCGTCCTTGGTCAAGGTTTCTCTCTGCTCAGTATAGACTATTAGCCTCTGCTATAAGATGGAGTGTTTGAGATAGTCATCTTCATACCTTGTCGCTACACAGACCTGTCACGGCCCCAAGGTTCTGGACGCTGTCGAGACGCTTTACAATGGCCTTTTTCTTCGATAGCTGGCGGGCACCTCTGGCGAGGTTCGCATTGACAATGGCAGGCAACATCTCTGGGACAGGACCGACGGCGATGCCGATGCTAAACAGCGCGGCATTCCCTCAGTCTCCCGTTGTTTTGCCCAATATGCGTAGTACCTGGGCAACTTCGTCAGATATAGAGTGTCATCAGTGAAAGATACTCACGACAGGGACCATGACCACCATGAATCCGATGAGCATCCATGTAACATTACGGATGCCCTTCTGGATTGCGCTCGGCTGTCGCTTCTTTCCGATCTCCTTGGCCATACTCCCTATTAGTACGTCTAAGCAAGTCAGTCAACCTGCCAAGTATGAGTGTGACGGTGATCTTCCACCTACTGTCGCCTGTCCGAAGCACAAGTCCCGCTCCATGGCCAAACGCAATGCTGGTGCCCGTAAGCGCAAGATTGGTAAGATCGTAAATAGAAGACTCTTCCTTCAGGCCGTTAGAACCAACGACCTTGAGCACAGGCTCGCTTTCGCCCATCCAGGAGGACTAGCTAATCCTTAGAAAGGACGATTTCACAATGAGTCAGTCGGCGGGAACCACGGCACCTGGAACAAGGAGGAATACATCTCCAGGGACCAGATCACCGCCAGGGATGGCCGTCTCAGCCGAGGAATGCTGTTGTTTATCGGTGCGGTTCGAGTTGAATGGACGACGACGGACTCTGAACTCACTGGTGATGGATGCCTGCAGTCTAAAGACGGCCATTCCGCTCTGATATTCCTGCCAGAACCGCAGAGCGCACGAGATGGCAACCATGACGACAAGGACACCAAATCTTGCCAAGGCCCCATTCTGGTTGGAATTGTATGTTATTGCATGTACCACCGCTCACATGCTGACTCGGCTTTGCCTTACTCTAAAGTAGCAACGGATACATCGGTGTTCCTTTCCCAGTACTGTGCCTCGGCTTCTCTACAAATGTCCCTAGCAAATTTCGTGACGTGCACCCTCCTCAGACAAAAATATTGCAAGACCGCGTCCACATCATCATCAACAATCTGGATAGCAAAGTCCTCACCAATTTCGATTTAGCAGAGCATGACATAGACGCTTCCATCAGAAATATGGTTATCAGAGAAGGCGCCGATCGACAGATCCGTGACGTCTCCCTACTGGTCCAGGCCATCAGCAGCAGCATCGTGGACAGAAGTGTGACCATAGAAATAGCACATTCAGACATGGTCAAGACCTGGGAGTTGGATATGATCATCAGACCAGAGATCCAACGCAGTCGGGATCTCTACGAGGTGCTTGTCTGTATTCAGAAGATGAGGAAATTATTCAAGTCATCACTAAGGTTAATCGATACGTTGCGCAGCCCAGAATCGCTGATGATTGCGGGCCAGGAATATGCCAGACTCGTCGGTGTATCTCAGAGCTGTCTAGAAGAGGCTACTTCTCAATGCTCGATGGCTGTGAATAGCTTATATATGCGTCAATGAAAGCAGTGGAGAGAGGCCTTGGCTTTCTGCTGCAGTCCATTTACTTGAGGCGCCAAAGAACAAGAATTGTTAAGTTTTGGGTCGGATTATGGCTTTTGCTTACGACGATTGGTATAGTTGCTGTAGTCAGAGTGATGTTCATGAAATAGCCAGGCAGGGTAGCCATTATTAGTATGTCAAGTGTACTGTTGCTCTCTCACGGACCATAATGTAGATCAACATATAAATGAAGCCAATCTACTTATCTACCTCTTGCAACACTTTGACAATGGCAGTAGCAAACTCTATATTATGGGCAAAAAGATCCCACGAGTGCTCAGGGTATCCTGATTGAGTGACAATGACAGTCTCAAGCTTGGGAACAATATACATAGCTTGCCCATACATTCCAAGGCCTGCAAAGACCTCGTTCTCCCTCAACAGGCCACCCTCGGCCCCTCCAGCCGGCGTCCACCAACCAGCTTCGTACCCGAATGTCGGAATGATGTCGTTAGCACCAGCAGCCCGAGGTCCGACGCTGTTCTTAGCCGCGGAAATATCTTGAAACCAACCGGCTGGCACTAAAGGCCCTTGTCCATTGCCCTTGACACCATCCAAGACGAAGCAACCAAACCGAGCCATGTCAGACAAAGTAACTGAAAGGCCACCGTGCCCATCCACCTGGCCTGCTGCAGTTGTTCGGATATAGGCATCATATTGCATGCCCGCCGGGTCCCAAATATGTTGAGAAACATACTCCTCCAGGGGCACTTGGGTTGCTTGAGAGATTGCCCAAGACAGCACATAGAAGTTTGGGTTGTAGTAATGGAACTCGTGCCCAGGCTCAAACACCTTCTTAAAAGTCTTCAACCAGTCATGCACCGCATTGCGATCACGAGACGGGTAAAGATGCGTTGCGTACATTGGGTTTGGAACATCTGCAGGCCGAGCTTCGTCTGAAAGCTCGACCACGCCAGCAGACATGTTGACAAGAGCCAGCAACGGCACGTCGGCCCAAGCAGTGCCCTTCAACTCATACACGTGGCGAGCAACTGTGTCCTCGATAGATAACTTGCCCTGCTGGATGGCGACTCCTAGGGCGGTTGAAATAACAGACTTGGTGATAGACTGGATATCGTTACGAGACGCGGGCGTGTTGCCGTGTCTGTATTCCTCCAGCCTGACGGCGCCGTTCCGAACGACCATGCAGCCCGTCAATCCATATTGCCGCATGAAGTCATCCACGTTGAAATGGGACGTCTCGCTGATTTTCGAGCCGATGTCGAGGGAGTCCTTCTTGGGCAGGCGTCGTAGGTACGAGCCATGTCTGATCTGGGCTGTTCGGCCGGGGAAGGTCTCCTCACGCTGTCGGTACAGAAGCGGAGTGAAGGCTGGTCCAGATGGATCGACGGAAGAAAGCTGGAAACTGCCGATCTGGCCGCCGGTCTTGATGGGGGGCCTCTGTGATGACATGATGCAGGGATTCGCTGAGGGTATCAAGAACGGTCAGTGTTACAAAGGCAAAAGCGCGTGCAAAGAGGTGACTACGATTTGAAGTTGTTGTGGAGCATCGGGAGTATGGTCCGAGGACAGTCACATCGGGGGCTGCGTCCGAACCTAACGTAGTAGAAGTCCCGCTTATGATGGATACGAAGTAGCCGTGTTGGTAAAATAACGTGGACCCCAGAGTAATCTCCGCCTGTTGCATAGTACTATGCATGCAGTTGCTTAGAACTCTACTCTCCTTGAAAGGCCCAGTATCCAGTCACGTCGTAGCCTCGAGCTCGGTGGTCACGAATGGGGAAACCGGGTGCACTGCCGAGGAGAGTTATTACCTGAAGGAGGAATACGAATACTTTAAAAATAACCTTAGAGCTAACCCCGGTTCTGGTTTAGCTGGCCCCAGCGCTCCGGGTGTGCCGGGGAACGGATCCTCCGTGTCATCTTCCATTGAAGGAACAATTCCGTCCGTTACAACAAGCACTCACCCAGCAGCTTCAGAATTGGCAACGGCGCGAAGATCTCCGAGCTCGCCGCCAGTCTACTGGAGCGCGTAGCCATTGTCAACCATTTTGTAGTCAGCTGAGGCATACTTCCTCTGCGTGAGAACCATTTGTACGGGTGAAGCTGGCATTGAGTAGCATTGCAGGGTTATTGGTGGAAAATCTACAGACTACGGGAGGCTATATTAAAGGTACGAGGTATACCTGTAACAGCACAAGATCCAGGCGGAAAAATTGCAAAGTGCCACAGTCTGTGCACGATGCGAACATGCCAAGCAATGCCTGCAACTTGATACGAGCAGAAAGGGGTAGGTATATAATAGAGTGACGGCTGCCCGATGGAGTTTCCATATCCCAGGCAAGCCTCAGCAAAGAAGAGTCCAAGTCCAGGATGATGTCTCTACGAAAGTTCGCCGTTGGCAGCATGCTTGCTGCCACGGCCGTCGCCGCCCTTGTCGCCAGACAGTTTGTTAACCCCGGCCCCGTCTCGGGTGACCTCTTCATCCACGACCCAACCGTGGTCAAGACACCAAGCGGCACATACCTGGCTGCGTTCACGGCGGACAACGTCGGTCTCAAGACATCCACCGACCGTACCGTCTGGCGCGATGCCGGTGCTGCGTTCCCTAACGGCGCGTCCTGGACCACGCCCTACAGCGGAGGCGCGAAGAACCTCTGGGCTCCTGATCTGTCCTACCACAACGGACAGTACTATCTGTACTACTCTGCTTCGACCTTCGGATCCACCAAGTCGGCCATCTTCCTCGCTACCAGCTCCACCGGCGCGTCTGGCTCCTGGACCAACAAGGGTCTGGTGATCGAGACAACCGCCACCAGCGGCTACAACGCCATTGATCCCAACCTCGTTGTCGATGCTCAAGGACAGTGGTGGATGTCCTTCGGCTCCTTCTTCTCGGGCCTCAAGATTGTCAAGATCGACTCAAGCACCGGCAAACCCGCCGACAACAACATCATCTCCATTGCCGCCCGCCCCAGCGACGGCGGCGCTGTTGAAGCTCCCTACATCATTCGTCACGGCAACTACTACTACCTCTGGGTGTCCTTTGACAGCTGCTGCAAGGGCGCTGACAGCACCTATCGTATCATGGTCGGTCGATCCACCAGCGTGACCGGCCCCTACGTCGATCGCGCCGGCAAGTCAATGATGGAGGGTGGTGGCACTGAGATGATGGCGAGCCACGGTTCCATCCATGGACCTGGTCACAACGCTGTCTTCACCGATGGCGATGGTGATGTGCTGGTGTACCACTACTACAACGACGCTGGAACTGCCCAACTGGGCATCAACCTCATCCGCTATGAGAATGACTGGCCTGTCATCTACTAACCGTAGCCTCTGGAGCGATGTTTTGCTCACTGGTAGCTGAGCTCTGTACCGAGGTCAGACGACCAATCGCTGGACGAGCAAGGTTGTAGCTGTACATCGTACAAATTTCACTTGAACCTTAGTCTAGTTTCAACAGTCTGAATGATACTTGGTTCATCCTATTGCCTGCAGCCTGTGCGCTTATGTGAACTAACTCGGTAACTCTTGAGCGATCAAAAGAAGTCCTCAACCCAACCTCACCAAGAAACTCGAGCATGTAAAGCTTCCTAGTGTTACCATCTTCTAGTACATTATCCCTAGGGTTTTATGCACGAGATGCAAAATGCTCGCTCCGAACGTCGGCTAGCCGCCTTGTCGACGATCCAGCTATCTTTTGGAAAAGCTCAAACCAGCCAAATTTGTAAGTTCATCGTACAGTCACAGCAAACAGAGATATTGAGCTCAGGAGACTTCTTGCTTGTCTACTCGTCGTGCATGCCTACTCACGCTTGTTAAGTCGGTATCGTCTGCGGCAAATTGAAGGACCATTGGCTTCCTGGCTAGTCTTACTTCTGGCTAATGAAGAAAATATTGTAAGAAGATATCTTTGAAGAGCTCGGATGAGTTTGCTCCGAGAATGGTAATAACGCTATAGGGCGAGAAGAGTCCTTGGCTATTACTAACCAAAGAGCGAACCCTAATATCTCCCAAGTCCGATTACTTGTGTCCCCAACCACCTCATTTGTGGTGATCCTTTGGAAATTTGCCATATATAGGGAGTCAGGTCCCCGTTTTGCCGCACCTTAGTATCACGGCTTCGACTCGATCCCCAAAGAGATTATACCTTGTCGATGTGTGGTGGCGATTCCCTTCCTGCTTTTCTCTCGAAGCTTGCACCGGGTGGCAGCGGTAAGGACATAGGCGGCCTTTATGAATCCATTGGTGCTGGGATGGCTTAGTTCATCCGTTTTATTGAGAAAAGCACCCCTCAACAGCTGCCAAGTGCTACCCTACGAACTTTACTCGCAAAGACCAGTGCATAACACTCGATGTCAATGCCTTTTCTACTTTACGGGTCAAGATGACGGCCTATACGGTTATGTCAGGACAGCTAAAACTTCCATCCCAATGTTGCAGATACCAAAGCGACGGTTCTGTGAATGGTCATGGTTCACATCGCCACAAATCAGAGTACTTACAAGCCTCTCCAATATGAGATCAATGCTTCTGCTGATGGTGGCTTTGTCTCGCGGACTCAGAAGCTCGATATCTCCCATTTCTTCGTGGCTGCATTAAAGAAAGCCTTGGGATATGGCCCCAATATCAGATATTACGCCTCGCATTTCAGATCATAATTAGGCTGTATGTGGTGTTTATGTGTCTGCTTGGACCAACATTGCTTGGAGTATAAAGACTAAGATGCGAATTAAGGACGTGTTTGGTAATGATGCAAACATGTACAGACCAGCTCGTTGGTTGGTTGCAGGTCGATCCTCACCAGCTATAAGAGGTGGAATACACTATCGGCCTGTGTTTGGGATAGGGTGATAGGGTTGCTTGGGCTGACTAATTGCGTTGGTCGAACTGAAAAAGATGATCGTAGAGATATTACTTGAAAATTCTCCAAACAAGCATTGGTTAGGATCCTTTATACTACTAAATTTACCGTTAGTCAGGAAATTTGGCTTTGTGATTATCGATGCAGGAATCCGCAATTCTTTCTGAGGCGAATGATATAGTCGGAATTGAACACGCGAATTACCCACCGCAAGTATGGGGAGTATGTTTCAATGACGTGAAAGACTAGGACCAGCCAACAATAGATTGCGTTATGGGTAGCTAGGATGTGTGACTGAGTTGGGATTTGGGGTTTCCCTATATCCCGAGTCTTGAGAGCCCTGAAGAAGTGCGCCCGAAACGGGAAATAGATGTCTTCTGGTCTGCGAATGGACGTTTTAAAATGTCGTACCTAGCTAAATGAAGAGACTGGAGGGCTCAGAAATCCAGGTCAATACTCTTTATAGTCTCTGCTCTTGCTAAGCATCTATTGAGTCGCTTGAGGAGTGCCTCCTTCACCGAGACAGCATCCTTCAGCTTGGATACTGAAGAACTCCCAGCTGCATCGAGATCTACATCACTCTTAAAAGTATAACTAGATGGGTCAAACAGACGTGTTTATGCGTTTCTAGGTGCATTTCTTGGCTTAAAATTGCTAAAAGTATAGTTAGACAGTAAAGTCTAAACTTTTCATAATGTATAAAAAAACAAACCAACTAAAGTTTCAATAAAAACTTTGATATAATCTCTCAATCCAATCTTCAACTATAGTATCACACACATGAGGTGAAAACGCACACGTCGAAAAACCAACTTATTAAGAGACAAGGGAGCTACTTTAGAGGCATTAGTCCCACTAGAGTTCAGACAAAATTTCCGATATGTGATGCAGCGACTTCGACCACCTGAAGTCTGTTTGCAATTAATTAACTCTTTAAACTGTCTATAATATCATAGCTTGAGAAGTGATTTTTTTGATTGATCTCCTTGCACGCCTCCTTCTAACCTGTAGCATCAGAAACCGGCTGCTAAGATATAACTTTAGCCAAATCCTTATCCTCATGCTGTCCCTTTGTATGCCTGCCTGTTTCCACTACAGACTGCATTCTTCCGTCCTCACGTACGATCCCGAACAAGAAAACATCGAACTCTGATGATGGTTTGTTCGAGAACTCAACGGACACAGTGTGCCTTTCAGCGAGTTGATCGTCATCGCGAAGGGATTGGCTGACATTAACTTTGACGGCTGTGGTGATTTTTCGGAGACGGCGAATATGGTCGACGAATTCTGAGAAGCTCAGGACTTTGCCGTCAATCTCTTGCGTGTACGTCGGTGCAAAGACATGCCCAAGATCTGCTTCCGTGGCTTCCGGATCACCAACAAAGATGCTCTCAAATCCTCTCGCAAATTGCTCGCGACCAGAGATCCAAGAAGACATGCTTTGACCGTCTGACGCTGTCATGGTTGAATTTGGACTGTGGGAGGCTATGAAATCAAGATGAAAAAATATGAATGCGGTGATGAATGGATACACACTTGACTTGCTAAGGAACGCCCAGAATTTGACCGGCATGTATGGAGACACGTGGAAAAAATCATGGGTTTGAAGGATTGGTCAGATAAATGCATACCCCGGTCTTAGAATATTTGTGAGCCCCGACAGAAGGCAGAGATTATCTGTGATTAAGAAGGCAGAAATTAACTTATACGTTAGCTTAATTATATTCACGGTGATGTGGAATGGTAGGTTTTAGATTGATTTCGTAAGTTAATCCTAATTCCAGTACTCTCTTGTGGAATCTATCCAGTCTGCTCACCTAACATTAGATTCATTGCGGTTTTTCTGGTCGTGCTCGGCACTCTATTCTGGCTATGGCCTGCTGGAGAACATGTCTTCTATGCTCGACAAGATGTAAACTACCACGCTGCCAAGGCCTTTATGATGGCTGCCGCACCTAGCATCGTGCTTCAGTCGATCCGCCTAAACCACGACCTGATTTACGCTTTCACTCAGATCGCCGAGCGGCATCCTACCACAGGGAGTTTTGCAATGAGGTTTATAACTTTCTCTCTCCAACTCGCCATCATCTCGGTGGCTATTGCCGCCGGTTGGTTCAGTCGAGATGCAGCAAGGGTTCGGGTCTCAGCTCTGGAGTGTTACAGCATGTCCAGTCTAGTCTGAGATGCAAGTCTATGCATGGGGGGCCAAGCCTGAGACCTCGCTGAACTCAAAGGAATTAACTAATCTAAGATTGACGATGGGAGCGTGGACTTGTGGTAAAGATTAAGCTATTAGTAGTTCACCTATAAGATGTATGTCGAACATAAATCCAGCTGACCAAGGTGTATGCATGATGCAGTCGGAGTAGTAATAGCGCACGGCATTATTAGAAGATACCCACAACTGAGATGGCAGCCATAGTGATAGGACTATTTAGGAAGTCTACTGAATAGACTGTTAAGTTGTAGGATATTTGAACGGTTGAGGTCACGCTTTATCGTCCAGATATGCGATGTAAGCTCTAGAGACCATGATAGCTCCATGGCGAGCTCAGAACGCTAAATGCCTACTACATAATGAATATACCGCGGATTACGTCCTGGAAACTTGTTCTCGAAGAACGCAGCAATGCCGGGGAGGGCAAGAAGTTGGTCAAGAACATTCAACTTCTCATCGGAGTATGCTTTCACAATGTGAAGCCATTCTTCGAGCCACCTTTAAGCCCATTTTGGGCCAACTGCCAGCATTAACCTGTTGATAAAGTGAGTCCAATCCCTTCGAAAACATCCAGCCACAAGAAATTCGCAGACAGGGCCATGCGTTCTCAAATCAGGATAGGCCTCTGAGCCGACAGAAGTAAGGCGTTCCCAGAGTATGAGGGCATCTTAGATCAACGTGTACCGAGGACAGCCTTTTCCAATCGAGTCGCGTATTCGCTCGACTGCACTCCCACTTTTATGCATTCAGTGAGACAATTTGGTTCCGGAGTGCAGAATGACAGAGGTATCTGGAGGCATTCTCAACATAAAATCCTTGCCTGAAGTCCAGGGTAAGCACGCCGGGCAGTGGCGCCACTCGACAAGCGTCGTGCCATGTTGTCGTGTGAGAGGTATCAAAAACCTTGATCATGCTACGACGGTTTAAATTACCGCAGGTGCCTCAAAGGCCGACATTCAATGGTAAAACTTGAATGTGGATATGTCGGTTGACGAAATCAGTCGGATGCCAGGTTTACCATCACGAAGCAGCACCCCTACAATAGGTCACTGGGGATTTCGTTGCACAACAGGAACATTAAAGGAAGAACATGGCATGGGGAGAGTCTTGTTCAAGATATATCAGTTTATTGAGTCTAGAAAGTACCGATGAGGAAAACATCCAAGTCATATCACAGTCAATACTCCTACTGTTGACCAACGCCGTTGTTGATGAGAACATTAGGAGTTCCGGAACCAGTACCCAAGACTGCACCATCGAGACCAGTCGAGACAATGTAGTCACATAGGCCCTGTGCACTCTGGCCCAAGCCCAACAGATAAGCACCCAGTCCAGCCACGTGGGGAGAAGCCATCGAAGTGCCCGAGATGGTGTTGGTCTTACCACCAGGCCAAGTGCTAAGAATATCGGTGCCTGGAGCAAGAACATCGACAATCTTGCCCGTGTTGGAGTAGTATGCCAGTGTGTCGTTTCTCGTCGTCGCACCCACAGTGCAGGCGCTAGGTTCAGAGGCAGGGGATGAACCAGAGGCATCGGCGCCCTCGTTACCGGCAGCGACGGCGAGGAAGAGGCCGGCGTCCACGATGCTTGCGGCGGCTTTGTTGACGGCGTCTGAGAACTGGCCTCCGAGAGACATGTTGACGACTACGCCCTTGGGGCAGTCTTGAGAGGAGGCGTCACTTGCAACAAAGTCCATGCCCGCGATGACGCCAGAGCTGGAACTGATCAGTATCATCATGTAAACTACAGGGCGGGAGTGTGCTCACTTGGTGCCCTCGCCGTTGTCATCCAGGACCTTGACTGCAAACAGAGTAGTCTTCTTTGCAACTCCGTAGGTAGTCGAACCGACGGTGCCGGCGACATGAGTACCATGGCCCTGACCGTCACTGTCGCTACCGCCGGCATAGTTCTTAAGGAACTGGGCCCGACCATCAAAGTCCTGTATCAACATGTTAGGAAGATGATATCCGTTAGAATGTGGCGGTGGCGCTCACAGGATGGTCGACGTCGATGCCAGTGTCGACAATGTAGGCACAAGTGCCCTCGCCAGCGCTTTCATCGTAGGTGTAGGTCTTGCCTCCGGCCCTGTTGCTCGAGATTCGTGCAAGGCCCCAAGGAGCATTTTCTTGCTCAGTCGTAGCCTTGATGGTAATAACTGCATCCTGCTCAATGTACTCGACCTGAAACAGTTAGTATGCTATCGTGATCAAGACAGAATGAGACTCACATTGGGGTCGTTTTGGAGCTTCTCCAGCTCAGAGCCACTGAGACTGGCAGCAAAGCCGCTGAAGCTGCTAGAGTAGGTGTAGTCGGCGTCGGCTTGGATAGAGGACACCGCCGTGGATACGGAGGCAGTGTTGACTCCGCTCTTCATCTTGACGATGTACTTGCCATCGACAAGCTTGACGCCGCGAGGACGAAGAACGGGGGCGGGCTCAGCACGTCTGGAGGGAGCGGCGAGGGCCAGAGGCAGAAGAGCGAGAAGAGTTGCAGTTCGCATTGTGAAGATACAGCTTAAGTGAAGCAAAAGAGTGTGTTGATGATTGAAAAGAGTGTGGCTTTGATGACCTAAGTGAATGTGATGATTGTGATGCTGAACCAAATATTCGGCATACGGCAGCATCTATTTATCTTGATGAAGCCCCTTGATGAACTCCTTAGTACTCAATAGCATCCAGGTCTCCATACTCCGAGCAACCTATCTTTACCAACGTGTGTTCGACGATCGCTGTTGTCTCAGATGCTTCATCCCAGAAAATATCGAGACCTGCCTAAAGCGAGTGTCGATCCCGAATGTCGTCTCCACCTTTCAGCGATATGGCATAAAATATAATGTATGAGATTCAACCAAACAGAATCATCTGTTCCAAGTCTTGGCCGAGTCAAAGATGAACGGGAGAACATCTGGAACATGAAGGATGGCATCATTAAGGAGCCAAGCTCTGAGGCATGTGGCTACGACTTGTGAGTGGTGAATCCATTGCCGCCACACTTGCAGGGATGGGAATTAGCAGCCTCATGGTGGCCCAATCAGAAACGCGTACAGACTCAAAAAAGAGCCGATCTGCTAGAACGAATGCATGTTAGCACGCGGTGGCGATCTTTTCCCGGACAAGGGAGTTGGCTTCCCCTGAACAAAAGTGCGATCGCAAGTTGTTGATAGGCTCTTCCAAAAAGGTCTTGTGGCTAACTAGATTGCAACTGGTGCCAGAGGCCAACCGACTGAAACACCGAGAATGGTAGGTTATCTCTCATCAAGTGCCAATCACGGGCACATATCGTTATCCGAAGCTTTCCTCGGACCTAGCCGTAGATGAAACGTCGATCCCGGAGTGCTTTGGCGTATGATCGCGGTATTGGATTCACCTTTGAGAAATGAGGATAGGGGAGAAGATGATTATTTGGATGATGAAACTTGCCAAGCTCTGCGAGCACCGACAATGGAGCTGAACAGCTACTCCACAGGCAAGGCGTTAAGAAGGAGTAAACCGGCGAGGAGAAGTCTCCGCGATCTACCAAGGTCCTTTGATCGGGAGATGAGTAAAAAGATTGGCTTTAGCACCCGAAACAATATCGGCTCGACGACGCTCCTCGTTGAACTTCATTATTGTATAACCCCGGTCTCTTTGTACTGTGAAACTCCTTATAGCTGCAATCTCACGTATTCATTTCTTGAGAATATCCGACCAATCGTGCTTTTGTGCCCACTCTTCCCACGTTGTCATCTTGCAATCAATTCCAGCCTAAGAATTCAATCAGTTTCATTTGTCTTAATACTCCGCCTAGCGGTATTGAAACTCACACTCTGGATATCCTTAGCTGTCAATAGATCCATGCCGCCGTCGTACCCCGGCTCGGATGTGTAAGAAAACATGTAGGCGGCCTCGACGCCTGCCTCATGGTCGGGAGTAGCGGCAATCATTTCCTCAGGAGTTACTTGGCGGTAGCTCACGGGGACATTGTTGATGCGGCCCCAGGTCTCAATCCATTGCGGCCAGGTACACGTCGTTCCCTCTGCCATGTACGCCTTTCCGGGTGACATTTGATAAACGGCATACGTAAAGTTGCCCATGTCTCCGACTGGGTCGAAATGGAAGGTTGATGCTTCTGGGGAGGTTGTGAAGGCCATCTCGAAACTTCCGTCCGGCAGCTGTTGGCGCAATTCGTTAGAGACGAGGGAGATGAGAATGTGAGCCCAGGGGCATGTTGGAATGCATAGAAAACGAACCTTGTTCAGATACGAGTTGGGAAGGATATTGAAACTCGTGTAAAAGTAACCCGTGTGGATGCACGACATTTTGGCACTGAGTTCTGGGTAATTATCCTGAACATAGGCTGGGAAGATGTCGGCTTTGGAATCAAAATGATAGAGCTCCCTGAACTTCCCGCCACTGCATTTTTCTGCATGGCTCAGTGTAGACACGAGAAAGCCGTTTGCATCGAGTGTATCAACTACCATGGCGGCGGCATCGGCAATGTTCTTACCATGCCGGTACTCCACATTGTAGGCAAAGTTTCGACAAGAGATGCCTTCCTTCTCGGCCTGCTCTCGGCAGTCGGGGCGGAAGAAGGGCTCCCAGTAGTTGGTGACACTGAAGATGACGTTTGCATCGCGAAAAGCCTCGTTGAGAGTCGTGACATCGTTGAGGTCAGCGGCTACGACCTCGGCGCCGGCCGCCGAAAGCTGCTTGGCCGCGGCAGACGCCGGATTGCGGGTCAGGCCCCGGACCCGGAAGCCGGCCTCGAGGAAGCGGCGGGCTACGGAACCGCCTTGGTTCCCGGTGGCGCCGACGACGCAAATCAGCTTCTTGTTGGACATGGCGAGCTGCTTGAGGCTATGGTTGAAGCCTTGGTAGCGAAATGAGGGGTTGGTCGGTTCTTCAGGTCTTTTGAAAAGGGTTAGCCCACACCTCACCCAATCAAGTACCTTTACCGAGACAGGGATTTATCCACCATGAAGACAAGATGCAGAATGACATGACGGCAATGAGCGATTAAACTCATCCTCTGCGCATCCTTTTCCGGGCCAGATAACTAACTTGAGAGCATCCAACCACGATGACTTCAGCCAAGGGTCAAAAGACGCCCTCCCCACCGAGGGGATCGTCCCGTTCCCCTGAAAGTGGGACGCCTCCTGCAACCAGACGGTCGGGTCCTTCGGACCTATCGGCTGCAGAGCCTGCTGTGGCTCCAAATACTCCAGAGGCAGCGGGGCAATCGCCAGTCCTCACTGCGGAAGATGATCAAAGGCCCGTGCCGCTACAAGTCGACGTAAGCTGTCAGTGACGAGATTGAGATGGGCCTTGAAACTGACGTGATGCACTCAAAAGCATGACGATATTCGTGGGGACGATGCAGACTCGGCCTACAACTCGGATACTGAGTCCGCCTTCACGGCTTCAGTCACCTCGTCCATCTACCACTACCAGTACGAAAATGGTCGCCGGTATCACGCATATCGCGAAGGCCAATATGTGCTACCAAACGACGACCAGGAACAGCAACGTCTCGATCTGCAGCATCACATCTGGCGCCTCCTCCTTGGCGGTCGGCTCTACACTGCTCCCTTGCCAGACCCGAAGGAACAGCGGGAGCTCCGTATCCTGGATCTCGGAACCGGCACGGGCATTTGGGCAATAGAGATGGCCGATGAGTTCCCCAACGCCGTCGTCAACGGTGTCGACCTCTCGCCCATCCAGCCGGAGTGGGTGCCCGGCAACTGCTCGTTCCATGTCGATGACTACGAGGACGAGTGGACATATCGCGAGCGCGAGAGGTTCGACTACATCCACGGCCGTGCACTGAGCGGCACGTCGGCTGACTGGTCGCGATTCTACGGCCAGGCCCTGCACAATCTCAAGCCGGGCGGTTGGATCGAGATGCAAGAGTACGATGCGTGGATCTTTAGTGATGACGACAGCTGCGACCGCGCACCATGGACGATGGAATGGGTTGAGAAGCTGGACAGCGGGAGTAAGATGTTCGGAAAGCAAATCAACGTGGCCAAGTATCACAAGCAGTGGATGATGGACGCGGGCTTCGAAGACGTCGAGGAGCGTGTGCATCGCGTAAGCATACCCCCGACTCTCCATCGACTGCTTTGAGTATTGGTCTAACGCTTGAACCAGATACCCATCGGACCGTGGGCCAAGGACCCGGCGCTCAAGGAGCTGGGTCGGTTCGAGCTCAACCACATGCAGATGTCGGTTGAGTCGCACACTCCGGCCCTGTTCACCCGCGTGTGGAACTATTCGCAAGACCAGGTGATGGTGTTGATGGAAGGAGTCAAGAGGGAGTTTCGGAGTAGGGATTTGCGGTTAATTACAAGTTACCGATTTATCACAGGGCGCAAGCCGGAGTCGACAGTAGTAGAATAGGGGAGGAGAGAGACCACCAAAGAAAGACCCGAATGTTACTGTAGGTCTCTGCTCTACTCTGCTCTACTCTACTCTCTCCGTCTGCCCAGTCCCTGCGATGATCCCTCTCTTCTCTTCTACATCCCAACGAGAATACACGCACTCTCCCATCGTCGCGCCCCCGTCCAACCTTTGCCGCGTCGCGTCACCGTTTCATTTCGAGACTCTGCATTCTCCCACTCCCACTCCCACTCCCGCTCCCACTCTCTGTCTGCTCGCTGCCGCCTTCTCGCCGCTGCCGCCTTCTCGCCGCCGCCGCCGCCGCCGCCGGCTCCCAGCTTCGCCCTTTTCTGTGCTGCTGTCTGCTGCCTGCTCGTCCTCCGCGTCTCGCCGCCGCCCGTTCCCAGCTTCCCGCTTTCTTGCGCTGCTCCCTGTTGTTCGCTCCCCCCACGTCCTCATACTCTCCGTCTACCATACTGATACAGACAGGAAGACTACGCCACTATGGCCGAGGATCTCGGTGCAAAGTCCATGATGGAGAACACCTTCCACTGCCAGGCCCCTCAGCCACCACCCGCCTGCCCCTCGTTTCCGGCGTGTCCAGCGTGTCCGGCGATTCCCTCTTGTCCCGTCCCTGTCTGTCCCGTCTGTCCCATCTGCCCCGTCTGCCCTGGTTCCGTGGCGTGTCCCGCCGCAGCCTCAGCGTCTCCCTTGGTCCTTCTGGCTGCTCTCTGGGCCGGTATTCTTGTTTTTCTGGGTCCCTCGCTCTTTACTGAAGAGGGTCGAGCATTCTGGGTCGCCCTCTGGGCCTTTCTCTGTCACCGCCTCCCACCCTGGTGGGCCTTCGTCTCCGGCTGGATTTCCGTTCCGGAGTGGTTCTTGGCCCCGTTCTTGGCCTTCTGCCGCTTCCTTGGCCGTCTCTGCTGTTGCCTGTGCCCTTGTGGTTGTGGACGAGGCGCCGACAATGACGATGACGACGAGAACAATGACAATGGCAGCAACAACGGCAACAACAACGGCAATGACGACGACCTTAAGCAGGGCGACCGTACCGCTGAGGATGACTGGAGGCATTCTTTTGGTGCTGGGCATTGCGTTTATACATCGGTCTTTTCCGGTCTGCTTTTTAATTGACAACGCATTTTGCTCTGAATTTGCTCCTCGTCCGTAAGTTACTTGTCGAGATGAAATAGTTTTCGTGTTTCCACGGCCTGCTCCAACCCTGTACCCCACCACGATCCTTTACAGGACATGTCACCTGGCCAACGTTGAACCTTTGTAACTATAGCCAGCAAGGTATGAAGGCATTGCAAAGTTTGAAGTCTGAAAAACTTAGCATCTGCCCCAGGTGAGTCATGGCTCACCTGTCCATCCAGGTTTGCAGGTACCCGGAGAGAGAAATCCCAGAAAGATATTTAAGCAAGACCACGTCACATCTGTGGCACTCTTTCACTCAACCACACTCACATCCTTCGATGATCCCCATCCAAATTCTGCAATATTTGAAGCCTCTCATCCAGGGACCCTCCTTCGAAACACCACTCCCAAACCACCAAACCAACAGACACCACCGCACACCATGGCCAAACCAAAGGCACCTCCAGCACATCGGAGCTGTATGGAAGCCATCAGGGACTGGTTCCATCGGCACGCGGCCTCCCCTTCCCGCTCGCCTGATTTGCCTCCCTCCTATGAAGAAGCAGTTGCTTCCAATCGCCCCCCAAAAGCAGGCGGCACGGATCGCGTAGTTGCTTCAGCCTACTCGAATCAGATGCACAGCCCCTTAATTCGACTTCCCGACGGCCTCATTGTTGCTATTATGGAGCAACTTGACCTTGAAGATATCCTCGAGCTCCGCCAGACATCCCGGGACTTTATGCGTCTGTTCAGTCAATCAAAGGCCTTCTGGAAATACCATCTCACTGATGCATCCGACGCTTATCACCGCAGGCATTTGGCAAGGATCTGGGCCACGCCTATGCGTTATCCTAGACAGGCAAGGTCTGCCACTCTATGTGACCTTTGTACTACATTCAGGAAGCAGAGAGGGTGCCGGAGTGACGCCGAACTTCTCCAAACCGTCCCGTTCATATACTGCTCAGGATGCAAGATGGAACACCGAGCACTCTATTTCTCAGCCCAGCAGCGACTTGAGTCAAACGCAGAAAGGCTCTGCAAGGGACGTGAAGGACGCATCAGCTTATGCGAGCACATATCCGTTACTTGGGACGCAGCTCAGCGACTTGCAGATAAGAAATCTGGCCAAAACATGATTCAATGCAATGAAGGACACCACAAAGTCTCTTCATGTAAGCATGTTCAAAATGGTACTTCGAAGCGTTGCTATCATGATGATAAGCCGCGATTCAAGTTCTATCGAGATAAGAATCAAAAGCTATGGTTTGATCTATCAATTACAACGCACATAAGATATAAGCCGGCACATGGTGGAAAATTGACCTCCTCAGAATTTCGAAGAGGCATCGAAAGATATGTCCACCAAAGGCTTCCTGCCCGATCGTTTCGGTGGCTGCCATCGAATATGGCTGGCACTCGCGATGTTGTCAGATGTTTCGATCCTAATATCTGCAACTGTCTCGACTGGGGCAAGCCGGAATCTCACGGACCCGAAGGAGAGATAGCTACCGCTGCCACCAAGTTCGAATGGAAACTTTGCCCGAACCCAGTGAGACCTTGGAGGCTCAGGCCGGGTACCGAATCGGCTACCTT
Source organism: Neonectria faginata (assembly GCA_030864175.1). NCBI lineage: Eukaryota > Fungi > Ascomycota > Sordariomycetes > Hypocreales > Nectriaceae > Neonectria > Neonectria faginata. The sequence goes on along the minus strand of JAULBG010000004.1, from coordinate 2,000,959 downwards.
CACAGGGAAGGACGAGTTTCATTGCGAAGACCGATGCGCAGGATTCAGTCACAACGACCATTTTGACGCGCTATGTGGATCATGGGACTGGGAGTTCGAAAAGTGCCCCGAGAATGATAATTCTATGGTCTTCACACAGAGAAGGCGGTCCTCTGCTGATTCTCCCTATGACTTTGGGTGGTCTTCCTTGATCAAGTATAGATACGATGATTTGACACGAGATGAGGAGATGCGCAGCATTTCATGGTGTTCCCAGCCGGGCTGTCGCTTTATGCCGGCATACCAGATACAGCAGTGTTCAACCAAAAGGGCAGGGCTCCACCATAGGACTATCTAGATATAGCTGAACTATACATGTGCTGAAATGATAAGTACTCAAATTTTCTACTTGAGGTGAATCAATATGTGATAATGTGTAGGCGAGGGCTCCTAGCCATAGCTGGCCAAGAGAAAAGCACCCAAATGACTGAGACTCTACTGCGAGGGAGGGATGAGGGCTGTCTTTTGGTATGCTTAAGGGTGAGGTAAAATGGCAGTTAAATCGCGTACAATTTAAAAACTGAAAAGACCGTTGATAGAACTAGATAAAGATTGACTAGAATGCGGGTTAAGAAGTAGTGCATCTTGCACCATCGTTTTTCTCTCTGTGTCAAGAGCACTGGTACCCTCATCGAGAAGCAAAATCTTGGGGTTGTGGATCAATGTACGAGCGATAGATAGCAATATGCTGTCGCTGGCCACCAGAAAGCTGCGTTCCACTCGACCTAACAAGAGTCGATAGCCCCTCTGGGAGTGAAGAGACAAAGTCCCATACGTTTGCATCACGGAGGGCGGGTTCGATCCTCCCGTCTGACACCTGAGAAGAGTATCTCAAGTCGACCGTGGTATCACCGACACCAAGGGCTACATTGTCGCGAATCGAACCTTAAAATAGCATTGGTTCTTGCTGGTCGAGAGAAATGCACTGTCGATATATTCGCTGATTGAGTGAAGGTAGGGCAAGGGTGCCGATTCCAATCGAGGCGCTCGTTGGATCGTAGACGCGCTCGAGTAAGGCAACCATTGTGGACTTGCCGCAACCAGATGGACCAACCAGGGCAATAAACTGGCCCTTTCTGACCTGTATACACTGAGTTCTAAGAACCAGCTCTTCAATGGGCGAGGGAAGACACGGTGCGAATAGCAGCACCGGCCAGAACAAATAAGAAGGGCAAAGTGAGCTCAGGGGTAGGGAGGACCAGTTGGCCAATGATGGACACAATGCCTTGCTGTTTGTGGTGGTCATAGTCGTATCACTCGCTCCGAGTAGTAACGTGATCCGTTGGAAGATTGCCATGCTGAGACGGAGCGGAAGATAGGTAAACGGGGTCAGGCTTGCACACAGGGAGATTGCAGATGAAATTAGGAAACTGGTTTGACACGAATCAGGAATCAATAGAACTGCTTCGGGAGTTGGATGTTGATCCTGTATTTGAAAATGGCTAAAAGAGGCCAATGTCACTCAGCAGTTCCCCCACTAGTATTCTAAAACCTCACTAAGTCTAACACCATTCCCCAAAGCAGTCCCAATCGCATTCTTCTCCTAAGCAGAAGGGTCCACGCGGATCAAGCAGCAACCCATGCCAGGGACCTTGTTCCAGTTCTCATGAGGCTCCCGGATGTTCTCCATGTCCCAAATCTTCTTGATGGGCACCTCGATCTTACCCTCGACAAGCAGCTGCATAATGGCGTGCAGGTCCTCCATAAAGGTAGATCGATCACGGTCAATGTAGTAGAAGCTGGTACTCCTCTTGGTGAAGAGGCAGCCATTCTTGGCCAGCAGCTTCATCTGGGCAGGGAATTGCGATCGCGTCTTGCTGGCGTCCTCCTGGATGATGTTCATGTTGCCTCCAAAGCCAACCACGCGGCTGGGCTCGTCGCGGATGAGAATTTCCCACGACTCATCCCAGCTCTCGAAGCCGATGGGGTCGTATCCCTTTGACCGTGGTAAGACTACACTTGGGCTAGTGACAGGGGATCAGACCAATGAAAATAACGCAAATGAAAGGTACCTCTGCCCCCACCTATTTTAGGTGGTGATAGAAGTCCCAGCAATTTCCCTTATTACAAAGAGCTACATTACACTCCTTACATCTCCAACGTGACTGCTTAGGGCGGCTGTTGCTGCCGCTGTCTGCCTCCAACGGCCGCGGCCGCGGCTCGCCTAGCCGTACACGCTTACAAGCAAGGCATGCCGATGGATTCTTATTTCGGACCCAATTGTGCTGTGATACAGGCGTAAATTCGTCTCCCGTTCGAAACCGCTGTCGTGACTGACTTTGGGTTGCGTACGCTGCAATGAGGTCATCAACAAGGCGTTGCCGCCAACTCTTCTGCGATGACTCCGGCTTCCACTGTGGCTGCCCTCGTAGCTGTAAAAGGAAGCTGTTGATGAGGGCTATTTCTAATAGAAAGTCCCAAGCAAGGGCCTTCCAGCCGCCCCTACGCACACGGCGATTAGGGCCCCAATAAGACCGCAGTTGGTCACCACGGTCTACAGCATTCATCTCAAGATTGTAAGCAGCTGCGATAGACGGGATAGAAAGCAGCTTGACAGGCTCGTCACCAAAGAAACGCTGTATTGGCCGTGATTGCATTTGGTCCCCTATCGGTCTTTTCCTCTTACAGTCACTCCTTTCATTGCCTGTAAACGCAGTTGAAAGGAGAAGCACGAGGGCGTTGTCTTTCCACACGATCTGATTGACCTAGCGGAAGACAAATTAGTAGGGGAAATACAGCATAATAATGTCCTAATGACTGACCTTATTATCTGCTGTAGGGATAGCTTTGAGAGTGTTGAATTTGATGCTGCCGGCAGCTGTATTATCTGCAGCCTTGAGCTTGACGAGAGATGTGTGAAGACCACAGTTACGGCGGGCTGTGCCTGTGGCCCCGTGACCAAGCTGACGGAGCCGGCGAAAGAGGTCATTGGAAGAGAATAGGTTATCGCGAAAGACGTGATATATGGAATCCGGCAGCAGATTTACTAGGGCAACAACCACAGCTTGAGTCGGGTTCAGATAGATCATCCTCTCTCGTATCCGCTGCCGGCTCTGCCGTAGCTGTGACCCTTGCCGGAGCCGTCGAGCCGGCCGGACCCCTACAGGCCCGAACTTCCGGCCCGGCCTATGCCAAATCCACCGGAGGAAATAGCCCTGTTGGGCCACAACCCAGACTTTGAAGCCCGTTGGGATCGGCTTGTTAGGGACGGTTGTTATATCAAGGGACCGGCCAAGGAAGCGGACCATACACTTATCTACAGCGATAGCTGTGCCCGGGATGAAGAAAACTGTAGATGCATGCTGTATGTGGTCAGACTAGGCGTTAACCCGGCTATAGGTCCGGCCAAGGAAGGTGACATCAGGACCCTGATCAATCGTTATGAAGTCAAAGAGACGAATATGTCGTGATAGTTGCGTAAAGCGGTCATGACTCATGTACTTAGTGACTGGATGTGAGGGCTCTATTTGCTGTGGCTTAGAAACCTTCTAATAGTCCTCAATCGCTGGTTCTATATGAATTTGCATATAAATCAGGATCGCGAGCCATGTGTAGAGTTTAGCAACAGAGGTCGGCTTCCAAGTCAACAGTCGTGACCGCGGCTTTAAAATGCGGATGCCGGCTTCGTGCTGCTGCAAGAGATAACCAACCCAGCTATTCGTGTAGCTGACCCATCCCTCTACTAGAGAAATAGGTAGGAATGTCTGGAATAGTAACAGTGGCTGCTGGGGCAGAGCTGCTAACACAGGGGCCGCGTTGGGAAGGTCCATCGGCTCGAAGTTGTAGCTGCGATCTGGGACCGGATTTTTGATTGGCCGGCACGTATTATCAGTTGGATGCTCACGGCGGCTGCCGCAGTCAACGCGAATGAAGCTATTGTCATCATACACATTGACTGCTTGGCTAGGGGGCAGTTGGGAATCCATAGGGATATGAAGAACGCGTTGTATGAGGAATTAGGCGGGGTTGTTTCTGAACGCGCTCTAGGTCACTCTCTTGTACTCAGCCGCGGCAGGGGGTGGTGTGGGGCGCCAAGCCCAAGTGTAGTCTTACCACGGTCAAAGGGATACGACGTGGGCGCCGCCCAGGTCCTTCATCTCAGTCATCCAATTCTTGTTGGTATATGTGAAAGGGTGGGCTCCGATGCTACGGAGAGCGGCATGGTTCCGCTCCGAGGCGGTGCCATAGACGACTGCGCCCTGCAGTAGGCAGAGAGTCGTGACAGCGTATCCGACAGCGCCGCTCGTGCAGTGGACGAAGACGCGTTGGCCCTTGCCGACCAGATCAGTGGCACGGTGAACCAGGCCGTACGCGGTGTTCCAATCAAGGACAACGCCGAGGGCCTCTCGCATGTCGACACTCTCAGGCACGGAAATCAGGTACTTTTCCGCAATGTTGATCTTCTGAGCCTCAGAGTCGTACACGGTCAGAGCGCCGACGAGGTCGCCGGGTTTAAACTTGGTGGCCTTGTCGCCGCTGGCGCTCACTCGACCGACGAAGCAGTATCCTGGAGTGAGCGGAGCGGCCTTCTGCATCGGGTATGAGCCGAGACGCATGTTGATGTCACCGCCGGAGAAGCCAGAGTAGATGACGTCGCATTGGACCTCGTTCTTGGCGGGTGGTTCGATCTCGGCGGTGACGACGTTGACGTTGGAGGCATCGCCAAAGGCGGAGATGACGACCTTGCGGATAGTGTGAGTGGTCATTTTGATGGTTTGATAGAAAAGAAAACCAGACAATAGTTGGTGGAGTGAAGTTGGGTAAGTTGGTGTATGTGTTGTGAATGATTGCGTCAAGTGGATATGTTCCTAGGCTTGGCCATGCCTTCTTTATGTACTAATCATATCCTATGGATATTCACATTCGATGTATGCCGGTTCTGCCTTGTCCAGTCCCTGCATTCGCATCGTTCGCTCCACAGTCTGTTAGTCCTCGCTATTTCGCTCTCGCGCCCTCAGGCTTGGCAAACACGGGCCAGCGTCGCCACAAGCGAAGAGCGAGACGCGCCGAGGATCAATCGTGACGCAGTACAGTGACAAGGATCTTAGCCCTACGTTAGCTCTCTCGAACATCGTCTACCACTGAATTAGTACTCTCTCAAGTACCAGAAGCCTCCACCTTATGGGGAGTCCTATATCGATAAGCATTCTTACGTCTCTAACTGGATATTAATGTTAATGTTCGCTACTAAGCCTCTAAGTTTCTTGTGGCGTAGTCACATACTGGGTGTTGATGGTATTCTCATCGCCCTAAAGCTCAGTTGTTTCACCGTGGAGTTAATGAGCAGTGACACTCACGCAACCACCGGCATCCTCTCCAAGCACAATATGAACAGTGCTTGGCGGTGATATCTTGCTCACATGTCATCGCCGAGGCGCGCAGTTGATGAATTTTCAGAGAGGCATTTGGAGGCATGTTTGATGCTAAAGATTTTCTGCTTCAAGCGCCTCAAAATGCTCTTTAGTCTATGTATTATAGTTACTTAACTCTTAGCGATATGAAACTGTGAAGGCGAGCATAGAGCAACAGGACGACTCAACAGTAGCCCGCAGCTAGATACTCTACTACGTCTACTAGTCAGATAAGAACACGGCCCAAGATCCTGCCGAGGTCGCAACCGGAACTAGACTGGGTTATAGCATTTTAGAAGAGAGAAGCAGGAGCTATGCTTAAGACCACTACAAAGTCCGGACCCCGACCAACTCTTCCAGAAGTCATTCAGGAAAGCGAGCGACCCTATACGCCGCTTGATTTCGGACTCATTCCAAGTTCACACTTGATTGTTCAACCTAATAGTCATTATAAGGTAGAAGTACTTCAAAGAATTGTTACAATTGCGTTATGCTAGCTTTTATTCTAGGTATTGAGTTGCCCCGACACTATCAATAAGTGCTATCCATGTCTCAACCGGACCTTCATCAACCCTATAATCTGGCTACTCTTGGTTCTGGGCATCCGCCCTCTTCTAGCTGTCCGTACGACCCGCATCATCTGGAAAGTATGGCTTCAACAGACGGACAGCCTCCTCAGCCCCGCAGCATTTGCCCTTTGCCCATTGCAGCGGCGTTTCAGCATCTGGGTCTTCGGGAGCATAGTGCTCAAATAACAAATCAAGCAAGCTCTCTCTCTTCATATCCACAGCCTGACAGATAGCTTTTCGGACATGCTCTTGCTTGGCTTTGCTTGAAGCAGGCTCGATCTTGAGGAAAAGCTCCACCATCTCATAAAAACCGTTTGATACTGCCACCTCCAAGGGTGGAACATTATCCCAGTACACTTCTGAGAAAGGCTGTGCGCCATGTTCAAGGAGCAGCTTCACGGGTGAATAATCCTCTGTGTCGATTGCATTGTCCAAAGCCAAAGCAAGGGGCGTTTGGTCGGTTTCCTCGTCGTTCGGTGAAACGTTTCTCGCCAGGAGCAATTTGAGCACCTCCAAATGACCATCACTTGCCGCCCAGGTCAGCACACTCTTGCCTTCCTCCTTGTCTCGAGTGTTAGGGTCTACGCCCCTGTCCAACATCATGGTCACTATCTCTGTATGTCCCTCAGAAGCAGCGTGTAATAGCGGTGTAAATCCATTGCTGTCCCAATGATTTGGATCAGCCCCTTTCTCCAGTGCAAGGGACACAATCTCCTCGTGCCCTCTCAAAGCCGCAACTGTCAGCGGGGTCATCTCTTGCTCATCTTCAGAGTGAAGATCAGCCCCGATATTCAAGAGAAGAGTCACAACTTCCATGTGCCCATTTTCGGCTGCATATGAGAGAGAAGTTCGCCCTTCCTCGTCTTTGGAGTCTACTTCGACATTCTTCTCGACCAGGAGTTTGACTAGATCGATATGTCCTCCTGACGCAGCTAGTACAAGCGGCGTCCTCTCAGTCTTGTCTTTGTGCTCTGGGCAATACCCCGTTCTAGAAGCTCCTCGACAACCCAGATGTGCCCTCTTCCAAAAGCCCATTCGAGACGGGCTTCATCAGATCCACCAGTGACATTAGGATAAGCGGAAAAGAGGGTTTCACTTGTCAAGCCCTCTCCAGCAGCACCTGTCGAGTCCGAATCGGCCTCTTGGCTTGCCAGAATTTCAACAATATCGTCATGTCCCCTTTCGATAGCCCATGCCAGTGCTTTTCGGCCACTGTCGTCAACGATATCGGCTCCTGCATCTAACAAGAGCTTCGCCAAAGAGATTCCGCCGTCCTTAGCCGCCACGATCAGGGGTGTCTCGCAATTCGCATCCTGGTGTTTACGCGGGCGCCCGCCTCGGTTAGGTGCCTCGCTACGGCTTCATGACCATTGGTAGTAGCCGCCAAAAGGGGTGTTTTACCAAGATCAGGTTCGATGAAGTTGACGTCAGCGCCATATCTAATGAGCAGCTGCACAACATCCTCATGCCCTTTCTCAGCAGCCCAGAATAATGGGGTTCGCCCGTATTCGTGATCAGAGTAGTTCACATCCGCCCCTTTCTCTAGCTCTTGTTGTAGTTTTGCAATATCTCCGGTGGTAGCGGCGACGACATGTGTTGCTTCCCAGGGATAAGGTTCGTCCGCCATATTGTTGAAGGGTGTGCCTAGGGATAGATGATGTGTATAATGCTGCCAAGAGCAGAAAATGCAGGGAACAAGAATAAACTGAGATAGGTAGCAGTCGGCTGTATTCGCAATGTAATTAATCTGTTCACGGAGCAGGAGTTGTATAGCCTTAAATATTGGCTCTGAACGCGGAGGTTGAGAGAAGCTAAGTTTGAGCCGTGCCTGGGACTGTGGGGCCGTTAAATAATGCCGGATGAAAAACGGTACGAATGCCTCTTTCGGGCAGAGTTAACGTGGGTTTGGAGTCTAACATTTCCTCGTAGCTAGGGAAATCAAGAGACTAAGACCAACTAGGTAGTCGCCGTAGGCATCAGGCTCGTATTCGTTTGCTGCAGTCTGTGCTAGCCAGTAGACAATTTTGCCTGTTCTTCTCTCTGGGTTATGGGAGAGGCGGATTGGATTGCAGGAACACGCGTCCTTATCAGCCCAATCGATGGGCGCTATTGTGCGACAGCTCTCATCATGTACGTTCAAACGGATCGAAATTGGCATCCTCTCAACGTGCTACTGCTGCCTGCAAATACTACCTATCAGCCCCGATGCGCCCGCCCTTCCTTGGTCAAACCCTGACTCTGCCCCATCTAAGCCTCCCTCCCAGTTTCTTCTTTAGCCAGGGAATCTCTTCTTCCGAGTACCGATACGCCCGAAATAGGGCATTAGACTCTCCCGGGAATATCTTTGCCGTCACTTCGTCAGGATAGGCGGAAAAGTGTGGGTTGATGTATTCCCAGCAGATATAGCCATCCTTGGTGACTTCAAAGACCCGCCCAAAGGCACTCTCGCACAGCAGAGTGTTGCCGTTGGCAAGTCTCTGAGCACTGCCCATGAAGGGAGTGAAAAAGTAGAGCATCTGGGAGCGATCTCGGTACTCCCAGACAATTTCCTTCGTAGACCGGTCTACCTCGATGGCACGGGTGTAGTTGATTGATTCGCCGTTTCGAAAGGCGCCGTTGTCAAAGATGAGGATGTCGCCATTCTCCAGCTCAGTGGCGTTGTGTTGCTGCGCGAGGACCTCTGGCCCTAGTTTCCAGACGATATCTCCTGTGCATCTCTCGATGATGACAACAGCCGAGACGGATCGCATGGACGCGAGGATGTGGTTCCTATCTCGCATCGGAAGTACCGAGTTGATAAGGGGATAGTGCTCGCAAGTGTAGTGAGGCTGAAGAGGAAACTCATCTCGGGGTAACCGTTCAGATATTTTCCAGTGCCAGACCAGGTTCCCCTTCTCATCGACCTCGTTGATGGTATCCGCGTAAGTAATCCCATCAATCTCTGTCCTAGGAACCCCACCCACGACCTTGGCTGACTCTTCAAGGGAGAGAGCCTCGAGGCTGGTGTACAAAATGCGACCATCGCCATAATGGTATTGATCATGGTGACCCAGAGGATCAGTGAACTGACGGATGACTCTGCCGTCGGGATCCAGCTCACTCATGACCCCACCGCCGTACTTTTTGAAGAAGGGAAAAGGATATGGCCCCCCATCGCTGGTTGCCTGTTTCGGGGCAGGTCGGAGTGTGTTGACCGCGAGATTTCCGCTTGGGAGAATCCTAGCATGGCGGCCGATACTGCCGGGTAGCTTCCATGAATGGACTTCGTTTCCATCAATGTCAACCAGATGGGCTGTGTCGCTGGTCAGGGGGCAGAACAGGGTGTAGCCACCAAAGGACCGTTGTCTGTCGACGCCGGTGAGCCCGATACATCTTCTTTTGAGAGTGTTTTGCTCCATTTGATAACCGAAACGTGGGTGAAGTTGAGTTCAATCGGGATGGTAGGCGGTAAAGATGCCGCGTATGAGAGCCTGAGAGGAAGGTGTTTTCTTAGTCGCTCTTACGGAATTCTGCTGTACTTGTATTTTCTCAAGCCTGTGATCAGCTTGGTTGAAGAGACGTTCTCTAAGATGATTTCTCGCGCAATACTGCTGGTTTGGTAGGTTATTGGTGTGTCCCGACGGCAAACCGCCGGTATGCCACGGGATGCCGTCGGCTTGATAGGATCCCGCCGGCACCAGCTTGACGCCACTAGGAAGATAAGCTTGATAAGAGCTTCTCATAGGCGAAGCTGACCAGCACGCCATTATCGTCGTAGATGTCAATTTATGGCTTGAATTATACCCTCGCAATAGCATCCTCAAAACATCTACTTATAAATCTGCTCGTATCCCAGTAAGAGTAAATATGTAGAGCAGCAGCCAGTGCCCAATCTTTTCAATAGGCGATCTGTTCTTTTAAATCTCGCGAAAAAATGTCTTCTGTGTCTGAAAAGAGCCATCAAATGCAACTTCAAACCTCTGAGCGGCGCAATGTCGTTGAAGATGAAGCTATCAACGTGCCCGGTTACGACGCCACCATCGAAGTCCAATCCGGTGAAACAGGAGGGCATTGCTGAAGGTTGACTTTTACATCCTCACCTTCATCGTTTTCTGCTTCTGCTTTCTCCAGTTTGACCGCACCAACATCGGCAATGCCTTGACCGACACTCTCCGAGAGGACATCAATATTGACAACTCGGACATAAACTTGGCCCAGACTCTCTTCACTGTTGGCTTCATCATCACTGAGCTTCCTTTCAACATGATCAGTAAGTACATGGGCCCGGAGAGGTTTCTCCCCATCACAATGTTCCTGTGGGGCATCGCAACTTGGTTTCAGATATTTCTCAAGAATGGAACTAGACTTTGTGTCGCTCGGTTCTTTGTGGGAGCCCTCGAAGGTGGATACATCCTCGGCTTTGCTCTCTACATCTCGAAATACTATACAAACAACGAACTGGCACTTCGATACGCCATTTTCTGGGCTTCAAACAGTTTTGCGGGTGCTCTAGATGGGCCCTTATCCATTGGCTTGCTCTCTCTTCGAGGAAGAGGCGGTCTCCAAGGGTGGCAGTGGTTGTTCTTGATCGGCAAGTTTATACTAACCCTTGTAGTATCTTTCCTTAATGCTGACATTTCACAGAGGGCGTCCTCACTTGTTTCCTGGGAGTCTTGGCCTATCTGTATTTCCCCCACTCTGCGGCGAAACCGAAATCCTTCTTTGGCAGATCCTTCAACATCTTCACTAGCGAGAAGCGTCGATCCTCGTCACTCGTGTCATCCGTAACGATCTCACCAAAGCTCTCCGATACGGACAGCTAGTGCTGCCTTCCCACATATTAGAAACGTTTATGGATTGGAGACTGTACGGTCATCTCGTGGCCGCCTTGCTCTCCATGGTCATGATCTCACTGATGAATACCTACGCCCCGTCCGTCATCAAGTCTTTGGGGTTCACTTCCCTCCAGGCAAATGGACTCAACTCTATTAGAAGTGCCTGCGCCCTGATATGGTCGGCGTCTCTGGCGTTCAGCAGTGACAAGTTCCGTGAGCGTGGGTTCCATAAACGCCTTGTCGCATCGTCACTCCTAGAGGTGCCACAAAGGATCGAGTTCTTTCAAGCTGTACTTGTGTTGAGTTTATGGTTCACGACTGTTGGTCAAGTACCGCTGAGTATTGACAGTTGGTTGTTGACGGGCTATTGCCCTCCAGCAAGCCCTCACCAGTCCGCTTTTTGCAGAGGTTCTCAAACCCGGGCCGATGTCGGCACCTAGTCGATTGCAAATCGACTCTTGGTGCTTGTGTAATCACGTTTGTGTCGCTCACCTACAGTAAGCGACGTTGGAGTCTTCCTGGGGGCAACCGCTGATCTTCATAGATACTGCGTTGGTACTCGCCGTCACTCACGCTTAAATCAGGCCCAGATTGATCGCTGTCTTGGACTTGCTCAACTGGATGGAATCACAAATTACGAATCAAGAATGGCAGCTGAGGTCGAACTATACTGGATCATCTACAACAAATGTGGTCGTCCTCAAATAGATTTAGAAGACACTAAATTCGCTCTCCAAAAATGGCAACGAGAGTGGACAGGTCTATACACGTAAGTTCATCTCTGATACAACTTCAGGTTGTCTTACTAATACACTCGGCCAAGACGGACCTCGCTCTAGTTCCTCCAAATGGGTTTCCAGTTTGCTCACCTTCTGGCCTACTGCCAATCACTCAAGTCACCCAAATCTGTCGTGCACAACTCCACCCTTGAAGACATGATCCGGCATTCTAAAGCTATCATTAACCTGGCTGTTGATACAGCCGATGAACGTACTCGGCATTTGACGGATCACATATATCACATCATCACCTTCTCGGCCCTCACACTATGTCGCATAGTCCGCACCTACGAGTCAAAGCTACGAGCAGTCAACTTTGATATCTCCAGCATTGAAAACCTCATCTTCAATCTTGTGAACTGGCTCAAGACGATTGGTTTGCCATGTCATGCCGCGCATATCTTGGGCGATATCGTTACAGCCCAGTTCAAGAAACTTCGACCAGATTTTCATGCTCATACAATGACAACAAGTAGCTCTCTAGGGGGGGGCAATGCTGTTGTTTTTCCCATCGAAGATATCTCTCCCAAGCGATATCTCTTTATTTTATCCCGATTTCATTGGGTCAGAGATGTTCATCATGGATGGAGACTTGGATACTTGGCCGTAATGGGGCCAGATACAGTCAGATACCGACACCTCAGCCTATGGACAGATACATATGGCTGTACTTGATTCAAGACGCCACGATGAGATAAAATTGTTGCCCCGTGAATCCTTTGACTGAATCTAGATTTCCCTTTCCCTGTCCTATGCTATCCCAGTTACCTAGAGCAATGAGTCCCATTCAGAGCCGAGTGAGGCTAGGGGCGGGCGTGATTTTTGACTTGAACGTTTTACAGGGGTTCCAATGTGATGAGGAATCGAGATCATTCTGAAGGAATCGAAATCGTGCAGCCTGTTGGCAATAAACTGCCGGACAAGGTTACCCGAAAGCTCAGAGCAGACCCTGTCAGCGATAATTCGTCAGACAAGATTATCCGAAAACCTGGAGCAGGCTTACACACAGTATGGACAAAAGTCAATCTTAAGGAACAATCACTAGTTCGATTTCTTAGCCATTATACAGAACACTGTCTCTATGCAATGGTGGGCGGACTGTAGAGCAAGGAGCAATGAGATATCTGGTGGAAGTCTCTAATCAGAGAGATCCTAATCCTTTCAGCTAGGTATAAAGGAACTATTACTGTATTTCTAATCTAAACCGAAAGTATATCTAATTAAAGAGTGGGGTTCCCTAGCCTATATATTCTGTCTGACATTTAGTATCCTTTAGAGCACTCTTTATCCTTCCCGTCAAACTGCATATAGTAATCTGGAGCCTCAGGCCAGTTATCAACCCCATCCAGGATAACAAATGACATGCCTCCCTCTGAGTGCGTCAGAATGTAACAATGCAACAGCTACGGCCTGGGTTTGACGATGTGGTACCTAACTGCTAGCCACATCGGCTTGTCTAATGCATTCGGCGATGAAAACGCGTCCCTCCTTGGTGGATGAACGAGGTTGAACGCCTCGGGCGTAGCAGTAGCGGCCTCGGTGACGGAGCGCCATACCCATTTGCCAGTTCCCTTGCCGAGGAGGCGCAGCTTGTTGCCGTGCTTGTGGAAAGGGTGTGGGGGGATGGGGAACACTTTGGACGTGAAGACAAGGCCGACCCACTGACCGCATTTGGTGGTAATGGTAACGTTACTCAGAGCGTGGGCAGCCAGCCGGTCAAAGAGAATTGGGAACTCGAGGTGCTCGTATTGTGCCGGGTGGAGGGGCGTCTTGTCGATGGCCCAGTAGAGCGAAGACCCAACTGGTTGCATCTCCAGCTTATAGAGGACGTCGGCTTCTCTAGGGATGGGCGAAGGGAGGAAGGGCTTGACCAGCGATTCGTTGAAGATGGCCACTTCTGAGGAAGTCGGGATGCCATTGTTACAGATGTACTGTGTCGGAACAGAAGTATCATTGCTCCTCCCACCGCCGTGACAGATAGAGAGGGTTGCGTAGCCACTGAGGATCTGTATCGCCTAGGCGGAGACGACTCGCAGAGTGTAGTTACCGACCGTGTTGGGCTTAATGAGAACTGAGTAGCAGTCGCCGTTGGACACGGGAATGGCTTCGACCTTTTGGGGTACAACGTAGTCACCGTCCACCGATGGAGACCATGGAAGTGAGGATGCTAAAGGCGCCGATCAATTCAAGGGCAATTCAGGTTTCAGCTTGGCAAGTTCTGCCCTCTCTCTGCCACTGCAAAAGCCGCTATCGTGCTCCTCTTTCTGGGCCCTCCCGCCTGTCGGCGCTCTCGCTCTTACCCACTCGGCTGCTTCGTGAACGCTAAGCAAGTCCCGGGAGCCGAAGTGCCTCACCCAACCCATCAGATCGTGCTACGTCGAGCGAGCTCTCTAGCCCTTCAGCGGTGACATCACCTGATCACTGTCAGTGGACCTGGCTTCTTAAACCTGGTTGAACTGCTCGGAAGTCGCGGGATACGAATCGATGGCGGAAGCATGGCCGGGACCGGCGGGAATCGCTGCAGCGAGGCCAGCAGATACGCAGAGATCGATCAAAAAACTTAATAACGCACAGAAAACCCCTCATATCATCATGCTGGCGCACGACCCGCCTTGCAAACGTTGCGTGTTAATAACTTCAAGCCTTAGAGCATGACCACGCTTCGTCACTACGTCTATAGGGATTTCCAACGTTGTCGTCGTCATCATCATTATCATCGTTGGGTAATCATGAGACAGCTTGATTGGATACTCCTGTCAATTTGATAAGCTCCGAGAAAAGAGGCATGGGACGGGACGGCCATGACTATACTCTACGTTTTGTGACTACTGAGACAGTGTATGAGGGAAACCCAGAAAGCGGGCGCAGTCTTCCGCCCGCGCATTACTGGAAGTTATTTACACTAGCCGTGTCTATATGCCGCTCTTGTTGGTGTTTGTAGCGCTAGGAGCAAGTTCAATATAGAGTTTAATTAAGGGAGTGTGTGTAGGTGGACTAGTTATCTCGTGACTAATGAAGATATGCAAAATCTAACCCTACCTAGCTTTCAGACCTAGTCTTCTCTGTTCTTTTTAAGTTTCAATATAGCGGTGTGCCCTGAAGTGGTACGTACGCCACAGCGGCTTAGATGTAGGCGGATGTTGTGTACTAAAAGTAGATTGTTATGAGTGTTACGTTATATTGATTCTCAAGATTAGTAGATCTTCCTTACATGCAATTAACTCACTATATAAGGTTAACTATAGAATCTGTTTTACGTTAATTCTCATCCCATTCTTCATCACAGAACTCCTAAAGACAACATGAACTTCTTCAATATTCTCTTCGCCTTTACCTCTGCATTGAGCGCTCTTTCTGGAGCCCATGCGGCATGTGGTAGCATGCCTACCGCTGTTGCGTGCCCCGATTCGCTTCCCGTTACATGTGAGTCAATTTTCCGGTTTCGCAGCTATATAAGTGCTGTCGAATGCATGCTAATATATTCTAGGCGGTTCGAGCGGAACTACTCGAATCTGCTGTGGCTCATCTTCCTGTAACTGATGGCCATCCCGGGCACCGCGGTGGAGACACGAACAAACATGCCGACTGGTTTTCACTTCCTTCAATATTAAGCCTGTATGGAAAAAGATATGCTAAGAATATCTCACCTTAACCTTTTTATGTGAATGAATCAAATCAGAGCATATTAGGTTGCTTATACTCAAGGAGAGGAGCGAGAGGATAAGATGATAGATTCACGTAGAGAGAGTAGAGGAGCTTATTGTGAAATACTGCCTCCTTTTTACCTAAATTAACGCCCTAGTTCGCCAATAGGCAAAGTGCCTAGGTTACAGAATTCGTCGCCGAGTTGCTTGCTTTTGTGTTTGGGGTGGCGGATAGTAGATCCATTCATTAGGCGACGAGACGAGACTAGGTGATGAGACTAGGTGATGAGACAAGAAGTTAGTAGGGATTGCAAAGGCCACGGGAGGCACCTAAGGACATTGGAAAATGAAAGGAGGTGGCACAACCAATGAGGAGTTTGGGGCATTTGGTCAACGTGTGTTTTGCCGTTTTGATCTCTATACCAGCTTTTCCAAACGTCGAAGGACTTTTGTGGGAGCATGATGCTCAATCCAATGGACCTGGTCATCTCGCCTAAAATTTCTAACGGCACCTCTCCTACGTTATCAATCCGGATATATAATTGCAGCGGAAAGACTGTTTGTGCTCTGAAACTGTCAAAGAGGTTCAACTGTGTACCGCATCTGCGCAGTTTTCTCGTCGGGGATAAAGGAAGATAATGATCCAACTTGAATTCTGGAGGTAATTTCAATGTAACCTGCTTTATTACTCGTTATTCTTATCAGAGCATGACGGAGGCTGAAACCGTACCGTGATAATTGTCACTATAGGAGATATCTCCGTATTACTTATCTGAAGAAAATGATAAGGATGGCGAGGACGGAGGCAAGTGCGGAAGATAACACTATTAAGAGGTCGGTGTCGACTATACTGTACATGGCTACATGCAAGATATATCTATAGATAGTTAAACCATTTCTCTCAAAAGGCCCCGATACAAATACTACAGATATAGAGAGTCGAACTACACTTATGGAGGCGGCGTTGTAGGATCGGCTAGAAAATGGGTCTCTGACATGCGTTGAAGGCAACCGGCTTCTCCGCACTGCTATTTTTGCGAACCCACTAAGGGAGAATGCACAGTCACGAAGAGCACACACAGGTGGCAGTTCAAACTCTAAGCCTATCTAAGAGGAAGATACGTACGTGAGAGACAGGGACCGCAGAGATATTATTCGCCTCCTCAACAATACGGCAGATAAACCAAACCTTTCCTAGCTAGATGGATTCGCTCTCTAGCGGCCCCTTAGCGATACTACGTTTTCTCTAGCGACTCATTACAGCCTACTCTCCTTAAGGAAGACGGCTACTCGCATGTCTCGTGACGGAGGGCTTCCAGAAGTCTCTACGTGGGCGGCTGGTTGCACCTGCAAAGCGAAAGATTCTAGGTGGCTGGGAGAGAGGGGACAGACAAAATTCTTTGTCTTTACAGAGAAGCTGGGTTTTACATCGGCACCGCATCAACATGATCAGGGGTTATCGGGGCTATCCAACTCGTGCTACGCGGAAAGGCAGCTCATTGCGTACTTTGTTCATAAACACCTGGTCTTGCCACATGAGCTAGACTTTGCTGAAGGGTCGGACGATGACCTTGAATCACTGATTGGGCTAATAAACATAGGGGAGCTACCAGCTGAAGCGCTTGAGCGGCG
This sequence comes from Neonectria faginata, assembly GCA_030864175.1. Taxonomy (NCBI): domain Eukaryota; kingdom Fungi; phylum Ascomycota; class Sordariomycetes; order Hypocreales; family Nectriaceae; genus Neonectria; species Neonectria faginata. The sequence goes on along the minus strand of JAULBG010000004.1, from coordinate 1,984,131 downwards.
GAGGAGAGCGCAGGTACAGAGGAAAGAGGAGCGAGCCTACAAGATCAGGCTTGAGGAGCTGTGGAAGGCACGTCTTGATAACTCGCTGGAGAGAGCAGTCATAACGGTGAGCAAACAGGTACGCAATAACTTTAGGATGTTTGCCGCCTAGGTGCGTGGTGCATTGGGGTTGGCAATACTGATTCGCCATAACTGCTTGGATCCTTCATGTGGTGTGTGCCTGGGATGAGATAGGCTGAATTAATAACTAATTATTTCACCGATCTGAGAAATGGGACCATTATTCGCTACTCGTTCTCTGTATGGGGGGCAAGTGGTCATCGTGCGCCGGGACTGTCGGGATATCACGAGGTGTAGCATAAAGATGGATGATTTCAGGACCCTGGCAAAAGATCGACCACCTGGCTACAAATGCAGTTTATTTCGAAAGCCAAAACTTCTTAAAGAGTTCAAGTCAAAGGCATACGCATGGAAGGCTGTACCGCTTGCTAACTGGAATGTGAGATTGCACTATCATTGTAAGGGAACAAACCAAGATCACTTGTGCGTAGACCAGTAGGACGCTGACGATATTTGATCAGCGAGGGCATCGTTATTATCGGGCCGATAGCGATATTACAAGCCGGAAGGGTCTAAGACCGCACAACGTTGTTATCGTGCAGCACAACATGCCAAGCTTTTCTAAGTACAAAAACGTGGGGTAGATGGGATTGATTTTGCATTAAGATCACGATAGTGCATGGTGTTACCATACCAGATAGGTTAGTCCATTGGGAGCTGTATACTATAAAGCACTCTTAGATTGGTTGCAACCCCTGCTTTTAGCTCTGCACATGTCATGACCATCTAGGACCTACTAAGATACACGCCCTGAGCTAGTCTATATTCGGGGATCGCCGTTGATTTAATAGACTTGAGTCTCCCTGCTGTGCTCAGTAAAGTAGACTAGGAACCCATATCTCATACCATTCAGCTTGCTTGCTTTAGACTAAATAGTTACGAGTCACACGGGATTGAAAGGCTAGTTTGGTACAGTTATCTCGCTACCAAGCTACAGAAAAACCTAATGTGTCGAATTGACCTGCACTCCTTAGGTCGTTTCATCGAAGGTAGCTTTTCACGTGTGTAAGTCGAAAAGGTACCACAGAGTCAGGTCGTGGGACTTATGCCTTAACAACGATTTGGAATTGTGGCCTGTCCCGGTGAAAGTAGCAGCTTCTTGATACACAGACTTTCGTTCCAGTTCTCGCATTTTTCTTAAACCATAATGCCAATAGATGCAGATGCTTAACACAACGCGTGATTGCTCGATTCCTTTCAAGTTGTATTTGTCATCTACCTCAGTGGTAATTGGCCTCGTAAAGACTATAAAATACATCTAAGAATACCGCCTCCAATCCCCCACAATTGATGCATACAGGTTCCAGCTAGAATACCTAAAGCTCAAAACGAGGTTTACATAAGTTTAAGAGCCGTGGAAGTAACACTGATGGCCCCGAGAACAATGATTTCAGGGCGAATTCCAGCTGCAGCGGCCACAGGAACTGGAGCTGGAGTATTGGAGCCTCCCAAGATATCAGAGGTACCAGAAGGAGCAGTGACAATAGTGATCTGAATGGTAGAGGTGGCGACGTGGGAGGGAATTCCATGATTTGATTCAGAATAAGAGCCAGTATTTGCGTTCGATTTGATATCAGGCTGCGAACCCGAGCCGGATGGAGATGCTTGAGTGGCCGCAGAGTTCGAGAGGCTTGTCGATATGACTTTGTAGCCCAAGGTAATGGCCTGGCTCGTAAAGGTCGAAACTTCGGTCATGGGCCCTTGACTACCACAGTTTTAGCAGACGATTGTAGCCTGGGTGAACCCTGGAGGGAGGACAGTGCTAGTGTGCGGCTGACACAGAGTCTTGATGCAGGTTTCGGTGATGGTGTAAGTCTCAGGACGCAGCCCCTCTGGACAAAACTCCAAGTAGACCGTCGTGAATGACTGAACATATTTGGTAGACCCGCCATCACTAGACGCCGTGATGACAGGAAGAGTTGTTGTTGTCTCACATATGCCCGAACTGGAGACTGTCGGGGCATATGATGCAGCCATAGCAAAGAGATAAACAAGGTATGTCTTCATTATGGACAGGGGAAAAAAATAAGTTGTGTAATGGTGTTAAGAGAAGTGTGATAGGGTAAGTTACTGTTTTAGTGGCTGAAGCTCGCGAGGAGGGAGGTGATGTCTTTATGAGGTAGGGGATTAGAAGAGAGCTTGAACCTTGATTGACTTCAAGATACCAGGAAGAACTTTTCGATGAGATCAGAGCTGACTTATCGAAGTAAAAGAGCTCAAATGGAATGTACCAGATTCAAAGCTGGGCTATATTGAGTTAGATCTACTTAAATACGAGCGTCTCTCTTCAGCCGGTCCGAACGGATGTAGTACTCGTAAGCGACCAAGAATAGTTACCATAAAAGGGAAAAGTTTGCTTCATGGCTATTGAACTTTATAGCCGATATGAGCTCGTATCTGACATGAAGATAGTTAGATAATGGAGAACTAGAGCAGGAACAGGAGCTCTGTAAGTTTAGCCTGGTGATTTCGGCTCAGGATGTGAGACAGCTAAGGTAGATGGACTGGGATCCATTCCTTGAGAGGCCTAAACCCACGACGAAGTGCGGTCTTGGGTTAGAAAGGCCGATCCATGCCTATTGATCACCGTCAAAAATTGCACCATGTGCACGGACAGTCATAACCGGAATGCTTGCTGTGCTTGGTAGTTGGAATCACAAGCTACAAGGCGCAGTTGCCGAACGAGTACTAAACAACAATCCGGAACGTTGGTGCGTGAAGAGAAGGTTGACTGGCCCTTTGATTGGCAAGTTGATGTGAGCGACTCGGCGAATCCGACCTCGGTTCGAAGGTTTAAGGATAGTCGAAGTCAATATGGCCATCTAACGACGTGATGTGTTCTCCACTACCTGTTCTAGTGTGACTCCAAGAGATGATCGCTTCCACGTGTCTGATCGGCTGGGAAGGAGACCAGCGGAAAGCCGATAAGGCATGGCTGTGTTGGGAATATCAGATATGACAGACTTCAAGCAGTCCTTGGGGATATAAAGACAGTCTTAGCATCCACGTAGTTTGTGTACAGACGCCACACCTTTCTATCAAACTACCAGAGATCATAAGCAACTTTCGACATCATGAAGCCTGCTACTGTATTCATAGGTACATTGGCATTATCAACTCCAGTGTCTTCTCTTGAAACGGATCTTGCTAATTGCCAATGTCCGACCGGCATCCAAGTTGTAGGGCTACAGCCCATTGAGGTGGTATCGGATGGTTCAACCTCCATGACAACCACTACAATGGCTTGTTTAGCAACGCTACACCCAGAGATAAATGTATCAATTACTGACAAGACTGCAACAGGATTCAAAGTGCCACGTGTAGTGATGAGCCGTCTCAAGGCGGCAATGTCCCAAGCTACACCATCATCCTTCCATCTGGTACTTACCCAGGCACCGTGGAGACTTATATGCCATCCGCTCCGCCGTCTTTCACAACAATTACTTTGACTGGAACCACTCCTATTGTTTCCACTATACCGCCTTCAGGCACACAACCCGGCACTGTCATCACTTACTTACCGCCTCCCGACACGGTTACCACCATTACTTCAATCTGCGCTGACACCGCTTCTTGCAAGCCCACAACCATTCCCCCGGCACCTGACTGTACGCGCCCATGCACAACTACAGTTATAACCCCCGTGCCTCCTTCGGTATCAACCTCTCCAGTGCCACCGGATACGGCCACAACCATCACATCTACCTGTGCTGGTACTGGTGCTTCGACCCAATGGACTGCCCCTGCATGTGCTCAGACCATGAGTTTCACCATCATTGGTGGTGCTGGCGGCCAAAGAGGCTACTCCGGGGGGTTCGGGGCATACATATCAGGGTCTATCGCGGTCAGTGGCGGGGCGGAGCTCAGCCCCATTGCCGGCGGTACCGGGGCTGACTCAGGAGGTGCTGGGATAAGCACGTATTGGAGCGGCGGATCCGCCACTGATTCTCAGGGAGGTGGTGGCGGCGGTGCAGCATCTGGGTTGTACATAGCTGGCTCTCTGGTTGCCATTGCCGGAGGAGGTGGAGGCGGAGCCAACTATGCGATAAGTTCTCCAGACACAGGCCCAACTAGCTCACTGGTCGTGACTTTATCTGATGGCCAGAGCAATGGGGGATATAATGGGATATCGCGGTTCGTTGGAGGAGACGCGCAAACCAATACCTATCTTGCCAGGACGACTGGAGGAGGCGTAGGCTCGGCAGATAGCGGCGGCAGTGCGGGGACATACGCTGGATACTCCCAAACAGCTGGCAACGGGAATAGTGCGAGCGGGAGCATTGGCGCGAATGGCGTCGCAGCAGCAGACCTCATTGCAGGTGTGGAAAGTTCCGGGGCTGGTGGCGGAGGCTCCTCTGGCGGCGGCAGCGGAGCTACGCTTCATTACTACAACAGTGTCGACAACTGGAACGCCGTCATACCATCGACGGGAGGCGGCGGATCCAGCTTCGTCAACAGCGATGCTACCGGCGTGACGCGGAGTAACACTACTGTCTCGGTGGGAAGTGTTGTCGTGAGCTTTTCCTAGTGTTTTCTACTGGGTAGTTTTGAGTGGTTGCTATACACCTTGCGAGTAGCTAAAACTGCTCGTGTCCGTTCTGTACTCAGGAAAGGTCATGTGTCATATACGAATAGCAAACCAATAATGTACAAATAGCAAGACTCTACTTATATAGCTATCTCAGGTTTAGTCACACTCATAAGTTACGCAGCTCTATTCAATACCTTCAGCTCTTGTAGCGGCGGGATTCTGTCCATCATCCCTGGCTGCAAGACTCGACGGTGGATATCCGACTTGCCTTCTGCGAGTGTGGCCATGTCTGTCTGTTAGTATGATAAGGTGGTTTGAAAGCAAGGAGCGAAGAATGTGAGGCAGTCCCAGAGACAGATGTGACCTCCTAACTGGGCGTTTTGGTGATCGGGGGTGAGCAAGATTAAGGACTCTTCTGGTATTCGCAACATGGACACTTTTGAACGAGGTGCTCTATATAGACGTTGGCTCGGCATGTAAAATAAGCGTCCATGTCTCATAGAAAAGCAACGTAAAACTGGATCTGGCAAGTTCCCAGGGAGAGGAGCCTGGCTTGAAACCCGAGGCCATCAACTCGCCGGCGGCGGCGCTTGCACAGTTCAATAAGGGACGTAACATCTGGGCGTAACGGATGTCTCGGTACGCCTCAACCCCTTCGCATCAAGCCTAGGTGTTGGCCGATTTTCGTCACGTTTCTCATCCGAGTAACGAAACTGCAGCCGTTTGTCGGGTCATCGGACAGCATGGTGTCTTCATTACCTTATTGCATATCACGAATCATGAACCAGGGGAAATAGAGCCTGGCGTGCCCAACTGTGGATGGAAGATAACTCGGATAACTAAGCGTCTTATGCCATAAGGCTATTACTCTTGATAAATGACGCAGCGGTTAATCTGACCCCGACGAGAATCACGTGCCTTAGCGTCCAACCTACATTATTAGGCTGCTGATTTGCACATCAGCACATTGCCCCCTCATATGACACTTCTACTACCAATAACATCTTACTCAGGGGAAATGACAGTAGTATATTACATTCATTCCGGTAGGTCCTGTCTCATCTGATGAGTGATATCGACGCTCATTCTATAGGCGACAAGCTGCTCACCGGAAGCCGAATGTGGGATTTTGATGGCGACGGAGAGAATCTGAAGTTGTTCGCAGAGTGTGTGACTGGCCAGATTCCAGGTATGGCTCATTGAATCAGAGTCTTTTGTGTGCTGACGGTTTGCAGATCAGTTGCTCGAATCTATCAAAATAGGCGTGCCCGTCGAATGGCGCGAAACCTACGATGTCGTGAACCCTTTCGGAGATATGCGTAGCGTCGGGCTCGAGAGTGTCTGGCTATTTGATCTGGGAACTGACACTCTTTTCCTTCGAAAGAAAGACGGATTATCTTCTGCCAGCCTTGCTCTTGCACGTCAACGTGAGCTCAACATGACCGATTTCGCAGCTTTATCCTCGCCTGACCCGACCGACCACATCGATCAGCTCATCTTGGATGAAACGTGGGAGCCCGATTTTGAATGCGTTTCAAAGATAAAGTCTGTCCCTGGGAGAGTCTTGAGAAATTTCGTTTACATATGGCGCCATTTACTCCGAAGGCAACAGAACGACACCACGTTCTCCAGGCTTGCGCATGCCGTTGTGAGTATTGCGACACTGGCGTTCTCGGTTTCTGATCGAACCCAATTCGATCATAGCCCACAAAAGCCCTATGTCTGGATTTGTGATCTCCCACGGTGGGATGTACGGAATGACAACTTATTTCGAGCTGGAGCCTCTTGGTTCGTTTTGACACAAGACGTACTCCATGGAGTGGACCTTATTCGACAACACATCAAGAACCGAAATGGAGATGAGAAGATTTCCTCAGTTGGTAGTGAGAACTACGCTATTCTTACGCTTCATCATATTGTTCTCTGTCGTGTTGGCGAAAACCGCCTGGAATGGACTCGACCAGAAGTGTTCTTTAACAGCGAGGGGACTCTATCAAACCGGGCAGTCGACATGATTGTTTGGGCAGCACGCACATCACAAGCGCCAACACTGCTGCACAAGCTTCCCATTGAGATTCAAGATGCTATCCTTGGCTTGTCATGCACCAGCTCTATTGGAACAACTATACTGGGTTGTCAACTAGGACTCGGCTCGCTATGTACGCGGGGTGCCAAGGAAATCTGGTTTGAGCTAGAGGAACTCAAGAGAAAACGCATGAGACATTCTCCACCTGAATGGCAAATCTTTTTGGCGGGAGGGTTCACTGGTGTGTCCTATAAGCGGAGACGGTAGGCACCAACATTCATAGGTGGTGTGGTATAGGAATCGAAGCAACATGGATGTATATAGATGAGTATAAGAACTTGAGCACTTGGCGGCTTTTGAAGGCTGGTATGTCCCGCCGCGGCAGCATGGTCATTCCTACAGCCGATTGTTCTTGTAATTGGTTTCCCGCCCTCCTGATACCTTGGAAATCTATATTTTCCAGTAAAGTCTAGAGATTTTGTGCTTCGTAGAAGATGGCTCTGCCCACCAGCTTGTATCGTGTGGCTATTTTGGAGAATACTCTCTCATAGAGTTGCACCCAGAGGATATCACTTTGGTGAGGATGCGGCCAGTATATGTCAGCCGACGTCCAAAGATGGGCATCTCCGGCGTGAATGAGGCCCGCGATGAACGTAATGATGGCGCTCTCCGTCTTATGTCCGAAAAAGGCCCACCACTAGGGTATGTAATTCACCGCAAAACTCCCCATCTTGGTTGCGTCGGCGGCCATAATGCCCTCGTCTCTCTGCCGGACTCGTCGGACATGGTGGACCGCGTAGGCAATAAAGGCGGAGAAAACGGTGAGGAGGGTTACGCATGTGGCAATGGTTGATACCTTTGTCCATGAATCTGTGCTATCGTTTTGAGATTCAATGTTGAACGCCATCTTAGCAAATTTAACAATCATCAACTTCGTTGTCAAGATTATAAGAGACGCGGAGACAGAATCTCACAGACTCCTCTACCCATTATGAACTGGGCGAAAGCACCTACTGCGTCCTAGACATAGCTGCTTTCTCGGGACGGACCGTGCCGCCACCGGTCAATATTTCAGCCCATTCCAGCTCATAAAAGCAACGCTGTTCTGAAATTGGAAGCCCGATTGGCGATCTCTCAGCAGTTTACAAGGGTCTATCACAACTCTACGCCCAGAAACACATATATGTACCAATTTTCTGCATGATGGCGATTGAAGAAGATGCTCCTCATGAAAAATTGCGTTCACCTATAAATAGCGAACCATGTAGCTACGTGAATGACGTGTACTCTCAGGCGACAGGGGCTATTGGAGGGATCTCCGTAGACCCCCTTACCCATTACCATAACTGGCTTGTGGGTCGTGAAGGTACTGAAATGCGAAATGCGAAATGCGAGATATGAGGCCTGCGATGGAGTGGGGATAAATCATATAGCACCATCGTTGCCTCTGCTTTAGTGTCAACTAACGACGTATAAGTACAGCTTCTGGATGCTCTTTTAATAACAGATGTAGATCCAATGACCCAATCCTTCCGTTTTCCGCATCCAACCATCTTTGCACGAACCGCTACCGCCATTGTTCTCCCCCTCAACTGGTCGAATCCATCATGGCTGACGAAAAGTTCGATCTTCACAGCTAATGCCTTACTTGTGGCGCCTACTCTCTTCGCTGCCTCCATCTACATGGTACTCGATCGTCTTGTGCTCTTCCTCCGCGCGCCAACCCTCTCCCGCACCAACTAGAATGTCAAAAATATGTGTCGCTGGTGACATCATCTCGTTCCTTATGCAGTGCATGGGAGCGGGCCTCTCATGACTCGGGAGGCCTATCTGTATGTCTTCGACTCGTTATCAATGCTGGCTGAGGCGATAGCGGGTCAACAGCTGAGAGATGTATGAGCCACGTTCTACGAGGGCGAATGTGCAGTGACCGGTCGTAGCGACGTCGTGGTGAGGATGAAGTCACTGTCGGACAGGACTCGGAACGTGGGTGAGGAGTCATGGAACGAGTGGAAGTTCTGGGTCGGCATTCCCTTGTTGTCGTAGATGGCCCAGCCAGTAAAGCCCCAGGTTGAGGCTCCTTTGTTCGGGATGGTTGATAGTGTAGCTGGTTGGATCGAGATCTGGGCTAGAACTCTACTTACACCGGATTCTAGGCTAGCATGGTCGTGGTGTGCCAGTTCAGCAACCCAAACAGGACTTACAGCTGCCGTGTCTGACTTTGAAGTCCGGTGGTAACAATCAAGGCTGTATATCGTCCGGCGACATGCCGTGGCGAGCAGAGAAGGCGCAGCGCCGGCCGGGCCACAGAAGACGGCTTCCACAGCAGCTTCATCTATCTCGCTTTGGAACCCATCTAGACTGTTTGCTAGCGAACCCCCTTCTTTCCCCATGATAGCCACGCCTGCCGGTCATCCCAGCGGATCAAACGCGGTTTAAGTCCGGTTCATATTCGCATATCCCCTATTTAGGAAAGTGAGTAGAGACGAGCCCATATAGCGCCCATGTGGCGTCGGCTTAGGGCGACGCCGTTCCGTCGCCGATTTTATATCTAGGTCCGCAGGGAAGAGGTGGGGGCGTTGAACTCATCCGTCCAAGGTGGGCTTGAATCATGTGCAGGGTGGTGTGATCAACGACGTCGGAAGGCGTTCTTTGCCGAACCCTTTACGAGTCCGCGAAGAGAGGCGAAACTTGATGGAACAGGGGCCGAACCGCTTGTTCTCGATAAGAACAACGCGAGGCCCGTGGGCAACATGGCGGCCATATCTAGGTGCGTTCGCCAATAGAAGTAGCTAAGCTTCTCCGTGTCAAACTCAACAAGGATAATCTTCAAGTCTACCCTAGAGATACGTGAATGCTTCAACACACCGAAACGACAGAACGGAACGGGATGAGACCATGCTTCAAATGCAGGACATGAGCGATGTCGCGCAATCAATCTGAGACTAGTTCGCGTCGCGAATCGAGATTAGTGGCGTACATCAATGGTGGTACTTGATAGGCCTACAACGTGTTTACAACTAGTTTTCTTTGCTCTCCGTCTTAGCGTATGGTCGGAATTGATTACCCAAATCGGATACCCGTGGCGCGGCTTCTTTGTCAACAACGTGGTTCCGAATCAACGGGCGCTCTCCGAGCCGTGAACTCGGTATGCCATCTTATCGCCTGGCCTAAGTCAGTACTACTGCGAGTCAATATGGCAATAGTGCCATCGTGGATCGGATCATTGCGCGTAGTGCCGTTTGTGTGGCTGCCCGTCTGATGTGTTATCGTTAGCACATCCTTGAACCCCTGGTTGGCCGTGATCCTACTTGCAGTTAATGTCTGGCCTTTTCCCCCTGTCCATTAATGACTCGCTCCCTCCTTGACGCCATCCAGACCATCTCATGTAGCCAACAGTTAGAGAGGGGACAAGTCACACACTTCTCCAATGAAGTGTCTTCCACAAGGTTTTCTGTATTCCTCCCCAGGTGGCACTTGACTAGCCTAGTGGAGTATCTAAGGCCTGGTGAGGCGTACCGATTGGCGAAATGCACCCAAGCGTCCCGAACTATGCCACTAGCCTCGAAGAATAGGGAGCTGCTGAGGGGCAGCCGGGGAAACTGGCAGTTTCTGCGACGCTTCGCTTGCGGGGGACTGGGGATGGGGAATATGTCGGTTTCAGCTCCGCTTGTATGACCCATACGCATTGCCGTGTACGGAACGAATCCCCCGGGTTCCTCATTTCACTTGAGTATGAAGGTGGTTAGGTCCAAGGTCTAGATTTTTCTAACCGGAACGCCGCATGAGAGTGTGACCCCTGACCAAGTACTGCGTCCGCGCCATCGCAGTTAGGGTCGGTTGCCCCTGGACAAAGTGGTCTGGATATAATGGTAGCAAACACCCGTGGCTTGCTTTTTCCTGTTCCTTGCTACGCACTGTACATTGTTCATGCCCCTGCCCTTGCCTGCAGCTGTCTCACGCAGCCCGTCTATCGATCGACAATGACGACAACGGCGGCCGACGCGAATGCCGTCTTCTTCGAGTTGAGCTGGTCGATCCTTAGCACCATCTGCATGGCCAATGTCCTTTTTGGGCTTCTTGTCTGCAGCATCACGAGCTTCACGCCGCTCGCCGCCGTCCCCATTCTGTCGTCTGCCGCCGGGGCTATCGCCGACGGTCTTTGTTTCTATTCCAACTATGGCACGCATCCTGATATCAACCGAGCTGTGTCGTCAGTCTTTGCAGACCTATTTTGGGTGGTAGGACTACCCTAGAATGCAACTCACTCTGGCTCTTTGCTAATTTCGCTTCCGTCAACAGTTGCAAGAAACCGGTCTGCTCTTCTACAGCTACATCATCCTAAAACGTGTGCTTCGAGGAGTCCGATGGCGGGTATTTGCGTCCTTATTCTGGGCTGGCATAAGTGGAATAGTCATCACACGTGTCATCATCTCCGTATTCCGGGTGCGATCCGTCATGAGTCATGATGAATCGATACAACACATCATCAACTACCTTCACATCGCCTATTTTGGTCTCATGGCCATTTTGGAATGCATTGGTGCTTACTTCCTCATCGTTGTATTCACTGATGCAAGGGCCTCCTCAATGCAGATTGCCCTCAATGTTGGTTTCTTCCGATACTTGAGTCGAAGCACCGAGGGCAGAGTCGCCCTTCTAGCTGTAGTAGGCGTCCTCCGAGCCATTACCCATTCTTTGAAAACACCCGGCCAGAGTGCCGAGAACTTGGCTAGTCAGCTAGATCGGTTTGTGTATACTATGTTCTGCCTTTTCCCGGTTGTGTTATAGTAAGTTGCTACTGTCCTTACCTACTACCATCGCTTAGGTAACTAACCGCTTTCTTACTAGCATCGATCTTCTAGCTTCCAAGCTCATCTTCACGGATCATAAATATCCATCTTCTCACAGTCGGCCTGGGCAAGAAAGCCAGCCAGGACGATTTACATCAACACAGAAGGATGGATTTGCTGCAGGCAGGGGTGAGCATGTCGTTGAGTTTCATGGAGGCGCCAGCAAAACGCACAGGAGTGACTCGCAAGAAAACATCTTCAAACATGGTTCAGGAGAACCTTCCATCGATCTCGAGGAGTTGGATGCTAAGGGGAATGGGATTACAAAGACAGTTGAGTTTAGAGTCGTGTAAATACTTACATAGAGACATAATAATTTCCTAGACGTTATAACACAATTATGTGTTCACTAGAGTCTTGATGTTATTTGCACGCGACGAAGCTCGATTTGTCGTCGCTTTTCTTCTCTACGCTGTTGATTTTCGGCTTTGTGTCCTTCGCGCTCTTGTCAAGTGTGGCTCGTTCTTGATATTGGTGAAGTCTGTCGCCCACCAGGGATAGAGCGCATTCACCATCGTCTGTAGGTTTGGGGATAATGGAAAAGGCGCGTCGGCCCAGGATGTTATGGAGATCACATCGCAAACAGTGTAGATTATTAGGCGAGTCAAAGGTAGGCATGATGATTGTGCCAGCGTACTCTCCCATATCTAGACTATGCATGCCTTGGTGTCCCCACGAGGCCTGTGAAGAACTCCTGAACATCTTGGACCCATAATTCAGGCTCGTTGTTGGCTGGGAAATGGCCACCTTCTTCATGAATAGACAGATAGGTCAGATTCACAATTCGCTCAATCCAGTCTCGAGGCTAGACAGGAGAGAGTCAGCGCTGGACGTGAGAGAATATTATGAAGGCAAGAATGTCAACTTACAGTAAAGTTGGAACTCGAAATGCTGTTGAATGGGCCGTTGAGAAGGCCCCACTGGCTTACTCCAGTAGGAACCCTAGTTATGGGGAAAGCCTGGGCTTCTGGCCGTAGAAGTGACAAAGCATTAGTGACTTTTGTGTTCCAGGCAGGGCAGGACATCGACATACCGGAAAGGCCTCCCAGTATAGCCTTAGGTCCCCCAAGTTCCCTGAATATAAAGCATCATGGTATTCATAATAAGTTCATTGAAGGTATACCTGTACCCATCACTGCATTTATGTACGAGATGCCAAATCCATCCAGCAGAGCCAACAGGACTATCAGTCATTGCTTGGCCAATTGCAAGGGGAGAGAGCTGATGCACTGTCGAGTAGGCAGAATGCTCACTGATCCACGACGGAATGGACGATATGTACGCATTTTCCTCTTCTGTTGTCTCATTCTGCGCGTATCGCTCAAGATCAGTTGCATTTGGTTGAACAGCGAAGTAGTCGGATAGATGGCCAATAATACTGTCGCCAGCCGCTTCGGGTATCCACATTCCGACACACCACCCAATATCAGTACTGACGACTCCATATTTAGAATATCCAAGTTGGCGCATAAGAGAATTGAACACAACAGCCAGTTGCCGTGGGCTGAGACCGGACTTAACCGGTGCTGGACTGAAGCCAAATCCAGGCAGATCAGGGGCAACCACATGGAAATGCTGAGATCCAGTATCTTCTGGTGGGGTAAGCGTTTTTATAACCTTGGACCATTCAAGATGGGTGGAAGGCCAGCCATGAAGGAGGAGAATGGGGATGGCTGTATCGTTGGCTGAGGACCACTCATGAACGAAATGCAGCGGAATTGGGTCGCTATAATCTGAGTCGTTTAGAAGACGGATAGTGATGGCGTAATGAGAGAAATTGGCATTGATTTCCGCTTCGATCTGAGACCAGTCGTAGTGCTCTGCCCAGTAAGTTGCCAGAGCAGTCATGTTCTCTTGCGGAGGCCCTTCGAGCCAGGCTTCGTTGCTACCATCATCGAGGTCTATGGATGGGCGGTAGAGTGCAGCCTTTCTGCTGGTGTCGTCTATGAATTCTGGATCAACCGAAATGTTAAACTTGACAATAAGCTGAGATTGGTCCAATGGGAAGTTGACAATGTCCGCGCTGGCTGATGAGGCCACCAGCATCAATGCTAGTTTGAGAAATAATCGACACGACATTGTGTTGGCAGGTGGATTTATATGATAAAATCGAAGATATGGGTTTGGTCCTTTGCCATTAAGACTGCTAGGAAATACATCATTTTATATTCCCGCGCAAGGTTTTGTTGGTGTTACTAGATGCGAGGGACGGATGACCTTGTGGATTAGGGACCTGGTGTCGCGCCCAAAATGGCCTGATCCCCCAGCCCACAGTAATCTCACTCTATCGAAACAATAGGAAAGACCTCTTCTGGTTTGTAATCTATGCTTATTGCTATTACCACTCACCCTTCCCAGGAAGATCATCCTTGCCCTAGCACAAACCTCTCCACATGTGGCACTTACCGTCTCGGTCTTCGGATGAACTTCGTTGTGTCTGGTGGATACCCTTCTGCTTAACACTGGGCAGTGGTCGGATTCGGCATATTATGAACAACGTAGTAGGATCTACCTTGTCCGAGCTCGCCGAGATCATGGAGTGAGGTGTACTTTTAAGTTGAAAGTTGCATAAGGAGCAGCAGGCTAGTAGGTTGAGAACGGACGAAACTCGTCAAAACTGAGTCCATCCTGCAGCTTAGCTCGTGATTCTATGCAATTGGGTGGCCCTACAACTCATTGGCCTCGCGAGATGATATTGCCCCTGCCTGTTATGCGTATATAGATTACTGGGATTTAGATTAGTTACTGGGATTTAGATTACTGGGATTTAGTCTGGGAGACTTTACGCGCGTATAGAACACTGCGGGATGAGACCCTCCCTTAAAGGTTAGTTGGTGATTACTAAAGCATGTCGCTCTTCCGGACGAGGCATAACAATTTGCCCGAGGTGAAGTATTCATGGGGCCTCAAAATCGGCATCCCCCATGCGTCGTTCCTCTTCACGGGGTGGTTACTGATTAAGAAATGGCTCATTGATTCAGTAAGAAAATTAAGTACCTCTAATTGGGTAGCGAGCACCCTAAAATTGATGTACCTTAGTTTTATTAAATGTTAACGTCCCCGAGCCTAGCGCAGACAAATAAGTTGATGGGACTTTTGACCTTATCTGAAACCCCAGAGCAGGCGAGGACTAAATAGCTTCATATGGAAGGTATTGAAGATAGCGATATGTTAAGAATGGATTCCCTTGGGTTATATAATATGTCAGTGTCGGATGCGCACTTCTGAGAGTAAGACACCCGAGTTGGCGCGACTAGGCCAGCTTATTCATTATAACAATAAATTCATCTAGAGACGATTGCAATTCCCTCATCACTATTAACTCTTTGACCTTTTACTAAACTGCCCGGCCTCTCCATCTTCTTTATGTACAGCAGCCCTTTTGGATCGTTGTTGTACTACTGAACCAAGACCCCGCTGCCTTGTTTCTGGTAGAAAGCCTAGGTTTTCAATTATGTCCTTGGACCAGCTGGAGGGACAGCGGCTCCTTTCGAGTTCGGCTGGTGGACTTTGCGCAAGAGGTGGCGTTTTTAATCTGCCATTAAGCACTGGTAAGCAATTGGAACTACTAAACTCTAAAGGCTACAAACACTCACCTCCCCGTCCATTTAGCTTATACTCTTTAGCTAGGTGCTTGAGATCAACCTCCTCAATGCTCCTGGTAGGACTTGAAATCTCCTCTGCGAGAAAATTCTTCTATATACAAAACAGCACGAGCGGTTCGAGGTTCTCGTGATGGAATTTGAAGTGAATGCGGCCTAAGTGTTTCGCTTTAGCAAAGGCCCATATGCGGTAGTGGGGAATCCAGATTCTTAACTCAATTTACCCACTCATGAATGCGACGTCTATGTCTACCATCCGGTTGGTGGTGAAAATGGCCACTCCCTGGAAGTATCTGCGGGTCGGGTTCACACACAACTTGGTCAGCCTTCTTGCCTTCAAGGTACATACGGATCTCCTAGCTTCAATGTAGACAGAGCGGAGGGGGAAGAACAAACTCGAGACGACGCGGGAAGACGCTGACGACAGCGTTCCGCTCCAGGCTGCTGTTCACGTCTCGCTTGCGGAGAAAGACGTCGGCCTAGTCGATCAGCAACATGCAGTGCCAGCGGTGAGTGATGTCAAGGATCAGGCCGAGCCGCTTGTCGATGGCGTCGACTCCGGTGCCTAGCTCGCCGGCTGAGACGGCGTAGAGGGGCCGGTGCGAGACCTCTACCACTGCCTCGGCCGTAAGCGTCTTCCCGACTCCCAGGTTGCCGCTCAGGAGGCCGACGAGGCCCTGACCTTTCCCCTTGATGATGTCGTCATCCTCGTAGTCGTCATCTTTTCCGCCGTCGAAGGGTCCAGACCACGTCTGGTGGGAAAGAACGAGGTCCTTGATCAGGGCGAGCTGGCTTGGGGGCAGTATGACCTTGTCAAAAGCCGTCTCATCCCACATTGTGTCCTTGAGCTTTGAGACGGCGAACGGCCCCCACTGTTTCGCCTCGAAGCTGAAGCCAAAGATCCGATGGCTGCAGAACAGCAGGTCCCCACTCTTCACTGAGTCCAACCTTTTGTCCAGCATAATCGAGGAACGTAATAGATCCCAGCTTTTATTATGGATTAACCAAGTCCATGGGTCAATCATCACACATTGACTAGCCATGAACTTCACTATTTCCCTGTCTAACCCAAACTCTTCAGAATGTATCGCAGATGAGCTGCCACAAGTCGCAGTGCCGCAGCGTTGTCACCTCTGGACCCCTACCCAGGAGCCTGCCCTATGTGTGCACAAGCACTATAAGCACCTCGCGAAGCAGCTGTAAGTCTTAAAGCCACTTCTTAACCCTATGCCACTTCCAACGGTTTTATGTTGAGTCCTAAATTGACGATTCTATTAGCCTCATCACTTTTTCTAGCCCCAGTTCTAGCCAGTTATTCTTTAGGTTAGTTGCAAATGACTGACCTACTCCGAGCCGCACCATGCTGTCAGCAATCCAGCCCATATTGATCTTTTGGCTGACTTTCTCCCACGATCCTCCAAACAACTAATCTAGCAGCCTCTACGCTTTAACGACCTAACTATAGAGCGTACGAGTGAAGTCGTCAACTTTGATCTGCTCACCGCTGTAGAATAATGCCTCCCCATCCTCAGCCTATCATATTGATAGCTATCCGCCTATCTTCTTGCGCCAGCCTTTCCCATATGCCATCCACCCAATGATTGTGCTGACAACTGTGTGAGTGCTAACACACATCTATGCCATATGTTGATCCCGAAATGCAAGCACTACTTCTACCCCGACCTCATCTTGATCCTAGGGCTGGTCCTCAAATATCGCCTCTAAAAAAAACAGTTGGGCTCACTACAGTATGGCTGCAAGCATCCCCATATATAAGTGCGGCTCTATGTAGCCAAGCGGCCGTAGTTAGATGCCTAACGCCGCACAAAAGCATAGCAGCAAGTTCGTATATGCATTGCTGCCGACATGACTTTTGATCGAAGCAATAATGAATTGGAAAACGGCCCGGTCGAGCGCTCCATACGGCGGGCCGGGCATGCCCTCATCGTCTGTTGGGTCATCGTCGTTGTCGTCGTCATCGTCGTCGTCATCATCACTCTCGGCCTCCCTATCTCTGCCGCTGCAAAAGCCGCTATTATAGCTGCTAGGAAATCCATCCCCCTCAAGCTCGTCGACTACATCGCATAGTAAGCTCCACTGCTCGTCAGTAAAGCAAACAGCCCACCGCTCGAATGCCTCTTTACGTCCGATACGGAATGCTCGCCAGCAAAAGCTTAAGTACCTGTGACTAACGGACCGATACTTGCTCATCGATGCCTCTTTGCCTTTGCGTCCAAACGGCATTCCACTCGGATTCGTTGCCGTTATGCTGGCAAGCTATTGAAGCATCTCTATCAGCACACTGTCAAGTCGCCAGCAGCAGCGGTCCACCTCACAGTCGAAGCTCTGCCCAAGCCGCAGTAGCAGTAAGCGTTCGCGGACTACTTGCTCATCTTCTTGCCGGGCTCGCCCTATTGTCATCGTCTTCGCCCTTATCCACTCAGCTGCATTGAAAACATCAAGCAAATCCTGTAAGCTAAAGTGCCTCACCCAACCCAGTCTCTTCACCTATGCTGAGTCGCAGTCGATATTCTCTTCTAAGTTGCTTTTCTGGAGCCGCATAGCATCTTCGGCCTTAAGCTGGGCTTGACTGTTGGCGATCATCTTCTCCATAGCGCTATATCTCATATCGCCAGTAATGTTAGACGTATCATCGGTATCATTGCTATCTCGAACGATCTAGTACCGCGCATACTTTCTACCCATCTAAGTTTGCAAGCAAACTTTAGTCTATTGAATCTCCGTAGTTCTATGTTCGGCTTCTCTCCAATGACAGACAATATTATCTCGTGCTACAGTGTGATACCTGCATGCAGCGCAGTTATACCCATGTAGCACTAGGAGCGGCTTAATGGCTAAACTGCCATCTGCTAGAAGCGCGCCAGTATCTAGATCGGCTAAGTCTATGCCGGCATAGTAGTCTTTAATATCTCTCAATTCTTAGCCTTTTAGCTGATATTTGCGGCGGAAGTGCTTCTCAAATGTGTTGGGCTGTAGTGCTGCTTTACACTTTCGACAGATGAGCATTCGGTGCTCTTCGTTGAGTTGTATAAAGTCGTCCATTTCTCGCTAAATCGGCTCGAATTAATTGTCCTTGACTAAATATGACCGAGTAGTAAATGCTATTGTGGTTTCCCTTCCCTCTTGATCATAAACCCCTTTTCTATATAACCCTAAACCCAAGTCAACCCCTTGCTAAACCCAAATCTGGGGTTAGAAAATTTGGACCAATCAGCGACTCGGCCCAGCGGCAAGCGATATTGCGGAAATGCACGGGCCCCCCGCACCCGTTTGTATGGGCGATTCTGCCAGAATCGCCTGCAAATAATACCTAGGGAGACACGGATAACACATATACAATACACATATATCTAAGCCATCTGAGTGTCACGCTAGCCATTCAACAGATCCTTTCAGTGCGAGGGTTGAAGCGCGTTCTTGCGCTGGACTGGGGTGAAACGCAGTGCACATCGAGACTTTCGAGTCGGGGACAAAGCCGGACGATGTCTGAGATGCCCCAGTAACAACTCGGTCCGTTTATACTCTCAGGGAAAGGCATCTCAACTTCATTGTGGTATGAGAAACGACTTTGCCCGACCTGGGGCAGAAAGTCGCGCTATATCCCCAGGTTGGATGCCGCACCTGGGGTTCTCGACGTCTGTCTCCAGGAATGAGTGCCCACGGCTTACCCGACGGTATGGCGGCCACTTCAGATGGGTTAGCTTCCTCCTTTGACAGACCCTTCACCGGTGCTGCACCCTGTCAAAGGTTAGCAAGGGCCGAGCACACAAGTCAGCAGTGCAGCTTGGATGTGCCGGTACTCGATCCTGTTGGTCGTAGATACGAGGGGCTGCATCGGCTGTTTCCGTTCATGGACACCGCTGGACACCACCTTGCTGCAAACCTACATTACGCCTGCAAGCCCTGTGCCGCTCGGTGCCAACAAATCAATCACGTGCATCGCGGAGATGCCTTCCGCCGAAGACCATCAATCAGAGTAGAACTGAGAGCACATTTCTCTTCCTCATTTCCTTCCCTTTCCATCCCCAGCACTTCGGTTCCAAGCGCAATCCACGACGAGATGGATGACGACGCGCCTCAGGAGCGGGGCTCGAGCCCGCCGGATCCACCATCACCGTTGCAAGACATCCTAGCTGAGAACCCTGTACAGGTGGACGTGAGTGTGCTCTACGCTGTAACCCCCGAGCCAAGCAATGTAGATCACTGTTGACAAGCTCTTTGTTGTTGTTGTTGTTGTTGTAGGACGCTATAACAGATGACGATTCTGTCTTGGACGAGTCGTAAGCTCCCCCAAACCTTAATTCTGGCGGTGGACAGAGACACTGACAGGCTTGCTCTAGAGAAGCATCCAGCCAGTTGACGTCCCTGAAGTCTAGCATCCTAAATTACAAGTATGGTTGCGCTAATTGGCTCTCATATTTGGAAGATATCTAACAAGCTGTGTCCCATGATTGATCAGATACGAGGTCAGTGTCGGAGAGGAATATTGTTGCTCCGGGCGGCTTGCTAACAGCGTCGTTAGAACGGACGCCGCTATCATGCATTCAGAGAAGGGACATATCCAGTGGTATTTGCCCCAAACAAAAGTCTCTTTGGTGAGGAAAAGAAGAAGAAGAAAAAGCTCACCAGACCATCATTAGCCAAACGACGAACAGGAGCAAGATCGCATGGACATGGTACACCACATATATCGTCTGGCACTGGGAGGCAAATTGTATCTTGCTCCGATCGGTGATGACGTCGGGCGCGTGCTTGACCTCGGTACCGGGACAGGAATCTGGGCAACGGATTTTGCAGAGTGAGTGTCCATCGCTACCACTTCAGCCTCGGAAATAAACAGCTGATGATTCGAATCCAGCGAACATCCAGCCGCAGAGGTTCTTGGGGTTGACCTGAGCCCCATCCAACCTGTATGGTACGGAGAATCCCTCCTCTTCTTGAACGTCAGTAATAATGGCATGCAGGACCCCGCCTAATTGTATTTTTGAAGTCGACGATTTTGAGTCCGACTGGCTTTATCGCCGGCCGTTGGACTACATACACGCCCGGGAATTAGAAGGATGCATAGCAAACCCGGATCGACTCTTTCGGCAGGCACTCGAGCATTTGACGCCCGGCGGATACCTTGAAATGCAGGCCGTTGATGGTTTTTTCGAGTCCGATGACGGCACTGCTGAACAGGCCGTCCATGCTCAAGCCTGGATAAAGAGCATGCTTGACGGCGCGAGGAAATTTGGTAAACCTTTGGACACTTGTTCCAAGTGGAAGGAGCAAATGGAGGATGCAGGCTTTGTGGATGTTCGGCAAGAAGTCTTCAAGGTCAGCAGCTATTCTGGGGGACTTTGTGAAGTCTGGGTCTTGCTGGTCTTGTCAATGCTAATGATAAAAACGCAGTTCCCGATCGGACCTTGGCCCAAAGACCCAATACTCAAAGAGATTGGGACTTGGCAGTATTGGCAAGAGCTACAAGTCGTAGAATCCTACACACACGGAATTTATTCTCGCATACTCGGGTGGGATAATGTAGAGATAGAGGTGTTCAAGGCCATGGTGAAGAACGACTTCAAGAACCCGGCAATCCACATCTACCTGCCAGTCGTTTTTGTCTGGGGGAGAAAGCCTTGATTAGCCTGAGCCTCGTCGTACGTTCAATACCCTGGTGCAGTGTGCAGTGGAACAAAGTCCTCCCACTGACTCATTCAGGCCTTGGCTCCATAATGGGTAATGGATGAAATAGGTTCAATGATTCAGCTGGGCCATCTCGCGGCGGCCATGCCGCTGTGGTGGTTCTGCGCGTCGGCGGACTCTGAGTGTGCATGCTCGGCCTGGTCAAGATTTCCAGCACGGTTGCGCCCACAACTTGGGCCTGTAGTCATTTCTCACATTGCTACGGAGTACCCTGCTGTGGGACGGGTCGATAATTTCCACACTTTTTCAGATGGGACGAATGAGAACTTTCGAGGTGAAACTCATCCCGGCAGGGTGGTGTGAATGCCCGCCCATCCAGACCTCCGCGTGAATCTGGCTGGTCACCTCACTTCCACCGTTTCGCCGGTGTAATCAATATTGCTAGTTGTTGCTTCGCCTCGCTACCTTGTAAAAGCACAAGTGCAACGCCACCCTGGCCCCATAGTCACGGTACCCTCGACAAACTAACAATTGAACTCGGATGAAGGTGTCGGTCGGGAGATAACAACCCCTGCTTCTGTAATGTTCTATCCCCGCACGCGGAAAGCTCCGCGTGGCCTCTAGTTTAGAGGAGGGAAGGGGGGCCGGACTCTCCCCAATCTCCCGGCCCGGCCGTGCCGCGCAACACGAACCCTGCTCTACAATCCCTCCCTGTCAAGACTCTTGTTACAACCTTGACCCCTTGCCCTTTATTTCTTTCTATATTTTTTTTATACCTTTTTCGTACCCAAGGGACCCCCTATTATTTGACCGGGAGCGGGATTCTAGTACTAATTGGGCGGTGGCATCACTCGCTTACAATGCATTCCCCTCGTTGGCCTGGATATCCACTGCCGATTTTCCGCGTCTGACAAGTGGACGCAGTCTTCCTGCCGATGTTTTTGTAGGCCTCGTGATAGCAGCAACAGCAGCAGCAGCAATCTCGCTCAACCACAATCAATATGGCATCGACAGATGCAACGCCGGCGCTTTCCCAGGGCGTGGCCTACGGCCTGGTCATTGGCTTTGGCATCGCCTTCGCGCTGATCATGAACTTGATCACCTGGATATCACGGAAGTATCTCAATGAATCCAAGGACACGAACATGCTCATGACGGCCAAAAAGAGCGTCAAGACCGGCCTGGTCGCCGCCGCCGTCGTGTCGTCATGGTGCTATGCGGCCACGCTCCTGAACTCGGTTCGCATCACTTACCTCTACGGCTTCGCGGGTCTCTGGTGGTTTGTCTCAGGCGTCTCGGTCCAGATTGTGCTGTTCGCCATCATGGCTGTCGAACTCAAGAGACGAGCACCCCGCGCCAACACCATCCTCGAGGCTTTGCGCATTCGCTTCGGAACCAATACGCACCTCGTCTACTTTACATACGGCGTGTCGGTGCAAATCATCATCACAGCGGCGTTGTTGCTCGGCGGCTCGGCGGCCTTCGCAGTGACAACTGGGGCGAACATTGTAAGGGCCTGTGTACGGAGTTCACATTGGATGAGGCTAACAACACTGTACTCGTCAGGTTGCCATGAACTATCTGATCCCCCTCGGCGTGGTTATCTACACATATCTCGGAGGCCTGAAGTCCACCATCTTGTCAGATTATATTCAGTAAGCCGAGCTCCGAATTGAACTTGGGTGTTGGGATCGTCCGATACTGACTCGATGCGTTTCGCAGCACTCTTATCATATACATCATTCTCTTCATCTTCATGTTCAAAGTCATGGCGGTGAAGTCACTGCCCGTTCTGGGGTCTCCCGGCGCGCTCTGGGACTTGCTGCAGACAGACGCCGCCATGGCTACCGGCGGCGCTATTGGAGCCAAGGATGGCTCATATCTAACCATGCAATCTGGCCAGGCACTTCTACTCGCCGGAGTCATCTTGGTCTCAAGCTTTGGATGTGTGTTTGTCGACCCCAGCTACGGTCAGAAGGCCATCGCCGGCGAGCCCAACGCCGTCATGCGCGGTTACTTTTACGGAGCTTTCGCGTGGTTCGCGATCCCTCTCGGGCTCTGCGCCACAATGAGTTTCGTGGCCGTCGCACTCGCAAACACCGAGTACTGGCCCGTGGCCGGCGGCGTGACCACGTACCAGATCAACAACGCCTTGATTCTTCCTCTGGCTGCCGAGGCCGTCATGGGTAAGGGCGGCGCAGCTGCGGTCGTCGTCATGGTCTTCATGGCCGTCACATCGTCTTTTAGTGCCGAAATCATTGCCCACGCCTCCATCGTCACGTTTGACATCTACCAGCCCTACATCAACCCCAAGGCTGACGACAAGCGGCTGAAACTCGTCTCACACGCGTCTCTTGCATTCTTTGCCGTCTTCTCCGCGTCATTCGCTACGGCGCTCAACTACAGCGGTATTTCTATGGGATGGATACTGGAGTTCTCCGGAGTCATTCTCGGGTCGGCCGTCGTCCCCATCACGCTGGCTGTCAATTCAGCTTACGTCTCTCCATTGTATATGACCTGGGCTGCCCCAATTGGCACAGTGTGCGCGGTCTGCGCGTGGATCGGCACCGCCAAGGGCATGTTCGGGGAGGTTACAGTAGACACGCTGTACGACAATTGGCCAATGTTCGCAGGCTGCACCGTCGCATTGCTATTGCCCCTTCTGATCTGGGCAATCATGTTTGTCTTTCCAGACCAGAGGAAGCCATATGACTGGGATCGTCTCTTTCTCATGCAGGCGCGGGAGCCTCGACAAGGCGACAAGGAGTACACCATGGATGACCTCACTGACATTGGCGATGATTGGGATCCCAAGGCGCTGGCGAAGGCCAGCCGCGATGCCAAGATCATCTCCGCAATCATGGTTCTCATCTTCCTCATCATCATACCATTTTCGCTCTACGGAACAGGATACAAGTTCAGCCGAAAATTCTTCACTGGCTGGACGGTCCTTGTGTTTATCTGGTCCTGGGTTGCCGCCCTCCTTATCTGGTGCTTGCCGATCTGGCAGGCAAGACATACATGGATGGCCGTTATGAAGGGGCTGGCTGGCAAATCCGAGAAACGCGCGATATCAACACCGGACAGCAGGAATGAAGCCTCACAGACGGATCGCGTGTCGACGGGTGAGAAACAGCCATAGAGTCTACTGGATAGACCTGGCTCCGCCTAGCGCTACTTGGCTGGTGTTGTCAGCTCTGCGCCTGGCAAAATGCTTGTATTTTTTTGTTAAACAGTTTAATACGCCCTGTCATGACCCGCTCGCGGCCTAGAAATTGACTCTAATTCTTACGCTTGACGTGACCTAACCTTGTTGAACACGAGGGACAGGGAGCGAGATTGAGGTTCTTCATCGACTGACCAGTAATACTATCCTGCTCTGCGGCTGACCCCTGCTCCCGAGACCACCGTTAGTTACTAAATCGCGGGAGTCGGGTCTGACCGGTCTCCAGAACGGCGCCATTCTTATCTATTCCCCCTACCCCGCGGTACAATTTATTTTATTCCATCCGCGCTTTCCGAGAGAAATGTGTAGGTGAGATTCGCGGACGTTTTCCAGGCTATCCAAGTCGTCATCATCCGCAAGTTCCGACGCTGCCGTGTTGGGCATCGACAACAGCAGCAAACTGGTGTGATTCGATCCCTTGGACTGCCTTCAAATCGTCCACGATCTTGTGTTCCGAGAGAGACAATCAACGATCCCTAATCTATGTAGATTTTGTACAATTTTGAGTTCGCTCGCGGATTGCGAACTCCACACACACACAGGGTCCCAACGAGAATAGCCATCTTCTCTTCCCGCAAAAACTTCAAGATGTCCTAGACTTGGGATGGTGTCTCGTTATTGAGCCGAGGAAAGGTACAATAGGGCCTCATTTAAAAGGACTTAAAAAGCAACGTTTATTGAGACAGATCAACGCAATTTTTCAGTAGTCAACACCTACCACGTTCCTGATGACATGCATCATGGCAGTGACCTTCTCCTCCTCTAATCTCCTGGCAATCAGCGCCAGCCCGATAAGGGCATCCTCATGATTCTCCGGCTTCCTGTCTAGTAGTTGTCAGTATCGCGAGATTTCCATGAAATCCCAAGCCAGTTGTTTCAAACTCACAGTAATCCATAACCTCCTTGTCCTTTGCTGAGATTGGCTGCCAATCTTCCGGCACCCGATCTTTCTCCAAGTCCACCTTCGTCACAGGGAACACGCCGGTTGTCAGGTCTAGCAGCGGAGACAGCGTGCCGTATTGCCATGGGTAGCCACCGCCGTGCCGGATGGCCGGGAACGGCGTCGACGGCATGATCAGCGCGTCAATAGGACGCCCGGTGCTTGTTTGTTCCGCTGTTCTCTGCCAGCGATTGAGGAACTTCTCGGCTAGCAGAGCCCGTTGGTGCTGGTTCTGCCACGTCTCAAATGCGGTCTGTGGCTTCACTCCCGCGCTGTGTCCCACCCATTTTTCGATGAAGTCCTGGAGCGGTTCGCCTGTGGCATCGGTATCGCGCTGAAACTCATATCCGCCGTCCGCCTCCCACATTTTATAGATGATCTCGGCCGCCGTGGCCATCTCATAAGGAACGAACTCGATGATCTCGTGTCCAGCAGCCAGGAGTTTGGCTTTGGTAATATCCATCGCGCGACGGAGGGGTGGCCTGTCGCGCACACGGTCAGTTCTTCGGCCCCGGAGGAGTACTCGAGAGCCATTCGACAAAGAGACGCGGCAGACTCACGAAGGTGTAACATGGCCGTCTCCCATAGCGAAGCCAAACGATAGCTTGGATGGCAGCTTCTCCTCCTCCGTCCGCCACGGCAGCGGCAGGCACTGGGGGTCATACAGCCACGGCTTCGTTCCAACAAGGCTCGACATAAACAGCCGCACGTCCTCGGGGCTCCTGCACAGGGGCCCGGCGCATGATCGCACTGCCTCTTGGCCCAGGTACGTGTTTGTCACATTCTGGTACGAGACCCTTCCGTGTGACGGCCGCAAGGCGTACAACCCCGTGTACGAGCCCGGATGTCGAATGGAGCCCCCAATGTCGGTGCCGACGCCCAGGAAGCTGGCGCGAAAGGTCACCAGTGCAGCCTCACCACCAGATGATCCACCGGTTGTGAGCTGTCGATTCCGCGGGTTGACGGTCCGGCCAAATATGTTGTTGACGCTCTCTCCCATCATAAGAGTCGATGGCACATTGGACTTCACGTAGAATATAGCGCCTGCCTCGGCCAGGAGAGTGACGAGAGTCGAGTTCGTCTTCGCTGGTTTGTTGGCATATGAGCAGTAGCCGATGGTTGAGTCGAGACCTGCCAGTCGTCAGCCCACAAAAATGCGTAAGAACGCGCATTCAAAAGCGACTGGCTCACCTTTGAGATTAAACTGGTCTTTGAGGCTGCTCTCATTGTCAGCCGTTTGCTCGTATTCTTGGTGATTGGTCCGTTAGGCTCACCTTATGGGAAGTCCATGCAAAGGCCCAACTGTTTTGCCCTCTCTCTTCAAATACTCGTCCAGCTCCTTCGCTCTCGCGATACCTTCTTCAAAGCAAATCTCCGTCACGCAATTGAGCAGCTGCAGCGCCACAGCCGTGCGCTTGCACACCGCTGTAGTGACCTCGGTCGCAGTCCACTCCCTAGAGGCAATCATAGCCACCACTTCAGAGGCCGTGGCCTCGGTCAGTTGCAGCTCACGCTCCGTGAAAAATCCCGACTTCTGGGGAAAGTCCTGCACGAATTGATCCTTCGGAGGGGGCAAGATGCCCTCCGGGATTATCCATTCCGTCGGAATTTTGGACAGCCTCTCCGCCTGCTTCTGGGCAACAATCGATTTCCAGATTGGCTCGGCCATTTCCCTAGTGATTTTCAGAGCTTCTTATCGCAAACCTTTGTCTATGACTTGACTTGACTTGACTTGACTTGACTTGAATTCCTGCTCGGTTGTCGCTGCTTGAGAGTCAGCAGCTATGGCCGGCTGGCGGGGGTCTGCGGACAGCCGAGGCGGCGCCCGGGATGAACCGCGACGCTAAACCATACTGGTGCAACCCCTAAGTCCCATTTCCGGGTCCATCCTGACAAATAACTATTCAACATGTAACTGTTTCGGCTACGTGGCACGCCTGGCAACGCGGCGTGATAATCAGCTCATGGGAAGCGCTGCCGTGCTAGTGGTTGCAGCGCTCGTGTGTAGGGAGGCGCACTGTTAGGGCAGGATTGGATGCTTGATATAATTAACACCTTTATCTTACTATTACAGTGGGATGCAAAAAGTTTGAATCCAACTCGATGTACTGAGAGTGGACACTAACCCAATCAAGTAATGAACGCATGTTAAAAAGAATCCGGCACGTGACTAGTGACTTACCTTATTTTAGTATATACGGTTACTACCCAGCCAGGTCTCCCAATCACGTAGTACGTCCCACTTCTTTGTTCGATGCTTTACATTGAATAACAGTTCACCTGCAACTACTCTGTACTCTGTATATGGTGGACGCAAAAACGGCAGAGCGCCCTCCTCGCACAAATGCGAAACGAGAAGGCAGGGCCAGGCCATTTACTCGAGGAGTCACAAAAGTAACGTGACCTATAGCACTAGTCCCAATATGGCTAAACTCCTCTCAGTCAATGGCCTGAGCTTGCTGAGTCCACTTTGCATCGTCAACCCACAACCTCGACCCCTGTCACAGCCATGATCGTAAAACTCCCACCCGAAGTACTGCAACAGGTGAAAGCCAGACCATTAAGTCTGCCCAGGTCCGCTGCTAACCCAGCATAGATCCTGTTGCATGTCCACGACGGTTTTGGAAGACATCGCTTTGGCGGATACGATCCGCCGCTGGGTCGGTACGAATTGAAAGGGATCAACCTTCGGGCCAACTTGTGTTCTCTGCGTTCAGTCAACCGGCTGTTCCACCTGCTGGTCACGCCATTGCTGTTTCAGCATGCCGTCATAAGCAGCAGCAGCGGGGTACAGCGTTTTCAGCAATTATCGAAAAGTCCTCCACTGCGCCGCCTTGTCCGTCGCCTTGAGATCTGCGTCGAAGTCCTGCCTGTGACTGACTTTGACGTTTACGACGCAAGGTTGAAGAATAATGAGAAAAAGAATCCGAAATACCTCGCGCGGTTAGCTATCGTCATCCATACTACCTTGCCAAGGTTCTCTGGCGTCAAGGTGTTGAAGCTCGACTTTGAGGACATTCCGTATGACCTCAACCGGGAGCAGGACGTCTGGCCGCCTGTGTGCTGCTACGTGCAGGACACCGCAAACCTCTTTGAGTCATTCGCTACGGCTATGCGCAGGTCTCAGCTTGATAAACTAGATGAAGTTGACCTCTCGTTACCTCTTGCATACGACTTTGGTTACTTCCTGGACGACGACCACACCGACACAGGTGGCTACTCAACAAGGGCTCTTTTTCAACAGCTCAAGTATCTCAGCCTTCACAACGGACAGAGCACAGATGATGGCGAGGGCATACAATTCCGCTTTCGAATACCAAACGAAAAGTACGACAAGTACATCCGGCAGCTACTACCACTCGCACCGAACATACACTCTCTAAAACTCGAGGGCTCTAACACCTTGATGCTCGACCAGTCGGCATTCTCTCCTCTGTGCTTGCGGTCGTTGAGCTTGGAGAGCTTGGAGATAACCGGCGATGCCTTCACGGCGCTCATCCAACAATCCACAGCCCTCGACGAGGTCATTCTTAGAGGCGTCTACCTTCAGTCCGGCACGTGGAAGGAGATCCTCTCGGCGATGAGCCAGTCACCGATTACGTCCTTCTACATCGAGGCGTGTGGCTACCAGAGGGAAGGTGAAAGCGCAGATTTCTGCCCGCCGAATCCGGGGTCGCGGCCTAACGATTCTTACATAGAGACTACTGAAGCCGACGATCTTGATGCTTGCGAGGCTGTGTTTTCGCGGCTGCGGAAGAATAAGCGTCGGATTTACGGGAGCAAATATAATGAAGCTGCGGATTTGGAACGTAGGAGTGCCGAAAGAGAGGAAATAGAGTTCAAGTCGGCAGTGCTAGACGAGTGTTTGAAGAGGAGGTTTGCTGCTGAGGAGGCTGCTGAGGAGGATGATACGTTTGGCTCCTCAGATACTGAGACGACTGATACTGATGAAGATGAGTCTGATAGTGAGTGGTGATCTGCGTTGAGGTATCATATGCATAATTGAACTGTATTATTATCGGCAGGGCAGTCCGTAGAGTTATTGAATGTGATCGAGGCTGAAATTATCTGTGCTTCAACTTGCTTGCATCATCCCGCTCCTTACTGACGGCGCGGCGATAAGTCAGAGGTCATCCCGAAAATGCCGTCACCAACTCCAATTACGACCGGCAGGAATATTTTTAGATCACTTGATGAATTGGTTAGATCGTAACGGACAAGCACTCTCAGAGGAACTCTTCGGGCGACTCCTGTGCAGAGGCTCACCTGAAGTACCAAGGGTTCCTCAATTGGGAAAGCTTCCTCTCATTGGTCCATCGGTCTAAGAACTTTCTCTTCAGAGGTACGCGGGGCTGTTTGGCCTCAGTACCCCCTATCTGGGCTAGAACCTTATCGCCGAATTTGGATCGCTCTACTTCTCTCGACAAACTTCCAGGCTTTTGAGCTTATGCTCAACTCCTCCGTAAGATAGTGTGCTGAGGCTTGTAGGCTTGCCTCAGCATCTCGAGGGCACTCATAATTAATAGTAGCTGATCTATATGTTTCTAATGTCTCCTGTGTTTTCTATACCTGCTGCTGTCCTTATGCTTGTGCTGGTTCCTGTGATGGCTCCTATGGTGGTTCCTATGCCAGTTCTTTTGCTGGTTGTTTAGCGCCGAGCACTGCCTTTGCCTTACGTACCATTAGCCCCTTGCCAGCATCAAGTGCGCCACCAGTGCGAGTGGGTTCGTCCCGGTGCTCAACACAATTTTCCCCAGTCACCAAAGGGCAGCCATTCGACTCCATAAGTTTAGTGGCGGTAACTCCAACTAGAATTCGGTCCTAATAGCTAAAGGGGTTAGATGGGGACGGATCATTTTTGCCGAATTATTCTCCTCAGTGGAACATAAGATCTTATGTCTAACGTTCTGTCCGGCTTGATAATGCCTCCCCTAATTATGAGGCTAAAGATCTTCT
The DNA here is from genome assembly GCA_030864175.1 of Neonectria faginata. Classification (NCBI taxonomy): domain Eukaryota; kingdom Fungi; phylum Ascomycota; class Sordariomycetes; order Hypocreales; family Nectriaceae; genus Neonectria; species Neonectria faginata. The sequence continues at coordinate 1,954,228 of JAULBG010000004.1, read as the reverse complement.
CCTCAGAGGGTGATTTAGGATCCAAAATCAAGGACCTAGGGCCCCAAGAATTTACAATCTCTTTATAGGTAACGTACATGATGAGTGAGTGAGCCAGACAAGTAAGTGAGCCAAAAGTCCTAACCTTTAAAATTAAAACTTCAATAAAAATACAATAATACCTCAAATTAATTAAAACTAATCGTGTGACGGGGGTCCCTAGACAGGTGGGCTAGTAGGTTGCTAGCAGGGATTTAATGGGGATAAAGTGGATGGTTAGAAGAGAGATGAGGAGGGAATAATAACAAATAACGATCATCATTATGATCGGTTGGAAGAGAGATTAGAGAGATTTTTGTTTTTGCTTGCAGAGAGATTCTTCCCTTCTTGCAGAGATATAAGAGAAAGAGAGCTCTTTGAGTTCGAAGCTTAAGTTCTTTGCCTTTATTTATAAGAGAATTTAAAATTTTCCTTCTTTTCTAATTATAACTCAAATTACTATCTGCCCTTTGTCCCTTAAATACTAATTATTAAGCTAGTAGTAGGCTATTTTGATGCCTTATTAATATTTTTTTCTTACTACTAATCTAATAATTATTCCTATAAGATGCTTTCCTACTAGAGGGTCCTAAACATAAGACTGCTATAGTATATATGTGCGATCTAGTATAGCTTTAGGCTAACCAATAAAGATGCCTATATAACGCTTTATTGTATACCTTCTTAAGGGACTACTATCGATTTGGGGTGTTATCCTTAGTTCCTTTCTGCTGCTAAAGTAGTAGTGGCAAAATCATAATTATAGCCCTTAGGATCCTTACTCATTAGAGAGCAATTCTTTCTTCTAGATGTAGCCCTTATTAGCCATAATAAAATAAAGCCTTAATTGCTATACTATCTCTCTTAGGGGGATAATAGTACAATTAAAGAATAAAAAGAATAAAAAATAAATAAAAATGCTAGATAAAACTTAGATTAATTATAATTTTCATATAAATATCTCTATAAATCTCTCAATAAAGATTAAAACTTATGATCTTTACCTTCTTAGTATTATTCATAAAAGTCATTATATCTTTATATTTCTTATTCCCTTCTTTTCCTCTCCTTTTTAAATGAATCCTTCCTTACCCTACCTCTCCCTAGCTCTTAACTTCTTATAATATAAAGAGTTATTAAAGCTAGGGTAGCTAGGTATTAGTCCCTTATGAGAAACTATATAATAATCATTCTAATAATATCTTCTTATTGTCCAAGCTAATGTAAGTTCTCACTCTACTAATTGCTTAATAAGGTTAAATAGCATTCCTTTTCTTATAAGAAGCCCCTATAATTATAGAAATCTTATAATATTATACTATAAGATACTTTTAAGTTTAGGTATGCTATATTTTTTCTTAGAGCTATTAGGGTAGAGGAATAAGCATAATAGTAAGTAGTATAATTTGGAGTTTAAGCATTCATTCTTATCTTACTTCTTATAGTAATCTTAATTAAGCTATATATTACTGATTTTACTAGTTCAATTTGTTATAATCCTTTAGGGTCCCTAGGTCTAGGGTCTTTTTGGGGAGGTCTTAATCCTCTCTATCTCTTATTTCTCATTATCTTTCTGCTTTCCTTAAGTCCGGTAATAGCAGCTTAGAAGTGCATCAATTGATCTTACCTATTGAGCTAAATCAATTGATTTGCTGCCCCACTATAACCTCTAAATTTGGCGATAGAAAGGGACTAAAAATAATACCTCAAATTGATAGCAATCCCTTAAGAAGGTATATAATAAAGTATTATATAGGCATCTCTATCGGTTAGCCTAAAGCTACACTAGATTGTATATATATACTATAGTAGTTTTATATTTAGGACCCTCTAGTAGGAAAGTATCTCATAAGAATAATTATTAGGTTAGTAGTAAGAAAAGAATATTAATAAGGCATTAAAATAGCCTACTATTAGCTTAATGATTGGTATATAAGGGATAAAGGGTAGATAATAATTTAAGTTATAATTAGAAAAGAAGGATTCTAAATTCTCTTATAAATAAAAGTAAAGAACTTAAGCTTTAAACTCGAAGAGCTCTCTTTCTCTTATATCTCTGCAAGAAGGGAAGAATCTCTCTACAAATAAAAACAAAAAAATCTCTTTAATCTCTCTTCTAACTGATTATAATGATAATAGTTGTTCATTATTATTCTCTCCTTATCTCTTTTCTAACCATCCACTTTATCCCCATTAAATCCCTACTAGCAACCTACTAGCCTACCTGTCTAGGGACCCCCATCACATTTCTAGCTCACATATAAAGATATTAAGTCATCTATACTAGGATGCAATACTTATAGCTAAAAAGGTTTACCTATAAAGTTATGCTAAATTAAATTCCTAGATTGAAGTCGCCAAATCTATAGCGAATGGTCGCTAAGTGCTCAGCTGCCACTAGGTATATATCTATAAGCTCAATAAACACAGAAGATTCCTAAAAATTAAGGCATGCCTTATTGTGCGCAGCGACTAGCAAGCAATCAATAGCTAAGAAACCTACGCAGTAACTCTAGCTGGCATGTCCTTTAGAACCCTTGTGGCCCTAGCTAATAGATTTGACTACAATATGCTACAATATAATACAATTAATGCGTTTATTTATGCTTAGCTCGATAAGGAAATCTATATGAAGATACTAAGAGGATACTAGAAGCTAGGGACAATTCTTAAGCTTTAAATGGCCCTCTATAATCTTTAATAATCCTCTCTTCTATAGCAGAAACACTTCAAGAAGGGACTATTATTGGCAGGCTTTCGCTAAGTGCCTAGTGAAGACTGCTATTAGCTCTATAGAGATATTATATTCTTCTTCTACATGGATAACTATATTCTCTATTTCTTAAAGCAAGTTAAAGCTAAGGCAATTATGCTAATAAAAGACCTATAGAAGACTTATCACTTAGAAGGCAGTAAACCTCTATAGTGATTCCTAGGGATTAAAGTCATCTAAGACTGAGAAAACTAACAACTATAGCTCTTACAATCCTCATATATTAATAAAATATATTAACTACTTAGCAATTACTCCCCAAAAATATAAGCATTAATCCTAATAGTATAGGAAGAACTTATGCCCTATGAAGAAATTATAAACCCCTAAAGCATTAATATGTACTAATGTAAGATTAGAATAATTATATATATAGCCATAATGATAAGGCTAGATATAGCCTTTATAGTAAGTTAGCTAGCAAGATTCAACTAGAACCTAGGGCCCTAATACCACCAAGCTGCCGATCGAGCCCTTTAGTATCTTATTGATACATGCAGACTGTGCCTTAAATATAGCACTATACCTAACTGTAAAGAAGATAGACTATAAGTAGCTTCTAATACTAGTTTTGCAGATAACTTAGCGGACTGTTAGAGCTTATAAGCATTTATTATAAAGTTATTCAGAAGAATTATATTATAGTATGCCAATAAGTAAGATATAGTAACCATATTAATAACTAAAATAGAGCTCCTAGCCCTCTTATAGGCAGCAAAAGAAGCCTTATTTGCTAGCAGACTTATTTCCTCACTTCGCATAGATCTATCTTTGCAGACCGCTTGTAGAGCAATCGCTCCCTTATCATAAGTTATAATTAAATGCAACAATAAGCAGACTATTCGACTAGTTACTGCTAAACTTATATATTTATTTATTTATTTATTCATACTCTATAGACCTAAAAAGGTAAATAGTACTTCTACTCTATATAGATATAGGAAAAACCAAATTGGATGAAAACCCATATTGCTTCCATAGTGAGCCCACATTGGGCCCCTTATTCTATTATAGCGCATAAGTAAATAGTCCTTCTTATTAGGACTAGAATTATCTTATTTCTTAAAAGAAGGTATTAGGTAGGGGAAAAGAAAAGTAATAAAGGAAAGGTAAGAGTCTTTTATGATGATAATAATAATAATAATGATATTGATGGCAATAAGGAGATAGACAATAGGGTCTAGAAGTAGGGTCGGATGGTAGGTGGTAGAGGCATAAGTTTGGGATAGGTCTGTAGGTCAGCACTGCGAGCTTGGAGGACTTAATAGGGGGACGGAGGATTTAATTGGGTTGGCAGCTATTATAAATAGGCTAGTTTTTTGCCCTTTATGGCTTTTTTCTAGGTGCATTTTGTCTCTCCATGAGGGGGGCAAGAAGCACTCAGTGCGGGAGCGCATTGCTTTCGCCTAGCTGCTACGGACTCTATTGCCTTCTAACCTCCCGCTCTACTTCTGCAATGCGATTGCAGTTGCCATAGATGTGGAGGGCAAGCTTGTAGTATAGGATAAGGCGTTAGTATAGGAACCATCAAGTGATTGCTTGCGCTGTGCTGCAGTCTGATAGTAAGAGCCTAAGTTCATACTAGTTCTACAGTGGCTTCGCGAGGAGGCCGCATTGCTTGGCGAATCTTGGGCAGAAAACGATTATATGCTTAGGTGTCTATTCGCCAGTCCTATATAGGCATTATAGTGAGGGCACATTAGGAACGCCCTTTAAGAAGAGGAAGCTTCTTAGTCCAATTTTTCCTATTCTTAGCTGAATAAGCATTAAACTTTAGTGCTTATTAAGGCTATAATATAAGTATAATGCCTTCTTATCATTGGTAGGGGAGTAGGTTTCTGTGGGTTCTAGATGGTTCGTCCTTCAGCGTTCTCTCACTACGTCTTAGAGTTAGTGCCACTGTGCGGTCCACTCGGATAAGGTGCGGGCCTTAATTGCATCTAGGGTTGCTTTATATCCTTCACGAGGGAGCCAGCTCCTAAGCCTGAACTTATATAGCTACAAATAAAACTATAGTATATTAATATCTATAATTACTAGCTATAGCAGGAAGTATTAGAGGAGAGAATTAAAGTTATTTATATCTATCAATATGACTGCTCACCGATGGCTTAATAAAGAGTCTGCCTGGAAAGGCATTCGCTAAATTCACTTAGTAGCTTAAGCTCGCAAACCTCTTAAAGATATTAAACTAATAAAGGAATGATAAAGGACCTAGCTTAATAGCAATGCCCTCAAGCTAAAGGGGCATATTAGATTAGAGTATGTACATTAGACTAATAAGGTGGTTAGGTAACTACCTCTAGGGTCTACAGATATCTAGCTGAAGCTCTACCTAGTATAGCCCAAATAGGAAGGCAGTTAAGGAAAAGAATACTCCTAAAAACATAGCAGAGATAACCCAGGGAGAAAAACACACAATACACACACATTAAGTCATCTAAGTGCCACGCAAGCTATCCGACAGATTCTTCCCTTCTTGTAGAGATACAAGAGAAAGAAAGCTCTTTAAGTTCGAAGCTTGAGTTCTTTGCCTTTATTTATGAGAAAATTTAAGATCCTTCTTTTCTAATCATAATACAAATTGCTATCCGCTCTTTATCCCTTATATACTAATTATTAAGCTAGTAGTAGGCCATTTTAATGCCTTATTAATATTCTTTTCTTACTATTAACCTAATAATCATTCCTATAAGATGCTTTCCTACTAGAGGGTTCTAAATATAAGACTACTATAGTATATATGTGCAATCTAGTATAGCTTTAGGCTGACTAATAAAGATGCCTATATAATGCTTTATTGTGTACCTTCTTAAGGGACTGCTATCGATTTAGGGTGTTATTCTCAGTCCCTTTCTACTGCCAAACTGGACTGGTCTATTAAAGGTTAGGAATGCTGCCCTAACTCTTACAATAGTATGCCTTTCTGCTAGCGACGTAAGGTAGTATGATCTACATTATAGATCTCTATAGCGCTCTAGATACTTAATTTTAGGTCATTTTGAATGGCTTAAAGAGCAAAAAGGATATTTCCCTCTTTATTTAGTTAAGATATCTTTGGTTATTAAGAATCAATTGATCAATTGAAAAGATGAGAGATTGAGGGATTTTTGGCTCACTCACTTGTCTAGGTCACTCACTTATTATGTACGTTAGCACTAAGATAAAAGTTTCTAGTTCTAGCTAATAGAGACTGGGAGGACATTCTGAAAACGAAGAGTTTATCATTAACTATTTCTCCTATACAGGCTAGTTCATATCGCTTAGCGATAATGTAGGGCTTATGGGGCAAGCTCCCCCGAACCACCATTATTTCATATAGTGGCTCCGCTAGGTAGCTTGGGTGAAGCTCCCCGGTATGTGCCTGGGTAGAACACCAGACTAAGGCATAGGAACCGCACTGTGAGCGAACATAAGTGCAGTTTGTGCCCAGTTGTTAGCAGGAGAGGTAAGGTAGTTCCAAACAATCTCTCTATGATCCCGGTACTTGCTAACACGCTCCGGGACAGAGTGGAGTCATTTAGCCCCTTATGCTAAAATGTTGCGATTTCCCGCGCCAACCTAACAAGCAAATCGAATGGGATGGTATTTATGCGCACTACTGGGACATTTTCGTGTGGGAAGTTCTATTCACCAGCCATAAGCACTGTGAATTGGTTGCAGCAGAAGCCAGACTGCTAGAGCGTGACTGCTGCATGTCGTCTCGACTGAAATGCTCCTATAGTAGGTAGGGTTTGATGTCGTCGTTCGACTCTTTTGCGTCTCCTTGTCGGAGTTTGTATGCGCAGTAGGGCTGGTATAGCTTATCATCGATCTTATCGACAGGAACTTAGATATCGGAGTCATCTAAGGATACCTACATCCTTAAGCTGGGAAAGCCAGCCATACTCTCCCCGAGCCATAGTATCAAAGTAGTCAGACATAAGAACTTTAATAAGGTTTATATGATGATCAGATATGGCCTTTCGCAACAATGCGGGACTATCGATAGTTCGGGCAACGAAGCACCAGTCGAGAAGAACTTTGACTGCGCCATCATTATCTCTAGCCACCTCACGTTCGTTCCGCATGGCCCAAGAGAGTGGCATCTAGCGGTTCAAATCTGGGGAATTTGGATCAGCGCTATGTTTGAGCAGCAGCTTTACTATCGCCTCATTTCCATTTTCTGCAGCCCATAACAATGGCGTGCGACTAGTGTTGTCCTTAGAGTTAGGATTGATATCGGCCTTCGCGAGGAGCAGCTTTGCTACTGCCTTGTGGCCATTCGCTGCAGCCCATGATAGTGGCGTCCAACCGTCGGTATCCTTAGGGTTGGGGTTGATGCCGTCCACGTCAACCGAGTTGACTGACTCTGCCGCTCCTTTCTCCAAGAGTAACTTAACTATCAATCTGCTTTCCTAATTATCTCTTCCTACAACGGCCAGGTGTAAAGGGGTCTTGCCATCCTTATCAGCCAAGTTGACTGACTCTTTGCCTCCTTTTCTCAGGAGCACTTCTGTTGATCCATATCCAGCTGCAACAGCTAGGTGCAGAGGGGTCTTGCCGTCCTTGCCGGTGGTGCGGCTACGTATTACAGGATAATTGGGATGATTGGGATTTGGGCTATCGCGCCCAGTGTTCTTTTTCCAGTCAGAAGAGTCCATGGTGGAGGCCGACTTCGGGCGAGGAACAGTATTTCGAGAGCGATTAAATCAGCAGCGCAAGAGGCACATTGCATTCTGGCCGCCTAGGATATATATACACCTCAATATATCGTCGCCACCTGTGCATCGCTACGCTAAAACCTTGGCAGGCATGTGCTAGCATATTCGTGCAAACAAACAGCACCATCATACAGTGGGATCTTCTAATTCTGTGGCTCCCGGTAGCTTAGAGGCTGTTGGCCATAATTGACAGCAAACGACTGGTCCGGAAGCGACACTTAGTATCTACTTCCCCCGGCTTACAGTCGGAGTGGGAGGTCTCCGCATTTAATAAAACCTGCACTTTCGCCCTAGCCTCTCTTCGCGCCGAACTTCGTCTGGGCGTCTCACGAATCTCAATTGCCGTACCTAAGATAGCCTGCAAGGGCAAACCGTTATATCACCAACCGGTGTTCTACGCCCTGATTCTATTGGGAGGCCTCGACGCGTTTGGTCCCTCGAGAACAATCAGGTTAGTCGAGAACTTGGTTCCTGTCTACTTCCTCCTGACTATCATGCTCCAGCTTACCCATCATCCCATCCTCTATACTCCCCTTCGACGGGGCTCAGCCCCTATACGCAGCCTTTGCAGATGCCCTCCACTCCGCCGGGCGGCATACCTCCTATCAGTCCACTTAACATAAAGTGAAAAGACAGTCTCGACAAAATAACTGAGACCACCCAGTGCTGAAGTTTATACGATAATCGTCCAGTACCTCACATACCTAGGCATATAGTATATATGGGGTGCGCAGGCCATAAAACTACTTGCTAAACGCCATTCTTTGCTTGCGTTCGTTGTACTACTGTCCGTCCTGTCCCGCTTAAGTTATGAGCTGTTTTCCGACTTTCTGCATCTGCGTCGCTGACAGCACATGCGTAAGTGAACTCAGATTATTAAGATGCGAAGTGGACGCCTGCGTCCCTAGTCCTACGTCATGAAACCTTGGAAGGCATCGGGTCGACTTTGCGGCTTGACTTCAAGGAGAAACCCCATCGTAAAAAAACAAAACCCCAATTATGAGACACGAGAATATAACGGCCATTATTCACACGACAAGCTGTTGGGCAGAGTTAGGGAGAGGGGGAGTCAGGCAGGAATGCATGACTAGTGATCTAGCGAAGCCACCCTTCCTCGACTGTGAGCGCCCATACTAGCAGTTAAATGAGCACCTCTCGTCCAATAGATATCGCCTCATGCGCTACGGCGTAGCGTCACACCCACGCTTCACCAATCATGCTTGACTGCTGCTCGTGGATTAAGGGACTTCGCCGCCGCGTATCCTACTAATACAATCCTTCTTGAACGCCATCTTACGCGTCGCAGACGAGCTTAATGCCTGGGGCCTTAGGGTTAGGAATTAATAATTAAACTAACGTACATAATAAGTGAGTGAGCTAAACAAGTAAGTGAGCTAAAAATCCCTCAATTTCTTATCTTTTCAATTGATCAATTGATTCTTAATAACGTACATAATAAGCATGCGACGCATCTAAGTATGCGACGCATCTAAGTATGCAACGCACTTTTCCCTCCTATATCTAACTTTTCAATTGATCAATTGATTTCTTAATTACAAATAATGTCTAACTCTAATATTGAGGTTAGAACCCTTCTTGCACTTTAAGCCCTTTAAAATAACCTAAAATTAAGCATTTAATGCACTACTAAGATCTATAAGGTTTTTAAGCTTAGGCTCTATTGCCGCCAGAATGGCATCTAATCGCAATGCGATTGGATCCCTTAGTCATACTAGCTATTAGATCTAGAGGAATAGATCATAGTTCAGTTCATTCTTAACCTAGATTTATGAGGATTTCCCCTATGACTATATGCTATTGAAGAAATAGCTAATTAACTACTTACTGACCGCAATGCGCCACCTATTAGCAAGTGCTAGGCTTCTAACTTGATTAAATGATAAGAGAAGCTAAAAATATGTTTTTTTTATAAATATAACTACTAGAGGGCTAAGTATAAAGATCTAAAGGAAATCTAGAAGTAGTTTCAACTTATAGTAAATATAATTATAAAGTATAGCATCTAATTAGATAATATCTAGAACTTTAATAAGATTAGCTTCCTTATAGGCATAATTGCAAGCAGAATAATTATTATAGGCACAAAAAGGCATAAATAATTAAAATTAGTGCAGCCTAGAAGCTAGGAATGAATTATAATAATTCAGGCAATTAATGCAGAAGGCTAGGCGATCTAGCCATTTATCATAGGCGTAGGCCAATATTACCTTGCTAACTAGTATTAAGAAAGCAACCTTCTAAGCGATTGAGCTATTGCAACCTCCCAAAATGGCTAGACTAATAATAAAATAAGCCTTAAGTAGCTAAAGCACTTCAACTAGTCTACAACTAAGCAATCAAATAGTTATTATTATCTTCTAATCCTTAATAGGCATAAAAGTCACTACTTTATTAACTTTGAGAAATATTGTGAGGAAAATAAGATTATTATGCTTTATATGCTAGCTTATTTATCTTATCTACTTTAGCCTCTTAACGTTAGGTACTTTAGCCTACTAAAGAAAGCATATAGTTAAGAAATAAAGCATTTAATTAGATGCTCTATAACCTACATTTTAAAGACTAAGTTCTTCCTAGCCTTCTATACTGCTTATTAAGCTACTATAATAGAATAAAATATTAGATTAGCTTTTAGAAGGGCTAGGCTTATCCCTCTTAACCTAAAAAGTATAGTCTTAAAGCTTAATATGTAGCTATAGACTCTAACGCTAGTTGAGGAGGAGACTATACCCTTAACCCCTTAGGTTTTAAAGACCCTAAAGACTGTACTTAAGGCTAGGTTTCAGTCTGAATACCTTAAGAAATAAATTAGAAGACATTAAAGTAGCTCCCTAGAGTTAATTCTTAGGGCATTAAAGTCTCTTGCTAAAAGTACTAAAGTAGTTTTATATAAGAATGCCTTATTAAAGGCTAAGGTATAGGATCTTCAATATGCAAATGAGATATTAAGCTAGCACTAAAGGGCAAAAAGAACCTAACTATAGAAAAGAGGGGTAATAATAGTAGAAGAAGGAAGGCAAATAATTAATTAGATAAATATTAATGTATAGGTAGTAGCCAAATCATTAAGAAGTAGTAGTTAAAGAAGGTTAAGATAATTAAATATTAAGCACTATAGAGTGTATAGTAAGACTGGGCATAATATAAGGATATATTAGGTAGTAATTAAGACCTCTAGAGAAGAGTATAATAAGTAATTTCAATTAATTAGATAATTTATAGTCTTTTTATTATAGTTTCTATCTTAGGGTATAATAAAAAGTGCATTATATACTTAGATGTATTGCATGCTTATTATATATATTAACTAAAGATATCTCAATTAAATAAAGAGGGAAATATCCTTCTTGCTCTTTAAGCCATTCAAAATGACCTAAAATTAAGTATCTAGAGCGCTATAGAGATCTATAATGTAGATCATACTACCTTACATCGCCGGCAGAAAGGCATACCATCTTAATGCAATATTATTCCTAAATCATACAAGCTATTCAATCTAAAGGAGCAGATCATTATTTAGTTCATCCTCAACCTAGATTTATGAGGATTTCCCCTACAACTGCATAGTATTGAAGAAATAGCTAACTAACTGCTTGCTGACCGCAACGTATTACCTATTAGCAAGCACTAGGCTTCTAACTTTATTAGGCAATAACTAAAGCTTAAGATGCGTTTTTTTCGTAAATATAACTATTAGAGGGCTAAATGCGAAGACCTAACCATCATTTGCAATTGGTTCTAGCTCGTAGAGAACATAATTGCGAAATATAGTATTAACCTAGCCGATATCTACAACTTTGATAAAACCGGCTTTATGATAGGTATAATCTCAAGCAGAATAGTTATTATAGGCGCAGATAGGCATAAAAACCCAAAATCAGTCCAGCCTGGAAACTAGGAATGGGTTACAGTCATTTAGGCGATCAATGCGGAAGGCTAGGCAATCTAGCTGTTCATTGTAGTTGTAGGCCAATATCACCTTGCCAGCTAGTACTTTAGCGGCGGAAAGAAACTAAAAGTAACACCCTAAATTAATAGCAGTCCCTTAAGAAGATATATAGTAAAGCATCATATAGGCATCTTTATCGGTCAGCCTAAAGCTATATTAGATCGCACATATATATTATAGTAGTCTTATATTTAGTACCCTCTAGTAAGAAAACATCTTATAAGGATAATTATTAGGTTAGTAGTAAGAAAAGAATATTAATAAGGTATTAAAATGGCTTACTGCTGGCTTAATAATTGGTATATGAGGGATAAAGGGCGGATAGCAATTCGTATTGTAATCAGAAAAGAAGGATCTTAAATTCTCTCATAAATAAAGGCAAAGAACTCAAGCTTCAAATGTAATGGTTGTGCTAGACCGCTGTATCATTGGGCAAAAGATTGGTCAATAATCGCTATTGCGGCAATTACTGGGCACACTAACTGAGCATTTAAGCCTATCACTGTTCCCAACGGACCAGGCCGTAACATCAAATTCGATGAGTTCTCTTTTTCTTATATCTCTACAAAAAGGGAAGAATCACTCTATAAGCAAAAAAACAAAAATCTCTCTAATCTCTCTTCCAACCAATAATGATAATGATTCTCTCGTCCCTCTTTTGACCGCCCACTTTATCCCCATTAAATCCCTGCTAGCAACTTGCTAGCCTACCTGTCTAGAAACCCCCGCCATAGTACTAGTGTAACGGTTCGGTCTAACCTAGGGGTGTAGGGTAGGTCCGAGACGTGGGGTATAATGATTTAGTGGATTAGGACGTCGGTTGAGCAATGTAAGTTACGGTCTAATAATGTGCAAAGAGGAGTCTTTATGTAATCAAGTGTATTAATAGCTAAGGAGCTTACGGCTCTTGTCTAAGGTGCTAAATGAGTGTGTATATATACTGTAGTGATTATTTGGTCTTAGTGGTGTTATCGTAAGGCTCATTAATGAGACTAGTGTTCTCATCGCTGAGAGTTATCAGTGGGGCGCTGAGACTGGGCTGGGCTGCATGGTAGGCCGGACCAATCGGAAATAGAAAAAGTGGGTGCGTCATGGTTCTGCCGGTTGTGACCGCCTGGTTTCAACCTAGGCCATAACAACTAGAAAAGCAACCTCTCGGGCGATTGGGCTATTGTGATGACTTAAAATGGCTAGACTGACAATAAAATAGGTCTTAAGTGGCTTAAGCACTTTAACTAGCATATGAAGAATCAATCGACCAATCGCTATTATCTTCTGATCCTTAATGGGCATAAAAGTCACCATTTAGTTGACTTTAAGAAATATTATGAAGAGAACTATATCATTATGCTCTATATGCCGCCTCATTCATCTTATCTGCTTTAGCCTCTTAATGTTAGGTACTTTAGGCCGCTTAAAAAAGCCTACAGTCAAGCAATTGAACAATTAATTAGATGCTCTATAACTTACATTTTAAAGACTAAGTTCTTCCTAGCCTTTTATGCTGCCTATAAAGCCACTATAATAAAGAGCAATATTGAGGGAAGCTTTTAAGGGGCCAGACTTATTCCCTTAAACCTAGAAAATGTCATATTAAAGCTTAATATGCAGCTATATGTAAAGGGTTGAAGGCTGGAGCCGCTGGCTTGCCGAGGGCTCGCCGCATTGAAGCTGCGAGGCCCCAGTCTCTTATGAACTATTGTGTGGCGCGATTCAGTAACGTAGCTTACTTGAATTGGTTGATCTTTTTGGCCTAACAGCTGGACTGGTTTATTGAAGGTTAGGAACGCTGCCCTAACTCTTACACTATAAACTCCAATACTAGCTGTAAAGAAGGTCGGCCTCCCTGACCCTTAGGTCTTAAAAACTCTAAAAATAGTGCTTAAGGCTAGTTCGCAGTCTAAATACCTTAAAAGACAAGTGAGAATGTATTAGAGCAGCTCTCTAGCATCTATCCTCAATGTTACGGCCTGGTCCGTCGGGAACAGCGATAGGCTTAAATGCTCAGTTAGTGTGCCCAGTAATTGCCGCAATAGCGATTATTGACCAATTTTTTGCCCAATGGTGTTAGAGATTATCAAGCAAGTGGAAGATTTAAGAACTATCGGATAAGTGAATATCTCTTATAGAGATATATATAGGGAGGACTGAATAATAAAGGGGGTAATAGTGTATTATGCATGTAGAGGATCTATGCATCTATGTAGAGTAGAAAAGTAAGAAGGAATAAATCCCAGGGGAAGCCCTTCTTTTATAGACAAATTGTCAGTCCGATTAACGTCTGATCGGGACATATCGTATACCATCCAGAAGCCCGAAATTCGAGCTTTCCAATGGTATCACTTTTGTTATCATATAAAATCCGGATGCTTTAGAATCTTGATTTTAAATGATTTGAAATTAGAAATCCTTGATTTTAAAGTACGGAGAAATAGAATCCCGATTGGTTAATGATGACGTATGTAGTGCGAATAGTGTTATTAATACTGTATTTTAGCATATTGTTGTATGATTTAAAATAGAATTTTTAAGCTTAAATATAAGCTTAAATTGCTATATTTAGAAGTTTTATTGCCTTTTATAATTACGGCTTTAACAAGTCATAATATAAGGATTTATTAAGTTGTTATTAAGACATCTGAAGAAGAGTATAGCGATTAGTTTTAATTAATTTGAGGTATTATTGTATTTTTATTGAAGTTTTAATTTTAAAGGTTAGGATTTTTAGCTCACTTACTTATCATATACGTTACTCAATTTGTTTCTTTTTATTATTAGAAGTAGCTATTATTATAGTGTTGCTTTAAACTTTCGCAATTCCCAGTTCACATCTGCTAGAAACTCACGGCTATTCGAAGGCGTAATATAACTCTCCAAACCATCTTGAAGCCAATCATCGCACGGATGAGTCTCATACTCATCAATTTGACAATTCTGCACTCGCCTTCGCTTACACACTCTTTCATCCATCGCTTCTTTTTGTTCTGCCGTGTCATTCTGCTCATTGGATTGGCTTTGGTCGTGGGTTGACCGCAATCTCTTAGATGGGTCGCCTGCCACACCAGCGCTAGTATCCATTTGCCCCAAAGTGGGCGTCGCGGGGAGATCGCTCCTTGGGCTAAAGGGCGTGTTTGTCCCGGGCGTAGCTATCCTACTTGTGCTAGGCGAGATGACGTCCACAAGGGGCATTTCAGCCCCAATGTTTTCGATGCAGCACATGTCATAGTGGTGGCGCAGGGCGTTCGGATCAACACCTCGTGGCACGTATGCTTGTCGGCCATTGTACTCTGCCAGCACATTGTAGGGGACAAAGGCGCGGATGCGAAATGTTTCGGGGTGAATGGAGAAGAGTCGTTGATCAAAAAGCTCGTGGAAATGGCTCATCAAGAGGATGCCATTTTTCGGTGACCATGTTTGTTCCCATGCTTGCTGGAGGCGGCGCGGGCTATCATCCTCACCTCCGCCGCCATCGTCACTCAAAATGTTGATAACGGGATACAAGTGGTAGTGTTGCTGAGGAACTATGTGGCAGGCTTGGAGGGCGGGACCAATCACCGGACTGATGCACCATGACTCTCCTAGGCCTGAAACGGCACAACGATTCGAGGAGGTAAGGCACGTGGACCTGAAAGACGAAAGAGTTTGGTTCGCATATTCGGGGGCCATCTGCATCAGAGGAGGCGCAACCATACTGGCTACGTCCTCATCGATCCCATCGTTGGAGCCGTCCTTCCTCGGGGATACGGAACCGGATGCAGATCGTTTGGGGGGGGATTGGGAGCCACCTCGGGCTCTGAGTGTTCGTCGGAGTGGCATCCGTGAGAATCGAGGATCGGGGGACGGCTTCTTCGGTGGCAAATAGCGAGGATCGCGACGGCGGACGGGGCAAGGGAGATGCCGGGCACATTTGGCTAGAAATGGGTCAACACAACGCCTAACCCGAAGTCGATGGCAAGAACCAACCTTTAAGGTGAGCGGCCAGCGGGGAGTTGGACGGAAGACAGCAGTCGGGAGATTTATGGTGGACAAGATGATAGCGTAAGATGTCCGGTTCCTTCGGATTCGATAACGGGAGACTTGGCACGGGTTGATCCAGATCTTGCTCTGTCACAAAAGATGGACAGGGTGTTGCTGAGCTCCGAAAGTTGGGTCGCCCACTCAGGCTGAATGCGATGTTATCCCATGAGTTATTCTCATCAGTGTCGCTCTCGGGGCGACGGGGCGTAACGTCTGCGAACTCGAAGCAGAGGCGCAACTCGTCCACAACATCGCCAAACGTGATTAGGTCACTGCCCTCAGCTTGAAAGAGCCCAGCGAAGTGGAACGGCTTCTGGCCAACGAGAAGATGTACATTCCAGCCATAGGCTCGCATGTGGCGCGTGACCGCAGCGTTCGTCATGGTTTTTTTCGTGTCGGCTGCCGAAGTTCGTGGGTTTCTATTGTCACAAAGAGGGTCGTCTGGCAATAGCGAAAATGACGATGCCAGAGTGGCGCTGATAAGATAAGGCGTTGGCCTAGCAACGGACCCTAACTAACACCGTTAAAACTCGATGTTAGATTGACCCCTCATATGGCGACATAATTAAGACCCGAATTTACATAAACCTCCGATACATAGATATCGTAGCTTTAGTCAGATGACTAGAAAACCCCTCTCGAGAAAAGAGGGAGCTGGAGGCATCCTAGAGGAAGAACATCATCATCTTTAGGGTCTACATCGTATTGATCCCTATCAATGTGGTTGAATTTGCCGTACGCTGTCCAATAGTCCAGTGCGGTGGGCCCGTGCGTGGGAGCGTCTTCTGTCCCGCCACGTTCCTAACGAGGAAGCCGAACAGCTGACAAAGAACGTTTACGTCGCCTTGCTCTAGGCCCTCTATGTTGACGATATGCCTCGCGAGGTTCCGGCAGCTGGAGGGACTAGAGCCGGCTGAATCGAAGGTGGTGTCCACGTCGGTCTCGTTAAGGCTGGGCATGTTGAGAACAGCTAAGAGAGTCTTTATAGGAAAGATGGGCTCCTGTAGAAGAGGCTGCGACCAACCCGGCCACTGTTGCGCACACTGCGGCATTGGTTGGTAATACTGCTCGGGGCTTAGAGGTGCATACAGTATCGGTTGGGGCTGTGGGTTTGGCACCGGTTGGATAGGTTCCTTTTCGCTCATGTTGTGGCCCTGAATGATTAACTTCTTCAAGGACTCCATCTCCTGTCCTAGCTTTTCCTCGACCGGATTCTGTATTCTGGGTGTTTCTTCACCAGTGTGTCTGGCTCGTTTGGCTCAGACTGGACAAATCTATCCATGGCCTTGTCAAAGATGTTTGCGCTGTCCCAGAACTTCATTGCCCCGACCGCAGGTGGGCGCGTTCTTCCTAGCAACAGCTTTCTGCCATAGGGTGCCGTGTATTGCCGCATAGTAGGATCGTAGCGAAGAGATAGATGCCTAAAAGCTTTATCGATTGCCGGCAGCCTATTGTCAACGAAGTCTACAGTGAGAGGCTGGCGGTGTAAGTTCAGCACTGATCGGCTATTACCAGCCATTGTGTGGCATATATCAGTCCGGAAGAGAGGGAAAGAAAATGAGACACCAGTGAGACATATACAGAGGGGGAAACAACTAGATAGAGAAAGTACGCAAGTTCAGGGTGGACACAGGGGTAGGATTGCAGTAAGGCTCCATCTCCATTGTCTTTTCCGTATTCTCCGGAAGCAGTGATAGGTTCCTGGGTGGTTATGTCATTCGCCAATGGATCACGAATGTGGCAATAAAACGTGTCCCCCTCCGGATAAGAGAAGGCTTTCATCGGAGGTTTGGAATCATTGCATTGCCAGTTAGCATCAGAATATTGTACGACAGTTACAGTCTTAGACGTAACATCCGCAAGCCTCTTCTAACGCCAAGAATTTGGCGACACTTCACGAATCACGGTGGCTTATCGAACCTCAGCACCAGGCTTTATAGCGCCATAAGCCAGCTGACTGTTATCTGATCCAATGCGGACGCAGCATCCCATCCCGCCAAGATCATCGCTGCCTGACGGGCCTCAGCTCATGCATTGCAGGCACAGAGGGATTCGGCCGTGCCTACAAGGCATTCGAATAAGCCGCGTATGAAATTCTTACGGACAATGGTGGCCATTTTATTGCTATAATGCCATTGCGGCCCTGCCTTGGTGGGTCATTAAAAGAACACCCAGTTTTGGGTCAATGTTCGGCACGAAGCGTGGTGCGGCCCACGTCGCACCAAACCAGGAGTTTCTACTCCTCCGGCTCTAGTGGTAGCTCGACGCGTGCTTTAAGACGTAAAGGCCGGTTCCCGTGCGTGTACGGATACGTACGCCTTGTCTCACTCTGGAGGACCGAAGTACTCGTATGTACCTTCAGCTGCACCGCGTTGAGGGCGAGACCTATGTCAGATCTGGCGACAACGCTACTTGAGAGTCTAATCGTCGCCTCTTCCCTGATGAGGATGGCGTCATTGCGGATCCTATAAGCTTCTAGCCTTTAAGTACTACCTGAGAGGAAACAAAGGTGATGGGAAAGCGGTCATACTCGGCCTCAGTAACCACCACGCTAGCGGCAACATGCTCTTCTTGAACTACGGCGAGCGAGCCCGCGCCGATGCTTTCTATGCTCAGCGACTCTTTCAATACCGTGAGGCCGTCGATCAGATGGAAGAGCGCGGGATGGAAGTCCTACACAACCATCATAACATGAATATCAAATCCTTCAAAATCATGACTCGCGCGGCCAAGGACCTCCAGCGCCGTGCCATCACAGGCCTCAAACCCTACGATGGCGTCCTCCAGGTCGACATAACCAAGTCTCGTGGCCAGTACGGATGTGAGCGTCGGATCTATTATCCCCTCGGAAAGGCCATCCAAGCGAGCTATAAGGAGTTTACTCCTTGGCTTGACCATCTCCCTCCCCGTCTCCTTCGGCTCATCGTCGACCATCAAGTAGCATAAGGATGTGTTCGCGTCGTCTTTGTTGCTCTCCCGGGCAGCGCACTGCCCGCACTCCTCGACTCATTTCTTGAATCCGACATCGCCAATCGTCTTGCAACCGGTTTCAACAACCAGTCTGCGCACTTGACCAGCATGCCTCTTCTCCTTTCCCAGTTCAAAGAGACAGCTGTCGAACATGTTCAGATTCGCGATGCCCCAGTTGTTGGACTTCGCCAGGCTCGAGAGGCCAAGTGTGGTCGGCAGCTGCAGACAGACACAGACCACGGCCATCACTTTGAGTATCTCGCAGGGTTTCCTGATGGGTCGACTCATCGGTACCCGTCGGTGCTGATCGCAAAGGATCTAACGGAGGAATTCGAGGATATGTCCATGGATCATGCTTCAGAGGTGGCTGAGATTACCAGTCCAACGGTACTGAATTGACTGTTCGTCGACGAAACAACACCGTGGATCACGTCCAACAGAACCAGATCTTCTGGGCAGAAGATCTTGCAGAGGAGCATCTGCCTTTGCACGACGAGGAGATTGATGGTCTGGTCAAGCATGGCCATGACGATGAACACCTGGATGTTTGCGTTCCTGCTACTCTGACACTCCGCTCTGACTGGGAAAAGATCGAAACCACGACCGCAGGGACGACGGTCCGCAGAGACGATGCGTTCGACGCGAAAGTGTACGAGAACGTGAACTTTACGAATACTTCCATCATGTGGGGGAAAGAACACGCTCACCAGTTTTAACAACGCACTATTCCGTAAGTACAAGCCTCTTTTACAGAATCTTTCCTAGCCTCTAATGCTCTGAATAGCTTTGTGATTGTGAACCATGACGCCTTCATCAACATCACTGTAAGCCACGGACGCGATGGCGATAGACTGGGAGATGTGGCTGGCTCGGCAAGCCCTACATATGTAGCGGTAAGACATTTCCCTCTCCCTAGCGCGGGCACTAACGTTCAATTCTTGTCAAGGAAACGTACAAAGGGTCGACGGACACGGAACGGCTTTCTTTAGGAGTCTACTTTTCAAGATGACTGCGTATGTCCATCGGATCTTTGGAGGAACCAGCTTGCTCACTGCTGTTTCGAACAGCAAATCGTACGCGATGCATTTGACCATCGACCAGCCATCGCGGCAAACGTTCGTCCCGGTCGAAAAAGTCGGCTGGTCACGGACCAAGTCTGCTAGCACAGATGGATGGTTTTCCACCGACACCTCCGACCACACACTCGTCATGAACGATAGTGGGAAATCAGGCGCGCTGCTTCTACAGTCGTCTCGTGGCGAGCGTGTCTTCGTGGTGGGAGGCGTGCACAACTGGGTCCCCTGGTGCGATAGCGTGACGAGCCTCTCACGTGTAGACTGGGCGGGCAAGGTTCTCGCGATGTATTACGGCGATGGGGAGAAGACTTCTATAAGGTTGAAGACGTTGTCGGAGCGTAGCGTGCGCAGTGTAGCAGGGACCAATTTCCGAGTCCGGTTTGAGGTTGCGGAGGGCCATCAGCACACAGCCAAGTTCTCTATCGGCTGAAGCGAGCGCATGCTCAAGATGTCTCGATGTATGTAGCAATAGATATCGTAGGCGAACGCGGGAGAATGTGGTGTGCTGTATCTGGTGAAGCTTGTGGGAAAGCTCCAGAGTCGAGGTTGTTGGGATTGAAGGTAACTTTTCAGGGGTTGAAGGTGCCTATGCCTGTGGCATGTCCCTGCAGCCTGTATCCCCAGTGCATACATAGGTATGTAAAGAAGATGATTGGAACTCTAAAACGGCAGAGAGTCAATGCGAAGTGCTGCACGTTGTTCCTTGAATCTGGAATACATAACACGACATGCGTGGGCAGGTAGATGTGAATGAGCAGAGGGCGTCCATTATAGAATCTTAAAGTGCGTCAGGGCTGACTGCTCTCATGTGCAGCGCTGGAAGTCTTTCCGCTGCGTTTCGCCGAGAGTAGGAAGAGTAATGCTGGTGACCGGAAAGAGAAGGATACCAGCCGAGCTCATCGATACTGGCCAGCGTGCCAGAGAATCAAGTTAATGCCACCTCCTCCGCCCCCTGGCACGGCCCCTCCGCAATAAAGTGGCAGGCCGTTGTGGCTGAATCCAGTCGGAGATGTAGACTGCTGGGTGATATTCAGATATATTGAACGGTTGTTTTCCTTCTTCTCCTTTCACCTGCCTCCCTACAATCCTTGAAAGCTGTATTTGATAATAATAGCAATAATATGAATGGATAAAATGCTACATTCAGTCTACGGAGGATGATTTGGGAAAGATTGGAATGTAGAAAAGTTATACCTTTCAGATTTAGCTTTCTAATCCTCAATTTAGCGATATTTATAAGCTATCTAGCTCTTATATTAATTAATTAGTCTTCGATCGTATAATATCTTCTATATCAGGCGTTTATGCTCTAGCATATCATCTTTAGTAAGACTCTACCTATATTTAGAAGCTTAGACTGTTTCAATTACGTTTATCCAAAGATCAGCCAGGCGGCTTTTCGCAGTTTTTAGCCACATAACTAGACCACCCTGGCCAGCACATAGTCATTCGCCACCGATCAGCGTGAACACTTCATAGGCACGCCTCCTCCCTCGTAGGTTAAAATTCCGCTTACGCAATGCTGGACTAAACTTGCGTCGGAAAATGAACAGAATTGCCTCGAAGCCTCCGCTGCGATGAGTGGGGTTGCAACCCTTTTCGAAGAGGGCCTTAACAGTGTCTAAGTGACCTTGGCGAGCGGCGACAACAACAGGAAGACCATCGCGATCCCCAACCTCCAATCCAGCATCAGCAACGCGTTCCAGAAGTTCCCAAACAATGTCAACATGATCCTCTTTGCATGAATGTACAAAGGGCCTGCAGAGGTGCTGCTCGTAGATGTTCGGTCCATGGATGGCCAGGGCAGCTTTTATAGCTGGTTCTTGAGCGCCATATGTCCGGTCCATCCTTCTCCAACCACTCACTAGTATCAGGATGGACCCGCGCTTTTGTTCTTATGAGCGGCTTGATGTCCTGGACATGATGGAAATCGGCAGCAGCACCAAGAGGCGAATGACTGGGGAGCATGATGTAATTCACGTCAATATTGCGTTTAATCAGAGCTTCACGGTTGACAAGTCACCGGCTACCGCTACCAGGTGAAGAATGTCTCCAAAACCGACGTTTACCATCCGCCCAGCCGCTACGATAAATAAAGCTCGCTATTATAAGGGGATAGTCTTACATCCATAACATTGGAACTCAGCTCTACCAATGCGTCACTTAACTTACCAACAAGCCACTCTGCACCACTCTGGCTCACTACATCATCAAATCCCATAATCCCAACGCTAAGCTGTGCTTCCTGCGAGCCCGTTACAAGCTGGATTGGCCATCGCATAGCTCTACGTGTACTTTCCTCCATTGCTGGATAGAATGGGTGCAGTCCGGTCAAGTTGCCGTCTAACCCCATGATAGGAAGAACATCTTCATGATCATGAGTTACTACACTCCCAAAATCTGTATCCGCTGACCAGGGCGTACAGTTCGCCACGATTTCCGAGGGCTCCAGCACTTCATACTCCATTGTTTGAGTGTACTGGTCCCGGACATGCTCCAGAAGCTGGCGGGTGGTCCATCCTGCCTGGATGCGGACGCGAATAGGGGCAGTGTTTAAACAGCAGCCCACCACTTCATCCAGAGCCAGAGTGCCGATGGATCGTCCACCGACTGTATGGCCAAAGACCAAATCAGTCGTCTGTGTTAGCCGAGCCAGGGTCAATGCCCACCCTGTTTTGACGAGTGTCGCCACTGTGAGACCTTGAAGCGGCGGGGGGTGCGGAATCGTTTTCATCACGCCGACGAGATTTCGGTTTGAGCCGCCAGCCGCCAATCCGGTGACCTCGGTCATCGAGGCACCACGTAAATACTGTCTCCAAAACTCACACGCAGCCTCAGTCTTTTGAGCTAGGCGATACTGCATGTATAGAGGGAAGTCTTCCGTAACAGGACGTGGGTCTCTTCCATGGTAGACGTCGACAATGTCCCGAAAGACTCTTGTCAGCCCTTCCTTGTCCCACTGAGCGTGGGAAGTTCGGAGAACCAAGGTGTGATTACTGGCACCGAATGAGACCAACATTGCGTGAATATACGAGGCGCCGGTAGGGAGAGACTTCTCATTGTCTTCCTGACAGAGAGCCTGGCAAAAAGCGTCTTGGTCGGGGGTGTCGGCTTGGTGGCAAGTGAACGAGGCCTCCATCCGGGACAACACCAGCTGTACAAACCCACGCTGGTGCGGTACGAAGACGGTGCGGAGAATACTGTGTCGATTGATGACCGTCTGCAGGGCTTGCTGGAGCTTGTCCGCATCAATGGGCTGGGTGATTTTCCAGAGGTCATAGGCCTTAAGACCCGGGGTGAGCCAAATGCGTTGAAAGTCAGTCGTGGAGAGAATGCAGACGACCTCTTCTGGCTTGACATAGTCGAGGATGCTGGGATGCAAGTCGGAGACTTGCAGGTTGCCGGTTGCCAGGGTTGGATAAGACGCCGAGTCCGTCGCTTCCTCGTTGCCCAGCCGGCTTATTACCGCAGCAAGAGCAGACAGGACTGGAGCCTTGAAGATGATGGCGACAGTGAGGCCTCGCAGCCCATCTCGTCGTGCTTGGGTGACCATGTGCATGACATCGAGGGATCTGCCCCCGAGGCTGAAGAAATCATCGTCGGCGCAAACGTGGTCTGCAGAGAGACCCAGTATGTCGGACCATATGCGCTGGAGATGCTGCTCAATAGGCGTTGACGGCGCTCGCTTCTTCAATAATTCGGTGGCGCCATATCGTAGCATCTGATCCTTGGAGAGGGAGAGCGCCTCCTTGGTCAAGCATCGCGTGTCCGTCTTGCCAGATGCCAGTAGGGGCATTTGACACAGTGGCAAGAAGAGACTCGGCACCATGTATCCCGGGACGCTGTCTCGCAATGCTTTCAAGGCTTCACCTACAGCACGGCAGAACCTGTCTGTGGGCGTGGCCACATGCCCACCGGGAACCATTGGCATCACCCCTTCGTCGCCATCGGGACCGTCGATGAAGACAATCAAGCCATCGACTCCCCCACGGGTATTAAGTTCAGGTGGTGGTACAAAGACAACGCGCACTTGACGGGACATGGGGAAGCACTTCATCACATGGTGCTCGACCTCCTCCAGCTCCACGCGCTGGCCTCCAATCTTGACCTGGGAATCCTTGCGGCCGAGATACCTGAGCGAGCCATCTGTTGCGTACTGGCAAAGATCCCCAGTCTTGTAGCAACACCCGGGTGGAAATGGCAGCGGAAAGTGCTTACGCCATGCTGGAGGGTTGATGAAGACCGAGTCTGTCATGTTGGGTTGGTTGAGATACCCCCGGGCGAGAATGGGACCCTCGACGACGAGCTCGCCGACGGCCCCCACAGGCACCAAGACGTCATGGTCATCCGGGTCGACGATCCACGTAGTACACCCCGCTGCGTGGCCGATGTTGGACGCATCCGAGCTGCCCGAGCTGACTCGCCGTGTGGTGATGGTTCCTCCACACTCGGTCACCCCGTAGGCGTTGACCAGGCTCACCTTGCCCGCCCACCTATCCACGTCGGACCTCGCAAGCGCCTCTCCGCCGAGGACCAGCGTCTTCAGGGCGGGGAGGTCCTTCGGGTCCAGGGACCGAGACACCGTGCCTGCGATGTCCATCCAGTTGGCCCGCAGCGCGGTAAAGGCCCCCGCCAGGTTGGACATCCGATCGTCGTTGGACGGAATGCAGATGCATCCGCCCGCTACCAGAGTGAACAGCATTTCCTCCATGCAGGTATCCCAAGTGTATGACGAGAATTGGAAGACACGGCAGGTGTGGTCGAGGAGTAATCGTTTGGAAAAGGCCATGATGCAGCTGCTGAAGGCCGAATGCTCAACAACGACCCCCTTGGGCTGTCCCGTAGAGCCGGACGTGAAAACAAGATAAAGAGCATTGCTTGGGGGTACAGCCGGAGCCGTCCAGCCCTCGGCCGGCGACAAGGAGAGCAGCGAGTCGTGCGAGACGGCGACGACAGTTTTGGCGAGCCTCTGTCCTTGGATAAGCAAGCGATGAGAAGCGACGAGAACTGAAGCATTGACTTGGCGACACACGAAATGCATTCGCTTCAGAGGCTGGGACTCATCCAGGAGTACAAAGGCGCTTCCCGTCTTCATCACACCCAGCATGGCCACGACGACCCATTTGGACTTTTCAAAGCACAATGGGACAATGATGTTTGGGCCAACGCCAAGATATTGGAGATGGGCAGCGAGAATCGAGGACAGATGGTCCAGCTCCGCGTAGCTGAGCTTCCCGTCCCATGCTTCAATAGCAGCTGTGTCAGCCCGGGCCTGGCACTGCTGCGCAATCAGAGTATGGACGCATTTGTTGACCTGGGTCGGGGATTCTTGGTTCCATTCTCTGATTTGGTCGTAATCCTTCGGTCCGCAGAGGCTCGTGTCGGCATCAGAAACACCCATCTTGGAGATATTGCTCACAATACTGCTTTTGGCTTGAACATGTGTCGGAGTCTCCTGTGCCTGTTGACCGGACATCTTTCTATGCATAGGAGGATGATGGAATGGAGCAAACAGTGGTCTGGTATGGTCACGCGTAAGCTTGAATAACTTCAAACGAGAATATCCTCGTACATGGTCTGAACGAATCGACGATGGCATTTTCGGGGATAACTAGCGGTCAGCCGAGCAAAGCCATGCTTTTGGTGCAACATGCATGGGCTCTACCTGGATGAGCATTACACT
The DNA here is from genome assembly GCA_030864175.1 of Neonectria faginata. Lineage (NCBI taxonomy): Eukaryota > Fungi > Ascomycota > Sordariomycetes > Hypocreales > Nectriaceae > Neonectria > Neonectria faginata. Next base: position 1,929,018 of record JAULBG010000004.1, on the reverse strand, counting down.
TGCAGAATGAACTCGTCATAATGTCTTTACTAAGACGAGACAACATCACACAGGTATGGCACTTGGAAAATCACCCTGTACTGCTCGCTAGACTGTATGTACACCATACGGATGCCTTGTGCCCCGTTATACCTGCAATCTTGCAATGCATCAAGCAAGGGATGAGACACGACTGACTCAAATGGTTAGTGGCCAATCAACACCCCACAGTGTCTAGATAACCAGCATCTAGACAGGTTCTTTCTGCAAGGAACAGTCGCTCGAAACATGGTACTACTCGGGAATACTCCACGGACATCCCATCCGCGTACAAATAGCAGGGCGTAGAGAGATGGCACTCTGAGTCTGTAAATTGAACCACGATACCATCGCGAATATGCCGATACTCATGGAGAAGGACCCAAACAGCTATGGTCCCCACCCGCCCGCAATCAAGGTCATCATCGTAGGCCTTGGGTTGGCCGGGCTAACGGCGGCAATCGAATGTCACAGAAAAGGCCATTCTGTTACTGTATTGGAAAGGAATAAAGAGGTATGTCGAACAAGTATGAAGCCAAACCTCCCATCGTCCCTCATGCCGGTTGCCACCAGCAGTGGGCAGACCAGACAGTACGTTAATCTCGTCTAGATGGTGATGGAATCGGGATCAGTCCAAACGCAGCTCGAGTCATCCGGCAATGGGGCGATGTCGACGAGCGCCTACGAGACTTTGTCAGTAACGCCACGCACATGAGCATCTTTTCCCCGACCAACGAGCTTCTCCTCGAGAACCCGATGGATTGCTTTGCCGTAGGGGACGGCTATCTTATCCACCGAGGAACCCTCGTCTTCGTCTTGTACGAGTATGCTCGATCTGTCGGCATCGATATCCAACTCTCCTCCTCCGTCACCGAGTACTGGGAGACGGCCAAGGAAGCAGGAGTCGTGGTGAATGGCACCCGGCTCGCTGCTGACTGCGTCATCTGTGCCGAGGGTATTCACAGTCGAGGGAGGGCGATGATCATGGGCCAACGGGACTTGGACGAAGAGGCTGACAGCGTGTTCTCGGCCTTTCGGGGATACATGCGCATGGATGAACTAAGAGAGGATGCAGATGCTCAATGGTTTGTCGACGAGGCCCGGTCGAAAGATTTCTTCCAGGTTTGGGCCGCGAATGGCACCCACTTCAGTTTCTTCACAGCGCAACACGGGGAAGTCCTCGTATGGTACGCTGCTCGGAAGGTGGGTACAAGATCTCCCTTTGATGGCACGTTGGAAACGAATAATAACACAACTGACCTCGAGGATCGCAGACCCCTTCCTCAACCAAATCGGACTTGGATACGCGATCGCCTCCGAATATCGAGACAGCGCTTGAATGGATGCAGCACTGGCCAGTGCGAGAAAAGCTCCAACCGGTGGTCCGGAAAGCTGCGCGGGGCTTCTTCATCCATACTCGTCACGCATCACAACTTCCGCTGAAGACCTGGAGGTCCCCTCTCGGCCGCATGATGGTCACTGGAGACGCAGCGCATCCAACCCCATCCGCGTCTGCCCAGTCTGGGAGCCAGGCGATTGAGGACGGAGCTGTTCTGGCCATCACGTTGGAATTATCCGGCAAGACAGACGTCCCGATGGCCTTGCAGGTAGCTGAGAGGATCAGGTGCGTACATACAGACCGGAACGCCCTTCCCTTCCTCCCCTCGCCTCGCCATCCCCATACACAACTCTGTGCCACGATGCCTGTGCTAAGTAAAGTGTTTGGTGCAGATATGGCCGAGCGTCAACAGTGCAGTTCTGGGGAGGGGTGATCCAAGATACTCTATTCAAACAGCCGGAGTGCCCGCCCCAAGGGAGACCGGATTGGCTCTGGGACCACGACTGTCAGGAGTACACATATCGAGAGTACCGTACCGTGGCCAAGGCCATTCGCCGGGGCCAAGAGTATATCCCCAAGAACTGTCCTCCGCGTGAAAGCAAAGGCACGGCGCCTGGAATAGAGTGCGGGAAACCCTAGGATCTCGGGCTATGGGCATTGTGATTTGTGTACGGAACTACATCAACGGAACTGTCGCCGCCTTGTAGCACAGCCCTAGGCAAGGGATAGCTATAGTATTTGCGAAGACATGACGGATTACCGCTCACACAGAGCACAATCCTTGGAAACACTAATTATTGCCATGAATTGCTGGATGCGTACCTTATCATCAGTAGTCCCCCCTTTGTTGTTACAGTGCAGGTGCTACTATGTGTACACCCGTAGGCCTCGCGGGGACAAGAATGTGGCTTTGGTGAGAACTCCCTTTGCCACATGACGTAGAAAAGGCTGATTTTCCCATGTGTTCCTTGTATCACGGGTGCACCGCTGTACCAGCCCACAGCTCAGGTAAAATTTAGCCGCGAATAGAGTCGCAGATCCCGGCGGAGGCGGAGCACGGCACGGGTGGGGCCGCACAAATGGGACACGGCACAGACGGGGCACGGCACGGCACGGCACTATTAGGTCACAGCATATACGAGACACGGCACAGACGAGACACGGCACAGATGCGGCAAGGCACAGACGGGCACGGCACGGATAACTCACAGCATATATACGAGACACAGCACAGAGCGGACACGGCACAGATGGGATACAGCATATGAGCCATAGCATGACTTAGCTACCATAAAGGTGGAATGGACGCCACGCTCAGCTAGTAAACTGCTGCTTGGGCGTCCATGCCAAAAAGCAATTGTGGCTGGCTGACACTGGCGTCATGGCTAAACCAATTATATTCCACACAGACATACACAAAACAAACCTCCAGGCCACACGTTCCCTTGCATCTATCCCCCTTAGACATCCTGAATAGACATCCCCGCACTGGGGACCCATACCAAACCCCACCTGTGTTGCCAACACTTGCGCATCGATGCTCTGCGGTATGATGTCGTGCACAGGATCCATGAGGTCGAGGGTGCTCAATACTCCAGCACCTGCATATAGTGTCTCATATTCGCATTCCTGGAACGAGTTATCGGCAGGCAATGCTATGTCATTCTATCTCACCGCTCTTCCTCTGGCCATGGGAGCTCGGGTAAGCCAACGATATCATTCGTCGATCAAGAAGACCTCGGACACACGCGTGTACCAAGGAATACCCTCATTCCAATCATGAATCTCCTAATTTTCTGCATGTCATCAAGTGACTGTCATTGAGTGTGTCTGTATACCTATTCTCAAGTCGTAGATCGTTTTGAGTGCAAAGAGCGAAGATCAAACTGGAGAACTCACCTAACCAGTGATTAAATCCTTATTCCTCTTCGCAAACTGGCCCGCTCAGAGAGCCAGACGACTTTCTCGCCTCTCTTATCCCTCCTACCTCTACCTACATCCATCTCTGACCAGAATGACGTCCCGCCCGGTGCTCATGCTTCCACGCCTAGCAAAGCGGCTCGTCCACCCATCCCAGCGACTTTTCTCTACCGTCCATCATATTATGGGAGATCCTGAATCAGGCTTCGAGTCCACCATCAATCCCGTGCTCTTCTCTGGCCATCCGATCGAAGCAGAAGAACCATACTGGAGAAAGATACCGAAATGGCAAGAAATCACCACCAGACAGTTCTTGAACCACAAATGGCAAATGGCCCAGTCCGTGCAGTCTGAAAAGGCCCTTTGTGAGCTCATGCAGTCGGTACTGCCCAGCGTCATCCCGCCGCAGAACGACATGGCTCCCCATCTCCGCATCACCGACATTCATACCCCCGAGCAATTCATCGAGCGAGTTCAAGAGGGGATCAAAAAGGCACCCATGGCTGTCCGCCTCTCGCCACACATTCTGAGCGTCATCAACTGGCAGGATCCCCTCAATGATCCGGTTCGACGCCAGTTCATCCCGCTGTCAACACCCCTGAACGTGGATCATCCCGCATCAGACTTGGATCCCATGCACGAGAGCAAATACTCTCCGGTCCCAGGATTGATTCATCGGTACCCTGACCGAGCACTGTTCATGGGTACGTTGTGTCTCTCCGTGGTTGTCGAGTCTCGTTTTCGGATACTTACCCGCTGCCAGCCACCTCGATCTGTCCCGTCTACTGCCGCTTCTGCTTTCGCTCCTACACTGTAGGCACCGAGACGGAATCCGTCAAGAAGCAGCGATTCCTCCCCATCTTGAAGAAATGGGAACCGCGATTCCAGTACATTGAAAACACCCCCAGTCTGAAAGACGTGGTCATTTCTGGCGGAGACTCCTACCTCCTCGAACCAGCCCAGCTCAAGTACATTGGTGAGCGACTGCTAAATATCCCGCACATTCGTCGATTTCGGTTCGCAACAAAAGGACTGGCCGTCTCGCCATCCCGTCTCCTCGACCCGGAAAACGACTGGGTATCGACTGTCATCGAGCTGGAACACAAAGCCCGCCGGATGGGGAAACACATCTGCCTCCACACGCACTTCAACACGGTCAATGAGATTAGCTGGGTAACGCGTCGGGGTGCTCAGCGTCTGTACGAAGCTGGGGTGACCGTTCGTAACCAGTCAGTGTTGCTAAACGGCGTCAATAATACCCCCGAACGAATGTGTGCCTTGGTGCACGCGCTGGGAGATATCAATATCCAACCGGTGAGCTCCTTTCAAGCCATTTTCTTTAACTGGCACTGATAGACTACACCAGTACTACGTCTATCAAGGTGACATTGTCCCTGGAGCGGAGGATCTGCGGACTCCGATGAGCGACAGTCTGGCTTTGGAGCGAGCCGTTCGCGGGCAGATCGCAGGCTTTCTTATCCCACAGTTCATCTTGGATCTGCCAGCCGAGGGCGGCAAACGGTTGACTCGTGGACTAGAAAGCTATGATCATCACATCGGGCTGTCCAAACTTACTGCTCCTGGTTTGAAAGGTGAGCCCACGACGATGGAATACTGGGACCCGTTGTGGTCGTTGTCGGAAGAGGGGCGACATGAGGTTCTGCAGCGTTTTGGAAAGCTGTATATGAGTAGCACAATTGAAACCAGACTAGGATAACACGAGTTGCAATCTTGGTAATGATACGCTTCTGAGACATGGTAAGGAGTGCTTCGTGCTTTCAAGAGTTAAGACCGTATAGGCCATGGCGTCTAGAGACTGCATCCTACTTTCAGTGGGAAGAAGCCCTGATTTAGATTGGTTCAATTACCAAACCAGTCCCCCAAGAAACGTCTCCTTGATCGCCTCTCGATCTTCGCCACCACCATGTGCAACCAAATTCACCGCCACCTGGAGCAGGCCATCTACTTGATCCGCCTCGTACCTGTAGGGACCCCCGCCTTCCCAAAGAAAGAGATATATGCCCGTATATACCGCGGCCTGGAAGACCAGTATGTCCTTTACCAGCCCATAGCCTCGCATGAGCCCGTGGATCAAGGGCAATGCAACTGGACTGGCCTCAAGCAAATGCTGGACGAAGAGATCTGCGATCAACAGCGCAACATCCTGCATGAAAACTCCCAAGCGACATGCTTCCCAGTCGATAGGAGTTACTCTCATCCGATCGTTCCCCTGTTGCATTTGGATGAGAATACTAACATCAGTTAGTATCGCTGGGGGGTTGGAGCAAGATGTCATAAGTATACTTCTTAGTGGTCAGGTCTCCGTAAATCACACCTCGTCCCTCAGTATCCGTCGTCATCAGCTGTTTCCGAGCTATATCTCGTATTTCGATAGACTCGCAGTGCGCGAGGATCTTATCGTCGAGCCCCTGGTGGATCAAATCGTCGACCATCGCGTTGGATTGCAACATCTCCAAGAGCTCTGGGTTTACCTGACTTGAGCTCCAGTGATGGAAGCCAGCGAGCCACTTTCCCAAGGCCTCTCCAACGTTTGTCGCTTGCGATAGACTGAGGTTCCGAGCTACATCCCGGAGTGCGTTGCTACTCATAACATCCTCCATGATCTGGGTGTTTGTTTGTGCATCAAAATGGTAAAGGTGTGGTGACCGAATGCAGATTTTCCCGTGCACGACGGGCTGAAAGTGGGAACCTGCGACCCGTTGAAGCATTTCCTGCTCAATGCACTGATAGGGATTCCATCATTAGTAAGGAGAATTGGGAGAGCCAAAGGATACTGAGCACACGTACACAGCGATTGGTTGGTACACTGAAACCCGGAACCTCAGAGCTGTACTCTTCCCCGTGTTTGATGATCACCGTCTGGCTCCCATCAGGTAAAGGGCGAAGGAGTTGTGCTCGAAAAATGAAGTTCATCATTCCGCCTTTCATTTTATCCATCTTCGAACAGGCGTATGGTGTCCGCGAGAGGCCTTTGATCAATCCTTCGTCGAATTCCATTGTGCAGTGCTTGGGCAGATATTCAGTGCTCAAATGGTATAGATAGGTCTTAATGCGAATGGAACCATGCTCGGAATATTCGGCGTCGAACTCTGGACTTTAATTATCTACGAACTTCGCAAGAGGAGGGAGGGTAAGCGATCAGACAGCGTAGGTTAGCCCCCAGCACCCTAGTAAACAGCCCTGTTTAGCCAAGTCTGACTGACCGCCGAGCCTCACACAAATGAATGCCTTGGCCCATCCGCTGCGAGGAGGCTCGGCATCGTGGAGATATTACGGCGGGTGGCGCGCTTTAACACGTCATACGTCCCTAGGACGCAGCATAGTTAGTTGCATAACTATCTGCTCCCGTGCGACTTCAAACATTAAGCAGGGATGCACCGATCGGGACAAGATTGTCTCGGGCTGTGCTGAGAAAATGCACCTTTGCTTCTATGTATGCCTAGCTTGGTTGGCAGGCATGCCTTCCTCTGCGCAGTGTCAAATGCAAGGGCTAGATCTGCCATTCCGTTTGTTTCCGATTGCTTCGATTTGTCTCGTTACAAGGCCCCCTGCTCAACGAACCACATATATGTGGTGTACGAATACGCTCCTAGTGGTATCGCCACCCCGACACGGGCAGTAATATTTCTCCAAGTCGGATAGAACTTAGAATGAGACAAAAAAAAGGAAGACATCTAAAGGGGCGTAGCGGATGTTTGATGATACCCTAATGGAGTGATGCGATTTGATCGGGAGATCAGTAGACTGGCTCATTAGCGCAACATCCATAAATTGCAATGAACCCAGGAGGCCGTAAAATGAATCATTCAACATTTCCATCGACTCTTTGTCTCCTTTTTCTGCCTTTCATAATTGTCCATTAGGCCAGATTATCAGCTTGACAATTCGAAGAGAATCCCCTGGGGCGGCCGTGAAAATGAGCCCGAAATATGGTGTCTGTTTGTTTCCTGCACTATGCACCAGTCAAACGCAGGACCATAAGGTGATCTCTTTGATTGTAGCTGAAGAGATTACTCAGACGCTGCAGGAAGGAGCCAACTCACTTTCTGTGGCTCAGGTCATGAAGGCGTCCTGGGCGCTCTTATTGCACCGCTACACCGACCACCCGGTGGTCACGTTTGGAATCGTCGAGGAAGCATTCGCCGCAGCAGGCCGAAAGTCAGACAGTTCTGTCGCTCACGTGGAGCAATGGGAAGTATCGCCATCGCTTGACGCGATGCTTCGATGTCTCCATACGCAAACCTGGGTCGCAGACGTTTCCATCGGGCGAGGGGCATTCAACACATGCGTTTCTGTGCGAGAGCGGCGGAAAAGGAGTAGTTCCAGCGATGGCAATCTGCACGTGGATGAACACACAATGGTTCGCAGCCTGGTCTGAGTGAGACGTCGCCCATGAGAAAGCCCAGGCACTAATTGGAGATTGAAATAGAACTGCGACCTTGTCATGGGAATCAACTACGACTCAGCAGGATTGCGTCTCTCGTTGGAGTATGCAACCTCACTGCTCGGGGATCGACATGCATCCGAACTGCTGAGTCTTTTCGCTCACTTCTTCAAAAACCATGTCCTATCCGGAAGCACACGTACGGACATAACATCCTTGAGTGACTCGAACCTCGACGCGATATCCGCGTGGAATGCCCGGACGGATGAGCGTATATCCCGGCAATGCATCCATACAGCCATCCAACAGCGTTGTCATCAAACTCCACACGCGCCCGCTGTTTACAGCTGGGATGGGTCCTTGACCTATACGGAGCTGAACTGTTTGGCAGAACGGCTACAGGCTCACCTGCAACGTTTGGGCATCGGCGCAGAGTCGGTCGTACCGATATATATGGAGAGATCCATGTGGGTTGCCGTGTCGCTTCTGGGTGTCTTGAGAGCCGGGGGTGCATTCCTGTTGCTGGACACGTCGTACCCGCTTGGCCGGGTGGTTGACATGTGCCGAGAAGTCAAGGCACGCATCATCCTCACTTCAAGAGCCTTGATCGACCGAGCGCGTGTTCTCTCCGAAGTGGCTCTCGTCCCGAGTGAGCTCGACGCGGAAACCGAGGCACCACCATTCGAGGCCAAAGTCGGACCAGGAAATGCCGCGTATCTTGCATATACGTCAGGGTCAACCGGCGTCCCGAAGGGAATTGTCATCGAGCATCGCTGCTTCTTCGCCGGGGCTTTGGCCCATGCTAAGGCGCTGGCAATGGATCAAGGATCGCGGGTCCTGCACTTTGCTTCGTACGGATTCGATGTTAGCATCCTGGATCTGCTGGCGCCGTTGGCCCTTGGTGGTTGTGTGTGCATTCCATCTGAACGACAACGACTGGACAACCTCCCTCAGGCTGTGTCCGATCTTGGGGTGACTTGGGCGTTTCTCACCCCTTCGGTAGCGCGTCGGATTGATCCGGACACTGTTCCTCAGCTCCGGACACTCATCCTCGGAGGTGAGCCCATGCTCCCGGCTGATATGGAGACGTGGTCGCACAAGGTCCGGCTGGGAGTGGGTTACGGGCCGGCCGAGTGTGCCGTTCTCTGCACCGCACAACCGGAGGTGCGGGCTTCCTCCGTCACCAACATTGGTCGCCCGTACGGCGGTTCCGCGTGGGTTGTGTCACCTACCGACCATCAACGGCTTCAGCCCATTGGAGCCGTCGGAGAACTGGTCATCAGCGGACCGGCGGTGGGTCGTGGCTACCTGTTGAAGAACACTGGCAAAGACAATGCGTTTCTCCAGCAGCGTCCTTCATGGGCCATGTTGTTTGGGCTTCCGCCTAACGAGCGATTCTATAAAACGGGCGATCTAGTTCGATATGAGGGCGACAACGGTACGCTGTGCTATCTCGGACGAAAGGACCGGCAGGTAAAGATCCATGGACAGCGCGTCGAGCTCCAAGAGGTCGAGCACCAGGCACAGCAAGTGCATGCCGGTGTCACGACGGCTGCCGAGATCCTCGACCGTCCTGAGACGAAGGAGTGTGTCCTCGCACTGTTTGTGTGCATCGAGGGCGACCTGCTTGACACAACGGGAAATGGTTTCAGCCATTCTTCGCTGACCTCCTTGCAGGAACAGCTCCGCGAGCGGCTGCCCCGGTTCATGGTCCCGTCGGTGTATATTCCCTTGCAAGATATGCCGCTAGCCACCACTGGAAAGCTTGACCGAAAGGCCTTACGCCGTATTGGTGACAGGTTCTTGCACTCTCGGTCTGAGGAACGGGCTTGCTATGGAATGGAAGAGGATGAGCACGTGGACGACGAGGATGACGCCGACGAAGCTATTCAGGATGTGCTAAGACGAGTGTATGCGCGAGTCCTCGGCCTGCGCCAAGCACAAGTTGGGGCGAATGATGAATTCCTCGCCCTTGGAGGAAGCTCCATGACCGCCATCGACCTGGTAGCCAAGGCCCGAGAGAGCGGGCTTTCGGTCAGCGTTGCCGACGTTCTCAGCCTTCAGACCTGCGCCAAGTTGGCGGCTGTGGTGCTGCGCGCGTGTGAGCCTGCCCGAGATCCTACCCGCTTCGAGTTGGCCAGCAATGTCGACGAATGGGTTCGTGCCGCCAGCACGCAGAGCCGGACTCATGTGGACTCGATCGAGGACATGTACCCATGTTCTCCGCTCCAGGCGGGCCTCATGTCATTGTCGAGCAGGCACTCGGGCTCGATGGTGGCAACTTACGCTTTCCATCTGCCACCGAGCATAGATCTACGTCGTTTTCAGCGTGCCTGGAATGCGGTAGTCGCCAACACACCGATTCTTCGAACCTACATCATCCAGCTTGACAGCAATGAACTAGTCCAAGCTGTCGTTGAGAGGAACGAGGAACCGCCATGGGAGGTGGGAAGCTGCTTGGAGGAGGTCGTCGGACGTCTCGAAGTCAAGGACATGGCACCCGGCCTCCCTTTGGCGCACTTTGGGCTCGTCTCGAGTGAAGATGGCGTTTCCTCTTTTGTCCTCACGATTCACCACGCTATCATGGACGGATGGTCCTATCATCAATTCTGGGACGATCTCCAGACGGAATACTGCCAGCAGCCCCTGTCTCGGCGGCCGTCCTTCAGTCGCTACATTCGGTACATCTCGCAGCAGGAGTCCGCATTGTCTATGCGTTTCTGGACCCGGGAGTTTCGAGGCCTACGTGCCGTCACCTTTCCGGCGCCACCCACTGGATGGGAAGCTCCCACGCGGCCCTCCGTCCACCGGCTTGAGAAGGCCGTGACGGTGCCGGCGTCCGACGGAAGCAAGCCTTGGGCAAGCATCATCCGCTTAGCATGGGCTCTTGTGGTTGCCAACATCACTCACACGAACGACGTGGTCTTCGGGACTACCGTCTCCGGGAGGTCTGCTCCAGTCCCCGGTGTTGACCGGATCGCAGGCCCGACCATTGCAACATATCCGCTTCGGGTGCAGCTTGAGCTGTCGACGTCGGTTAGAGACGCCTTGCGAGAGATGCGTGAGCGCGACGCTGCCCGGATCGAATTCGAGCACACGGGACTTCAAGCGATTCGCAAATTCTCCCACGAGACAGAGATGGCCGTTGCATTCCAGACACTCCTCACCATACAACCGCAGAAATACTGCCGCGAGCCTCCCATCCTGGTTGACCTCCCGCAGAACCACCATCAACAGATCAAGTTCAACACGCACATCCTCAGCATAATCGCGCATATGACCGCGGATTCCATCATACTTGAAGCTGTATTTGACGAGTCGGTCATTCCGTCTAACAAGATCCAAGCAATATTTGATCGCTTCGCGCATGTTATCCGAGAGGTTGCCTCTCAGCCAGACGTTGCTCTTGGGTCCATCAAAATGATGACCCAAGACGACCAAAGACGTTTGCAAGCTTGGAATAAGCCACGGATCGAGTCTAAACCCGAATGCATGCATCATCTCATTGTTACAGCTGGTCGCAGAAGTCCGGAGGCGGAAGCGGTATGTGCTTGGGATGGCACACTCAGCTACGACAAGTTGCTTCGACTATCCCACTCTGTGACGGGATACCTGCAGTCGCTCAACGCCACGCCCGAGACGGTTATTGCAGTTTATATGGAACGATGCAGATGGCTTCCAGTGGCAACTCTAGGGGTGCTCCTAACAGGTGCGGCCTTTCTTCTCTTGGATCCCAAGCTGCCTGCCCAGCGGCTACGTGACATATGCAGGGATGCCAATGTTGGCATAGCTCTCACCACGGACACTTTGCTCTCGAGGAGCAAAGATGTGTTTCCCGCCGAGGTTCTTGCCGTCTCGACAGAGAAAGCAGCCGCGAACGACTCCCCACGGATCCTTGTGTCGGTCAGTCCGTCAAATCTCATGTACGTGATGTACACATCAGGGACCACCGGGGGCCCCAAGGGCGTGTTGATCGAACACGGAATGTGTTGGTCGACGTTTTCGGCCTACAAGTCTGGCCTCCCAATAACCAGCAGCGTTCGCATGTTGTTTCTCGCGCCCATGTCCTTTGACATTGCCGTTCTTCAACTCCTCTTTCCCCTGGCGGCTGGCGGCTGTGTCTGCATACCCTCCGAGGACGACTGCTTAAGCGACCTCGCGGGGGTCATGACGCGACAAAGAGCAAACTGGCTTGCCACAACGCCCTCGGTAGCCCGTACCCTAAAGCCAGCGGATGTCCCTCATTTGAAAACACTGGAGCTAGGCGGAGAGCCCATGTTGCCGTCCGACGTGGCTACCTGGGCTGATGATGTCGACCTTTGGACCTCGTATGGGCCGGCCGAATGCGCAATCATGGTTACTAGCGGCTCAGTGAGTCGACAGTCCTCGCGGAGTGTAGGATATATCGGACATGCTCTCAACGGCTGCTGCTGGATCGTGAACGCCGACGACCATCATCAGCTTCAGCCCAACGGCACGGTTGGGGAGCTTCTTGTTAGTGGACCTGCTGTAGCTCGAGGATACCTCAACAAGCCCGGCCAAACGGATCAATCTTTTATCGGGCCTCCGAGATGGACCTGCAATTTTCCCTTTGCACAGCAATCGAGGTTCTATAAGACCGGCGACCTTGTTTACTACGACACGGATGGGAGCCTTCAATATGTAGGCCGTAAGGATCACCAGGTCAAGCATCACGGGCAGAGGATTGAGCTGGCAGAAATCGAACACTGCGTTCGGAAACACAATTACAAACTCGGAGTCGTCGCAGACTTGATCGTCTTCGCAGATCCTCACGGTGCCAGGCTGGCGCTCTTCGTCTGTGACACAGCGGCTACTCAAGACGGAGGAGGAGCACACGGTCGACCTTTGATCGCGGGATCTGACTGTCCGCCTCGGCAGGAATTGCGACGTCACCTCGAGCAGAACTTACCTGGGTTTATGGTTCCATCGATGATCATCTCCGTTGAATACCTGCCCATCTCGCAGAACGGGAAACTCGACCGCCGCCGCCTACGAGCAGAGGCGTCTCGGCTGGACTGCGCAACACTGCAGCGTCTCGTGGCGTCGCCGTCGAAGAAGCGAGCACCATCTACAGAGCAGGAGGCGATTGTCCAAGGCATCTTTGCTCGAGTCTTGGGCCTTGATGAGTCTGCTCTGGGCGTGGATGATTCCTTCTTCGCTCTTGGAGGGGACTCAATCACCGCCATGCGTCTCCTCTCGTTATGCCGGGAGGCCAATATCGCACTTAAAATGGCCGAACTCCTGACACACAAGAGCGTGGCTGGTGTGTGCCAGCATGCGCGAGCTGTAACTTCACATTCTGCAAAGGTTATACCGGAGGTTCCTGGGTGTCCGTTTCCTCTGAGCCCCATCCAGCAGATGTTCTTGGATCACACACCATCCATCGACATGCGTTTCAACCAGAGCTTTTTCGTCAAGGTCAACTCAGTGTGGCCCGCAACTGACTGGCATCGGGCGGTCCATTACATCATGAAACGACATTCCATGCTTCGGAGTCGCTTTGTTCGCGCTGACAACGGCGAACCTGGTCAGGTTGTGCTCCCGAATGGCACAGGATCATTTCGTCTTCTTTTCCACAGTGTTTCAACCAAAGGCGAGGCCGAAACCATCGCCGAACAAGCTCATGCGAGCGTAAGTATCGTCAACGGTCCGCCGTTCTCGCTGGATATTGTGCGAGTGTGTGGTGAAGGACAGTATGCCCTGTTCGTTGCCCATCACATGGTGGTGGATTTAGTATCGTGGCGCATAATTCTCGATGACATTGAGCGCCTCCTCTCATCCACGATATCTCCCCGAAAACATCCGCTCCCCTTCCAATGTTGGGCTCAACGACAGATAGAGTACAGCCAAGACGTTGGGCGTCCATTACAGCTCCTCCCAGCCGACGTGCGTCCGGCAAACTATGGATACTGGGACATCACGCCCCAGCAAAACACATTTGGAAACGCGTCTCGGATCGGCTTTGTGTTGGACCAAAACACATCAGCGGCACTACTAGATCAGGCAAATGGAGCCTCAGACACCAAGCCGCAGGAGATTTTCCAAGCCGCCCTGTTGTATGCGTGGGCAAACGTCTTTCCAGATAGGGAGACTCCCACCCTATTCACGGAGGGGCACGGCAGACAGCCATGGGAGGAAAACATGGACCTTTCCAACACTGTCGGGTGGTTCAGCATTGCTTGGCCTTGCACTATTGAAGACAAGTCGGCCGCCACGTTCTCCGAGGTCCTATACCGAGTTAAGGCGGCTGGTCGAGCAATCCCCAACAACGGCCTCCCATATTTCAGTGCCCGCCACCTCAACCCAGCTTGCAGACGGGGCTTAGGACACCACAGCCGTATAGAAGTTCTGTTCAATTACAAAGGCCAATATCAGCAACTTAACCGACAAGGCGCAGCATTCTCTCAACCTACATGGGTACCGGATGCGGGCATGGATATATCGCCAGATATGCCTCGGTTTGCCGTGTTCGATGTGGAGGTTGATGTGATTGACAAATGTCTCCACGTGTCGATTTGGGCTTGCGACAGCTCGTCTCGAAAGGGCGACATCGCGCGATGGGCTGTCCAATACGAAAAGGCTCTTCATCTTGCCTCAGAGAAACTACCTGCACAAAGCACCCTGCTGCCTCTGATCGACATCCAGTTGTTCGGAATTTCATTGTCGAAAGCTCAGGCTCTTAGCTCGGGGATAACCAAGCGACTTAGCCTGACCTCCACAACTCTGATCGAAGACATCTACCCAGCCTGTACATCGCACGCTGGTCTCCTTTACGGCCTCACCGGTCGTGCAGGAAACCATTCGGTTTGTGACATCCAAGAAATCATAGCTTCCGGCCCCATTAATCCCGGCCTGGTCACGACGGCGTGGTGCTGGGTGGTAGAGCGATACCCAATATTACGCACAGTGCTGCTCGACAACCTATGCGCAGGGGTAGGACCGCTCCATGTTGTCCTCAAAAGGCCAGCGCCAAATATGACAGTGTTACCATTGTCTGCGGACCCTGTGCGGGCGCTGAAAGAACTGCCCAGAACTGCAGCGTGGGGGGATACACCAGCCAATAGCTTTGCGATATGTCAGGGCCTTGATGGGATAGTCATGATTAGGCTGGAGTCCAGTAATTCCATGATCGATGGCACATCCATTTCATTGATTCTGCAAGACTTCTGTGGCGCCATTGATGGCCAGATGAGTCCAGTCAAGCCTCCGCTCTACCGGACCTACGTTGAACATGTCAGTCGGATCTCCATGGTCCCAGTCGACACGTACTGGGAAAAGGTATTGACCGGAGCACGGTGTTGTCTGTTTCCTACGTACACCGAGCCACCATCTTCACCTGAAATGCGGACAACTCACAGGGACATCAATAACCCTGAACGCATCCATGACTTCTGGCGGCTTCACGGCCTGACCCTCACCAATCTCCTCCAACTAGCCTGGGCAATGGTCTTGCGACGATATACCGGGGGATCGGATATCTTATTCGGCACCCTCGTGGCTGGCCGAGATTATGACATCACAGATATTTGGCAGATTGTTGGCCCCTGCATCAACATCCTGCCATGTCGCATCCAGATGCAAGATGATCTTGTCCTCCTCGATGTCCTGAGGCGCAACCAAGTTGATATGCAACAACGCGTGGACCATCAAAACTGTTCCCTGCCTCATGTTGTGGGAATGTCCGAGCTGTGTCATGAAGTCCCGTTCAACACCTGTTTGACAGTGCAACCCTCTCTGTCTGGTATGTCGGGATCTACCCAGGATGAAGCGACTACACTGCGCCTCGTGGAACATCACGACCCTACCGAGGTAAAATCATCCATATTTTGCAAAAGGAATGGCTAATGAGAGTTTTGTGTCGCTCTAGTTTGATCTCTGCGTTGCGGTTTTCTTCTCACAGGGGAGACTTGCAGTTCACCTCCGCTATTGGAACTCAGTCTGCTCGGGCGGGCTTGCGAGCACACTACTGAATGAGTTTGAGACTACCCTTTGGCAAATGATAAGAGACCCGTATAAGACTATTAGTATGCTGGGAGAGTGTATATTTAAGAGTATATAATTCGTATTAACGTACATATATAGTGAGTGCACCGGGCAAGCAAGTGCACCAAAAATCCCTCAACCTATATCTTCTCCATTTAATCAATTGATTCTTAACCACCTAGTATATTATTTACTAGCAATAAGGCTAAATTACTTCTTACACTTTAGGCCCTTTAAAATAACCTAAGTTTAAAGCTCTAACTAATTATAAAGCTCTACTAAGTTGGCTATAATACCTTATATTATTGCTATAATAGTATCTAGTCTCAATACGATATGATCCTAAAATTATATAAACTCTTAGATCTAGAGGAGTAAATCCTTATTTAGTTCATTCTTAACCTAGATTTATGAGGATTTCCCCTCTAGCTTATAGTATGAAAGAAATAGCTAATTAATTGCTTGCCAACTGCAATATGCTACCTATTAGCATATATTAGGCTTCAAACTTTATTAAGCAATACCTAAACCTTAAGATGCGTTTTTTTTAGAAATATAACTATTAGAGAGCTAAATGCAAAGATCTAACTATTATCTGCAATTAGTTTCAGCTTGTAGTAAATACAATCATAAAGTATAGCATCTAATTAGATAATATCTATAACTTTAATAAGACTGGCTTCCTTATGGGTATAATTACAAGTAGAATGGTTATTATAGGTTCAAAAAGGCATTTAAAGTTGAAATTAGTATAGCCTAGAAACTAGGAATGGATTATAGTCATTCAAGCAATTAATGCAGAAGGCTAGGCAATCTAGCCATTTATCATTAGTGCGGGCTAATATTACCTTGCCAATTAGTACTGAGAAAGCAACCTCTTGGGCGATTGGGCTATTATAACGACCTAAAATAGCTAGACTGATAATAAGACCAGTCTTAAGTGGCTTAAGCACTTTGACTAGTGCATAATCAATTGATCAATTAGTTCCTATTGTCTTTTGATCCTTAATGGCCATAAAAGTTACTAGTCTATTGAATTCAAGAGATATTATAAGGAAAAGAAGATCATCTAGCTTTATATGCTGCCTTATTCATCTTATCTACTCTAGCTTCTTGATATTAGGTGCTTTAATGTGCTAAAGAAGGCTTATAGTTAAGAAATAAAGCATTTAATTAGATACTCTATTACCCACATTTTAAAGATTGAGTTCTTTCTAGCCTTCTACGCAGCATATAAGGCTAGTATAATAGGAAGAAATATTAAGGGGGCTTTTAAAGGAGCTAGTTTTATTCCTCTTAATCCAAAAAGTATAGTCTTAAAGCTTAATATTTAGCTGTAGATACTAATGCTAGTTAAGGAGGTAGCTAAACTATTAACCCTTTAGGTTTTAAAGACCCTAAAGACTGTACTTAAGGCCCAATCTCAGTCTAAATACCTTAAAAGATAGATTAGAAGGCACTAAAGTAGCTCTCTAGAGTTAATTCTTAAAGCATTAAAGTCTCTTATGAAGAGAATAAAGGCAGTTATATATAAGATGGCTCTTATAAGGGCAGAGGTCTAAGACCTTCAATAAGCAAATAAGATACTAAGCTGGCGCTAGGGGGCAAAAAGGACTAAACTTTAAAAAAGAGGGGTTATAATAGTAGAAGAAGGAAGGCAAGCAATTAATCAAATAGATATAGATATATAGGTAGTGGCAGAATTATTATAGAGTAATAATTAAGAAAGATTAATATAATTAGGTATTTAGCATTATAGTATCTACAATAAGCCTAACTATAATATAAGGACCTATTAGGTAATAATTAAAACATTTAGGAAAGAGTATAATAAGTAATTTTAATTAATTAAATAGTTTATAGTATTTTTATTGTAATTCTTATTTAGAAGGTTAAGATTTTTAGTGCACTTACTTGTTTGGTATACTCACTATATATGTATGTTATTGAATTATTAGGTTATTCGGTTATTATTACTTTAGGATTAAGTATTAATTCTATTGTACTATTATTCTTACTATTTCTTCAATACTGTCTTAACCTTTAGTCCTTCCTTTAGTAGGTGTGTGATTAAATGTTAAGGGTCGGAAAGAGAATTCTAGGCCTATGGGTCAAAATATATCACTTCCTATTTAAGCCAAAGATATCAGTCGTCTATCTCCGCCAAGGTCGTAAACAGAGTGCAAGTATTGCATAGTTGCACACTCTGGAGTCCTCGTTTCCGATCAACTTGGTCATCTTGTCGCCATTTTGGTGGGAACCCAGGGACGGCAAGATGACCCCGGGAACTAGGAAAGAAGAACTTGGTATTTTGGATAGAGTCGGACCAGACTGAGTAGAGGACGGTGGCGACAATGGCAGTGGCTTAGACGCCTGTTGGGTAGTTGTTTTGCTGGATAACGGTGTAAACGCGGGATTTCATCCAGAGAGGCAGGAGGTAAACTTGGTCACTTTTTAACGTCCGAGTCCATCAATACCTTGCTGCTTCTTCTCGTCAGTCAATAACCACGCGCTTTATGTGAGGGAAGATTGAGGATGACCACATGCCATAGATGAAACGACTTCCAATGCTATTGTTGCCAGAGTCAGCAGACCTGGCTAGAACAGGGGCCGTGGTCAACGATAGGTCGGATATGACTCGTTAGCAAAGGGTTGGAAAGACACCTTCTATATATTATATTGTGATCCAATACTGTTCCATCTATCCTGTCACTAACTAGTGGAAGTAGGCAGTGCGGAAAGTATTGTGACAAATTGACTATGTGAGTACCTAGTATGAGCCCATGTTTAATTTCTATTCGGTCCAGGTTCCGTTTCGCGCCATTCCTTTTCCTGCCGTCTCAACTTCCGCTCTTATGTTAGGCTAGACTACCTATCCTGGCGCTTTCCATTGCCGCCCCATGCCGTATATTTCTTGCCGTCAACGAATTTAGAACTAGGCCCAGTCAATGGCTCATCCCCTAGGTCCTCGTCATATAGTCCCATCCAGTTTCTGTGGGAGCTGTCAAATGCAGCTTTAGGGTCCGGCTGAAGACCAAATGCAGCTACTTCCCGGGCCTCTGAGCTCATCACAAAGTCAACCGCCGTCTCAAGCGTCGTCTTGATGTAGTAGGCAGAGTCTGAGTCCTCTCCCGCGCCGGCCATGCCTTCGAATGTGATGGGTGCGCTTAGACCTTCTTCGACATCTGTGCGTACTAGAAGCACTGGAATTGGCCCATGGTTGTAGAGTCCTCGCGCTGGATGTAGCTTTGGACACAAACGATGAGTAGGGCTTGAAATAGTGGTTGGAGAATGTACAGTCTGTGGTTGGAGCCCTGTGACCATCCTGGTATTTACTGGCCGGAAGCAACTAGCTTGTCGTAGGCAATATGCTTAGCCTTAATGTGTGTACATATAGCCCTATTTAGTGAGATGAAGCTGTTGATTGTTGCCTCTGAAGGGGAGGGCTCGTATGGCAGATTTATTGGTGTAACAGTTTTGCAGATGAAGCGTCCTAGCTCGATTTCGCTTTGGTATGGACGAAACCACCGACGATAGACGTAATTGTGAATAATGACACACATTGGGTGACAGTCAGTGCGTAACGGAACATAGATAGCCACTGACTTCTTACAGGTATCGCGCACGTCTGACTTATTCATTTCAGGGATCGGACCAGGAGCTCCAAGTGGTGCTTCATAGGGGATCATAATGGCGTGTAAACGAATGATGATCCGATGCTGTCCTTCTAGGTCCGTACAATAGCTCCAAAGTGCTTCTTCTCTTGTGTATCCTGTTGAGG
Organism: Neonectria faginata; assembly: GCA_030864175.1. Classification (NCBI taxonomy): domain Eukaryota; kingdom Fungi; phylum Ascomycota; class Sordariomycetes; order Hypocreales; family Nectriaceae; genus Neonectria; species Neonectria faginata. The sequence continues at coordinate 1,909,551 of JAULBG010000004.1, read as the reverse complement.
GCCGCAGCTCTGGTGGTAATCCATCAGATCCTGATTGATCCATTGGCGTAGACATGATGATGACGGGAAGTTATCTTGAGTGAAAATGAAGTGGTGGCTTATTATGTAGTTGGTGGATGACTGCGTTGTTGACGGGTTTCTGTGTTTGTATGCAATCGCAGCCGAAATATCAAGAGACCTCAGGGCCCTTTCTATCTACGGCGGTGTAACCTTTCCCAACATGTGCTTAATTATCCTTTTCCAGAAGCAATCACGAAGGGTTCTTATGTGAGACAGCGAGCCTGTGTTGTGATATAGTGGCTAAAGTCTATTTGAGTCTTTGGTAACTGTAAAAGTATCAGGTGCTCAAAAAGGCTCAAGCTGTAACACAAAGCGTATTTACGAAGTCCATCTCGCATACTCTGTGGAGACGGCAACAGACTCAGTACCCAAGCTCCCTTTAAAGACTAAGGTTCCTACTACACCAGGCTGTAAGCCTTGCTACCTCACCTATAACCCTTTAAGATGCTTTACGCACCGGGAAAAGCTAGACGATGGAAAAACTAGGTATGAGCAAAGGCAAAATGCCCAGTCCGATGGGCCACATGGGATTCAGTGACTCCCTTGAAGAGAATACGGAGATATACCAACTTGGACTAGCTTGCATTACAAAAGCTCTCCAATTGGGAATTAATTTTAATGCGGTTTACCGGTTTACAGCGGCGCTGCGCTGGGGGCACCATTGACAGCAATAGCAAGAAGGTGATGCTCCTACCGCTACTTACACCACGCCTCACATTGGACCAGTTCACAAATACTCGGATTAACATGTACTGTCCGCTCGTCTGCAATTCTGCAGGATGAGTATCTCCAGAAGCAACCTGGAAAGAAAGGCATTAAGCGCTGAAGGGAGGTTAAGAGCTGAATAGTCTACTACGTAGGTACTTAGACAGCATGTCCGAGCCACGTTAGCGCTCCGTCAGAGAAGTTCAGTACATGAATTCTTTTTTCTACAAGGATTAATGAAACCAAACTCTTCTAAAGGAGAAGTTTCAAGAGTCTTAGACAGTCATGTCGATCATCACTGCCATCTTATCAGCCCCAGCCTCCCAGTTTTCGAGCTTTTGCGCATGTATAGGGTCAGCTGGCTTGTTTCTAGCTTCAAGGAGCTCCCCAAACGTGTTCACATGATGGCTTGCGTCGGAGAAAGCCTTTTCTGTCTCCCAATCCCCTCGGTTCCGTGCCTCCCATAGCGTTTTATTTGAGCAAAGCGGCAACTCGTCAAATTCGTGACAGCCAGGGGCATAAACCGCGGCCTCAGTGGAGACAATCCGGCTCATGATGTACCACATGCATGTCAAACTTGGGATGTTAGTATCGACAATGACGGGTTATTATTGAAGCAAGAGTTTTATCGGCGTCGTGATTCGGCAAAGATGCAGTCTTCCCAGGTTGTGCTTGGGTGGGACACTTCCGTATTTGAGAAATGTTCGCCTCCGGTCAGCTCCCGAAACCGCATGCAGAGCAGCTGATGTTTTTAGTTTCAAATATCAAGGAAAAGGAACATCGCATCGCGGCTTAGGGGATGGAATACCTGGCATGTTTGAATCATTCTTGCACAGCGCCTAGGAGTGTCGGCATCTGCATCGACAAAAGCCATAATGACATATATAACAAGTGCTTGAACCGCGGTTTGAGTCTCCAGTGCGGACAGCTTCACTAACTACGCCAATTAGCCGCGGGATACTATGTGAATGTTGATCACTTTGGAGTTTATACCTCGGTTTGGAACCGTTGTTCCTCAGCGTCAATTATTCGCCAAAGAAACGGGCGCGTCTCGGGTGTTCTTCCTGCGAATAGTTGGGCAATGATCATACAGCTCGCAAGCCTCTCTGGGAGAGCTGGCTTGTCTCTGGGAGAGCTGGCTTGTCCCAATGGGCATATATGAAGGGGGGAAATGTCTGCCGCCGGAGCATCATCTGCGGGAAAGCACTGAGCATTCTTGATACGTGGCTGACGACGTGTTTCGGCAAGGGCTCAGAGGATCGCCAGCGACCGACTTCAGTAGTCGGAAATAACGTCGTCGACCATCCAAGTTCATGGTCCCCCTCTTGGTACTGTTCAGGATGCATGCTGAGAGGGACGACTAGGTCTTGATTGGTTTTGGAAGCCAAGGAACCCAAGTTCAGGGGCATGCTTCCAAATAGCCAACCCCGCGTCGGACCTGTCATCTGCTCTATGTCCAGGTTGGGTGGTTGGCTAAGGTTAAAATCTTGATGAGGCAACTGCTGTTGCTCATACGATCTTTGGATGGCGGCGTCGCGTGGCTTTGGCTGGTCATACACGCAAGACAGTCCTTTCAACTTGCATCGTAAGCACTCAGGCTTGTCGAAGCTGCATTTGAGCTTGGATGTGCTGCACAGGATGCATGACCTGGGCCGTCCTTTGCGTTTGGCCTGAGCACGGTGGCAGTACTTGACGTGACGATTGAACGAATGTTCTGGCCAACAGCTCAGCAATCGGAAGCCTAGACGCGAAACTAGGATTGAGGACAGTTCACCTACCTTGGGTGTATACTCTGTCGCAGATCGGACAGACATTCACGAATCCCGGTGCCGATATCTCGACGAGAGAATCCATTCCCGATCTTTGGATCTCCCGAAGATCAATGATGATGAATTCGAAACCAGGTAAGTGGAGAGTGCTGATTGAGCCGCAAGCTTGACTTCGCTGCCTGTCCAGTTATCGGACTCAGCCAAAGTCCGACCGTGATAACGGACTAGGTATAGATTAAGATCCTTAACTCCGCTTCACGACCCACGTCCGAGGAGACCGCGAAACCAAGTTGAGGGCTTTGGAGAAGCACGGTAGTCTGGTGCGGTCTAAGACACGTAATCTGGCATTAAGTCAGGAGTTGATCGTGTTTAGTATCTTGACCTTAATTCTCACACTTAATCCGTTGAATCGTCACTATAAACAACTCAGGCCTTCGATTCGCAGACACTGGTAGAATCAAAGATGAATTCCGGTGATATGTACCTTAATAATTTTAAACTACGTAAAGGGCCGGCAACTTGCTGGAGTTTCCAACAATCACCAAAGCAGGGAACCCTGGCTGTTACTAAAGGTTCCTGTTGGTCCGTCCTTTCCAAGCGTGGCCATCTCGACGACGTGCGAAGACCCGACCTCTGCGGTAGTACCGTATTCACTGAAGTTGGTCAGGTTTGTCTTGACTAGGCCCGGACAGACCGAGTTGACCTTGGCCCCAGTACCGTCGAGAACGCGGACGTAGTTGAGCATGAGCATGTTGACGGCTGTCTTGCTCGCATCGTACGCCTTGTAGTCAATGCTGTACCTGGGAACGTCCTTGTTGGTTGCGTACTGCAGGCTGCCCATGGCACTCGTGACGAAGACAAGCCGGGGCGGGCCAGATTTCGCCTTCTGCAGCAGCGGCAGCAGACCCTCGGTCAAGACAGCAGTGCCAATGACATTCGTGGTAAAGGTGTCGGTGTAAAGATCCCAGGTGCTGTAAGATGGGTCTCGGTCTTTGAGAATCCCAGCGTTGTTGACGAGAACGTCGATGTATCCAAACTCTTTGTCGATTTTGGCGATGGCAGCTTCGATTGAGGCCTTTGAACTGAGGTTAAGCCGTACGCTCGATGCCGTATGCCCGGCCTCACGGAGGTCCGATGCTACTTTTTCCCCGGCTTGAGTGTTTCGAGCTCCGATGATGACGTGGTAGGAGTATTTGCTGGCGAGACTTTGCGCAGTGGCTAGGCCAATACCCTGGTTGGCACCAGTGACGAGAACAATGGGACGTGACATTGTGGTGGTTTAAGGGAGAAGATGCGGTTGCTGTTGGTGTGAATGATGCTGCTGTAAGACTTGTGGGATGAGCTAAATAAACACCCTTCATCCGAGGTCATAGGGTCTCTTATACTTGCTCTCTCCGTCGAAGATGGCATGACGATGCTAGCAAACTGCCTAAAACGACCGGCCAACTTGCCCGTCGTCAATGGCGAGTTGACTTCCCGCACCCGGGATTCGATCCAATTGAAGACCCAAATGGTCAAAGCAGTGCAACAATGATTGGATACGAAGGACCATGTGGCAGTAACTGTGTAAGATTTGTAATCCTAATCGCGATCAATTGCGACGCGCTACCGGCCAACTTCGCCGAGAGCTTTCACTAGCGGCCAGACTCGCCGACTTCATTTCCAAGCAGCCCACACCAGGGACGTTAGGAATAAGCTCTCGGCTCAACGTTCTCTCAGAAAGTAATGGCCAAAATCATGCCGTCTCACGTCAATTGCTTGGTATAGGGGAAACACAGACTGCAGCTGAGTGACAGTTACTTAGTAATAGACCGTTGCATCTCATAGCTGTGTGAGGTTATGGGTGCTCTTCCAGGCTTGTCTTATCAATGAAATGAAGAACGGCCTATGTAATTGGCATGATCCGCCTATAGGGGTGACTTGTTCACAATGCTGTCCTAAGCAAAAGACTCTATTCATTGAGTCCTTTGTAAAAGCATTTTATTGAACATTTGTAAACACAGGGATGAAGTTGAAGCTGCTTAACATGCAACTTGCCATACATACTTCACAGGTTAATCTGGATAGAGATTGAATACCTGAAGGCCCATGTATTGACTGATAAATTGTAATATACTAGCAGAATTGTAGATTATTTTCCCTCGCCCTTGAGCCAAGACGAGGGGCGCAAGACTCAAACATCGGTCCTTCATTCCCGCTTCTCACTGTCACATTATCTACCCATGGACAAACCTGGCTCCAGTTCCAGCTCGGTCTGCCCCAACTCTTACATCGAGAACCAACAGCTTCGCTATAGTTATACACCCAGGTAGACGTCCCTAGTATGGATTCAAAAGGTGCACTCAGTAGAGGCTGAGCATGGCAAGCGCAGCAACACCGACGGCAGCTCCGAAACCGAAGTGCTTGGCAGCACCGCTGACAATAACCGTGGATGGGGTGGCGTGAGGCTGCAAGTGATATACGTTAGGAGTCCATATCACTGCAGAAAGTTCCAGAGCCATGCAATACATACAGTAACACCGACGGTGCCGAGCGAGCCGGAGGTGGAGGTGGCAGAGGACTCGCTATCGGTGGCGGTAGCATCGGGGGCAGAGTCCGAGGCCGACTCGGAGCCGGAGGCGGACAGGCTGACTTGGGCAGAAGTAGACAAGGTGGTGGGCACGGCGACAGAAGCGCTGGTGGTGACGTCCGTGGCCTCAGAGGCGGAGGTCTCGGTGGGCTCCGAATCGACAGCGGTGGACTCGCCGGCAGCGGTAGACTCGCCGGCGGCCGTGGTCTCGTCGACGGCGGCGGTAGTAGTGGCCTCCTCCGGGGGAGCGGTGGTAGACTCCTCAGCGGGAGCCTCGGTGGAGGTAGGCTCGGCGGCCTCGGTGGAGGAAGCCGTGAAGCCGGACGGGCTGGGAGTGGGCGACAGACCGCACTGCTCGGCAGCGTCGGTGACGCCGCTGGAGTAGTACATCCAGATCTCGAAGGTGTTGGCGCAGATCATGCAGCGGCCATATCGCTCATTCCACTCGGAGCTATCACAGAACCCATCCTCTCGGCCAAGAGTGATCAAGAGGCCTACACAGTTGACTCGTTAGCTCTGGTCGGGCATGCACGGAACGTGGCCAAGCAGGTGTGGGCATACCGCAGTCCTCGTGGCACTGGTAGCGGGGAGTGCCGGGCTCCTGGCGCTTCTCAAGGGCAGGGACGGAGTCGGGGTATTCCCAGCGTCGCTCCAGGGCGGCGGAGGCGAAGGTGGCCGAGGCCAAAAGAGTGTAGGTAACGAACGAACGCATCTTGTTTGAAGGCGAGGAAGCAAGCGGAGCTCTTGGGTTGTCTTGAGGAATGGAGTGTTCTGCAGACTGTAGTGATCGGCTGAGGAGTAGAAGGAGAAGGAGGATTGGTTCAGCGAGAGACCGGTGGGCTCTTATATACCCGGCGGTTGGGACTATGCTCAACCTGTACTGGCAAGGCAACGCGTCTTGAGCTGGAGCCAAGTGTGGGCGTAATTTGACAGCATCCTCGTCTGCAAGTCGAGCTGCTGAATCGCTCGCTACCTGCCGGGATCGGAATGCACCTCACCTGATGCTCTGGCCCTGATAGGCCGCTGAAATCGGTGAGTCTAGCATGGGTACTGCCATCGGGTCCATCCTGATCCCTGGACGTGTGGGTGGGCCGGGTTGCTGCCAAGCTTAATCCAAGAGGCACAGGGATCCTCACGTTGCATTCGCCCTTATCAGATGATCTGATTAAGTTCGTATACAACGCCAACCAAAGGCAGCCAAGCCCGTCCAAAGGAGCAACAAACCGCTTCTGGATGCACTAGGCCCACCGCCGTTAGGGCACGCTGTTGAGCTCTTTTTCGGCCAGACCCTCCTCCACGCACCGGTCAGCATCAATCATCTCATCGGCGCCGAAAGCGCGCAAATACCTGGTGTGGCTCGTCGTGGTTGGCAGCACGCCGGGTTATATCTTGACCATTCTTGCCGCTCTGTTGTTGTGCAAGCCCCTTTTTCTCCATCCCTCCTCGTTTCATCTGGCTTGCATTGCATTACTGGTTCATTTCATAACCTCCCCGTGCACCACGTCGCCATAATGAAGAGCATCCTGTTCCTTGCCCTGGCGTCTCTCGCTGTCAGCCGCCCGGACGATGATAACCCATCGAGCTCCAGCGTGACTGACGATGAGATGGGCCCGGCGGCCTTCATGTGGCCGTCGGATCGTGTCTGGTCTGGAGACATGGACAACCAGGCTCCTTGTGGCTCCCGTGCCTCTCCTGGCAACAGAACAGAGTTCCCTCTTTGTAGGTGGCCCATGTTCTGTATTCGAATGTTGGTGGCGAAGGAAGTGCTGACAAGAACAATATCCAGCTGGTGGCTCTGTTTCCCTTGTCGCTCAGGACGACTACTACAACGCCAAAATCAGCATCGCTTACTCCAACGGTCAGTAACCCATCTTCCATCTCTGCTGTCGCTTGTCGAGGCTCTTCATGTATGTGAAGCAACCACGAAACTGTTACTAACTAGGACTCCCCTAATACAGACCCAACATCCAACGACGACTTCAGCACGTTGGTCGAGGAGAAGAGCATCTCGGATCTTAACCCAGGCCATACCTGCGTCGACGTTCCTGATGCCCCATCGAGAATTTCAGCCGGTGACAATGCGACCATTCAGATCATCTACCGGGCCGACTGGGACGCTCCTCACAACCAAACCTTCTACGCCTGTGCCGACATCAGGTTTGTTGAAGCAGCCGACTTCACCTTCAGAATCCCCTGCTTCAACGCCACTGAGCCCGGTGAAGATGACAAGGAGGCCGGTGCAACGGCCAACCCTAGTGCAACGGCCACCCACAAAGCCACTTCTTCTGGGAGTTCCGAGAGCTCCGAAAGCTCCGAAGGCAGCAGCTCGGGTGGTTCGAACAAGCTCGGCGGCGGCGCCATTGCAGGCATCGTCGTTGGTGCTATTTCTGGTGTCGCCCTTATTGCAGTTGGAGCATTCTTTATCTTCCGCCGACGCCAGCAGAAGAAGCGGACTGAGCGTATTGCCCGAATGGAGAACAGCGCTCACCGTCATGAGTTTGCGACCAACAAGAACTCAACCTCGCAAAACAGTGTGCAGCTGAAGGATATGCCTTGAGTAAGAGATGTATTGCCTGGAGGGTCTGGTGTACTGGTTGGCGACTGGGTCTAACATCTCGGTGGTTACGATTTCTTCGCAGCCATGACCATGATGGGGGACTTGGGCGGATAAATGAATGGATTTACGTGTTATGTTTATGAGAGGATAGGTAGTTGTTCAGTAGGTAGTTACAATCGAGACGTTTTTGCCATTCACAATAAGCATCATCTTTACTTGGTGTATTCCTTAATGGTACTCTTGAAGGCTTCGCCGCATCAGTTTCTACTGTGCTGTGTCTAATCGCTAGGTTGGTAAAGACCATTCGCTTCGACCCTGGCACGATAACAAGCGGGGGCCATTCCAAGGCAAAACACTCTCGGCAATCGGCACTCTTCCTCACATTCTATGGTACACTAGAAATACTGCTGCAAAGCGAGGCATATCCCGGGTGGCATCCACCCGTAGACAGTCTTCACACGTGAGAGGTTGGACTGCACTGGAGGCCCGACTTTAAAGGGCGGACGCGCTGGAAGAAAGGTGCAAGGTGTTTGTGATGGAACTTTCCACCAAACTCCAAGCCTCATGGATAATCAGCCTAATTCCCATGGACTCCGGAAGCCTCGGAGACCGGATTTCCGAGGAGGGTCACACGTTATGGAGCCTGCCCAAGCAAAGGCTGAGGCACTAACAGGCGCTGGTTTCCGGGCCATTGGGCAGGTCGCAGTCAGTGGCGGCGCCTACAGGTTGTGGCAATTTTCCCAGCCTCTCCATGGAAGCACGATAGATTCTCGTCCTTCTTACGGCTTTTTCGGGGGAAGGACCTGATCTGGAATGCAACTTTGAAGCTCAACTACTCTCATTACTCGAAGCACGAAAGTTAAGGCTTGTCACTGTATCAAGGCCCAACGCATGGATAACGAGCCGAGTCATTGCAAAATTCCTTCACTGCCACAAGACCCGCCTGTCAGGTTGACAAGGTATGCATAATACTGTAGTGCCAACGAGACTTGGAAAACAAGACTCCACCAGGCCGCCATGTGTGAGCTGCAGCACAGTATCAGCCAAGACCACCGCTAGTCCACCCATCTGCAGTGGTATTCTCGGAGGTTTTGCCCTAATAGGCAAGTGTCATCCGTGGAGCTTAAATTGTCTTCCCAGCCCCGAATGCCAGTCATGGGCACTCCTCAAGTCCGATGCAACGGTGGTGTCCTCCGAGTTCGGAAGGACGAGATCTACCTGAGCGGCTGTGTGGTCATTCCCGCGCGCGTTCTGCTCTTGTGGAGATAGAGTTAAGAACTGAGCATCTTGACGCTAAAGCGATTATTTCAACGGTCCCAGGTCCACGTGGTGTGATCGGGCTAGTCCTGCCAGTGCGCCGTTGTGGGGAGGATTAGAAGACTAACAAGGGTGCTCTCGGTGCAAACTCTTCCTCTGGTGCACACGTACCTACTGCAAGGCTGCCGAAGAGCGTCCGATCCCGACACCGTGCGTCCTGGCAATCCTTGTGGATGAGCGTCCAGTTCAGGGGTACAAGTGCACGCACATGATGTCGTCGTCCGGGGACCCGATGCGTGAATAGTTAGATCGCCAACATGGGCCCAGTTCGGAGATCAGACTCACGAGAAGACGACAAACGGCTCATCTTGATTCAGCTGGCTTGGTCGAAAAAAAAACCCTCGGCCAACTAGGAATCTCTTGGCTGTTGCTGTGCCCGACTGTCATGGGCCACGTTAAGATAACCACCTGCACTAAAGGCCAATAGTGATCTTGGCAGGACGACTAATATGCATCCACTACCTCGTAGCAACTCCAATGCAGCTCTAGCTAGCCCCCAGAGCCAGCGATGAGGGCTGCCACTTGGTGATTTCCCTGTTCTGTCAACTAGGCTACCCATGCTAGTGGGCCAATATTGGACCTGGTCAGGCGCAGGGACATCCAAATCCGGCCGACACCGATTTTATCTAATCAATCGCATCAGCCCCGCTATCACGAGGATCTTTTGCTGAAGCCGGCCAGGGGAACGACGATCAAGTTAGGGGGCACCCTCCGAGAGATGCATCTGGTTTTGCCACTTCGTTGCCAGGGTCAAAGGGCGTGCGTTCCCTACTTGAGCAGGGCAAGTTGTAGAACTCACTCGTAAACATGTGAACGGGTGTTTAGGGTAGGCATGCGATCCGATTGAGAAAAGCAATTGCCTTACTTTTTACATGAACCAGTTGAAGCAAGTGTTGGTGGTATCCAAGATGAATATACTTCGCAGTACAGTCTATTCTCTTTTCCATCAAATATTACTCGTGCGTCAAAGTAATTGGTAAACAAGTGTGAAAGAATTGTCTATCGTTCAGTACTTAGCAAGCTAATCTTTCTGAAGTGAGGCAGATGGTGACATTGGAAGTAAGCTTACTTCTTTTCTAATCTCTGAGAACCCATTCGATAAATGCACTATCACTAAACACCTAATGTCATCGCGCCGAAAGGAAGCTTTGCATCATCGCACCTGTACTCCGCGAAAGCCCTCCACAAGGGAGAATATTAATTCATACACAACCCATTTCCCATTGAATATATCCTAAGTCTACCACAAAGTCTCATCTTTTGTTAATTCCTCCGTTTTGAAATTACTCACGTTTCAGTCGTAGTAAGCGGTGAAAAGAGTACACTTTCCAACCACCTTAGATTGAACTTGAAAAACAAAGGTTGAGGGTGGTCTGGAGGCACCGAGACCTTAACAATCGCTGATTGGACTTGGAATCATTGCGCAGCCGCTGGGATTCGCACTAAAGTGGGGTGATGCTAAGTTGGGCCGCGTCGGTTTCATTGCTGACAAACATAATCAACTCGCGTCGTCCATGCAATTTGCAGTCTTCTCCATCCCCATTATGCCTTTCATCACGATAATGGCGTCTCCCGGAGCCTCGGATCTTCAGGCGAAGGACCTCGATGTGCTCGACGACGAGCACACAGTGGCATTCCGCCGAGCGTTACGGCGTATATTGGCCACCCCCTCGCAGAATTCACTTACGCCCAGATCCTCGATGGTTTGCCCACAGAAGAATCGCTCGAAGACTCGTACGTGTATATGGAGAGCCACCCTGTCTACAAGCTGGGACATAGGGATCTCTGTGAGGGTTTCCTCGAAAAGGCGCGAAGCTCTAGGGCCAGCTTTGATCCTTCTAACTTGCGCTTTAAGCAATCCGTGAGCCTGCCAACCCCTTTGACCACTTCTTCCTCCTCTTCTTGCGAATCACGCAGAAAATAACTGGTAAATCAGGTTCTTATTGCGTTCCAAAGTTCAACACCAAACTCCAAGCCTTTCCATTTGAGGTTGATTGAGCTTATTGTGGTTGCATGCCATCAAATTGCTGCCCATCTTTTTGAGTTGGATAGCGGAGCCCACCAACATCAACTCCATCAAGATTGGCTCGATATTGAGAACCAAGCTGCCAGTGATGACCTATCTTATTGCCCCCCTGCAGCAGCATTCTTCCACAAAGCATATCAGTGTGCTGAGCAGTACCCTAGAGGCTTGGCAGATGTGGCTGGATATTGGGCTGAGGGAAAGATCTTTGGTGGTGTTGTAGTCTTTGACCGTGGAAAAACAGAGCAAGAGGTAAGTAATTCATGCCATATTCCCGGAAAGTCCTTAAGATTACCATGGGAGACTGACGGAACCATAGTGCGATTCTATGTGGATTTATGGGAGCGATATGTTCGACCCAAAGACTCTCTATCCGCCAACAGAACAACAGTTCGACGCCCTCGTCGACTTCCTCCTTGCTGGTCCCGATAAAGCCGCATGTACTCTCCCTATACACGGGACACCCTTCAACAGGCCACGCTGGGACCCCGATGATGCTCTCGCCCGCTTCCACATCTTTCGTGACAAGTGGGAACGCAAGATCCCGGCGGCGCCTCCGCGACATGGCTGTGTACGCAACAGCAAAGACTGGCCTGAGCTTGACGACAGAAACCTGGTTCAGATACAACTTACCAATAAGCAATGGGGCGGTCCGGTTGACGAGGAGGCGCTTGCTGCTGCTGAGGAACGGCTGCTGCTGGTTACGCCGTCGTCGCCGTGCTGGAACCCGTATATCCTGGGCACAGAACAGACCGAGACAGATTAATTAGTATTTATACCATGTGGAATTCTGTCACTAGATTGGAGACATCTATGACTTGTAGAACTCAACCAAAAGGACGGACAGTAACTGGTTACTCAAGCCTCCCACGCAATCCTTGTTGTCATCACTGGTTTGCCTCCTCAACATCGTATCCGTCTTGCCTGCACGGCAAGTTCAACAGCGGTTGACCTGCGAACTCTACGTTTGTGTATCCGTATTGATGCCTTTGACTCATACTCCCATGCATTCTGGTGTCCCCAATACTCGACTTTGCATCCTATTGTCCCCCTCGAGAATGCAATTGCACATTGACGCGACTGAGGCCATGTGCTACTCGCCACTAGAGAGCGGTGTGCTCTAAATGGACATGGTGAAGATGCCACTCACATCAATGTCGGTGTACAAGGTCGTCGAGACTGAAAGCTCAATGACTTAGTCTGTCTCTTATCCCTACGATAAGTAATCCACAAAGAAATGTCAAGCAAAGTCGTCTTTAGTCAGCATAAAATGTGAGACTATATTAACTATTCTAGCCTTTTAGAAATCCAACTCTCATGTTTGCATTACCACTTCTATTCGATCGGAAATAGTACGGCACAAATGCGATTTCCCGCTCCTCGCCAGCTATCTCTTTGCTTGCACTCGTCCCAGGCTCTCCGCCCTTAGGCTTCGCCTGTCATGTGCTCAATGACCTCTGATGACATAGAATTCTCCTGTACTTTCGAACACTTGCCGCTCTCTCACAATGGGACTGTCGTGCTTGAAGATGATATCCTTGAAATGATCCGTTTCTCAGGGGTTGTCGATGTCCTCGGCACAATAGACGATCGGCCCGCCCGCCAGTGTCAAAGTATTTTGGTCCGTGTGTGGATGCATGACAATGTGCCGAGGACCGAAATTCTTGACGCGGAGAGCGAAGGAAGGATGCGCGGCGACATAAGCAGGTGTGAGACTCAAGAAACCGTCGCATAACTGGATACAGCCTGGGTGAGGAGGCGGTGTTAACTCAAATTGATATTGAGTCCAACCCGGCAAACGAAGCCGAATGATTGTTTCAATGAATTCAGGAGCCTCAACCTCAAATGCAACGTCTTCTTTCCAAGGCCACTCGGACTTCTGCTCCAAAGCGATGGGCTCACCATTGACCTCAAAGGCCAACTTGGCTGTCGTGTAGAGATGGACGTTGATAAAAGCCTGCTGCTCATGACCGCCGTAGTCCCACAAATACCCTCCGAGGCTTGAGTACAACCGTGTTAGGTTGGGAGGACAGCAGGCACACCAGAACCAGCTATGTCGAACGCTCTTATCGGCGTTGGAGCTGGCTAACTAGTTCACATAGGTAAATTCTTTGCCGCCCAAGCTCATAGCCGTCATGACGTTATTATAGAGACAAAGCTCCATAATATCTCCATAACGCCCTTGCAAGTCTAGATGGAGCAGCCGCTCGGCATAGCAGCCACCTTCGTCGATTGACTGGGGAAGAAAATATTCAGCCCTGAAGCCTTCCCATTGTTTGATAGCACCGATGCCACCAGTGACGTATACCTTCTTGTCAACCATATCATTCCACAGGCGGTCGAGGGTGTTGCTCTATCTCTGAGAGCTGGGAAGCTTCTGATCGCTGACCCGGTCGAGATATACCAAATCAGCAACCACAGCGAGGAGATACACAGCTCGCACAGAATGTCCCTCTATCGTCTGTTTCTCCAGGATTGGCAGGTGTGCTTGGCTGACCCAGACTGAGCGACTCTCAGCATAAGAGTCTGGTCGGCCCAGAAGTTTGTTTACATGCACTCAGTTAATTTATCTGTGTATAAAAGGCTCAGGCTACTTTGATGTGTTTGAACCAACCCCAAGCACTTCATCTTTGTTTCGGCTACTATCATCAGTCTTTGCCCGTTCTTTGTAAACATCATTCCTAACTTTGCCCTATCTATCCCAACCACCCGTGAGCCTGAGGCCTTCGACTCAAATGATGACCGCACAATCGAGCTGATCAACGGAGTCCAAGAGAGTGACGCCGCCGACCAAAAGCTGACTGTTCGTCAAGCTCTCAAAAAGCACAAAAAGACCGCCTTCTGGGCCTTGTTCTTGTCGACTAGTCTTGCCATGGAGGGATATGACTTGGTCGTTGTTTGTGTTCTCTTTATTCAAACTGAGATTGTCAGTAATGTTCTCGCACACTTCACCAGTCATGACCATGGCTCTAACAGTGTGCTCAACCCCCAAAGGGTAATTTGGTAGATAAAGTAAATAAGTTAAAGTAAGGCACCCAGAATGCAATTGGGCAGCGGTAGATTATTAGTCTGGTTTGAGTCGGCTAGGCAGAAATCGGTACCTAATTAAAACGGCGTTGGTGGTTGGTGGAGGGGGAGAAAAGAGGCTGTGCAGCGTCGTCGTGTCCTCACAACCTGTCCTTTTGCCCAACCGGGTGGGGTCATTATCGTGACATATTTATGCGAACATGCCGTGGACGCTTTACTACCCTTGAATACCTTCTTACCTCTGCTCAACTGTCGTCCTCAACTGTCTAGCTATGAGTAACAGTCCTCTCTCGCGGACCGACACGGCCAGCGCGGGCTCGCAAGGCTCGGCCACGTCGCGGGTGCCTCTGCGGCGATACTCGGGATACTCACACGCCGGCGACGACGAAGCCGACCGCGGTGCGCCACCCGTGTATTCCATGTCGGACCCGGGCCAGAGCTTCCCGGCCCCGGGCGACTCGGACGCCTATCCCACGATGCTCCCCACGCACGGCCCGGGCTACCCGCTGCAGCCGTTCTCGGCCGATGCCGGCACGGCCTACTACCTGGATCCCCGGCTGGACAACGACCCGACGTTCCTGGAGCAGCACATCCACAGCCTCGCCGTGCAGCCGCCGCGACCGTTTGTGCGCGTCCGCGGCGTCCACTACGAGACCAAGAAGGCCGGCGACAAGAAGAACCAGAACGAGGTGGTCGACTTCGACGTGCAGGTCGAGCTGACGCCGCTGCTGTACGAGGACATGGCGCTGCGGCGCGGCTGGCAGCGCCTGGAGGCGGTGCGGAACTTCGACAAGGTCCGGCGCGGCACCGTCTTCCCCACCCGGGCTCCGGGCTACGGCGGCAGCGGGACGCCGGAGGAGGGCACGCCGAGGGTCGACCAGTGGTGCCGGCGCTACTGCGGAAGCCCGGCCCGGCTCAAGGTCTTCACGCTGGAGCGACGCCTGACGGGATGGGACTTTGCCCTGGTCGGGGGCCGGCTGGACAGCCTCGTGCGCTCCACCAACTATCGCGGCCGCGTCGCCGTGACCTTTCCCACGCTGGACTCGCGCGTGCACATCTACAGCGACTGCCGCGCCAACCGTTGGCGGCTGACGCGCTGGGTCGAGCTGCTGTTCTACTTCTCCTTCCTGTGGATCTTCTCGTGGCCGTGGCTGGCCTTTGCTACCAAGTGGTTCGACACCGTCTACGTCGAGTGGCCGATGGGGCAGCCCGACGACGCTGGTAACATGCGGTACGCGTGCCTGAGCGAGGAGCAGTGGTACGACCTGTGGCGCCGGCCTGTATTGCGAGCCGTCCTCGGCCGTAAACAGGGGACGCTGCAGCAGGCCGACCTCGACGATGCGTACGACGCGCCCGGCGCCGAGGACTTTATCAGGGGCGTCCAGGCCGGGCTGGAGGTGGTCCAGCGGACTATGGGGTGGGGTGGAGACGCCGAGACGGTCTGAATCCTTTGAGCTTTGATAGTTGAATCGTCTGGGTTGCATCTGGAAGAGCGAGTCTAGGTACCCGTCTGTTAGACTGGAATACGAAAGAGGGAAAGCCTAGATGAGGCCATCACTTTAAGCATAAACGTCCAAGCTACCTACGCCTGCCTACAAGGTAATCTACTCTACTGTAACTCGAGTTTCCCCTCTCGATAGTCCAGCTCGCGGCCGCTCACAAATCACAATGTCCCCTCACCTTCACCTTCCGCCTTGAGTCGCACCTCCGTTGCTGATCCCCCGCCAAGCGACTCGGCTGTTGGCTTGGCTGTGGAGCACCGGACGGAACTTTTTTGTTGGCGTCCAAATGCAGGAGGTCGTTATGCCGAACCCCGTTTCACAACCTTTATCGCGGCGGGCGGTGGCCGGCAATGGTCCTACGACAGCGTCAAGAGGAATTGCGAATGAGACGCTGTGAGATTGTGCCCCGAGCAGCTGTAAAGCTACATAACGCCCATGGGAGAATCACGGCGCAATGCTCGGTCCCCGCCGGCTTCACCTTTGAGCACTCACACTACCGGCCAAGTCGACAAAGATGGCCTTCCTCAAGGGAGCCGTGGCGGCTTTGCTCAGTCTCCCCTCGCTCGTCTCGGCCATTGAGCCTCCCCGCCACCCGTACCAGCCCGTGGGCAACGGCGATCGCCTCCTCATCTTCAACGAGACCAGCCCCAGCGCCACTATTCGCCCTTCGACCGTCGGCGTGGCCTGGTCGTCTGCCGGTCAAGATGGCCTGTACATTACCTCCAACTCGGCCGGAGACTTGGTGCTCACCAACATCGTCAGCGGCAGCACCGACACCTGGGTGACTGCCGGGCAACTGCCCGAGGACTTGGAGGAGTACTGGATCAGCGCCGACGCGACCCGCATGCTGATCGCCGCCAACGCGACTAAGCAGTACCGGCACTCGTACTTTGCCGACTACTTCATCCTTGATGTTGAGTCTGGCGACATGACGCCCCTGGTAGAGGACCAGGTGGGCGACATCCAGTACGCCGAGCTGGCTCCCGTCGGAGACTCGGTGGCCTTTGTCCGCGGCAACAACCTATTCCTTCTCGACTACGAGACTGGCGAGATCAGCCAGATCACCAGCGACGGCGGGCCGGACATGTTCCACGGCGTGCCTGACTGGGTCTACGAGGAAGAGATTTATGGCACCCGCTCCACGCTGTGGTTCTCACCGGACGCCAAGTTCATCGCCTTTCTCAGCTTCAACGAGACTGGCGTCGGCACTTTCACCATTCCCTACTACATGGACAACCAGGACCTCGCCCCGACGTACCCCGACGAGCTCGACTTGCGGTATCCTAAGGTCGGCTCCACCAATCCCACGGTCCAGCTCAGCGTGCTGACTGTCTCGTCGGGCGACTATGAGCCTGTTTCCGTGGTTGTCTTTGAGCCCGATGACCTCATCATCGGCGAGGTCGCATGGGTGACTGATACTCACACGGCGCTCATTTACCGCGCCTTCAATCGGGTTCAGGATGTGGATGCCCACGTCGTGGTTGATCCGACGTCTCTGCAGTCCAAGGTCATCCGTGAGCGCGACGGTACCGACGGCTGGCTCGAGAACACCTTGGCCATTGCGTATGTCGGTCCGCTCAAGGCTTCTGGAAACGCCACATACTATCTCGACCTGTCTGACAAGGACGGATGGAGCCACATCTACTTGTACCCCGTCAACGGTGGAAAGGCCATTCAGCTCACCTCTGGCGAGTGGGAGGTAGCCTCTGTTCTGTACGTTGACAACGCCCGGAGCCTGGTCTATTATCAAGCTTCCACGCGGCACTCGACCGAGCGTCACGTTTACAAGGTCTCCTGGGCCACGCAAAAAGTCACTCCTCTCGTTGACGACTCCGTTCCTGCCTACTGGTCTGCGTCCTTTTCCTCAGAAGGAGGCTACTACATTCTCAGCTACCAGGGTCCCGACGTTCCCTACCAAGAGCTGTACTCTTCCAATTCCACGTCCAAGCCTCTTCGGGTTCTTGAGGACAACAAGGAGTTTTACGAGGTCATTGCCGAGTACAACCTGCCCAACATCTCCTACTTCGAGCTCAGACATCCCGACGGTTACGAGATGAACGTTATGCAACAGCTTCCCGCCAACTTCGACCCATCCAAGAAATATCCTGTCCTCTTCACACCCTATGGCGGCCCAAACTCCCAGACGGTCAGCAAGAGGTTTCAGACATACGGATGGAGAGCATACATCAGCTCCGACCCGGAGCTCCAGTACATCACCTACACAGTTGACAACCGCGGCACTGCTTTCCGCGGCCGCGCATATCGATCCACCGTCACATCGCAACTGGGCACACTTGAGCCTCTGGACCAGATCTGGGCCGCCGAACAACTCATCTCCAAGTTCGACTACATCAACCCCAACAAGCTAGGCATGTGGGGATGGTCGTACGGCGGATACCTCACCGCCAAGACGCTTGAGGTTGACTCTGGTGTCTTCACGTTTGGTCTCATCACCGCACCGGTGTCTGACTGGCGCTTCTACGACTCCATGTATACTGAACGATACATGAAGACTCTTGAAGGAAACCTCGAGGGCTATCTCGAAACCGCGGTACATAACGTCGACGGCTTCAAAAACGTCGCGGGTGGCTTCAGCGTTTTGCACGGCACTGGCGACGACAATGTGCACTACCAGCACACGGCGGCTTTGGTAGACTTGCTTGTGGGCGGAGGGGTGTCGCCTGAGAAGATGAAGATGTTTGCTTTCACGGATAGCGATCACAGTATCAACTACAACGGAGCGGATGTGTACATTTACAAGTATCTGACTGCAAGGTTGTATGATGAGGTCAAGAGGGTGAGCAAGGAAACGGAACTGACGCATCAGTGGGGCAGAAGACGAATTCACGACTAAGATACAATACCAGTTGATTGTCAAAGGTTCATATCGGAAGACCAGTTATTGTTCTCTTTCACTAGACTTGAAACAGCAGCATAATTTAAATAGACGATGTTGTAATACAGCTCTGTACATGTTAATGTCATATCATATACAGCTACGCACAGAGGAGCTTTGCTGGGATGTGATGCTTTACTGAATATAAGGATATGGGCATAGATAAGACCATTTCTCGACAAATCATTTCTGGGCAAGTCCAATTTCGCTTCTTCAGGCTAACCAGGACTTGGGCTTCCATGTCAAACTTTCGACATACGGATAATTGAGTTTGGCGGCACACTTAGCCACAGACAGCTTAGAGGACTATTGATGTGACTGATCAGATCTGTTGGAGGTAGATGCATAAGTCAAGCCTCATGCTAAGGCCCCGCGAAGGGCTGCAGTCGCAATGGCGGTACAAGCACAACAAGGCCTTGATTCTTAATGGCCAATGTCGGCGGGCTGTCACTTTTCGTGTCGAAATTTCGTGAGAACGTCAGCACTAGCGATACCATATCCAGACCTGTGAAGCGTCCTGTAGTTGTCATTTGCTGACCAACAGACTTCCCCTCATTCCTGGCACTATCGACTGCGTATGGACGAATAGTAAGCTCTAGCTAGCGACGCAGCGGGACGGGGCGTGGCGCTGAAACCATTTAGCCAAGCCGCGAGTTCTTAAACAGAACTTGTGTATTAGCTCGCAGACTATTGGCTGCACGAGAGGTTTTAGTGTTTTCACCTGAAGATCAGCCGACCGAGGGTGTTGGGCAAGTCGGCTGTCTCGTTAGTACTCCCGAGAACAGAAGAGACTTTGAAACCACCGTTGGTACATGAAGTCTTTAAATCTCAGATTATCGCCAAGTCTGCAAGTAAAACAGTGGGACTATCTGCGCCATCGATCCTCTCGTCTGCTCCGCACCATGGTAGCCAGTCCGTCCGCAATAGCGCAACTGCCAATGTAAGCCAATGTCTTGCAAAACGGAGCTAGACCATGGGCTTGGGTCTGGGCCCTTATCAACCTGAAAGTCAGAATGCTTCCCCTCATCAGCCCTCACCAATCCTCAACTATGGCCAGAGACATTCCAAGCCGGTGGCTGGCTGGGGCTGGCTGAGGCTGTATTTAAACGTAAGATTCCCTCCGCCTTTTCAGTGCGCTGGGGTCCTGGCCCAAGTTGTGCAGCACCGGGCAACGATCTCACAAGGGCAGAAGCCACCTCGCAAACAAATAGTTATAAATACGCTGCGCAAGTCTCTCTCAGATAGAGGCCTTCTTACTACGGCGGTCTTCATCCCCAGTAACTCATTCCTAAACGATCGTGATACAAGCTGCGAGTCTTTTCAACCGCAAAATGACGATCCTTGACCCTTCCCTCCCGGTGCCGCCACCCAGCATGCCCGATGCCCTCAAGCCGGATGACATTCTGAAGCACCCTTCCGTCGCAGACCGCAAGAAGGAGCTCAATGTCGGCATCAGGGACGTGCCCTTTGTTGACATTGACCCCGGCGTCTTCAATGGGGAGCTGGTGAAGCTGCAGATCTACGCTAAACCAAACCCCGACAACCTGGAGAAGCGCCCGCAGCTGGGAGGGGGCAACATCGAGGAGGGGACCTATTCAGGTACCCAGGCCGCCTTGACTCATGCTTATAGTCGCATTGAGCGCAGGTAAGTCTATGTTTCTATGTTTCTGCCTGCTGTTAGAGACGACCAGCTACTGACTGTCCCGCAGCTACGAGTCCTACTTCGATGTTTTGCAGGTCGTCCCAGACACCTTCATCGGGAAGACGGCGAGCTGGCTGTTCAGCATCACCAACGGAAGCATCAGCGGCGCGCCCGACCAGGGACAGAGCATCAAGGCCTACGAGACGTACAACAAGTTCCACCGCAAGTCTGGAACGGACATCGAGCAAGGTACCAACATCGGCCTCCTGCCCGACTGGTTTACAGACCGTCGGTTCGCGGACCAGTCCTTCACCGGGACCAACCCGACGACGATTGAGAAGGTCCCCAAAGACCTGTTGGCTGAGTTCATCGCCACCGCCAAGCGGAACGGATATGAGGACTGGGCCAAGAGCCTTCCCCAGACGGATCCAAACTCCCTGTTCGTCCAGGACTGCCGCTATCTCCGTACCGCCGTTGGTGCCAGCCCCAATGAGGAGTTGAGGCACAAGGAGCCGCTGTCGGACGACAACTGGGCCTGCGCCGCCGTGACGCTCTTCCAGCTTCACGACAGCGGGAAACTGCACCCCATCGCCATCGTCTGCGACTACAAGACGAGCATGCAAAACTCCGTCACCATCTTCAACAAGAGGAAGCTGCCGACCGATCCGTCCGACAAGGAAGAAACGGACTGGCCGTGGCGATACGCCAAGACGTGCTCCCAAGTCTCGGACTGGGTCCGGCATGAGATTTCCGTCCACCTGACTCGCGCCCACATGATCGAGGAGGCCTTGATCGTTGCCACCCACCGCACCATCCCCATGAAGCACATCGTGTTCAAGCTTCTCGAGCCGCACTGGTACAAGACACTCTCTCTCAACGCTGCCGCGAGATCCACTCTCGTTCCGCAGGTCATCAAGGACCTGGTTGGCCTGAAGCCAGACTACCTTTACCAGCTGGTTCGTTCCGAGTTCGAGAGCTTCGACTATGTCAAGAACTACGTGCCCAACGACCTCGAGCGACGAGGCTTCCCCAACACGGCGGCTGGCCTCGCCAAGGACAAGTACAAGAACTACGCTTACGCCAAGAACATGCTTTCCATGTGGACCTGCATCCGCAAGTACGTCATGAGCATGCTTTTGATGTACTACGACAAGAGCACGGCGGACAAGATGATCAAGGAGGACCAGTACGTGCAGAACTGGAGCAAGGGAGGTGCAGACAAACGGCTGGATCAAGACATTCCCCACCATCCAGACGCTGGACGAGCTCTGTGACGCCGTCACCATGAGCATCCACATCGCCGCCCCGTTTCACAGCGCCGTCAACTACCTCCAGAACTTCTACCAGGCCTTCGTCCTCGCCAAGCCCCCGGCTCTCTGCCAAGCGATGCCCAGCAGCCTCAAGGAGCTCAACGCGTACACGGAGCGCATCCTCGTCGCATCGTTGCCCTGCGGTCGACAGAGGCAGTGGCTACTTGCCGTGCAAGTGCCCTGGCTTCTCAGCTTCAAGGTCCCCGGTGACAGAAGTCTCATCACGTTTGCGCAGTCCCAGTGGAGAGCCCATCGCGGGGGTGACGCCGAGGACAAGGAAATCCAGAGAATAAGCGAGCTGTTTTATCTTGACCTGAAGAAGCTCGAGGTAGAGTTCCTTATGACCAGCAAGAGCATGGATGCAGGTAGCGTTCCGTACATGGTTATGGATCCGTACAATACGGCAGTTTCCATTCTCATCTAAGCGTCGTTCAGGAAAAGGATATTTAAGACTGGTGGTTCATTAATTGGCAGCCTTTCCATAATCTTGAGCCGTTGTTGAATGTCTCTATTTTTTATCTTCTTTTCGAGAGGCCCATTTACAGGATTCAAGTTTTGAGTCCATGAAGTGAAGCTCCATGACCAAGTTGTGTAACGGCCTGTGCCTTTCCTTTACAGTAGGACGTCTCCCCACGAGTGTAAGACAGAATTGCAAACGGGCACTGGTTAAGAGTGAGTGTCTTCTTGACCATGAAGGCGTCGATAGAAGTTCCCTTGTTTACTAAGTGCCACGCGGTCGGGTATTCCTCTAAACTCGACGACTATTCTTGATTCCAACACTACTGGCCAGCATTCCGATGCCAGCCAGCCCAACACAGCACCAAAGTCCGGTACAATACTGTTGTAGTATACTGTGGCCCCTGCGAGTGTCGACGGCCTGGACTATAGCACTCGCAAGGGCAAGTCCCACTCCACTGCCTATCTGAAAGGCCGTGTTGATCATACCGCCACACAGGCTTTTGACGTTGGTTGGCACCGAGTCCAGTAGCACGACTGTGATGGTGCAGTAAACAATGGTGGTACCCGCAACACCAACAATGGTCGTGGGAAAGACATGCTTCCAGAAATTTATGTCTCCCTCTTTCATCAGCGCCGAGGGAACGGGAGCGACGGCACAGATGGCCATCCCCGAGACTAGCAGGGCCTTGGTGTTACAGTTCTGCAGCAATCGAGACATTGAAAGACTGACGATGAAGCCGGTGCACCCCATGGGAAGGAATCGTAGCGCAGTTTGGCCGGCACTCAGGTGGTTCACCTCTTGGGCCATGAGAGTTGTAAAATAAATTGTGGTCTGGTAGCCGCCGTATGATACTGCGGAAGCGTCAGCAACGAAGTCATTATTTCACGTTAGGTCGGCTGCGTATAACGTCACTCACCAAAACCTCCGATCCAGAGGGCGGCGAAGTTGTCCAGTCTCCAAAGGGACAGTGGCATGATGGGGTTTGAGACCTTCTTCTCCACAAAGGTAAAGAGAACGATGAGAAGAACACTGAGGACCAGCAGAACAATGACGAATGCTTTTCCCCATCCGTATTCTCCTCCACTGGAGAGCACAAAACTCAGCAGGATCAGGCCGGTGGTTGATAACGCAGCTCCTGCAAAATCCAACTTGGGCCTCACCTGGCCATCGATGCGATCCTTGGGGAGGACAAACCAGCCAAGAATTCCCAAGACCGCAGTCACGCAGGTTGAGACGTAAAACACATAACGCCACCCGAGAGATGAAGTGAGGAAACCGCCGAAGATGAGACCAAGACAGAAACCGACTGCGCCGGCGGCCCCGAAAATGGTCAGCGCCAAGGTGCGATCCTTGGCGACAAAGTAGTTGCTGATGATGCCTACAGCAGACGGCACAGTGACAGCGGCACCAATTCCTTGGAGAGCACGGAAGATGGCGAGCTGGATAAAGGACGTCGCGACACCGTCGGCCAAGGTCCAGATGCTCAGGAGAGCCATGCCGGCGCAGAATATCAGCCTTCGTCCGTATCTGTCGGCTAGAACACCAGACAGAAGGAGGAAGCCGCCAAAGGTCAGCGTGTAGGCCGAGATGAGCCACTGCAGGTCGCCGCTCGGGACGCTGAAGTCCTTTTGGATGGCGGGCAGAGCGATGTTGACACCCGTCATGAAGACGTTGTCCATCAACTGAGCGCCGCAAGTGCAGAGCAGGATGACGGCGCCTCGGGTTGAGGCGATGGTGCCGACATCGGGATAGGCCTGTCCGGTCCCGATCTCGTACTCGGCCGGGGTTTGCGTCCCCGAAGATGCTGCGGCCGGCGAGTCGAAAGGTGCAAAGTTGAGTGTCGGCGAGGAGGGACGGGTCGGGATAGGAGTGTTCAGCGTCGACGGCACCTCTCGAATCGTGGATTCAGGTCCTGGCTTCACAGCACGCGGCCGCTGGATCGTCGGCAGCTCGAACAGACTGTCCTGCGACTCTCGGCGGTCCTGTGAATGGAGCCGGCTGATGGCCGACGCGCTGCGGACCAGGGACGCTAGATCCTCCGGACGGCTGTCGTCGGCCGCCGTAGCGCGAGACGCGGTGCTCCGTCGACGGGCCAGAGGCAGGCCAGGAAAGCCAGGCGGCGGCACGAGCGTCGGCGCTTCCTCTAGGGCCGATGTGTGGCGGCCGAGAGGTTCGCCGTCCTCGACCGCGGCGTCAGCATCCAGAGATGCTCTGTGGTGGTGCATGATGACACTATGTAACTTGTGCTTCGAGGACTTGAAGAGGTCAACCCGTGTTTCGTTTTAGACAGACTTCGCACGACTCTGTGAATGAAGGATTTCTCAGAGACGGCAGATGGCGTGGGCCCAGGGCTCGCAGTTGTCCTATTTTTCAGTTCAGGGCCTTTGTTGGGTTGTGTTGTGGGTGGAGCGTGATGCCCGACTCTTTATCACTCGCCACTGGGGTCTCCACCAGCTCCAGTGCTCCCATCCGTTACCGAAGATGTCGTGAGATAAAGCTGGGGCATAGCATTGGTCAGTCTTCTTGATTCGATGGGGGTCTCCGTTCATTCCAGGCAAGTATATGGCCAGGAGCGCTGCAGGACCTTGGTCAAGCGAGAGAAACTTGAGTCCAAGTAATTCACGTAACAAGGTTTATACTGTAAGTATAAGACTAAGAAGGGTATCTCAAAGATGAGTTAGCAACGACATGGCCGGCTTACGACCTCTACATTGACATGTTGACAAGTCAGGACACAATGTGGGGGGACAAGACGCAGTTTTGTTCAAGCAAGGTTACAGTTCATCTCGATATAAAGAAACAACCCTGCCACATCTCAAGGGCGTGGGAAGATGTCCTTGTACTTGAGCATGGCCTCTTGGAAGGGAACTGGCTTGCGGCCCGTCAGCTTCTCAACAGTGTCGCTCGTCTCCTGCATGAATCCGCGTGCCACCATTTCGCCGCAGCAGAGCACATCCCCCATGCAGATCTTCATGGGCAGCGCCGAGTAGTCTCCGTCGATGTCTGTCGGCAGTCCGCGATCCCGCCAGTACTTTTCCAACTCCTCGTCCGACAAATCCACCACCTGCGCCTGGTATCCAGTCTGGCTGCAGATCCAGTTGAGGATTTGTTCGTGAGTAACAGCTTCGGGCCCGGTGACGTTGTACACCGTGTTCGGCTCGCCCTTGCCGAGCAATAGAGCTGCGAGGACGCGGCCGCAGTCAGCTCGCGCAACGTACGCGCCAGCCATACCGTGGCTGTTGGTCAACCAACGGTCGCCACAGAACTTCCACGACGGAGCAAAGGTGGTGGGGATGTTTTCGGCGTAGAGATAGTTTCGCTGGATATTGTAGTCAAGCCCCGAGGCGTAGATGTAAGACTCTATGGCGTGGTGGTCCCGGGGCAGGAAGGGAATGTCTTCCTCCTTCTCGGCTTGGATGCCGGCCCCGGTAAACGAAGTGTAGCAGACTCGCTTGACGCCGCAGGCTTTTGCGGCCTCGATGGCAGTCCGAGCCTGGCGTCGTCGTGCTTCGCCAAACAGCCATGTCGAGACGACCGTCACGGCCTCGGCACCAGCGAAGGCAGCCTTGAGGCTATCAATGTCCTCGTAGCTGGCGACGCACACGTTGACGCCCTTGCTCTTCCACAGCTCGAGGGTGGCAGCGGGGATGGCTTCCAACTTGTAGGTGGTGAAGGTAAGCTCGTCATCAGGCTTGGCAATCTCGAGTGCGTACGAAGCCGCAACGCCCCCGAGGTTTCCGTCGACACCCGTGAGAACGAACTTGGGCATCTTGATGAAGTTTGGGGGAGATTATAAGTGGATGGAGGTATAAGTCAAGTAAAGGAGAAACAACGTCTTTGTAAAATCGAAAAGAAAAACCATGGGAGAAAGCCTAGTTTTTATATCCAACCTGACCCCTCAAGACAGGCCGCATCTTTCGTGACTAGTCCTGGGAATGTGGCATGACAGCTCTTCTGATAGGTAGGTGGCCATGCGTGATCCCACCCGTCGACTGATCACTCAGTCCGGCACTAGAAATAGAGTTGCCCTCGTCAGCCCATCCATAATCACGCAGGCCGTCTGGCCATTCATGGGCGTGTAACTAACCTGTACTGGAGAAGTTTAATATCTCTGAGTAATAAGGGAAACTCGTACGTGAGCCCTGATTCGTCTTTTGGCTGCCTTTTGAGTGGATCCCGAAGATCGGTGAGTGAACATCTGATCGGCATAATCCGGATATACGGCTAACGGCACTTGATTCTTGGAAACTGTTCGACTCTCTGATCTTGATATATCCGTGAACGCACAGATACTAGTGCTCCATATCAATAATTGCCTCAACCAGAAAGATGTCAGTCGACAGACTTGATACAGACATGTCAAACCGGGGCATCTCACAAGCTGGATCCAAGCAGGCTGGGGTCAACATCGATTTCTACATGGCGTCTTGGAGTAAACCTTTACATCCCTAAAGACATAGACTGACCTCTACCTCTCTGCTCTTTTCTGACCAAGACTCTACTTGTTCTGCCTCCACAGCCACTTCTTAAACTCGTCCGCATCCAGTCCCTTCGGCGCTGATTTCTTCGTCGTTTTCCAGCGCTTGGAGCACGCGCCAAAGCTTGCATGGCTCGTTGGATTCTGCATCAGAGCCTTCATGTTCTGCGCCGCCGGGCTGTCTTCGCCTTCGCACTCGACTCTGCTCCTGTAGGCGTTCTCGGCGAACACGGCCGCGCGCGCCTGGTCGCCATGTGCAATGCTGATCTGGAACGCGTCGTACTGGACTCGCGCAAGAAGTACGCCTGGGTTCCCACGGAACTCTTCCTCTAGGGTTTGGAGCAAGGAGTAGCAGTTTGCCAAGCTGGCACCTGGGTTGGCCATCATGTTGAACGGATCACCAATTGCATCATCCAAGCGCTGCATCTCCGAACGCCGAGCATCGCTTGCAAGGAGCTCGGGTCCGGGAAGTGAGCAAATAGTGCAATCGCACCGGAAGCCAAACGATTGCTGTAGCTTTGCCTGTCGAACGCTGGCTGGGCCGCCTTCGTCGTAGGGAAGCGTGATTTCTTGTCCAGCCATGATCAGGCGGGTGGCATGAATCGTCTCGTGGCCTTTGTCCTCGTTCCAGTTATTGTGCGAGTTCGGGAGGCAGCTGTGGTTGATGAAGCAGATGGTGGGATACACAGCACCGACAGTCGAGTCGCTTCCGCAGGGCAAGGCGTTGGTCTTCATGATGCCGCTGAACGGTCGGTTGCCGGGGAAGTTGTTGTGAAGCGAGAGGAATTGCCGGTGCTCGACTTTCGACAGCGACTTCAGCTTCGACGCCAGGCTTTTCTCAATCAGGTCCAGTGACATGCTTTGCGATGTGAGAATGGGTTTCTCAAGGAGAATCCGGGTGCCTTTGGGAATGTTGACGCGTGCGACAAGGCCCCGGCCCTTGCCTGAGATTGGCTTGACTTCAAACAACGGAATGTCTGGTGATTTCGGGGGATCAACGTTGAGCCCCCCGGCAATCGAAGTTGTGGCCTCTGGCTCGTCGGGCTTCAATCATTAGCATTAGTAGAAGCATCACCAGTACAAGGGATGTGGGAGGCCTACCATCACAATCATGGGAGGGGCCGTACTATCAATTAATTGGCGACTACACGGATAGCAGCATATTGTATAAGTAAGCGGTTAGAATAAACGAAACTGGGAGCTCAAGAAAGCCTCCTATAGTGCGCGGCGTGATGTGGTTGAAGCGAATGTCACTGACAGGTGAACGGTGTGACAGCGTCGCAAGCTGTGTGTCACAAATTTCAGCTGACGTCCACATTTCAACCGGTAAATACCGAGCGACGAAGGCCACTCGTTAGAATCACAGTGAGGCAGGCTCTGCACTGGGACGACGTACAACCTGGCAAGTCAGGACTGGGGATACGTTACGTGCGACGCCGGCAGCTGATGGCATGGACTCTACCTCACTCGTCTTCAGAGTGTATCCGGCAAGAAACTGAATTGCACTTCAGCTTTTTTTACTAGACAAGTGCACTGCAAGAACAGTCCACAAGGGTCAGTTCCTAAGAGGGGAGATTATTACACGACGCAGAACCTGTGGTATTCGTACAAGCCCTCCAAAATCCAAAACAAGCCCAATCCTTCACTGAGCAAAAGTAGTGATTGCTTCCAACATGACAGCGACGGTTTCATCCGGCTTGCTCAACATGGGCGAATGACTGCTGGCGATCTCTCTGAGAGTCACGTCCGCCCCCGCGTCCTTCGCAGCTTGCACGTAGGCTCTTTGGGCCTGCACTGGAAGGGCCTTGTCCTCGACCGTCACTAGGTACCAGATTGGCACTTCCTTCCAACCATCATGGGCGTCTTCGGCACCCTCATTGAGAGCCCTCGTTGATTGCTTCTGAAGCT
Organism: Neonectria faginata; assembly: GCA_030864175.1. NCBI lineage: Eukaryota > Fungi > Ascomycota > Sordariomycetes > Hypocreales > Nectriaceae > Neonectria > Neonectria faginata. The sequence continues at coordinate 1,881,329 of JAULBG010000004.1, read as the reverse complement.
TTCCAACCCAGTAGTTTCCTTCTTCCTCTGGTAGATCGTGGTAGAATAGCTCCCTTGGGTCGACTACGATGTCCATGAAACCCGTCTCCGGGTTTAGATACCAGATTGGCGGAGGTTTGCCACCGAAGCCATCCAAAAAGGCGCTGTTGGCCTTGGTGAAGCCAGTGGCCATGCTCCGGGGACGAAGACAAGGGTGGGCTTGCTAGACATGGCGGGTAATGGATGAATGTAGTGAGGAAGAGATGATGATGTGATTTTGGATGTGGGAATAGAGAATTATAGATTATAGGAATTGCCGATATTTATATGCAAAATGGCCTTGGCCTTGGACAGAGCTTGATTGCTTGAGAGCCCTGACAAGTGACAACCTCCTTCTCGGCTACTCTTAACTCCGTCATGCGCCACCGAATCTTTTTCGTGCTCGTCTATTCTTCCGAAAACACTCTAGCTTGCGTCAGAGTGCGTTTCTCCGCCTTGAGGTGTTTTATCTACTTGCAGTACCTTCCGGGTAGGTAGGTTGAAAGACGGGGCATTATTCTGTAGCTTGTAGGTGTATGAAGGACAAGCGATGTGATGAAATAGTCCAATATTAATTACCGTTCCTTCTCGGCGTTGGTTCATCAAGTTATCTCTCTACAAAGACAGATCGGCTTCGGCTCTGAGAGGCAAATCTCAGCCACGTTCGCAACTTTCTTGCTCACACTTTAAGAGACTCAGATACAGCACGCTTGCTCTGCTCCGATTTCCCTGATTCATAAGCTGCGGCTCCTTTAGATGCAGCTACCGTCATTCTAGCGCCATGAGTCAAGCCGCCACAGAAACGCCGCAAAGGACCCGGAAAAGCCATACTCGAAGCCGCAACGGATGTCTCACCTGCAGGAAGCGTCGGGTCCGATGCGATGGGAAACAGCCATCCTGGTACGTAACAATGGCAAGCCTCTCCAAGCGGATTCGATTCAGTACACCCAAAGCTCTCCGTGGGCTCCTAAGCCTTTCCAGCAGCCGTATGGAGAGTGCCTTCTACATGCACCTCTGCTAACCGTCCACCAGCGCCAAGTGTGCCGGCGCAGGGAGGTTGTGCGAGTTCAGCGCTCCACCTCTTCGAAATCTCGGATCTCTGGTTCTGGAAGGTCTTTGCAGCAGCGTGTAGTCTGGCAACACATTGGATGCATGCGTATGACGAGACGCTGCAGAGACTTGATCGCCCCATCAATGCTTTTATTCGGAGTTGGAGTGAAGCTGCCAATGTCGTTCGATGGGAGGAGGCTGAGTTACGGTTGATGAGCATCACATGGCCGACCAGCCTGCCACAATGCCTGGCAGAGAATGTATGGGAAAGGGCGTTTCTGGGGTAGAGAAAGTCAAGGTTTTGTGGATTTTGACAGGTCGAAGCCAATCTCAACTTATTGTCTGATCAAGGGTTTTCTACGGCCACATGCTTATAATTAAGTAATATGGTTGCAAGTAGAAACCCAGACGGGTGGTAAGCTATCTATAGTTGTGTTGCGAACTCGGCAGACTTACCATCTGTCATCGTCTCTGATAACACGGCCAGGTCGGATCACTGAAGCTGCCTAAGTTGTCATAAATGACGACAACCCCGCCTCCTTGGCGCTGATCGCGGGGTGTTGAAAATGCCGCACCTGAAAGTTACACTCATGAACTATTGATGAGACGAAACTCATTTAAACTACTAACTACGAACCTGTTTGTGTGTTGTTGCGGTTACTACCTTGACCATGGCAACCCTAGAGGCAGTCAACGTCTCGGACGCGTATCCTGAACACGGCTGGAAAGCCTACAGCGTCGTCTTTGGTGCTTGGCTTGCGCTCTTTCCGGCCTCTGGATTACTCAACTCAACCGGCATATTCCAATCATACCTGGCGCGCAACCAGTTGAGCGAGTACTCGGAGAGTGAAATTGGATGGATCTTTAGTGTTTTTGCATTTTTGTTCTTCTTTGGCGGACTGCAAGTTGGTGCGTCACGGCATACGATGTGGTTATAATCTCGCCTCGCTAATGCTCGACAGGACCAATGTTTGACAAGTTTGGCGTTGGCTTCCTGTTTCCTGTTGGCGCAATGGACTTGATACTGTCTCTGGTTCAAGGACGTTCGGTTCACGTTGACCATGTCGGCAATCTTCATCCTCGACTGGGCGGTCTTGGTCCCGCCTGCGTACATCACCACGTATGCGTTCTTCCATGGCTTTGCCAACATCTCCCCGCATATTCTAGCCATCACAAACGCAGCATCAATCTTTCGACGCTGTTTGCCCGGCCCAATAGCGGACAGAGTAGGCCGCTTCAATGTCATGATTGTCTGCTCAACGCTGTGCTCCGTCTCCATTCTTGGCCTGTGGCTGAACTCGAGCAGGAGCATCGCAGCAATGACGTCCTTTGCCGTTCTCTATGGGCTGTTCAGCGGTTCAGCTTATAGCCTGACGCCCGTTTGCGTTGCACAGCTGTGCCGGAAGGAAGAGTATGCGAGCAAGTACGGCACCGCATATGGGATAGTGAGTCTGGCTACCCTGGCGGGTATCCCAATCTCGGGAAACATTCTAAACGCCGGTGGCGGGAACAACTATGAAGCCCTCATCTTGTTCTGTGGCTGTGCATACTTGGCCTCCACGCTGCTGTTTGTCGTAGCGAGGGGGGTTAGCCAAGGCTGGAGGCTGCAGACCAAGTTCTGAGGGAGTGATTCTAGGCGGTTTACCAGAACACATGGCGGTTGGCAGGTTTATAGCACATGTAGACCACATATTGCATGCCCATTGTCTCGACGACGATCAACTACACGTGGTCCGACGCGAAACTTCTCTCTCCCTGCCGATCTGGGCCACAGTAAGCAACATGAAAGGGCGGCTGGGAACAATGGTTTACTCCAAAGTGGCTAATGTCAGGCGCTCTTTCAGACTGGGTTTGACCATACGCCTTCGCTTCGTAGTGCATGGCGTTATTTCTGAATCCGGCTCCTCAGATATTGTTGGGGAATGGCGGGTAACCGCCACGAATCAAGCATCCCGTCACGCAACTGCTTTCTTGGACGCCGTGCAGGAAGTTGGAGGTATGGAGAAGAAGATTCAATCGAGTCTAACATGACTGAGCTATCACAGACTCACAATATTCACTCATTGTCCAAGTTCAACGATAAGATACAGGATAACCTGACGACGATGACGTGAGCTGATACTAGTGCACGCCATAGTGCAACGAAAAGAATGGGTCAGAGGGCAGTTTAATGAGGGACACGACAGTGTGCACAGCCCCATTTCGTAAGTGTTGCGTAATGTAGTACGAGTCCCATCCTACGTACATGTACAAGACGGAATGAGTGGTTAATTGAAGTGCAGAATATTCCGCTTTTTATTTCATTTGTTACTTGTGTAGATTCTGGGATTCGAAAGACGAAGCTTGCTCATCACTCTGACACTGGGAAAGATATGTAGCCAAAAACTGTACGTCTAAGCGACATCCTTTCACAACTGGAACATCCGAGTGTTGGTACGAGTACCTCACGAATATACGACGCACCCAATCGTGGCTGACTCGTATCTGCATCCCCCGTCAGCCTGGTTCTTTTTTTGGACTCCTCCAAAACCCGAGAATGACGTTGCTCATCTTACTAATTTGTTATGAGAATAAGCAGCTCTACTCACCAACCTGTCCTACGCACAACATCGACAAGCTCCTGGAACTTGTGGTAGGCAGACGAGACACCTCCCGCTTCCATCGCGTGCCTTCTCTCGTACCATGTTTCCATGGTTGAAGGAGGGAGTCTTGTCCAACACAGCCTGCGCTCTTCCGCGCCTACCACGATGGCCTGCCGTTAAATTTGTCGCCGTTTTTGTCCTTCTCACATTCGTTCTGTCGCTGTGGGAACTCTTATCACGTCTGTCAGCAAATTATCAGAGGGTTGCCACCACTCCCGAGGAACCTCAGGCTTCGGGCCTGTCGTCAACGTACCGGAATGGCACGAATGTCGCCATTACGCCCGAGGCACTTCGCGTAACTGGTCCGTCGTCGGAAATGCTCGAATTCTGGAGTCAGCTCGCCACCAAACTGTACGAGACGAAGCCAATCGCGGACAAGATATCGGCACCAGGCCCCCTCGGACGCGATAACTTCGATCCCTTCGGAGCCACCCCGCGGACGTACACTGATGTCCTCGAAGTACCCGACGATCAGTTCCAGTCGCTGCGGCAGAAACATGAAGACTTCGTAGAGAGCATCAAACCCCTTGCACCCCAGATGCCTTACATACGAGACTCGCGGGGGGTCGTCATCACTTCCAAGGCTTCGAGCTACGGTATTGCAGTCACAGCCATTCTGATGCTACGACACATTGGCTCAAAACTTCCCGTTCAGCTCTTTCTTGATTCAACAAACGAGCATGAGCGAGAAAGGTGTGACCGATCACTATCGGAGCTGCAGGTCAAGTGTCTGAATATGGATGATTACCTACGCTTGCCCGGAAATTCCAACTGGACAACCCCAAAGCTGGCGAAATTTCAGTTCAAGTCTTTCTCCATCCTCTTTTCCAGCTTCCAAGAAGTCCTATTCCTCGACGCTGACGCATTCCCCATCCGAAAACCGGACTATCTCTTCGAGGCGGAGCCGTACAAAGGTCATGGCCTGGTGACCTGGCCAGACTTTTGGCTACCGACAATATCACCTATTTTCTACAACATTACTGGAACGGAAATGCCGAATGTTACACTGAAATCCCGAAGCTCCGAGTCAGGAATAATGCTCTATGACAAAGCCAGACACGCCGACAGCTTGCTCCTGGCTGTGTACTACAACTTCTACGGCCCCAAGTTCTACTACCAGCTCCAGTCGCAAGGTGCTTGGGGATCTGGCGACAAAGAGACGTTTCTGCAAAGTGCCATGGCGCTTGGCAATCCCGTCTGGCAAGTCAAGACGCCGCCGGAGATGATTACCCCAGAAGGCATCAACTACGGCAGTGGAATATGGCAGGCGGATCCTGAACAAGACTGGATGTTGGATTCGACAGCAGCGCAATCGGATGAAAATTCGCGGGAGAGACGTTCTGAGCCAGAGGACGAGACTGGTAGAAATACTACCCGAGTTATGTTTGTTCACCTCAACAGGGTCAAGATCGATACCCGACGCCTCACTCAATTCGTGGGGGATCTTTCATCCAAGGACGAGGACGAGGACGACACGGTCTCAAGGATATGGGGGCCCGATAGCGAGTCAGTGGTAGAGGTGGCTGGATATGATCTTGAAAAGACGATTTGGGAGGAGATTATCAAAGCGAACTGTGAACACTCATTCTTAGATGAGTGTGAGAGGATACGAGACTATTATGATGAAGTATTTAACAAAGAATAACTGAGCTATGATGTACCACTGTAATATAGTTATTTTCTTATGTATCCCATGCTGTCACGTATCAGAAGAAAATACGATGTCTAGACTAGAAGAAGGAAAACACAGGAATAACGGGTGTCCCTGGGTATTGAGAAGCCGAATGATGAAAGCCACGGTTGAAGCAATCTTGGTGACCATTCATAAACGGGAATTGTCGTTCCTTTGCGCCCATCTACAACTCATTGCTTTGCACGAATCACCCAATCATCATGGCATTGTGCTTTGCTTAGCTAACACGCGTGTTCGGCCTTTTCGGCCTCGGACCTGTCGAAGCTATACCTAAATCATCCTTGTTTCAATGTTACCCCTGCAACACGCGTGGCTCTCTTTAGTGCACTTGTCCCCCTGCGTCCGTCTTTGAGGCTGGTTACAGATCATCAATCCTAAGAGCCTGCAAGGCCGACGCTGGGGAAAGGAGAGGAGAGAAGATTAAGGAGAACTGGGATTACTGAGGAGCTTTTTGGAACTCAAACCCGACATTATCCCCAACTTGGAGGCTTGTGGATGAAGCAGCTTTCTCTTTTCCTTGTATCCTACCTTTTAACAACCCCACGACGACTCGGCAAACCGAGATACTCAGCCTATTCGCCCTTCACCTAAAGGTTCTAACTCTGTTGCAAGATGAGAGATGGACAGCCGGGTAAATGTTCAAATTTCCCGACCACATGATTGCTGCTGATACATCCAGTCCCCGGGAGCCTTTACATCTACGCCCCCAACAAGGGAGCACCCATCTTCTTCACCATTGCGTTCGCCATTTCAGCAGTCGGCCACATCTGGCAGTGCTAGTAAGTCGCTCTAGTCTCTGACATACTACCAGCAGACTGCTGACAATAGTGACTAGTCACTATAAATGTTTCAAGCTGATCGGACTACACCCGCTCTGTGCGCTGATGTTTACTGCTGGCTACGCTTTGCGTGAATACGGAGCATACAACTACGTGTACTACAGTGACCAGAACCTGATCATCTACGTCCTCAGCCAAGTCTTTATATTTGTATGCCCGTAAGTGAAATAAATATCCAGGGCTCATCCTTCGTTGCGGCAGTCCGCTTCTCGAACTTGCAAACTACCACATCCTCGGCCGAATATTCTACTACGTTCCACACCTTACACCTCTTGCTCCTAACCGAGTCTTGTCGACCTTTGGTGGTCTGATGGCCCCTGTCGAGGCGTTGAACGCATTGGGGGTCTCCTTGGGATCGAACCCGACATCATCACACAGCACCCAGAAATTGGGAAGCAACTTGATAATAGCTGCGCTCTCGATTCAACTCGGCGTCACTGTCATCTTCGTCATCCTCGCCTCCATCTTCCATAGGCGGTGCATCAAAGCCAACATACACGCCAGGCCGTCTCGACCCCGCTAATCACCCTGTACGTGAGTATGATGCTGATCCTGGTACGCTGCATCTCCCGTCTTGTGGAACACCTGGGAAACACAATGGTGCAACTCGACGACCTCGAATCACTCAAGACTGTGAGTCCGATTCTGCGGTACGAGTGGTACTTCTACATATTCGAGGGAATCCTCATGCTCGTCAACTCTTTTTTGTGGAACATCTGGAACCCTGGCCGCTATCTCCCCAGCAATTACCTTGTCTACCTAGCGCAGGACGGCAAGACCGAAGTCCAAGGTGAAGAGACACCGGATACTCGGCCATCAATAGCCAAAGTGGGATCAGTCTTGACGTTTGGAGCCCTTTTCCGCAAGAAGAACAAGGATAACCGACCGTTCGAGGAGTTTAACGACTACCCAGCCACTCATCAAGCATAAGCTGCCTATACTTGAATTGTCAGGTTACGCAGTTGAGGGAGACAAATCATCCAAGTGGAGCCAGCATCAATGGCCTTGGTATGAAGAATCAGGGTAGCGATTGGCTCAAGAAGAGGATCGTACTGAGCTGAAGAGGCAGATCTTGTGGCAGCCACGGGAAAAGGGCGTGGTGCGATTGACTGATAAGTGTGGACATGTTGGATCAATTCATGATGTGAGAGTAGGGCTTATAGAGTAATATTAACTAGGACCAGTGGAATTTGACACTTGCCTTTCGTAACTGAGAGACTGGAAGGAATATCTTCCCGTTTGGCTTGTCGCCAGGCAGGGGGCACGTACCTTGGCGCAAGCAGCATCGCGCGGCCTCAGGAAGTGCCTCCTTGCGTTGGAGCATCTCTGGTGAGGACTAGAATTACTGGGTGGCGTTGGTAATCGTGCTGTATATCGCTGTTTAGATTCACTATCAATGCAGGATTCATTCAGCCTTGATCACACCCGGTTCGAGACTGTATTTATTAGTGGTGAGCCATTCATTCTCGAGCCTCTACCCAAACAACCTCTGCTAAGGCCAAGACTCACCACCCGGTTGCACGGCACGATCCTTGAACGGAACGACACGTCCTGAATATTGAACCTCCGTCTTCGTCAGCCTTCGGCCAACCTGGTCCCACGCCCGTTTCACCTCCGGTTCACTCTTCACCCATAACCTCACCCGTCCGCGTGGTATGGCGGGTGGGCTTATGAGTCTTGCGGGGTCCAGGCCGTCGACGGTAAAATCTCCAATTAGTGCAAGTTCTCCCCTTGTACGATTGACTATCCACATCCAAGTTCAATTGGTGTAAGTCTTCCATCAACCTATCTGAGCCTCAATGGGGGTTCTACAATGAGATTGTCAAAGATGGTAGTCGGGTGGTGGCTAGTATGATGGAACGGAACTGACATATAAGCTCATAGATCACCACCATGTTCGTTCTTCGACTCACCATGTCCAGTTAGCTTCTAACTGGGTCTACACAACCATCAGTGAAAGCATCAACGTCTTCAACAGCCAAATCACAAAGATGAAGTTCTCCAACGTCTTCCAGCTATCCATCGTTGGTTTAGCCACTGCCAATCCGACCCCTACTCTGGAGGAAGATGCCACCCACGCTCTGGATAAGCGATCTGCCATCACGGAAACCTGCACTCTCGGCTATGCCACCCAGAACGGCGGTACTACCGGAGGAAAGGGCGGAACCACGACCACGGTCTCGACCTTGGCGCAGTTCACAAAGGCCGCCACATCCTCGAGCTCCATGGTTATCTACGTCAAGGGCACTATTTCGGGCGCCACTCAGGTCAAGGTCAAGTCTGACAAGACTATTGTGGGCGCCTATGGCTCGAAGCTGAAGGGCATTGCTCTCTACGTCAAGGACCAAGAAAACGTCATTCTCCGCAACCTGCAGATAGCAGAGGTTTTGGCTAATAATGGTGATGCTATCGGTATTCAGGCTTCTACCAATGTGTGGGTTGACCACTGCGATCTTTCGTCTAACATGGACAACGGCAAGGATTACTACGACGGACTTCTCGATATCTCCCACGCCTCCGACTACATCACGGTTTCCAACACCTTCCTTCATGACCACTACAAGGCATCCCTAGTTGGCCACTCTGATAGCAACTCGTCTGAAGATAAGGGCAAGCTTCATGTCACCTATGCCAATAACTACTGGTACAACATCAACTCGCGTGCTCCCTCTGTTCGATTTGGTACCGTTCACATCTATAACAACTACTACCTAACTCTCGGATATACGGGAATCAACTCTCGCATGGGTGCTCAGGTCCTTGTCGAGTCCATCACATTTGAAGACTGCAGCGACGCTACTGCTATTACCTCTGTTGACTCCAGCTCTGACGGCTACGTCGTGGTCAGTGACGTCTCTCTTGGCGGCAGCACCAACGATGCCCCAACTGGAACACTCAAGAGCTTGGCCATTCCTTACAGCTACAGCAAGTCCGGTAGCAGCAAGGTCAAGGCGAACGTCTACGGAACCGCTGGCCAGATCCTCACCTTCTAAGTTGGGCAGCATTGTCATGGGCTGTTACAATGTGACTCAGCGTCTGTGCAAAAACTGGGCTTGTTATTTTGAGTTGGGAAATTGATATGTGGATGTTGTGTATCAATCTTTTATTTACAATATGTTCCTAGTGTATTAAACCCTTTTAATAGGCTCTTCTCATGCATCCGAGAGAGATACGGAGGATAGAACACTTTTATCTGCAACATCCCATATAGGCATTTCATTGCAGAATTCAAGGCCACCTAGTACTATTATTCTTCCATAAAGGGCTTTCAATCAATTACCGAGGGTTTCCGTTGACTCCACCTATTAGAGCTCTCCCAAACGCGGGCTGGAGCAGAGAACCCAAAACAGCCAAACGGGCTTGCTGCGGTTGCCGCTTTCCCTTAGCTTCCCAGGTGAATGAGGGATGCTTCCTTCATTTCGCAGTGAACATCATAGATAACATGTTCCCGAAGTATGCGGTAGCATTGCATCACTATCGCCTGGCCTTGCTCCCATGGAGTAGAATCCGGCTCCACCGAGATGAACAGCGTGATCTAGTGTTCCTCCTCGCTGCGTGGGGGTGGAGAACGGGTCCGACTGATAGCCAATCCGTAGCGTATCGACAGCTGTCCACCGCACAGCTTCGAGCACTGCAAGAATCTCCAGTCGAAGTGCGTGCTTATTCGGGTTGTTCCACAAGCTGGCAACCCGATGTTGACCGACGGCGTTCAGCAGCTTGCCCAGGGGCGTTGTCGGAACACCCAGGGGTCTGTACCTGATCGGGCGACCAGTTTGGGTTGACTGGGCAATCCGTAATAGTACCGCTCTTGTTCTTCCAGGCTGGGAGGCAGCGGAGTGGGGATATCGTTGAGCTCCATTGGTATGGTTGAGGAAATTAGGTCGTCTTAGAGGGTGTCGGAGATACTACCCTCTGGCAGCAACTGATGACTGTGATTTCCGGACTACCATGTAAAAGCCTGATGCCAGGAACAAGTTTAGGGTTGAGAGCTGCGGTAGTTTAACAACCCATCAATTGTCCATCTAACTCATTGAGAAAACTAGACAGCCGACGTCGTGTACTACGCGAACCACGGAACCGCAACATTGGGATTGACCAAACACCACCAGTCGAGCTTCTGACCACTCTCTGTATTCGCTTGAAGAACGTGTTGTTTCCAAAATACCTCGATGAGCTTCCTCATAACGTGAGCGTTTCCCACACTCCCGCACGGTATCCATGTGATCCAAGGTTCGAAGGATGGCGATTCTTTGATCCTCGGATCGAGACCCGCACGTAATGATGAAAAGCGGCCAGGGGATAGTGACAACCCGCAATATGCCAAGGATATCGAATGCCTGTTCAAGATACAGAGTTCCCATGGTCATGTTCCCATCCAAAGGACAAACGCGTAGGAGGTATAAATGCGCCGCCAGGCAATACATCTTGTTTCCAGCTTAACACGTTGCTGAATGAGCTCAGCAGATGGAGGCTCGCCTTTTTTGCTCACATACGATCCACGCATTCGGTTTCTTTGGTTGAAGACCTCAAATATCTCAACAGATCACCCAAGGGATCTGACGATCTGTCCACCGTTAGCAGGCTCAAGACGCTATAGTACAAGTACCAGATAATAAGAAAGTCTGATGGGAGGGATTGCTTGTGGATCGAGCGTACGCTATGCAGCATCTTCCTAGCCCCATTCAGATGCACGTGCCAGTTGCCTTCTTCCTCGTCAAACACCTAAGACACGTCAGGGATGTTCTGGAGCAGTCGTTACAGCACATACACTATGTATGTATAGCATCATGCACGCAGCAAGTTGAGCATCAACGGCATCAAGCGAACCCAAGCATTCCCCCGCTGGGAGTTAATCTGAGAGTCCACGCAGCGCATTCAACTTGTAGGGCATGGCGGCGGCTGGACCGAGATGGTGAAAGGCGGATATGGCAAGCATTACATTGCACAAGACCGATGCCGAGGCGGCTTGGCTGAACCAGGCCAATAGTAGAATTCCAGTCTTGAAGCCATTACGGGCCCGAGCTGAGGAGACCATTGCGGATATGACGTTCTCGTCTCGGGGTTGTTCATAAGACATGGGTGTGGACGAGGTTGAACGAGGGAAGGCCACCTACAGTAGCTCAAGAGCATAGCATCTTGACCAAGCATGGGAGAGTAAAGCGACAGGCTACATCTTGGTCGCCCAACCAGCATCGAAAATAAACCGTGTCCAGAGCGACTAGCTTTCACGGACTCAATATCTTTGACGTTGTAATTTAGGAAGTGCTGACCGTAGTGTTGTGGTGCTGTCTGAGACGTTTGAGGTGTATGATTCGCAGATTTTGTTTTCTTACGTCTCCCATCCGGCCGATCTGGCCAGACAAGTTGAAGTCCGTACCCAAGACATTCTCTCTCCGTCCGGGTACAGTTGTTGCACTTTGGTAGGTTTCTATCACAACCAATCTTCCGCTCTAGAAATAAACTGATCAGCAAGCAGTCCCGAAGAATGAAACGCTGTCTCACTTTTGCATGTCCAACAGCCTTGATTAGCCTCCATCGTGTAGGCATGGACTCACAGTTGATAGTCACCGGATTCAGCACTGACCGTCATCTGATGTTTTCGTTAAAAGATTGATTAGCGTGTGATATTGTCGATAGTGAAAACGCCCGGTGCATGGGCAATATCAGATCGGCAAGACATTATTCCGCCGGTTTAAATAGTCCTGGACTTGAATGTTCTTCTTGAAAAATACTTACTGTTTCTCATTGTTGCGGAAGCTGAGACAACCGAAAAACAGGGTATAGGAAGTACTATGACGAGGTTGGCTTAAGGCTGGCAGGCATACAAGCCAATATGGCACATATTACCAAGATACAAATGAATATTTGGAGCATGATGATACAGCATGCGTCGTTCTTATCCTTAGTAGAGTTGATGCAAAAGTAATTGGATGTAACAGCCCAAGTTGTGCATAGTATAGGGCATGATGGTAGCCGTACCCGAGGACTCGCTTTAATGGGCCCGGCAGTTATTGCAGCAGCCTTATGCTTGGAATTATGCTATGAGTTATAGTAGGCAAGTCCTAACAGCCAATGCACAGGCTTGAAGCAACAGCATATGTGGCCATTGAATCCTTGAAGCCTCTGAATCTTCATCTTCCGACTTTCCGCGCGTCGGATCGACTCCAACTGGGTCCTGAATCCAGTGGGTCGGAATTTGCGTAATGAAGTCGTACCAATAGTGACCAAGCTCGTGGTACCCGTCGATGGTAGGATGAATGCAGTCCTGGAGATCACTCTCAGAGAATGTCGTAAAATCCACTGTCAAAACGTGGTGCCCAGCTGAGCGGCGCTTCTCGACAACACCGGGAATTGCAGCCTGGTATTCTGGGATTCTCGGTGATTTAAGAGGATCGCACGAATCGATGATGATGGCGACCAGTATGACAGCGTCAGGACACGCTTCGATCATCTGGTCAATCAACTCGCCCAGTCGTTCCGCGACGTCTGCAGGCTCGTTGCCTTCGGTCGAGAGCAAAGGTCTGTCATCCATATCGTTCGTTCCCGCGTGCAGGAGAATGATATTTGGCCGCTGCTTTAGAGACGGGCCGACATGGTCGCTGATGTACTTGACTGTCTTGCCAGGCCAAGCAGCCTTTTAAATAGAGTCAGTATGGTTTTCAGGACAAGCGCCGGCTACTTGGAATTCTCACGAAATAGCCGTCAGTCATGGTACCAGCAGACACCGTTCCGGCGAAAACGACATCATCCTCTGCAGAAAACACACTATTTAGCCACGGATTTAGAGCAAATCTGTTTTTGTAGCTCACCGGACAAGTCGTCCCGCAGTTGAAGCCGATACCCGTTTCCGTCTCCCCCGTTAATGTCGCTCAGCCAACCTGACGTGATGGAGTCTCCGGCACACAAGATTCGGAGTTCAGTGCCTGGTTTGACAGCTCTACCCGGCAAAACACTTGTTCTGAGTAGTATCGTAGCATTTGCAGTGGCGTTTGCCTGCTCATGGTTCGCATAAGTAGAGTAATCGCAGAGAGCAATGGGTTCTTGGGACTGACATCTAGCGCATGACAAAAGAGGGACAAGGCCAAGATCAAGAGACAGTAGACCACACCCTGAGGATGGGCAAATCGAAGGTGCATTAGAGGCGCATTCGACGATCGGTTGTAAAGAAAAGACATGAAAGAGATTTGAGATTGTTGTCCTGTCAGCGTGGCCCCTTTATCAAGGAGTGATCCCGGTCGAAAATAAGGGTCTGATAAAACACCAGCCAATATGAGTCAATGCATGCATCTCCAAGATTGTACGGGTCGATTATGGGGCTCAACTTATGCGTCGCTTGCTTGACTCGCTTAGACTAGTGAGCACCCAAGATCGTCACGACTACATCCGGTTGGCAGGGATAGTACTGTCACCTTGCCGACTTACCCTTTGAGTATAGTGCTAAGCTTGGCTAAGTAGCAACGCGGGCCGAATTCGCCAAAGAAGGTTAGCATTAGAGCTTCGTGAAATCATTGGGTATTACCAGGTACTCTAACGTTGGAAATAATGCTTTTGTATAATGACAGCCGGAGGACTTCGCAATATTGGTCAATGGTAGTATATATCTGATGATACTGTCTCTGATCAGTAAAGCATAAATCCGTTGACCCAACGGCCTTTTCTGCGAGAGGCATCATCTTTTACTGCATCGAAGTCCCTGTTATTTGGTCAAAAAGGTGGAAAGACAGATCGCTGGAAAGACTGAAAACAGTCAAATAGAAATTACAGTCGGGTACAGGGAAAGCATCGACTCATGGGCGAATCAAGAGATCCAACGACTCGCTCCCGGCATCCGTTCCAATATGGTCCAGCTTGGCCTGCGTCTTCGCAATCGATATCACATCCTCCCAGATCGGAGGCCTGCACCGAAGCTCCTCGCCCGCCGCCTCAACATCGACACCAAACTCGAGCAAGGCCGACTCGCTGCACCATTCTCCGGTCGCCATCAGGCCGACGGGGATCTTCCCCACCGTGTTCTTGTCCGCCACGGCACCGGCGTTCTTCTGGCCTTCCGGGATGAGGTACCCGGCGGGAGCCGTGAGAGCAGGCAGGCCGCAGAAGTTGGCCAGCCACACGTAGGCCATGCTCTCGATGGTGTGGTTGCCGTCGCTGGCCCCGAACTTGAGCTCGGAGCGTCCGCCGTGGATGGGCGATCCCGCGCAGGCTGTCGTGGGCGTGATGATGAGCATGCCAGGGTACGTCTCCCAGAGATGAGCGAGATGCTGCATGAGGAGGCGGCGGAGCTTCTGGGCAAGGAGATAATCAGTAGACGGAGTGGAACGACCGAGGGCAAGGAGGATTTTGTTGGCGGCCGTGAGGTTGCCGGTCTGTGGGAGCAGTGTTGCACCGTCAGTGAGAATCGTCACCGCGTGCGCCGTCTGCCCTTCTGCGGTGAAGGGAATATCGATCTGAACGGTTCTATAACCATAATTTGAGCATAGCTTGTCAACGAGGCCACGCACGAGGCCCTGTACGCCCGGCTCTGCACGCGAAATCCATCTTTCGTGGATACCGAGAACTTTGGTGAGTGGCGGCCTGGGCTGCAAATACAAAGGGGGATATTGCGTCGACGGGTGAGGATCCGCGACGACTTCATACAGCGCTGCGAGCGAGTGGACGTCGACTGCGAGAGGGCCCTGGACCGCGCAGGTGGGCGCGTGGTTCGGGCTGGGACGACTAGATAGACGCGCGTGCGTTGGCTTGAGGCCGAAGACGGAGCAGTACGAAGATGGGATGCGGATGCTGCCGCCGCCGTCGCTTCCCAGCGCGATGGGGATGAGGCCGGCGCTGACGGCGTATGCAGGGCCCGAGGAGCTGCCGCCGGTGTAGTATTTCGGGTTGAACGGGTTGGGAGGCGCGCCGTAGTTGGGGTTGTTTCCTGTGGTGTCTGAGATGGAGGTTTAGTAGATGTCACAGATGACTCTTTGTGAGGAAATCAACACATACCAAGCCCAAACTCATGCATGTGCAGCTTCCCCAGATTCAAGGCTCCCGCCTCTTCGAGCTTCTGGACACACCAGTTAGTGATGGACCCGTTGCCAGCGGCCGTGGTTGCGTAGTCATTCAGAGAGCCCAGCGTCGTCGCGTAGCCGTCCATGTCGTAGTCGTCCTTGATACCCGTGGGCACACCGTCCAACACGCCCAGGGGCCGGTTCTCCTTGTACCGCAGCGTCGACGCCTCGGCCGACTTGAGGACCATGTCGACCTTGGTGTCGAACCACGCGACCGAGTGCTTCCCCGGCGGAGAGCTGTTGCGCTGGATCAGGGGCAGCAAAGCTTGGGCCACGTCGGCCGGTGTGGTCTCGCCGGCGAGATACATGGCGTGATAGTCGGAGACGGAGTAGAACTGGCGATTCTTCAGCTGCGGCGGGAGGCCCTTTGCCTCGACCGGAGGGGTTGACTGCTGATCCTGGCTTTCGTCTTGTGATGTCTTGGGCATCGGGACGATGGTCGGCTCGAACCAGGGCTCGTAGTCCATGATGTGTTCGCGGATCTTGCGCAGCGCACCGAAGCCGGCGTTGTGCCAAGCCGTCTCCCGGATGAAGCGGAAATGTTCCATCCTGAAGAAATTGGGATCAATACGGGGTTCGGGTGCTTTATTAGCAAAGGGATGCTCACATGAAAGCCGCAGGGATCAAAATACGGCCTCTGATGACGGGGTTCTTGAGAGGCTTCTGGTTCTCATTTGGAGAGTCTGGTCTGGTATGGATGAGTGGAAGAATTCGTGAATGGGAACTGCTGGACCGGACATACCCTTTACATGAATCCGGGTAGTTGAAGAATTTCTGTTGCCCACTGGACGGGCTCAATGTTTTGTTCATGGTGACGGTGGAGGTGCTTAGAAGATGGGAATGCTGGTGAGTGAGGTCGATCTTCACTTGTCCAGTATGAGATTATGTCCTCGACTAGATGTATTAGTCTGCTCCTGGATGTCGAAACGCCAAAGCCAGATGTAATTGTGGCTGTGTAGGAAATAAATAGAGACTCGATCGCGTCACGGATCCCGCGGCCGAACGAGACTCTGGTGTTTAGTCACGCCACCCGTCGTCACCTGCAAGGGACAAACAAGCGAATGACGTGGATGAAATATGTTCCGAGCCAGTCGGCTGGGGCTCCGAGCCTGAACTTTTCACGTGCTTGGAGAAAAGGTAGTTCTCGCAGAGCGAAGTAATGAAGGGTTCACGGTAGAGACGGACGCTGAAACGAGGAATTGTCGTTGCAGTATTCCTGAGCCTTGGCTGCATTTACGCCGTCCTTTGCAGTAATCCCCGGCTTATGCTGGCCTTCACGTGACATGTCTCCAAATCCTCCGAAAAGCTCCATATTTACGAGCATGATCCATCTTATCCCGCGCTATGAATTATGCATTGTTTCATAAGACACGTTGAGAATGGACGGTGGCAGCCCGATGTACCATACAAGGGAATGGAGGCTTGGTCGGAATTATGGATACTAGTGAGAGGCTGTCGGCTTTATTCCTCATTGTACTTACTCCTCGGTAGTTTCATGGAACGTTGCTGTTTTCAGAGCTGTAGGTTTATTTGTCGGTTTATTTCAAGAATATACCAAGATCATCATTCAATAACGACAAACCTTGACGATGCTTCAGTGACCTCATCGTCCATTATTAATCAAGCCGAGGTTCCTCGGATTTTATCATGATCCCGGTGCAACTGCGAGGGGTTGGGTTGCATAAACGAGGTACAACCGCCATGTCTCAACCAATTGCGTCGATGGCTTGACATTCCCTTCCGATGCCAATTACCCAGATAGCGCTATCCCCCATCTAGTAAAAATGTCCAGATCGTCCTCGGCGCCAAGCCTCTTATCTCTCATTATCATCCCGCTGTGAGACAGAAGGAGCAATGGGTTGGATACATAGGAGCAGGTCTCTGCCCGCTGATCTGTCATGTCGATTCATTCATTACTTCCAAGACACTCGCATTGAAGCTGTCGACCGTGGCCATGGCAGACTCGGTGCTGAAAGACTGGGAGAACTGCGACAGGACAGACACGCTCTTTATCATTGTCTGCACCTGCATTTGCTGGACCATTGTTCCCACGGTATTGTTCCTGGACCGACTGACTTGCCCGTCATCATCACTGACTTCTTTGAGGTTGGAATTGCTTACGGCGGCTACTCATGGAAGCGTAATGGCCTCTCCAGCGCCATCCCCGCGCTGCTCGTCATCATGACCTGCTCTATCCAGTGGTGGATCGTCGGCTACACGCTGGCCTACGGCGAGGGCGGATCCATCGTGGGAAGTTTCACCTATCTTTTCCATCGGGGAGTGCTGGCTGAGCCTGTCGGGACGATCCCCGCGCTCCTGTTCAGCCAGTTTCAGCTCGTCTTCGAGGCCACCGTCTGCGCAATCGCCGTGGGCGGATTCTGCGAACGTGCGAGATTGTTGCCCGTGGTGCCGTTCATTTTTGTTGGTTTTCCATCGATGATTCGTAGTTTCGGACCTGTTCTGACGTGGTTGTGCAGCTTTGGGCTACGTTCATCTACTGTCCGCTGGCTCACATGGTCTGGGGCGGAGGATTCCTCGGAGAGACGCTTGGTGCTCTCGACTTTGCTGGAGGTATTACCGCGCATTCTTAACCATCTTTGCTAGAGGAGGGCAAGAACTGACAAAATAGGAACGCCGGTACACGTCTGCTCTGGTGCCACCGCCATGGCCATCAGCCTGTATCTCTCTTATCCCATCTTCCGCTCGCGCAAGTCCACCGTGCGCACTCCGATGCACATTCGCCTTCATCGACCCGGCAACTCCTTCTATCAGTTGCTGGCCATGATCATCATCTGGGGCTCGTGGCTGGCCTTTGACGCCGGCACGACACTGACCCTTTCCTTCCAGTCTCTCATGGCTCTCGCGGTGACCAACCTGTGCGCCTCAGCCGGAGCGCTAACATGGGCCTTGATGACCTTCTTCGAGACCGGCCGCTGGTCCATCGACTCCATCTTTATGGGCGCCATCTCGGGGCTGGTCATGATCACGCCCGCCGCCGGCTTCATCGACCTGACCACGTCCTTCTTCTTCGGCATCTTCGGCGCCGTGCTGTGTCGCCAGGCGCTGCGGATCAAGTTCACCGACTGGGCGAGGCGTTGGAGATGGGTCGACAATGCCGACACCTTTGCGACGCACTGCGTGGGCGGCATGGCCGCGACCATCTGCACTGGCCTGTTTGCTCAGAAGAAGGTGGCGGCCTACGGCGAGGTTGAGATCGAAGGCGGTGTCTTTTTTGATGGCAACTTTAAGCAGCTGTGGATTCAGATCGCCGAGGCCACCATTGGGTTTGTCTGGGCCGGAGTGGGCTCCTTTATCATCATTGCCTTGATCGACTGTATCCCCGGTCTTGAAGTCCTGGCAACGGATAAGTGAGTTGAGAGGAACTTCCGAGCTGATCCGCCATTGCTAACAAGTATTCGCAGACACATCGCAGCTGGGTTGGATACAAACGAGACGGAAGAGACACTCTGCGACTACCAGCACCCGGATGAGGACGAATATTGCCCCCTCGATGGAGGATCACTTGAGCTGGCATGATCTCTTTACCGTGGGCATCACTATGATACCCCAGCCAAAAAATCTCAAGTCTCATGGCATACTACTACTGTTAGTCTGAATGGAACAAAGCATTGAGGACGATTGATTGAGGCCAAGATGACCTAGGATGAGAAACTACACTTCATTTTCGTCACTCTAAGTACCATATTTAGTCGCTTCAGGTCGCGGCCGGGCTCTCTGCTCACTGTTTACATCTGCGAACGGATACACTAGAAATTTCTTACAACAGCTGTCTCGATTCTTTCTCATATCCATCATCCACCGTATGGCTACACACAGGTGTGGCCACTTAGCCTTTTCTCACAATCAAGAATTAAAGACTCCCAATAGAAAACACAACCCAGTCATTGCCAGTCCTCCGCATTCGGATCCCCCAGAACAAACGAGTGACGCGAAAAGCAAGAAAAGTATTCATTTCCGTCCCAAGAACTCAGATCTGGTCTCCTTAGCAGCACTCAAGCGAGATTGCTGTAGAAGGGGATCGAGTTGTCATCATTGTTCTTTCGATGTAGTCCATAGATGCCCACTACCTCCCATTCTATGGACTGTGATTTCTTAGCAAGTGACCGAATGATGGGGAAGTTTCCAAGTTGTCTTTCAAGGAGTGAACACACCTATGTGCTTTAATGTTGATCCATTTTGCAATGCCCAACGATTAAGCACGGCTGCTGAGGTGAGGGCTCCGGTTTAGTTTGTAAGTCTGGCATCGTTGCGAGGGAGAGGCTTCTCTTATACCAAAGATTGAAAAATCTAGGTTTGCATCGCGCCTTGACGACATTTCAATCAGGTCAAAGTTTGCAGCACCACGGATGACCGTTGATACTAACTTTAGTCCTACCTCGGTATGGCGTTTCCTTCAAGCCAAATCCGAGCTTGTCTCCACGGGACGCCCTGGAATAAAATTTGCAGTACACTGAACCTACCGAGACCGAATAGGAACTGAATTCAGCTTCCCGTAACATCCACCTATCCTATTTCGACTTTTTCACAAGCAGATGCCAGAATGACTCTTCATAAACTGCTCGCTCCTTGCCACTATACTATGACCACTTCCTGATACATCGGCATCGGTGTTAATAAGCACCCATGACAACCCGGGTCATCATCATCTCGCACGTATCCGACCCGTCTGTAGGCATCCTGCTCTTTATTTCCTAGTTGGAGAACAAGAGCAAACGCCCATGCCTCGACATACCGCGATAAGACGCAGCAGAGAACCTCGTCTCCCTCGGTAAGTTGCGCCTCGGGCGTGTCAAACCTTGCGCAGCCTATCCCTGTTCCGCCTTCTCTCACCAGGTTCGCCCCTTGTCCCAATTTTGTAGCCGTGTATCTTGCCTTGACCATGGGGCATTTGAGTCTGACCCGTGCCGCCGTAATCTGACCGAATTTCCCACTCTGTTCGTACGATACATCCATCACGTCACTCATCGTCTCCCGATCTGGAGTAACGAGAAACGCAATCTCTCCCGAATACCGCGCCCATGCCCATGAAGGGAGGGTATGGGAGATAACCTGACGTTGTGGCATGCTTTGTTCATCGCACATCCACCACATTATGCCCCTCACCAAATCTTCCTGCCAGAGTCCAGCAAGGTATGAATACTTTCGTTCTTCTTGGAACGCTTTTGCTACGCCAGCAATAGCTGCTAGCGTATCGGACTGATACGTCAGGTTCCGCCGCGTGTAGTCCATCACAGTGTAGTACCACTGGTCCATGTGCAGACACCTTTCGATATCTTTCTCATCCATGATCCCAGACAAGGCGGCTCGATACTCCTCGAGCATCGCAGGATCCGTCGGAGAATACAAACCCAGTGTCTGCTTAAAGTTCCCGATGGGCACCAATCCAAGTTCCTCTTCGAAGTTGACGGCGTCATTGTGATACTTTCCATCCTGGCGCTGGGTCGAGCTGATGCACTCTCAGTACAACTGCTGTGCGCCGTAATGGATAATACGAGGAGACGGGGTCCTCTCTTGCAGCACCCAACCACGCGTATCAAGAGGCGTCTTCTCAATGTCCTCGACCTTGAACACCAGGGAGCGGACGTACATGAAGCCCGTGGATGTGCCGTCTTTGGTGCGGTGTGGGATCCGACATGGTGGTGGCTCTGGCGTGCGAGGGACAAAGCAACCGACAAAAGCATTGGCCGCAGCTTTGGCGGCAATGTTGATATAGCCGCCTCTGTAGATATCTCCCATGACGGCTGACTGCTCTTCCCAATCCTCCTTGGAGTCTTGAATAATGCAGAGCGAGTCGATCCAGAGGAATCGCAGTCCAAGTTCCCGCACAATCACGACAGCGTCTCGAAATGTTTTTGGTAATGAGGCCATAGGAATGCCTTCAATTCGTTTCTGGAGAGTGTGGGCTTTGGTGGATAGAGGCAGCGCTCCGCCCCAGCAGTGGCTCAGGGTTGCATAATACTGACCAGGAAGTTTCCGGTCGCTGGTAAGAACAAGACGAGGTTCCTGTGATCCGTCCGCTGGCCCAACATCGATGACCCGCTTAGGCAGAGGAGTATCGGCAGTCGGGGCTGGACAAAGCGAATGGTTGGTTATACATTCTTTTAGCCACCAGCTGACAACCTTGAAATCCTCTGCTGATTCACCGCTAGACAACGGCAAGGGCCGACCGGCAATCGTCTTCCCTGGTCCTACTGTTTCGACTTGAAGAGATATCAGCCCGTAATTGAGGTTATTCGCCGGTTGCACTCACCTGGATTTGCGAATAAGTCTAGGTACCCTAATGGATTCTCCAAGTCCTGGTCCCAACCAGGCGGGAGACCGTGTGGAGTAGACGGGCCATTCGAGTCTGTAGTAACAGGTTCCTCGGCGAATCATAGAATAATGCGATCGAGCGAGGCCTCTCGAGCTTTCAATAGAAGTTGATATCCGGGATGGTCGTCCGACAGCAGTGAGAGATCCAAGTATTTTTCGCCTCTGAAACCTTGCTCTAGGGAAATGCAAAGGAAACCACAGAGTCGACAGCCGTTCTCGGCGGATCTTCTTAGTGCGAGGAACGTCGCGTGGTGTGGGAGACTTTCCAGACCCAGCATTCGATCTATTCGGATCGAGTCGCATTTCACACACAGATGATCGTCGGCTTGGAGGGGAGATGCCCGGGGGCGATTTTGAGACATTATGATCTCCCAGACTCGAACTTTGAGATGTTAAGACCACTGAACTCTGGGCTTTGCTCACAACGAGAGGCTGTTGCCGGCACGTCCGTAACATGAAGAAGTTCGGCAAAAGCCGGATGCGGGGATGCGCCAGCCTACCAACCTAACGACGATACGTGGCATAGGGCTTAGGGTGAACAGGGGTCAGCAACATGAGCTGAAGCTGAGCTGCAGCTGAACAATCCTGGATATACCCTGAGAAGACGCCGTTTTGAGTTATGTAAGCAAGGGTGTCACTTGAGTTAGTGTTGAGAGTGGGATTATGATATATGGGGCACGTAGTTATATCAGAGGCCTCTATTTTGTCCATAACTGACACTGGAACAAAGCATGCGTCCTTCAAGATCTGACAGGACTTTAAAAATGCACTGACACTTTTCTGGGGTTGAATGCTACTTCTAGGAGGGCTGGACCGTTGGTGATGACTTTTCGAGGTGAATCTCGTTCCCAGCATGGTAAACTTCCATGAGGATGGATTCCTAATTTCTAGCAAGTTCTTCGCTTCCCTATCTGAATATTTCGGTCCTCGAATTTCGCACTTCCATTGAATCTAGTAATAATTTCTGATCTATCTGTCTCGCCTTGACAATATCGGCGCTTACCACGCGATCAATCAAGCATACAGGCCCTTGTCTACTTGGGAACATCCCAGGACGCGATCCTCTTTGACTATTTCAACTCACGCATACAGTTGGCCACCCTCCAAGGCCAGGTATACGAAGTGATCTATTCAAACAGTGCAACGCCGCAGAAATTGACGCCAGGAGAACGACGGGCGCGCGTGTTTGAGCTCGGTACTCGGCTTGAGACTTGGCTTCATTCCGTCCCAGAGCCACTACAAATGGAGAACCTTGTCACAAGCTCGTATTCCGATGTACTGGAATCTGAGGCAACTGGCCTCACCGCAGGGATCTTCACCCATATGATCGAGCTGTACTCCACGTACATGGCTTGTTTGGTCAGAGTCCATGGCGTATGGAGCCACAGCGCCGACTGGCTGAATTGCATCAACAGCTTCCAGAGGCAGGCCGTTCATGATTGCGCCATACCCCGAAGTAGATGTGGCACGCAACTGCCACCGCTGCCTCAGAAGTGGGACACATGTGTGAAAGCTGGCAGGAACTGGCTGCGGCTGGCACATAGCAGGCCGTTCAGCGGCAGTAAAAAATGGTACGTGATAGTAGTTGGGGACTGAGAACTCGATGGGTTAACCATTGCACAGGAGCATTGTATGCGCATACGTCTCAAGCTTGATCATCGTACTCGCGAATCTGTTCTACTGCGAAGATCTACACCGGCTCGAAGAAGAACAAGCGTTGACTCGACAGGGCCTCATCATCTTTGCTAAGCTAAGAGAGGCCTCGGATTGGCAGCCATTGCATCAGCTGCACAGTGTGATTCTGGAACTCAGTGAGCGAGCCGCACAAGAGGTAGCAATGAAGATGATACGCACTCCTGCAGTATCCGGGTTTGGGTTGACGAGTAGTGAAGAAGTAGTTGCGGCAGAAGGGACCAACACGCCATTTCTACGAGATTTTTCGCTGGACGAGTGGAACTACTCAGATGACATGACAGGAGCGATGTAGTCTGTTATACCCATGATACTGGCCTCCACAAAATCTACGGAGGTGTCCCGGACCGGCCACGGGGTCCCACGGGGTCCCACGGAGGCGCCACGGGATCCTACGGTCATTTCACGGGCTCCCATGGGCTCCCACGGAGCATCCGTTTTAGGTGTGAGCTGGTTGATCTAAATACTTCATCTTCTCAATCCCCTCTCTTCCATACCTCCAGGCCAACTTTCTTCATCTCTCCCCTCCATTCACTCCATTCACCTATCAACAGGAGTGAGATACACCATGTCCTCGCAGAGCACAAAATCTCCCTCGCAGCCTCGACAATGGCTCATGGGGCAGTCGGCATTTGAGCAACGTATGCCGCACCACGAAGGCATAGCCGCTCTCTGGGAGACCATGTGGAGGGTGCCTTGCACCAAGGCCGTCTACCCGTTCCACGACGGGGCGTACGAGGACTTCGAGCCCGTGTTTGAGCGTCTCATCGCGGCCAATATCAACGACGGGACTCCAAGGAGTTCACCGAGGCCTTCTTCCCAACCGCCGAGAGACTGGAGATCCGGGCCAACGAGGCCATGCAGCAGGGAGACAAGACACGTACCAGCGTTCTATTTCTCCGGGCCGCGTGTGTGCTGCGTATCGCGCGCTTCCCCTACATCGCGGCGTACCCGCGCGTCAACGATCCGGTCAAGTGGCGGGCGTGGGACTGGCAGAAGACCTTGTACATGAAGGCCGGACGCAACTGGACCGTTCCTGTGATGGACATAGCCATCCCGCACGTCTTCTGTAGCGGGGCCGACCGCGACTCCATCCCCGTGTACGTCCGCATGCCGTCGGGCCAAGCCCAGCCAAGTACACAACGAAACCAGTTGCCCACTATCCTCGTGCTCACTGGCCTTGACGGCTACCGTCCCGACTTCACTGTCCTCTGTGATGAGCTCGTGTCCCGCGGATGGGCCGTCATCGTCGCCGAGATCCCCGGAACCGCCGACTGCCCCGCTGACTCGGCCGATCCAGATAGTCCCGACCGTCTGTGGTCAAGCGTGCTCGACTGGATGGAGAGAGACAGTCGCTTCGATATGGGCCGTGTCTTGTGCTGGGGCCTTAGCTTCGGTGGCTACTATGCCGTCCGCATCGCCCACACACACAAGGATCGACTGCTTGGTTGCATCGCCCAGGGTGCGGGCTGCCATTACTTCTATGACCGGGATTGGATCGCCGGCCTTTGCCATGAAGCACGGGTTCGAGAGCTTGCAGGAGTACAAGGAGGGCGTGCAGAAGAAGTTCTCCCTGCTGCTGGGGTTGGGGGTCATTCAAAAGTCGTCCACCAGGTTGCTTCTGCTCAACGTAAGCTCCTTTCTTCAATGGTTGATAAGATAAGCATCGCTAACAACAGTTGGTGACAGGGCACGCTCGATGGTTTGATGCCCATCGAAGACTCCATGATGCTGTTTGAGTACGGTTCTCCCAAGGAGGCTCGGTTTTCCCCCGGTGCTTTACATATGGGGAACCCGACGGTGAATTTGGCCGTGTATAAATTGATGGAGGAGGTGATGGCTTCAAATTAGATGGCCATGGTTGCGTCCTTTGAAATACAGAGATTGTACGCACAGCTCCGTGTATTGAAGGCAAATTAGTGGTAAGAGGATGTAATAAATGCGCCTCTATTTCCATTCTTTCTGAGAAATATAGACAACCTGTCGGAAGCTTTCTTCTTCTATGAACATGCTTAAAAAAGGTTCAAATGATTGGACAATCCTACTCCAGTTCCCTTTCCCCAGCTTCCATGGGCATCCTGGATCTCATCAAGTTGCCATACTTTTTTGATCGACAGCGAGATCTCCCCTTCGGTACAAAGCCTGGACAGAGCTTGAAGATTGGGCTCAAAGCTCTGGCTGTCTTTAGGGATGAGATAGAAGGTGGCCCGTTTCCAGGGATAGACGAAGGGTGTACCGCCTTGCTCTCGGATAACGGCATATTTTTTCAGATTCCGTGCCGTAGACCTCGGCACCTTGTAACTGACGTTGGCGACGACGGTGCCAATGAAACCCGGTGCCAAAGGTGCCTGGGAGATAGGAGCGAGACAAAGCCCTCCCTCCCGTCTAAAAACAGCGAGAGAGAAGTGCCATGCTGAGGTACTGAAGCAAGGAGACTAGAAGACATCAAATGCAAGTCTAACAGAAATGCCTGGGATAAATGGATGGATTACCTCACGATAATGAAAGGTGTCTCTTTATATGCTCAACCTCATCTTAAGTTGGAAGCGCAGTGCTTTATCCGTCCACCGCTAGTGCAACTAGAACTATCGTTGGAATTTCACCGCCTCCCAAGGACAGCACCTCAGGACACTTAGTCTACGACCCCGTAATACCAACCTTCCCGCTTATCCAACGCTTCCAAGGGCCTTGTATATCGACCGTGGCGTCACCTCTTCCGCTACGCGAGCGAAAATCCTGTCTTGGATGTGCAAAGGCAAAACGGACATGTGATAAACGAATGCCGACCTGCCGACGGTGTGCTGCTAAGCAGATCGACTGCCAATATCCGACTATCCGGAAATACTGCCGCGTTGGGTCGGCATCTGCCCGATCAGACGGACCCAGTTCAGTCGGCGGCCTTACTCCACGACTGGATCATTTGCGGGTAAGCCATTACCTGACGGATTCTCCAACAGCCCCAGTCACCTACAGGCTCTGGTTCCTGGAGTTGGAGACTCGGGCCATTGCCAAAGTCGACACACGCACGCGTCGCTTTGAGCCAAACCCTGCCCGTGTTTCTATGGGTGTCAGGAGCTGGAACTCCAGTCTTGCGGACTGGCTAGGGCAGTGGATCCAAGATGGATGCAATCCCTTCATTCACAAGCAACTGTACTTGGACGCAGGCCTGCCTCCTTGTCTACGTCTTGCTCGTTGCCCATGGCCACATTTCTTCGGCGTAGGGGTCAGCAAGGCGACAGTGGGTCAAGTAGGTGCCGTTGTGCTTAACAATGTCCTGGTCGAACGCTGCGAAAACATGGGTTGCGATACCTTGGTCCAGATCCTTGTATAGAACATCGAGGTTGCGCATCCACCTTGTGCCGATTCGAGCATCTGCGGGCTGAAAGTCCTTTACGAAGGCCGCCATGTTGTCTGCTTCGTGGGCGGCGAGGTTAGTCCCCACGGAGCCCGGGCAAACGCTGAACGAGACAAGACCCTTGGAGCAGAGATTTTCGGCGAGTGCGACGGCCGTCAGTGCATTGGCCGTCTTCGACTGCCCGTACGCGGTCCACTTGTCATACGGCTTTCCGTCGCTGAAGTTGTAGTCGGCCCATCGGACCAGGAATTGACTGTCTCTGCAGCCTTGCGGACATTGCCGAGAGATATCAAGCCCAAGGCAAGAGACTTGACGGCGATGTTCGAATACGCGCTCGCAAGATGGTCAACCAGTGAGGGGGGGTTCCAGCTTTTATACTTGAGATGTTGTTGCTTGGCTGAAGCGTTGGGTGTAGGTCTGGCGGAACCTGGAAGCACAGCGGAGGTTTGGTGGACGTTTGCGGAACTCTTGCGGGGTTAACAAATGAGCATAGTAATCGCTCTTCTATCCTACTGTGAGATACCACTTCTCAGATAAAAAGTGCACATTATCGATTGGCTCTCATTTGAGCGACCTAACGTTACTAGCGAGGCTAATAGTGAGGCCGGTCGTTCTTCCATGTTTTGCCACCAGAACGACTCATCTAGTGGTAGAGCCCTAAGGTATGGCCTCTTTACCTCTGTCTCTAGAATTGTTTCATTAACGCTTCCTATGTGGCTTTTGTGGTTGACCTATAAAAACACTGGGATTGAGAGACACTCTGAGCTTACTGCATCCTTTAACATTCCCTTCGCCTGAGCTGTAGCAGTTACTTGGTTCTTCAGCTCACTCTCCTCCAATCTGAACAAGTAGAGTAGGTACAAAAGGATCTCAATGCACCAGCCATCTTCATCCTTACATATGCGCTCTTCTCACCCAAGTTCAGCAATAGCACTCGTGGTACCAACGGTTCAGAGACTGGGCGCTGATTGAGCTCCACACAGAAAAGCACACATCTGCTTTAGCAGAGCTATAACTAGTGTAAGATTGCTTTATAAAGATAACCTAAGCCTCATCCTATATCTAATACTATTCCTAACGCTACTCCTAATACTACTCCGAATACTACTCCTTCAACCTCAATTCAGCGGACAATGCACATCTTAGCCAGAACCTCCAGCATTGATGGGTCTCCTTCTTTCACGCCACGGCTATAGATTGGATCTGGCGAAGTACAAGCCTGCCCAACGAAACGCCGTCGACTCTGCAAAGAAGGATGCCTTAATCATCAGCCTCCGACAGGCCATGATAGACAAGTGGGGATACAGCGCCCAGCATGCCTCGACCTTCAAGGACCTTCCTACCAGAATCTTGGATGTCGCTGACGTTGTGTGTTGTACCACACACGCATCGACAAAGAACATTCTCGCCCACTGAACACGCTAGACGGCCAAGTCCACGTTCCTCGACGAAGCTGGGGCAATGCCGATGCCCGAAGCACTGGTGCCCTGGTACGACGGCCGACCCCTTGTCCTAGCAGGCGACGTCCGCCAGCTACCGCCCTGTGTCATGGCCTCCAACCAGAAGAACGTTGCCGGCGGCCCTCTCAATTTCTTCGAAAAGCACCTGAAGATGTCGGTACTGGAACGCTTGATGCGTATGCAGTGGCCTTGTTGGAACTCCAGCGCCAGGATAGGTTTGGTGCTGGTGGCTTTGACCTAGCGAGGGAGATTTTCTACCTAGAGCTAGGAGATAAGTTCGAGTACGCCGAGAAATGTGCCTTGGTAAATCCCCCCGGCGCCGCTCAAGTCAAACGCTGGCTACGCCAAGGTTTTCCTGGGTCAGAGCCTCTCCGAACGGTAAAGTCTGGCCCGCATTCATTGACTGCGCCCACACGTCTGTGGCAGTGATGGACACGTCGCGCATCAACTATGGCCAGGCTCAAATTTCGCTCGCTCTCATGGAATCATTAACGAAAGTCAACATAACCAAGTTTGTGGTAGTATCGCCATGTCGAGCCACAAAAGCACATCTGGAGGGCTTGATTCAGCGACGGCTCGCCGCCAACGTCGAGAAACGCTCTCTGCTCGAAAAGGGTCTACGCAACGTCGAGGTAAGCACGGCTGACTCTTTTTAAGGCAAGGAGGAAGCTGTCGCCATAAGCTTCTTAACCACGGTTACTCGGGAAAGTGGCCCGGGCTTGGTTAAAGACCCGTATTGGTTCAATGTTGACACTACACGCCATGTTGACTTTGTGTTCCTGGTGGGAGATATTGCCACTATGGATTACCTGCCTGCATTTACACTACGCTAGAGGGCCTCTCTATCTTGCCTGCAGGAATGCAATGCTGCAACTACCTTTAGAGCTGCTAAGCCCATCATCATCAACGCTATCTAGTCTATAGTCGACTAGAAGCTCTGTAAGGATGCATTTGAGTCCCCACTGCTATCAACACTAACAATCCTAGCAGTCCACCGCACGAGTGGCAGACAGTAGTGCAAGGCTAGAGAATACCCCAACTACCTAGGTGCCCTAGCTAAGGCAACCCCCTTCTGGCTTAAGAACTTACATTTAGTACTATATATATATTTTACTTTTAAGGCACTATCTAGACCCTCTTACCTATAATAGACATCTTACTGCTAGCAAACCTAGACCAAACTATTGAGATAAGGGATTTAGAGACAACTAAGTATTGCTAACTACTACATCTACGCATTAGATTCTTAATCTCTAGGCTGCCCACACAACGGCCATCACCCAGCAAGTGTATGCCCATAAGACCGCTAAGGTCCACACTGTCAGATGCATCGCGCTATTCCTCCCCATCACAATCGCATAGCATGCCGTCCTTGGCCTCAGGCGAGGAAGCCATAAGTGTCCTGCCGACGCCGCAGGCGAGCAGCTAGATTGGAGACAACATCAATATATACGCCTAGCATCCCTCTTAACACTTATAACTAACAATACTACATAAATAATGCTAAGGAACCCAACTATCTCTCTATAAGACTACTAGCAGAAGGCACTTAACGCTATTATTGCTACTACTAGAGATATTATATATATTGCTAGTATAGGCTCTAGAAAGAGCCTAGCATTTATGCTCCCTACCTTTATCAATAGTGGCAGTATTATAGTTATTATTTCCCCCTTAGTCGCTCTCTAGCGAGATATTATTAGTCGCTTAGCCGCGATTAGTATTATTGCATAGATCTAGAAGGATGACGGCCAGACTATAATGCTGGCCCCCATTGTGCTGGTCACTCTAGAATAACTCCGCCAGGCAAACTAGATCGGTTTCACAGTGCCAAGGAGGACCCAACGCCATCGGACCAGGGAGGAAGAGTGTTGGCAAGTGGAAAGAAGATGCGGGATGTATACCAATGGTTTCGCGCCAATGGTCTGGTAGTCAAGGTGGATTTCCGGGCTGGTGAGAAGGCTTGGTTCAAGTAAGTATATGTATCCAAGGTCCAAGGTTTTCCATGTATTGTAGCAACGCACCATCCAAAAAACATTTTAATGCCTCGATTGCCACGCTCATCCCACTCACGTTGAATGAGGGGCTGGACTCTAGTTAATGACAAGGAGTGGAGTGTCACCGTGGTCGAGTCTCCGAATCCCTCATCACCGCGACGTAGGATTGCCAGGATTCTAATTCTTCGTAATGGTGATGACCTGGGTGCAAGTAGGCTCGACCTGGGACCTCAACATACTTCTCGATGATGATGCTTCTTGCGGTGTGCTCAAACTTGACTAGAAGAACAATCTTGACCTGGTGATCTGACCTTCTAAACCACCTTCTCATATTTATCCACACCTCTCGGTTCTCGTGTACTATAACCCCAATCTAGGCATTATGGGACACTCATGCTTAAGTAATACAGTCCCGCTATTGTTCAATTAGATGTGTATATTGAAGGTCCAAGGTTTTCCTAGTATAAAACCAGAAATCAGTCGTCTTCCAGACACTGCAGCAATAGAACATTCAAACTGTTGCTGGAATCTTAGTCCATTGTCTCGGAACAGCGAAGAACTCGGTGAACTATCTCAAAATGGCTGTTCTATTAAGCTTTCTGATGTTTGTTGTTACTGGGGTCGTCCCATGGGTGAGATTGGAGGTCATGTGTGATCGCGCTGGTGGGAAATGGAAGTAGACATGGAAATTGTAAGATCGCCGCACAAGGCCAGACTATCTAGTATTGTGCCGTCTAAATTTCGTACAGTTTGGGTTGGCTCTGCTACTGCTGTCATACTTTATGGGAATCTCACTGGCTGTCTATAAGTAGGACGCTGTAATGATACAGGCCTAACAGCTGTTAAGACGTGCATGTTAGTATCATGGCCACAGTGCCGCGGGCATACTTGGTTGACTCGCTGGTTCGCATTGACAGTATCGAACCTTGAAAAGTAGACCAAAGAGTAGCAATACAACAAACCAATTCCTCAGGTCTACTAGCTGGTTTCTGGGTACTCTCTCTCACCATCTACCCAGGCCAAAGTAGGGACTACTCAAGCCTATCAGCGACGAGGGAAGAAGTAAGAGTCGATAGTATTTCATATAAGATTGTTATTGAATTTTGCCAACTTCTGCTGGCTAAAATCTAGGACAAATAGCCCACTCGGCTGTCTATAAAGCGAAGAGGGTAGCTACTCTGTTGTCATCATCCGCTGCTCAAGGAATGACCTCGTTGTCCCTCTTCTCCCTCATGACCTCGAGGAACATGCGGTTCTTAGTAGCCATGTCCTCGGCGCTGCCGTAGTCCTTGAAGACCTCGTCCATCTCCTCTAGCGTCTTGCCGTTCGTTTCGGGCACGATGTAGAATGTCCATACCGCTGATAGGAAACAGAAGACTGCGAAGAAGATGTATGCTCCGAATCCAGTGTTTTGCACGAGAGGGGGTGTGACCAGTCCCTTGAAGTTTGTTAGCTGATGTTTTAACTAGGGAACGAGGAAGGCTGAGTTTCTTACGATAATGAAGTTGTTGATCCAGTCTTGACACAAGGTTAGTGTGCTGGACATCAACGATAGGTGCTTTCGGGGAACATACTGGAGCAGGTGGAAATAGCAACACCCTTGGCTCGCAGCGATGACGGGAAGATCTCGGATGGCATAGCCCACGGAACCGGTCCCCAACTGGCGCCAAAGGCAATCATGTAGAAGAGCAGGAAAGCAACACTGGTCCAGCCGGCGTCCTGGTGGGAAGGCCAGTCGTTGTCGAACTTGCCGACGAGCACGGCGATGATGGCGTGAGCGACAAACATGGCAACGCTACCGGACATGAGGATGTTGCGTCGGCCGAACTTGTCCAGAGTCCAGAGACTGGAGATGACACCGATGAGCTGGGTGACGTTGAGGACACCGGACATGATCAGTTGCATGTTCTTGTCAAGACCCATGGTGCTACGCGAGGAAGAATAGTCAGCGGGTAGTCTCGTTAACGATCGTCAAGTGCGGATGCTTACCCAAAGAGTGTTGGCGAGTAGTAAATAAGGGCGTTAATTCCAGTGAACTGGGAGCAAGTTAGCAAACGCTTTGCCTAGAAGTCGAAGTACGAAGTCCTACCTGCTGAAAGAACATCAGGCCAGCGCCAACGTGCGTCCGTCTCCAGCATCCAGGCCGGAAGCAATCGACCCAGGTGGCAAACTCGAGCCTGATCTTGCTCAGGACTCCTCCGTTGGCGAGCTGAGGATGGCGCTGGGCGACAATTCCCTGCTGGAACCTCGACTCGGAGATGATTTCCACCCACTCTCGCTGAACCCTCTCGTCGGACGTAGGTAGCTGGCGCAGCTTGGCCAGGTTCGTGAGAGCCTCGTCCTCGCGGCCATTCGCGGCCAGCCATCGGGGCGAAAAGGGCAGCAGGATGGCGCCGAAGCCCAGGAGCAGGCCGGGGATGATCTGGATGAGGAAGGGGAGCTGCCACGACCAGTGCGAGTCGATGTATTGGGTTCCGTAGGTGATCCAGAAGGAGACGACGATGCCGACGACGATGCTGAGCTCCTCGAAGACGAGCAGCGTGCCGCGGATTTCTGGCGGGGAGATTTCGGAGATGTAGAGGGGTACGACCATGCTCAGCCTGGAGAGAAGAATGTCAGCGTTTGATGTGGTGTTGGAGATGTGAGGGCAGCTTGTCCTACATTCCGATGCCGATGCCGCCGATAAGTCGAGCAACGACCAGCATCGCGTAACTGATGGAGGCGGTTTGAAGGGCGGATCCGATGGTGAAGATGACGACGGCGATCATGATGGAGTACTTGCGGGAGTACATGTCGGCGATCCAACCCTGGTTGAGCGCGCCTTGGTTTCTTGGTTAGCTGCATGTTGCGGTCGCAGGTTTGTACAGACTCACCAATGAAGGCACCGAGCGTGATCATGGCTGTCATGAGGCCTTTGGCGCTGTTTGGAGTGTTAGCTGATAGGCCTTTTGGAGACGTGCGGAGTGGTAGGCCTGCTTACAAGCCAGCTCCAGCTGCTGTATCCGACACCTCTGGAAAGCGGTCCAGGAACGAGTCCATGACCAGCGTGACCGAGATGACGCCCTGACTGAAGAGACGTTAGTGATTCGTCATTAAAGAGTCCCTGTCTTAACCCACTCGTATCCGAAGAGCAGTCCTCCGATGGCGCTAAACGACGCGCACAGGGCGACGTATCGCGACGAGAAGATGCCGCGGAAACCTGCAGGGCCGTAGGCGGCGACGTCCCACTCTGGTGCGACGCCGCCTTCGTGGTGCTCGGCGTCGAGCTTGGGGTGCGGATGATCCATGGCGGAGAGGACAGGTTGAGACGGCAAAGAGGGTAGAGAAACGGACGAGGAGTCGAGGTGTGTCTGTGCGAGTTCAACCAAAAGAAAGCGTCGAGAAGAGGCCGACTTATATACTTCCCAGTCCCCCAGCGTCCTTCCCCAGTCCCCAGTCCCCATTCCCCCATATTCCCCTCAACCCGAAAACACACTCGCCCACTTCACGGCCACTCGCAACCAATCGGGGCCGATCCAATTCCCTCTTTTCATCGCGTTCCCCGGTGCTGGGGCCCCGCGGGGAGAATCCTACCCGTCACATATTCCCCACAACTTCGCCCCGAGTCAGTCCACGGTCGCGCTCTTAACAGTGGGGGGACAAAGGTGTAGATTCGACTAATCCTGGTCTTCGCCCCGACTTTTGCGTTGGAGAAGCGCTGTGGGGGATGACGTTGGAGGGAGAAACCCTTGTTCGCTGTTCTCTCCGCGGTTGCCAAGCGGAAACGACACCCTGGCTCGCGGCGCCGCCAATTTCTCCTCGTGGAGCGCGGGGAAGTTTGCTCCTGGTTAAAAGCCTCGTTCCGTCTTCTTTCTCTGACGTCCCCGGTGGATAAGGCGTCTGCTTGCGGAAGGGTCCCCAGTTTCGCATATCGACATGGAGACGAGATGGCTCCAGAGAAGGCGCAAGTGACTTGTTTGGTACGCATCGCTCCACAGCCCGCAGTCACCCCATCGGACCCCAAAGGCATTCCACCTTTTGGTGCTAGAGTCGTCCTGCAGCGTTTGATGATGGTGATATTGATAGTCTACTAGAATTGTCGCAAAAGACACTCCAAATGTAGCTGGGCCTCCACTGCTGAGCCGGCCAGAGGTCCCGAGGCGGAGGCATCATGCGACCGTTGCACAGCGCTGGGAGAGACTTGCGTACCAGGCGACAACACGCGATTCAAACACCATTCTAACGAGTATGATACCCGTGTGCTCATGTTGGACTTGATTCCTGACGTCACACCAGACTCTCCCCTTCCGACCAGCAGCCGTGGGTCAAGTACCCAAGTCGAGGTCAGTGTCATGATGCTTCCTCTGTGTGAAGAGACACGCGAACAAGCCTAACATCTTATAGTTCGCTTCGTCGACGAGACACTGGATCTCGAGGCCATATACAATGTAGACGGAAAGCCGTCAGCCGCAATGCGCTTCGCCTTCGATTCCCCAATAGCCCTGTCCCACAGCAGTGACCCAACTCCGCAGCCGCAGCCCAGGGAACCAACGCCAGAGCGTACGTTCCCTGAGCGCGTCAGGAGAGACATCGCGCGGAGCAGCTCGCCGTTTATCGACGAGAGGACCCTGTCGACTCTGCCCGTTGGGTCTCGGCTTGGGCTCCATAACGAGGCTGAATCATACGAGAGCGCGTGTTTCCCGCTACAGAGCATCCACGAGGCCCGGCTGATGAAGTACTACCTCGAGTACATGTGCACCTGGGTACGTGTAAAGAGCTATATTCTATTCAAGAGTCCGGACTCCGGACTAACATGCTAGTTTGATCTCTGTGATGCATCTCGTCGTTTCGCCCTCGAGGTGCCCAGGAGGGCAATGACAAGCCCCACGCTGCTGAACGCCATCTTCGCGCTCTCAAGTCGGCACTTGAGCATGCACGACCAGTTTGACGAGTACGCGTCGACGCGTTACCACCAAAACTGTCTGCGCCAGCTATCCAGCATCTCCAACGACTCGTCCTCGCTGAACAACGACGATCTCCTCGCAGCCACCATCCTGCTGCGGACCCTGGAAGAGTTAGATGGTGAGACCCCAACACGCTGGTCCACTCTTATCGCCACAGCTAGTTAACACAGCCGATCTCCTGCAGTCCCGCTGCTGGGCACCGATCACGAGGGCCACTTGCTTGGCATCCAGGTGTTCATGAACGCGCAGGACTCGTCCGCCGTGGCCACGGGGATGAGGAAGGCGGCCTTCTGGATCGGGCTGCGGCAGGAGGTGACGATGGCGTTTGCCAGCCAGCGGTCCATCAAGATCTCGCTCAGTCACCCGTTCATCGACCAGTCGTTTACTGACGCTAGCGACGATGTGTGGGCGAACCGTATCATTGTCCACTGCGCCAACGTCATCGAGTTCAGCTTTGGAGACGGCGACCAGAAGGCGAGCGAGTACCAGGCCCTGAAGGAGTACGATGACGGATGGCTGCGGTCTCGGCCGTCGTCGTTTCTCCCTCTGGTGTACGGGCCAGCAGATCCAAGTTCTGGGCACCAGTTTCCCCAGATCGTTTATATGAACCACGCCGTCGGTGACTTAACTCCATAAACCACGAACAAGCAAAACCAGTCTGACAGGTTCTCTCAGTGATTGGCGTCGCGCACGGCATCTTGGCACGAGCCCTCCTCCTCTGCTACGACCCAACCCTGCCCAAACTCGGCCCCGCGCGCATGATCACGCAGCAGAGGCGCGAGGAAGAGGTGCAGGACGAGATACGGCAGCTGTGCGGCATTGCGCTATCGAATCGAGGGACCATCCCCGCCATGTTCACCGCGTCTCTGGGGATTGCATCGTGCGGAGATCGGTTCAGCCGCGACCACGAACGAGCGGCGTTGCTCGACGTCCTGATTAAGACGGAAAAGGATCACTTCTGGCCGACGGCGGGCGCTCAGATCAGCTTGAAGAGAGCCTGGGGTTGGGAATAGTAATGGAAGATAGACCTCAAGACTCCTTAATGATAAGCCAATTGCATCTGTTGGAGACATCCAATCCTTGCCTCGTCCTCAATGCACGTTCAGGGTCACACCACAAGCTCCCCTCTCCCCACTGAGGCCCGGGACACGGTTGCAGTGAAGCGGAGCGATCATCGCTGAAGTGGAGTTGAAGCAAGGAACGAGCTAGACGGAGATGGACCGAAGAAGGCCCCGGGCAGGAGGAATTTTTCCCAGAATCCAAAGCTGGAAAAAGCCTCCGCTGAGGAGAAGCCGCCGTCGGGCCAAATACCCTCCCACTCCGGGCGTCTAGCCTCGAGCTCTAGGATAGGGAAAGTCTCCCGCTGTGATGCCGCAAACAAGTGGAGGACTCGGACTCAACCACCAACGACCGCGTGTTGAGCAAATCCTCCCTGCGCATCGTTCTCCTCTGTGACCGCATGGCGGCGGGAATCATTGGACTGTGGACTGCGGAAATGGATCTCCCCGTAACTCGCATAGAGCCCGCTTCCCCAGTCGTTCTGTCTATAAAACGCCATACCAGCCTTGACTGTAGTGTTGCGTCTCCATCCTCTCTACCAACAGTCCAATATACTCCGTTGCTTCCCCCACACAGACCATGGCACCCCAGAAGCTCAAGATCGGCGTCGCAGGCCTGGGCCGAATGGGCAAGCGCCACGCCCTCAACTTCTTCGAGCAGGTCCCTCGCGCTGAACTTGTCGCCGTCTCTTCGCCAGATCCCGCAGAAAGGCAATGGGCCGAGGAGAACCTCAAAGAGTCTGGAGTGAGCGTGTACGAGAACTACGACGACATGATCCGACACGAGGGCCTCGAGGCCGTCTGTGTCGCGTCTGCAACCGCTGTTCACGCCGCGCAGACGATCGCCGCTATCAAAGCCGGCAAGCACGTACTATGCGAGAAGCCATTAGCAACAACCGCTGAAGTTGTGAGTTATACTACCAGGCCTTTCCTCTAATACGCGAATCTAACCCACCCCAGTCTCAAACCGTTGTCGATGCAGCAGCAACACGCCCAGAACTAAAGGTCATGTGCGGCTTCTCAAGACGCTTCGACGAAAGCTACCGCGACGCCCACGACAAGATGAAGGCCGGTCTCATCGGACGGCCCTCTGTGCTCCGGAGTCAAACCTGCGATGTCCTCGATCCGTCTGGATTCTTTGTCGCGTATGCCGAGTTCAGCGGCGGCATCTTCGTCGACTGCTCCATTCACGACATCGACCTGGCGCTGTGGTTCTTTGGCGACAACGGAGAAAGCAGGGTCAAGTCAGTTTCCGCCATTGGCATCACCGCCGTTGAGCCTGCGCTGAAGAAGCACAACGACTGCGATAACG
Source organism: Neonectria faginata (assembly GCA_030864175.1). Lineage (NCBI taxonomy): Eukaryota > Fungi > Ascomycota > Sordariomycetes > Hypocreales > Nectriaceae > Neonectria > Neonectria faginata. The sequence goes on along the minus strand of JAULBG010000004.1, from coordinate 1,843,890 downwards.
CCATTGGTCTTATCGAGTTCAACGATGGCCGCATTGTGCATCTGTATTGCTCGCGCATGATGGCTGCCGGCCAGGAGGACTCGACCGAGATCATCGGCACCAAGGGCAAGTTGAGCGTCAACCTCGTGCCCACGTCCAACCTGGTGCGCATCTATCAGCCTGGTGGGATCAGGCATGAGCTGCCCCAGAACTACTGGGGACGGTTCAAGAATGCCTTCAAGCAGGAGGCCATCGAGTTTACGGGCTGTTGTTTGGATCATGTAGAAGTCCCAGTCAAGCTTGCGTCTGCGGTGGCGGCGGTCAAGATTGGCTCTGCGCTTCAGGAGTCTATGATTACGGGGAATAAGATCTGGTTTGATGAGAATGGTGATAAGACGGATAGGTTACGGTTGTGAGTAAATCGGCATGGGTCATATAACATATGAAATTATGGTATTTTAGATAAAATCGGTCGGATAGATAAGGTAGGCTAGGGGCATACCCATGTTCACATAGCATGGCCTGTATTATGAGTAATAAAGCAAACATATTGAGCAACTCAGGATGCTCCTTCATCACAAAGACCCTACAAGTTAAGTCTGCACTCCTGGCATGACCAAGCACACTGTCGACATGTCTTCACTCCTACAATCCAGGACAGCAGATACAACCTATTTCAACAACTCGTTTAGGGCCTTAGCATTTCTCAAAGCCGCCCACTGGCAGATGAGTCTGTCTTAATGCACCTCGCGTCACTTAGCGTGGAAAGGACGGCACGATTCCTTAAAGCTCTTAGACATATGACGGTTTGACTCAGCCTACACGTCGCAGAGCGCTCTTGCAGAAAGCGATACCTCGTGGTCAGGGTTCTAATATCGCGTACCACCACCGCAGTAGAACATGTACTTTAGGCTTGGGCCGAAATAGAATGGGTTCTCCACAATCTAGCTGAAGAGAGGCTCATGGCTAAACTAATCTGAGCCAAAGGTAGCTTAAATTCTCTTTGCCAAATTGGAAACTCGAATCTCTAATCCGTGGCCCCAAAGCTCCCGGACATCTGGTCCACCGCCCTGTCGTAGAAGGCAACCTCGAGACTGCCGAGATTCCCATCCACTCTAACCCAGGTTCGTCACACGTGTCGTCACACGGCTCGGTGACAGAGCCACATCCTTCTCGCCTCGCACGGCGCTGCACAAGGTAGTGCATCTCGGTATATAAACTGAGGTGCGGAGGTATCAGGCATTCCAGGTCAATGAGACCTGATTCGATCGATCCAGAGTCGTCTTATCCAGTAGGTCGGCTAAGATGGAAGATGCCTTTCACTTCGACTAATGCCGGAGCTGATCTTCTATGCAAATACGTAGGTCCTGGGAAGAGTATAGCACCAGCGAGCGTACGTGTCATACTTCATCTCCGCCTAAGATGCTGTAGCCGACGCCTTCTTGACTGGATGACCTGTGTATCAAGACTGCTCGGTAAACAATTAGGAAAGGTTTCAGAAGCACAGGACTGTCGTATTCTCAGCATGGCTGTTCGGTCTCAAGATACATAGTTCTTGAGGAGAGAATCCTTTCCCAGCACACATAACTTCAACCAATTAACAGGCGCTTCCAAGACTGCCCTGATCCCGCTCTTCCGAATGGACCAAGATTATTACATTCTGCGACCGTGAGCAGCTTTATACTCTAGAAAGAAGCCTACTGGGGTGGTTGTTACTGTTTCCTCCAAACAAGATTCATCCCTCCAATAAAAGCAAACGGGACTGGACAGAGGCTAGCTTTGGTCCGCACAGTAAAGCATAGCTCCCTGTAGCTGCGAAGACTCGTTGCACATTTCCCTTCTTGCAACCAACGCTGGCGAGAACATACATTGCCTCCAGAGTATTCAGCATACAGAGCAGGCTATCTCAAATGAAAGCGTGATGCGTCCAAAGAATCGTGCATCGGAATGAATGATCAAATTCATGTCCTTGGGGCGATTGTTGAGCACGGTTAGTCGCAGGGTCTCATCTGGGATCATTTCTCATAATAATAAGATCATCTCTGGTAAGATTCATTGAATGTCATGTGTAGAATGTAGAGTCATGTCACATAATATCCCAAACGCTGTGCCCACCTCATTGAGCTCAAGTAAGAACTAGAACAATGCATTATGAAGCATAACCCTGCCATTTTTAGCGGTTGCGTACTTGATTAAAATACACCTCACTCTAGCTATTTGTCTCATTTTTTTCTCTATAGGAAAGGAATGCCGAATCCTTTTTTGTTGCTGGTTCATCATTTCCCTAGATCCAGTCATGATGGTATAGGGTAAGCTCAAGCCTACCAAACAGCTGCGCATGTTCATGCATTCGCAGCCACACACTGGATCTAGGGTTCGTGCTTTTCGATAAGCATAATGAGAACTATCCATTGAGCTTTATTTCCATGCGTGCGGGCATGTAGCACTTCACTAGAAAGTCAGGTGATTGACATGTGTCCACGTGGGTTCCTGAGAGTTGCAATCACGAACAACAAACAAGGGTCTATGGTGGCTGCAAAAATCCCCAGTCCCATCTTTCTTGAGGGGTATTACGTGAGTCGCAGACTTAATCTTTATTCATTACGAAATCACAGATTGAAAAAGAGGAAACCATTATTCACACTCCGTGGTCACTCAGATACAGTCTGGAGAAAGATGGCGACCCGTGGGAGAACCCCATGGAGAACCCTTACCGTGAAGTGCCACTTATAGAATCCCCACTACTTGAAATGCGACCGCCTGTGTAGGGCTAGGAACGTGAGACCGACCAACCGGTGGGACAATGCGTTGGAGAGGGATGCACTTAATCATGAAGCATAAGGAGTGATCAACTATGTTCTATATAGTTGAACATTGCAAAAGTATACCGACCTATTGCAATACAATACATAGGTCGGATCAAGCTCCTAAACAAGCCAGGCCATGAAAAGTAGTGAATAGGAGACAACCTTCCAGACGATGGCCGAGAACATGATAGGGTGATTGTAGCCGCGGCTTACCAGGGGAAAAGAATATAGGCATGAGCATGGCTTATCGGGTCACTTTGGTACAAGGTTGGTTCCTTGGTGAATGTTCCACGCAGTATTTTCGCAGGATACCTCGACGGGTGCTCAAAAGTTGCGGGCTCTGGCGTCATGTAAAAAGAGCGACTGCCTCAACCTACGGGGAATTGGCATCTATGCGAAATGTGAGGATGATGCTATGGAACAGGAAGCTGCGTAAGATATCAGTAACGCTGAATGAAGCATCCGCAATATTGGCCCGAGCCTATCGAGACGTTGACAAATTGGAGGACGTGATGACCAGGATCGTTTATTGACCTCGTCCCGCTTTAAGTGACCCACGAAGCTGGGGCTTTGGGAGAATACCGGGAAGCCAGTTGCCGGTCTCGGAAGACGCAGATGGACCATGGCGCCATTTACGCGGGCTACAGAAAGAGAGGATGGATTTTATGTGTCAAGGCTTGCTTTTTCGGGACCTGGGGGTGCTGTTTACCCCGTCTGGAGTAATTAGGTGGCCAGTCTTAAAAGTCTGGACGCTGAGCTTGTTGAAGTCCCCATGGGCAGTTGAGATGGGACGGAACTCGGAGAACTGGATTCGGATCTGCAGAAAAGCGAGTGACGATGGTTTAATTGGGTTGCTTCCGGACTAGTACGTAAGGTGTTTCAAGGGCGCCATGCTTTGACGATGTGCCGCGGGTGTGTGTGGCCACTTTTGGGGAGGCGATGGCGCTAAGTTGCCGAGTCTTCCCCTAGCTCCGGCGCGACCGTGACATTGGGAGCACAGTGGACGATCCGGCGTGAGATTCTCGAGGTTCCTGTGTATGAGGCGAGTGGGAATAACGTCGGTAACGGGATGGAAAGGTTTTGGAAGCGCAGCCTCTTGCGTGTTAGAGCGCGTTGGCTTGCGTTCGCCTCAGACGCCACCGCGACGCCTGTGTGTGATGTGATCCTTCTAGAAGAAATACCAAGCCGGGAATCGATCGAGCCAAGGGTTGACCCCGGCCTTGGCACTCGACTTGGCCGCTTGGCACGCGATCGTCCAGACGACGCGCAGCAGAGCCGCGCTCCAGCTTCCAACAGCACTATGTAAAGGCATTTGTCAAATGTGGGCGGTCCGGATCGCCCGGGGGCCCTGCCACACGTTGCTTGTCCGTTTTACTGGACCACACGGCTAAGTCGGCTGGTTAGCTTACGGGGGGATCCTCGCCCATAAGCAGCGAGGACGAAGCGTTTTGGTGCTCCGCTTCGCCACGCGTGGCCTCCACGGGGAACGCCCGCAAACGGGTGGAGGTCGGTTCCTGTGACGCGGGTTAGATAGCGTGCGGACAGACGATGAGGCTTCGTGGTGGGAGAAGTATGAGGTATTTTGCTTCTTGTCGTGTGGTTTGAGCTTCTCTCCTGACTTTCTTTTCCAATATTGGCGTCCATGATTTCCGGGCGTGGAGGTTTTGATACTCGATGGTCTGATTGTAGTGTAGGGAAGGTTCGGGAAGATAGCACGAGGAAGAGCGCGGCTACCGTGGGATTGATTGATGGGACTTTTGTGTGAGTCTGACGATGAAGAAGCTTCGAATAAATAATCCTTTAGCTGATGAAAATAATGCCATGTGTAGTCTTTTATGGCATTTGACTTGGGGGAACTTCCATGGCCGCGTCTGAATTAGCTTGCCAACAACACAACGTCTTTCCAGAATCCCATGAACCTGCATGCAGCTTGTACACTAGCACCGCACACAAAGAATCCATAACCCCAAAAGACGGCTCCGACAGTTCGATGCCGCAATTTTGTGGGTTCCGCAAACCGATCTAGAACAACACCTAGAAGGATTTCCTTTCAGGGGGATGAACCGCGGTGGAGCAGCTGGGGCCTCAATGCTCCCCAGAGCTTCTTACGCAAAGCCATTTCTCGTTCGTTTTGATAACGAGCCGGCCCCGGAGCGGGGACCCCGGACTGTTCCCGGTCTGCTTCCGGTCCCTCCCACCAGCGTCACTCACTCCGAGTTTGTTAGTTTGATAGTCTCGAGGGATGTTGGCGCGCTCCACAAATGATCAACAGCTTCGTACTACATATGTAAGACTTTGCGGCCCCAGACAGACACGCTTCGTAGTTGGCTTCCCAGGTTGTTCCAGCACACTACTCGAACGCCCTCATCCAAAACCCTTGTCTTCCACCAGACAAAACAGCTCCCGAGTCAACACCATGGAGGACGCCCACGATCTCCACGACCCGCAGAAGCCGCAGCCTCCCACCGAGGACGCAGTGGCCCTGCAGCGCCTCGGCCACACGCAGGAGCTCCAGCGCAACTTCTCCAAGGTGTCCATGCTGGGCCTCGCCTTCGCCATCCTCAACACCTGGACTGCGTTGTCGACGTCCATCAACCTCGCCATGCCGTCCGGCGGCCCTAGCGCGCTGATCTGGGGCCTCATGGTGGCGGGCATCTGCAACCTGTGTCTCGCCTGCTCGCTCGCCGAGTTCCTGTCTGCGTATCCTACCGCTGGTGGCCAGTACCATTGGGCGGCCATCATTGCCTGGCCGCGATGGTCGCGTGGCATCAGCTATGTCACGGGATGGATCAACGTTGCTGGATGGGTGGCCCTCACGGCGACGGGACCTCTCCTCGGAAGCACCATCATCGTGGATACTATTGCCTTCATGAACCCGGACTACGAGGCCGAGACCTGGCACCAGTTCCTCATCTACGTCGCCTTCACATTCATCGCCCTGGTCATCAACACCTTCGCCACGCGTCTGCTCCCGCTGTTCAACAAGAGCGCCTTTCTCTGGAGCATGGCCGGCTTCATCATCATCAGCATCACCGTGCTCGCCTGCGCCGCCCCCGACTTCCAGTCCGGCGCGTTCGTCTACGGAAAGTTCATCAACGAAGTCGGCTGGCCCGATGGCGTCGCCTGGATGCTCGGCCTCCTGCAGGGAGCTTTTGCCCTGACTGTAAGGATACCCACAGATCTACTGATACCTACTTGAGAATGAAGAACTAACACTCCTGAACAGGGCTTTGACGCTACCGCCCACATGATCGAGGAGATCCCCAACGCCCGCGAAGAAGGCCCCAAGATCATGATCTACTGCATCGGCATCGGCATGGTCTCTGGCTTCGTCTTCCTCAGCTGCCTCCTCGCCGTGCTTAAGAACGTCGACGACGTCCTCAACTCCCCCGCCGGCCCCTTGCTCCAGATCTTCTTCGACGCCACCAACAGCAAGGCCGGAAGCGTCTGCCTCGTCATGTTCCCCCTGATGTGCATGGTATTCACCTCGACCGCCCTGATGACCACCAGCGCCCGCATGACCTACGCCTTCGCCCGAGACCGTGGCCTTCCCTTCAGCCGCGTCTGGTCCAAGGTGCACCCGACACTCGACGTACCTCTGAACGCCCTGCTCTGGACGACTGCCTGGGTCATCATCTTCGGCTTGATTCTTCTCGGCTCCAGCAGCACCTTCAACGCCATCACCGCCGCCTCCGTGGTCTGTCTCGGCGTGACGTATGCCATCCCTCCCGCCATCAACGTCCTGCGCGGAGGAAACATGCTTCCGGAGTCTAGGATGTTCAAGCTCAGCACTCCCGTCAGGTGGATCTGCAACCTCGTGGGCATCGCCTGGGCTATCCTAACCACGGTCCTGTTCGTCTTCCCTCCCGAGCTTCCCGTGTCATCTTCAAGCATGAACTACTGCGTCGCCGCGTTTGGCGTCATCCTGCTCATTGCCGGCTCCACGTGGGTCTTCGATGGACGCAAGAACTACCAGGGACCGCGTCTCGAGGTGTGTGATATCGATGGCGTGGAAAGGGATTATGCGGCAGAGACTAGCTCGTTGCCCGAGGAAGAAAGTAAGGCTGCCATGAAGTAAATAGGAGCCTGTCCTTGACTCTGTATATTAGACGTTCATTTCACATACCTACTTAGCGATAACAATAGACGAGCATGCGACTCCGTCATATAAACATCTGCGCCCTACTCCCTTGCCTCTAGTAGCCTCGACGAATTGATGAATACAGTTGTTCAAGAACCGCTCGATTGACTAAGTGAAGATGAAAGTCTGCAAGGCCACTGTATTGTCTAAACACCATAACCATAATGAATGATGAAGCTAAGGTCAACCAAAACCGATCACGATTTAAAAAGATCCTTCTGTCTATCTCCTACATGTGGCTCCTACGCCTGCTGCACCTGAGTCCATTGTGCTGGCGGCCATCTTCTGGATCTTTCCTGGAGATCAACATCTCCAATAAAGGCAGCACTGATGCCGGGATTGGTACTCTCGTAGTTTTTATCTACCTAGTCTACCGAGATGATGTCGGACTGGAAGAAGACTGCAAGGCTTTCATGTCTACCCAGCTGGGGGCCACTATCCAACCACTCTCAATTTGCCCCCTCCTTAACAACGGAACTGAAGCCTCAGGACTGCTCTTTGTCTTAACGGTCTGCTCCACATCCTGAACCAGGTGAGCGATTTCCTCACGGACGACGAAAATTAAAACGGCAAGGGCAATGAAGCCAGTGATGGCGCACGTGGTTTTGTTGAAGGCGTCCATTTTGGGGGAGCCGGATTCGCGGCGGTGAACGCGGGGGGTCCTGATGAAAATGGGTTGGTGGTTATGATTCGGTGATTGGGCTGGGAGTCTAAGTACTTGCAATGTTTGTGAGATGGGTGTGAGAGCTGAGAAACGGCTGATGGTATTTATGATATTTCGGGGATGGAGAAGGGCAGGTAAGTTCGTATGTTCGGGGGAAAACAAAGCGGTTGTTCATAGACTCTTCTATTTGGAAAGCCGTCCGCCCTTGGTAAGAGTATTGCTAGGTGCATGTACAAGTACATAGCTATAGGCTGCTTTCACATAGGAATCAAGATGACCCCGTCCCTATTTCTACCCGACTAGGATAGACCTAACTGTTAAGGTTAGTACTCAAAGATAGCAGTTAGGAATGGAGGTTAGGATTAAATGTATTTAGACAGGGTTAGGACGTTAGGTAGGGTTAGGGATAGTGTTAGGGATAAGATTAGTATATGGACTATATTTTTAAATAGCTGTATTAGGCTATATTGTGGTTATGGGAAATTGGAAACGACTACTCACGTTGAATGAGGGAAAAGGCGGCACTGCCTGGCTCTTGTTGGCAATGAGCGCTATAGCTACAAAGGCCAGGTACCTTGGTTCAAAAAGGCTGAGCGTTGGTTTGACAACAGCAATCCCAAGCAACATGGACAAGACGGGCCAATCTCAGTCGTGTCTGCCGCGTCGGCGGACCGCAAATTTCCCCTGAGCGAAGACGCCGCTGCAGCATGGGATGAAATGGGCGTGGCTGCACTTCTAGGCTTGGGCTAGAACGCTGGTGATAACCTTGGCCGCGCGTACATCTGTCAAGCAAGACGCGACGGCATGCGATCCTGGTCTGCGGGTTCGTATCCTCTAGACGGAGTTGAGATTCGCTTCAACGCGGTTATCAACAGAGTCATCTTGGATAAGAGTAGTGGAGTTCTGAAAGCTACGGGAGTTGTTCTGGCGGATGGCACTAACGTGCCGTTCAGGGTTGTTGTGTCTGCTGCAGGGACGTTCCGGTCGCCATATCTTCTCCAGCTTTCGGGCATCGGTTGCACAGCCGACTTAAAGGAAGTTAGAATTGCCCCTCTGGTTGACATCCCCGATGTTGGAAACGGCTTGGCAGATCACATGTCCTTCTTCCAACACTGGCGTGTGCGAGACCCTTCGGCTGGATACACTCTCGCATCGCCGAACCCTCTTTTTGAACAGCGTCAGGACTCTTAGGGAGTGCCTCTGGACTGGATTTTGTCCACGAATGTGCCGAAGCAGGGCCTCGAACAGGCTATCAGAAAGGATGAGGGTGTCGAGCCTGATGAAACCAAGCACTCTCGCCTCAGCAAGCCGCGCACCTTTCTGGAGAACATTGTCCTTTATGCCAAACTACCTTTTCCCGGTGTTCCAATGGATGCCGAACACATCACGACCGCTGTTGCCAACTTCCTACCTACCTCTAGAGGCAGTGTGTCCTTGAGATCGGTGAACCCTAAAGATCCACCTAAGAGTAAGTGCACTCGTATCCTTAAAGGCCATCGTTAAATCCAACGACTAATTGTTTAGAATTGACTTCAACTATCTATGACGAGTTCAACGACATGGCATCTCTCTGGAACCTGTTCAATGGGCAAGGTAGTTGATACGGACTTTCGTGTTCACGGGGTGGAGGGCCTTCGGGTTGTCGATGCTTCAGTCATCCCTGTGCCGCTGAGTGCCCATATCCAGGCACCGGTATACGCTTTAGCTGAATATACTGCTGTTATTATTTCAGGAAAGGCATAACTTTGATGGGAATTACCTCATGATGGATGATTTGATACATAGAGTTCCCGATGAGCCGCTGGTATAGAGATGTGCGGATCATGTTCCACTGGGTATATCCAGCATCAGTTCGCCGATGTGCCTAGTTGAACTCCTAGCCAGCATGTGATATGATTGATGTGTCACCAGCCACTGTATCGCGTACTTTAAGCTGCCTCAATGTGTGCTACAGAACAGAGGGCTGGGCTGGATGCAGTGAAACAACCCCAGCCACGGAAATTGTCTTGAATCACGCTGAACAGTCAGGCGGGTTGCACAATCAGGCTCACAACTACCAGCTATGACGCCATTACCAGTTTAGAGCAATTCCTATAAGTAGGAGTGGACAAACCCTGTATAGTATATCACGAGTCTACGACCGAACAAGCATAAGAGCTCAGAACTATCCAGCACTTCCTACCGTTGGAACATCTCCACCTCCATCTGATCCACGACAAAAAGAAAGATGTGTACAAAGAGACGACGGTTCTATATGTGTGGGCGCTGCCATACTCACATGACCACCAAGGAAAAGATCGTGGAGTGTGCTGCAGCCAAGGATTCTGGAGAACAGTGCGAGATGCCAATCGATGACATTCAATTCTTGGAGCCCCTTGCGCTATTGTGCACTACCTGCGACCAGAAGGATTTGGATTCACGATGGGGAAAGAATGGTCCGGCCTAAGTTGGTAGACTATGCAAACTTACGTTTCCAGAGTGTGTCGCATACAGACGGGTCCCCTGATTTGCTAGAGTCTCGGGGCTAATCGTGGGATGTGAAGGCTTGTAAGTTATTAAATGTTCATGTTGTACTGGCTTAAGGCTAGCCACACAGTTATACACAAGTCCATAGACAATAGAACCTGTCTTATCAGACGTCAGGGGGGTTTCCAATGGCTGAGCCACATTTGTGTATACTGATGGAGACTGCATGAGATGAGGATACGTCTAGTAGTCTGCGGGTGATGATGGTCTTCGCAATCTCAGGAGTACAGCAGGCTACCTAGTCAGGATCAGCTTCCTCCCGGCTGAATCCAGTAACTCATCTCATGACATTGCCTCTTTCGGTGCGTGGGGTCTCTTCCCCTCACCAACATTCCCGATACTCCGCGACGTCTCTTGACGTAAGGTATCGTATGATGTCTCCTGTCACTCATTAACTCCACAATTCCATCCATTGCCCATAAGTAGACGGTTCAATTCCCGTCTTGTTTCATCCCTGTCTTACTTTAAGCACCTCCAGCACAGAATACAACCATCATGTCCAACAATCCCGCAGTTGGCCGTGAGGTCATCGACGTAGAGGCAGACGCTTCGACACCATCCACTTTCCAACTCGCAATCAACGCTATCAAAAATGGAGAACCTTCATCCAGCGCCGCGCAGAGCCTACTCGCAAGTCTCTCCAACTCAGAGCGCCTTTCCTTGCTCGATGGCGATGTGGCCTTTTACACGGGCCTCCGCACAATCCTCTTCGATCGCTACAACCGCGTCCCCTTTGTCCACGGCGAGATCTCTCGCTTGGGAATCCCCGGGATTCGATTCACCGATGGTCCGCGCGGCGTTGTGATGGGTTCATCGACAGCATTCCCCGTGTCCATGGCCCGAGGAGCGACCTGGGACATTGCCCTGGAGAGACGAGTCGGCCAGGCCATCGGTCTGGAGGCCAAGGCCCAGGGAGCCAACTATTTCGCCGGTGTCTGCGTTAATCTTCCTCGGCATCCGGCCTGGGGACGCATCCAGGAGACGTATGGAGAGGATCCTGTAATTCTAGGCGAGTTCGGCCTGGCTTTGACCGAAGGAGTGCAGAATCACGTCATGGCCTGTGTCAAACACTTTGCCCTCAATTCCATGGAGAATGCCCGGTTCCGAGTCGATGTAAAGGTTGAAGAAGACGTCCTCCACGAAGTCTATCTCCCGCACTTCAGGCGCATCGTCGAAGGCAGCGTCACCTCTGTGATGTCGTCGTATAATTCCGTCAATGGCGAGTTTGCGGGTCAGAACTGGGAACTTCTGAGTAATATCCTGCGAAACAAATGGCATTTTGATGGCTTCGTCATATCCGATTTCATCTTTGGCCTTCGAGACGCCGCCCTGTCGCTCAAAAACGGCCTGGATATCGAGGCTCCGTTCACACAGCAGCGGGCCATGCATCTTAGCGATGCACTGGATTCCGGGGAGCTTGATTGGGCGGATGTTGATAAAGCGTGCCTCCGAATATTGACGAAGCAACTTCAGTGGGAGGCGCGGACTGACGTTTCCACGCCGGATATGTCGGTCGTTTTCTCAAAGGAACATCGGGACTTGGCCCGCGAGGTCGCTTCGCAATCCATGGTTCTTCTCAAGAACGAAAATGTCCATGGCACACCGCTCCTCCCACTCGATCCAAGCCAGTTTTCCACAGTGGCGCTCGTTGGCCGTCTCGCCAATATTGAAAACACGGGTGACAAGGGGTCGTCCCAAGTCTTCCCGCCCCGTGTTGTGACAGCTTTCGAAGGGTTGAAAGTAACTCTGCCGAATAATGAAATCGTCCTGGACGACACAGACTCAGTTGAGACGGCTAGAGAAGCCGCAGCACAGGTCGATGTGGTCATCTGTGTTGTTGGCTATGACGCTGAGGATGAGGGTGAATTCGTTGTACCTTCTTTGCAAAATGACCTTTCCCTTCAAGACCTTTTCCCTCCGCCAGCAACCGCCGAGGATAGAGAGACGCTTGGAGTCATGCAAGGAGGTTCCAACAAGTCCAAGCTCAAAGCCGGCCTCGAAGTGGGCGCGGGCGGGGATCGTACGTCTCTGCGGCTCCGTCCACGCGATGTCGAGATGATCAAAGGGGTATCTGCCGCAAACTCCAGAACCGTCGTTGTTCTTATCACTGCTGGAGCCATCGTGATGGAGGAGTGGAAAAATGCAGTCCCCGCGTTGCTGATGAGCTGGTACTCTGGCTGCGAGGGCGGGCATGCTTTGGCGGATGTTTTGCTGGGACGTGTCGACGCAAGTGGAAGATTGCCCTTCTCTATTCCCAAGGACGAAGCCCACTTGCCCTTCTTCGACATTGAGGCTTCGGAGATTCACTATGATCGCTGGTTTGGCCAGGCTCTACTCGACAAACTCGGTGTTGAAGCGTCCTACCCGCTTGGTTTCGGCCTGTCTTACACTACATTCCGGACTTCAAACATGCGACTGGGTCAGTACAGCCGCGAATCCGGACAGGAGTCGCTGGAAGTGTTTGTCGAGGTTGAAAATACGGGGATACGTAGCGGAAGATATATCGCTCAGGTCTATGGCATGGCGGAAGAGGCCGATTTTCCACTTCGGATGCTGCTGGGTTTTGTTCCTGTTGACCTGGCAGCTGGAGAGTCGAAGCAGGCCGTGGTCGATGCTTCACTCAGACCCCTTCAGCGATGGGTTGGGGGAGGGTTTGTTTTGCTCAAGAAGGAGGTGGTAATTGAGATCGCCGCATCTGCACACGATCCTCTCGCATTGCGGATAACGTGTAGTCTTTAGTATCTGGCCCGTCGTCTTCATCAGTACAGTGGAGTGTGCATAAACGGCTTTGAAACTCTGAGGTTTAGATACAAATTTAACGCATTAGCTGCTCACGGAATAGCTTTCAATGTTTTCTTGGAGTTAGTTGTTAAGATTAGGGTGGAAAAGCAACGGGCTGGGGTATCTCCCCCGGGGAGTCTACCCATTGTCGAGTTTGGCTGGTAGTCGATGTATTCTCAAAATAAGTATGTGAACCTTTCATCCAATGCCGTCAGCGGCCCTGCCAGGCAGGATCTAGGCTGCCGTAGCAACTAGAAGGGAAGTCATTCTCTGGGTATCCGTTACAGTAGGCGCGGCCTCACGCCTTGGCTATACGCCGGAGAAAAGAGTTCGCAGTAAAAAGCCTACATCGGGGTTGCGAAAACATAGAGCCTTAGACAGAAGACACATACTTGTTGCCATGTTTAGTGAGGAGTATAGCGATTAATTTTAATTGATCAAATGGCCTGCTGTGCTTTTATAGTAATGTCTATTTTAGAGGTTGAGCCATTGGTCACACTCATTTTGTAGGGCGACGTGGCAGCATAGACGACTATGCGGCGCTCATACCAGGTATAGAGATAGCTCCGGGTATCCTAACGGCGGTGCACCATGCCCATCATTACTGTATTACCGTCGTGAGGCTCACATGTCCCACGATTGCAGAGCGTCAAGATGAGCATCGGTGTCGAATGGTGTACGTTCTTATTCGTCATCATGATATCATGCACGCATGTCTTCTCTGTGCTGTGCCAGGTCTCCTTAGACTCAACCCAGGGGAGGCATGGTGCCTCGACCGCCGACTCTGATTCCACACTGATGTCCTCCACTGGCTCACTGCTAGTTGTCCACCAGAACACTCGGCCGGGCTTACTATAAAAGAGAGCTCATCGTCGTCTTTGCTGAAAGGTGACTGGAAGGGCGCCCAGTTCTTATCACTGATACCGAGGGTCTGCCTCATGCCCTGCTGGGGCCTAGCGACGTAATCCTGTCAGCTGCTCGAATTGGATGGGTAGCATCTGCCGCGTCTGGTCGCCTATCACTTTTACCAGCTCCGGCACAGACGCACGCGCGTCTATCAAAAACATGCTTTGACAGCGGTTTTCGTCGTTGACCTGCAGGGTCAATATGAGCAGAGGCGCACCCTTACGTGTCCAGAATAGCTTCATATCCTCAGGTCCGATGTACTTGTCCATGTGGGGCTGGTGCTTGTAGTAATGTTCTGGCCCGACACAGTCTTGGATCAGCAGCTTGAGCCATTTACCCGCCGTGAGCACTGGCCGCTGAGCTTCGTTGTAAATGAGGTTGGCGAACATCGCAACTTGGCGTGAGAGCTCGGAAGTGACGGTAGTAATCGCAGCCACGGCTACTAATCGCCTTCGACGGGAGCCCATAGCGATAGTAGGCATGACCTTCATCAATCAAGGAGGACAATGATCAACTAATAGTCGTAAAAAATCGTAACGGGTCGGAAGGTGAAGATTTCATAAGTACTAGTTTGCAAACCACAAAGTTGAACTATTTCCCCTTAACATTATATGACAGCATGTTCGTTAGCCTGATACGGCACTCGATTAGTTCTTTCATGTCTTTAAGAGGGCTATCCTTAGCGGGCGCAATTACCCGAGATATAAAGAGAGTGTATCTATTCGACAACCCCCGGGTGTCCGCAATTGGATTATTCGTAGCATTGACTAATAGATGCGGCAGATTCTATCGGCTAATTAATTACCCGATAGGTTGTTCGGGTCTTTTTGAGGTTTACAGACTAGTTACGCCAAGCTCAGGTCCGATTTTCGCTGTACACCCATTGCGAATGTCCCGGCTGGGCAGATGCTTTAGGCCATAACCCGGTGTCGGGTGGGCGACCAGAAAATGCCTCGCCCGACAGGGTGATCAGATAAAACACACACCGCACATGTGACGGTCGGGTCTATTATAGAAGGATAGGGTAGGCCCAGACGTGTAGTGGTATTGGTCGAGTGATTAGGACGTCGTAGTGAGCAATGTCGGTCACGGTCTGGTAATGTGTCAAAGGTAGACTGATGTACCCAAGTGTGTTGATAGCTAAGGAGACCTTGACAAGCTGATCTAGATCAACCATGTCAGGGCCGATGAAGAACCTATCGTCGCAATCCATCGTCACGCCAACACGTCCAATCGTTTTCTTTTCTTATCTGGAGCTCCAGTTGACCCCAAATGCCGGCTGACGACATGACCCCTTGACATTTCTGCCCATGCATACAGTAAATCTTTGCGAAATCCTTCGAACGACGTCCTTTTACGGACATAAGTTCTAATCATTGCCGAATATTTCTGAATCCCGTCCTTGTAAGCCTCTTCGACACTGGTGGCAATGCTTTCTGCATCTGAACCAACACGGAATTTTGGGGGAAGAAAACCGAGAGCTTCTATGTTGGGTGTCTTGATTATGAATGTAGTCACGCCACATGCTGCAGCTTCGAGTGGGGTTATACCTAATGTTTCATATCTCGAAGGACATATAAAGATGCCCTTCAATCGAACCAAGGCGAATAAAGTATATAGATGGTCTTTGGGAAAACGTGGGAGGATGAGAAAGTTGTTTCGTTTGTCCGCTGGCACAGAAGCCAACAGTGCTTGGCGACGAGTAGAATCGCTTTCAGGGTCCCCAATCACCAAAAGCCTGGCAGGCCGATCTCGGGAAATAAGGGCAAGGCATGTTTCAACGAGAAGATCGACATTCTTGAAATAGTCAAGTCGTGCAACCGCTGTGAAGAGAAGGATTTGCGAGCTTTCCACGAATTCCTTTATTTGCTGAGATAGAACCACGCGTTCTCGGCACCTCGGCACCCCAACTGGTGGTCGTAATACTTGGAATCGAGAGGGGTCTAAACCTTCATGTTCGAGTATTTGTTGCTGAAGTCTCGAGTGGGCTAGAACCGTTCCACGCTTATCCATAAGGAGGCGCCGATGGCCTTCTCTCTGTTGACGAAGGAGGACCGCGACCTTTTCAGGGTCACCACCGAATGCGAGTTGAGCAGCTTCGAACGAAAATTGCCCGACAAAATGCGAGACGAGAGGACCATGATGGGTAACACAGAACTTGGAGCCCGCAGGATGGTACGGAAGGAGGGTGTCGGTCTGGTAGTATACGATGGAAGCTGACATATGACTCGTGTGATTCAAGCTCAAATCGAAGGCTCCCTTCAATGCTGAGGCGATCATTCGGTGGCTCATGCGGAAGTGAAAGTGAATTGTAACCACCGGAATACCATTCCAGCGACCTTCGGCGTGGTAGTATGGCGTGATCAAGGTTTCATCTCGGGAGTAAAGAACAATCCCCGAGAGAATGTTGGCGTCGGAAAGAACTTTTAATACAGAAAATGTGAAAGAACTTGAGCCGACTTGTGCTGCGCTGCGCTCGACTGCCGGAAAATACTTCCGATTAAGCACCACAATGCCTATGGCCAAAGTTGACTCCATCAGTATAGTTGGCTGCTGCTCTGGTGGACGCTGAATTGGATGCGCTTAACTTAACACCACGTCCATTGTAGTGGAAGGGGTCTTGTTGTGCTAGATATATGCTTTCCATACGTACTTTCTATCGAAAAATAACCCAACCCCTGCCGTTAGCCCCTGTGTAATGTACCGACCAACTGTATCCCAGCCAGTCTTCTGGCCGTAGGTTACCAATGGTCTTCGCCTCTTAATGCCCTTTTCGAACACCAACGTCCATTCCCCCGATTCTTTCTCCGGATTTCCGTCGAGAAATATGCCTTAGAAATAGAGCTATTGAGACTATGCTGTGAAAGAAGGGAACTTACTCACTATGACAATACGGTGAGTTTCTTCCGATTTCGTAAATAATATACGAACGTTAGTGCAATCTATGATCGTAGCATAAGAAGCCGGCGGAAAGACTATAGTACTATACGTCCCTGAAGCTCTTAAGCCCTACTGAACAGCGGCCTAGCTTAACTTAATGCCACGCAGAGGTTAAAGGGTGTTACGTTACACTGGTGGGTGGCATATATTCTGTGAAATAGGCAAGAATATTGCATGAATAACCTACCGATGGTAAGGTATATAGATTCAGTTTCCGCATGATAATAATCAGGGGTTTAGAATACTGGGTATACATCTGTAGGCTAGACGAGACCCATCTCTTCTTTCCCCCTCAGTTTCGGGTCTTTATCCTTCTAAGATCGAATCTCACAGCATACATACAATTACTTGCCTGCCTATCTCACAAGAGTGTTACGTCTCTACCCGGTTAGCTCAATGTCCATCGGCACATTAACACCGATGAGTTGAGGGCCGACACGCCGATTTGACCCGTCGAATCTACCATGCTACTCCCCGAGGCTGTTGGTCCTTACTATACCGACGTAAAAATCACCCGTTCTGTTTAGCAGAAATTCAAACGTCGTACTTTTGGGCCGTGCTCCAAAGCTGATACCGATACTCTACGAACGAAGTACATTTCACTAACCGGAAGCTCGGCACAAGCTTCGCCGGTACTTTTCCGTGCATCACCCTAGACATATTTCTCCCTTTACGCTTCTTGTGGAATTCATATATTCTCTCATCTATCTGCATCTCTTACTCAGTCACTGTAGAATCAACAAGTTCATTCTTTCGAGAAGACTGGTATCTTCATTGAACCTCTTTCTGTCCATCAAGGAAGAAAAATCAAAAAGATGGACGATTATTACCTACGCTGTGGAATCGGCATTCTCAACCTGTCAGGATTGTTCTTATTCTCTCTTATACCATGGCCACGTCCGCCCCCACTCTTTACTGGCTTATCGGCGCTTGTTTTGGAAATAATTTCCATTTTTTATAAAACCGAGTACGCACATATGGTCTGGCGATGGATCAAGTACAAACCTACGAAAGCCGCTACCAAGGACGACGAGTTGCCCCTCATCAGCGTGGTCATACCTGTCTTCAACGAATCCGAATTTATTCACAACTCCATCAAATCCATTGTGTTCTCGGACTATCCGAAAGACAAGATTGAGCTCGTTCTCATTGACGACGGCTCTACAGATGATACATGGGAGCATGTGAACCAAGCTGTACAAGCAATTCCCTTGTGTGGGATGTCATATCGGCTTCTGCAGCATCCAACCAACTTGGGCAAAAGGCAAGCCATTCAATCAGGCTTCACCACAGCACTCGGCAGCATCATTATATCTCTCGACTCAGACAGCGTTCTAGAGAAGGGTGCACTTCGCAACATCGTGAGCCCCTTGATGCAGGACCCTGCGATCGGTGCAGTGGCAGGACATCTGGCTGTCTTAAATGTCTCAAGCTCCAACACGTTCTCAACCAAGTCCCTCCTGCCGCGGCTTCTCGATATCCTCTACGAGCACATCGGTAATTTACCGCGCTCCGCACTGTCAGCTACGGGTTTTGTTACCATTCTTCCCGGCGCTTTCTCAGCTTTTCGAGTAACTGCTGTCCGGGACCACGTTGACAACCTATGCACGAGTACCTTTCTTGGTTCGCCACTAAAACACGGCGAAGACATGGAGCTAGCATATCATATCCTCAGAGACGGCTGGAAGACGGTTTACCAGAGCAACGCGGTTGTTCACACAATGGCCCCTGAAACTCTACAAAGAGCATTCCTGATGTTTTCCCGCTGGGAGCGCACCATGTATACATTTCTCTGCATGGGCTATCCTGCTTTGACGGCTCGGGAAGCCATAAAGCTATGGTTTGCATTTCGACTGCCACACCCACAATCTTTCCCATACATCCTAGACAAAGAAAAGCAGGAAGACGAAGCCCTTACTACCCAAGACAGAGTTGGAAGCATATATCCATTTCTGAACGTCGCTTGCATCTGGCTGAGAGGTCCTCTGATGATCTTGATCACCATCACTTTAACCAGAAACTTCATCTTCTATCCCACACATGCACTCTGGACCTTGTTGGAAATTTCAATTCTCACAGTTTGGAGGAGTTTATTGCTAATCGCAGATGCTGTCCAAGAGGAGGAGACAGATGGTGTTACCAATGTTGGTGGGTTACAAATCTATCATAGGAGAAGTAGATTGCGATGGCGATTAGTTGATTCATGGCTTGCTGGGATGTTTCAAATGGTGATTTTAAGTTGGACTTCTATTTTGGGTCTTCTAACTTTAAAGAGCCAGCGTTGGTGGACTAGGTAGGAGGTTTTCTTTCTTACTGGGAAGGTATGCCACACGAAAGCCTCTGGCGATACATAATGGCAATATACAAGAATGAGCAGCCACATCATCAGTTCAATGCAGACAATACGTAATCGAACTCCTCGCCATCCCGAGTGAACTGACGGCTGATTGCTGTAGCAATGTGTCTCGTCGTTTCTCAGAGCTCATCTTGGTAAACAGTAATCGGTTCGCGTCTCCTGTAAAAAGAAGTAAAAGTAGTAGGGTAGATAGACGTCACGGCCCTACGAATCCTGATTATCTGTGAAAGTGTCCACTTTACAATTTTCACTGTCAGGCAGCTAATCGCTACATAACTCACCCTTTAGTTACAGACTTACCTGTAAGTCGGAACGGCACGTCACTAGCCCCATCTTTGATTGTGAGTTGCCACAGGATATATGCACTGCTCTTCGGTATTCACATAGACTCTTAGATGTCTCAGCTATCAACATAGCTTTGCTTATGATACGATACGAACCTTGCCTGCGTTGTTATCTATTATCAAACGTAACTGTCCGCCCAGATTTAACGCCCTGAAACCCCTGTTAACATAAACCCAAGACGACTGAATCACACTGTTGGAGAGCCCAACCGTCACAATTACCTGAATTATCTGTGTAGTGCTGGCTGATAATCGCGGTAAATTAACTCAGCCAAAACGCGAAGGACAGTTTCAACACCAAAGCTACCAGAGCATCCACCTTACTTTGCGCCGAAATTAATGAGCCGATAGACATCTCGGGTCTTTTTAGGATTTATCCTAAGCGAAATGGTTCTCTCACAGGCCACCCCGGTGGGGCTGATCCGCTCAGGCGACTTGCAACACAGCGGTCTCGGGCGATTGCTTCACTATGTGCCGCTATTCAGATGCTTCATCTCCACCAGAATTACTATCAAAAGAGTGACTAGGTAAGAAGATCTCAATAAGATATCTTCCTATATTCCTCTCTAGTACTGCGTCTTGTAGATCTCCCTCGCAAATCATCTCATAACCGCGTACCTCGTCCTAAACCAATGGCCCTTGAAGGAAACCCACTGCTTCGAGATTTCTCCGTTTGTTTCTATGTACCTGCAATACTTTCAAGTTGAAGTGCGACGGCTATTCTAGGAACATGGTTCCGAAGGTTCCCCAATGTCCCGAGGGTTTTTGCCACTCCTTACCACAAAGCCAGGGTCGATTTTTGGGTCGACTAGGGCGAAGAATAGGCTTATGCGTTGCGACTCTTACGCTGATCCTCGTCTGGCTTGGTGCAGGCTTGCTGAGTAACGACACACAATACCATGTCGCTAAATATCCTTCAACATCGCTTCCAAGTTCCTTAGCCAATAACCAAGACCGATTCCCACGCAAGATATGGCAGATTTGGAAGCACAGCCCGCCCTCCTTCGCGCAACAAGAACTAGAGCGCGTGCGAACATGGACCGAAAAGAACCCTGAATGGAGATGGGAGGTTTTGACTGATGCCAATGAGCTGGGATATGTCGAACACCACTTTGGGCCCCATGGGTTTAACAGACCAGACATCGTCGAATTTTTCAGGGCTGTTCAGATCAAAATCATCAAAGCCGATCTTCTGCGTTATCTCGTCATGTACGTTGAAGGAGGATTGTATACCGACATAGACGTGGAGGCTCTGAAGCCGATACATGAGTTCATCCCAAAGGCTTTCGACGAAGCAGGAATCGATATGATCGTCGGGATCGAGACTGACGAGCCCAAATTTAAGGACCATCCCATCCTTGGACCTGTCGCACGCAGCTTTTGCCAGTGGACCTTTGCGTGCAAGCCACAACTACTTTTTATGATTAGAATGGTTGAGACGGTCGTGGCCAGGCTTCACAGCCTCGCCAAAAAGCAGGGCGTTCCTATTTCTGAGGTGCGCGTAGACTTTGATCAAGTCATAGAATGCTCTGGCCCTGGGGTATTCACGGATGTTATCTTGCAGTACATGAATGAGAAGAGGACCCAAGGGCAGGCCATCACGTGGGACAACTTTCATCATATTGACGAAGCAATACAAGTCAACCGTGTGCTGGTACTACCGGTTCAGGCATTTGCGGCGGCGCAAACCCATTCGCGGTCGGGTAAAACTCATAAGGTGCCCGCGGCGCTTGTGAAACATCATTATGGTGTATCAAACTGGACGTCTCGACATTCACGATATAAGCATCCTGTGTATGGCGAGTTGAAGGCATGTCGGTTTGATGAAGTCTGCGTGAATCTATGGGACAGAAACGTTGAGGCATACAAGAACTTACAGGGCAAAGAGAAGTTCAGTTAGTGTATGTCAGAAAAAGAAATGGGGATGTATAGGAAAGACGATGAGGAAATAGTCTATAGCAGGTCCTAAACTAAAGGAACAGCCTTCGGGTTAGCAGATAGTTTATTTGGAGCTATTAGTGACCGATATTACTGCTCTCTTTTCGTAGCTCAGGTTTGCGAATCATCCAGCCGCCCTACCTGCGTACCTCAACTGGCTCGAACCGGCCCTTCAAACGATTCTCGGTGATTCGGAAATCACCTCGATCCTTCCAATCTCGATCATGACTAGTAAAGAGGTGTTTCTTGAACGGCGCGAGTTCCTGGAGCTGGACTTGCTGAGGAGGTATGATGAAGGATGTATATTTGGGCTGCTAGGGTGGCAGTCAACAATGGTAAAAGAAGATGGTCAAGGAGGTCACGAGGCCAAGGAAAGGAGAAGCGCCCTTGGGCAACGCGTTTCCGGTGGTGTCGATTCACTGGGACGGCGGAGAAACGAGAACGCCGCGGAGCCCGTCTTCTGTCCCTCTACGAACATCCCAAATCGCGAAAACACCATCCTTCCACTCACCTCTTCCTCACTTCTTATACTGAACTCTAGACCTGCAACACGGCAAAGCTACCGTCATTCTAGATGAGTTGGGAGTCAGGGACCACAAGTACATTCACCGGGGACAGCTCACTAGTCTCCAGAACCCAGAGGACGAGTCTTTCTACCAACCATGGGAACCCGAGACCGCGAACAAGCTTAAGGCCGAGAAGTACTTTACGGTCCTTGGTGGGTACCAGTGCGTCCGTTGGAAGAACCGTGGCCGTATCGCGGGGTTCAACAGGCACCGAACCATTCCTCTTGGCTCGTCGGATCGACGTCGGCAGACGAGACAGATCGACGAGGTCATGAAGCAGTATGGCTCCATCCCGGATCGTTTGAACAAGCTCTATTCCGAGAATGGGTAAATCATAATCGATGGTCATCTCCCCCTAAGGATAATTTCGAGGACGATCAAGGTGACAAACAGACGATCGCTTCTTAGTACATGATTGCTGCTCTTCTCCCTCGGGATGTTAAGTTTCTCAGTAGCTGACCTCTCGGTCTTACTTTTGATTGAGATACAGAAACAGCAAATAGTTCTAACTGTGTGCTGACAAGCAAGCATTGGAATAGTCTGCGTGCATACCACGCGGCAGATTAGGCCGTTACTGATGACCAGAGAGAGAAGCGCACATCAGTAGAAACAGCGGGGAAATATACGTCGATTGATAGTGGACGAGTAGGGTACAATTTCTCCTTTCATATATCTGTCCGTAACACCAATTCTTTGTTCCAACGTTCACTAACAAGGGCTTTCTGGCTAATATATAATATCAATGCCACACCAGCTAGGCTAGATCGTACCATTGTTCCCTGGGGAATCCTAAACACTCAGCGACAGATACGAATCTAATATCCTTGGAGGCAAAGAATTCTAATAAGGCGGGTGTTATGACCGTGATACTGGTATGAAGCCGCCCATGCATCAACACTATCGGCCCTGTGTAACCATCCTTATTGATCCCAACCTGATTACCTTTCCAAGAGTCAATGATATCAATGCTGGATTGGACGTTGTGGTCTGTTGCGAAAATCCAGTCCAATGAGTCCAAAGTCCACCCGACAATAGTGTAACCATTGCGCACCAGGGATTTCTTACATTCCTCTTCGCATTGACCATACGGCGGTCGGACGAAGCTTGATCGTACACCGATTACCTCCTGTAGCCATGCATTCATCTTTTCCTAGCATATGTTAACATCATGCTCCAAGTAAAATAATGAAATATCAGCAGCATACAAGATTTTTTAACGCTTTGTTCGGCCCAACTGCGTCCATGTCAACGTGGTCCCACCTATGTAAGGAATTAGTTCCACAATAAATCTAATTTATAACATGAACTGACGTGTGTAGCCCAATCTGGTGACCAGCTGCATAAGCATCAGAGATGTATTTGTCGAGCTTCCACGTTTCAAAGTGGTAAGGAGCATTAGGGAAGAATGTTGCAGTTGCATTGTAGCGTTTCAAAAGTGCTAACAGGTCGTATATTTCCTCATTCAGATTGTCATCATACGTGAGGGCGACGGTACGTGGAGTAATACACCGTTCTGTTGATGTGAGTAGAGGCCTTTCGCTGTTTTCTAGGTACATGAATTTGAGCTTACTGTGCATTATTAGAGGCTTTTTTGGGATGAAGTCTTGAAGTGAGTCGTTCCGTAAGCTTGGGAGAATTAGATACAACGTAGGTCATCATTTCAAGTGTCTTACTATACAATGACAAAAAGCATCCCAAATAAGAGAGGGATGCCTTTGTAAATCAGCCGTAGAACCGACATATCTTGAAAAGGTTGCCACGAATTGAACTGAGTAAGTAGAACGATCAGGGCATTAAAGGTATCAGAAAAGTTCGAGCTCCTATCTGGGCCAATGAATACAATTTCAATACGAAAAAGAGGACAATCGTATTCCATATAGATGGGTTTAAGTACTAGTTCTAGGTCGTATGTTGTAAGGCGCGGAGTGCATAACTTACATTATGCCGGACAATTATGTCACTCGGCATATTTCCGGCCATGGGAATTGATAATAGAGACCTGAGATTATAACTAAGCCGACAAATCAGTCAATCAGTAAGGTATAGGCTAAATTTCCGACTTGGGACTAGATAGAAATCTATGTTTTAAGTTGGAGGGACTGGAAATTAACTTTGTCTTCTTTCTGTCTGTATATTACTATAGCTTATAAACAATCAACTATCTCAAAGGCAAAAGCATCTTTTCCTCAATGCCCCGAGAAGGGAGAATATTGGAAATTGACGGACGTACTCAGAGACCGGACCCAATGCCGAAAGCTATTAATCCCGACGGTACGGCGGAATCTCAAGCTGTGACCAAGGTGCAGAATGAGCCGACGACGAAACTTTTCCGATGCCCTGACGCCTTTGCTCTGATTAAAAACTTGGTTTATAGACTATGTCGTTTCAACCGCATAGCATCTATCGCATCCCATCGCGCGTTAGTGGCGAACGGATACGCCTTGACATTTTCTACCCCAGGTGGGCTATGCAAAGCATAAATTGCCGTGCAGCATTTGCGGGGAACGATTTGAGCCTTCGGGTTATTTAATCTTAGTACTCTGGAAACTAGTCGGGTTATTTAATATAAGCGGTTGATATTTGGATAAGTCGGGAAATTTGACGTCTATCTCGGCTATTGTACTATTCGCACTCAAAAGTCATGTAGGGATAGTTATGGTATTCATTCGTGTAGCGATAGCCGGGAGAAAATGATGGCCAACTAATGAAATATAAGTGCCTTTCAGGACATCATGTTGACTAAAGTTATCCGTCTCATTTCTTGTCTTCCGCCGGCAGCAGTGACACATTTTACAATCAACATCCATTTCAGACCTTGATTCATTATGACTGTCAAGAAAGAGGGGAATCTCCAATGGATTGAGGTATGTGAAGTTATAACACGAGACTAACTTAGCTCTCGAAGCACGAACCCGGTTTAGACCTGAATATTAATTCATATGGGAAACCAATCGGCTGTCATAATCCTCTTGTGGTTGATGACAGCTTATAGACCAGCTTCGGTTGCTAAGCAAGCTCTGTTTTACCATTGCTAGCTAACTTCTATACAGGGACTCCGCGGCATTGCGTCCACTCTAGTGTGGATAACTCATCTCTCGCGCGCCTTTGACCTTGATCTCTATTCTCCAGCATCTGGCGAAGGATTGAGGCCACGCCTACTGCAACTTCCCTTCCTCCGAATCTTGATCCAAGGACGACTGGGAGTTATCATCTTTATCTATGCGACTGGCTACGTGTGTGCATTGAAGCCTCTAAGACTGTTTCGGCAGGGTAACTATGAAGGAGGATGGGCTTCTGTCTCGAAATCCGCGCTTCGACGACTCCCACGCCTGGTATACCCTAGTATCATCGCAACAACTATTTCATGGATCGTGGCGCAGCTAGGCTTCTACCAGGTCGCAAGGCAGACCGATAGTTATTATCTAACTCAAACCGCCCCAGAGCAACTCCCCATTTTTTCCGGGATGAGGAACCTTCTTATCAACATGCTCAATACTTGGTCGGGAATCGGCAATAAATACGATGTTCACCAGGGGACCCTCTTCTCGCTTTGGAAAGGCGGAGTCTTTGTGCTGCTCTTTGTCAGCGCGACAGCCAAGGTCCGGAGCCAGTTCAGAATGGGTGCAGCCTTAATTGTCTGGGGTCACTATTGGTATTGTGCGGAACGTAGGTGGTATTCCCCTAAGCGAAAGCCACAGCTAACAGATCTACAGCATACTACATGCAATTCTGGTGGGGAGTCCTCATGAACGATTTGCATAACTCTCGACTATTGCTTCGCGTCTCACGGGCCGAGTCTCGATTACTCCCATTCCTCGCCTCCTTCTTCGTGATAATGGGCCTCTATATCGCGTCATACCCCGAAAGCAATGTTGAAAGGGCTACTTGGTCACGCTGGCAACATCGGGTTCTCTCAATGATTCTACCTGAGGAATCTGAATTTCCTAAATTTGCCTCCTGCTTCGGGTTTGACCTCATAACCATTGGCGGGGCGCTAATGCCTGGGTATAAAAGCTTGTTGTCACATCCTATCCTGCTCTGGCTTGGAAGGCAATCTTTCGCGGTGTACCTACTCCATGGTACGCTTCTGAGATGGCTACTCTGCTGGATGGTATATGGGCCGGGTTTGTCGTCCGACATACAGACTGAGCAGGGAGAGGGGATTTCCCAAACGCTGACATACCCGGGTCATACAAGGCTCCTGCTTTGCCTACCTGTTTGGCTGTATGTCTTATACGGATCCGCCGTATTGTGGACACGACATGTTGACACACGGGCTGAACGTTTCACGGGACAGCTAACTGCCTATATCCAACAAGAAGATGCAAGTGCCTTAACGATTGTCTGATACATTCACATCGATAAGGTTGACTGATACTCAACTACGCATACCTTAAAGAGTGGAGTTGAGAAACGTTCGGTGTATTTAAGAGTTAGAAGAGAACATTATGACCCTACTTTCAAAGGAAAATTACTTCTTTTCTTGTCATTGACATTTACAGACCCTATCCAATCATGGATTGGAACCGGGAATCTTGCGTGGAAAGTCCATTCATAGTTGTCAACGAGGCTAACCCAGTCGCGTACCTCCAAGAGGTCATGGCAAGCCTACTCCAGAGCTGTTCCTCCCCACCTCCGTACGCAGTGGGCTCCCTTGAGGGCGGAAGGCTTTTGCATACGGACGTGAGTATAGTAAAGAGCCCGCATGATGAAACCGACGGTCCCTAGCATCCATTCCTCTCCAGAACCAGTGGTCCTGGCGTGCTGAAGCAGGCAGTCCATTTCGCGATCGGACAGAGAATGGCAAATCATGGCTTCCCGTGATGGATAGGACACTAAGGTAGCATCATGCATATCATCGTTGTGGATTTACTGCCAGGTATAATGCAGGCAAAGAATAGAATTTCCTTCGTTTCTACATTTGGCAGCAGATGTCAGGATGTATCAGTAGTCAACTATCTCGAAGTCTGTCCTTGAGAGTTTAGAATAGATATCTATCGTTGCTCAACGTTGATAAATTATAAGATAGATTCGTGCTATAGCAAAAGAAAAGTTGATCTGCTCTGTCTTTGTGCCTTTCATGTCTGTGTGTTAATTCATCGACGTTTCTATTTCATCGGTTGTTTTAGAAACAAGAGTGCCCTGACTTAGTTCAGGAGGGACCTTGTCAGCTCTATACAATCGACAGATAGTTACAGGATCTTTACACCAATATGCTTGAGTAGCGGGTAAATGCATTGTTTGATATAGTTGCCAGATCTTAAAAGAAATCAGCAGTTGTATGTATGATCACAGTGCTTATAGTGTATTTTATCAGACAGAAAACGGCCTCTTGAATAGGCTGAAGCTAGTCCAACGCCTGAATATCTAAGTAATGGGTCCTAGAAGAAAGGATGAGCTCATGACGGTCGGTCTAACGATGAGACTTAACACAGTCAATTCTCCGCCTAATCCCTCATAGAAAACTTGAAGCGTTTCGGTTAAACAAGCCGAAGCAGTGAGCCTACCCGAAATCGGGTTCAACTTCACTACGTCAATCCCAACAAAGCACTGCCTACAGGCTGCGATTCGAAAATCCACATAAAACCCCGTCGCTAAATACACCATATCCGCAACGATACCATGACCTTGTTTGTCGTTAAGCCATTTATCGAGCTAAACTGAGCGACGGATCTAAGAATGTGTACCAAAGCCATATGGGCTACTTTGTAAGATTCAAGGTGATGGAGAGGGAAGCTGTTAGGGGACATAGCGAGGGAAAATAAATCGAATCGCTCAATCGCTCAATCTTACACCACCAGCAAGCGTGCTTGGGATATGGATGAGCTTAAGAGAGTCTATACGTGGAATTCGTAGGGATGTTTCGCATGTAACCAATATACTAAATACTGGGTATTTGTATACTCATAGAACGCCGCCCAGGTTGTGGAAGCCTACCTCCTGAATATCTTCATTAGGCATCTGCCATGGCTTGTTCTGACTACCAGTCTCTTGCTGGTCTTTCTTATTCTTCCAGCACCAACGGGAGCATTTGCGCTTTCCGCTTCCAGCCCACAGCTCCGTCGAAAGCGCCATCCAGTCCAGTATCACCATCCTCATTTGACCAGGTTAGCGACCGGGCCAGTCGCCGAAACATTGGTGCCGCTGAGTAAGGCCCGTACACCATCCGGCTGGTTTCGGATGGATTGAAAACCGTGCACAGTTCGATAATTAAGCATGCCGGTCAAGTATGTTTCTGATGGGAGGAGGTCAACTCGCCTTTGCTATGTGCCAGGTCAAACCAATATGGATCTGGCGCACCTGCTGCCCTTCTCTCTCTATCCGTTGGCCACATCAACAGGGTACCTCACTTCAGCAACGAGAGGTCAAGTATCTTCGGGGATCTCAAACCAGTCGCTAACGCTACCTTTCCGCCACTCACAACACAAATACGGACATAGGCCAACGTATCCATGGTATATCTTGCCCTCTTAGTGACATACCATCCTCAACGAAAACAAAGGCATTCGCTGGAAGCGCACAAATACGTCGTCAATTTCTCCTCTGTGCTCCGGAACTCTGTGCTGCAAATATTCAGGTAGCTCGTGAAAGTATGTCATCGCCTGTACACCTTTTCTGGCCCGACGAATAAACCATAACGTATCCACTGCTTGTTGAACCTGGCATATACTGCTATAGCACCAATCCCCGTAGTAGGAACGGCCATCCTGCGGCACATGAGGCAAGATGGCTTGTATTCAGGAACCAAACAGCGCTCTATTGTTGACTAACATCTAGTACCGAACGAGGCTAGGTACTGCCCATGCAACGACTAGCCACCCATAGCGGGAGAGTTGTAAGACCTGTTAGAGTTTCTACCTAACTTCAGTTGAGTACTTGGACGACGATGGCAATATATATCGGCCGTTGTTCTCATCAACAAGTAGCATGACCTAATAGCCTATCATGGCCCCGTTTCCATGAGGTCTCAGCGGCTGCCCTAGGTCGTCAGCTGAAGTGGAAACGGTAAGTCATACGTTATTACGGCGACTAACTCACCTTGTGGCTGTTCATTGTGTTAATCCCGCTGCTCAGGCAGCTTTCGCGCGTGTGACTGACATGAAACGCTGACTTATGGCCATTAGCTTACCACTCCTGCGTCTCCCGATCACAATCTCGTCGACACGCCCCCAGATTCCGAGTCTGCTCTGTTAAGAAATGGTTGAGGAACGAGTTGAGGTTGACGTGCAGCCAGGTATGTCGCTTCAGGCGGCAGAGGGCTCTTACGACGATATATTTATCAGGCTGCGTACAATCACTTGCTGCAGCTCATAATTATCCCCCAGCAAGCCAGCTTCTCGGTATCAACACTCCCCTTCAACGACTCATGCCTGTACTTCTTTTCAACCGGTTCAACGAGACTAAAAGCCCGAACCTGATCAGAACCGAGTGGAGAGGCCAAAATCGCCTTCTTCCTGCTCTTTAGCCATTGCTAAAAGGAAGGCCGAAAGTGACGATGATGCGGAAGTGGTTTCTGGCTGTGGACGGCGAGCGCGCTTGCATCACTACGGGGATGGATTCTGAAGATCGTCTCTTTACTAGCGTCTAGTACGCCACTACGACTTCGGGTTGCTGAAAACTTCAACTTGATCGCACAACCGCAAATCCGGGCTGATAGTTGTGTATGAATTGTTGTTAGAGGCGATTACGGATTCGACCTGTCGGGGTATTCAATACAAGCGCTTCGGAACCTTTTCGGGTTATTTTATGTACGCCGGTTTGGATCGGACGTTTCGGGTGATTTGAAAGCTATCGTGGAGGCGATGCTCAACCGGCCAGTCCTTCTCCTCGGCGACTATCTCGGCAGTGACATGCTCCCCGACCCGCCTCCTGCTGCATGCGGCCTCCAGGGGATTGACATGGACGATGCCTAGAACATCAATACCCGTATCCAGAACGGCGGTAGCTACGATGTAGGGTGTTTCGCCATTGAGCCATGCCTGAGCGCCGGCCGTGATAGTAATGGCGGTCTAGCTGCCGGGCAAGCGCCTTACACTTTGCGTAGCCAGTGCGTATATAACCAACCCCTTCTCGCCTGGTCTGGTGATAGACCTTGGGCCGAGCATCTACTAGCTTCTTCACCTTCAAAGCGCACTTTTAGTCGGTGACTTGACGCTCGGATATAGAGTGGACCTTGGAGCTGTAAAGCCACCTCACTTCGACGTACGGGGCCACTACGATGGTCACGGCAGCGCCTGGCAGCATGGCCGGGACCATGAAGACCAGCGGGCTCTGATTCGCCGCGGCCAGTCTCAAGGTAGGACAACTCGGAGTACCCGCAGGATCATGTCCACCTTCCTGTCCTCCGCTGCCGCCGTGCCCCGGCTCCTTTGATGTCGTGCTCATCGTTGAAGCCCTCGGCGGCCCGGATCGGGTTTAACACACGGTGTGGACAAACCGTTGGTCCATGTCCGGGTGACGGTCCCTCAAATGGCCCTCAAGTGCCCTCAAGTGGCCCTCAAGTGGCCCTCAAGTGGCCCTCAAGTGGCCCTCAAGTGGCCCTCTAGGTTGCAGACCGCATGCATAGCCATGCCATGCATAGCCATTGAAGGCCCAGACCAGCCAAGGGTTTCAAATCAAGTTAACCTTTTTCTACGCCCGCAATACGCGGAGCTAACCCGAGTCATAATAAATGCTAATTTCACCAGATTTCACGTCAAGGTGATCTACAACATCTATTCATCTTCTGGAAAATAGCCTTTCGCCCTCATTTCTCGATCAACATCCCGAATTCTCGCATCCGCATCGTCACCATGGTCTCTCCACGACTCCGAGGATGCTGCGATAGCTGTACCAGGAGCAAGCTCAAGTGCAGCGGTGAAAGACCTTCATGCCGAAGATGTCAGCTACGGGGCGAAAACTGCGTATACAGCAAAGCCCGGCGTGCTGGGCGTCCACCCCTCAGGTCGAACAAGCCACGTAAACCATCGACTGCAATCTCCCCTGATCAAGAGCCACCAACGCCTGTTACCAGCCCTGGAAATCATCCGGCCAGCAGCGTTCATTGTT
This sequence comes from Neonectria faginata, assembly GCA_030864175.1. Taxonomy (NCBI): domain Eukaryota; kingdom Fungi; phylum Ascomycota; class Sordariomycetes; order Hypocreales; family Nectriaceae; genus Neonectria; species Neonectria faginata. Next base: position 1,812,894 of record JAULBG010000004.1, on the reverse strand, counting down.
CAGATAGTGAACCACCTCTTCCCCCCCTGCCTTCGCCAGCCTCAAACATTACCGCTCTGTCGTCGCAAGATGCCTGGAATCAAGAGTCAGCCCCCAGTCTGGAATTCTCTCAGGCTTCAAACATTCCCGACCTCGACGACATGATGCTGCGCGATCTACTATGGACTAACACAGAAGGATTTGATTCGGTGCCCTCTGGAAACGTGGGACTGGACTGGAATCGAGGAAACGCCCCTTTCAACGGACTCCTACGAGACACTGATCTACAACATGACATGTCTTCCGACCGACCACTAAGCCAGGCTTCAGCAAACCCAGCCGCTCCGTACCATGATACGGCCCCAAAGACAACACATTCCAGGGTCCAGCCGACAAGAACCCAGGCTGAGATAGACGCAATCATTGCCAGTATCACAAAGATTGTCGAGCATTCAACGATGTCGCATCATATCCGGGAGGAATCATGCCCAAGCTTATGGCCACAGCTACTAAGCAAGGCCCAACTGCTCATGTCTATCGCGGGGGTTCAGGGATACGAGAGCTCATTCTCTCTCCGTCTGGACGCAGTTTTGCATGTCGCATCGACTGCTGAGCACGTGCAAAAGTGTGTTTCGAGATGCGCCACTTGCAGGTCTCAGGAAATGGAAGTATCCAGCATGCTTGCCTTGATGTATGATTGGATTACGAAACGGATTGCGTGCGCCCTAGAGAATCCCCCAGCTATACAGAATCATCAACTTATCATCGGGGGCTTAGTTCTGACGGGACATAAAGGCATGATCAGCGTGTATGAGTTGATCAAATACCGGCTTACCACAGCAATAAATGTGATACGGAGTATCAAGAGCCGAATTCTGAGCATGGGACAACGTGATCCAGACGAGCTCTACCAAGCCGTCCAGCTTACGTTTCAGGGGGTTGAGAGTCGATTGGAAGCCCTGTCGGGAATGATTGAGTTGTTAGCGAGCGAACATTTCTATAGTGCCTGGGGGTCGACTTAAGTGTAAATTCTTGCTAGTTAACATGGTAGTTAGCGTTCTCGAGTCATAGAGAATCCTTTAGTAGTGATTGTGATCGTCCTAATCACACGTATCAAAGCGCCGATTGTTATCGTCGCCCTTGACGTCGAGAAACCGGTGTCATGTCCGTACGGCGCGCCGTGCATGGTCCTCCCACAGCTACGACAGCTTCATCTCGGCCGAAGTCCGCCGGCCGCAAACTCTCAATATCATCAACCTTATTTGAGGAGTACAGTAAATGGCCCGACGTCCCAACACACACAAACGCACGCACATGGATAGAGAAACAAACGTGCTCGGCCACGTTCCAAAACGGGCACTATTTCCGTAATCCTCCGCTTTGGGGGCCCCAGCTTCTGGAAAGTATAATCCTCTCTCATCTCGAATAACACCGGGGCATTAACTTCATCCCTGTCAGAAAAGCATATCATATCCCCAGTACACGTTAGGGCCGGCGCTCGGCCTGAATGCGACGCTTTCTTAGTCTAGCCCTTGTCGTTGACACGCAACCGCTCTTTGCCATCATCTTGTCTTCTGTTAGAAATACTTACTACTTGCTCTTACCCGTCGTTGTTTTATCCGCCTAGCCCTTGTTGGGGCAGAAACACGCCTTAGCTGGCTGGTATCACAAGAGACTAGTGTGACGGGGGCATTTAGCCCGATGACGTGTCGGTCGAGGACTCGCCGGGGTCCGTCGCGCGTTTTCCGTGTTTAGGGGGTCTCCAAGGCCGTGCTGGATGCTCACCGCCTTGGTGTCTTCTCGTCCTTGCACGGGGTTCTCCTTCATTTGTACTAGCGAACAAAATCTTCAGTAGCCATTTTACTCTGATCATAATGACCTGAGAAACTGACCTCCTGACGCCTTACCCAACTGTGAAACATACCAATTGCCGGTGCCCCGAGATCCACAAGCTGAGACAAACACTGGTCGATGTCGTCAAACATGCTGGTCTACTTACAGTATCCCGTCGATAAGAAAAAAACCCGCCTATTTTTGTTTCGTTTCTGAAATAGACTTCAAGCAGCTAGAACCGAAACGGTCCGTTCCTATCCCCGTGCTTTCGACTTCACCATCTCACCTCTGCATATGGCTGGCTGGTTACTACCCTAGGATGTGAAGCCGCTGAATAAACTTTGCCAAGTTACCTCATCAGGAAGCGGTGTGGCCGCCGCCTGAGGCAGTGCAGCATCGTCGGACGTCTAAAGAGTAAACTCTGGTCTACGCATGATCCTACCATTTGTCAAGGAACTTACTTGATTCGTTATTGAATAGATAACTCCATGTGCCCCTGTTCATACCGGGGTCTATGTTACCAGAGCGCGTATTAGGTTCACTCCTTGCACGGTTCGAAGTGCTACGTTAGGTAATAGTTAAGGTGCGATGAGGCGTCGCAGATTGAGGTAACCAAGTTGTACTTGATAGCTGAGGAGCTGGTGCTCCAATGGCAGCCACTTCCGCGGGTTAATATACTAGAGTGATCTAGAGACATGACTCTTTCCGCGATCGTGATCGTACTATATTCCGTTCTGGAGGCAGGAAAATATGGGCCCCATCCTGGGTCCTGATGCTGGCCTTGACACAAACTATGTCTGACTTCACCTTCAAGACCACCGCCTAGAGAATCACACGGTGTCAACTGTGGAGTATCCATTTCATTATATAATGGGTACCTTCCCAGAGGATGCTCGCTCTTTATTCTTCGATCAAGTTGGGAAGACTCAACAGCAAGGAATTTCCAGATGCCTGTACCGATATTTTACCATTTTCCAGAAATGTAAGTAAAATAGAGGAAGTAGAATGGCTTGTTCAATGATTAATTCAAAAGGCATATAGTCTACTACAGGCAATATAGCTACTCCGATAGCACAGTAACACCAACAGTGGTGACACAAGCTGAAAAATACTACCTTCTTTACCATTAAACGAGCGACTGATTGGTCAGATGGAGCTCGAATGGCAAGGAGAGTTGACTGGCACACCCTGTCCCTGTCAAGGTGGCACTTCATTCCCACAGCTCCTTGAGATTAGTCCGGAGACAGGCACTTCTTTAAGTGCTGTCATAAGTCTCGATGCACAGATCAGCTCACTATTGCCATCCATCCGTACATGCAGTCAATGTTCAAACGATGCGCGGGTAATCCAAGATGCATTCTCCGCTCTGAAGAATGTTCTGCTGCTTTTGGAAGCGGTACAAAGTGTCTATGTTCCAACATCACGACCCCAGACTGCTCAAGACGGCAACGGGAGACCACGCTCTCAGCATTCATCCTTCAGCCTGTCCGATGCCAGTCGAGCAGCGTCCACATGCCCCCCGAGGGAGAGAATCACGTTCGGAAACATTGTCCTCAATGATCGTGAGAGCACAATTATAGCGAAAAGGCTCATACGAGATGCTGCATTGAGAATTGGACAAAGTCTTCAGTGGATCAGTGTGAAGTGCAGGTCCAGGATAATGGGATCGTTTCATCAGCTGGAGCTTTTCAATCAAGAGATGAAAACAAACACTGATCGCGTTAAGATAATATTAGCCAGAACTGCTTGATATATATATATTAGTATAAAAGTCGAGCTCGGTTATGTATAACGTGTTCCACACACAAGTGAGTGTTTCATAATATTCCACACGCAGTACTGAAAGGGCTACCCCCGCTTATTGCGAGCTATTTTGTATTGCTATATTCGCCAAGACTTAACCTCATCATCTCCCAAGAAACAACACCGGAACGCCAAAGCGGTCAAGTAGTCCATGGCGGCCACCCTGTCAACGTTATCAGGTGAGAGCACAAATGACATGGTACCAAACTGGGGCGGCACGGATCCCTACTGTTTTTTAAAGTAAACCCACAATTGCGGAATTCTAGAGTCCAATCTTGCACCCCTGAAGAACCTTATCTAGGTACTTTTGCCACCGAGTGTAGATCAATACGAAGCAGGATCTATTCGTGACCGTCATGGATAGCCGTCACCAGTGGATCGTGCTTCGCGTCAGGGCTCAACAGCCAGTCATCCATCACATTCCTCATAGTCTGCGCACCACGAACATTTCAAGCAGGAAGTCCCGCCTGGCAGTCCTACAGGCCCGATGTCTATCAAGCGCACTCCTTACCTTTAAACGCTTCAAAATCGAGCATCGAGAGTCTCGGTAATGATTTGTACTCTTCCTCCCACGGTTTCCTCACCGTCCGATTCGCCTCCTGAAGCCATACTAATCGTGCTTGGTTGAACACGAATTGTCGAAATATGCGCAGCGTGAGACTGGATTTAGAATCGCTGAAGTATAGTACGCTGGCGTCGCGTTAAGCTCGAGTAGTAGTCAGTTCACTTGCACCACCTTAAGTTAATGTTGACTGTAAAGTGTTCGGAGTCCGGGTAGTTCTCCGCCATTGCTTTCCACTCCTCTAGTCTCTCCATTGGGAATTTTGTAGGTTCAGGTATGTCCTACATGTTGCCATACGCCTCAAGACGCCCCTCTTTTTTTATTTGTCGTTGGGCATCGCCCTCAAGCATTCGGCGGTTCGACGGGTCAAGCACGTGGGCGCATACCGTCTCTGTGCGGCCGACGAGGCACTACACCTGTCCACGCAAGGAGCCGACTCTGACCCAGGCCTGGTCTACATTCCAGCATTCAGAAGCGCCGTTGTTGAAGTTGTTGATGGCCTTAGTAAGTTATTTGAACCATGGTTCACCTCGGAGACGCCTCCACCTTCCCAGGACTCCCGAAACTTATCGACGGTCTTAAGGAATGGCTTCTAGAGTTTAGGGTAATCCTGAAGGAAGCGAGAGTACCACACGTTGAAACATACTACGGAATTGTAAGGAACAGAGGACAATATCAGGCTCGCACGGATGAAAGGCCTACCAGCTTATATTACCAGGGTAAACATAGTTTCACTCAATCTTTTATTGTCTCTTGCAATGCTGGTTGTTATCCCGTGGGCAGCTGGATGTGTCTTGACTACTCGATGATGGTGCGGATGCCCATCCGGGAAAGCCGCACAAGTAACCCTTACTGAGGTCAATACGCGCGGTTTCGATGCTTAGTACTCGTATTATGGTAGACTATCTTGAATAGGAGATATCGACGTATCTGAATATCTCTCTGGAGAGCATAGCCTTCGCGTCCACCCTCGAGCTCGTATCCAGTAGGAGTCGAATCACTTGAGCTTGAATACGTGCCATCTTCATTATTGCTAAGATCTCAACGACATTTAACCTCATGTATAAGCAACCGACTTTACTCTCGCATGTTTGGGGAATCACAAATGTCATGCTGCGGTTATCTTAGCTACCAACGACACTCACGCAATTACCTCCCGTCTCTTTCGAAGATCGCCCTGTGGACTAAGAAGGCGTCGGCGTCACGAGGACGGTGATGTTGTAGGCACAAGACGCGCACGACGCGTGGTTCACCGTCTCCGTGACAAGAGCTTGATCTCGGAATGGTTTCGTGCCTGGAATACCGGTCAATTACTTGACGACGGAAAACATACCACTTTGTTTCCAGCCGGTAGCTCACCGGGCAAAGGGACGCATAAGCCTAAAGAGCAGCAGGGTGATATCGGCCCAAGAATAGGGATGAGGTCGGATGTCGTGATACGGAACGTCGGGAGGACCGTTACCACTACTCCTTGCTAGCGCGGGTTGCCTTGAACAGCGACGCACACCTGGTATCGGAGCGTCAACGCAACTGGGGTCTTCACCGACACTTTCGCTAATGGTTTCGAACCCCCATGGCACTGTTTAACGTTCGAATCAATACGATGTCACAAGTGTGTTAAACAAGACCTCGGAGAGAAATAAAACAATCTGAAAAGAGGAGACTTAGAAAGGAAAGCTATTGGTAGTAGCAGACCACGACGCCGCAGTTTTCTGGTACTGGGAGAACGGAGCAGGACTAAGGCAAGACCAAAACCAAGCGGCCTTTGATGATGTTGCAAGTTAACCTTATCATATCCGGTTGATATACTCATTCTTTTTGTAGATAATCTGTAGCTGTCCTCCTGGCTGGGGGATTACTGAGCTACCAATCCCGGTGTCCCTGCGCTAATTCTACAAGAACTCAATCCTTCAGTCAACGTCGACATACAGCCATCTCTAGATACCTGATACTTCCGGAACAGAGACCATGATATGGGCGTCAAGACGTCTCCCGATATCGAGAATATACGATGTGAAGATGGCTGTGACTGGAGTAGTATAGTCTAAACTTGTAGCTGCGGCGAGTGGGCTTTTCTATACGAACGAACAGCAGTCCTATCTCCGAGGGGCTCAGCTACCCTGGGTTTCCATATCAAAAATTTGATGAGAGGCCGAACGAGTAGTCGCACGACTGGGCTTGTCCAATATTGTATGCTCTCAAGCCGGCGTTCCCGGTATTTCGCGAAAATGCTGGGAATGTTTTGAGTAGTACCACCACGTAACACCATCACGCCTACGCCGACACCTTCAATGTCACTGGTGGCAGTAGTTGATACAGATGTCAAAGAACCTTGAGCTTCTAGACCAAATAGATCTGCAGCTCGACGATGCTAATTAGCGTATCCTCCGAAGGTCCCTTTTGCCTTGCAGGCAGCAAGGTTTGAACTTGTATGTAAAGCTGACAGGCGATGCACCCCTATTCTCTGTTTGATATATTCCCGTGCTGTATATACAGGCCATGTTCAAGACGCAGGCGATGGATGCGAACTTTGTTCTGGTTCAAGTAGGTATACCCGTACAACAAGTTCGATCGCATGATGGCTCATGATGGGCAAACCTTGCACTGCTACCCCATTGACCACCAGTAAATTCCCTCCAGGCCAGATGTCCGATTCGAGCTTGAGTTGTATCATGTATGAAAAGGAGGATAAACATGATTTTATTGTGGGTTTGCCTCTTGTTCTTTCACCCCTGTTGTGTTGATCGGTTAGTCTTTTAGCCTCGAACTATCCCTTCTTCCAAGCTCACATTTCTCGATCTTTTTCACAACGAGACCTCTAGCAGGTTTCCAAAAGATCTGGATAGGTTGCCCTGGCTGTGGCCTCTTCAGATGAACGTCGATGACATTGACTTCATCTTTGTCTTTCTGATCATTGTCGACGACACGGCCCTTGCTAACGTAGCCTACAAATTCGTAGTTGTTGACAGGGACGAAATTCAAGATGTCCAGTAACGAGTCGTCATCAAACAAGGCCTTGGAGAGCATCTTTCCCAGGAAATACCAGAATGGGAAAGGCAGGTTCCATTCGTACTTGACGCCGACCTGAGCAAAGACTTGTTCCTGCCGACCGCCAGAAATTCTAAGGAAAGCCGCTTCTGAATAATCGTGCTCCGGGTAAGGAGGGGATAGGGATCTGCTTACTGTAGCACCACATGGGAAATGCTCTTCATATCGAAGTCGCAGAAGCGATCCTCGCCTACCAGGTGAACATCGGGGGGCACCCAAGATGCAGCTGATTCTTGATATGGCATCTTTCCATTCACCAGCTGCAACGTTTGCTCAGTTGGCTTGTCTGCTGACTTGTCTACTGGTTTGTCTGCTGGTGGTGGGGGTTCCTCGTGTTTTGGTTGGGAAACCTGGGCCTCTTCTAGGTGGATAGCCTCCATAGGTTCTGTTCCTGGACAGTTGCACTCCATATTGCATGTGTTGTTGGTGGCAGATAAAACAATCGTAACTTGCAGTTTAGAGTGCAAGTGGGGAGAAAGGCTAACCGGAAAATAGCTAATGCTTTAACCGCCACAAATGTTGGGAAGGACACACTGCTGGTCCATCTTCGGCGCTTACATGCATTCGCGCCGTCGGCGTTTCAGGTGCCTCTTGTTGGCTTCAAGTACGGCCAACAAACAGAACCAACTAACAAGCTATTTTCGTGACGTTTTTGGCGAGGCGAGATTGAAAACTTTAAGTAGGGCTTGCTTGGCCTTGCCTGTTTCCATCCTCCTCAATCAACTTGCTTCAAGTTTATATTGCACTTCTAAGTTATTCATTCGCATGCAATGGCTTATGCATCCCATGCGTTTGAGGGCAAGGCACCAGCAGGTCTGTATTTGTGAAGTAGAATACTACTCCGCCAAAGCAAATGAAATGCCAGAATTGAGTTCTTCCATTGCACTCTCTTTATTACATTGCAAAACAGGCAGTAGATTCGTTGAGTTCGCTGAGTTAGACCACATAAACCTAGGCATGTACAAGAAAGCGTCCCTGAGACTTGCAGCCTGAGCTGAGGACCCTTGAGCTCTGAGGAACACCATCGACATGGAGCAAATTTTGTCGCGGCGGAAGCAATGTGTATTTAGGTTCTCGCGCATAATGACTAAAGCTATGTCATTGGCCTTGAGGCTTGTATGCGGTCAGAATGACGTGTCGTTGGCCACAATTGGATGCTGACATTGCTGGTCGGCCTCCTGCCTGGTGTGGTGGTCGGCCTCCCACACCACGACGGAGCAAAAGGTGAGGCGCAATGCTAGATTATAAATATTGAATATTTCCTCCTGCCTGACGGACGCAATCCTTGTTTCATTGAAAATTGAGGCACCTTACGCCGGAAGCTCAGCGTGATCTAATTGAACGCCTCTTGGATCCTGCGCTCCAGCATCCTGTCCAGCATCCCGTCCAGCATCCCGCGCTCCAACATCAACGATGGGCCATAAATTCTACGCTGTCGCTGTGGGAAAGGATATTGGGGTTTTCGAAACCTGGGCGTAAGTCCAACCACTGATAGCTCATGATACCCGACATGTGTTGACTATTGCGACGAATAGGCAGACCGCACCGTTGGTCATCAGCTTCAAAGGCGCCAAGCACCAGTCCTTCCCGACGTTCGAGGAAGCATTGGAGTTTGTGGAGCTCAACAAGCTCAACAAGGCGGATTCCGTGAAATTTCCTGCAATGCAACGGCAGCCTGAAAGTGCGCCGATTGAACCAACACCAAGCGTGGCTCCCGATCCTCCCAAGGCTCCCGATCCTCCCAAGGCTCCTGATCCTCCCAAGTCGGAACAGGCTAGCGGCAGACGACCGGGGAAGCGAGGGGGCCCTGCGAATCGGGGGAAGTGGAGGCGGGCACGACCAGGAGAAAGAGACAGGGACCAGATAAACAGCCTGAGAGAGGGTATGAGAGGGTTGGAGCTTGACTTGAAGTTGACTCTGGCTTGATGCTCGGTTGGAGGTGGAGTGTGATGCACGCAAGGGCACCAATTCTTTTTGAGGATATTTTGGGTTCAATTTGTTTTACTTGAACAGCTTAGTGAAATGCCTCCTAATTTGAGAGGAATTGAGAACGAGTCCATGCGACTCAAATAGGCTCAATTCAAGCCTCATCAGCGAACGAAAAGTGGTTTTGTCGGTTTGTGTCGGGCTGTTGCTTGGACACACAGATGGCGGGGTCAAGAACGAGCGAAGCAACTGGCGGGGCGTTACGTAGGCGGAGGTTAGTGAGCCGATATTAAGCGCGTATCATCATGCTCGCGTCGAACCAGTGCAATGGGTGTTGGTCATAATTAGCAGGGAGCGGGTCGTCGCGGGGGTTGGAGAAGATGTGAGGATATTTGGAGATGGGTAGGATGTGAGTGAGGACGATATCGGAGGTGCCATTTACTTAGTGTCAGCCAGCATTGTGATGAGGATGTGGCCGTAGGTAGAAGAGGATTGCTCAATACGTGAGTAGATGTATGTAATCCAACAGATAATTGTCACAGTTATCATGTTTTGTAATGCCTCTCACGACAAGAGTCAGTCCGTTCCCCTGGGACAATTTATTAGGTAGACTAAGTTATTCTCTGGTGGTGCGGGGAAACAACCCCACATTTCAGATTTCAGATCCCCATCATCCATCCAAGAGCCATTCATTCTCTTTAAAAGCCACCCTTCCTTCTCCCTGGATAACCTCACCACACCTCATACAACACAACACAACACAACACAACACAACACAACACAACACAACACAACACAACACAACACAACACAACACAACACAACACAACACAACACAACACAACACAACACAATCCACAATCCACAATGGCTCCCTCACTCCAAGACGCCCAAATCTCCTTCGTCGGCGGCGGCAACATGGCCTCGGCCATCATCCAAGGCCTGCTCGCCAAGGACATCGCCAAGCAGCACATCTTCGTGGCCGAGCCGTGGGACGTCAACCGCGACAAGATGGCCGCGCTGGGCGTGCGCACCACCGAGTCCAACGTCGACGCCTCGCGCGACGCCGACATCGTCATCATCGCCGTCAAGCCGCAGGTCGCCAAGGTCGCCTGCACCGAGCTCGCCGCCGCCTGGGCCGACCGCAAGCAGCTGCCGCTGGTCATCTCCATCGCCGCCGGCATCCAGGTGGCGAGCTACATCGAGTGGTTCCAGGCCGGGAGTGGACGCGCGCCGCCGATTGTTCGCGTCATGCCCAACACGCCGGCGCTGGTGGGCGAGGGCGCCTCGGGGTTGTTCGCCAGCGACGCCGTGTCGTCTGCCGAGAAGGATCTGGCCACGGCGCTCCTGGCCAGCGTCAGCCGCGCCGCCGAGTGGGTGGACAAGGAGCAGCTGCTCGATGTGGTCACGGGAATCTCTGGTAAGTCCACCTCCCGTCTTTCTTATGCTCTGGCTAACCTCATCCCTAAGGCTCTGGGCCGGCCTACTTCTTCGCCTTTGTCGAGCACCTCATCACCGCCGGAGTCAGCCTGGGCCTCTCCGAGGAGCAGGCCTCTCGTCTGGCCAAGCAGACCGCTCTCGGAGCTGGAAAGATGCTCGTCGAGGCCACCGAGCCCCCGTCCCAGCTACGGAAGAACGTCACCAGCCCCAACGGCACCACCCACGCGGCTCTGGTCAGCTTTGAGAACGATAACCTTCAGGAGATTGTTGGCCGAGCCGTCAAGGCGGCGACAGACCGCGCAGAGGAGCTGGGAAAGGCCTAAGTACTTTTGAATCACTGTAAAAATAGAAACCCGAGCCAGTCGCTCAACTGAAGAAACGTGCATTCAACCGTGACTGAGTATCTGCGACGATGACAACGCCTGGTTGAGCTTTTATGCCCGTCTCCAACATAGTTCCCAGTCTATTGATCCCCTTTAACACCAGCATAGTGGACCTTGGCTATCATTATTCCAGTTATATTCCTTCTAAGCACTGAACTTCGTATCTATAATCCCTTCAAATGTCTGGCTTCACGAGACGACTGAGATGCTGCTGACCGCATCCAGTGAAAAGTGAATAAAGCTACGGTACGTCTCAACCGTCGAAGTATTTAACGGTTTTGGATACGTCAGACTAATCTGCAAGTCCGGTTTCAAAGGAATCCCGCTGGCGGTCAAGTGGCTGGACTGGTCGTACAGCTCCGGATACTTTCCGAAGAATGCCGGATCGATTTTGTAATATGAAGCCCCTCGATCCATATTCAGGTACTTGAAACCAGCTGTCGCATACTCGGGTGACGAAAACAGAGAGGCGACATCCGGTGCAGGCATCGTCTTGCCAGGCCCGGACTGGCTTTCGGTCGAGGACATGGCCGTGATCAGATCTGTGACACGTATGTATACTTTGATGGCCGGGGCACCAACCACCAGGTCCGACATGAGGCTTTCCACCACGTAGCCACTGACTGCGTCACAGAAGATTTGGTCGATCAGGGGATTGGCGGCGTGAAGCTGGATGAGTCGGTCGCGGATCGAGGGGAACGGGATCCAGTCGATGACGAGCGGGTACTGGTTCTTCATCTGCATCTCCGTGGGTCGATACCGTTCGTGCAGCTTCTCGAACGTGCCGATGGAAGGGTACAGTTGCCAAGCGGTGAGCTCGATGATGTGAAAGAAGCGTGTTTTAGCGTACCACGCCATGACATCCGGGCGAGTCATGCTGTTGAACATGGACAGAACCATCAACACTGGTTGGTAAAGACTACGAATCGTTAGCTGGTTTCTCATTATCATGGAACGATGAGATTGTTACCTTTGCGTTGGGCCCTGTAGTTCAGGCGATACACCCATCATGCTGAACTTGTCCTTGAGAAGACACTGCAGAACGTAAATATGGTCTGAGAAGGGAGAGTTGGAGTGAATCCATTCTTTGCCAAGCTTCAAGCTGGAGAGGTGGCTTGCCGAGATGGCATCCATGTACGACTCCAGCCCCATTTGATACTCGAAGCTCCAGATGTTGGGGATTTGCTGATACATGGTTCCGGGGTAGTTATCTGGCCCTGCGTTGATGTGAGGCTGGGCACGTCCGACGTTCCTCAATGAAGAATGACTTACTGGCGATAGGGGCTTGTGTAGTGAGAGGACGGCAGTTGATAACTGCATCCTCCGCGGCTTCCCCAGGGGACTCCTGGCGGTTGCTGGATTCAGGCTGCTTGCCATGTAAGTCGACTTTCTGCACTGACGCAGCAGCCTTATCCCCTTCATCACTCGCCTCCTCCGCATCCGCCGTCCCATCAAGCGTGACAGACACCGAATCCGTCAACGTCTGCACCGTAGCAAGCAGCCGCGCCAACTTGCTCTGCACCTCGACAAGCTGAGCCCTCAGCCGCGCATTCTCCCGCTGCAGCTCCGTCACGCGCTCGCCGTCGGGCCGCTGGTCGACGTTGACGCGGCTGCGCAGCTCGCGGATGCATTCAGCCTGTCTGCGCCGGAACGCCCGCTGCGAGAGCCGGTTGCGAAGCTTCCTGTTTGTGTCATAAATAAGCCGCAGGACGAGATAGAAAGTTCCAGAGCGTCTCGAGGCCTACTTTCTTTCCTGCTCGTCGGTTGTGGGTGGGGGGGAGGCGTCCGGGGTCATGGTGGCTTGTGTGGTCGACACCAAGTCACGGATGAGACACACGATCTTGGGATGGGCTCGTTCCTTTTCTGAAGTTCATGACTCTGGCCGAGATCGCACGGCTAGGCGCGGCATGCGAGTTTCGTTTGTGCCGATGGTGGAGTGGCCCCGCAGACGGCCGTGATGATTCGACGCTCTAGGGAAGCCGATTGATAAGAGAAACCTAGATGAGCTCACCCTGAATGGGTTTGGTATCGAGTATTACTCCCTCGGGCCAAAGATGAACGAAAATAAAGACTATAGATGTCAGATGCTGGAGTATGCCATAGAATATATTCTAGCCGTGGCATCGGGTCCACTTAAAGACGACTTCATGAAGACGATGACATTAACCAGTATGAACTGCTGTCTAATAGATACATGCCAAATTCAAGCGTAAAGAGCAAAGGTGACAAGGAATGACGAAGGGGCCACGAGGAGAGACAATAGGGTCTGGACGCAAATGATAGGAATGTGGTACTTAGAAGTGCTCTCAATCTCATACGTTCCTCCGGGTGTTTCTTCTCCTGAACTATTACCTTCTTTGCCGTATAGATAAAGCATCATCAATTGCTCTCGGTAATGCGGTAGCCAGTAAGTAGAACCAAATACATGACGCGGATACAGTTAGAGGCGGCTGCTTACGGGTATTACTATCACGCCTGACGTATTTGTGAGCCTCCAGAAGTTACGAGACCGTGAAGAACACGCACAAGTATCCAGAATGATGGCTCAACGCGGAACTTACCAGTTGGTTGGTCCAGAAATGTATGGCAGTTCAAAGAAGAATATGTTTTCCATATTTAACATGATGGATAGTGAAACTCAGAAGGGTTTTAAGAGGAGAAATCAGAAGCCGACACTGGCGAGAATGAAGGGGCGAGGTCAGCGGGCAAGCTGCAAGGAACCATTACCTTAAGAGCGACCGTAGATTCAGACGGCACGCTGTAATATGCCTGTGCTCAACTGCCGCCACTCATATCCCAGTGAAGTATAGTACCACCCTTGGGGCCGTTGGCATCGAAATCGGTATCTTCATTGCCAGGAATGTCCAACGGCCAATCTTGTTGGAAGCCCAATCCTAGCTCGCCGGAGGGGTTTCTGGCCGGGGTGCCCGTTGAAGCGGTTGATGTCAGAACTTCCGATGGCTAGGAACCATGTCGAAGACGGATGCTTTGTACAAATGTTGTTTGTAGTGGCTCTGCTCATCATGGATCTTCTACACGGTGCCAAGGAAGAAGTGATGTAGGCACATTGCGTTCACTTCTGTCTCGAGGTATTGGCTTTAACATTCGCTTTACCGGCGAACTGAGTGTCAGGCTCCCATTGTGGATGGTTTATGTCTCAATAAATTCCTTCGACTAATATAAATAAGCGGTCGTGCGAGAAATAAACACTTAGTATGAAGAGTTTGTTGTGATATTGAATAATGGATTGTTGTTCAGCTAATCATTTTCTAAATTAAAAGGCTCGTGTACCTTATATATACAAAGGTCTATAGAAAGAAAGAGAAAACAGCAAGGCTAATTTAAGGGAGGGCAGCAGGGGTGTAGGACTGGTCAGGCTTGACAACCTTTCCACCAGCGAGCTGCTTGTCGGTGTAGGCAGGGTAGATGATGTGCTTGCCGGTGCTGACAACCGACATGGTGGTGAAGCCCTGGTCGGCGCCGAACTGGCCGCTCCAGCCGGAGGTGATCTGGAAGTTGCCGCACTTGGAGGGGCCGCCGTTCTTCGTGGAGGCGCCGGCGCCGCTGATGACGTACTTGCAGGCGGTGGCGGCGCCGCTGCCGGGGAAGATCTTGAAGTTCCAGGTGCAGGTAGTGTCGGCGGCGTTGCAGACGCGGTTGAGGCTCTGGATGGTCCACTGGTTGCCGGCGGCCATCATGGACTTGGTCTCGGGGGCGGGAGCGGCGAAGGCGCCGGTGGCGGAGAGGAGGGCGACGAGGGGAGCGGTGAACTTCATGTTGGCGGTTGAGATTGAGACTATATTGGATGTGAGTGTGTTGTTCTAGAGTAGATCCAAGTTTGGGGACTGACCTGAGGGTTTGGAGTAGAAAAGGTTGAGGTTTGGAGTGTTGATGAGGTAGTAGATGAGAGTGGTTGTTGATGAGAATAATAAGAACTGTTTGCCGTCTGAAGAGTCTTCTTATATAGATATCTTGTCAGACCAGATGACAGGTATTTTTAGACGCAGTGAATGACTTCAATGCCATACGGGCCGTCGGCACCCTACGTCAAAGGCCGTCAAGGTTCGAGCCGACGGGTCAGCTCGCCCTCTCCGGGCCCGTATAGACAGACAGTGGTCCCATAACGCTGCAACTAAAACTAGCCACGGCAGAATTCCATGGAATGCGGGGGGCAGACAGTAAAAGCCGGTCACTCAGACGCACGATGGCGGCGAGATCAGTCCCGAGTACATTCTTCCAGCCGGGAGTCCCGCGCATTCCAGACCCCCAGCAAAAGATCCTTGCTGTCGATAATCCACCTTTAACTTAACAGAGCTTAGTATCGATACCTCCCACCTATCACCAGCTCCTCTATTTTTACCGATGCCCCTCCCGTGATCAACCCATGCTCAAAGCGGTCAAGATGATGGCCTCTTCCCACAGGGCAATACGAGCTGACTGAGCTGACGGAACGTTGCTTCTCGTATCCTTCGCACGCGAACGACTCGCAGTCCGCCTTTTGAGCACGGTTACCTCGTAACTAGGCGAACTATTGGCGATCCAAATCATCATCTTGTCAATCAACGCCCTTTGTTCGAGTTAGACCCGATATCAGGCTCAATTAAGTCAGAAATTCTTCGGTTACTCGGCACGGGGCCGTTGGCGGACCATCCCACGAATGATGACAGCGTGTAGAATGAAGACGAGTGCCTTAACAAACCCGCCGTTTTCAGCTCTGAATCAGTTATACGGGCGTCTCTCCAGTCGGGCGTCATGGTGGAAATACCCGGCGGGTTGAATACCTCACCGCTCCTGTAATACTGGATAATACTGCCCAATGCGGCGAGAAAGCTCGTATCCTGCGACGATAGGGTAGCCCTTTGTCGTTTAAACGACGAGAACTCGATTCAAGCTTGGGACGAATGCTGCATGAAGGTCATCGCATTGATTTACCGGTCCCCGTAATTTAGCCCCGGTTAAGCATGCAACTCATCGCGATTGAGATCACACGGCTCGTCTAATCTCTCCCTTGCGTCATTAATCAGGAGCAATATCCAAAGACAGCGAGGTGAACATTTCCACTCCATTCTTTCCGGTTTTAAACACGAGGTACTTTCGCTAACCTCTCATATGAAACACTGCCAGCAATTAGGATGCGAGCTACTGATTTAGGTCGTAACATGTTGATTCTGATGTCCTTTTCTCTTCTGAAAGATAGCTTCGCTGTTAATACAGACAGGCAGGTCAAGGCTTTAGGTCAATAACTACGAACGTAAATACCCTAGAAGAGATTAGTAGGCTAATTCATATCCTGCAAAGACGCTAATCAAAGCCTGATTACTATTCTACAGATCTGAGGAGGAGAGACCAGCATAGTCTTCGCCTTATTAGGGTCTCCATCATCAGATCATCTAACTTCCAGCAGCCTTGAAGCTTTCATCCCTGAATATGTCATCTACGGAATGAGTCTCGTAACAGACGTCTCCACATCTTGGTCCTCATTATTCAACCAAGGCGGCACGGACCATCTCGCAGCCGAGCGTCTCAGATCGATTCTTGATATTGAAGTTGTGGGCTGTGGACTTTTATCCGCTTCTCTAGGCTCGGACAAACTTCCAAGACCTCCGTGTCTACGGAGTACTACTTTTTGAGATCCTTAAGCCCCATACTGTCTCCTTTAATGGTTCCCGCGCCCCTCTCAATAAATGACATGATGGGATAGCTGCTGCAAGAGTACTCACCGATAAAGATGCATATGTATTGTATGCTCTAGTATATAGCTATGCCGCATTAAGAACCACTCTCTTGCAGGTTATTAACATATTAGAATGAGAATAGAGCACTGGAATAGTATTGATAGTGTCAGTGCAGACGAAAGTAGATGGAGCTAGCGCGAAATGAGATTGTATTTTACGTGATATTTCAGTCTGTTAATTTGGTAGATAAAGTATCTGAAGATGTAATCTTATAAAATAACTCAAAAAAAAAACCCCAGTCTCCTTCATCGACGTTGAATAAACCACTCATATGATTGACAGCAATATTTTACATCCTATATGCCTCTCGACCTGTCGTGACAGTCTTTACAATCCCCTTTTTAGACAATTCACCAATCAAGTTGAATAATACCAAGTCACACCCCCTCCGAGCCATAAGATTGACCGTAACAGACATGAATACTTCCTCGTAGGTGACGTTGCTGAAGTAAGAGACCTGACCGATCGGAATCGTCATGTCGAGGTCCCCGAAGTACGATGCTGTAATGGACGCCGTGCCGGCAGTTCCAGTTTCGATGGGAAATGCTGCCCCAGGCGATTCGTTCAGTTCCTTTTCCCGAAACGAGGGTAAACCCCCTGTCCCAATGTCGTAAATAATGATGGATTCTGAGCATGAGTCGTTGGCCGGAAAGAGGACGTCGCGGTGCCAGAGCTCGGCATCCCGACTTCGGTTCCGTAGAGCTCTCTCGTACTGAGCGTCATCTAAAGTGAAGTTGCGAAACATCTCGCGAAACGGCACATCAAGTGCTGGGAACCTCGGGGCGTATTTTTCTATCAAGGGCGTTGGAACGTCTTTCAGTTGATCATGCCCGCATAGCACGCCAAAATCCTGGAGGATATCCACCAGACGACGTTCAGTAGAGTGTTCAATTGCCTCAGTCAGATTGAATTTATCCACGGTTGCGTTCAGGATGCTGGACACGTTGGCCAGGAACTGCTGGAGGAGGGCTTCCGCGGCTGCATTCCGCAATGGTAGATGATCTACCGGATAGAGTATCTTCTTGGGAAATGTTCTCTCGTCTGGAACCGACAGGGCTGGTAGCCCATTCAAAGACGGGTCCTGATGTAATGATGGATCGTACCAGGCTTTGGAAAAGGCGACCCATTCGCCTGGGTTGCGGGAAAGCAGCCGGCAGTATCGACCCCATAGCCGATGGGCATCACATGGTCCAACGACATCAACCCTTGAGATGGCCTGTTTCCGTAGATGCTAGAGAAGGCGGCGGGCTGTCGAACGGATTGACCGGTATCAGAGCCAATAGCAACATCAAGCCATTCATAGGCCGCAATGGAGCAACCGCCACCCGATGAGGACGCCGAGCAGCTTAGAAGACCATCACCTCGCGGGTTTTGGGGATAGTAAGCATCGGTCCATTGCCAGCCGAACGCCGCAGAAGCGAACTGGGCCGTTTTTTGCTTGCCGACAACGACCCCGCCCAGATCAATGAGACGTTGGATCGATGGCGCCGTGACATTAGCCGGACCATAGACTTGGCTGTATGCTCGGCTTCCGCAAGTGGTTTGGACTCCTTTAACGTCGTAGATGTCCTTAACGCCGATGCGCTTCCCCGCCAACGGCCGATCATCGCCAATGCTGTAGAGCCGAGACGGAACGGGAATCATGGGGTATCCCCAAGGAGGTTCGAAGAAGTCGAGAGTCTTGTGACTGCCATGGGACTCGTAAATTCCGTTCATGAAGGTGCGGTAGGAATCCTCGTATAAGCCGTAGACCTTGCTCAAGTGGAGGGCTGTGCTATTTGCGATCGCGAACAACGGGCCCTGTGGAAGCGCCGAAGTCGACCCAGGATTGTCGCACGCGTAAATAATGTCGGACCGTGATGCCTTAAGACATTTGGCACCTGAGAATTCGAGATGAGTGGAATTGTTCTCAGTGATGATGATTTTCCCCAAGAAGCGTTCGGTGAATACGTCGTCGCCGGCCAAGTACTTCGCAATGGTCTCCTCCAACGCCTCCCTGGTGAGAGCTCCAGAAGCAACCGAAATATGCGCAATCGGTCCCTGAAACGGGGTTGAGAAATACGGAAGCACTGACACTGGATCGGATGTAACAGCAAGATATCGAGTGTTCCCAAGCTGGAAGACCTGGTCTCCTGACGCAGTAATGAATGTTGGTTGGAAGAGACCTGAGTCAGCTTTGATAACAGCTGGGCCAAGCGAGGCCAGCAAGATTCTCAACTTCATATGAGCCAAGATAATGAAAAGTCGGGAATGATAGCTGCTGTAGTAAAGAGGAGACTTCGGCTCTTGCCTTTACGGCTTGCTGAGTAATATTTTAGCACAGTTACTTATGTAACATCGTTTCCTACTGGCCCTGATAACTGATAAAAATTGTCCGTATCATAATCAAGAATCACGAACAAAGCGGCCGAAGATGGATTAAATTGGGTGACTAGATCGGGCCGGAAGTCTAAATGCATCCCTATGGCAGCTCAGCTAACTGCAAGTTGACCCTGATCATATGCTAAAGTCGTGTTCCTCGACACTTATTTACATAAGGAGAAAATTGAGCCTAGATTATGACGGCAAGAACGACACCAACGGCTACGGCCACCAACCCGGGAGCGTTCCAAGCAGCACCAGCCGGGATAGGTGCAGGCTCAGTGGGCGTATGGTCAGGCTCGTTGTAAGTGGGCACATACGCAGGTTCAGTGTAGGTAGGAACCTTGGCGGTGGCCTTGTACGAAGGATAGTACGTGGCAGTGGCGTTGTTAACCGGAGGAGCGAAGTCCGAGCAGCCAGGAACCGGCGTGGGGACGGGGTTCTTGCTGGCGGGATACACCGTGATGATGTGGTCGATGGTCTTGGTCGAGCCGGAGCTGCAATCCGCTGTGCCGTATCCGCAAGTGACGGTCTTGTGGAGCGTGTACGTGCCCGTGCTTTCCGGGCAGAGGTGCGTCGTCGACGTGAAGACCTCGGTGGTCAGGAAGCCCTTGATGCAGCGTCCTTTGCCGGGACAGGCCGTCACGGTGTAGGTGCGTGTCGACGTGTAAGTCGAAGTCAGGCTGGGGACGGGGGCCTTGGTGGTCACGGCCTTGGTGTTTTCAGCGCCGGGACAGTAGGTCGAGTACGACGTAACGGTCTCGGTGGTCAGGGAGCCGACGGGGCAGTTGGCCACGCTGGGTGGGCACGCCGTGACAGTGTAGACCTTGGTGCTGTAGAGCGTTGACGTGAGAGTCTCGGGCACGGGAGCCTTGGTAGTCTCCGCTCCAGGGCAGTAGGTGGTGTAGGCGGTGACGATCTCGGTGGTGACGGAACCGATAGGGCAGTCGGTTACGTAGGGTGGGCACGAGGTGATGGTGTACACGTTGGTGCTGGTGATGGTCGACGTCAGGGTCTCGGGGGCCGAAGTGGTGTGGCTGCCAGTGTAGGTGCTAGTTGCGTGGTCGTCGGTCGACTGGTCAGTGAAGGCGGCTAGGAAAGAGGTATCTGTAGAAGGGAGGGCCGTAGAAGAGGTGTCGGTGGACGAGGTGTTGTAGAAACGAGTGAAAGACCTGGTGGATGAAGACAGAGTGGTCGTGGTCTCGGTTCCAGTCTCGGTTTCCGACGTAGAAGTAGTCTCAGACGTTGAAGTAGTTTCTGAGGCTGTCGTCTCAGCAAATGAAGTTGTCTCAGTGGTTGAGGCTGTCTCAGTAGTTGAAGTGGGTTCCGAGGTAGTCATCTCCGAGGTTGAAGTCGTCTCAGTGCTTGCAGTTGTCTCAGTAGTCGAAGAAGTCTCAGTCTCAGAGGCAGAAGAAGACGTCGAGGTTGGCAGCTCGGAAGAAGTGCTCGTCTGGGCACCGTCAGGCTCACACTCGCCGACCAGAGACGGAACCGCGTCGACACCGCTGCCGATGGCAACAAGCTTGGAGCCGCAGTCCTCGTTGTTGGCAAGGTGGATCATTCGGTTGTCCCAGTCGTAGACGGCATAGGCGGCGCGGAGGAAGCTATCACCGAGGACAGGGAATTCTACAAACACATTAGCTATGGGTTTCCGCATGATGAATAGCACCATCAGAAGACTCACCGTCATCCTGGTAGGCGCCGAGGACGCAGATGCTATTCTCAGGTTGTTGCCAGATGAAATCCTCATAGGGCACTTTGATAACAGTCTGGCCGAATACAAACTCGACGGAGCCATGAAGATCGCCGACGTTGCAGTCAACTTCGTACATGTCGGTGTTGGGGATGAGCGTGGCGGTGGGGAAGGCGTTAACGAGAGCCTGGAAGATGGGACCGGGCAGGGCGTTGATAGTGTAGCCGCTGTCGAGGAGCACAGCGAGGCCGTTGACTTGGGAGAAGAGAGACGTCTTGGTGCCATCGCCGTGAGCCACAGCCATACCATCGACGTGGATCCAGTATCTGCGCCAGGGTGAGCCTCACTCAATACGTAACTTGTGGGGTGATGTTATCCATACCGAGTGTAGCCGTCCGGAGACAAAGCCGCGGGGATGATGGGACGCTTCTCGAGACTTCCCGAGTACTTGCGGGTGTCGATGCCACCGAAGACGACAGAGCCTTTGGTATGTTAGTGCTACCATTGTGAAATAAGACACGGCATCTTACCTCGGCTGCTCTCGATAGACCTGATATCAAGACTGAAAGCTCGGCTATTGATGAGGCCCTGCGAAGCCATGCTGTCGATGAGCAGAGGGTAAGGGCTCTCCCAGCCGCTCAAGTCAGGGCCAGCGCCCATGATGCCAACAGAAGCAAACTCGCTGTCATATGCCGCCCCAAAGATCTGCGTAATCTTGGCAGCTTTCGGAGGGACTTGTGTTAGTTGGTTCACCTTGTTTGGGGACGGGAGATCTCACGTCCGATCTTGACGTAGTCGGCAACATATCCGAACTCGACGTATCCGGTGCCGTATTGGATTCTGCCCGTCACTCCGAAGTCGACCAAGGTGCTGCTGGAGGTAAACTTCCCAAACGTTGCGCAAAATGCCGGGTCGGCTGCTTTGGAGCAGACAGGGTTGACCCAAAGCTCGGCGGACCCCGTGTCGAAGTTGACGCTGACTGTCTGCCCCGGGGTTCCTAACTCGAGGTCGATGGTGTAGAACCAACCCGTCTGCTGGCTCTGGATGTTGACGTCGTTCTGACGCTTGGTGATGTTCTTTACGGCGGGGGCGCCCTCGGCGACCTGGATGGGGAACCGGAGCAGGCCGTCTCCCTGGACCACGCGGTTGTCGTCGGGGATGTCATAGTAATCCTGGGCTTGTGCCACGACAGCAAAGGTTGCGAGGGAGAAAAGAGCGGACAACATGTTGGTCGTCGCAAACCGGCATAAAGAGCGACCGGGGGATAAAAAGACTGTAAAGATCGTAATGGGTCGGAGTTGAAGGAGAGACAACGCTGTGCAAGCAGCCAACTTGACGGCAGTGGGGAAGTTGTCATTCATATAAGGATTGCACGTCTTCGGGATGGGCCAGGGGGGCGGCATCTATTCACCGACCCCTGTCTAAGGCGATGCCTCTACTGGAGGTCTTCCATTAGTCGTTGCCAAGAGCCGCGGCTGACCAGCCATAATCATGCATGGTGGAAATGAATTGCGGTTTATATTTCCTCCGCATGGCAACGACGTGAGAATGCCTGGCTAGACGGTTGAGGCTTATCACTGTGATCCAACGTCGCAAGCCTCAACCAGCAGTTCTTGCAAGCGATTGGAAGGACGTCGCCGGCCGTTGCACCCTGTGTCAAGAACCGATGATCTGAGGAAATCCCACCAGGGATAAACCTTGACCGACGGGGCGGCGAATGGGACTAGTCGCAAGCTGCCTGAGGACCGTTCAGCCCTGCGTTTGATAAGTTGAAGGTGGCTGCACCTGCAACGCCAAGGCTTGAGCGGCTTGCAACTATGACTCGGTTGGGGTTAGGCCTTGGGGAGGCTTATTCTTAGAGGGGATTGTCTACCATGAAGCGCCTCGGGAGATTTATGGCAGTCGCTGGTAATGATAAGGGCTCGTTGGTGTAGCGTGTGGCTTTTTCAGCGTCTGTTTGTCGGTTGCACTGTTATTTGCCCTGGAGGAAACATAAGCACTTTGCCCCATTACTTCGTGCAGAGTCTGGACCTGAAAGCCCTATCTCGAACCCGCTCCGCATGAGGTGGTCGTCCCCGTAGACGGTACCCAATGTTGAAGAAATAGTGTTAAACTTTGGCCAATAGAATGAGTACCCTGGCGAAGTCGACCCCTGAAGTTCTTTGAGTAGCGCGTAGTCTACCGCGTAGTTTACCGCATAGTCTAGCCCGGGGTGTCACCGCACTATTGTACACCATCCAAAGTAAGCGCTGCATCACAGGCAATCTCCGAGACATAGCGAATGACCTGCAAGAGATGCCCAAGATTGTAGCAGCTGAGTCTGCGGGCTTTAGGCCATCTGCCTGTTGACTGCGATGACCCGGTTGTGCGCCCACGCGGCCAGGGACTGGTGGTCATGTTCCCCTCGCTCCGTCATCATCGGCCAGATTCATCCCGAGCTCGGCGCTATAGTTCAGGACGATGATGTTTAACTGAATGCGACCCTGGAACATTTACTGTATAAGGCAGTCTCCTCATCCCGGGCCCTGGGGCGTTAAGATCAATAGGTCGAGAAAGAAAGGCCAATTTCCACTCAAGCAAATATATCAAGACCGGCGTCCAGAGCTGAGCGAAGCCGTAAGCCTGGCGCCGTTGCTTAGACTAGATTTAGGTTAGATCCAAGGTTGTCGTGACATGCGGTGGACCCTGACCCGCGCTGTCGTAGATACACCAAGCCGAAAACATGGCGTTGAGTCGTTGAGTCGGGTCATTAGCGCTGTCCACCAGCCCCTGCATTCAGCCGTTGGGTCGCTCCGAGATGAAATCCAAGGCCGATTGTCTTGTTACGGCAATTCGACTGTAATGGCAAAGGTTTTGTACCACTAGGTCCCTGCGCTATGCACTAAGAGTCAGTACAAGCCGACTGTTAAGACTGCTCTAATGCTAGGCCAAAGACGATACCAGACTCACTCTGGTACTCACTCAAAGCCGCTGGCCACAACGCTACCTTCCAGGAGTCGGCCAAGGTCGTAGCTATGCCGCGTGTCGAGCGCCTGACGCTACTAGCCATCATCTTCCTGCCCCTGACATTCACGTGCTCGACAAAGGAGTCAATGAGCTTCATCTGGGCTTCGTTTGTTGTTGGCAGGTAGTCCAAAGGATATAGTATCCTGGTTCCGGTCTTCGGACCAGAGTGGGTTAGTTGTGCTCAATGAACGATTCAGGGTAAGGAGTGGAGCTACTTACCGACTCAAACTTGTAGTCTTCAATAAGTTTGTCTGAGTCGCCGTACCACAGGTCGGCGAACTGATGGAAGCGCGATATGTCACAGCCAAAGAAGGATGGGACGTTGAAGAGGGCTGGAAGCGTGGGCGCACATGGTCGACCAGTTGATAGGAGACGTCGTTGATCACAAGCACGAGGTCTTGATGAATGCTTGGAAGATCCTCCATGTTGGAAGCCTGGGAGAAGTGCAAATCGTGTCCTTTTCGAAATGCTGCTGTTTCTGACAAGTCTGAGAAGGACGAAGATGGCGACAATGACGGCGAGCGGGGTGGTTGAGGATAACAGAGAGACGGGCCAACGTGTAATGCAGTCGAGCTCCGCGGTACCAACGTGTTTCTCGTTCGATAGTCAGAAGTGCGGAAAGATGTAGGAAGCTGGAAGTGTCCACAGAAGGGGGAGGCCGCGATTGTGGAGGGCGGAAGGCCTGTGGTGTTCAGCAGCACACGTCTTTGCATGGGCCACGCGTATTCGGCAGTGATTCAGCGTACATGCTCAATATCACGCAGAGCCTCAGAGTGAATGCGGGCAGACGAGGAAACAAGGAAGCCAACTGCACTGGGGACCGGTCAGGGAAGGCGCATGGAAAGCCTCACTTTTACTGCGGCTCATGTGTCGGATCGATGCTCACGCACTCTAGACTACCATCTAGAGGGGGTGTCACCATGATGGCTCCTTGGCTTCAGTCTTGGGATATTAAACAAAACGCGTCCGACGGGCGCGCGAGGTAATTGAGGTCAGCTTCCCCAACCACGCACACATCGCTTCAGCTCTCAGCCCGCTACGAATACACGTCTCCAGCTCCTTTACTTGCAAGAACCCAACTCAAACAGCAAACATGCCTTCGCCTTCGCAGAACTAGCCTCAGAAGTCCAAGTAGCCTCCATCCAGCATGGTCAGCAAAGGCAACTCGCACGGCTGCTCTGTCGGCACGGTCTGCTACGGAGATAGCAATACTGGAAGGATGAAGCTCTACCTTCCACGATATCCGACGAGACGCCCTCGAACTAGAGTAGTCAGTCTAGTGTTACCCGCTACCGGCAAGCACATAACAGCAGGCAGCAGAGGGGCAGTGGCAGGGGAATCGACAGCGGTCAACGTTCGTGTCTTCAGATTTGTGATAGGAATGAGTTGCGCCATCTAATGACAAATAGCAGTAGCGTGTTTTAAGCGTTTGGCCGAGGGTCTTCTTATGTTCCGGATGACAGCAGGGAAGATAGAGCTGTAGGAACAATAAAATTGAGTTGGGCTTCCTACTGAGTAGTAACCAACCTCATCGTAACAAATGTACCATACCCACAAGCGACCGCAACGACCTACAACTACCAAATGATCCACTCCACTTCCATAGGGTAATCAATATCTGCGTGCATCCGTGCCGTTTGCTACCGACTCTACAAGGAGGTGAAATATGCTGTGGGTATAACCTAAGGGCGAGAATTAGTGTGAGAGTAGTGACGATAACGATGCGGCTACTTACAAGCAAGTGGGTGGGCTACACTATTAGCTACCTTAAAACATACACTTCAGTTGGCTCCTCTCCATCGAGGAAATATCAGTATTAGTTGGGGTTGTAGTGCATCATGCAGTTCTCTGTCACCGCTCGCTGGTAGACAACATCGGCCGGGACCACGTCGCCCTCCGACAACGACCTCACGTCGCAGAGCATAAGCGGCCAATCTTCAACGGGACCTCTAAGGGGCTTCCACTGCCATGTAGGATCTTGCCGAGATACACTCCAGACCCCGACTTTTTTGGCCGAACAGACGAGCTTTACCAACTTGACCAGCACCTCAAACCATTGGAGGTCCCTCCGGAGACGTAGATTCCACACCAGTTTGCAGTATGTAGGGCGGGGGGAGTGGGTAAGACCGAACTCGTAGTTGAATGGGTCTACGAGCACCTTTCTTTACTTCAAGCCATGTTCTGTGTCAACGCAGCAGAGCCGTGGCAACCCGCGGCTAGTTATGCCAGGATTGCGCTGGAGCTTGGGCTCGTTGGCCAAGATCAGACTCCGGACCTAGTTGCCAACCGTGAGATTGCCAAGCGCTTCTTCCACTAGATGACGGTGCCGTGGCTGCTAGTTTTCGACAACGCAGACAACGTTGACTCGCTGTCAGACTACTGGCCCAGCGGAACAATTGGCTCTATCCTTGTCAGCAACCACGATCCCTTTGCCAAGCCCTATCATTCCTTTAGCATGCCCGGTCTGAATCTAGAGCCCTTCTCGGAGACACAGACGGCCGAATTTGTTAGACTGGTCACGGCGTGTGAGAACACGGATGATGAGAAGAAAGCCTTTCATGCAATGGCCGTCCAGCTGGGCTGCCTTCCCCTTGCCATCATCCATATGGCATGTGTGATACGCCATCGTCAGTGGACAATACACGAGTTCGTCGACAAGTTCGAACATGGGAAGTCTTCCATTAGCCATTGCTAAGAGCCGCGGCCGACCAGCCAGAATCATGCATGGTGGAAATGAATTACCGTTTATTTCCTCCGCCTGGCTGGACCGTTGAGCTTTGTTAGTGTGAGCCAACGTGCCGTAAGCCTCAACTAGTAATGATGAGGGTTCGACTAGTGTAGCATGTGGCTTTTTCGGGTCTGTCTGTCGGTTACACTATTATTTGTCCTGGAGTAAACACAACGAAGCCCGCTTCGCAGCACTGGCAGTTTGCAGCTTCCCATGGTCGGGCATTCGGTGTAAGCACTTTACTCCATTGCTTGCTTTGTATAGAGTCTGGACCCTGAGCGAGTGACCCCTGAAAGCCCTGTCTCATACCTACGACGCATGAGGTCGTCATTCCTCCAGATGGTACCCAATGTTGAAGTAATAGTGTTGAACTTTGGCCAATAGAATGAATACCTTCATAAAGTCAATTCCTAAAGTTCTCTAAGTAGCGTGTAGTCTACGGCGTAGTAGAGCCCGGGATGTCACCGCACCATACTGCTGGGATGAATTCATATCCCACACGAAAAGACTTGTGCTCATCTATAGGTAATCGATCCTCCCCGAGAACAACCCCAACCTTCCCTCGGTCTCGGTACGGACAGACACTGGGACCGGGTCCTTCTACACAGAGACACTTGGTGTTTTGTATATCAGGTGCCATAGTACGTAGTATATATGTAGATCTCGAAATGTGACAGCTACGAGTAGGGTCTCGCGAAGGGGTGTTAAGATGTCATGATATGCCGGATGCAACACGCTCCCCTCCAAGCCTCCTCTTCACCATTCGAGTTATATAAGTATGTTGTTGGCGTTGCCCGACTCGTGTCATACATGCATGCATCACTAAACATGCTATAAGACGCGCAAACGTCTTCACATATGTGGACTCTGGTGCTGATAGTGGCAACGTATTTCACCCTGGATGGGTTGTGTGTGAAGAAGCCCAGAATTAATGGCGCCATCCCACATACTGAAACCCCAGATTGCGATTTCTGATGGGTTGGCGGTGACGTGATGTGGTGGGATAATTGTGTGTGACTAGTAACCCCGGAAAATCCAGTGTGCTTAGGATGACTGCCCCACGATTTCAACGGATACAACCACGGGATGTGATTGCGTGATGCAACAGCAACTCTGAAGAGCTTGGCCAACTCCACACTCATTCCTTATCCATTCATATGCATCGAGAGCGGGTAAAAGACGCTTCTACTCTACAGCAAAGCGGGCGCACTGGAGTATCTATGGGTTGCTGATGATCCCCAGACCCTCTTGCCCCGTAGTCCGTGTTCGATCTGCTCCTTGGCTAGCTGTTTGCCTCCTAGTAGCATGTTCTTAATCTGGAAATCTCACTCTCTAAATGGATACCATCTTGAATATGCGCTGGCTTCCCCGGGTGGGATAAAAATACCCCATCGTCACGTCATCCCGCAACGCGAAGACGAGCCGGTACGTTGACTGCCGCCCGCAAAATCAAGATCTAGATATACTTATAAGATTCGGGATGTCGTTGAATTGATACCGCTTTCGGGAAATATTGAAGTAGCCCCGATTCTCCAATTTGCATCAGCCCATTACATGGTCCTGCTGTTCTTGCATTAGGTCGCGGCCATCATCATGTCGAGCTCCGACGACAAAAACCAGGTGCGTGACAATGCCTCCTCTGTCAGCGAGGGAGTCATCGCAAGCGGCAACGAGACAGACATCAGCTACGATGAAGTGGTACCGCAAAAGACGTGGAGATCATACGTTTGGGACACGCTCGACAAGTCCAAAAAGGAACGGCAGTTCCTCTTCAAGCTAGATTCCGTTATCCTCACCTTTGCTTGTCTGGGATACTTCATCAAGAATCTCAATCAGATCAACATCAATAATGCGTATGTGTCGGGAATGAAGGAGGATTTGAACATGGAAGGGAACGAGCTCAACTACATGCAAACCCTGTGGACGATTGGCTACGTTCTTGGAGAAATCCCGAGGTAAGTCAAGTTGGATCTTGGGCAGCACTCGATCCCTCCACTTGCGACTTGAAGACTGACCCAAGTATCAGCAACCTGCTTTTGACGAGGGTCCGTCCTTCAATCTGGATTCCGGCATGTGAAGTAACCTGGTCTGTCCTCACCATCATCATGGCGAAGTGCACCAACGTCCGGCAAATCTACGCCCTTCGGTTCTTCATCGGACTCGCCGAGAGCACCTTTTACCCCGGGATGCAGTACATCATCGGCTCATGGTATCGAAAAGACGAACTAGCCAAGCGATCATGTATCTTCCACGCCAGCGGATCGATCGGTGGCATGTTTTCGGGATATCTGATGGCTTCCGTCTACCACCTCGACGGGACCCACGGTTTCAAGGGCTGGCAGTGGCTCTTCATCATCGACACGGTTATTTCACTGCCTATTGCTATCGCTGGCTTTTTCTTCTTCCCGGATCTCCCTGAGATTACTCGGGCCTGGTACCTGTCCAAAGACGACATTGCACTAGCCCAAAAACGCATGGAGCTTGAAGGTCGAGCAAACCGCGCCCCATATACCTTTGCAAAGATCAAGAGAATCTTTTCTAGCTGGCACATTTATCTGCTTACTCTTCTTTATATTCTCTTCAACAATGGTTGCGGACTCTTAGGCCAGCCGGGGTTCCAGCTGTGGCTAAAGGGCAAGGGATACGACATATCTCACGTCAATACGTATCCGACTATCACATCGGCGGTCACGGTCGTCACCACGCTCATCTATGCCTGGTCTTCGGATACGATATTCAAGGGCGGACGATGGCAGCCAATCGTGTTCTCAGGCACTTGTCTTACTGTTCTGTACGCCAGTCTCACCGCTTGGAATATTCCCGATGGATGGAAATGGGCCTGTTTCATCCTCGTCGGATTGGGTGGAGGCATCAGCGGCTTAACCTTTGCGTGGGCGCATGAGATTTGCAAGGATGACAACGAAGAGCGTGCTCTTGTTGTCGCTACGATGAACGAGATGGCCTATGTGTTCCAGGCTTGGCTGCCTCTGGTCATCTGGCAGACCGTTGAGGCGCCACGGTATCCGAAGGGCTATCCTACTATGGTGGCGTTTGCGATTGGTATGGCTGCTACGGCGTTTGTTATTCGGTATTCGCACAGGAAGGAATTGCAGTCTAAGAGAGTGATCTCTGCGGTTGGGGAAAGCTAGATTAGACGTGATATATCCTCTGTGGTTAAGCATTGAGCTGGCGAGACGGTTCCAGCATATAAATTGGCGAAGAATTCTGTTTGAGCGCATCGACATAACGTACATGTAACCCGAGCGCCGCAGTCAACCGAGCGCCGCACTTTTCCCTCTTACATATTACTTTTCATTTGATCAATTGATTCTCAACAACCTAAGATGTCAGCTACTACTATTAAGGCTAGAACCCTTCTTGCCCTTCAGGCCCTTCAAAATAACCTAAATCTAAGTATCCGACGCGTCGCAAGGACCTATACAGTTGATAAGCGTCGACTACATCGCTGCCAATAAGGTATCCAGTCTCAATGCGATACCTTCAATAAATCACATTGACTATTAAATCTAGAAGAATAGATCCTTAAGCACTTTATTCTTGACCTAGATTCGCGAGGATTCCCCCCCCAGCTTTATAGTATTAAAGAAATAGCTAATTAATTGCTTGCCGACCATAATGCGCCACCCATTAGCACGCATTAGGCTTATAACTTTGTCAAGCAATACCTAGAGCTTAAGACGCATTTTTTTCAGAAATATGACTACTAGAGAGCTAAATGCGAAGATCTAACTATTATTTGCAATTAGTTTTAGCTTATAGTAAATACAATCATGAAGTATAGCATCTAATTAAATAATATCTAGAACTTTAATAAGACTAACTTTCTTATGGGCATAATTGCAAGCAGAATGGTTATTATAGGTTTAAAAAGGCATTTAAAGCTAAAATTAGTGCAGCCTAAAAACCAGGAATGAATTATAGTCATTCAAGCAATTAATGCAGAAGGCTGGGCGATCTAGCCGTTTATCATTAGTATAGGCCAATATTACCTTGCTAACTAGTACTAAGAAAGTAACCTCCTGGGCGATTAGGTTATTATAATGACCCAAAATGGCTAGACTAATAATAAGACTGGTCTTAAGTGGCTTAAGCACTTTAATCAGTATATAACCAATTAATCAATTAGTTCTTATTATCTCTTGATCCTCAATGGCCATAAAAGTCACTAGTCTATTGAATTTAAGAGATATTATAAGGAAAAGAAGATCATCTAGCTTTATATGCTACCTCATTCTTCTTATCTACTCTAGCCCCTTAATGTTGGGTGCTTTAGCGTGCTAAAGCAAGCTTATAGTTGAGAAATAGAGCGATTGATTAGATGCTCTATAACCTATGTTTTAAAGACTGAGTTCTTTCTGGCCTTCTACGCAGCACATAAGGCTACTATAATAGAAAGAAATATTAAGGAGGCTTTTAAAGGAGCTAGTCTTATTCCCCTTGACCTAGAAATTATAGTCTTAAAGCTTAATATTCAGCTATAGACGCCAATGCCAGTTGAGGAGGCAGCTAAACTATTAACCCCTTAGGCTTTAAAGACCCTAAAGACTATACTTAAGGCCCAATCTCAGTCTAAATACCTTAAAAGATAGATTAAAAGTCACTAAAGTAGCTCTCTAGAGTTAATTCTTAAAGCATTAAAGTCTCTTACAAAGGGAATAAAGGCTATTATGCATAAGATGGCTCTCATAAGGGTAGAGGTCTAAGACCTTCAACAGGCAAATAAGACACTAAGCTAGCAGCAAAGGGCAAAAAGGACCTAGCTATAGAAAAGAGGGGTAATGATAGTAGAGGAAGGAAGGGAAGCAATTGATCAGATAGATATAGATGCGCAGGTAGTAGCTAAGTCATCAAGAAGTAGTGGTTAAGGGAGGTCAGTACGATTGGGTATTTAGCATTATAGTGTCTACAATAAGCCTAGCCATAATGCAAGGACCTATCAGGTAGTGATTAAGACATCTGGGGAAGAGTATAGCAAGTAGTTCTAATTGATCAAATAGTTTGTAGTGTTTTTATCGCGATTTTTAGAAGAGAGGTTAAGAAAAGTGCGGCGCTCGGTTGACTGCGGCGCTCGGGTTACATGTATGTTAAAACGACATCACTGAGATGTGATGGCAATTATAACTATGAGCTACATACATCATCGGAGACGAAAAGCTTCACAATAGTGGAAATTGAAACCCAACGATGTGACCGTCAGATACTACGGCAACTCCGCATGCGATCGAAAGAATGTGTGAAACTAACTGGTGGAGCAGTTTTCGTAAATAAGAGTTGAAAGAACGTCTGCGAACAATTGGAACGGCTCAGACGAGTTACTACGCGTTAAGTTGATGAAGTGCGAAATCTAGCATATTGCCAACTACCACATAGGGAACCAACCGGTCTCCATTATCGCAGAAAATCAGTCTCCGAATTATTATGCACATCATCCAAGATATTTAAGGCGTCAGTCTGCATCTGCGGGCGCATTTATGGGTCGAGAGGCTGGTGACATATCCCTCGAGATGACGTGCTCCAAGGACCTTCTGACGCCGCGTTCCGCCGGCGCAGGCGTGCACTTTACAAATCGGACGAGCCCGTTATGTGGCAGCGAGAAACACCGCACTCGGAGCCGAGCGGGAGGAGCTGGGAGTCGTAAGATATGGTGTTAGATTACAACATCTGCGGTTGCTGGCTTTTCGTTGTTATATCTGTCACTGTCCCTCGCGACAGATCAACAGTACCTGGGCCAGAATCACTAATTTAATTGTGTGAATCCTCAACCAGTTGTTTAATATCTCTCGCAATGAGTCCCTCTCAGGCCAATGGCACTGTGCCTGTACTTGGCCCGAAACAGTTCAGCCGTGACACCAAGGTGGCCGTCATTGGTGCTGGAGTAAGCGGCATCACCACAGCGGCATATTTGCTGAAGAACGGAATCAATGTCACCGTTTTTGAACGGTCTGGTCTTTCGTCTGGAGTATGGCACTACGACTCCAAAGTACCCAACAGTCCCAGCTATCCGAGCGTCTCACCATCCGTGGGCGACTACGTATCTAAACTGGGTCAATTTTCTCCTGCAAAGCCGACTTCAACCTCGCAAAATGGAAACGGTATCCATTCACCCAACGCCGACGACGAAGACGCCCTTCGAATTGCATTTTCGCCTCCCGGGCCAGCCTACGCTGGTCTGAGGAACAACGTACCGACAAGCTTGTTGTATAGCAGTCTTGGGCCCTGGCCGGAAGGCACGGAAGACATTACCGGGCATGCTCAGATCGAGAGTTACCTCCAGGGCCTCAGCGCTGAGCATGGCGTTGACGACGTGACCGTCTTCCACACCCGTGTTGAGGATGCGAGGAAGTTGGACGATGGCAATAAGTGGAATCTCACTACTGTCTCGCTGCTGAAGGGAGACGGCAACCCTCGCTTCTTGGAGCGAACCTGGCAGTTCGACGCTCTCGTGGTCACGTCTGGACACTACAACTTGCCCCGGATACCCGACACTCCTGGTCTCGCTGCGTGGAAAGCAAAATTCGGCGACCGCATCATCCACACGAAAGAGTATCGCCACCCCGAGACCTATCGAGACAAAACAGTCCTCGTTATCGGTGGTGGTGCCTCGGCAATGGATGTGTGCCGCGAGTCAACTGGAATTGCGAAGAGGGTGATTCAGAGCACCAGAGGTGGCGAGTTTGACGTGCCGCACTCCATGTTACCACCGTCAACTGAGCATGTTGGAGGCATCGAAAGATTTGAACTTGATCCCGAGGCTTCGATAAGTACTCAATCTGACCCCAAAGCTCCGATCCAAGGCAATGTTGTCTTGAAGGACGGCCAGGTTCTCAAGGACATTGATCATGTTGTCTTGGCGACAGGATACTTGATCTCATATCCTTTCCTACCTCAGTATCATGCAGACAACACTGCCATTGATGCAGTAACGCCTGATATTCTTGTTACCTCAGAAGGGAACATGGTGCATCATCTGCACAAGGACATCTTTTACATCGAAGACCCCTCCTTGGCATTCATCGGAGTGCCTTATTACACAGCAACATTTTCGCTTTTCGATTTCCAGGCTCAAGCATTGGCTTGGGTATTCTCAGGAAAGACGAGACTACCTAGTCGAGAGTCGATGCGAGAAGAGTATGAGAAACGCGTCGCCACGATAGGACGAGGACGCAGCTTCCACAGCTTGGCTGAGGACGGAGCTGAACCTGGCTATGTGAAGGATCTATTTGCTTGGGCCAATTCTAGTGTTGTGGATGGTAAACTTGAGCCGCTGAAGGGACACACGGAGAAATGGTTGGATACGTATTGGGAGGCGAGAGAACAGAGAAAGAAGCTGAGAGAGAGCACCAGCAACCACCCAGAGGCAAATTGGCCCTGATAACCATACCATGCTGACGTTTCTGTGTGTCGGAGAACTTGGCAAGAATAGGCAGGAAAGGATTAGCAAGTTTAGCAGTTTCAACACTTGGTCGCATCGAAGCGTCTCACGTGTGGGTCAGTGTAGGCAAACGGTATTTTAAATTCAGCCCTTTACTGCTTCTTGACTTTCCTCCACTACGTCCACGGATCAATAAGACCTACTATGAGGGTCAGGTTGTTGTTGAACTTTAACCAAGCAAGAGTGGTGTTATTCAAGACACATACAAGATTGCACTGCACCTCTTTAATGTCCAGTATTTATTTCCAAGGAGAGACCGTCAACTCTGGCCAAAACCTTCTCCAACGCTCCACTTTCTTGTCGTATACCTCCTTCGTCATATTCCGCTCGTTGGGTCGCACAGTGAGGCTGAAGATATCCGAGAAACCCCACGGCGCAAAGATATTCCACTGACCATCATCCATGAGCCGAATGCCGATAAGAGCCGAGTTCATGCCCCATGCACTAATTGCAGCCTCGGAGGATTCATATTGGCGACATGGATTCCCAAATTTCTTCTCGTACCAGAGATGCACGCGTGCCTGGTTTCGAATCTCAACCTCGACGGGGATATCCGCGAAGATTTCGCGTCCGGCTTGAATCACAACGTTTTCGGCTTCCCAGGACAGATCCGACCCATCAAAGTATACCAAATCGTAGTCGTTGATGCCCTGCTCCGGATCTTGATGCGTGATAACGTTCCAGACGGTTTGGGTGACGGCTCCGGAGGCGATGTACCACGCCGGAAGGTTCATAGTGACAGCGCGTTGTAGGACGGTTAACAGCGTCTTGTTTTGCTCAATGGCTGCCCGGAAGCGCAAGATTTGCTCATGAATAGGTAGGTAACTGGTGTCCATGATTGTGATGACTGTCGTGCCGATATCAGACTGGGATGATGTTACTTTTGTCTCAAATTCCCCTCATTTCCCCGAGCTTGTCAGTCCAGCACGTGACTTTCTATCAGGTCACAAGTGGCAATCCTTGCAACCTAGAACGGGAGCGGTTCCCAGTGGCTGTATCTCCGAGGATTACAAGCTTCAGGCGCCCACATTGCGCTATGGTATTCGTGATAGATGATATCTACGGCAGTCAGTAGACCCATAATCAAGATAAGGCATGGCTCATTCAGTGCTGCAGAATATCGGGCTTTTGATATGGTTCTTTTTTGATGTTCCCTCTATTGCTCTGAGAGTGGTGTATGCTAACTCATCACATCCCCCATATTTTGTTAGTATTTAGGAAAAAGCGATTGCGAAGTCAGTCTAGAAGTGGCACTGGTCTGAGTCTAAATATCGTGGTTATTCCTGCTTCTAATGGTGTCTTGTCGTATCCTCTGCGGCTTTGCTGTGGCATCATTAACATGTTGTGGGGTGATTGGTGGGCGCATTCTCGGGAAACTTTCGGGGAGATGCTCGGGTGTAGAAGATTGGGCTTACATGCAGCACGTGTAGACTGTAGTAATGCCCATCAACCGCTTTATGAGGTGGCTGCTATGTCCCATATGCTTCTCTCTACAGTTCTGTTTGAGGGAACCATTATCACAAAGACATCCTTCGACATTGTTCTAAAGATTTGGGTCACTAGAACACCTCGAACACCTTCAAAATGGCTACCGCAACACTGGGGAGTCCCGTCGAGGCTTGGTGGAAAGAAGCCTCCGTCTACCAGATTTACCCCTCATCCTTCAAAGACTCCAACGGCGACGGCGTCGGGGATATAGCCGGCGTGATCGAGAAGCTGGACTACTTCAATCAGCTCGGCGTTGATATCGTCTGGCTCTGTCCGATTTACAAGTCGCCCAATATTGACATGGGCTACGACGTGGCGGATTATCGCGACATTGACCCGCAGTATGGAACGCTGGCTGATGTCGAGCGGCTGATTGACGGGCTTCACGATAGAGGCCTCAAGTTTCTCATGGACCTCGTTGTCAATCACACATCCGATCAGGCAAGTTGAGGCCTTTGGTATTGTCTACCGCGGAGATTAACGTATGTGACGTAGCATGAGTGGTTCCAACGCTCCAAGGCGTCTCGAGACAATCCGTACCGCGATTGGTACATCTGGAGAAAACCAAAATACTCCCCCGACGGTGTCAGGCTGCCTCCCAACAACTGGGCCTCATACTTCGGAGGTACTTAAATCATATCAACGAATAGCTCGGCCCTCGGCAAATTGCTGACATGGAGATTGATTTAGGGAGTGCCTGGGAATACGACTCGGCTTCCGACGAGTATTACCTCCATTTGTTTGCCAAGGAGCAACCCGACCTCAATTGGGAGTACCCTCCTGTGCGGGCAGCTGTCCACGATATCATTCGTTTTTGGTTAGACAAGGGTGTCGATGGATTCCGGTATGTCCGTCATCTTGATTCTCGCTGCCGTATCGCTAACTACGAAGAATGGACGTCATCAACTTCATCAGCAAGTCAGACGGCCTGCCAGACGCACAGATATCGAGCCCCGCCGCTGAATATCAGCACGGCGCTGAGCATTATGCTTGCGGCCCGCGACTCCATGAGTATCTTCAAGACATCGGAAAGATTCTGAAGGAGTACGATGCTTTCTCGGTTGGCGAGATGCCGGCTGTCGATGACCCGATTGAAGTCCTGAAGAGTGTCGGTGGAAACCGCGGTGAACTCAACATGATTTTCCATTTTGACATGTAAGCCTGTATCCTCGCATCAATATCTTCACAGAGTAGCTCACGGTCATACAGCGTGGGCATGGATCACGGAAACGAAGGGAAGTTCTCGCCCCGAAAATGGGCCATGTCGGACCTCAAAGCCATCGTCAACAAATGGCAGACATTCATGTACGCAAATAACGGATGGAACGCTCTATATCTGGAGAACCACGACCAGTCGCGGTCGATTTCGCGGTGGGGTTCTGACAAGCCTGAGCATCGAATTCTCTCGGCCAAGATGTTTGCCACCTTTCTCTGCTTCCAGAGCGGAACTGTGTTCGTGTACCAAGGACAGGAGCTGGGCATGGCAAACATACCGAAAAGTTGGGATATCACCGAGTACAGAGATCTCGAGACGCTGAACTATTGGGAGCAGTAAGTCTGCTTCGTGGAATCAATAGCGGGCCACTGATTGATTGCGTCCTGTTAGGTTGAAGCGAACCTCTTCGTCAGATGAAGCAGTTCTGCAGACTGCCCGAAGAGAAATCAATCTCAAATCCCGCGACCATGCACGCACTCCGGTTCAGGTCAGAAGCACTGTATCTAGTGGAATACAGTAGCTGACGCGTCCATAGTGGGATTCTAGCCAAAACGCCGGCTTCTCAACCGGCCAACCATGGATTAGGGTGAACGACGACTACACGACCTGCAACGCAGCAGCCCAAGTCGCAGTCCCGGGGAGCGTCTTTGAACACTGGCGTTCGGTCCTAGCAATGAGGAAGGAGCTCCGAGACATTTTCGTCTACGGGGATTTCGAGCTTGTTGATGACAATAACGACGACGTGTTTGCGTACTCCAGGTCGAATGGTGGTCGCAAAGCAATCGTCGTGTGCAATTTCCGGGAGACGGAGGTTCTCTGGGCGGTGCCTGCATCCACCAACCTGCAGGTGTCGAAGGTTTTGCTGTCAAATTATTCTGATGTTGATCTTGCACAACAAGAACTGGTTCTTCGGCCGTTCGAATCGTTCGTATGCTTGTAAGCGGAAAGCAAGGGTGATACGCAGTGGAAAGCACGTTTTGGATGGCGTGGATCATGTGCCTAATCGCTTCTAACAGGCGCTAAGTACTGAGCCATTAGGTGCGAAGAGTATTCAAATCTCTAAAAGGAGTAAAGGCTTGTTCACTTGACTACGGAGGTATTCACAGTGACAACTGCAGATGAAAGCTTCCTCTACGAACTCCAAAACCCTGCCCAAGAGAAACATCCCCAATGCTCCCATGTCTAATTAACTAGGCCAGTTGCCTTGTATCCCTGCCCCGAGAAACTCATCTCTGCCAAGCCCCGACGCTTCCGGCTGGAAACAATGCCACGTGTTGAACCATGACGTATCCAGGAACATAACTCAAGACGTGATATTCGAAAATTTCCACCAGGTCCATCATTGACGCTAGATGACTTTTATCGCCCGACGACGTCATGCTGGATGCAATCTGTCGGTCCGGGACCCGCACTGTCGCTCCCGCCGACCTAGGGGACCCGGTTTAGTTGAGCCTCATGGACCGAGAAGCCACCGTTCACCGAGACCGGCCTCACCGAGGAATTCGTGATGGTTGTGATACTGACTTCGCCGAGTTGGCGTTGAATAGAAAGGAAGGATAGCATATTCAGCCATACTAGAGCGCAGTTTATCCAACAGGTTAGACGAAGCATGGATGAAATTCAGTAGACCATACACCTCGCGTTGCGTAGCCGCTATGTTAAGGCGAACTTCAACTCACAGACCTCGGCGGCTTCATGGTGGTATAGTGGACCACACAGCTCAGCTCCACCGCGACAGCCAAACATGTCGAACAACAAAGAACGTCTTATGATAAGAGAACGGGGTTTAAAATCTCGTAGCTAATAAGTACAAATTTCTCACCCAACCTGCTCCCGTCTATCTCCTGTAACCCACACAACCACCATGTCAAACTATCTTCCATCCTTTTCAGCGCCGTCTTCGAGGCCGACATCGCCTCTGGGTGCACCAGGCTCGCCCTTTGCGTCTCGACCCACGAGTTTCTTTGCTGGCTCGCGGGCAAACTCCTGGGTTGGCGGCCCATCTCGGAAGAACTCAACGGCTGTCCCCTCTGCGGCCCCATCTCGACCCAACAGTTCTTGGAGCAAGCAACAGTCCGACCGCGAGGCCACGGACGTCGATGTTGATAAGAACGAGAACGAGAAAGTTCAACCTAGTGCTGGGCGTATCGTGGGCGGACAACATGTCGACGGCGGCAATGAAGAAGTCGACTCCGACTGCGGTCCCATCACGACGGTCGATATTGATATGCCCCTGACTCTTACAGAGACAGTGTACGAGGGCGGCAAGGAATACATCGTTCTCGGCTTCGCTACAGGCGACAAGGAGAATCCTTTCAACTGGAATCCTTGGTACAAACGACTCATCTCGACGATATTGAACCTCATGACCCTCTTCATCGGCCTCGCAACAACGGCATACAGCTCTGGCATCAGCAGCATGGTCAAGGACCTCGACGCATCCAACATCCAAGGCCAACTGGGTCTTTTCACCTTCAACATCAGCTGTGCCGTAGCACCCATGATCTTGGCTCCCTTCTGTGAGCTCGTAGGCCGCAAGGTC
Source organism: Neonectria faginata (assembly GCA_030864175.1). Lineage (NCBI taxonomy): Eukaryota > Fungi > Ascomycota > Sordariomycetes > Hypocreales > Nectriaceae > Neonectria > Neonectria faginata. Next base: position 1,773,698 of record JAULBG010000004.1, on the reverse strand, counting down.
GTCTACGCAAGCTCCTTCTTCTGCTTCTCGCTGTTGTTCATCGGCCTGGCACTCGCCCAGAACATCGAAACAATCATCGGGCTTCGGCTTCTTCTCGGACTGTTTGGCTGCGTAGGCACCATCCTCGTCGGCGGTACCTTCGATGACATGTACGAGCCTCATCTCCGCGGTCGACCCATGGCCATGTTCAGCTTCGTCGCCATCTTCGGCACAGTTGCGGCACCCATCTACGCCGGCTTCATTGACCAGGCGCTCGGATGGCGCTGGATCGAGGGTATCCAGGGCCTGGCCAACGTTCCCCTGCTGCTCCTCATCATCTTCTTCTTCCCCGAGACGCGCGGTGGTGTCGCCCTCCACAAGCGAGCCAAGGCTCTGCGGAAGGCCACCGGCGACGAGCGATATGTGTCGGCTGGTGATATCCTGACGCCGAGTCTCGAGTCGATGCTGAAGGCTAGTTCGGTCAAGGCTATTCACATGCTGGTGACTGAGCCTGTTGTCTTTGCCTTTGGCCTATGGATTGCCTTCTGCTGGGCCGTCGTGTTCCTCTTCCTCTCGGTCATCCCCATCACCTTCACTGAGAACCACGGGTGGTCCGAGGGTGTAAGTGGCCTTCCGTACATCTCACTATGCGTGGGTACTACGCTCGGATGGATGGCCCATCATCTCCAGATGCGCAAGTTCGATCGCCTCGTCGCGGATCCGAATGTCAAGGTCACTCCGGAAGCCCGCCTTTACGGTGCCATGTACGGCGCTGTCTTCCTGCCCATCGGTCTATTCATCTACAGCTTCACCCAGTACGCGTTCGTTTCCTGGGTCGGTCCTGTCATTGGCCTCGCTCCCATCGCTTTCGGCATCTACTTTGTCTTTGAAAGCACCTACAGCTACACGGCTGACTGCTATGGCGAGAGCGCTTCCTCCGCCATTGCGGGCCAAGGATTGATGAGGAATACTCTGGGCGCTGTCACGCCGCTTTTTGCGAATGCCTTCTTTCACAATGTTGGGAGCCAGTATGCGGGCCTTATCCTGGCTTTGTTCGGCACGGGGTTGAGTCTGATTCCGTTTGTCATGTTCAAGTATGGGCACAAGCTTAGGGCTCGCAGCAAGCTTGCACAAGAGTTGTGGGGCAGCCAGCTATCACAAACAGCGATCAATCGAGAAGCGGTTAAGGTGTAGAGTAAATACGAGTTAAGCAGCATTTACATAGCAAAGAATATTTGACCAGTAAATCTTATTATCGCCCCCTTAAAGTTGACCCTCACTGGTGTCACGAAGCTTGCATGCGTCCTTACGAGCAAAAGTCTCCTAGAGTAATGCTTAGAGGTAGATACTGGTGAGGGTCAGTAGTTGGGGGCGGTTAGGCTTGCTTATGGATAGATTTAGGGATAGGATTAGCATGCGGGTTATGTTTAGTTTAGGGTTTCTTTAATAGATTAGGGTTATATTTAGTTAGCATAGCCTCTTCATTCATGTACTTGCTGGTCAATACTCGTCTGACTACATGGACAGATGCATCATTATTATCTACCGGGCTAAACTTTGGGGCATCCTACACCACGATAACACCACGCGAAGCATACTCTACTCGGTCTGTCTGAAGTCGTGTCATTTCGTAGACACGATGCTGCCGCGTTCAGAGTAGTTCATACCCAGCCTTGGCTAAGATACTTCAGTTGAAGGCCTAACAGACAAGACTACTCCTACCAGGCCTGACTCAACTCTCATCTGAATATACCTAGCTTGGGAACGCTTGGTCTTGATTGAGTGGAATCCATCCGCCTACCTTCATTAAAGAGGTATCCTCACATCTTCGAGAAACTGTGCTGCTCATTGACGACTATGTGTACATAAAGGCATCCTCTAGGCTGTCGCACAAGCGCTTACCAGCGTTTAAAACCCCTCCTTCCCTTTCAAACACCGTAGTGATATGCCGATCATTAGTGCACAACGAAAACTTGAACATAGATGTTCATCGCCCCCTCATGTTTCTTCAACGGTATACTACCCGCCCCAGGCGTGAGACTGGCTGTAGGACCGAACAAGACGGCTTCAAAGTCTTTCCTAACCTCGAAATCTCCAGCTTTGTCGCCAATCCCACACACACGAGCACCTCCAGCAGAGCCAAGTACAGAAGCTCGTGGATTTCAAGCTGTGATGTAGATCATCGCCATGCTCAAGCCCCGGAAGGAAGCGGTGAAGAAGCTAACCTGAACGGAAACGGTGAAAGGTCTAGTCAGCAGAAACGAATGTCTCTTGCTCTGTCTGTCGATATCAGTGGTAGTTTGTCCGGAAATACTGTTAATTCATACGATATTCCTAGTTCGGATCCTGGTTCGGATCATTCTTTGGGCATTGCTAATTGCCACCGACGGATACATATTACCTCGACACCATTAGCTCAGGCAGGAATCACCGATGCTGATCAGCAACTTCAGGTCAACATCGTACTCTCTTTCTTTTCTCCTCTTGTTGCCTTGTTTGGCATAAGCCTAGAGGAGAAGATGGGCCGTGGATTCTTGGCTATTCTTCTGCTTCTGGTATGGCCCTCTTCATTTTGCTGGTCGACGCTCTCACAAAGTGTAAGTTCATTCCTCTTAGACGTGATGAATTAGTGCATGCCCTGTTAACACTTGCTGTTTGCATTGGCGGCGAGCGTCTCTCCGGTTCTCCGGTAGGTGTTCAACGGTAACGGCAATCTTCTTGTTCCAAGGGTCGTATTCCCTTAGCTGGACGCCGCCCCTGTCGGTCATGTATCTCCCTGAGGTTCTCAACTGTTCATTTCGCACCAGCAGAATGACCATCTATATGCTCTCAATTACTCTTACGGGACAAGCTGCGCATTTAACAGCCGCGATATGGATTGGGTACTAATTCTCTTCAGCATTTTTACTTTTTCCACTTACGTATTTTCCTTTGCCTTGATGGGATCGGGTGGAAGATGTACATGGTTTTGGAAGCCGGGACATGCTCGAGCTCATATACGTCGTTACCTGCTGGATCAAGACTCATGGGACGAGTCTTGAAGAGATGGACGTGTTGATTAAAGGCAAGGAAATCAGTGGCCCAAGGTTCCCTGCTGTACGTCGTGGAGATGTCGACGTGCTTAACAGTTTGGAATGCAATGGGGATACTTTGACTATCTCCGAAGAGAAGAAGAGGTCGACTTAAGCTATCCTACCACTTAGCCATATTATATACCAGTGTACAAATGCAGTGACAATGTAGTATAAAGCAACTACTACTGATAATTCTAAACTTGCTCTCAAGCTATCTGCTTCAACTTTACAAGAAGTGTAAAGAGACCCCTCATAGTATTCACTCAAGACATCGAGAATTTTTAAAAATCAGAGATTGTATTAATTTATAGCGGCTTGCGGATGCTGGGTTCTAAACTAGAGAAAGACTAATAGGAAAACTATCAGATGAGAGTGAGGCGAGGGACCTTAGGAGTGGCCGTTCACTTCTTGCTAGTAGTGGCGGCTTTGGCCGTGGTAGTTGCCTTACTCGTGGTCTTGGCCGTAGTAGTTGCCTTGGTGGTAGTAGTAGCTTTGGCGGTAGTAGTAGCCTTGCTCGTAGTCTTGGCGGTAGTAGCAGCTTTGGCGGTAGTAGTAGCCTTGCTCGTAGTCTTGGCGGTAGTAGCAGCTTTGGCGGTAGTAGTAGCCTTGCTCGTGGTCTTGGCCGTAGTAGTTGCTTTAGCGGTGGTCGTAACCTTAGCAGTTGTAGTAGCCTTGGCCGTAGTCGTTGCTTTGGCGGTGGTAGTGGCCTTAGACGTGGTAGTCGATTTGGCTGTTGTGGTCGCCTTAGCCGTCGAGGTTGTCTTAGCTGTCGTGGTTGCCTTGGCCGTTGTGGTGGCTTTGCTTGTAGTAGTAGTCTTGCCAGTGGTCGTTGGCTTCACGGAGGTCTTTAGCGTCGTGGCGGCCGAAGTCGTCTTGCTGCTGGTTGTCGTTGTGGCTTTCTTAGTCGTCGATGTGCTCGTGGTCTTGGCGGTTGCTGAAGTGGACTTAGTTGTCGAGGTAGACTTGCTAGTAGTGGTAGTCTTGGAAGAAGTCGTCGATGTAGTGGTCTTTGTCGAAGACGTGACCTTGCTAGATGTCGACGCTGTAGTAGTCGTGGATGCCCTGGTTGAGGTTGTGAAGCTTGAGTTCTTAGTGACAGACGTAGATGTTGTAGTGGCAGACTTTGTGGTAGATGTCGCAGTTGTGCTAGTGGCCGATTTGGAGGTTGACGAGCTCGTGGTCGACTTCGAGGTCGATGTGGTTGTAGTCGAGGTGCCAGTTGACTTCGTAGTGGATGTAGTGGATGTACTTGTGGTGGATGTAGCCGTTGAGCTCGCGGTGGATGCAGTCGTCGATGAGCTTGTAGTGGATGCAGCGGTTGACTTGTCTGACGATTCTGCTACAACGACGACCGTCTCTGTAGTAGAAGCTTCAGCGGTTTCTGTGCTGGATTCGTCAGATGTCTTTGTGTCTGTAGCAGAAGCCTCGGAGTCGTCAGTCTCTGTAGTAGTCGCCTTGGGATCTTCGGTCTCCGTGGCAGAAGCCTTAGCATCGTCTGTAGTAGAAGCCTCGGGATCTTCAGTCTTTGTAGTGGAAGCATTAGGATCCTCTGTAGTAGACGCATCAGGATTCTTGGTTTCTGTAACAGTCGTCTCCGGGTCCTTAGTCTCTGTAGCAGAAGCCTTAGGATCCTCCGTAGTAGAAGCTTCAGGGCCCTCTGTAGTAGAATCTTCAGGAGTCTCTGAGTCCGTAGTGGAAGCCTCGGGAGAGTCTGTGGTGGAGTCTTCGGTAGTCTCTGTCTCTGTAGTCGAAGTCTCAGCAGTCTCTGTGCTAGAGTTTTCAGGGGTCTCAGTCTCTGTAGTAGAAGTCTCGGGAGAGTCTGTAGTGAAATCTTCGGTAGTAGAAGTCTCTGTAGTCGAAGCCTCAACCGTCTCTGTTGTGCTGGAGCCTTCAGAGGTCTCGGTCTCTGTGGCTGAAGCTGAAGCAGAGTCTATAGTTGAGTCTTCGGGAGTCTCTGTAGTAGAGGCGTCAGAGGTCACTGTACCGGAAGTCTCTGTGGTGGAAGCGTCGGGAATTTCCGTACTAGAGTCCTCCGAGGTCTCAGTAGAGGAAGTTTCTGCGTCTGAGGTTTCTGTAGTCGAGTCCTGATGAGACTCTGTAGAGGACGTTTCAGCATCAGAAGTCTCTGTAGTAGAAGCTTCAGGAGTCTCTGTGGTGGAAGAGTTGGGAGTCTCTGTGCTGAACTCATCGAGGCTTTCTGTAGAGGTCTCATTAGTGCTTTCAGTCATATCCTCCGTAGTCGGCTCAGTGGCTGTGGTAGACTCCGCGGGGGACTCAGTTGTCGAGGCAGCTGGCTCAGTTGTTTCCTCAATCGTGGTCTCAGTCGTGCGCTCTGTAGTCGTCTCAGTTGTGCTAGTCTCAGCCGTGGGCTCGGCAGTTGACTCAGAAGTGGACTCGACGGTACTCTCAGTCGTACTCTCAGGCGTGCCCTCATCAGTGCTCTCCGTAGTCACTTCAGCCGTGGTAGTAGACTCATTGATAGACTCAGTAGTCGACTCTGTCTCTGCCTCTGTGGTAGAAGTTTCCTCTGAGCTTGTCTCGGTAGTGGAAGAACCGGCCTCAGTAGTTGACTCTTCGGTGAATATGTCGGTTTCTGTGGTTGTTCCTTCAGAAGAAGGGGTTGTCTCTGTAGTCGACTCTTCAGTAGGAGGAGACGCCTCTGCTGTTGACTCGGTAGTAGAAGGAGCTGCCTCAGTAGTTGACTCAGCCTCTGTCGTCGGCTCAGCTTCTGTCGTCGACTCGACTTCAGTCGTTGAGTCTTCGGTAGGGATAGTAGCCTCTGTTGTTGTTGTCTCCACAGGTGCCTCCGTGGTTGACTCTTCAGTAGGAGGACCAACTTCAGCTGTGGTTGTTGTCTCATCAGCGGGGGCAGCTGTCTCTGTGGTTGTCTCGTCGACAGGAGGAATTGTTTCTGTTGTTGAATCTGCGGGTGCCTCTGTGGTCGACTCATCAGTTGGGGGAACTATCGTAGTTGTCTCTACGGGCGCCTCCGTGGTTATTTCTTGATCTGAAACATCGACTTCTGTTGTTGTATCCTCAGCTGGAGGGACTGTCCCAGTAGTTGACTCATCGGCGGGAGGAGCAGCTTCCGTGGTAGTTATCTCTTCAGTCGGGGCAGTAGCCTCTGTAGTGGTTGCCTCGTCCGCGGGAGGAGCAGCCTCTGTAGTGGTTGTCTCATCAGCTGGGACAGCAGCCTCTGTGGTGGTAGTTGTCTCATCGGCCGGAGGAGCCACCTCTGTGGTGGTTGTCTCTTCAGTTGGAGGAGCCACCTCTGTGGTGGTTGTCTCTTCAGTTGGAGGATCAGCTTCAGTAGTTGTCTTATCTACGGGAGCCACGGCTGTTGTTGTTTCTTCTGAAATAGGGGCCTCTGTGGTTGTCTCTTCGGTCACAGGAGCATCCTCTGTGGTTGTTGTGGTCTCACCAGCGGGAGGAGCCGCATCCGTTGTGAATTCATCAGCAGGGGGGGCCGCGTCAGTGGCTGTCTCCTCAGTAGGGGCTGCGGCTGTCGTTGTCGTTGTCTCTTCAGCTACAACAGGTGTCTCTGTGGTTGTCTCATCAATAGACGCTGCCGCTGTTGTTGTGGTCTCCTCAACAGGGAGGACCTCATCCGTGGTTGTCTCATCAATGGGAGCTTCCGCTGTTGTCGTCGTTGTTTCTTCAGTGGGAGGGGATGCCTCTATTGTTGTTGTCTCTTCGGCAGGAGGAGCCGCCTCAGCGGTTGTCTCCTCGGCAGGGGCCGCGGCTGTCGTTGTCGTTGTCTCTTCAGCTACAATAGGTGCCTCGGTAGTAGTCTCCTCGGCGGGAGCTGCTGCCTCCGTTGTGGTTGTTTCTTCGACAGGTGGGACTGCCTCAGTAGTTGTCCCTTCAACGGGAGCAGCTGCTTCTATTGTCGTCGTTTCTTCGACAGGAGGAGCCGCCTCGGTAGTTATCTCATCAGCAGGAGCTGCAGCTGTGGTTGTTGTCTCCTCAATAGGTACGACCGCCTCAGTAGTAGTCTCCTCTGCGGGAGTAGCTGCCTCCGTTGTGGTTGTTTCTTCGACAGGAGGAGCTGCCTCAGTAGTTGTCTCTTCAACGGGAGCAGCTGCTTCTGTCGTCGTCGTTTCTTCGACAGGAGGAGCTGCCTCAGTAGTTGTCTCTTCAACGGGAGCAGCTGCTTCTGTTGTCGTCGTTTCTTCGACAGGAGGAGCCGCCTCGGTAGTAGTCCCCTCTGTGGGAGTAGCTACCTCTGTCGTCGTTATTTCTTCGACAGGAGGAGCCGCCTCAGTGGTTGTCTCCTCAGCAGGGGCCGCGGTTGTCGTTGTCGTTATCTCCTCAGCTACAACAGGTGCTTCGGTAGTAGTCTCTTCAACGGGAGCTTCGGCTGTTGTTGTGGTCTCTTCAACTACGACAGGTGCCTCAGTAGTTGTCTCCTCAACAGAAGCTGCCTCCGACGTGGTTGTCTCCTCAATAGGTACGACCGCCTCGGTAGTAGTCTTCTCTACGGGAGTAGCTACCTCTGTCGTCGTTGTTTCGCCGACAGGAGGAGCCGCCTCAGTGGTTGTCTCATCGGCGGGTGCTGCTGCGACTGTGGTTGTTGTCTCCCCAACGGGTAGGACCGCCTCAGTAGTTGTCTCTTCCGCAGGGGCAGCTGGCTCTGTCGTCGTCTCTTCAACTGGAATTTGTGCAACCGCCGTTGTCGTCGTTGTTTCTTCGGCGGGAGGGGCCGCAGTCGTGGTCTCTTCAATGACAGGAGCCGCCACTGTTGTTGTTGTCTCATCCGCAGGGAGGGCCGCTTCGGTAGTTGTCTCTTCAGCGGGAGTTGCTGCCTGTGTTGTTGTCGTTCCTTCGGCCGGGACTACTGCTGTAGTTGTCTCTTCGATTGGAGGGACGACCTCAGTAGTTGTCTCATCAGCGGGGGTAGCTAGCTCTGTCGTCGTTGTTTCTCCGGCGGGAGGGGCCGCAGTGGTTGTCTCTTCGATTACAGGAGCTACCTCTGTTGTTGTCGTTTCCTCAATGGGAGCAGCCGCAGTAGTTGTCTCATCAACAGGGGGGGCTGCCTCAGTAGTTGTCTCTTCAGTAGCAGGGGCAGCCGCTGTCGTTGTCGTTTCTTCGGCGGGTACTACTGCCGTTGTTGTCTCATCGGCAGGAGCAGCTGCCTCTGTTGTTGTCGTTTCCTCAACGGGGGCAACCGCAGTAGTTGTCTCTTCAGCAGCAGGGGCGGCTGCTGTCGTTGTCGTTTCTTCAGCCATAGCCACCGCAGTAGTTGTCGTCTCGTCGACAGGAACAGCTGCCTCTATTGTTGTCGTGTCCTCAACGGGGGCAACCGCAGTAGTTGTCTCTTCAGCAGCAGGGGCGGCTGCTGTCGTTGTCGTTTCTTCAGCCATAGCCACCGCAGTAGTTGTCGTCTCGTCGACAGGAACAGCTGCCTCTATTGTTGTCGTGTCCTCAACGGGGGCAACCGCAGTAGTTGTCTCTTCAGCAGCAGGGGCGGCTGCTGTCGTTGTCGTTTCTTCAGCCATAGCCACCGCAGTAGTTGTCGTCTCGTCGACAGGAACAGCTGCCTCTATTGTTGTCGTGTCCTCAACGGGGGCAACCGCAGTAGTTGTCTCTTCAGCAGCAGGGGCGGCTGCTGTCGTTGTCGTTTCTTCAGCCACAGCCACCGCAGTAGTTGTCGTCTCGTCGATAGGAACAGCTGCCTCTGTTGTTGTCGTGTCCTCAACGGGGGCAACCGCAGTAGTTGTCTCTTCAGCAGCAGGGGCGGCTGCTGTCGTTGTCGTTTCTTCAGCCACAGCCACCGCAGTAGTTGTCGTCTTATCGGCAGGAGCAGCAGCCTCCGTTGTCGTCGTTTCTTCAGCGGGAATTTCTACTTCTGTTGTTGTTGTCGTCTCATCGGCAGGAGCAGCTGCCTGTGTTGTCGTCGTTTCTTCAGCGGGTATTACTACTGTTGTCGTCTCATCAGCAGCAGGGGCGGCGTCTGTCGACGTTGTCTCATCGGCAGGAGGAGCATCGGGGTCTGGCTCTTGTCTCTCGGCAAGCTTGCCGGCCTGAAAGAGAGAGACGTAGTCTTGGCTAGACCCAGCATGAGCTTCTGGATAAGCCTCGGGTGACCTTGGGCGAATATCGTCGCGCTCCCAGGCGCCTGCATCACCCACAGGCAAGCCGTGGCCGACGCTAAGCAACAAGCCGAGCAGGAGTAGTTTGACAGCCATGTTGATGATGGGTCGCTGATAGTGATTCCTAATGCGCTGCTGGGAGAGCAGTGTACTGAGGATTGGATCGATGAAGAGAACTGCCTCTCTCGTTCGGCACGATGCCTTTATCTACCAGCATCTAAACAAAGTTTCGGTCCCAGCGACGACTATAGTTTTCTTGACAAATACAGCACCACCGCATATTGATTCCTGTCTCATCCGCTTCGTCTACTATCCTCTGCATGAAGTTTAGCAGGTAAGGTCCAGACCAGTCGCGCCATTCCATAGTGTGTGGCTCTGCGGCTGTAGTCTAGATTGTCTATGGGAGGCGACACTACTCCGGGAAGCGAGGCTAGCGTCAGGAATATCGATCTTTGCATTTCTGGGAAACTCCCACAAACAAAAAGTGGGCTGAACCTCTCACATTTTTGTCCCAAGTGGTTAACTCGCATTCCTGCTGTCGTGATAAGCTCTCAGAGGAGCATTCCGACCGGCATAATCGCTTCGCTGGGCATCTCTATTCGTTCAATCAAAGGCCATGCCCTGAAAGCCAAGAGGCCTTTTCGGGACCGACAAGAACAGTTCCCCGGGAGATCTACAGCCCGGACACAGCTTATCTTCACACGTGTTCGTTGAACCAGGCTGTTGGTACAGCGTCTCACGATAGCGTTGACATGCCCTGTAATTAAGACCAACTAAATGAGATGACTTCTAGCGGGCCACCTGATGACCTGATGTATCTGATAAACGTGTATCAATATACCATGTCTCGAGGATATTTTAATTTGGAAACCAGGTGTATTGTAGAATGCAGCTGCGGGCTATCAGGAGTGAACAGAACCTGCCTGGGAAGGCTGAGACCTTCCCTGAGACGCACACTTCCGTTGTGGACAGGAGGATTGGAGGTTCTCCGCGGTAGTATCTCATGCCTGGAGACTACAACAAATGATTCCTGCGCTGTGATACGCTCGCCGTGAGACCATATACTTTATCTTGATAAGTAAACTAGTATCAAGGACTACAATAGCCGACACTTTCTCGTCTATCCCATTACAAGCCTCATGTCCCATCATTATGCAGGCATTATGGCGGTGACAATATCACCGGCAGGCCCGTACCCTGTAGTAATCTATCATATTTCTCTCTAATCGTGATCAAAACATGTATAACTTTGACCAGACCGTTCCAGCATTCCTCAGCACTCCGATCACCTCCAGTTCCATCAACATTTGGAAGCCGCGGAGTTCTAGACTCAACTTTGCCAGAATCGAGGCTTCCAAAGTAAACATTAACGGGTCGACCGAACATTCGGTCGAGCCTAACCCGACCCAGTAGGCCTCCGCGTGGACTCAAAGTGAATTCCACGATGCTTTCGCTAAAGCGGCATCTCTATTCCCCATCTGCCCAACCACTCATGTGCCATCATACTCAGAAAGGTCTTCACTATGCAGTACTAGCTAGGATCCTCGCTTAGTTGGAATGTAGACGAGTCGCTGTTGTGCTACCCCCACATTCCATGAGAAGCCTTAGGCAAGCCGGAAACAGAGGTTCCCACTAGTATTGGCGCCCTTGACCCTTTTTACCGGATTTAAGTGGACGGCCGATGAGCCCGGTTTCGCCCAAGGTCTCGACTAGGCCAGTCTAGTGCTGTTAGCTTCGTAAGGCGGACTGTTCGGCGTGTTCGCCATCATGGCTGGCCCTTGCGTGTGGTTGCACGCAGCGCGTCCGAACCCTGAATGAGTCGAACCCGGTAGAACGTATGCGAGATGCGTGGGCTATCACAAAGTTCATCACTACGAGATTTTCCACTAGGAGACATTTGAATTAAGCGTTTCTCATTGCCCTATACTCCCAATTATCGGATGTGGCAACATCTCGGTGTTCTTCTTTCGTCAACTGTCCCAACATCGACCTAACCTCCTGTACACCATCGGCCATCACATACCTTATCTTTATATAAAAGTCACTGTGTTGTATATCTTACTGTTATCCGTCCTTTCGCTTCGACTGAAACTGCCAGAAAATCCCCAGTAGCGACTTCAAGGCCGCTTCGTCGCTGATGTCGCCTTTAGCTCATCACACTCTGTTATCCTCCTGAACATCGGCTTTTGAGTCCAACCCAAGTTCATTGCTGGTACCTTCCTGTTTAAGCCGAGCAAAGTTCCTTTCAGCTTCCCAGTTCCAAATATTGTCTGCAGAGAACAGCAAGTCAATCTCCTCCAATGTGCGCTGATTTGTTTCTGGGTACAACGCCCACACCATAGGAATGGTGATAGCATTGCAGGCGGCAAAGATATAAAGTGTCTTCTCGCCCAGCTGCTGGAACATGACTGGACAAAGAAGCGTAAGCCAGCCATTTCCGATAGACCAGCCAACAACGCCCCAAGCGTTTCCCTTGGCTCGGACCTCCAAGGGAAAGATCTCAGCTGGATACAGCCATGGAACAGTCAGCCACGTGGCGCCAAAGATAAAGGTGAAAAGAAACACCATCGACACAGCGGCGTTTCCGTAAGCCAGTGCCTTGCTGGAGTTATCATCCTTGGTAGCCTCTTGTCCCAGGTAGGAAAAGATACCAGCTAAGGCCATAGCAATGCCTTGTCCAACGGAGCCCCAGTACAATGTCCAACGGCGACCGATTTTATCGAGAGTGAAGACACAAATAAGAGTCGAGAACATGTAGAAGATGTTGTTCAGACCTGCGATCCACTGTCGTTTTTCCGGGCTCATGCCAGCGATGCCAAATATGGTGGGGGCGTATATAGTGACACCGGCAATACCAATCCACTCCTGCATGATCTGGAGCCACACGACGAGCTGAACACGTCGCCCAGTGTGTAGCTTCCCGGAGCCAAGTCCAAACAGCATGTGGAAGTAGCTCTGCTGGCGGAAGTTGGCGCGTTCCATCTCGCAAGAGGCCACAATCTCCTGGAACTCGACCTCAGCCTCTACCTTTTCTTGCCCCGAATCGCCACGGAGCCTAGCTAGGACATAGCGAGCCTCGTCCTCTCTCCGAGCCTTAACAAGCCAACGAGGAGACTCAGGGAAGAAGAAGACTCCACCCATGAGAATCAGAAGCATGGGGATCTGGAAAGCCACGGGGAAGCGCCAGACGAAAGAGGAGTTGCCGTCTTTATAGAATGAACACGCATACTCGAGCCAGTAGGCAATCACCACTCCAAAAATGTTGAGCGTGAACTCGATGGCAATGAATTGGCCACGCGACTTGTGCTCGGCCGTCTCCGTAGCCCAAACGGGGATGATGGCGTTCAAGATGCCAGTGCCCCAACCGTTGACAAGACGCGCACATATCATCCACTGGACGTTCATGGCGGAACACTGGAGCGCAGCACCGACGACGCCGATCAAGGCACCGAGGAAGATGCACTTGATTCGTCCGCATCGATCACCAAGGAAGCCTCCCACAAGGCAGCCCACCAACGTTCCAAGGTAGTAGACCGAAACGATGCCTCCTTGAAGTAGCGAGTCGTCTACCACGGGGCCGCCGTCCGATCCTCGGTGGGCAAAGCCCATCAATGTGTAGTAGTCGTAGGCTGCATTGACGCCGCCCATCATGCCTTGGTCGTAGCCGAAGAAGAGGATGGAAAGTCCAGCAAGACAGTTGATCCTGTGTATGTACGTCAACAAGAATGCAAAGGTATGGTGGTCAAAGTCATCTTACGCAATGAGCAACGCGCGCTTCTCGTATCGGTGGACGACGTTCAATCTGTGAATTTTGTCCATCTTGACGGGCGGGCTCTCGGAAGCGACTTGACGATAGAGGAATAGCAAATCAGGTATGGCACTACAACTTGAGAGGTTTGGAGTTGATACTGGAGTTGAAGTCATCAGCATATATCACTAGCTCCCTCGTCTCCAAATATGGAGATCCATCCAAACACCTCAGCCCTCTAATTACCCCTCATAACATTGTGGGGTAGATAGTGGCAACCCCATGGAGAATGTAACACTATTAACCTCTCAGGTTAATCGACGGGGTGATCCTTCGTGAACAACGTATGACAATTGGGTCGCGTGTACTCGGGGATGTCTGTGCTGAAATGACGCGGGTATTCGGGGATTCGGGGATGTCTGTGCGGGATGACGCGGGTGGACGATGAGACGCGTCCCGACTAGGAAGTCGGCTCGCTGCTCAGACGGAGCCAGGTAATACTATTAATGAATGGAGTGGATGGAACATTTGGGATAATGGTATTAGGTCAAGTGACAACTGCAAAAGAGTTGCAACGGGAAAGGTCCATGTCGAGAGCTGGGTGTTCCTGATGCTTGCCAGCATGCGAAATCTGGTAAGGGTCCAAGATCTTAATACCCGGATGTAATTAAGTAGCTAGAACAATTTAGTAGTCATCAACACGAACAGCCTTGTAATAAAGTGTTTGAGTGCCGCGAGGGAAAAGAGTATTACTTTACTAACTGGGTGTTCAGTTTCACCGACTTAGAGTGTCTTATCCTTCCCAACCCCAGCTACGTGATGTGGTGCACTAGAGTGTGGACATATAATTATATCATCTCTCTCCATCTACTTTCGTTCAATTTAATCGCACCTAAAACGCCCAAAAAGCCCAGCCTGGTATCCAAGACTCTGGGGCACTACGTAGTCCTAATTTGTGACGGCATTGTGACGTCCAGGGTAGGATGTGGGGTCGGATGTTTCCTCGGATCCGCTTTAAACCGATGCGGAGCCCATTCGTCGTCTCCTCGTCGCTATTTAGGCCGATCCCCGACATTACAGCATTTCCTGGACTACAATTGTATGGATTCAAATCATACAGAAAGTCCAATTCAATCGCTGCCCATAGCTTCGTTCCTATAAGCAGACCTCTAGCAAAACCGGGTCTCTACCACCTGCCAACGCGAAAGACAAAGCGCAACCGTCAGCGGCCGAGTTGCTCCAAGTGTCTCGAATTCGATGCTTTGCGGCTGCTCTAGTGATTCGAGTTCCGCAAAAGACTCGTCTCGCTGAACCTTCGGGCGAGAAATGCGAAGATGGTGTGGATATTTCAGTGCTGACGCTGCGATACTAGAAAGCTGAGGCTCCGGATCTGAAAGCCTCGATGTTAATCTAGAAGACATGATCACGTAGCCAAGAAATTAACTAAGAATTTGTGAGTCTGCAGAAAGCCAGAAAGACTGTGTAGACAAGCATTGATATTGTGCCACGTAGCATCTACAGCTCAGGCCGACCTTTATGCAGCAACCCTCCAAGGTTCCCATGGTCTACCATTTTAGAGATCCTTTTCTATATTTTCCTTTGATTCAGATGATTCCTGACCATGAACGGCCACCTGTCTTGTGCTTCCGGCGTACATCGGGCCGACTTGGTGCGTTTCTCCAGATTTAGATAGGACCAGACATCCTCCCTCGATGTGGCAATTTCTATACATGTGTTCAAAGTTTGCAACGTGTCCATCAATCAAAGTTTGGGCGAGAAGGTCCTAAGAATTTGCATACCGGCTATGCATCCTGGGTAATGCAGACTGCAGCTAAAGAAATCGGAGTCATGTTACTCAATTCTCAGGTCCCAGGACATCACAGTCGTACCGACCAGAATTTAGTTACCATCAGGACGCCCAAGTCAACGTCTTCCGAAAAATGCGGTCCATGTCTTGATGTAAAGTGCGTCAAGCGGAAAAGCTAATGCTTCAGGTCAACATGAGGGCTTACGCCTACGTGGGCGAAACCCTAATGAGGCTTTCCCGTTATGTTACTCACGAGAGTGCTGGAAACGCTCTTCTGAAGGTCCACCTAGCACCCGCATATACCAGGAGACAATTTGATAATCTCTTTTCCCTATCGATTGGGTTTAATCGAGAGCTATAAGTTCGTGGTGTTGACCTGGCATTGACACGAATAAGAGTTTCCCGCTGTGTGCACTTCACGTTCTTTCATCTTTCACTCACCTTGAGCATAGAAATCTCCATCATGTTTCAAGAATTAATCTTTTGGATCCTGCTCCTGGTCTGCTCTACCAATGCCGTGAGGGTCAGGGGTCACCGCGTTGAGTACCTGGGCGTCCACAATAAAACCACAGGGCAGGCTACACGTTTCCACCGCGAGGCGATAAGATGGACTAACCTGGAGCGTACTTACAGAATCAACACATTCTGGGGTATTAGATACGCTAAGGCTCCCGTCGGAAACCTGCGATGGAGAGCACCCGTGACTCTGAAACCCCACGACAGCTTAGAGAAAGTCACCATAAACGCCACAGTACCAGGACCTGCTTGTCACCAGAACACCGGCGGTTGGCAGGCTGCATCGACTTCTCCCTACAACCAGAGCGAGGATTGTCTGCTACTCAACATTCAAACCCCAAACAAGCCAAAGTTGAACAAGCTACCTGTACTGGTGATGATCCATAGCGGAGGTGAGTAACGCAGCATGTGTCATATGATCAAAACTTACAAGCCCAGGCTACGTATCCGGGAGCGCGCAATATTCCACAGGCGACAGTCTCGTCCACCAATCGAACAGGTCCATGGTCTTCGTTTCTCTTCAATATCGCCTCGGACCGTTGGGCTTCCTTGCGGGAGACACCGTTGAGGAAAATGGAACAGCCAATGCTGGCCTCCTCGATCAGCGGTCAGCCCTGGAATGGGTTCGGGAGAACATTGCGTATTTCGGCGGCGACCCTTTCAAGATCACCGTGACTGGCGGCAGCGCCGGAGGGGGTTCGGTGACTATGCAGATGATTCTGTACGGCGGAGACCCTCATCCTCCGTTCCATGCTGCAATCTCAGGTAAGTACATCAGATTCCATTACAGAAATCATTTTTCGTTTCTCACACCGACAAGAATTTCCCTGGTGGACGCCAACGTACGACCGTGAATGGGTGAACAAGCAATATGATCGTTTTGCCAAGGCCACAGACTGCTCTTCCCTTCGTTGTCTGCGAGAATTATCTATCAAAGACATCCAGACTGCGGCCCGAGATGTCAGTGTTGCCGCGTACCTTGCGAAGGAGTATCCGTATGGAACCTATTACTGGGGCCCGGTCATTGACGGCAGCTCCATCCGAGCCAACCCTCAAGAAGAGTTCCGCAACGGCCACTTCATCAAGGTTCCAATCATTGTCGATCGAAACTTTGATGAAGGATTCATCTTCTCAAACACTTCGATATCGACAGAAGAGGAGCTCATGTCCGATCTCGAAGCACTGTGGCACGACAAAGACGGCTACTTTCCGAAGATTGCTCTAGACTTCTATCCCGAATTAGTTTACAACACGTCGTACCTTGATGATCTGCCGGTTCGCGGCCTCCTAAAGGCAGCAGGCGCCATTGACGATAGCCTCAGCAGCGCCTTCGTTAGACGGTCGGCGCTCTTTGGGGACGCCATTGTCAATTGCCCAAGCACATACGTTGCCCAGGCCGTAGCTGAAGCTGGCGTGCCTGCGTACAAATTGGTGTTCAACGCTGGGTATCAGCTTCATTCGGCAACTGGATCTTTCCTGTTTAGCAACTACACAGATGGTGAGTAAAAATAGCTGGCACTAAAGACGAGGTCGCTAATGTGTTTTTCTCCTGTAGCTGATGGATCTCAAGTCAAGCTGGGCGCATCGATCCCCGGCAACGCTACTTTGGCTACGCTGTTGCGCAACTACTTTATATCGTTCACTCTTCACCACGACCCCAACCAAATGGCAGCTGAGGGGATATCAGTTCCGTCTTGGCCCAAGTATCAGAACAAGAAGCCAAAGATCATTTACCTCTCCGACTCTGGGGTTCAAGTGAAGGATGACATGGATGTTTCTGCGAGGTGTCAGTTCTTGCGGTTGGGTCGTGGCAACAATGTTGGCATCGTGCCGCAATGGTGAACAGAGGGACATGGCTGACATGGAACAGCTTTCGTGGATCGTGTTGGCTCTTAATAAGGAGAGACTGGGATATAACTCCATACTTGAATTAGACAGGTTAGCCAGACAGAAACGAGAGTCATCCGAAGACCACAAGGGTGACGGCGTGGGGGTGGTTGTCCATCTTGCTAGGGTGATAAACATGATGACCTGGAAGAAGCAAAGTAGATGCCAATGACGTTCTAGGCGATGACCCCCGCCATGCGATTATAATCACGAACCTGGCAGATTTACGTATGAAGTAAGTAGTCCGATGAGAGTGAGCTCGGCCTTCAAGGTACATCGCACTAGAACAAAACCAAGGCCAAGACCACCACACCGGTTCCCAGGATACTGGACAAACAAGAGCTGACTGATAAATGCCGCAGGACAGGCTCCAACAGAGAAAACCATTGTCATCGGCCCCGCCGAGTGGAGGCCGGTGAGCAGTCTCTGTTCTGCAAGAGTGAAGATGAAGCCAACAACGGGCTAGTCGCCAGAATCTCGTCCAACACCCAGTGGGGGTGGCCTCACGCTATCACGGTAAACTCATTCATTAAGCATATTTCTTAACTCGAAACGGCCTGCATTGCCGCATCCCGGCGGGGTCGTGGCCGTTTGGAAGGGCTGGGAAAACACCCGGATAGTTTGCGAGATGTGGAACCGAGAACCCGGATGGCGCATCCTTTGACATGGAGATTGACAAACAACTCGAACTAGCGACAACTCCAAAGACTGGGCTGGATGCGTCTTCCGCCTCGTCATTTGTCAAAGAGCCTAGGAGGTGCCACTCGTGAACGAACCACCGAGTTCTCTAAAGGGTTGTGTCCTGGGCGCCAAGACTCGCGATGCTTACACCGGGGAGGAGCAGCACGAGTTAGCAGATGCGCAGCTTGCAGCCGTATCCATCCCGCGGAGTTGGGACCCGATCGCCGCCATGAGATGACGATGCACGGCGGCCGGTGTATAAATACCCGGACACGTCTCTTGTGTGAACCATCTCATCATCCCGATCAGCCTTCAGTCAGCTTCAACCCGCCTCGAACAGCTTCGCCTCGCTTTCACCAGCTTCAACCCAACCGCCAAGATGATGTTCACGTCCTCCACCGTCGCCCTCGCCCTCCTCGGCAGCGCCCTCGCCTCCCCCGTGCAAATCCGGGCCGACTCGGCGTCCAAGACCGAGTCTGCATCCGCGCCCTCCGACACGGCCGGCGTGTACGACTGGGCCGACGGCTGGACCAAGAGCTACACGGTGCACCAGTCGTGCAACTCGACGCTGCGCCGCCAGCTCGTGGGTGCCCTGGACGAGACGGTCCAGCTGGCCCAGCACGCCAAGGACCACCTGCTGCGATGGGGCTCCGAGTCCGAGTTCACGCAGAAGTACTTTGGCAACGGGTCGACGTCTATTCCCATTGGATGGTATGACCGCATCATCAACGCCGACAAGACGGGCGTGCTGTTCCGCTGCGATGACCCGGACCGCAACTGCGCTACTCAGGATGGTAAGTTCTTCTCCTCTTTCTCCTCTTCGAGCCCATATATCTAGACCATCGCAGTATGAGTATGGTGCTAACAACTTACAGAGTGGGCCGGCCACTGGCGAGGCGACAACGCAACCGCCGAGACCGTCATCTGCCCCCTCTCCTTCGAGATCCGCCGTCCGCTCTCCTCCGTCTGCGGCCTCGGCTACACCGTGGCCCAGTCCAAGCTCAACACCTTCTGGGCCACCGACCTGATGCACCGCATCCTCCACGTGCCCATCATCACCGAGTCCGTCGTCGACCACTTCGCCGAGGACTACGCCGAGTCGCTGGAGCTGGCCGAGACCGACCCGTCCAAGAGCGGCATCGACAGCGACACCCTGCAGTACTTCGCCATCGACGTCTACGCCTACGACATTGCCGCCCCCGGCGTTGGCTGCACTGGCGAGATCGAGGAGGCTACCGAGACGAGCAGCGACAAGGCCACTGCTACGAGTGAAGCGCCCAAGGTGAGTCTAGATGCGATTATACATGACACTTTATTGGAGTCCAGCGACTAACACGAGGATAGGAGTGCCACACTCACGATGACGGCCTCGTCCACTGCTCTTAAAATAGACTTGGCTTAACTTCTTAATGCCCGTCCAGGGTCTTAATACAACCCCCACTTCCTCCTTTAGAAATTCGGAACCAACTTTCCCCGATGCTCGCGTGATATTTGCGCAAGGAAATAATGAAGGTTTCGTTGCTTGACCCAGCACCCCGCCCAGAACGCCTAAAAGCCCCTACTAAAGTCGAACCACGCTCCGAAGCGGCAAAATGCCGAGGTACTTCAGCCTGTTCATAGTACGCAATTTACCTTCATCGTTATATCTTATTCCCCGTTAACCTCACACAAGCCAGACCCCGGTAGTCCCTGCCACCACCTGAGCGCCCAAAAGCATACCCACACCAACTCTCTCGTACGTGTGCGGTATCTCGCCGGACGACCTTTGACGTATCAACAAGACATACTGGCTGGTGTCGCCGCCTTCGTTCAATGTCTTGCTTTTCCCAACGACTACACACCTCCAGCTGAGGGGGTCAAATTTGTAGTCGGTCCGGTCAATCTTGGATCTTTTTGAGAGCTCCATCTCGCCAATCGAGAGTTGACTTGCTTCGGCAAGCAACCGTCCATCCCAGCCGGCATCGTCGCTTTCAGGGCCCAAGGGATCCCTAAAATTGCCCGTCCAGTCCACTTGGCTGAATGGGATGTCCATGTACCGTATTCTCCCCGTGCATGCCATCCACGACCAGGATGGCACCGATTGGCCTTGTTCGTATGTTATCCGTGACAGACCGCCGGGGACTTTAGCTTCCCACAGCAACGTTCTCTCGAAGTAGGCCAAAAGAACCCCATGCTTTGCCCTGGATCCAAAGGTGCGAGCGAGCCGCTTCTCCAACCCCAGAATCGCCTTCGAACGGTCTGAAGCCTCTGTGAGATTGAGTCCGCTATAGACTTGATGAAGGTGCTGTACAAGTCGAATGCGCTCATCCTTGTAGTAGTTTAGTCCGTAGCTTGGAAATTTAGAGTCGCCAAGAAATTCTGATTGACGACTACAACAGGTTTTCAGTTAGTATTTAGCCTGGGTGTGTGGCCTGTGAATCCACTTACTTGCGAAGTTCAGCCAGGGTCTCACAATGTACGCCCTTTCCGCATTCCCAATACACTTGATTCGACGTGAAGTGTATAGTACGACGTGAAAGCGCTCTCTCTTGGAATACCCATACGCGCGTGTTTAGAACACTCCGCTCGACATGCTCTTGGAAGTCGTCGATGGCCTCGGCAAGATAGATGGGCCCCTGTGAGGTTTGGATGGTAATGGCGGCTCTCTGAGTTCTGTCTCTGAGAAATCCATCAAGCGAAGACGTGGCACAGCTAGCTGCGATGGTACAATAGGCCGAACTGAAAACGTCCTCCATTAGGGCTGCTTCAGACTCCCAGTCTTCCTCGTCCTCTTGAATGATGCATAGTGAATCCATCCAGAGATATAAGACTCTCAATGCACGTGTGACCGTCACTGCATCCTGAAAGGTCTTTGGCAGTGCTTCGTACGGGATGTATTGCTTCAGCCTCTCAATACTGTCAGCGTACGTGCAGAACCTCTCCTCCGGTTTTAGAATCCCCCAGCAGTGGCTCAAAGCGATATACTCGCCCCCGGAGTTTTCGCTTGTCTCGACGAGGCGTAGACAGGGACTCCCGCTTTTACCCACGTACACGAGTCTCGTTGGTAGGTTGCGGATGGCCTCTGTGTTGGCCGGGTCTGAGAGACAGTCATGGGTCGTATTGCAGAGATTGACCCATTTGTTCAAAAGTCCAAACTGTTATGAGCTACCGGGTTCTGACAGAAGCGGTAGTTCCAATTGTGCATGAGATGGGCCGTGGCCGCTGGATTCTGACGTAGTTTAGATCTAGGTCCGCTGTGTGTTATCAAACGACTACATACCTGGGTCAATGTATATGGACAGAACTGGGAGTCCATCAGAAGACGTTCGAAAGGAATGAGAAGTGCCGTCCATGAACAGCTTCACTGTTCCGTGCGGCTTGGATTGAGTCTTCGAAAGGCAGCGGAATAGAAAGTAGCAAATGCAACACTCATCTGACCCGCGTTCCAAATCTCTGAGACTCTGGCGCAAGTCTAGATTGGATGATAGGAAATCAATAGTACTACAAGAGCGGCAAATCCTTGTCATGTCAGTCGTGGGCCGCAGGGAGGGCCAGTCGAGACGTGACATAAGATCACGCGCCCAACTGTTATATGAACTCCTACCCTTTCCCACCAACATTTCTATTGAGCTTCACACAATCTTTGTACGAGGCGTTGTATTCTTCAATTGGTCATCCTTATTGCAAAGCCTCCGACATACAACCCAGGCAGATCCTGGAAGTGACAATTGCGGCCACTCGTTCCATTAGACACAGCCACCGAGAGCCGCTGATGATGCCGCAGCCAGAAAGTTGCCCGGATGACCGGCTGGTACAGAGCGGTATGCTTGTGCCCTCCAGACCGCAATCTCGACCCGCAAGCTCTCGGACTGGTCGGTCAACCGTTGTGACAGACCTAAAACCTAGCAGCCGCGCTATTTGGCAAAAGGATTCGGGCAGAGCTCTTGCCACAGCTCAGGATTCGTGATCTTTCGAAGATGTTCCTACCTCGAAATAAACTGGAAGAGATCATGTCTGTCGAAGTTGTCCAGAAGATAATAGCGGAGACCCGTGCGAGCGTCGACCTGAAAGGTTATAGGCATATTGACGTGGGACAGGAGATATGCGGTGCGGGCAGCAAACAGTCGCGGATCCAAATACTCGCAACACTTTTGTTCATCGAGGAAGCCCAGTACATTACCGAGTTTCTCCATGATGAGGTATGGGATGACCAACTTCCCTTGCAGTCCGATGCAAAAGTGTTTCAACGGTTCAGTCTCGCGCACGTGGACGCCTTTTGTGACAGGCAACATATAGTACTTGCCCCTGTACTCGATTTCACGAACGCACAACATCTTGAATTCGATCGGAAGATTCACATGCCGTTTCTAGAAGCCTTGGAATGGAACAGCAGCGGATGTCATGGAAAAGTATCCAGGGTCCAGATTCACGACCACCACCAACAATGGGGTCTACGTTCGGTAAGTATTGTGCTCTGGCTCCTCTGGGGGGATTCACATTAACTTACCACGCGATGTAGGACTCCAAGGCCCACGGGTCCTACTATGCTATCAAGCATTTCCACACTAGGAATGATGATACTTTCAAACAGGAGAGAGAGGCATTAGTACGATTCAGCTGGCCAAACAAGGGTCACGATAATCTTATTGAACTTCTGTTATCCTATCAGATAGGATGTGATCAATTCTTGATATTCCCCTGGGCCCAAGGAAGCCTGGATGAGTACTGGGAACGAACCAGGAGTAATCCTGAATCACAAGAAGATGTGATTTGGTTCATCCGGCAATGTCTCGAACTTGCCGATGGACTTTGCCAGGTTCACCTGCATCACTCTTCGTCGGCAACCCAGCGTTCTACACGAGCCGCGTCTTCAATCAACAATCGATATCACGGTCGCCACGGAGACATCAAGCCAAAAAACATACTGTACTTTGATGACCCACAGAGCCAACGTGGACGTCTAGTCATTGCGGACTTTACGCTGATGCGTTTCCATTCGCCTGAATCCGTCAGTAACACTCAAGCCAACCGAGTAGGCTTCTCGCAAACATACCGTCCGCCTGAGGTTGAAGGTGCCCCGGGGACAATCGTGAACCAGAAATACGATATCTGGACACTGGGCTGTGTCTACTTGGAATTCATTACATGGCATCTGCTGGGGAGCGACGCTATTTGCAAGGACTCGTTTCAGACGCCCGAAGGGCTAAAGTACGAGAGCTTCAGCACCGTGAGACATAGTGATGACGACAAAAGAAGCCAGTATCCAGATGACAAGTTTTTCAACTGCCCTGATGGCCAGTCTGCTGCCGAAGTCAAACCTTCGGTAAAAAGGGTGAGCATAAGCAGACTATTCGGCTATCTCGAACGATCTGGCTAACGGTCAACAGTGGATTAAACTCTTGCACGGGCATCAGTATTGCTCCGTAGCCTTCCATGATTTCCTAGATCTCGTCGAAAAACGTATGCTGGTGCCAATCCCCGACGAGCGGTGCTCGATGGATGAGGTACTTGGCAGGATGAAGAAGATTCTCGCCAACTGTGACAGTCAGTCTCTTCTCTGCGGCCAAAAGTTCGGATCCAGTTTCAGTGAGGGCCAGTTCCCTCCTCTGTTTACGGAGTCCAGCAAGTACGGCAAGGTTCCTGTGGGGTCGTGTTCGGGCTTCTAGCACTTCTCTATACAGTCGAGCAAATTCGGATATGGACCAGATCGAAGATTTCTTCAAAGAGACCAGCGAGGATATAGCCACAGGCGCGCAGCGTAGCGACGGCTACTCACACGGACGTGTACGTGAAGGATCAGCAAACCAATACCTCTCGCCCCCCGGAAGCGACTTTGTGGATATCACACCACCGGAAGACGGCAGCGGAGCGGACGGTCAGGCTGCCACCATGGTCTCTGACGAACCAGGCGAAAGTTTCAAGATCAGGGCTACCAGCCGTGAAGAAGGGCCGACAAATCAACAGAGTGTGTTATCAATAAGAAGGCGATGTAAGGCGTTGAAGAAAAAGTTCAGCGAGACAAGCAACAGAATGCTGGATAGGTTATCTGAGTTGTGCTGTTAGGAAGTCAAATCAACCGCAACGACGGATAAGTCAGTCGTGGCCGTTTCAATTAAACACTTGAGGAATATTTATACTCAGTTCAACTGGAGCAGTGCAACCAGAACACCCTTACCACTGCTGCGACGGCAATAGCTAGATAACTTGGCTGCAGCTCCCAGACACGCAAGAGTCTATCAGGCCAACTGTGAGGTAGCCTCACCCAGTGCATTTATCATTCTCCGAGCACACAAACCTCCGATTTACCACCTCAATCGAACGATAGGTGCCGATTGATCCCCGATCTTACACAGTCGGGATGTTTATGATGCCAAAAATGGGCCACCCACAACTCAGCTCGCTCAACGACAGCTCAGCTCAAAACGGCGGAAACCCAGCTCTGGGAACGTAAGGAACTGTACCCGAAATGGATTTCAGTACGGTCGAATATCGCCTCCAAGTTTATCGCCTCCAAGTTTATTGGTTGGTTCTGGTTGTGTAGTCTGTGAAAAGCTATAATTGGGTTCTTCCTGTGACACAATTGCAGTAGAATTAGCCATGGACGGGGAAATCCCCCTCGAGAGGACTCCATTTTACCCCGTTATCGCCATCTAAGATACGACAAACACGATCGGAATGCGGATGCCTGCGCCTATCGCAAACCAGCGAATGGACGCGTCGTACCGGCTAGCGGGGGGCCTGAAACAACGTCTCTGATGAAGAAACCAGGAGGATGCAAACATGGCGGATGCCTGGCAAAAACCCCAGCGCATCTGAGATTCGCAATTGCGATCCGAATGCAAGTCCAGCGATGATGCGAGTCAATGACATAGCACACACGTCACCGGCCGGGTGGAACCAGGTTAGGCATCAAAATTACGGTGCGTGCGAATAACTCGGCGATGGTACGAAGTTCTCCTGTCCGGGTTGCTCGGGCTTGATTGGGCACTGGGCAGCAACCGCTCAAAGCTCTGTTGGGTGCGGGTGGATAATCATCACAGTAGTGTGGCGCGACTCGGCCGAGAAGATATGTCGAGACGGACGACGGTGTTGATGGTCGATGGAAATGTCTTCCAGTGAGCCGTCCCCTATTTTCAAGGGAGAAACACAGTAAATACCACCCAGCCTGGAATCTCTTACCAGAACTGACCGCTAATTCCACCCAACCCAGCCAGCCCAAATCTCACATCGTCACATCCCTGCCAACATTCCCCCCACACGCCACTCCATTCCGCCCCTGAGAGAAACAAAAGAGACAAGAGAGAGAAAAAACGGTGGGCTACGTTACTGTAGTGGGCTTTCACCGGGTCGTCCCGTTTCTGCCGCGACGTGCCATGTCCCCATTCGTACAGGCGCTGGCGATCCGGGCCAAGTTGACGGTGGCCTCATTTTGTCGGCCAACACCAACCACCAGCCACGCAACCGTACGGTCATGGGAAGTTCAGTTGCGGCGGGGTTGTGCTCTCGCTTGCTGGGAGTAGCTAATATCCCAAGGCGAGAAGCTGGCGGGTTGAGGAGACGGGTGCCAATCTCCAAATCTCGTCTCTGGTCTCGTCTCGTCTGGTCTCGTCTCGTCTCGTCTGGTCTGGTCTCGTCTTGGCCATGCAGCAATATCCATGCCATGCATCCCGATAGCGCCATGACAACTGTCATGTAACTCGTCATCCAGCCATCAATCACCCCAGCCGCCCAACCCGTTTATTACTTGCCCCCGCCGCCGGCTGGGCTGGCACAGAGATGCAGGCTGCCGTCAAGCTCAGGTGCTTTTTGAATCGACTGCGAGCCGGACTCGTTTGACCGCTTGTCCTTCCTCCATCATCTCCGCCCACAGCCTTTTCTCTGTCGTTGAAGCCTCGATCGCAGCTCCGACCAGCCATGGCGTCCAAGGTCAACGGAAACGGAAACGGAAACGGAAACGGCCATGCCCACCTCACGGCCGACATCGACTTCATCCAGACGCCGCCCGCCGCCCCGGAGACGCTCGGCACCGGCAAGCCCTGCGGCGTAAAGCTCACCAATGTAAGTACTCATCAGCAGTTTCTAGCAGTCTCCAGCAGTCCCTAGTAGTCTCTCCAGCCCGTCTCCATGATAAATCGTTGCTAATCAGGGCGCCTAAAGTCCCCCGCCATCAAAAACGCTCCCCTCCCGGCCGACGGCTCCGGCTACGAACAATGGTCCAACCTCTTCCTCGCCGTCGCCCTCGTCGGAGCGCCGACATGGCTCTCCGTGCAGTTCGGCGGCGGCGTCAAGCTGGCCTTCCTCCTTGCCGTCTTCACCACCTTCCCCGTCCTGATGGCCGTCTGGACCGTCATGTCCACCGTGAGCCCCCGGCTCAACGACAACGTCGAGCTGCCGGGCCGCCCGGTTGAGTACTACCTGACCTTCAAGAATCTCTCTGACCAGGCCCGGTGGAACGGACGACACAAGATCCCCATGCAGACCTTCTTCGAGCTCTACTTTAACGGCGACGTCGACTTCAATGGCGACTGTCTCGAGGTCATGGAGTACCGCCACGAATGGGCCACCTTCAACTTCACCCTCAGCCTGTTCCACTACATCCTGTTCACCTTCGCGCCCGACGTCATCCTGCACAACCGGTCGCAGGATGAGGACCAGGTGCGCCCCAACTACGACCGCGGCAACGACCACTACGCCTGGTTCCTCGGCCCTCGCATGATCTACACGTCCGGCATCATCTCCGACCCGACCCGCGAGGAGACGCTGGAGGAGATGCAGGACAACAAGATGGCCGTCGTCTGCGAGAAGCTCGGGCTCAAGCCGGGCGAGACCATGCTGGACATCGGCTGCGGCTGGGGAACGCTGGCCCGGTACGCGAGCGTCAACTACGGCGCCCACGTCACCGGCGTCACGCTGGCCCGGCACCAGACGGAATGGGGCAACGACGCCCTGCGCAGCGCCGGCGTGCCCGAGGAGCAGAGCCGCATCCTGTGCAGCGACTACCGCGACATTCCCGAGACCAAGTTCGACAAGATCACCCAGCTAGAGATGGCCGAGCATGTCGGCGTCCGCAGACTGACTACCTTCTTCCGCCAGTGCTACGAGATGCTCGAGGACGACGGCTCCATGTACGTGCAGCTGTCTGGGCTGAGGAAGGCCTGGCAGTACGAGGACTTTATCTGGGGGCTGTTCCTCAACAAGTACATCTTCCCCGGAGCTGATGCGTCCACGCCTCTGGGATTCTACATCAGCTGTCTCGAAGCTGCTGGGTTTGAAGTCAAGAGGTAAGATCGTATCCCACACGTCCACCATTGTCACATCTAGCTAACACCTATTCAGTGTCGACACCGTCGGCGTTCACTACTCCGGCACGCTTTGGAGATGGTACCGCAACTGGCTCGGCAACGCCGACAAGATCAACGCCAAATATGGAAACCGCTGGTTCAGGGTAAGAAGTCTGCCTCACTTTTCTTCTCTCCACGACTAACCCGGTGTAGACATGGGAGCTTTTCCTCGCCTACTCCACCATCGCCTCGCGCCAAGGCTCCGCCTCTTGCTTCCAGATCGTCGTCGTCAAGAACCTCAACTCGACCCGTCGCGTCGAAGGCATTTCGTCCCAGTTCGGTCTCACCGGTGCCCTGGCCGCCAGCAAGATCAAGTCCGTCTACCCTTCCCTTAAGGTTTAGCCTTGTTGTATGAAGAACAATTGTGCCAGGTCGATGAGGGCACGGAGTTGGACCCT
Organism: Neonectria faginata; assembly: GCA_030864175.1. Classification (NCBI taxonomy): domain Eukaryota; kingdom Fungi; phylum Ascomycota; class Sordariomycetes; order Hypocreales; family Nectriaceae; genus Neonectria; species Neonectria faginata. Next base: position 1,746,196 of record JAULBG010000004.1, on the reverse strand, counting down.
GTGATGCATAGCAGGTAATTGGTTGGTTTCTTCTTGGATGTCTCCTTGATATGGAGTTTGGGTACGGAAAACTTGCTACATCTATGAGCCAACACGGAATGTGTACGATCAGATAGGGTGATCGCAACTATTAGTAGCTGGAGGAGTCGAAGTTTGGGGTAGGTTGAGTTGTAATGGACAAGTTGATCTGCAGAGTCACAATTATATTTCGTAACCATTCATTTGTACACCCTTTTCCATGGTGACATCCCGAATTGGACCCATTGCCGTCCATTAGTCAAGCAATGTCATCGTCAATGCCGTGTCAAGAGTGAAGAATCAACTGACTATCTACTCTGCCTGACTTATCTATGTGCAAGTACCCAACCCTCTATTTGTCTATACCAATTCCTTCTTGTGTTCACTCCCTCCATCCATCAAAGCAACGGCCGAACCTCACTTGATTTTCCCCATCGACGCACCACGCCAATAAACTCCTCAATCTTCCTCTCCTGCGTTGCCCACGTCGTGAGAAGCCTCACCACAGCCTGCCCATCTCCGCACTTCTCCCACACGTAGAAGGAAAACTTCTCTTGCAATGCGCTGATCAGAGGCAAAGGGAACACAGCAAACACTTGGTTGGTCTCTGTAGCGACGTACATGGAGAACCCAGCATCCGTAAGGCCAGACGAGAGCTTCTCTGCGGCCGTGTTTGCCCGCAGAGCCAGCTCAAAATAGAGGTTTTCGCGGAACAACTCGGCGAATTGCGCGCCCATCATCCTGCTCTTGGCTAAGAGGGATCCATGCTGCTTGACGAAGAATTCGAACTCGCTTGCCAGCTTAGGATCCTTGGCCACCACCGCCTCTCCCAACAGTGCTCCGTTTTTTGTTCCTCCGATCCAGAAGATATCCGTCAGTTCCAGGATATCCGGCAACGTCAAGCTACTCGTCTTGGAAGCCAACGCCGATCCAATGCGCGCACCGTCGAGAAAGAGGAGGAGACTCTTTTCTTCGCAGAGGTCCTTGATAGCTCGTAGCTCCTGCTTTGTGTACACGGTGCCAAATTCGGTCGCGTTGGATATGTACACCATCCGCGGTTTCGCCATGTGAGGGAAATGCCAGTTATCGTCTAGCGCTCTGGAAATAATCTCCGGTGTGAGCTTCCCGTTCCGCGGCGTTGCGTTGATGATCTTATGCCCTGATGCCTCTACTGCGCCTGTTTCTCTCGTGACGATGTGCCCGGAGCTTGCTGCAATGACAGCTTCGTGTGGGCGCAAGCAAGCCGCAATGGAAATGACGTTGGCCGAAGTTCCACTGGGCACGAAGAAGACGCCAACATCTTCTCGGCCGAGGTGGTTTCGAATTCTCTGTCTCGCTAATTTGCAGTATGCATCGCCTCCATATCCCGCCTCTTGAGAGGAGTTACTGGTGAATATCGCCTTGAGTAGGAGTGGGTGGGCCCCCTCGCTGTAGTCGTCCAAGAAGCTGTACTGTGCCTTACAGCTGGTAGAGATTGATTCTGGCATGGTGATCTAGAGGCTGCATTTCCTTCGTTGTCTATGGGCACCAAGTCAATGTTTTGTGACTATATATACACAGCGTTCTTTCTGCTCCACAGCCATGCGGCCCACATCCGTACATCCAAGGTGACGAGGCTATACAGACTGTTAGTCAGTACGACGTTAGTCAAGCATGCAGAGTGGGTCAACATCCGCCATTACTCAAGGTTTGATGACGTGTTTTCTTCACATGCTCTGCAGAAATATTTGCGATATGTGGGCTCAATCTTTATCAAGCCAGTTTTGAGATGCGTCATGTCCGCAGGACGTATTATCTTCGCTATTAATAGTGCCTAGGAAAGCATACTTTCCGAAAGCCGATTGGGTTGTCATCGCATTGCTAGTAAGCACATCGAGAAACCTCGGCGAGATGGTAGTGATTCTGTTGGTGGTATTCTTGCGTGTCCCCTTCGAAGCCGGTTGGCCATTCCGCGAAACAATGGCAGGCTGACATCCCATAAGATGATGGCTATGAAAGGAAGTGTTCCTAAAGAGGCTACACACCAGACGAGCAAACGATCTGCGAACGAAGCTAAGTCGCGAGTGTTTTAATGAGAAATTCCTCCTCTTGCTTCTAGAAGAGCTATTGTACGTCGAACTTGCAGCAGCGCTGTGGTGCTTCTGAGGGTTGACCATGGCAAATATACATGATATTAGGAGTGAGGAGCTAAGACAGAATACAGCAGTTCCTAGAAAGGTTCAGGTCGAAATCCATCGACACGAAAGGGAGCATATCCTACATCACTCTACGAGTTGATCTAGCATACTCTTCCGCTCTCCTTCCAAGATGTCAATGCATCCTCCCAAGGTACAATCCTTGCACCGCCCAACTGTAACATGTCCTCGACTTCCTTCTCAATCTCAAGCGCCGACCTTTCACTCGTGTCGTAGGTAGAATGAGCGCCTTGCAATAACGTCACCTGAAATCCCGCTGCAATGGCGCCCTTGCACGTCTCTTGCACACAGCACTCGCTCTGTATGCCGAAAGCTACAATATTCTCAATGCCCTCAGCTTTGAGCCTCTCTGCCAGCTGTGGCTGAGACTCAAAAGTATCTCCTGGCATAAAACGTCAGTAAAGGCGTGACTGTATAAGGAGGAGCGTTGCGTACGGGTTCTCTTCGCTACAAGAATCTCGTTCTCAGCGCCAGGTCGAGGAGTGAAGACGAGTTTCCACGGCTCGCTTCCTTTGACGAGATCACCGTCGTCGGGAGTCTCCTCGTGCTGCACGAAGACGATGAGCGACGCTGGTTTCTGGCTCCGTGCGACTGTAAGGATCTTGTCTCCTACGTCTCGGATCCGTACCGCATGCGGGATTTCGGTCTCTGCGTTAGCCGCCAGGCCCTTCTGGATGTCGATGACAAAGACGGCACAACGAGATGATGACATTTGGGCAATAGAAGCCGGGGGATTGTAATTTCAATTGATATGTGCACATGCTTAAATGTAGATTAGGGTGCTAAGACGAGATATTCTCTCGAATGAGTCATGTAAAAGGCGTGGGGTCGCTCACGTGCCGGTTTCTAAAACCTCTGTGGAAGTTGACGTAAAATAGCTCACATTTACGTCTTGCAGCTAGATTCAGATAGCAATTTGGCAAAGATGTTACGTATAGATATACTTATAAAACTAGGTAGTTGATAGAAAACTTTCGAGTATTTAACACTTTATAAGGATGGTGATTCACGTTTTAGCCCTAAGCTACGGGTCACGTAGTTTGCTGCCAGCTATTCCACGTCTCCACTAACCCTTCGAAGAATCTTTTGCCCCCAACAGTCATTGACAGCGCCTGACTGGATGAGGACCAAACACTGAAGATGCTTTCTAGAATCACCTAGCGTAGGATGACTAAAACCTCGGTTGGCCTTTAGAAGTCGGGACCTTCGTCCTGTTTGACGAATTGCGACGGCGACTGAGGCAAGATTGTCAATAGCTACGTCCACATTTTGCTTGGCGTCTTCGGATGGGTAGTCTTCCTCAGCAATCTGACAATCTTCTAGATACGTCCATAAACAAAGTAGCAGGCTCTTAGTGAGACTCAACTCGCGAGGTCTTAATTCAAACCTGGAATCGAGAGAGGCCTTCTTCCCAGCTATGGCGCCTACTCCATCTACCCAAAGGTTGAAGTCTGCCCGTCGGTTTTCAGCCCATTGGTTGTGTGTGAGGGCTTTCTGGAGGAGGCACTTGTTGAATTGGGCGAGGCACTGAGCTGCGAGGTCTGACACAGACTGACTGGTGAGGTCCATAAGAAATTTCCGTTTGGATTGAACAGGCAAACAGGTGTTTCTGGTAGAGCGACCAAACTACCGTAATGAAAAGCGAGAAGGCATCACCGTCAGCGCAAGCTATGTGGCGAAAGAGAAAGTGAGGGGAAACGGTGATTCTGGCTTGTGATTCGATGCCTGATTTCAGAACCTATCACATCACATGGCCGTAGTCATGCTCAAGCAGGTCAGATCAGGCTGTGTCAAAATGGCCCTTGATATCGAGGCGGGGGAATCATCCGAAAATAGAATTGACTCACGACTTCCAAACCACAGGATGGACGACAATTACGCAGTCGAGTGTCTGGAACGCCTCGCCTGGGAGATTAGCGAGGTGATCCAGACTTTTGCCAGGTGTCCTCACATACCTCAAGCTTCTCAACAGCGTATGAGCAAGGAAGCAAGCCAAACATGTGCTGTCTGCTTGGGCATCCAAACTAATCTGGGACTGATATCGACACAGCTGGAATCCGACCCAGAGGCCGGCATGGACCCTGACGTCAGATTAGATGCATTACGCCTCTGGAATATCCTAAAATTCATGTCTTCAGTAAGCAGTCGGCGATCCTACACAAGCGTTGGCAACGACAAAGGGCGTGTTTGCTGAGCCTACTCGACCAGTGGCCACGTAAGAAACAATCGCATGCCAACCCCTACAGCCCAGTCGAGGGCCCAAAGCGCAACAGTTCTCTCCGCGGCAGTATTTTGGCCTACCTAGGGCAGCCTTGTCGTCCAAGACTTGAGTGCAATGTGTGAGGAATTACTACAGCAACTTCAGACCAGCGACTCAGAAGAGGCTATCGAGATACCAGAACCGGAGGATAATTCTCGTGCACATAAGGCATTATTCCCAGTACTGTGCCAATATTCTTCTTGTAACGGATGTCCTTTGCGCCAGGTTTACAATGATGTTAACCTTTGGCACTCGACTCGGCTGTTCTTGATGGATCCGGCGAAAAGGGAAAATGACCTGGTAAGGTTTGACGTCATCACATCATCCATCGTCGATGACTCGTGGCAGGATCTTTGCATCAAAGTATCATCGTATGTCCATACAGTCTTGAGAGGATGGAAAGATTCGGCTAACATAGCCCTCAGGTCGACGGGCCGACGGGCCACCTTTGAGAGTGATGATGAACAGACTGACCAACCATCTTGCCAGTCGAATATCACAAGCCGGGAGCGTATAGACGGGTTCTGTTTAAAAAGGCTAGAAGTACAGTCAGTAGTAACTAACAAAGGTCAAATTTAAATATCGAAAGTAAGTACGGCGTGCAAACTGCGAAGAGCAATCAAATTACATACCAAACCCTACTAATCTCGCAGCTGATTCTTTCCTACAAGGAAAAAACAGTTAGGTCACCTCGCACTGCGTTGCCAAGGGTTATGATCCCGCGATGCTAAACCGGCTAGAGAATCAGCCTCATCGATGCTGTGTTTTCATGCCATTTGCTACGTTAGGGTGACTTTAAAAGAGCGAATACTCACATTGGAGTATAGTTCTGGCGAGAAAAGCTCCAGAAGCACCACAACGCAATCATTCAATCATCATTGAGTTCCCGATTAGAAGCCGCAGAGGAACTAGGCTTTCATCTCTTCCCGCAGAGTGTGTTCATCTGATTGTCTGAGTAGTGAAATTATTGAAACGTCTCTTGGTTTCTTAACTACTCTCAAGTAACGACTTTAAACTACCAGTTGTTTTTACGAAACGGACTGAGAAGTAATGATCGCATGTCGAAACATCACCCTGCTTTAACACCATATAGTTAGTCTTCACCGGTCACGGCCTAGCGATAAGCGGATTGCTAATTACTGTCCATGCAGCTATCCATTGCTTTCCAAAGCTATGTCAGCGCCCACGACTCCGTCACTGCCAATTCAAGTAATGCCTTCATTGTTACTAGCACTGTCCTTTCGAGCTGAGCCAGCGCACCAAGAGGTTAACAACAAATGGAAGATAGTGCGAACGATTATGATGCAGCCAGGCAGAAGAGGTGGTTAACATCCCTGCTGCTACCTACGGAATCTATATCTTCGCGATCACGGCAGGGAGATCGTCCATACCCTCCAAGAATACATCAAACTCCTCCTTCACTTTCGTCATATCCTCGTCCAAATCGTCGGTCCATCGGTGGATATAGATTGTCTTCAACCCACACTTCCGAGCCCCTCGCAGGTCATATGCATGCGCCGCTACCATGACCACTTCCTTTGGCCTGAGCTTGACAAGCTGCAACGCTTTCTCATATGCGCCTGGATCAGGCTTGTACAGTCCCAACAACTGGCTGGAAAACAACATGTTGAAATCCAGTCCCGAGGACCGAGTGAGGTCAAGTTGCAGACGAGTCGTACCATTAGCGTGGACGAAGACCTCGAGGCCGAGATCTTCGCGGATACTCCGTATCGCTTTCTGGACCTCTGGCCAAGCGGGCTGAGAGTGCCATGCTTGGATCAGTTGTCTTTTGGTGTCAGGGTTCAAGTGGGATTTGTGGTCAGGGGTCTGATCGAGCACGACTTCAAGCGCACGGGCAAGCGTGTCGTCAATATCCTCGGGATGAAGATTTTGACGAAAGCGTTGGTCGTTCTCGATGAAGTACTGCCTGCGCCATTCGAGGGCCAGCTTGGATGCGTCAGTCCCGGGGATTGCTGAGGGCAGAGACTGCACTACGCTTGCGTGCCAATCGAGACATGTGCCCATGAAATCGAAGAAAACCGCTTTGGTCTTTGTTTGCTGTGGAGACATGGCGGTGACCGACGAGGTTGTGAGATACTTGTGATAGATTAGTGAAATTGGGATATTGTACAGAGTATTGTGAACTTGAGGCCTAAATTTATATACAAGTACGAGCTTTCTAGAGACGTCACGATTAATAAGGATCCCCGATTATAAATCATGCATCTACGTGAAGGGCGTGGAAATCACCACATGATTGGACCATCGCGGCTGTCAGCAGTAAAGAGTGACTCGTTGTGAAGATCGCGGGTCGCTCCCAATCAAGAAGTTAGATGAGGGGAAACATTGACTTTCATGGGTTGTGTACAAGCTTTTAAGAGATGGGCGAGGAGGCCTATGCGACGCTTTCGAGGGTTGCAATCGTGCTCAGAACCGAAATGACTTGACTTGTTGGGTGATGCACCGCCTTTTGATGGACGTTGAGATCTGGATATCAGAATTGATACAGTTTGGCTGAGAACGCTAGGGTGGAACTTGCTAACATTTACGGATTGTAGTACGACAATCAATCTAATCAGTGGAGTTACAATCTCTATTAATAGGAATTTGAGCTGCGACTTGCGCCTGGGTCTGCTATGTAGTTGCACTGACAATCCCATATCTCAACAAACTTGAACACCCCGGGACCCTAGGCAATTGAGGTTAGCCCAGAGAGCATTGTCCACGCGTTCCAAATCGAACATTCCAAATACACAGTAGAGATCGGCAATTTTCCAACCCTGAGAGATTTGACTAGTCTTGTGACGGGAAATTATCGAAAAGCCTGGGGGAGGAATCCTACGTTTGCAGAGAAAAGTGGACCGCAAGACTATCCCTTCCGTCACCGACTCATCATTCTAAATCTAAACCTTTAAATCTAAACCTTTCCGTCTCTCACATTCCTCCAACACCTCAATCCACATCGCCTGGCAATCTACAACATGGCGAATATCGCGGTCAAGGTCGGCCTCTCGGTCGTGGCCCTGCTCGCCGTGCTCTTCCAGGTCTACCTCAAGGACGCCGTCTGGTTCGGCCTGGGCATCGGACGCACCATCCAGCCGCTCTCCGACTTCCCGTACACATGTCGCCAGATTCGGGATCCGCGGCTGGAGGCCTGCGAGGATATGTGGCTGTCTGAGTCGACTCGCCAGTTGTTTCTCGCATGTTCGGACCCTATCGCCCGGGGAAAATGGATGCCCACGTAAGGACCCCAAGATGCGATGGACAACCCCTTCAAGCTATGATGCTACACATAGCTACTCAAAGACTGACTCTCCAAGTGTCGGTGATTTCAACTACACCGCGCGCTCCCAGAAAGACGCCATTGTCGTGCTGGAAATCGACAAGCCCGTGGAGCAGGGTTTTGCATTCCGCGCTCTCAAGACACCAGGATTTACCGGAACCGCGGGCGACGGGCTGCTCAGTCTCGTCGGATTCAGCGCCGTCGAGAACATTGATGAGGGCACCATCAGCCTGCTCTTGATCAACAACCGCCCTTCCGTCGACGCAGAGACCGGTGCATACCTAGACCATGCATCCGTCGGAGCCAATTCTACCGTTGAGGTCTTCGAGACCGGCTTGGAGGCGACCGAGTTGAAGCATGTCCACACCTTTGCCAACCAGCACATCGCTTCGCCAAACCGAGTCGCTTCCATGGGAAGAGACTCATTCTACGTCTCCAACAGCCACGGGCCTAACAAGGTCGGATTGGTAAGTTGCGCTGTTCATCAATGTACCCTACTTATAGTGGCTAACCTGGTACTAGAAACACTTATTCGCGCCCATCATCGGCGCCGGAGACGTCACGTTCTGCGACAAGGCAACCGGCTGCAAGCCCGCCGTCGGAGGACTCAGCTTCCCCAACGGCCTAGTCCGAGGTCTGGACGGACTAATCTACGTGCCGAGCTCCCTGCTCGGAACCGTCGACGTCTTCCGAGCTCTGCCAGACAACGCACTGGAGAAGATCGAGACCATCCCTGTGGGATTCAGCTTGGACAACTTATCCGTCGACAAGAACGGCGACATATTTGTTGCTGCGTTCCCCGTCGGCCTTGAGGTGTACAAGGCCTACAAGGACCCGTACAACGCCCACGCGCCTGCTACTGCGCTGCGTATCCGGAAGCAGGAGAGTGGCTATGTGGTTGAGAAGATCATCGAGGACGCGCTTGGAGAGGCGTTGCCTGTGGCCACTACGGTGTTGCATGACGCCAAGACTGGGCGACTCTTTTTGAGCAGTGAGTTTATATATGTCTGGTTTTAATTGAGAATTCGAGCTAACATGGCAGGTGTCATCTCGCCTTTCATCACGGTCTGCGAGCCCAAAATGAGGAGCGAAAGGATTCTTCAGGAAGATCAGTTGAGGTCAAAGGCTCAAAAGTCATTCGGATAATATACCACTCAATAATATAATTCCACTTCAACTTAGTCAAAAACTCGACTCCCAGCACTCTTGTACAATGTTCAGTAATTCGAGTCCATGCCTTACTCGCGCTTACAAAGACGCCCATCATGGAGCTGCTTCCATCGCTCATTTCCCACACACGGTACACACCAAAGGACGTCGTGAGGGTCAACGGATCGCTTAATACGCAGCAGTCGTTCATAGTTATCGCCCCAAAATGTGTGCTGCCAGTCAGACTCAAACGGGAATGCCTGTTTCAATAGTTAGCTTATAAAAGGAAAGAAGGACACTGTAACCCGACTTCGTTGATGTAAGCTCCGGTATCTGGTGACAGCTGACGCATCGGCTCAAAACCTTTGTTGAGAGCGTCAATAGTCTCGATCCTTGCGGTTTCGTTGAAGGGCGGGAAACCCTGTGCGCTAACTAGAAGACTGTCAGCATTCAAACCTCTTAATGAGATCATCCGCTTACGTGTGTGTACATATGATGTGCGCCATCCCGGATTCACGGCGTTGCTTCCACCTCGAGGCGAGGCGTTGTGCACCCCTTTCCCTGAAACGATATAAGCCCCTAGTGCCCCAGAAATGCTCATCCCCTTTTTGACTGCGTTTGCCAAGGTGGCCTCGTCGCTTTCTAGCGCATGTCTATCGAGAAGTCGAGATACTAGATAGGAACTGTTCCCCGCGGTGCCTTGGTCGTAGTGGTCTTCGAACCAAGCGAGGAAAGAGCTGTATGGCCTCGTGTTGGTGATGACTTGAACGGCGCCCGGCCACCGTTCCTGTATAGTTTGATTTACCGGCCCCAGCATGCTCTGCAAAGCTTGAACATCATCCGTCTCTTGTAGGACGAACTGCCCCAAAACACCAGCGAGCTCTTCTGGTACCCCGGGAGATGGGACTGGGTTCGGCAACCGGGAAGTGATGTATGTGTAGCCCGACAGCCCTGCATCTCCCATAGACGGGAATTGTGAAATCGCGTATGCAATGACATCGTAAAGGAACGGGGCATCGGGGTCGGTAATCGCCATCCAGGCTGTGCTGAGGAGCTTCGGGGTCGGATACGTCTTGAGCGTGACAGCCGTGAGCACGCTAAAGGTTGAACCGCCTCCCTAGTACAGTTTAGTATTTTGGAGGCGTAGTGAAGACTTGGAAACTCACCCCGCGCATTGCCCAGAAGAGGTCAGGGTGCTGGTTTTCGTTGACGGCAAGTATCTTACCAGCTGGCGTGACCATCTCCATCTGAAGGACCTGGTCAGCCGCCAGGCCAAAGCGAGGTGCGAGGATGGAATGTCCGCCACTGGTGACGTAACCCCCAATGCCGACCGATTTCCCTCCACCTCCTACAATGGTTTCGTTGAAAGCATCTGTGGCGGAGTAGATGTCGTACATCTGGGCGCCCGCGCCCACAGTAATGGCGTTGCCCGGAATTGAAGTGTCGCAACCGTCCAGTTCAAAAGGCCCGACGTGGTGACGAATGCTGTTCAGGTGGTGCGTCCAAATGGACAGTCCTCCAGGGGCAATGGAACGACCCATGTAGTCATGACCTGTGTTCTTCACCACCAGCCTGACATCGTGCGTTCGGGCTAAGAGGTTGTTAGTAAGTACTTTGATAAAGAAGGCAAAGGCTCTCTCACCAAAGTCAATGCCGAGCTTTACATGCTCCGGCGTAGTAGCATTGACGACATAGGCAGGGTAGCCACGAGCACTACACGGGAACGTCTCCTTAGGTAGACAGGTGTCGTTGGTGAACTGATCCCACATGATGGATACAGGGTTCTCGGTGTGATATTCATACACGCTCCAGTCGGATTTGACGTCCGAACAAGCGGAAGGGTCATATGCCGGCCAATCTGGATGGCAAACGGCCGCAGGTGGGGTTGGCTGGAGGAGCCTTCCCGATAAAGAATCGTTGAGATGATTCCATTGTGATTCAGAAGGCCAGTACGGGGTTCCCGGAAAGGCTTTGCAAGATCTCCCAGGGAGATATGTGGCGTTGGCAAATGATGCGTAAACCGCAGCGAGGACGATACGATAGCGGAAGGGGTTGAATCGCGACATAGCCAAGGCGATGTGAAAAGAGAAATTTGAATAAATGCTAGAGAAGGCAGGAGACGATTCTAGCCTGCAGCTTAAAGAAATAGGATAATGGTCAGAATCGTGGATTTCAACGGTGCTATAAGTACTCGACGTCTCCGATACTGAGCTGCCAAGTTCTGACCCGTGCTCGACCTCACTTTACCGCTTTGGGCTTTATGTCGCGAATGGACTGTCAGCGGCAGGACAAGGCGTAGAACACGTAATGCGATCAGGTGCAGCAAGGTAATGTAATTTGTAAGAGAAAACGGCCGCTCTGTAGATGGCCATTGGCAGCCACCGACGCAATAGCAGACGCTGTCGTATTGATCGTAATTGAGAAGTCGACGACTCAGCCCTGTAGCGCGACGATGTGGGGATGTCTTGGGTGGCTTACGGCGTGTGGGGATATCGCGATGAGGGAAAAGCGAAGAATACGACAGCGAATGCGTGGGCCTGGTGATGTCAATGGCCAACATTGCGCGAGGCAGGATTTGGTGGTAAGCAGATCGACATTAGACAACCAGTCTAGGATTCTGCTGGCCATTCTCTAACGACGACGACGGATGCTGATAAAGACCTTGGTGATCAGCATCCACGCGCCAAATCCCGCCTACAAGGGGCTAACTGTAAGTTGAAGCAGGAGCTATAGCCGCTTGTCGTCCGGTTGGCGATCAGGCTGTATCTTAAGCACTCGATAGATCACTAACTTAGCCGTATATATGCCGACCTAGATCCCCAGTTCGACTGGGTTGGTGCCGAGAGACTACAATGCCTACCATAGCCCGTGTACCATTGTACTTCCCAACTCAACATTCCCGTAACCGTAACTGAATAGATCAAGATATGAGAATCATGGATGGGAGAACCATCAATAAGCTTTATTACTCCTTGGTTAGTTTCTAGTTTCTGCACCAATGTTGACAGATCGATAATAGCCTCTGGGCGCTCAGATATTTCTGGTGTTCTTAGTTAAACCGGATGAGGTTGCCTATACACACTACAATCCGTTGCTATCATGGGGCCGAGCTATCTATCTCTACGATGATTAGACTCTAATGCTGTGATCAATGTTGACATGCAATCGATGCTGTGGAGCTCTTTTATCCCCTTCTTCGCCGGGGGACTGTCATCACTCATACGTGATAGAAGGTCTAGTGGAGTCAACCATCTCTAGCGCCACTGATCATGAGATGCTGAATGGATGTTTCACAGTTACTCTTTGCTAGGACGGGACTGCATATGGGGTTGCTCTGGCTTAGGGTGTTAAGAAGCAGCGAGCTTATAAGGTGCTTCAGTCTAAGTCGGCGTCATGTCTCACACATACGGGGACGGAAAGTAGGTCAGCCAATGAAGCATATATAACCTAACCAAGACACGGGAAGAAAAAAAAAGGCCTGTTTTAGATCATGACTGTACTTGACTTTAACGTTAATATCTATCTGATGCTGATGAGAGAAGGCAATGCTCATCAGCACCAAAGTATCGACCGTATCAATGTACAGTGCAGAAGGTACAGTATTCAACACTGTATGCTGCCCTATAGATAGCGCTAACCGGATACAGTTGGTCTCGGGACATGGCGCCCAATGCACCACTTCAACGGGTTGGGCTAGGCCGGAATAGGCAACTCAGGAACCGCCCCTTAAGTCTAGTTAATTGTCGCAACGCGGGCGCATCGCATCGCATCGCATCGCAATCACTCCACGCGACGACCGCCTCGTTTCCCGTTTCTCGTCGATTGTCAACCTCCGTCGCATCGCCGCAAGATGCACCCTGTCGCTCTTTTCATGTCTTTTTGATCCGTCCCGTCCGTCCACCGTCACTCCCTCCCGCCGTTCAAGATGCGCCCGCTGCTCCCGCTCCTCCTCGTCTCCTCCGCCGCCGCAAAGTCCAAGTCCAAGTCCAAGACCAAGACCTACTCCGTCGGTGTCACGCCGCACGCCAGCTACTCGTCCTCCATCGGCGTCCTGGGCTGCAAAGTCGACACCGACCGCGTGGCCTACTGGCCCATGGCCGTCGACTGCACCAACATCTGCGTGTCGCTCTCCTACCAGGACCGCTCCGTCAAGCTCCTCCGCGTCGACCAGTCCGAGGACGCCTACGACGTCAGCTACGATGCCTGGAACTACCTGTACACCGGCCACTCGGCCACCGACCAGCCTACCGCCGGCGGCGCCGTCGACATGACCTACCGCGTCGTCGACGCCTCCGAGTGCGACGGCCTCATCAACACCAAGGGCAACAGGCTGCCCCTCAGCGCCTCCAACAGCATGAACTTCCTCGCCAGCTGCCTCGATCAGAACGACACCTGGGTCGCCGAAAACTACGTGCTCTACAACATCGCCGACCCCATCTGCACCATGGGCTTCGACGAGACGTGCGAACTCGACTACCCGGCCCAGAACCAGGCCTCGTGTCCGCATACTCTTGGGTTGGCGCCGACCTTGGATGATGCGCCGGTATACAACATCGAGTACCCTACCGGCGAAAAGGTCCGGGCGGGGGGTGTCGCCGACGACGACGACAGCGGCGCCCTTGTTCGCCCTCATCCATCCGTCTTCGCCTTGATGTTGTTGATGCTGGTATCATGTCTGCTTTGCGGTTAGTTCATTGGATGGAACAAGCAACGGAATCATGAACGAATACGGACGTTATGGCATGCCGGTAATTTTGGAGCGCGGTTCTTTGTGCAAGCCACATGTTTTGCTGGGTACGGAGTTTAGTGTTTGGGGTTTGGAGGTTTGCTGCAGTTGTGATACCCATTTTCTCTTCTTGTTTACCGTAGATTATTCTTCTGTTGCTGTATGCCGAATTCACTCTTCACATACCAGGCCTAACAGCTTGAATCGTGCTGCGTTTGCGAATTACTAAATTATTAGAGGTCCAATTTGACATTATTTTGCGCCATATAACCCCCCGCCAATTAATCGTGCAATTTTCTTTTTCTCAAAGTGCTTTCACTCATTTCTTCATGTGTAAAGCTTCTTTGACCTTGTCCATTGACGATCCACCCTGCGTCGTACCTTGGGACGAATCGCCCTGGTCAGACTTCTGCATTGGTTCAGGGTCCGCCTCGGTCATGGCCGACTTGCCGTGAAGCTAGCAGTGCATTGTCAGTGTCTTGCGTCGAGTCTGGGGCATGCATCTGAACGAACCTTCTGCTCCTCGACCTCAGCGTTGTGAATGAGGTCGTGGCCTTCGATGGCCGCCTCATCAGTGATTCCAGTGGGGTTATGTAGATGATGGGAAGTCATGTTTGCGGACGATGGATAATTTGACGTTGGTTTCTTTGTGCTTGTTTCTCAAAAGTTGGAAAATTAATGAAGCGAGGAATCGTACGTCGCAGAGCGGGGTTGGCCTTCATATATCACGTCGTTAACAATATTGCAACATTTGATGTCATGCTTCGCGGCCTCGTGATGGTGGTGATGCCAGCCACACGTCATGGTCAGCGATCTGCAGGGTTCAATTGGAAGCCTCGACAACCATCACGAGCCCCCTCACACCACAGTGCGCTGTGGCGTTCCGATACCCGTTTGCCGCGTGCCGTTCAATTTCAACGGTGGAACACAGTTGTTCTCGTACTGTGGCTGATGGAACATGCCAAAGTCAATATGCGCGTTGACGGTGCACATCTGCAGACTTGATGCCGAAGCTTCCCGACGCGAATTCCTACTTGACAATTGTGACATCATTGGCGTTGGCCTTTAAGTAGTACCTACAACGGGCCTCCTGGATTGGTCCGAGATCAAGGTCATTATGTCACTGGCGAGGATCAATCCGCCCATCCGCTAGGTTAGAGATAGAGATTACCCGCACCGAGAAGATGAGATCAACCTAGCAAAAGCAGAGTGTAGACGATACTTGACTGCTGCAAACCGCCTTTACCTTGTCGACTCCACCCAATAAAGACCTCCGCACCTAAGATGCCATACTATCGAAGTATCATGGCTTAGACGACGGAGGTCACACTCTAGAACCCGTACTCGGAGGGTAATATCTCTTGTCGTCAATTTTACCTCGGGGTTGGCAGCTCTTGCTAGCTGTTAGTATGCCCCTGTCCAGCAGTCAACGAGACAGCAGCCAAACAGTCAACCCTGGTGACAAATTTGATTTCAACCTAGATTCTACGCAGTGCATTGCCGGTACATTCACTCCCACTCGACATTGGTAGGCAGCACTGCACCACTATCTGAGTTCCCTTTCTATCCGACCGTTTCACTATGTAAGCTAACACCGACATGTTTCTTGTCTGACGTACGCGGCGAGGGCCGGAGGAGATTGCATGAACTAAAATCCCGGGCATTGTAAAAAACATCAAGAAAGCGTCGTAATATAGTATCGACTTAGGTAGAAGGACATCGTACCAATGCAACCTTCTTAGCTCGAGTCTTACAGGCCGGCCTCGGCAACCGGCTGGGTCCAGACTTCGAGAACAAGATTGACATTCAAACTTGTCTAAACATCAATCTACTCTAACGTTAGCAGTTCGCGTTGATGGTTGTCCGGAGCTGAAGGGTAATTAGCTTTGCCGCGGTTTACAATGTCTTTGAGGCCAAGGGCGCCTGTGGCGATAATCCATCCTACGCTTCCACTTCGGTTAGATAAAGGATAGGCGGATTAAGATATGAAGTTTCTTTGCCCCCTTTTACTCATTGCGGCTTCTGTTCCTGCTTTGTTTTCTCCATTAAGGCTAGTTTGTAATTTAATGTCTGAGCCATCAAGTCCACGGGGCATTGCAATATACAGACTTTCCAAACGAATGGCCAGTGCGACTCAAATCTCATTTCAATTGCTCTACTCGATGATGAACTATTCGCTGCCATACCCACTCTTACCTGTCGTAGGATGAAGCGTTGTAGCAACATATCTGCCGTGTTATAGTAGTGTTATAGTCTCAAACACTGCGGGCCCCCCGACGTCAGAACCATGGCAGCTGAGCTAAGGGAGGAACAGACAGCATTGGCGAGCCAACATTGGAGCCAGGCACCTCATATCCGACCTAGAAACAGTAATCGGGCCAACAAACTTCCAAATGGCTGGGACCATCTGTCTTCCGATTCCCCAATCATTCGTTCCTGGGCCCAAGCCTAACCGAAGATCAGCAACTCCGCGACCATTCCCACCCAAAGTCGGGATTCGCTGGGCCTGGATGAATAAATATCATGAACTTCTTCACCATCAAATTACGTGTTCTTAATATAGTGTCAAATAGAACGCCATGGCAGGATGCTTGTGGGGTAAATGTTAGGTAATTGTAATCTGGGGTAGTTCTTGGCGCGTGTTGGCTCCTGTGCTTTTTGCATTTCCAGTCGCCTAAGCCATCAGACTCGTCGTATAAATGCTCAGAGGACTCGCTTCGGTCTTTTTTTTTTTTATGGTGCGAAAAACTAGCCTTATTTCCACCGCCAGTTGCAGACTCATCGCTGCCATTGGAGTTACCGACCATATGGAGCCTCGATCTATGAGCCTCACGATCCCTCCTCAAGCAAATCTCCCTCCAGAAGGATACGACTCTCGCTAAGACGGCCGAAGAACAAGACGAGTCGAGGGGAAGATGCACGCATTTATACGGGGTGCTTGCCCTTGGCTTGACGAGTACGTCAAGTCTTACCTCCAGAAACATGTGCCGGACATCATCTTTATCGACGACTTCACCAACTTCCCAACAGACGCCGACACTGTTTTCCAATTCTGCGACGGGTGGAACCTCAATCAATATTTCGCTGTCCTAAACACTGCGGACACAGCGCTCATCAACGCCTACCCCAACAGCGACGCTTTGGCCCGGAAAGACTTTCTTGCTCGGGTGGTGGAATACTGGACTGCGAAAAGACCGGATAGCATCTTGAAGGATCACGTTCCACTCACTGTCCGACTGTCCCTTGATTACAGCGAATATCTTGACGATGCCTTGACTGCGGCCGACGATCTTACGCTGTTGTACTCCTTAGAGGACAACGAGGGCAAGGTTAAGGCGGACCGTGAATGGTGGATTCTCAAGCCCGCCTTGATTGACTGCGGCGCTGGCATTCGGATCTTCAGTACAGTGGAGGAGCTTGCGGGTAACCTCGAGCTTGCTGCTGATATAGAAGAAGAGGATAGCGAACTGTCCGAAGATCAGGAAGCAAACCAGGAGGCTGTTTTCGACAAGAAGCAAGACCCATCTGGTGGTAACCCTGATAGCTTCTCTCCAAGCCTTTCGAATCCTGGTCTAAGCAGTCTTGATGCCTTAATCACTACCACCGGAAACCTGACGCTCAGTAGAGCTGTTGACAAGGGACGGAAACCTCCCTCTCTGAGTTTTGAGATTAACGAGCATCAACGAATCCCATCTGCGCAGATGCGTGAATTCGTCGCGCAAAGGTACATCGTCTCGGTCCCACTGCTAGAGAACAGAAAATGGCACGCCAGAGCCTATGTTCTTTCTGTTGGGCGGCTGAAAGTTCACGTCTTCCGGGAGATACTCGCCCTCCTCGCCATCAAGGATTACGAACCGCCGTGGAAGAACCCAAGCCTCGGATCCTCGCTCACCAACACCGCGCTTCAAGACGAGGATGAGATCGTGAGCAGGGAATCCATGCGAGACTTCTGGACGGCTCCCGACGATATGCTCCCTGGAGACTGGAAGAATCGCATTTTCGATCAGATTTGCGACATCTCAGCCGAACTGTTCCGCGCAACTACGCACACAATGGCCGACAGGTTCACCCCGTTGGATAAATGCTTCGAGCTATTTGCTGTGGACTTTCTCATCGACTCTACTGGGAACCCGTGGCTTTTGGAAGTGAACGAGACGCCAGCCTTCTACGAGAATGGCGCTGCAGGCGAGATAGCACAACACTTGATGGAATCGGTCATCTGCGTGGTCATGGAACACATGGGCAAGGCTCAGGTTGGTGATCCTCAGAACGCAGCGGCTAGAGCCCGGATGGTGGAGGTTCTGGATGAAACGGAGAAACTCGCAAAGAGCAACGTTACGGAAATCGTTCCTGGATATTAGAGGTTGGCAGTATCCAGATAAATAGACTCGGAAGACCTTAGCGATATATTTGCATAGATTTAGACTGATATTCTTTGGAATTATCCTCCTTCATCAAGGTTAGTTTGGAACCATTTCAGCGAAAGATCATACCTAAGAAAGACACCAAGAATCAATCTCCACAATGGCCAAGAGCCTCATCGTATCACTGTGGTTCGCTATGATTAAATGAAGCCTGAAAACAGGCTCCGCATGGCTCGTTTTCTTCGACTACAACTCCATCTCCGTTCTATTTGACTTATTAATCAGTATCCCATCCTTCGGCCAGGATAACCATGGTGCCGTCGAAGTTTCAGTAGTGGCGGTCGTCAGAGCCATGGATGAATCTCGTGATGGTTCAAGATCGATCGGTGATGGAGAAGCCATGATGGGGAGATAATGCCTGCGTGGTGGAAGGAGGACGAGGCGATGGTGGGAGGGAGAAAAAAAGGGGTTGCAGGTCCATGTCTCGCGGGTACTTAGGGTTGATAGGGAAGCGAGGAGTATCTGGACATCAATGTCCATGCTACTATCGTCATCCTCTGGTTCTGGTACCAGAATAGATAGATCGGGGGGAGGGGGCATGTTGGCCTCAGAGTTGTCTCCGTCGGCTTCTTGTGGTGGGGCTGGGCTGGGCTCGCCATACATAGCGACACTCGCAGCCTCCAGGGCCTATATAAAGGTTAAACGACAATCAGATGGCTTCAACGACGATTCACTACTGCTGATGAATCTTAGTTTTATTAACGGTGGGCAATTAGGCTTAGGTAGGCAGTCAGACTTAGGTTAGGGTTAGAGGTTAGGTTGAGGTTAGGTTAAGGTTAGGGACTAAATGACTCTATTATGCCTTCTTATAGTAACGAACCGTAAGGTAGATAATAAACCCGACTGCAATGAGCACCTGTCTACTTTTCATCTCAGCCTTGCATGGCGCAGTGTTGTTCTGTTTACAGGTGGCTTATGCATTATGTTAGTTATGCGGAAGAGTAAACTGTTAGAGTACATCATTCAAGAACTGGTTATTGGCGTCTTCGATATATTTATACATGGACGTACACACTGATATACAGCGATGGCTAAGGCCACTATTTACAAGGAATAATAACATGTTCAATGCTTCGAGAAGTTCGAGGAACAGACCCTCCAATCCACCTTTCTAGGGAAACCTCCAGACCAGGTACTTAGAACACCCGTCGGGGGCTGTGCTGGAAAGAGCGCTTCGCAGCACGCGTACCAGCACGGCGGACCTTGCGGGCCTTGCGCTTGGCGGCGCAGGAGTCGGCAGCGCCGGTGGGAGTGGCAACAGGAGCCTCGGACACGACGGCGGTGGACTCGGCGGCCGGGACGGCAGTGGAGACGGCAGTGGAGTCGGCAACCGGGGTGATGGCAGTGGTGGGGACAACGACGGTGCCGTTGGAGGGGACCGAGGCCGTGGGGATGAGAGTAGCAAAGGTGGAAGAGGGAGTGGCAACAGGAGTCTCCACCGGAACGGTGCTGTTGGAGCCGGAGCCGGATCCGGAGCCGCTGCCGGCCTCGGAGCCGTCGCTGCCAGTGCAGTCACCGTCGGTAGCCTGACCAGCAAAGTTGGCAGTGTGGTCCTCGCAAGAGCTGGGCCAGACGGCGGGGCCGGGGGCCGTGTAGCTGGTGGGAGCCGGGTAGTACAGGTTGATGAGGATGCCGGGCTCGCTGCCGTCGTAGGCGCCGGGGAACTTGACAGTATCAGTGGGCGTGCCGGTGCCGGAACCCTCGACCTTGAGCTGAGCACAGCCCATGTAGAACTGGGCGCCGCCCTTGGAGCCGGCGGAGTGGAGGGCGATGTGCTCGGCGCGCATCAGGTAGTTACCCGAGGGCAGGCTGTCGGGCAGGGCGAAGGTGAAGTTGTGGATGCCAGCGTTGTTCACGTACGTGGCCCACTGGAGGCCGGCGTCGGTGATGTCGCTGGTGGTCAGCGAGTAGACCTTGAACCAGTCGCCGTCACCGAGATAGTCGGAGGTCTCGGTGCCGTCAGGGGCCTTGCTCATGTAGACGGCGAGGGGACCGGGGTGACCTAGATAATGTTAGTAACTGAATGGGAATAACCACAACCACGGAAATGATCCTACCCAGCTCTGAATTGATAACGAAGCCCACCTCGTCACCGGGAGCGACGCTGAAGGTGCCAGTCTTGGCCCGGATGTCGGCGTCGAGGCCGCCCTGGTTACAAATCATGTTCTCCGAGGTGACGTCCTCGATGGGGGAGTTGGAGTTGGTCGTCTGGCGGACGTACTCGTACGCCTCAGTACCCTTGCCATTGACAATGAGAGACTCAAAGTTGTAATGGGCCATGGCGGCAGGGAGGGTGGCGGCAACGGCCAGGACGGAAGGCAGTGAGAAACGCATCGTGATGGTTGAAGTGTCTGGAAAGTGGAGCGGATGAAGTTGAGTTGAAAGAGAGTAAGGAGTGAGAAACTTTTGAACAGCTAACCACCAGGGCTTGCAATGAATGGAATAGCTCGTAGAGACGAAGAAAAGAAGGGTGCAAGCGACAGCTGCGTAGAAGAAACAGGAACCTCGAAGCAAAGAGAATGGGATGAGAAGGAAGGGGAACGAGAAAGAGAGCGAGGATAAGCAACGCATTTATGGACATCGTCACGATGCGGACCTTACCCACAACCTCATCCCTTGCCCCTCGTCAATTGCTGGGAAATCTCACCGTCGTGCAGCTTCAGGAGACGGCCGCGATATCACTAGGGTGCCGGATCCTGAAACGGGGAGTGTCGTAGCTGCCGGGGCAGCCCAGGAACACACGCATCTGGGTTGTTTCCACCGCGATGCCCTGTAAGAGGAACGCGTTCCCGACAGGGCGTTTGGGATGACGGGCTTGGTTGCTGCGACTCTGTGAGGCTCTTCCCGACAACCCTGTCTGTCAGGCACGCGGAGCGTCTCAAAGCTCGGACTAGACGCCCTATTTGGTTCCCACGCCCATGGAACCGGCTCGGGCTCGGACCCGAAAGAGGGGGAAGTCGTCTGATCTCTGGAGAAAAGGAGAAAAGGGTCGTAGGTTCAAGATGTGGAAAATGGGTTTTTGAGTAGTTGGCTGCTCTGCAGGTGAGCAAATGACCGAAACCTCAGCATCACTTGCACCGGCGACCACGCCAACAGAGACTGTTTTTCTGTTCAGAAACCATCTCAAAGACTCAGGCACCGATCTGCAGTGGTTTAAGCGATTGGTGGAATTTTGAATGTTCGCAGGGGTGCAACTGACCAGGGTCTCCCGTTGTAACAGGTGGGTGGATCTCCCGATCTGAGCGGCGGTAAACATCCATGAACAGGCAAACAGGTTGAAACTGGAAAGGGATGGACGAAAACAGAGGAAAACAATGATTCAATTCTGATGCTTCAAGTGTTTGAGAATCAACGAAACTACGGTATCCTTACTCTTAGAGGTCGGTGGAAGGGACCCGAGTGGGATGTTTTGTAGACGTTGTCAAGCCATTGTTAGAAGGACCATGGTGCATAATCTTGGCGACATCTACACATTACGGATTGACTGCCCTGACGTAGAGGTTAGGGTAGGATGGTCTTAGTCTTTATTCTTACTATGTACGACGAGAGAGGTTTGGTCGATCACTGTGAGCGGAACCTCGGCCGGCGTCTCGCGTAGCGAACCGGGATTGGTTTCGAATTCTTTAACCGCCGTCTTCTGCGGCCGTGATTATCTTGCGTCGCGTAAAAGGCCTCAGTTCCCAGTAAAGTTTTTCTTCTCTTAACTGTATTTGTACACTCCAGTGATTGAGCCGTGAGGCTTGGGTGAGTTCCCTTCTGTATCTTAGAAATGGTTGCCCGCCACTTCTAATCCATCTTTGGTTCTTGACACTTTCCTTCTTCACCCCGTTTCACCTGCTTGATCAAGTTGATACCAAATGCTTCGCTGGACCCATCATCTACTTGCTTCGTCCAAAAGACGTCATTGCCAGTGACGAGCACTGACTTCCTCCGCTCCCTCTCAGCCACAGTCAGCCCTACCCCAGCTTGTTTGCTGGCCTCCATCTCTTCCAGAGACCGCACCCGGTTGGCGTACCGCTGGTTGCGGTCTTCGCGGATCCTCTCAGAACCAGCCTGGTGAAGAACGGAGCGGACCAGGACGCGCAGAAGTAGCAGAACGTGCTCGCTGATGAAGACCGTTACCGGCAGCATCGCCCAGCTTTCGGTCCCCAAGTGCTCCGTGCTGAAGAGATGCACGATGGCGGCGGTGGAGATGCTGCCAAGCCAAGTGAGGGCGTCGAGAGAGTAGATCCAGGGGCCGATGCTGTCCGCCCGAACGGGAGCAGGTCGTTGATGTTCGATGGATATCTTGGCAAAGTCTGACCGGAGTTCGATCCAGTTGTTGACGAGGAATCCAATCGGGATGATAGGCCATACCGGGGAGAATAGGGCCAAGTAACCGAACTGAAGCACAATCTCGGAGATGTCTTCTTGGACATTGTAGAGTGGCAGTGTTGCCTCGTTTCGACATCTCGCCAGAAACTCCACTTCACTGGCTTCGTCGGGCACTATTGACTGAAGCGTGGCTCCTTGAGCATGTGCTTCGCGGTAGTCGCGGTACCATCCGGACAGCTTGTGCTTCACCAAGGGCATGATGTTCTCTTCGAAGAAACTCGACATCTGGCCCGTGACCATCAATGCGATGACCTCGTTCTTGAGCCTGTCCGCGTCGACCCGGAAAGGTACGTGGGTAAACCGTTGCCCAAGGCTAGCCAGGACCTTTTCGAGGATAGCCTCCAACCTTGGGACGACGTCATCGCCGAAGGGCACGTAGATGAATGCCGTGAGGAAGATGGGTAGGTAGTTGGTGCACATGTTGAGAACGAAGATCTTCTGCGTGAGTGACATCTCGTGGTGATCTGCTGTTCGGTGGTTCTCAAATTCCGTCATCCACGTCGCAGCATCTTCGAGGGCCGTCGTGATGTACGGCAACGAGACTGCTAAGAGAAGTGTCGGCAAATATTCCTCGAAGCTTATTAGCTACTGATGCAGCGGAAATTTGAACTAGAACTTACCAGATAAAACTTGTAAGGGCCAGCATAAGTCTCCGATATGAGAATCTCAATGGCGAAAACCGACACTATGGCAGTCCCCAACGCAACTATCGCGAATAGCAAAAAGGGAATCTGCATGAGCTGTCGAGTAATCTGCTTCCATTTCGGAAAGTGATGATGTGTACGACCGCCCTCGTCAACAAAGATCTTTTCGTACTTGAATTGCGGCCGGGTGACTTTGACGGTCTGGATGCCCTTGACGCCCCAGCGAAGACTAAGATCCACCTCTTTGATCTTCCAGTATTCGAGGAACACGGTGCACCAGACGCTCGTGAGGATGCCGTATGCAAGGGAGTAGCGCGGAAGCCAAAGCCACGCAACGACGCCGGTGATGGCGGGGATGGAGAGGAAGAGGAGGTAGGTTTGGATGAAGGCGAAGTAAAATGCGACCTGCAAATTATGAGAATAAACATACCAAAATTGAGTGCATTGGGGAACTTTTGTCAGTTCTTACCTTAGATCCATGCAAGTCCCGAATAGCATCTAGATCCTCGGGCTTTAGGAATATCCTCTTGCTAAGGTGACGCAGCAGGGATTGGTTGACTTCGGTATTATGCAGTGGAAATATGGTCTTGACGCGCTCCCACTTACCGGTTCCCGGTGTGATGCCCGCGCCACCGAGTTCCTTGGGCCAGTTGACGAGATGATACATGGACAGAACCTCCTCGGCTTCGAATGCTCCCTTGGCTATGGTGTTTTTGTCTCCGCCAGGGTGGTTGGGCGTGATGCCATATAGCCAGTCTTTGACCCTGTGGTCGATTAGCATTTGTCCGTGGCTGCCTTGAAGTGAGATGTACCTGGACTTGTGGACTGTACGTCCAAGGAGCTCCCGATGAGCTTTTACAAATACCAGAAGCGATTGCTCGTATCCAGGTCTGACCTCGGTGTCGAGACCCGCCTCGTCTAAGTCTTCTAGTAGAGATTTGAACTCGCCAATAGCCACGTCGGGTTCGTCAAGAAGTTAGTTGAGAGACGAGGAAGTTATAATCAGATACACACCAGCATCACCGAAATCGTACAAGACGACATATTTGTCGTTGTACGTTGTCGTCGAACCACCCTGCAACCTGGCGTAAGAAGCCGTCATTCCGGCGGCAGTCCGGCGATTCAATGTGGGTCGTTAGGCCGATCCGGACAACGGTCCCCGGGCGGTATGGAGAGACTGAGAAACAACTTCGGTACGGACGTGGGACGGTTCTTGCGTTGTCAACAAAGTCAGCCTGCCGACATGACATGTCCACGAAAAGATAATCTGTTTTATCTAGAAACAAATGCCTTGGATTCTACACGTAAGCATCTCCACTTGGCCAAGGACAGCAAAGGGAGGGCCGGAACAGCCCTAACGTTGGTGGACCGACTGGCGGCTATCCGGCACGGCACCGGCACGGCATTTGCACAGCCTCACTTGGCAGGTCTTGGAACGATCAACATCTTGGTTTCGGTTTGCGTAATATGGGAGAGAAATGCGTCGTCTGATGAAAGAAGAATGGCGGTAGTAAATTACATTAAGTGGTAAATAGTGGTGACGTGGGTAGTGGTGGCAGGAGGGGCTTGGTTCGAGATCTGGAAATGGGGACCGAAATCTGAATCGATTTCTGCATCTGATTACGATCATCCCCGTGCAAGAATATTTGCCAAGCCCTGGATGGTCAAAGTTGCGAACCTTGTTGCCTTGGCACTCACACCAGCCGGATCTGCATCACCACGCCTCAAAGAAGCCTGTCGGCTTTGAAAGCTGAACGCATGTCTGCATCCTCATTAGGTAGATAAAAGACGGCAGGGCTCAGATACCAACCGAAACTACCATGAGCAACATACATAGGAAATCCACTAGTAAAGATGGACTCTAACGATGAAACTTGGAATAAACCTGTCCAGCGCCTTAGTCTCGTTTCCTCCTCACGCCCTCATAGCATTCCTTTTTATGGCGAGTAAGGCTGTTGCGCCTTGCGCATGCTTGCCTATAGATTTAGCACTTTGACTCAAATCTGGGATACTATACGCATTGTGTATATTTATAACAACCAGCCCAGGTATGGTCATTGATAGATTTGCTCATTTGTTTCCAGGTTTACACTTGGGAGTGTGACATTTGAATGCTTGGTTATTCCTTCTCATATCGCGGTAGCATTACATAACTAGTTAGCATACCATCTATCTATCATGAAAGGTTAAGAAAGAAAGTACTAGTTGCAATTACCACAGAGAAAGGTTAAATAAAAAGCGAAACTGACGTGAAGTATGTCTAAATCTTTTCCATATAGGAACATTAGCCATAGTGAGATGTCTGAATTACTTTACCCTTCCTTGTTATGCGAGCTAAAGAATAATGAGGAGCTTCCTTAAGTAAGGGAGAGGCGGAAAGAGAAGGGTAAATCACGTTAGTCCGTGGTTTCAGTAGCATCTAGAAGAGCAATAACCTACAACAGGCGGAGGAGAACAGGATAAAGCTAGGTCAAGTTTTGTTTTTGCTGATAAACAAGGCTTGGTAGCTGCTGAACATCATCAGTAGCGTTAAACATCTGGCTCCACTGGGCACTGTTATGAGACTATGCTGCCTAGGCTTAGACGTGGGCCATTGGGGCAAATGCGAGTCAATCTTCAAGGACTCCGAGATAAATGCCATGATTTACTGGAGAAAAGTTGCGATGATACCATACGCTTAAGTCGTACGCCGGAGGCCCACGGCTCGTAGACGCCGTGCACCGCCTTCCTACATACCAGTGTCCCCATCATCGCGTCTAAGTAGTTCAGGTCCTACAGACTCCAGTGAAGTGGCTTTACGTGCTGGTCAACCGCCACGTAGGAGCTACCTATATAGCCACCTCTCAAATTCGACTCTCGATTAGGGCTTCCCTGGACAATACGTTTGCCGTATGGTTAGACTGGACTCTATAGACGGGACTTGTCCCAATTGGAGGTCACAGGTATCTCAAGTCCAGCCATTGCATGGCTACCGGTGGTAATGCCATTGACCTGCCACTACTATGTGCATGTTGATTATGCGTAGCAAGTTTGTCACTCGCTACTTCAATCTTCATTTTTTGAATCTAGTATGACGGCGTCTCGCAGATACTTGGCGATCGTCGTCTTAAGACTCCAGTGCCAGCCTCAGTGCGTTTGTCGTCGTGGAGGGCTTCAACCTCCTATTTTGGGGTTAACGGAAGCAGCTCCAGACTCTAAAATACAATGAAACCACACATTCAAG
The DNA here is from genome assembly GCA_030864175.1 of Neonectria faginata. Lineage (NCBI taxonomy): Eukaryota > Fungi > Ascomycota > Sordariomycetes > Hypocreales > Nectriaceae > Neonectria > Neonectria faginata. The sequence goes on along the minus strand of JAULBG010000004.1, from coordinate 1,719,900 downwards.
GTCTGATTCTGGTCATTAAACAAGCTGAGCGTGCTATTTTTGAATAAGATCAGGATTTGCATTTTGCTCATTTCATTCTAAATTTAGTGATAGTGCGTGTCTCTCACTTCTGAGCCTGGAATAATGGAAATTACACACCACCTGTTCTTCTCCCGCTATAATATCGAGTCTGAATACGAAATACAACGGCGTTGGCCATTGGGTCTAGGTTAGCTTCATAGAAGCCTTGGGGTAGAACCACGAGAATATTCTCCAGACCTACTGCTTTCGGCTTAATTCTACCTAGACGAGACTTCGACGGTGGAAATTAATCAAAGCAGCTGCCCAGATACTCGTTACTAGCTCATAGGTGAGGCTACAAGGTCATGGTATGTATCATCGGGCTCGGACAGGCCGAGAAGTAGACTTCTACGCGTTTATAGAGCAGCCAGTCATCATCCCACAGCTCGCGCACGTTACCGAATAGTCTAGCTCCATTGCCCTACGCTCGTCTCATGATTACTCTCAGTTGACAATTCTTCACGCCTAGTTCCTACCTGGCGCTCCAGTGATAGTTCGTCAAGCCTCATAGCTGAAGTGAGGCCGGGGAGCTGCCATTGGCGGGAAAGTCAAAAAAAAAGTCTAGGAAAGCCGTGAGGATGCGAAAGTCTAAAAGATCTTTAGCGATGAACAAGGAGGACCTAGGCTTAGCGGTAGATCCGGGTCTTCGCGTTATTAGCGTCCCCCTGGCTTGCTACCAAAAGCAAAAAAGGTGAGTGTCTGTCATGACTCGTGTAGAAGGGTGGTGGAAAGCTTCTAGATTTGAGGTTTGTCTTTCAAGCGCGCTCTTAATGTCGATGAGCGCATCACACAATAGTTGTTGCCTTACTGTCTGCGATATGATTGATTCAATTCCGTCCAGGTCAGGATCCCATGCCTTGACGGGGATCTGGAAACCGGGCATACCTGGTGAACTCTGATGATGAGCTATACCAAGGATAGGGCTGATTTTAGGTTCCACGTTGATTCCAGAGCCGAACTGATGCGTCGAAAGCGACAAACAAGCGCAATGCTTTTGCGAAGTTGGAGGGTTGGTATAAAGTCGGACAGAAGAGCGACAGCGATGTCGGCTCTTCAGGGCGCGATGCCAAGGCTGGAGGTTGTGTCGCATCGCTACGATCCTTGGCGTCCATTCCATTTCGAGTCCGGCAGCAGCTAAATTGCCTAGCAGGTGATTGACCCACGGACGTGGAACACGCGAGGCTGGTGCTGACGGAGAGCTAACGTACCCGCTGGGAGCTAATTGCGTGGATACACTATAGCTGTGTAAATGCCACTATGAAGGCTGCAAAGATGCATCCAGGGAAACCGGCCCGGTTCTGACTTGGACGAGGATTACCCAGCGGCGTCGTGTAATAGGGGCCGGGCCGGATACCAAGTGTCCAGTTGTTAGGTGAGCAAGGTAAAGTACTACCGCGAATGAGGGAAGATAACCATCACCTCTCCTCCCAAAGTCAAGATAGGTGAAGTTATGGGAAAGCTTCAATCAGCACACGCAGCGGTCACACAAAACGCAGAAGCACCTGACGGGAGGGTGGCCGGGCGCGTACCGTCTCTCAGCAAACTGGGATAATTGGCCGCGAGATTCCCCAAGAAAGGCGCGTTCCGAGTCTTACGGGAGACAGAAGACGGAAGACGGAAGACGGAAGACCGGGGGAGGGGGGTGGCACCATAGAACAGCCGCGGTCGGACACACATAATGGATATCGATAACTTTGTGTATCAAATGGTCATTGGCAAAGAAAGAGACAGTGTGATGTGTGTGATACGACCCGACGTGAGGCTGAATGTTAGTGGTCTCTCCACTGTTCCCTTTCCGCTCTTCGGATCCAATGCCATCGACGCATCACCAACGTCGATACGTCCATCACCCGAGACCGCCAACCAAGCACCCAATTCGTCGTGCTTGCAAACCCACGTGAAAGCCCCTGAGAACATGCTGCATCCAATGTTCTATCCAGAGCCTGGACTCGCCGGTGGACGGAACGGAACCCCTCAACGGCTCTCGTCCGTGTAGAACCCCCCCCCCCTGTCGCGGAGGGGTTCCAGTGGGTACACACCCTCCCCTGGTCCCCTAGCCAGGCCCTCCACTCCCTTGCGGTGAGCCAGGTCGCCCGTGCGCGTGCCGCAGCCTTGGAATGGATCCGTCTTCCCGTCACCACCATGACAGCGTTACGTGCGGTTTATGTAACGGCATCACTTTTCTATGGCCAGCCGCGGTGCTTTTCCACAATTCCCCCAGAGTATGACTGTTCGACTGCTCTGAACCGTTCCTTTTTCCTGTTTTCCTTTTCTTTTCCCCGGAATCTGCGTCTTTGACAGTCCCACTCGACTCCATCTTCCCCGTCTGGGGAAGCCATTTTGCGAACGTAATAGACACATGGCATTGAAGGGTGGCCCATGTCTATCTCGACGACATGTCTCTCCCAGAGGGATCCCAATCGTAGATCGGGGCCGCGCTTCCAGAAGGCCCTCCCACGTGCGCCACAATGTCGCGGTATCCCGGCAGCCAACGGCTTTAGACAGAGAGCTAGCTGGCCGTCTAATCTATGCTGCGGGTTGGTTCGCGGATGATGCTATGGCTTGTGTCAGCGCGGAATTTTCTCTCTTTTGCATGGATTCAACCAACAAGCAGGGGCCCTCTTCTCTTCTCCCCTTGCCCGTTTGCTTCCTAGTGAGCAGTGGCTTTCTCTGGTCCGTCCATGGCATCATGACACCCCAGACATCCAGCGTCTTGGCCCAGCTGCTACGATAGCCGCCATTGGTTTGCTGGGACCCGGAATCCGCCGCGTCAGCGATATGACTCCGTATCACAGCTCTCAGGGCGTCGACTGGCAGCTCTTGCATCCAACGGCTCCATTTCCGACCCTTCGCTGTTGGACGGACTCCCTCGAGAACATCCCGGCCGCCACCACCACTGCTGCTCGCGGGCTACTCGAAGCGGCAACGGGTCCGACAATGCCAAGTTCTTCATCACTTCAGACTTGTCCTCGGTTCGCATACAAGCAGACCGACCACCTTCCGCAGCCCCACAGCTGTGGGATGCTCGCCATGCATCCAGCTCTGTTCCTGGCCATGATCCCATGTCTGCATCCGCCTAGCCAACTAGACCAGTTAGTCTGCCCCCGGGAGCAGATGGCGTCCAGGGACTCGATGAACTAACGCAGCCCTCGACAGCCTGGCGAGACCCGGTCTGGATCCAGTTCGTTCCTTCGTTCGTTGGCATCCATCCCTGGGTTCGGAGGTTTGACGTGCAGCCCTCGCCTCTGCTCGCTCGAAGTCTTACTCGAGGCGTGCCGGGGTGCCTTGTCCAGCCTGATAAGCTGCCATCGGTATGCCCCCAGAGCTCGATCCGTTGATCAAGTGTCCTGTCCATCACCATTCCACATGGCAGGAGTTCTTGCGTCTATCAGTTGTTGTTTGCACATCAGGTTCTTCCATAAACTCATCGACGTTGAGAGCGACTGCTTTTTGACAACCCCATCTACATGCTGAGGTCGCCGCCTCGTCCGCTCCTTTGCCAGCCATGTCCATCTACTCGGACGCCCCCGCGCGGCGGCCCTTCAGCGACGACAAGCCCACGCTGCTCGTGTCCTGGTGGATCACCATCTTCTGCTTCGCCATCATCATCCTCCGGCTGAGCGGCCGCTACGTGCGCGTCGAGAAGCTGCTCCGCGAGGACAAGATCGTCGCCGTCGCCATGCTGCCGCTGCTGCTGCGTGCCGTGTGCGTGCACTTTGTCCTGCGGTACGGCACCAACAACGTGAACCTCGAGGGCGTTGATATGGTGCAGGAGGAGATTGATAGGAGGGTCATTGGGAGTCGCCTCGTCATGGCCGGTCGTGTCTTTTATGCCGCCGTGTAAGTCTTCCTTCCCACGCCCCTTATATACTCTATCTAATCATTTACCTTTGCCTTAAGCCTGTGGATCATCAAGTACACGACGCTGGAGTTCTTCAGCCGTCTCGCCGGCGCAACGCGGAAGAGGTCCCACGCGGCCATCATCGTCGTCATGCGCTGGGCCCTCGGCCTCAGCTTCATCGCCGTCACCGTCAGCGACCTCGCCGAGTGCCAGCCCTTCGCGCACTACTGGCAGGTGACGCCCGACCCGGGCCCGCAGTGCCGGCAGGGCCTGGCGCAGATGCTCACGATGGGCGTGTGCAACGTGGCGACGGACCTGGTGCTCATCGCCTTCCCGATCCCCATCATCCTGTCCAGCCAGATCGCCCTCAAGCGCAAGGTGCTGCTGGTGATGCTCTTCTGCCTCGTCTTCGTCACCGTCGGCATCACGCTGTACCGCATGCCCACCATCGTGCGCCGCGGCGGCGCCCAGGTCGACCGCACCATGTGGGCGTCGGTCGAGATCCTCGCGGCCACGGGCGTGGGCAACACGGTGGCGCTGGGGTCGTTCCTGCGCGACAGCGGCGTCAAGCGCAAGAAGTTCAAGGGCGACAACAGCTACTCGGGCTACTCGGGCTACTCGGGGTCGCGGTCGCAGTCGCAGCCCACGCGGCTGACGCGGACGGCCGTGAGCCGGTGGGAGGACGACGACGACGACGACGACGACGACGACGAGCGGGAGCGGGCGGCCGGGCTGGCGCGGCCGGTCAAGACGACCGAGGGCATCTGGGCCAGCAGCGGCGCGTCGCACACCACGGCCGACTCCATCTCCAAGGAGGAGGACGTCCGCAAGGACTCGTCCGGCGACCGGCCCGTGAGTCCCACGCAGAGCCACGACTCGCTCATCACCCGCGATCAGCTGCAGCGTCCGGCGTCGGTGGTGGTCGTTGCGGATGCGAGGGAGCTGCAGCGGGGGAACACGATTACGATCCGTAGCGAGAGAGGGTAAATCGGTTGTAGATATCAGCGTGATGGACTTATACTTGCAATGTTTAATATTGAGCGACATGACACCCTTAAAGTTACGATCTAGAATTAAGACGATCTACTTTGTTCTTCATTTTTCCTGTTCCCGTTCCTCTATTCTGATAATCTGCGTATCTGATCCTGCGCTGCCATTATCACAGACCTACTACACGTGGTGTTGTCCACCTCGCAGCCGCCACTAACACGCCATGCCTCCTCTCCACTATAACGGACCCAAACTATCGACAGGCAACTCGGCACGCCTCTTCCAAAGAAAACCACTTCTTGCTCTGTTAGCAGCTGAATGCCTAATTCCTGTACGTAATAGCTAACCCTAAGCGTCAGGACCATCCCAAAGCCCCAGTTTAAGTAGGCTGGCGATGCTATGTTTCCCCAGGTTCCCACCGCTTCTCAATCTCTCGTCCCCTTTCCTGTCCCCGCGATAGCAAAAAGAAAAGAGAAAGCATGCCAAGAGATGTCGCAAGCGTTCTGCGACAGGGATGAAGCACCTACCTAATCGAGGCACGCAGGGCTTGCGAATGGCGTCTGGCCCTGTACCACCTACGTATCGCGACGTTTGATGGATGGATGGATGGATGGATGGATGGATCGCCAGGGGCATGCGCATGGCCAGGGAGGGGGCGTGTAAGATGTGGGCTTTTCGGACGGCGTGAGGGAAGTCATCATGCGTTCCATGTGGTTCTGGACATGGGACATGGGACCCTGGATTCTCTCTCTTGATGGGCGAGATGGATCCCATAAGTGATGGCCCGCGCTATTTGGGAGAGGTAGAGAAAAAGACGGTTCTCGCAATCAATCCATCAGCGGTGGTTTGGACAATAAGAGGACGACGGGACAGACGGGACGACGACAGTGGGTGAGGTAATTAACAAGAGCACCGGCCATCCGTCGCTATTGTCTCTATCTCCGTCTTGTCTTCTTTCTGTCTGTCTGTCTGTCTGTCTTACTCACTCTCTCTCTCTCTCTCTCTCTCTCTCTCTCTCTCTCTTCATGAGCCATTGTCCATTACAATACCCATTATTCATTATCCATCCTCTACCCCCATTCCCTCGCTACCTACTACCCACTGTTCCCTCTAAAGCCGGCTGTCGCTGTTTACTTCCTTCATCTATCAATAACCTGCGCCCACTCCCTCTCTCTCTCTCTCTCTCTCTCCCATCCCCGACAGCTCGGCCCGGCACGAATCCTCCCAAATCGCCATCCCATCGTTCATCTCTTGTCGCAATCCTTCCGTCGTGCATCGCCCCTCGCCTGGTTGCCTTGACCTGGACAATCGAAAAAGAAGAAAACGCCACTTGCGCCTTTTCCGCCCCAGAACGCCCCGGCTCGGACTTTTTTTGTCCCTTCCAGAAGCCTTTTCGAAGCATCGCCTAGCAACTACGAATACTCCCGAGACTTGTCTTGGGTTTTTAGTTGGTGTCGCAAGACTGCAACACGCCACGCTCGCTGGCATATCATATCGCATCACATCGCATCACCCTAACCCGGGACATTACTTGCATCGTTGATGCCTTTTTTTCCCTCCTTTTTCCGTCTTGCCTCCCAGCGTCTATCCCTCCGACGATCCGTCACAACCCCCCACACGTGACGTGACGTGACGCACGTACATCCATCCATCCAACCCGCCACGATGAAGGGCGACATCGTCCTCACGCGCGACGTCGAGGTGGTCGAGATGAAAGACCTCAGCTCCGGCTCCGGCCCCGAAGACAAGGGCGCCTCGTGGAACATCTCCGCCAACAAAGCCGCCGAGCCCGCCGACTGGATGGACGGCTTCCGCCGCGCCGAGCGCCGGCCCGTCAAGGCCCGCGACGGCGCCTACCAGTACCAGCCGTCGCCGCCGCCCACCGTCCCCGGCGACCGCCACTATGACCTCCGCGCCGCAAATGCGAAGACGGCCAGCACGGCGCTGGCCCGGGAGCTCAAGGGCCGGCATCTCCAGATGATTGCCTTTGGCGGCGCCATCGGAACCGGCCTGTTCGTGGCTTCCGGGCCCGCGCTGTTCAAGGGCGGGCCGGCCACTGTTCTCCTCGCCTATCTCCTCGTCGGCGTCATGCAGTACTGCACCATGCAGGCCCTGGCCGAGCTGTGTGTGTTGTTCCCCATCGCCGGATCCTTTTCTGCCTACTCGACGCGGTTCCTCGATCCGTCATGGGGGTTTGCCATGGGTTGGAAGTAAGTCTGGACCTCTTTATACCGTTGCCAGGTCGTCTGTACTCGAAGCTAACCTCCTCAGCTACTGTCTGCAATGGCTCTTCACCCTGCCTCTGGAAATCATGGCTGGCGCCTTTACCATCACCTACTGGAACGAGGCCCTGCCAAAGGCCATCTTCGTCACCATCTTCCTCATCACCATTGTCGTCATTAACCTCTTCGGCGTCAAGGCATACGGTGAGGCCGAGTTTGTCTTTTCCATCATCAAGGTCACTGCTGTCATTGGGTTCATGTAAGTCCAGTCTATCCTCGGATCTTTACAACTCAACCTTTTAACAACCCAGCCTCCTCGCCATCGTCATCAACATTGGCGGTCAGCCCGAAGGCGGCTACATCGGCGGTATGTACTGGCGCAACCCCGGCGCCTTCAACAACGGATTCAAGGGGTTCTGCACCGTCCTCGTCACCTCGGCCTTCTCCTTCAGCGGCACCGAGCTCATCGGCCTCGCCGCCGCCGAGACGGCCAACCCCCGCAAGTCGCTGCCCACCGCCATCAAGCAGGTCTTCTGGCGCATCAGCATCTTCTACATCGTGGCGCTGATGCTCGTCGGCCTGCTGGTGCCGTCCGACGAACCGCGACTTATGGGCGGCAAGAGTGACGCCGATGCCTCGGCCAGTCCGTTTGTCATCGCCATCGAGAGCGCGGGTGCCACCATTTTGCCTAGTGTCATGAACGCCGTCATTCTCGTCGCCGTCATCAGTGTCGGCAACTCGGCCGTCTACGGCTCGTCCCGAACGCTGGCGGCGCTGGCTGAGCAGTCCCACGCGCCCAAGATCTTTGCCTACGTCGACAAGCAAGGCCGTCCTCTGATGGCCATCATCTTCGCGTCCTGCATCGGCCTCCTCGCCTTCTTGGCAGACTTGTCCTTCCACGACACCATCTTCGACTGGCTGCTGTCCATCAGCGGCCTGGCGTCGCTCTTCACCTGGGGCAGCATCTGCCTCTGCCACCTGCGGTTCCGCCAGGCGTGGGGCTTCACGTCGCGCTCGCTGGAGCAGCTGCCCTTCCGGTCCAACGTGGGCATCTGGGGCTCGTACTTTGGGTGCATCGGCTACGTGCTGGTCATCATCTCGCAGATCTGGATCGCCGTGTCGCCGATCCCGTCGGCGGACCAGGACACCACCACGGCGGGCATGGTGCAGACCTTCTTCCTGCGCGTCATGGCCATCCCCATCGTGCTGGTCTTCTACATCTGCCACAAGCTGTGGTACCGCACGCGGATCGTGCGGGTCGACGAGATGGATGTCGAGACGGGGCGGCGGTACTTCCGGACGCACATCTCGTCCGAGGAGGAACGCGAGGAGAGGATGAAGTGGCCCATGTGGAAACGAGTGTACCGTCTACTGTGCTAAAAGTATTTGCGTGTGTGGTTTTTTGCTTGATTGCGGATACTCCCCGAATGGTTGGGTATGGATATTATGGGTATTGCTTGTATGTGTCGCTTTTATAGCAGAGCAAAGGCGTTGGAGGATTTGTGCTGGGTTAATACCACCAGCGGCTACCAGAATTGGATAGATTGAATTATAAAATAAATAAATAAATAAATGCAGCACGGTGTCATACAATGCATCTAGATGGAATGGTGAGTCTGGATGGCTCCACTGAGGTCTGCCCCACAGAGTTTCCCCCCGAAGCTCAAAGCAACACCTGACGTAAACGTTCCACAGCTCGCGCAGCCAACTTCATCTCCAACTTCCATCACACAACCTCCCAATTCCTCCCTCCGCTTTTGCCACCGCTGGAACAATGGACGCTGGAAAAATGGACGACCTCGACGAATTCGAAAAGTCTCTGGCCGCGAGCAAGGCAGAGCGCGACCAAGAGGAACGCAGCCGGGAGGATCGACGCCATCGCAAACACAGGCATCACCACCGTCACGAGTCGGAACGAGACGGCGACAAGGACAGAGACAAAGATAAAGAGAGGCATAGACACCGCCGCCATCGGGAAGACGACGACGATGGCCACAGACACAAGCGCTCGCGCCACTCCCGCGACGACAACGACGACGGCGAGCATCAATCCCGCCACCGCCATCGCGACCACAAGACAGACTCAAAACCAGACCTCCCCGTTGACGATGAGAAACCACCTAGCGACGATCCCTCACAGACCGCCAAACCCCTCGTCCGAGACTCCTGGATGACGGCACCCTCGTCCATCGCCATCGACTACGTCCACCGCCCGGACAAAGCTTCCAAAGCGCCCGACCCCAAACCCGAATCCAAGCGCGTCGTCTCCAAGCGCGAGCTCAACGTCCATATCGAGGACATCAACGACGGCAAGACGCTGGACGAGCTCGATATCCCCCGCGAGCGCACCGTCGACTACACCTTTGGCGATGCCGGATCTTCCTGGCGCATGACCAAGCTGCGTGCCGTGTACAGCCAGGCCGAGGACGGACAGCGCTCCATTGAGGACGTGGCCGTGGAGCGCTTCGGGAACCTGCAGGACTTTGACGACGCGCGTGAGGAAAAGGTCGAGATGGAGCGGAGGAAGCTGTACGGCGCTGGGTTCAAGGGCACTGACAAGCCGACCGGTGAACTGTACCAAGAGCGACTAGAGCAGCAGCGCAAGGATGAACCACCACCATCTGAGCCCGCGCACACAATTCTTCAACACGACGATACTCCGGCCACGCCCGTCCTCGACCAGACCGCCCTCAACCGCCTCCGCGCCCAAATGATGAAGGCCAAGCTCCGTCGCGCCCCCAACGCCGCCCAGCTGGAAGACGAATACAACCGCGCCGCCGCCGCCTCGGCCCAACGCGGCCCCACCTCCTCCGCCGTCGTTCTCGGCGTCATGGACAACCGACAGCTCGCCGGTTCCCGCGCCGAAGCCAAGCCCGTCGACACCAAGCGCGGACGCGAGCGCGGCACCGTCGAGGAAAACGCCGACATGACCATCGAAGACATGGTGCGCGAGGAGCGCCGCACCAAGGCCCAGCCCGGCGGCGAGGGCCTGCGGCTCGCCGAGCGCATCGCCAAGGACGCCAAGTTCGGCAACGACCTTGAGTACATGGACGACAACGCCGAGAAGCTCGCGCGCCGCGTGCACAAGAGCGAGCTCAACCTCAAGAACATGGCCGTCAGCGACTTCCAGAAGATGAACCGCGTGCTCGAGGCCTGTCCGCTGTGCCACCGCGAGGACACCAACACGCCGCCCGTGGCCCCCGTCGTCGCCCTCGGCACCCGCGTCTTCCTCACGCTGGCCACGGAGCCCGAGGTCAGCCCCGGCGGTGCCGTCATCGCGCCCGTGGCCCACCGCCGCAACCTGCTCGAGTGCGACGACGACGAGTGGGAGGAGCTGCGCAACTTCATGAAGAGCCTCACGCGCATGTACCACGACCAGGGCCGCGAGGTCGTCTTCTACGAGAACGCCGCCGCCCCGCACCGCCACCCGCACGCCGCCATGGTCGCCGCCCCGATCCCCTACGCCGACGGCGCCACCGCCCCGGCCTACTTCCGCGAGGCCTTCCTGTCCGCCGACGAGGAGTGGGCCCAGCACGCCAAGGTCGTCGACACGGCCGCCCGGGCCCGCGACGGCATGGGCCGCGCCGCCTTCCGCCGCAGCATCGCCAAGGAGGCGCCGTACTTCCACGCCTGGTTCACCCTCGACGGCGGCCTGGGCCACATCGTCGAGGACGCGGGGAAGTGGCCCCGCGGCGACCTGTTTGCGCGCGAGGTGCTGGGCGGCATTGTTGGTGCCGAGCCGCATATTATCAAGAAGCAGGGGCGGTGGACGAGGGGGGATACGCGGGTCGAGGCGTTCAAGAGGGGGTGGAGGAAGTTTGACTGGACGAGGATGTTGACCGAGGAGGCATGATGTCCCATGTCAGGTCAAGTGTATATTATGTAGTGTACGAGTCTACCCAGTCAAGGACTAATACAATAGACAATGGTGAAGACAATGAATAACCACGCCAGTATCTCACAGTTCGACTCCACAATGTGTCCATCCAAGACCTTGGTGCGCTCCCAGCCACGAATGTAATTAAGACATTACTCTACTTTGGACTTCAAGTCCTCCAAGATTAGTCGTACATGATTTAGAATTTAACATGAGCGCATTCATCCCGCTTGACGTGAGCTTCGACGGCCTTGTCCCGACTTCTCGGCTCGTTCCACCCTGTCCAGGCCTTGATCGCCTCTCGGCAGTGCGTAGATGTCTCCGTCCTTGGGAAAAGTAGAAAGCCGCCGCGCTGATGTGTGATATTACGTGCGTCCCCGGATCGCCCGCTCATCTCCCCGACGTCCCCCGCCGCCCCCGATCCCGATCCCGTCGTCCGTCGGCGCCCGTCACCTTCATCCAGTCCTCCCACTCCTTGCTCATCTCCATCAGGACCGAGCCCATGACGCTGGCGCTGGCCATGAGCCCGTGGCCCTCGCCCTCCAGCACGCGCACCTCGCAGCGGCGCATCGTCTTGCCCAGCCACTTGACGTTGTCGACGGGCACGCGCGTGTCGCGGCTGCCGTGGTGGATGACGACGGGCCGCGTGATGTCGACGTAGCGGAAGCCGATGGTGTGTCGGCGTTCCAGGCACACGAGCAGATCCACGGCCGGGTTCGCGCCCGTCGTCGCCAGCTCCCAGATAGCGTGTGTCAGTCGAAGGTCGTACGTCATCTGGCGCTCCTTGTCGGCCATGGCATCCTGGGCCGCGGCCAGCACCGCCGTCTCGCCGTTCCTGGTGGCGTGAGGCGGATGCATACGGTCCATGTTCTCCGTCGCGTTCGGCGCTTCCATCGGGGCATCGCCGCCCAGCAGGCCGTTCGGTGACTTGCCGTAACCGTCCAGCCCGATGTTCTCCTTGTCCAGGCTCGGCGTCACGTTTCGATTCGCGTGGCCGTCCTTCCCGTTGACGTTGGCCTTGCGTTTTGACCGCCGCGGGTTCTTGGGGAGGGAGCTCGTGATGGAACTGCTGGTGGCCGTCATGAAGCTGCTGTTGGCCGCCTTGAGCAGCGGCGTCGGGAGAGCGCGGAGGATTCGTTGCGACGTCGGGATGGCGTTCGTCGGCGGGAGCGTCTGCGACGTGCCAAACACGTTCATCTGGGACGGAGGGATCCACGGCGCCAGTAGGTGAATTCTGCCGCGGATGTGTTGAGGCATTCGCAGAGCCGTGGCGAGAGCATAGATGGCGCCAGCCGAGTGGGCGAGGATGGAGAACTTGGTGATCTTCAACGCTTGGCAGATAGCATAGACGTCATCTGGAACTGGTCAGCACATGTCACTGATATCTCGGCACATTACTTACCAGGCCAGCTCAGCGGCGTGGCGGTCCCGTCCGAGTACGGCTCGCTGTCTCCCACGCCAGGTCGGTCCGGGGTGATCAAACGCAGCTTCAGCGTCAAGGCGAGCTCGTCGTAGAAGGCGGTGATGTATCTCGTCAAGCCCATGCCCACGCAGCAAAAGACGGCCGAGCCCTCCGAGTCGCCCACCTCGGAGAAGGAAATCACTCGGCCAGTCTGCGGATGCCTGATCTTCTGCGACAAACGCGGCGAGCAGAGATAGGACTCGACGGCGTCGTCGACCGAGTCGGCAGACTGCGGGCGTTCGTATCCCGCGGGAATGGGGTTGTGGTTGTCGGGCGTCACGGATTCTTGGCTACGCTCCTCGGGTCTGGTTAGAGGAGCCGAGAGACGCTTCAGCCTCGAGCTGCTGCGCTTCATCTTGACTCCACCGGGCGGATTGGGGCTCTGGTGTCCCGATCGGCGACGAGAATTGCGCTCGCCGCTTGGGTTTCGACGACGGCCCTGAGCCACAGCCGGGAATGGCGCGCCTTCGTCCTCGTCGTCTTCTCCCGGAAGCAAATCGTCTCCAACATCGAGGAAGCTCCGGCCAGCCATAGTCTTAGTCCTCGTTGGTGAGGCAGAGTCTTCGAAGCCATAGATGGGCGACTTGGCGGATGCCCTCAGCATGTCCTGGTCAGAATGGCGCTTTCTCCTGCCATGGTCGCGAGATCGACCATGTTCCTCGCCCTCGGGGATAGCATCGCTCGGTCCGTCGCTGTTGTCTCGCTTCGATCGCCGGGCGCTCGACCGCTTCGCACTCTGCGCCGGCCTCCTCAGGCTGGAATCGCGGTTCGGAATGGCACAGGGACTCTCCAAGGGGCGTTCGAGAGCGCGAGCGCGAGAGCTGTGCAGGTTTGGTTCCTCGTGGATAGCCGTCTCGGCGAAGAAGGGATCCCCTCGGCCGCCCGAGTGGGTGCTGCTCCCGGTCGTCAAGCCCGGGGCAGAGGAAGAGGTCGGCAGGCCACCCGAAGCACGCTTGCGCTCGACCTCCCGCTCGCGGAGCTGCTCCTTAGAGCTCATGTACATGAGTCCCTTGGAGCTCCTGTTCGTCTTCTTGCCCCAGCTGTCATGCGACCGTTGGTGGTTCAGCTCGGGGGTGGGCAGGGAGCGTCGTTCAATGGAGAGGTTCCCGATGCTCTGGGTGTCGTCGTTCTTGTCGACAGAGGAGTCCTTGGATGAGGGGCGCGAGGTGCTATTACGGATAAAGGAGCGAAGGCCGCCGGAGTTGTCGCGACTGGGGCTTCTCGGGCTCTTCGGGCTCTTGGTTGCGGTCAGGGGCGAGTAGCCGCTCGGGGGCTTGGAGGTGCGGATAACGGGCGGGCAGGCAGCAAGGTCGTCGAGGGAGACGGCGGCCTGGCGGAGGTCGTCGGGGTTGAGAGGAGTGAAGGCGCCGTAGTCGACGCCGAAGCTGCCGTGGCGATAGCCGGGACCGGGGACGTGGCCGTGTCCGTGTCCGTGTCCGTGGCCGTGGCCGTGTCCGTGTCCGTGTCCGTGTCCGTGTCCGGGACTCGTGGGGACGGAGAGACTGGTCGGGGACGCCTCGAAGTGCGAGTTTGCGGGCTTGGAGATGACGCTCAGGCTGGTGATGAGGTTGGAGATGACCTCGGGACTGGCGGGAGGCATACCATCGCGCTTGGAGGCGGTGGCCGGATGGAAGGACCGCGGACGGCCGTGGTGCCGGGCGCGGGTCGGGATAGGGGGCGCATCGGCGGGATCGAGGTGCTCCATGGCTGGGGAGTTGAGTCAGTCAGGCAGCGGGTTAAGCGGTCCACCAGACTAGCAGACTATAGCAGGCGTGTTCTGCGCGATGTGCTGGGTGGTGGTGTTGGGCGGCAGCGAGGCTCGTTCGTTGGGTGGGATGTGGTCCAGACGCGATGCAGGCGCACGAGCTGCAGAGTGCAGAGGGCAAGGTGCAGCGGGACGTCGATGTCTCGTTGGAGCGGGCTCGGATTTGGTTTGTCCTTGTTGAGAATGGATCGTCGAATGGATCTGATGGCAGCGCAGGTTGGGTGCGACGATGCGTCGTCGGCGCTGCGCTGCACTACCTCGACTTGACGAGACTCGGGCGCTGGAGATGGGATGTCTTGTTGGTGTTGAGTGCAAAGCAGCGGAGGGTACGCCGAGGTTCCTATGGCAGCTGGCGTAGCACCCGGACCCGGGTTTTGGTGGAGAAAATTAGGTGGTGGAGCCCTGGGTGGAGAAGGAAAAGGGAACCTATGGAAATGTGGTTCGGTGCCGGAGACACAAGACATCAGGGGGAGGGACAAGAAAGAAGCAGGGAAGGCCGAGGAAAGAAGAATAATGGGGGCAGAGATGAGACAGTGAGACAAACTGAGACGGCAGCCGAGACGGAGAGAAGGGAGGAGAATGACGAAAGTGAGGAGAGACACGGAACAGACAGACAGTGTTTGAGCGGGCCGGAAATCTGAATGATTCCGGCGGACTGACTGACTGACTGACTGACTGACTGACTGACTGACTGACTGCCAGGGCTACTAGGCTGGGGCTGGGGCTAATAAGACAGTGGCGTCGTTGCTTTTGATCCAACTTGTCTGTCCCGAGACAGAAAGACATGGCAGACCCAGCTAGAAACTCTCGTAGACTGGAACAAAAAGCAAGCAAGGAGAGCAGCATTAATTACACACAGGATGGATCGTCGCAAACGAGAGCGGAGAGAGACACAGAGAGCGAGTACGAAGCATCAGGTACAGCCGCTGGCTACCTAAAAGACGCCCAACATCACTCACACTGACCGAGACAACTTCTCAAGAGACAGCATGGGATTCAAACGCCATGCAATGTGATTCCCCATCCAACACGTACAGCACCTTAATTACCTACATATCGTCTAGCCGCCTGCAACGTCCTGCAACGCTGCACATGCAACGTTGATGCGGCCGCCGATTCGTGCCTGACATGAGGATCGATGCAGGGGCGCTGTACGTAAAGTCGCGGGTGCAAAACCGCCCGTTGGTCCAAGCTCTCTCCGCGGCCCAAATGAGACAATTCGATTGTTCACCTCGGCCTCTGCAAAGCAAAGGGGATCAATTAATAAGTAGACTACAAGGTGAGAACAATTTTACCCAGGAATACAATCAAGCTTATTCCCCATTCGCTGTAAAGTACAGAGCAGTACGGATAAGTAAGTACGACTACTCGGTAGAGGTAAGCAATCACACCCTGTGGAGGCTGTGGAGGCAACTATGCAGCAGTGGAGTGAGCGAATGCACCCGACATCTCCGCAGCCCCATGGCCAGCAGGGATGCGTTCCAGGGGGTCTCAGGGGTCGCTCTTTTTCCCACTTTCATCCATTGTTCTCGAGCTGAAGGGAGAGGGAAAGCAACGGCTGCTGGGCCTCAGTGGAGCTCCCGTCCGCTCCGGTGGGAACACAGTCCGCTGATCTCCCGTAGAGCTTTGAAGTTTGTCGACGCTTTTAATTCTCTGGGAGGCCATTTACTTTGGACGGGAGCGGTTCCGTAAATTTGCGTCGATCCGGTCCGAAAGAGGTTTGGCATTCATCGATCCACTGTCTGTCATCCAGCAGTGGTCATCTTGGCGTATTCCGCCGCCTTCGCTGTTAGAGAGCTTGACGCTGACGTGAAGGTGGAGCAAAGAAGCCTTCTCGAAGTTCTTATACTAGCCCAGATCAGGTATGTACTCTATCCCGGAGTGCGAGTCCCTAGAACTCGACCATCTAGCAGAGGTCTCCACTAGAAACCACCAAGCATCGCCAATTCTAGTCTGTACCCAACTTGCCATCATCTCGCCGCTCACCCGAACCGCGTCTGATTGCCTGTAATTAACCCATCCACTACCCCAACACCCTTGTTCCCTGCGCCCCCCGTATGGATCCCCTCGCTCTTCTCAAAATCCTTTTCTGCGCCTAAAAACTCCGTTTCCGTAGGGCTGGATTGGATTGGATTGGATTGGATTGGAGGTACGTACCGTCGCTACGTCATCGGTCCCGGTGCCATACTCGACGTCATGATGGCAGGTGGATGTGGATGTGCATCTCATGCTCCATAGGTATAATAAACTTGATGCGTGGTTTTTCACTTTTCATTCACAGTAAATAAATCCATCTGCAGAATCAGAATCTATTCTCTATTCTCCATCTGTCTAATGGTCCCTCAACACCATTCTTAACATCACCATCGCCCATCATGGACGTCCTCCTCTCCCTCCCCCTCGCCTCCTACCTCCTCGCCCCCTCCTCCACATCCTGGTCCACGTCCCTCAACCTCCTCTTCTTCTACATGACCTGGACCACGCTCATCCTCTCGCACTCCCCGCTCCGCATCCGCATCGTCGGCACCCTCGCCATCCGCCTCGCCCTGTGGCTCCTCCCCTCCCTGCTCTCCCTGCTCTTCGACCTCGGCCTCCCCAGCCTCGCCGAGTCCCTCAAGTTCGGCGGCCGCTCCGCCCTGCCGCCCCGGAACGCCCGCCTGCTCGCCCGCCAGCTCGCCCTCGCCGCCGCCAACCTCGCCGTCCTCTCCGCCGCGGAGGCCGCGTCCAGCTTCGCCTCCGCGGCCGTCTTCGCCGAGAACGACTTCCGCACCAGCTCCGCCCTGCCGCTCCCCTGGCAGCTAGCCAAGCACGTGCTGCTCCTCCTCTTCGTCCGCGAACTGATCCACTACCCGGTGCACCGCTACGCTCTCCACGGCGACTCGGCCGTCGCCCGACTACACGCCCGGTACGCCCACGCCCGCGCCGCCGCGCCCTACAGCCTCCAGCTCCTAACCGACCACCCGCTGCCGCTCCTCCTGCACCGCTTCGTGCCCGTGTACCTCCCAGCGCTGGCCCTCCGCCCGCATCTCCTCACGTACTTCGTCTTCCTCTCCCTGTGCACCGCGGAAGAAACGATGGCCATGTCGGGCTACTCGGTCGTCCCCGGCATCGTCATGGGCGGCATCTCGCGGCGCTGCGCCATCCACTACGCCGGCGGCGGGACCTCCAACTACGGCGCCTGGGGCTTGCTGGACTGGGTGCACGGCACGAGCCGTGGCGGAGATGTGCTGGAGGATGTCAAGGCCGAGGCCGACAAGCATCAGCTCAAGGCCCGGTCAGCGAGGAAGGCGGACAGCGGAGCGAGCGCGATTCAGAATGGGATCGAGGCGTTGAGGAATGGGGGAGGAAATGGACCGAGGAGAAGTCCGAGAACACGATCGGCCAAGAAGTCTTCTTGAGCAACAATGTGAACCGACATGAGATATGAGATATGTCTTTTTTTGGGATCAGCCCTGTATTTACTTGGACTGCAAAGGCCGTTGCTGTTTGTAATACCATATCGTGACTCCAGGTAGTCATTTCTTTTTTACTTCCCGTCATGAGACAAATTCGTGTCCTCCGCTCTATCGTGCAATCCATCTTGGCTCTTGAGAACCGCCCACAACCACGTCTATCCAACCTATCCAAGAACCCGGTGATCCTAGTTATACGCCATTTTCTTCCTAAACCACGCCAACGTCTCCAACCCGCTCTGCACCCTCATCCCGATCCTCGCGTCCAGGTAGTACGCCTCCCACACCTTGACGACGTCCAGCTGCCTCTGACACTCGTCGAACTTCTCCCGTCGGTACGCCGCCACCTCGTCCGCCGTGCCCGCGGGCGGACTGCAGCACTCTACCCAGGCGATGGAGGCCACTTCATAGTTGCCCGCGGCTTGGACGTAGTCGTCCCTGGTTGGGCCTTTGAAGGCGGATCTTGTATCAGGTTAGTACATGGGTTGCTGGACATCAGAGGGAGAACTCACTTGTCTTGCTTTAGGATGTGCTCGTCCAGGAGAACCCTCGCTTCATCAAACTGGCCCATCCTCTTCAACAACGTCGCATTCAGAAGCGCCCAGATGCCCATCTCGTCAACCTCCTTCTTGATCGCCTCCACCAACTCCTCTTTGGCAGTGCACCGCTCCCACTTCAGATTCGCCATCCCGCGCTCCAGCTCAACCGGCCCCATCCGCTTGGGCCCGTTCCACATGTACGCCATCTCCAGCGCGGGACTGGGCCCGATGGCATCCGCCAGGTCGACGCCAGCGGTCTTGGCACGATCCTCCCACTTCTGGATCTTGCGGTGCAGATACGACTCGATGGGCAGCTGACGCGCCATGAACTTCTTCCGCCCCACGACCGACGGCGCCTTGCGGAAGAAGTCCTCCGTCTTGGTCTTCTGTCGCCGCGCCTCGTCCTCGTCGCCGCTGTGTCGGGCGTCGCGGTACAGCTCCAGCGACGCGGACCCGGCC
Source organism: Neonectria faginata (assembly GCA_030864175.1). NCBI lineage: Eukaryota > Fungi > Ascomycota > Sordariomycetes > Hypocreales > Nectriaceae > Neonectria > Neonectria faginata. The sequence continues at coordinate 1,701,233 of JAULBG010000004.1, read as the reverse complement.
ATGTAGTAGTACAGCGCCGGGCTCCAGTCGTTGACCTCCAGGCACCGCAGGAAGCAGTCGCGCATGCCGTTCCAGTCCTGCGTGAACATGTAGCTGATGGACAGCTCGAAGTTGTTGACGGCGGCCACCTGCTTCATCCTGGACGGCTCGCCCGTGGTCAGGATCTCAATGGCCTTGGACAGGTTCTGCTCGTTGGCATGCTGCCTGGCCTCCTCGACGCGCCACAGCCTGGAGTCGGGATACCGCAGCCGCATCGACGCCAACAGCTCGTCGCACTTCTCGCGCGGCGGGCCGACGACATCGGCGTGCTCGTCAAAGTCCTTCTGGTCGGGCAGGATGTCCACGACGCCCAGCAGCCCGTTGTAGTAGGCCAGCAGGATCATGGCCGAGATGGCGCCGTTGACGTTGGTGTAGGCCGTGGAGCGCCAGAGCATGCGCACGCCGCGCTCGCGGTCGCCGCTGAAGCCCACGACGGACAGGATGCGCGAGAAGGCGGGCGGGACGAGCGTCAGGATCAGGAGCAGGATGCCGAAGCACATGTTGGCGCCCGAGTGCACGAAGACCTCGAGCGGGTTGTCCAGCAGGACTGTGTCGGAGGTGACGAGCTTGGAGTTGATGTGGAGGGGAGACGGCGGCCGGTCATCGGGCGTCTTGTCGCCGGGCGTCTTGTCGCCGGTGGTGCTTCCCTCGGGCGTCGTCACCGTAGTCGACGGGCCCGTAGGGTTGGCCGGCGTCTGAAGCCCCGAGGAAGCATCCTTGGCATCGAGGGAGTTGGTGTTGCTGCTCGCACCGTCGTCGTCGGCCGCCCTCTCAGCCAGCGCCTTCTCCTCGGCGGCGATGATGGCATCGAGCGTCAGGAAGGCCTTGCGCAGCTTATAAAAGCTCTTCATGGCCTCGATCAAGCTCTCATGCAGCACACCCACCACGGCGCCCATGAGCTGGGTCTCGGCGCGCACCAGCTCGAACTCGGTGCCGGGCGGGTACAGCCTGCTCCCGGCGCGGCCCCGGCCCCGGCGCTGGGCCTTGCGGAAGTCGGCGGCGGCGCGGGCCTCGCACTCGTCCAGCTTGGCGGTGGTGTCGGCCATGACGTCCTTCTCGAAGCCCAGCACCGACCGCATGAAGATGGTGACGGCGAGGCCCAGCTGGTGGAACGACGAGTCGCCCGTCTGCAGCCGCTCCCACGCGCCGTCGATGTCGTCATTCATGATGAGCGCCGCCGAGTTCATGGCGTCGTCGATGTCCTCCATCTCCTTGGCCACGTTGTCGCGCGACGAGTCGCCGTCGCTGACGGAGGCGTCGTCGGGCTTTGCGCCGGAGCGGAACCAGCCAGCGAGTCGACTCATGATTTCTTTTTCTCTGTTCTGTGTGTGTTTGTGTGTGTATGTCTGGTGTTGAGGCTGGAACCCCGATGACGGTCCAGTTGTCGAGGCTTTTCCCCCGGACCTGGCGACACTGAGGTCGATAACTTATAGTCCACACGACCTACTTCCAATCCAGGCCGTAGAGACGTTCCCGAGACGGCCCTCCAGACTCAGCCTCGGTGCTGACGTCCTGGGCTGAATGCTGAGACGTGAGAAGTGGCGGCCAGGAAGTGTCGGGCGTCGGAGTGCTTCAGAACCCCGCGACAAGAAGGGTGACGTTACGGGCAAGTATATCCAACGCCTCGACTCACAGATTTGCTGTATCCAAGTTGACGTAAATGCCGAGTCTTGAAGTAATAATAAGTAAGAATGTAAGAAGCAAAAGTGAGAGCGTTTGCCGTACTGCAAAGCCCTAAACGTTGAAGGAATGAGAACAGAAAAACCATCCGCTGGAGACATCGGCACCTTGGGTCCGTGAGCATGCATGTCATAGGTCGGACTTTAGGCGGGAACATTTCCCACAAGGCGCGGGTACCTTAATTACCAGTGTCTCAAGCGCCTAAAGGGGGTTCTATTTGGCGGGGCTCCCTCTGTTGTGTCGGGTTGCACGGAATCTCGTTTGTGTAAGCTAAGCAATGCCATTGCTCTTTTCTGGGTCGGATATAACGGGATTCAGACGGCATACGTAACATAGAGGGAGTAGAATAATTGTTAATGGGGTTGGTAGGTGGAATTGCCGTGTCGCCAATTCATTGTGCTGTTGGTGTCTCATAGACTTCTGGTAATTGACAATCAACTGACACTTACAACCTCAGCTCAACCACGAACTGATCTTTCACTCACGCATTTCAAGCAAACTAGATGAACCCCCCCCACAATCAATCACAAACATACTCTTCATAACCTAGAACAATGCATTGCCGCATTTTCCAAACCATTCCCTGTGCTGGCTCTCTAACTCCCCTTCCATCCCCTTCCACCGCCAACCTCAACTTCCCTACCCTACACCCTCGCCCCACGGCCCATCACTTCTTCCGCTCCCGGGACCTCCCCTCCGCCGCCGCCGCCTCGTCGCGCAAGGCTCCCCAACGTCGCAAGCCCAAACCTCATCATCACCACGTCCCGCCATACAAAACAACCGCTCTTCCAAACCCGCGACAGAACGCAACGCACACACACACACAAAAATGGCTTCAGACACCAAGCCCGCCGACGACAAGCCCGCCGAGCAGAAGCCCGAGCAGAAGCCCACCGCCCTGGGCGAGGACGACGAGTTTGAGGACTTCCCCGTCGACGGTACGATTCCACCTCCACCTTTCTCCGGTTCCCCCGTCATCCACGCCGCCGCGACGTAGATGACTTAGCTTCCCAGAGCTAGACACGCAGCTCCTAGAGCTACCCGCCCACGAGCAAACCCGCTGACACATTCCAGACTGGCCAGAGGACCAGACCGAGGCTGCCCAGGGAAGCGGCGAGACGAAGCACCTGTGGGAGGAGAGCTGGGACGACGACGACACCACCGATGATTTCTCGGCGCAGCTGAAGTGCGTAGCTCTGCATCCCCGCGCCATCGATCAAACGGCTGGCGTCATCTCGATGATTACTGTGAATAACCTGACTAACTGAACTACAGGGAGGAGCTCAAGAAGGTCGAGGCGGCGAAACGGAGGTGAACAACACGGCCACCAAAGGGAACAAGGAATGGGACGGATAGACCATCAACATCATAGATCGGGTCGTCATTAATGAATCATCAACTCACAAACTTGCATTGCGCTGCATCATGACACATTTCCTTGTTTGGTATCACAACTTCCATGTCGGATTCTATTTGGCTATGGATATATGCTTGCTACAGACTAGCCCTCCCAAGCCGACCTTTTACTATTTTCAACATCCCGTCATCAAGGTTCGTACATTTACTTACTCGACAGGGCAGTAACACCGGGCAGTTCCTTGCCCTCGAGCAGCTCCAGGGAAGCACCACCGCCGGTTGAGACGTGGCTGAGCTTGTCCTCGGCGTTGTACTTCTTGGCGACGGTAGCCGTGTCACCACCACCAATGATGACAATCTTGCCGTCCTTCTGGCAGCCCTCGACAACGGCGTCGAGGGTGGCCTTGGTACCGGTTGCAAAGGCGTCAAACTCAAAGACACCGGCGGGGCCGTTCCAGAGGATGGTCTTGGCGTCGGCGATGGCCTCCTTGTAGAGCGCAATGCTCTTCTCACCACAGTCCAGGCCCATCCAGCCGTCGGGGATGCCTTCGGCGTCAGTAGCATAGCCGGTGTTGGCGTCCTTGGCGAAGTTGTCGGCGGTGATGTAGTCGACGGGCAAGACGATCTTGACGCCCTTGGACTCGGCCTTCTTGACGAGGTCACCGACAATCTTGGAGCCAGCCTCGTCAAAGAGAGAGCCACCGATGGAGACGTTCTCGAGCGTCTTCTTGAAGGTAAAGGCCATGCCACCGCAGATGATGAGGGTGTTGACCTTGTCCAGCAGGTTGTCGATGAGCTGGATCTTGTCTGAGATCTTGGCGCCACCGAGGATGGCAAGGAAGGGGCGCGCAGGGGACTCGATGACCTTGGCGAAGTAGTCGAGCTCCTTCTTCATGAGGAAGCCAGCAGCCTTCTGGGGCAGGTTGACACCAACCATGGAAGAGTGGGCACGGTGGGCAGTGCCGAAAGCGTCGTCTGAGAGTTGTGAGCATCATACGATGGATAAGGCAGATGTCCCAGGCTCGATGGTAGAGCATAGTGAGAGGGCAATGGAGTACTTACTGATGTAGACATCGCCAAGAGCGGTCAGGCCGTTGCGGAACAGCTCAACGTCGGCCTTGTCGGCCTTGGTCTTCTTGCCGTCCTTGTCCTTGGAGCTGCCCTCCTCCTCAATGTGGAAGCGGAGGTTCTCGAGGAGGATGACGGCGCCATCGTCGGCCTTGTTGACAAGCTCCTCAACGTCGGGGCCAACCGAGTCGGGGGCAAAGGTGACGGACTTGCCGAGGAGCTTCTCGAGCTCGCCGACGACGGGGCGGAGGGTGTACTTGGGGTTGGGGGAGCCGTTGGGGCGGCCGAGGTGGGACATCAGGATGACCGTCTTGGCGCCGTTGTCGAGGGCATACTTGATGGTGGGCAGGGCACCGACAATGCGCTGGTTGTTGGTGACGTTGGAGTCGGCGTCGAGGGGGACATTGAAGTCGACCTGGTAACGAGGAAGACATGTTCGTTAGCTTGATCATGATGGAAAGTAGCGCGGGGCAGCTTTGACGGAGCGGGGCAGATGGGCAGCTGAGCTTGCGACGGACAAGCTGCGAAAGAGTCCATGGCCACTGAGAAGGCATTGCGTCGATGATTGAGGCATCAAGGAAGCTAGAGACAAGCTCATGCCACCGGGATTCATCGTGACCTCAATGCTTTGGCAATGGCGTGGACGAGACAGACAGCATGGAGGGGCAAATGCGACGACTTACTCGGATCAGGACCCTCTTGCCCTTGACGTCGACGTCGGTGATGGAAAGCTTGTTGGACAGAGACATGGCTGCGACTTTCGGATGAGTGATTGTTGAAGGTGGGAGAAGTGGTGATGGTCTGAGGAAGAGGGAAGAGGAGGAGGGAGAAGAAGAAGAAGAAGAAGAGGAAGAAGACGGCGCGTCGACGAGGTGGGGGAGGGGAAGGAGATGACGGCGGGGTCCCACGGCCAACGGCGCCAGCACGGGCAGCGAGGAGCGCTGTAGCAGGATGCGCTGTAGCGGCGCTGGGTTCATCTGTAGGCCCTACAAGGCTGCCCTGGGTACCTACGACGAACCCCCCACGACCCGACCTCACCTCACCCAGTGGAGGAGCGACGGACCTCAGCCTGCGCGCGATGTGGTGCGGTGAGGTCTTGGTGGTGTGGTCGCTGTGGTGCGTCTCGTTGTCCCGCAGGGATGGCCGGGCCCGCTGTGACGCCACACACTGATGGTGTTGTCTAAGTGCACCACCGCCGTATTCTTTAGTAGGCCGATACCAGGGTAAATCACTCAGCTTCGCTTGCTCGCTCGCTCCTCTCTCGGCCGCACGACGGAGCCTCTCGGGCAGATGCCGTGCACGCCCATCCCGGGCCCATCCGGGTTCTGGCGATGCGGCATTCCCGGCCTGCAGCCCCGGTTGACGTCGTCTATGCACAGGTGGCGGAACAAGGGAGATCCCATCGCGGGCCGAGGGATCAGCTCCAGTCCGCCATCACGTACGATATAACTGATACCGTATCTGGACATGGGTCATTTTGGTCTTCACTATCTTCAAAGATGCCACCCATGCATCGTCCCATTACATAAACAACCCGCCCTAGTTGACAGCCCTTGGCGTCCTATGGATCGTTACCAGGACAAGGCCAGCCAAGCTTCAACTAGATACGTAAGACTCCTTAAACACCATGCCCTCGTCCGAAACCTTGTCGAGAACCAAAGTAGCCGACAGAAGCCATATCTCCCGCCGACCCCCAAGCGAATGCAAGAAACCTCTAGGTTAAACGTCCAAAATGTACCAGCCCAGATCGAACCAGAAGCCCAACTATCGAGCACTGTAGTCTCCCTTCACACCGAATGATGATGGACAGTGTTTGAAACATAGGGGAAAGTGTCCCTCATTCTACACCGAATGTACACGTCTACTCGTCTGAGGCGTTCGTCAGCGACAGATACGCAGTCCAGGCAATGCCAATGGTTGAGACAAAGGGCTGTCAACATGTTAGCATGACACAATAGTACCAGGCAATCTCTTCCAACTTACAAGCTGGTACTGGACTGGCATCAGACGGAAGTTGACAATCTGCACTGCTGGCCAGACAATAAAGTTGGCCTTGAGAGTCGGAATGTACATCTCCCGGAGCTTGTGGGAAACAGCACGGCGACCACCACCCTCAGCGATAGTCATGGTGGTAAAGAAGAGACCGACACCGAAGGGCGCGAAGATGAGCTGGTCAAAGGCGACACGCTTCATGGCCGGACCGAAGGCACTCGTCTTGGTGATGGGGAAGATGCGCTCGAGGAATCGGAACCACTTGAACTGGACGGGCGCCATGCAGAAACCGTACGCCATGAAGCGGGTCAAGCGCTCAAAGTCGAAAGGAGGTGGCAGGGCCTTGGAGTCGGGGATCAGGTCGCGGTCGTAGAGGGGGTTCTTGCGATCGATTTCGTGGATGGTCATGGCGATGCCATCATCCTTGTCGACACCGCCCGACTTGCGGAGGGCTCGCTCTCGGACGGCAGTAACGGTCTGGGCAACGGTGTCGGCGATACCACCAAGAATGGCGTTGGTAACCATCATCGTCATGACTACAGACGAAGGTACGTCAGTAAAATGAAGCAATTGTGCGGGGGGATGACGTCGGCGTGTGCGGCTCGATCGGGTGCTGGTATTGAAGACGGGATATGGTTACGTACGTGGTCGCTCGTTGTAGTACGAGTTGAATTTCGTCGTGAGTCGGGCAACAAACGCCATTTCGATGAAGAAGATGATGGTATGGAGGAGAGGCTGTGCGAGTCAGGAATTGTCAGCATCGAGTGAATTGACGACAATTGAGGGAGTCGGAATGAGTGGACGAGTTGGAGATTGTCGACGGAGAGAAAAACGAGAGCGGGAGAGGTAATGTTGAACAAGGAAGACGGAGAAGTGGCCGAGAGACTAGGAAACAGGTGGCGACGGATCTTCAACGTAGCAGGGTTTGGGTGTGGCGGTTGAGGTTTGGATAACAGCCACTTGGCGGTGCACAGGCAAGCGAGGAGACACAGGGTAGAGAGGGCAACGTACAATACGACCATAGATGTATTTCCTGTTGATGGCGCGAGTAAAGCGCTGTTGGTTGAGTTCCCACGGCATGGTGACTGCGAGCGTGGATTTGGCTGTGTGAAGATTATAAGAGTGGAAGGCGTGGAGGTCGAGGAAGAATGACGGCTTTGGTCAAGGGCGGGCTTTGCGATGACGACAGTCACGAGGCTCGTCTGTGCGCTTTTGGCCTGGGGAGCCTGAGGGCCCTAAGGACGCTGGACGGGACGCTGGAAGACGCTGGGACGGAACACTGGGGGCGTAATGGATCTCTGCGGCGGGGCTTCCTTAACGTCGTCGTCTATCGCTGTTTTGTTCCTGGGAAGCCGATGTCGATGCAGAAGTAGAAGGATGGGAAAGACGAAGAGGAGGTGGATGACGAGCGAGAAAGGTGGTGGAAAAGTCATGCGACCAGGAAAGAGCGATCCTTCCGGCGCTCTCGTGGGTTTGGGAAGGTCCGTATACCGTGTATACCGTGTCTGCCGGGCGTTGAGTCAGTGGTAGCCGCCCTGGGTCCGCACAGTGTGGGATCGAGGCTGTGCATCTGGACACGGCATCATTTAGCGCTGTTTCGCATTATGTAACAGCCAACGGGCTGCGAAGGAGAACTCTCAGCGTATGTCTGGCACTGTGCTCCCTAGTTCTCCGGTGAAACTTTTCCTGTGAACCTAACCTGGATTAGATTTGAATATCATAATATTCATGAAGTCTCCTTTTTGCTGATCAAGTCCGGGATCGGTCACCCTTGCAGCATTTCCTCATTGTCTCGCTATCCAACCAGGCGAGGTGAAGCGGGTGGATCTTGAATCCTGGCGGCTCCATCAAATCCGTCAAATCCATGTTTACCCCCACCTTCACGGTATCCCGCCGGCTCCGAGACTCCGAGTTGCAACTTCACACCGACGAGACATCGGAGAGTGGAATTCGATGACGATGCCTTCATTTGAGCTGGATCAGGGTTATGTCTTGCCATCGATCTACGCGCCTAACCAGGCATTTCGTTGCTTATTGTCCATGTTGTCATCTTCATCTGTCAACTAACCACCCCTGACCAACGCCCATTTCCTCACGCAGTACTCTTGGAAGCGCGGCTCGAGGTTGGATAAGATGACATGACACCGAAATTTTACCCCTTTGCGCATCATCAAAAGTGAACGATTTGCCCAACTTAAATGCCATTCCTTTTTACCGTATAATCCTCCTGGTATCAATGCTGACATGTCTCCGGTGGAGAGACTGGCGGGTGCAGGATCCGTGGACACGCGCTCAAATCTTTCCTCGGAATCCCTATTACAGACCTACAACACCTCGGATTCGTTCTGAAAGCGCCCCAGCATAACTGCAGCTGGCCATTGACCACCAGCGCTGCATCAGTGGAGTCGCGGGGAACGGAGATGCGGCCCTGGATGCCGGTCCTATATGCACTTACAGCTCATCTGCTGATGCTTCAACGACTCTTTCCCCGCATGCTCACAACCATAACTCGAAAGATCACTTGATTGAAAATGCTCACTGAGGAGAAGAATCGTCTTGTTTTTGCCTATGATGCCGAGCAGCTTTGGGTTGAGGCCTGGGGGAACGACGCCTTGCGCGTCCGCGCCACCAAGATGGGTTCGATGCCGTCTGAGGACTGGGCGTTAGAAGAGCAAGCTTCGACGAAACCAGAAATCTCCATTACCAAAATATCCGGCTCCATCACGAACGGCAAGATCAAAGCTATCGTCACCACCGGCGGCAAGTTGACAGTGTTTAACTCACAGGGCAAAGTACTGCTCGAGGAGTATGCTCGGAATTTCCAAGACCTCAGCGACCCTAAGCGCAGTTGCCTCAACCTCGACGCTCGCGAGTTCAAGCCGATTCTTGGCGGTGATTATCATCTGACCGCCCGGTTTGAGAGTCTAGACCCCAAGGAGAAGATCTTTGGGATGGGTCAGTATCAGCAGCCGTTTCTAGACATCAAAGGTTCCCAGCTAGAGCTGGCCCATCGCAATTCCCAGGCCAGCGTTCCTTTTGCCGTGTCCTCTCGCGGCTACGGCTTCCTATGGAACAACCCTGCCATCGGAAACGCCATCTTTGGAAAGAACATCATGAGCTTCGAAGCTCTCTCCACCCAGTCTCTCGATTACTGGGTGGTGGCTGGAGACACGCCCGCAGACATTGTCGAAGCGTACGCAGGCGTAACCGGCAAAGTTCCGATGATGCCCGAGTACGGGCTGGGGTTCTGGCAGTGTAAGCTACGATACCAAACCCAAGAGGAGCTTCTCGAGGTGGCGCGAGAGTACAAGAAACGCGAGCTGCCCATTGATCTCATTGTTGTGGATTTCTTCCACTGGCCCAAGCAGGGCGACTGGCGGTTTGATCCGACTTACTGGCCGGATCCAGGTATGTTCCCGTGTAAGAGTGCAACCGCAGGACTAATACAACGCTTAGACGCCATGATCGAGGAACTGAAGAGCCTAGGAATCGAACTGATGGTTTCTATCTGGCCCACAGTCGACAAGCTCTCCGAAAACTACGAAGAGATGCTGGAACGGGGATACCTCATCCGGACCGACCGCGGCGTCCGCACCGGCCTCGACTTCCAGGGCGACACCATCCACTACGACACCACCCACCCGGGTTCCCGCGAGTACGTGTGGGACAAGGTCAAGAAGAACTACTACTCCAAGGGCATCAAGGTCTTCTGGCTCGACGAGGCCGAGCCCGAGTACAGAGTCTACGACTTCGACGTGTACCGCTACCACCTCGGCCCCAACGTCGCCATTGGCAACCTCTACCCGCGCGAGTACGCCCGCGGCTTCTACGAGGGCCAGACCCGCGAGGGCCAGACCAACATCGTCAACCTGCTGCGCTGCGCCTGGGCCGGCAGCCAGAAGTTCGGCGCCCTGGTCTGGAGCGGCGACGTCGCGTCGACGTGGCCCAGCCTGCGCGCCCAGCTCGCGGCGGGACTGAGCATGGGACTCGCCGGCATCCCGTGGTGGACGACCGACATCGGTGGCTTCCACGGCGGCGACGTGCGCGACCCGGCCTTCCACGAGCTGCTCGTCCGGTGGTTCCAGTGGGGCGCCTTCTGCCCCGTGATGCGCCTGCACGGGAACCGGCTCCCGGAGCAGCCGCAGCACGGCACCACGGGCGGCGCGGGGTGTCGCAGCGGGGCGCCGAACGAGGTCTGGTCGTACGGCGAGGAGGTGTACGGCGTCTGCCGCAAGTACATGGCCATCCGGGAGGAGCTGCGGGAGTACACGCGCGGCCTGATGCGGGAGGCGCACGAGAGAGGGTCGCCGGTGATCCGGACGCTGTTCTACGAGTTCCCCGCGGACCCGGCGGCCTGGGCGGTTGAGCGGCAGTACATGTACGGCGACAAGTACCTGTGCTGTCCGGTGATGGAGCCGGGAGCGAGGAAGATGAACGTGTACTTGCCGGTTCTGCCGCAGGGTGCGAAGTGGAAGACGTTTAGGGGGGAGGGGGAGTACAACGGCGGGACGACTACGGAGGTGGAGTGTCCGCTCGACACGATGCCCGTATTTGTCCGGGGGTAGCGGAGGTTCAAATTTGAGTCGATCGGGTTTTGAATGATTGCTTCATTACTCAGAATGTTTTCTCTGAAAGGAAAAGGAGCACGTAATTTCGAGCAATAACCAGAGGTAGGAACGGTATCACATCGGAAGACACATGTGATGCTTGCAGCCAACTCACGCGCGATTGATCCAGTGCGTCCACGTACAGACATTGACGTGCTTCTGTGTAGTTTCACATTCCCGCTTTGTGGTTTCCCCCATTCATCGAGTCATCGCAGCAGCACAAAGTGTCACGAAAATACAAAACTTCGTCCCGCAATTCATGAGCCGTTGTCATTTGAGAGCAACACCCTTCCTTGGTGCTTGTTCTATGGTGGAGGCAAAAAGAACCTGCCTCGCCTGAGGCTGGCAAAAGAGTAGGCATCGACCCTGCCAGGACTCGAACCTGGAATCTTTACCACCGGAAAGTAACGCGTTAGCCATTACGCTACAAGGCCAGATGAGGACCCACTTTTGACCGGTGTGAACTCGCTGCTTGATTGTTGGTCTGTCGATTTGTGTTGCGCTATATACCTCACGTCAGGATGGCTGTGTGGAGGCTTGGTGGTAGATCCACATCACCGTGACGGGCGGGCAGAAGGTACTTCAGTGGACACCCAGTTTGAGTGCAGTGCTATGTACCGCTTTCTCACTGGTCGAAAACATTTCCCTTTTCGGCCACCACTGCTCGTGCGACGCTCACGGCCTATCATACAGTTTTGTCTCCAGGATGTATTTGTTGAGTCAACAGCAGTCATTCTGCAGTGGTGGAGTTATTCTTCTTGCCAGGTAAGATAATGCCACACAGAGGCTTGCTTGCTCAAGCAATGGGTGTTTTCTGGTTGATATGAAACCAGGGTAGCCATTATTTAATGCTTCCCGCTATTCTTTGGCAAAAAATGCACATCCGGGGCGTTGGCCATTTGGTCAAGCAATTTGGCATTGTCATCGGTCAATCATGGCCATTGTCTCATTCACTGTCTATCCTCAAGATTCCCGCAAGCTAACGTGAAAAAGTATTTAATCTCTCACTGATCTGAACGAAACCATCTTCTCTTGCTCATCCCAACACCTCTTTCCGGGATCCGGTATATGGCAGCGAAGGTCCGAATCGGCTTCGGACCTGCGAATCCTGACAACCGCCGGCGGTCTATATATCATGCCATTTCGACAGCACAGGCCGGGTGTGCAGCTCAGAGCATCAAAGCACCAATTCCTCATATATAGTGCCCAGCTCTGCCTCGACTGGGCCAACTTCGACTTATCCTCAAGGACTCTCAGGACGACTCTAAGGTCAAAGCAATGTCGCGCTTTGTGCGTGCTCGAACTCGGCCAAGTCCGACTGGCTGTTATATACCATGCCCTCCTTCATTCGCGTCTCCTGCAGAGCTTGTCCACTTTCTTAAATACGCTGAGGGTGGATGAGTGACTCCCATCAGCCATGCTCGCAACGAAGCCGTGCTCTATCGAGACAGCATCTACGTCGACAATGCCGCTGTGTCAAACAACCTGGTACATCATGATATCGTCAATGGGAAATCGCAACCGGACCATCGACCGATCCTCGGATACAATGCATCAATTCTTGCCAGTGAACCAGAAGCTCCGGACCTCCGACATCTTTACCAACTATGGTGGCTTTCCAACTATCACTTGGTCCGGGCTTGAGCTAGACAGACTCCCAGATAGCTACCGCCTCATCCCGCACCCGGCTGCACCCTTCGGCAAGGAGATTCGACGCTCATCTATGTACCGGTCGGATATCAGCACGCTCAAGTTCGCTATGCCTGCTGATCTCACTGAAGCCTTCATCAAGAAGGGATTTGTGATTGATAACAGACTTCCCAAGCCGCCCAAAGGCAAGCCTGGAAGCGTTATCTCTCTCGCCTCGGCCAAATCTCAGGAGCAATCCCCGATCTTGAATTCCTCTTCATCTGGGAAGTCGCCGATTGTGATCTCTTCGTCTGGGAAGTCGCCAATTGTGATCTCTTCTTCTGGGAAGTCACCCATCCAGATTTCCTCATCCAAGAAGACACCCTCGATTGTGGAGACTTTAAAGAAGGATGATGCTTCTAGTGAGAGAGCTCAGCCCACTTCGACTGGATCGATGTCTAAGCTGGTGGAAGGGATCAAAAGCATCGAATCTTCTTTCGAAGAATGAGAAGCAAAGCACGTCTCGCGTCGTGCCAACAGAACCAAAACATGATCACGTATTCGAACTGGTCGTGGAGTAATTCTCGGCCCGCCTGGAGGGTCTGCTCAACTCAGCGAATGGATGGGCTCAATCCTTTACAATGCCACTACGCGCAGTGGATATATAACCCTGCCTCAGATACCAGTTCTCATGTGCTCGCTGCAAGCCATCGAGCAGTATTCTGGGGCAGACGACCGGGGTTCAATCTGAGACGCCAGATGATCGGCTACCCATCGGACGTTTTCGTACGTGAGAGAGAGATGGGCATAAACTGTGGCAGGACCGCTGGTTATTGCCAAGTGCCTTGAGCTATAATAGGCCTATGGAGTAGACGCCATGGCATGATGTGGATCTCTTCGGCGGACATGCTCTAGACTCTGGAGAAGGTAGAATGCCGTGAGTGAATCAGATAGCAACGGTGGAAACTGTTTACTTACACGTTCGTCAGTCACATTCTCCGCCCTCACCACCTGAAACTGGCTGCCATTGGGTGCCTTGCTTGGTTTTCTTGGGTCCACGACTTTGCATTCATTATGATGGTGCCATTCATTGTCCACTCTTCAGCCAAATGGCATACTAGGAAACATGCAACCTCCCACATCAGTCCAAGACCCTCTTGACCAATTTTATCACGCCACTGTAAGCTCTGTTTCCCTTCTACCTAACCGTCACTAATTCGCTCGTTAGTTACATAAAGGTTGTCTGATCAGCAAAAGTCAGAGTACTCCACTGCGATCAGTACAATGCCACACCAACAAGAACTTTGAAGATTCTACCTTATCACCACCATACCCGTATCCGCCCCAATCCGCCTCAATCTGCCCTGGACTCTCGGAATTGGCTCTATATATACTGTTGAAGGATGGAAGCCCAAGGCCACCACCTAGAGCACCTACAACCCACAACCTCAGCTAGCTCCGTAGAGAGAGAAACAACGACCTTTGACCGCCGCACCGTTCAACATATACCAACGAAACGCGGCCGGTCCAGGCGGTCCTCGGGCACAACAGAGGAGTATTGCGACGAGGACGGAAGGCACGATTGGCCGAACTCAACGCCATCGCCCCGATCCCGTTCATACTCGCTCATACTGTGCAGTCCCTGCTGTTCTCGCCGATCGACTTCGACCTAGCACGAGAGTATTGTCGCGACCAAGAAGGATACGCCCAAGAAGGATACGTCCACCGCTTTCCGACGGACCCAGAAACCAGCGGAGGAGGGTCAGTGAAGGCTTAGGATGCCTGTACCGTCGAAGACTCAACCGGGCTATCATGCTCTTCTACAACCTGGTATCCCGACGGAGCGGCCAAGGCGCCACATGGACCTAAAGAAAGCCGACGGAGAAGGCTGTCAAGTTCCCGGGATACATCCGAGAAGACTACAGGCCGGGTGAGGGTGCTTTGGAGGGAGGCGAGAAGGGTGCTGACATTCACGTCCAGGCTATTCCACAACACGATAGAGGAGCCTTGAGATAGGGACGAAAGGCGCGGATGGCGGAAATCAAGGGGGGCAGAACCCAACTGAAGAGTCAGGCATCACCAGCCTTAACGCCATGGACTTGCACGAGCAAGCCATAGAGCAGTTGGGTTCTACCCACCTACGACGGAAGCTCCGCTAGAGGATAGAGGCGTTGGAGGTAGAGGAAATGTCGCCCATGTCAAACGAAACCCTGGAGCTCCTTATTTCCACCCTAAAAGAGCACCACAACTACGCCGACTCAGCAAAGATTCTGAAGACCATCCAGACGCAAGTCACGCACAACACCATTTTGCCAGACGGGCGAGGATTGGATAAGTTCCCAATGGACGACTTGAAGGGTGACCGCGCCTCAGTTAATGAGCACGAGGTGGCCAGGGATCGGTCCTCAATCAGGAAGAGATGACTGGCCTCCCTACTCCCATCAACATCGCCAGCATACGTCTAGCTTGAGACACAATTGTCCCGTGCCAACACTTCATCGTCCACCAGCATACCAACAGGTTAATGAACAATCATGTCAGATTTTGTCTATCCTCATCTAGATTCATACACGAAATCCCCAAGCAGACAAAGACCCATCAAGAACATGTAAAAACTTTTATTGTGACCATGTAGGAAAAAACGTTGTATCAACACAGGCACGCCATCAATCCATATTAGCTGCATTATTCGTCCCAAGCCAAGGCTATCAAAGCCACGCTGGGACCTCGCTGAATCCTCCCAGGGTGAATCATTGATCCAGCCCCGAGTCCTGGTATCCCAACCAAGAGTAGAACGCCGAGAGGTAGTTTCCAAGGCGCCGTTGTCCTTTTTCCCTTTCCCGTGACCGGGAGGTTCTACGCTGCGCATGCTATGAGAGAAGTTCGCTGAAAGATGAAAAAAGAAAATGTCAAATGAGTGGACTCGTTAGGTGGCGAGGCCAGGGATAGCACTGCCATGCAAGCTATGCCGTCCTCACACGTTTTGGGTTCGCCGGCGTGCTGCTGTCGCATCATATGCGCAGGTAGTTCACGTCCGAGATGCTTCGGTGCCTCTTGTGGTTGTTGCCCACTTCGCTGGAGGCCTTGCGTTTCGCAGAGACCGAGTCCAGAGGGCTTCTTGCGGCGTCGCTCATATGCCTCTTGTGCCGTCGCATGGGCGTCAGGGGTACCGCGGCAGTATCGAAACGGTCCGACTTCAGCCCCTTGAGAGCAGTGTAGTTGTAGGGTCCACTGAATGCAAGAGAGTCTTGGGTGGCCTGGTTGCTCAGGATGAGTTGCTGGTTAATCTGGTTGCGGCGGAAGGCGCCGACGGTCTCCGAGTTGAGATGCGACAAGACTTCGACTTCGCTCCCAGCGGTGCTGGGTCGGGCAGGCGTCGATGCCGGATCCCATTCTCCCTCTCCTTCTTCGCCTGAAGACTGTCCGTCGTCCCACATGATGAAGTCGTTGATGTCTAACTTCTGCTCCGCGTCATCCTCATCGTCCTGCAGACTAGGGGCGGTAGAGCTTTCGTCTGCGGTGTTGGCCTCGGATGGGAAGGGGAAGAAAGCCTCGGCAGGTCCCATGGCTTGGGTGTTGATGAAGTCGCCAAAGGTGTTGGAAGAGAACATGGCGCTGAGCATCATGTTGGCCGAGTTGCTCAGGATGGGTGATGTCTGTTCTTCCATAGGCCAGGGGAAGTGGAACTGCTCAGGTGAGAGGTCGAGCTGACGACGGCGATGGGGCGTGAAAATCATCATCTTCCGAGTAAGAGGGTTCAGGACAGCGATGGGTTTCCTATCAGATCGGTCCAAGTTGAACCGACCAACGCGGGGTTCACCGCGCTGTGTCTTTACGGGGCTGTCCGTGTCGGAATCAGAGTCGCTCATGGGATGAGAAGGCCGGCGAGTCTTTCTACGGACAGGAGGCTCGGGGCTGTCATCTTCGGTAGTGTCGCCATCAGCTGAAGCAGTGAGGTTAGCAATGGAAAGTGAAGGCGTCCCGCACGGCAACAGGACTCACTCTCGTAGCCGTCCAACTCTTGCGGTTCTTCAAAAGAAGGCAGAGGGGTTGAGGCGGCAGTGACAGGCTGGGAAGCCATTGGAGTCGCTGTGGGAGTGTCATCGTCATACAGCTGACGAACGACCTCCTCCGCATCCGAGTCGGGTTGGTCGGCATTCCCGTAGCTGTAGTCCCAGAAGGAACCAGACCCAGACGACTCATCGGGATCGTTCTCGATCTCTCGGCGGAAAGAGGGGTCAAGAGAATTCTGGGACACGAAGATGTCTGGAAAGAGGTCGGCGTGATCATCCTCGGAGTCGGTGGAATCGGAGTCACTGGAGGGCACGTCGAAGTGAACGTGGCGTTCGATAGGGGTGTCGGAGCCGAAAACATTGGCGTCCTGGAAAAAGTCGGAGATGCCACCTTCGTCGACGTCGGACATGATGCCAGCCCAGCTGCCATTGTCATCGTCATCAGCATCTGCGTTGGCATCGTCTTCCTCATCGTCATCGTCGTCGTCGTCATCGTCATCCGCATCTGCATCAGAGCTTTCTGCATCCTCCTCAAGGATCATCCGCGGCCGAGGAGCTGTTGGGGTTGGAATATTCGCTTCTCCAAGAATATTCTCCTCCTCGGCCGCAGCAACATCCTCCTCGTCGTCATCGGAAGAGTCGCTGATTTCCTCGACGGCTGAATAGCCACCCTCGTCGGAGAGGTCGAACGAGGAGGACGAGGTATCAGATACCCGGCGGCGCCGCTTGGTGGCCTTGACCGGGGTGGTGGGGTTTTTTCGCCGAACGTTGCGAGACATGATGTAGTCTGGGGGTGGAGACGAGCGTTGAGGGTTTCTATTGGGTTAAAGGCTGGCGAAACAGCGAAAACGTTTGACTCCGAGGTGGCTGTCGTATGTATGCAGGTAGGTGTCTTTGGGGTGGAAATGAGGAAGTGGAGCTTCGTGGATGGTAGGCTCCCTTGTGGTGTGGTGTTTGTCAGATAGAAGGCCCCTCGCATATACGGGCAATTCGCAGGATGGTTGATTTCAGAGACAGACTCTCGGTTGAGCTGGGGAGCTCAAGAGCGGGAAAGCCTGTGGGAAACTTGGTCGAGTTGGGTTTGAATGGTGGTAACACGGAGAACTGCTGGACTGCGGGCCAGGACCAAGGACGGCCTGTGGCCCGCAGTGGGCGTTTACAGCTCAGCGGCGGCCGAAGGCATTGTGACTCGACGGAGTTTCGGTAGGGGGTGTTCTCTGATCTGGGGATCTGGAAAAGTGCGACTTCGTTGTCTTGGTGGTTGGGTAAGTTGGTGATGCCAGAGGAAGGAGAAAACCGAGGCGAGCGGAGGAGGAGGAGAGAAATATCCCAAACTTTTTCCGCCCGCGGTGGGGTCGACACTGATTGGCCGGTGGGTGCTTCCAGCGCACTCCAGGCACTCCAGGGAGTCTGAATCCACTGCGAGGTGCTGCCCTTCAGTGGAGCGCCTCTTCCACGGTACGTACCTTGTACCCACTGAGCGTGGCGCGCAGCTGCCGGGGGGAGGTTTGGGGGTCCACCAGAGTGACGCTAGGCCGTTTCTGGGGCTGCGGACACCTCGTCACCGCTGTTTGGAGCTTCAGATTCTGATGCGCCGGAGGAGTCACAGGCCAAAGTTGACGTCGACGGGCCAGGGCAATGAGTTGGCGATCCCAGGCGCCGGCCGCTGTTTCGCTCGCTACGATGCAGGGCGGGAGATGCGAAATGCGCACAAGTTTTTAATTAATTATCTGGCCGGGGGTTTTGTCGATTTGCCTACTGTACGATTACGATGCCGGCAGACGCAGGGGCTCGCTTGGTGGCTTTGCCTTGGAGGATATCCGTCGTCAGACAAGGCCCCCGGTCTGGGCTGACCTGATGTGACCTGGGGGAAGGAAGAAAAGAACAATAATTAGATGGAGGATGGAGACAATAGAAGGGAAGCACAGACACTGGGTATGAATTGCTGACGGCGGCGGCCAGAAACAGAGTGGGAGTCACAGTAGCAGAAGTGGCTCGATTGTCAGTCGGCAGTCTGGATATTAGACTACGGCGACGCACATGAGTGGGCAGAACGGGGACCATTGGTTCTCCTCATTGCCCGTCTCATGCTCGTTCTCGGCAGGCTGCGTTTCAGTGCTGTGTGTTCAACGCATGTGTACGGCGCTCCGGCTGGTTCTCCATACGAAATGTACTGCACGCCTAAGGGTATCGTGTCCGATGCGTTGGGTACGCAACGTAGGTACAGGATCCGAAGCAGGGAACTGGAGCATGGGACTTGGAACAGCCTGGGCCCCAAACGTCCGTCTCCATTTGCATCTGTCGTCGCTTGCGCCGGCATGGAAAGTGGGGAAAAAAGGGTCCTTTTGGTACAGTACAGATTACAACTCGTGATGGGTCCGCAGTCCACAGCGAGCAGCTCCACCTGCAGAAACAGGGTGGGCGTTGAGTTCTATTATGGGTCTGGTCTTCCAAGGGTCTCTCTCATCTCCCTCAAAGACTGTGGAGGGTTGTGGCATTGGTTGAGGTGTTTCTTGACTGGAGTCTACGAATACGTTTCCCTCAATGGGGACATAGAAAGCCAGAGAATCCTACCCTTGTAACAAACTGCCAGTTCTGAGCTTCGTACGTAAATCTCTTCTTCTTAGCCCTTCGACCGCATTCATCCGAGTTGCCACGGCCACTGGTGGGGCTCTCCTAACCCGTCTTCTCAACCGACTCGGCCTCAACGACGTAACTAGTCAGCCGACGATGCGAGTGCTGTAGAAAAAAAGAGGAGGCGAGCGGGAGTGGCGGGTGAATGGCCTACCCGTATGTAGTGCCTTGGTGGTTTTCTTCTTCTTCAACTTCAGGGGAATCTCTGCCTTTCCATTGTTTCACCAGGTCTCTCTAGCTTGCCGACTCAGACTCGCCTCACCTCGCCTTGTTTGTCTCGGCCTCCATTGGGACACAAAGTTACCGGCAGATGACTCGGGTTGATTCAATCTCATGAGTCAATCTATTGCTCCGAGCTGTATTCCAGGTAGATGTCTCCTCAACCTCAGTCAAATCTCTTCTGCTTCTATCTACCCCTCTTCTTCCTTTCAACCCCTCTCTCGTCTGCGCGCCCCTCACTGAGGTGCCGTCATCAGGCCCGACTAGCGGCGCCTTAGAGCACCTAGAGCGCCTAGAGCACGACACGATTGTTTGGGACGGACCTGGGACGGACCCTCTTGAGTTTTTTTTTCCCCTGTCGCTTTTCTGGCCGCTGGTCTGCCAATCACTGCCCCGGCATTAATTAGCACAGAACTACAGTACGCGAGGCCGCCATGACGACGGCCGTTGTCATTAATGGTGGAAGCTGAAGCTGAATTATGTGTCTTTTTTCACTTTCCGTTGCCTGCCTGCGCGAGCTCTAATGAACTTATGAGTCAACTCCGCAGACGACATCTGCCCATCAAACTTGCATGCCACGCAACCGATTGGCTCGGGAATTGCTTGCTATGTCCGCCCACCCTCCAACTTGTCTGCGATGACTCCTACCTGTAGAACCTTCCTTACGAAGTACTTCGTACACAACCACGAGTTACTTGGCTTCCATCGTACAGGCCTTGCCCCACGCCGCAATGCGAACTTCAGACCGCATCGGTTCGCCGAGTCAAGCCTCTGATGCGGGGTTACCCAGATCCTCTGCACACCAAAACAAGCCCCCCTGCTCATGGTGTGCGATGTGCCATGACTTGTAACTCCAACTCCGACCTAAATCATCACCCAATGGCTTTGCTTCATATGGCGATGCTGACAATCGAAGTGTCGATGCCCCGCTGCCCACGAAATCATGATGAAATAAGCAGACCATTTCACGGCAAAGGCGTCGAAGTTCGACCTTATATCGACCTCTTAGACCTGCCTAGACGAGAGCAACCACCCCTCTGCCTCGGGGTAGATTCGTGCAATCCAGCCGTCGCCTAAACATCACGAGGATCTGACACCCCTCGAAAAAGATTGCTCATCTTCGGATGCACTGTTCGATGACGCATGCCTTTGATTACCACACCCTCGGCGTACGTAGTCGCGACAATTATCAACGATATAACCCTTTGGATCATCTCCCCAGAATGAAGCCAACTCTTCACACCAGTCCAATAAAGATACAATGCGGTAAAGGTTGTTCCTGAGCCGCTGGCAAGAAGGCATTGCGAAAGCTATGATTTCCGATTCGTCACGTCCCACTGGATCCACTTGCAATTGATCATTTTGCTCTGGCTCGCTCGCCCAACTCCAAGGCTAAAACAAAACCGTGCAGAACGATCAAGAAGAAGAAGAAACAACAGGATGCAAACGGGGGCTTTTTAAGTTTTGGCTTTAGCAGTTAGAGCCAGTTCATGTTAATCGGCCGGGATGGAAACCTTGCGATGCGTCAGACGCTTGCAGCGTGAAAAGCGTCTGGACCATCCCCGCGCTTGAATCGTTCGGCCGGCGGTACGTACTTACCCTGCAGGTCCAAAGCGGCCCGTGCACCTGGCGCGCGCCAATGGAACCGCGGACAAATTCCAAATGCAGCGACGTTATCTTATCGCATCCGGCCGCAGGTTGTCCGGCCAGCAGCATGTATCACCCCGTTCCGTAAACAGCCCTCCCGCAGGCGAAATGTGCAACCCGCATCCGCATCGTTAACTCGTCAACGGTGCATCCGTGATCCATCCATGAACCTGGCTTGTCCCGACTCTGCTCCATCCCAAAACCCACTCATTGCCTCCTCATTTTCAAAGTCAGAATAAAAACTGTTTCGCCCTCTGCTGTCGAAAAGAACAGCCAAAGCCGTCCCACCCATCATGGACGCGTCGCGAAGGTCCTCCCACAACCTCTTCGAGGTCTTCCTCCGTCTGCGACCGCCGCCGCATGGCAGCGCCATTCCCGAGCGCATCCTCAACGTCGAGGACCCCGAGACCGAGTCGCACCCGACGCACATTACGCTGAACCCGCCGACTGACCGGCGCCGCGCCATCGAGAAGTTTGCTTTTACACAGGTCTTCGAGGAGGAAGCCTCGCAGCTCGATGTCTTCGATGCTACTAAGATCGCCTCGCTTGTTGAAGGTGTGTTGGCGCCTCAGGGTGGTGAGGGCACCGATGCTGTCGTCGCTACCTTGGGTGTTACTGGGTCCGGAAAGGTAAACATCGTTCCCAGATGGACGGTCGTGGATGAATGCTGATGGGCGCAGACACATACAATTCTGGGCTCCAAGAGCCAGCGCGGCCTCACACAGCTCGCCATGGACGTCGTCTTCCGATCCATTGGCGAGAACATGTTGGACACGCACGCGCTGTACGCGGTCCAGGAGTCCCTCCAGGCATGCGACGCCTCGGAATCGCCTCTGACGGTGGCACCGCAGTTCCTGGACGCCTCGGGCGAGACCACGATGGCCTCCCGCGCAGGCTCTCGCGCCGCCACCCCCATGATTGTACGACCCCGACAGCCGCTCCTTTCTTATGTCAACCCCCCCAGCGCCACCCGTCAAGTGTCGACGCTGGCCGGCGCAATCCCCGGCGCGTTTCCGCGGGAATCGATGGCGAGTCCGAAAAGTGTCCGACTTGTTAGCGAGGCCCCGGAGTTTCCGCGTCCGAAGGAGCGATAGGATCGTTCTCTCGACGAGAGATTGCCGCTGGGAGACCTGAAGCCGTCGGCGAGCACCATGAACCTGCCCTCGACGCCCAAGCGGGCCAAGGCGCGCAACTTCATGTCGCTCACGGCCGCCAGTCGCGTCAAGAATATTGCTAAAGATTATCTCAAGGGCGACCACAGCATGCTATCCCCACCGCCCCGACGCCCGCAGCGCACCTCGGTGCTCCCGCAACTGCCCGACGTCAGCGGCATCAACGTCTCGTGCGACGCGTCGGCCGAATACGTCGTTGTCATCTCCATGTACGAGGTGCACAACGACCGCATCTACGATCTCCTGACCCCGCCGACCAAGTCGGGCGCTACCAAGGAGCTTCGCCGCCGCCCTTTGCTCTTCAAGTCGACGGAGCTCTCGCCAGACCGCAAAGTTGTCGCCGGCTTGCGCAAGGTCGTCTGCAGCACGTACAACGAAGCCCTCACTGTGGTCGAGACGGGGCTGCAGGAGCGCAGAGTCACGGGCACCGGCAGTAACAGCGTGTCGAGCCGGAGCCACGGCTTCTTCTGTTTCGAGGTCAAGAAGCGCACCCGCAGCAGGCGAGGCGGCCCCTGGGAGGGCAGCCGGTTCACCATTGTCGATCTTGCGGGCAGCGAGCGAGCGCGAGATGCGAAGACTCAGGGCGCTACTCTGGCGGAGGCGGGCAAGATCAACGAGAGTCTGATGTACCTCGGCCAGTGTCTTCAGACACAGAGCGAAGTGGGCAACTCCAGCAAGGTGAGTGTCTTCCCGATCTTGACGTTGCCTGTGAGCGCGTGCTAACATGTCCCAGCCCAATATTGTGCCTTACCGACAATGCAAGCTCACAGAACTCCTCTTCTCCAACTCATTCCCCTCGTCCTCCAACACAGCGCATCCTCACGCGCCCCGGCGCAACCCGCAGAGAGGCGTCATGATCGTCACCGCCGACCCCCGGGGCGACTTCAACGCCACGTCGCAGATCCTGCGATACAGCGCCTTGGCCCGCGAGGTCACGGTGCCGCGGATCCCTTCCATCACCACCACGATCCTCGCACACCCGCCGCCCATGGCCAGAAATCGGTCGCCCAGCCCGTCGCACCAGCACACTCGGCCGTTTATGCCGCCGGGATCGGGCTCGTATAGGAACTACACCCCTCCCATGAGCTCCGACGAGCGCACTACGATGGAGATTGCCGCGCTGGAAATCGCCCGCCTTAGTGATGAGGTCGACCAGTTGCGCGTCGAGGTGGACCAACAGTCGGATGCCCGTGTATCCGCCGAGGCGCACTTGTTGACCATGGAGGACAAGATGCTAGATCTCGAAGCGGCTATCCGGGAAGACTGCGCCGCCGAGTTTGAGCAGCGCCTGAGTATGGAGATGGCGCGGTGGAAGGCGTCGATGGCTCTAGAGCAAGAACGCAACGACGAGCACTGGGACCGCAAGGTCGAGGTTCTCGAGCGCGGCCTGGCGCACGGCGACGACGACGGCGACTACGACAAGGAGAACGTCCTGATCGAGGATCTCGAGGACGAGGTGGAGCGCCTGCGCCGCGAGAACGGCATCCTGAAGCGCGAGCTGGCGTCCCGCAGCCCGACCAAGCGGCGTCCGCTGGAGGAGCGCGACGACTTTGCGCCGCCGTCGGGGTCCAAGCCGGCGACGGCCGAGGGCGTGTCGAACCTGGGCCGCAAGCTGGAGCGCATGCGCGTCAGCGGCGAGAGCACGGCGCGGGCGGCGAGCGGCGGCGGGTCGGGGAGTCCCAAGAAGATGCGCAAGCTGGGGACGCGGCGGTGGGAGGAGCACCAGGACGTCGAGTAGAGTAGAGGGTTTGTGTTGAGGTTCTGCTTTTTTATGATGTTGCGATAGACCATGGTATGGCAGGTGGGCGGGTTCGGTTGGCTTGGAGTATACCCATTCGTGTAATGTTTATGGATATATATGCTGGGTGTCTATAATTGATTCTGTTGAATTACGGGTTGATGTGGATATGCCAGGTACTTGTCTCAGTGTGTAAGAGCACTCCCCCTTTATCTGCATCTATGATTATAATCCATTACAAATCTGACGATCAACGCTCTCTGATAACGACAAATTAGTGTCTCAAGCCCTCGTCTCGGTCGGGCTGTAGTACTCGGTGATCCCCCTGTTGGCCGGCTGCGTGCTCGACTGCCCTTCCTTGCCATATCCGGTCTGCTCCACGCCCTGACTTCTATCTTGCAGCGGAATGCCCTGGTCCTGCTGCCCCGGAGCCGTCATGTGCTGCTGCTCCGGGTTCATCATGTTCTGCAGCCCCGGGCTCTGCGGAGGCTGGTGCTGCGGACAGTACTGCGGCATGGGCTGCCATCCTTGGGCCATCGGCCCTCCCCAGTACGGCGGCCCGACGACCATGACCCGACGACGTCTCGCGGCGTTGCGCTTGGCAGTGTCGACGCAGGCGCCAACGAACAGCGTAAAGTGCAGCAGGAAGACCAGCCCGGCGAAGACGGCGGCGGCGGTGAAGCGCGCGGCGCTGGCGCCGTAGGGCGAGCCGCAGTCGACGTAGTCCTGGGCGTCCGCGTCCCAGCACGTGTCGCTGCCGCCGTGCACCACGTACCCGACAAAGGCCGACTGGATGCCGCCGACGATGGCGGCGCCGAGCCAGACGATGAGCGACATGCCGACGTGCGCGCCGGGGTGGATGCCAGCGACGCGCTTGCGGGAGAGCCAGGTGATGATCTCGGCGGCGTCCCAGATGAGAGCGAAGAAGAACTGTACAAAGTCAGAGGATATATACTGTGGGTGATCTGGGAGGACGCACAACGGGCGTGCACAGGATAAACACGTAGCGGCTCTCGTTGTCGCTGTTGATGCTAAAGGCCAGGGCGATGGCGCAGATGCAGCAGACGATGTCGGCGGCGTGCATGGCCAGCTTGGTGTAGACCCAGGACTTGAGGGCGTTGGCGACGTAGACGGGGACTTGCTGCTGTTGTTGGTATTGCTGCTGCTGTTGATTCGCGTCGTATGGCTGGAAGGGTTGGCCGTAGGATCGAGGGTATTGCTGGAAGTGCACCGGCTGGAACTGGCCTTGCTGTTGCTGTTGCTGTTGCTGGTCACCAGCGGGTTGTAGTAGTTGTTGCGTTAGAGGAGGCGGCGTCGGGGTGGGAGTCGATACGCCCGCGTGAGACACCATGACGGGCAGATTGAAGCCGACGGAGATGGACCGTCGTGGTGTTGAAAGCGAATGGGAGTCCCGCACCACAAGAACCAAGCGAAACCGAACGAAGAAAAGACTACAAACGAGCGAATGCCTCTTCCCGACCCAAGGAAGAAAGAATGAAAAGAGAAGGAAATTATCTTCATGCCCACGCCACAAGTCCGTTTCGCGATGTCCTGCTGCTACTTAAGCGAGGGGCGGCCGGCTGAAGGATTCACAACCAGGCCTCTTTTTGTGGTAGTCGTGGCTTGCTATTGGGTCGTTCCCCTGGGCGCTAAGATGGACCCTGGTTCCGGGGACTTCTGTTTAGGGAGCAAGGGGGATGGGCGAGGCAGCCTTGTGGGCCATGTTTACGAATATTTCGCGGATGGAAGCGATGTTAAGGGTATGTTGGGAGGGCTTTGGAAGTATTTTGTATAAAATTCACATTCTTCTCTGTTGGCTGTGGTCTTTAAATGGGTGCTTGATGTGAAACACCTCCACTGAAACTGCTGCACTTGAACTGGTGCGACGATCAGCTTTGGCGTTCCTTCACGGCGGCCGACTGCCAGTTAGTTCACGATGGAACGAATCATCCATTGTCCTTCTGGCAGTGATCGGCATTAAGCTAAAACAGGAAATGTCCTGCTCGCTCTTCGCCTGGGCTCCCTCTCGGCTTCGTCCGACCCGATCGACGCCTACATACCAAGGAGGAGGTACCAGAGCCGCCGGTGGTCTTTCGGCTTTTGGTCCCATCCTACTAGGGACAGCTCTTGGCACGGCCACTTCAAACGTAAGAGCCAGATCGTCAATGGGTATCAAATCCAGTTCCGTGACTATGGTATAGATTCTGTCCTCCACATCGCTCGCTCTCGTCTATCAAACCCCAAGTCTATTCTCGTTGCAGTACCACCAACAATCCCATCAATCCCAACATGACCGTCTTGAGCCAAGGGTGCTCTGATAGCAGAATGGTCACGTATCCAACAAAGGGCAGGAACCCGACGACGCTGCCGATGATGTCCTTGCGCTCCAAAAAGTCCTGCCCTCTGGCGTATAGCTCCGTGTCGTCGGAAAGGTTGTTGTCGCCCTTGGTCAGGAGCTGAGCCTTCTCTCTACATGTCCACCACGTGTTAGCTTCGCTCCTCAAGCCGTGCAGAAACTGGGATATCTGACCCGCTGCCGAACTTGCGAACAATTCGGTGGACAATGGGAATGTCCTTGTCCCGCACCTCGTAGACCACCACCTCGCCCACTTGCGTCTCGCTCAGCACGTTGCGGTTCCACAGGAAGAGCAGGTCGCCGCGCTGGAAGGCGGGCTCCATCGAGCCGGAGAGGACGACGACGATCGGGGACGGCGAGTCGGTGATGACGGAGAGGCCTTTCCACATCTATGAGGACAAGTTAGTAACCTGATTGGGGAGCCCAGAGACGGCCACAAGAGTCTGGCAGGGAGCAAAGGAGCGGACATACCATAAACGCCGTCGACAGGATCAGCGCAAAGTTCATGAGCTGCGCAGCCGCCTGCCGCGGGTTCTGGAGGCCTGAGATCATGGCGACGGTTGTTGCGGAGCGGTTGTGGTGGAGGGAGAGTTGGGCGCAGCAACGACGACGGCTGGAGCTCGAGCTTGGTGATGTCGAGAACTGGACATGGTGGCTCTGCCGAAACGACCACATGCTTGCAAGTGTTGCTGTGGCTTGCTTGTGGCGTGGAGCTGTGCTGGCTTGTGGCTTGTGGTCCGTGCTCCACACCTGCAGCCACATCATCCTCGAGCTGCTTGGGGGAAGTGTGGAGGGGCAGCGTGAATCATGGGGAAGTGGGTGATGTCATTAACGCCAACATGAGGACGAGATCGATGTCATCGGGTTACTTGAGCGGACGTACTTGTATTTAAACACACAGTTGCCAGTACCTTGCCTCTTTTGTCATTTCTCCTCATTCAATTGACACTTGCCCAATACTCACTCAGCAGTCAACAACAGGAAAGCACTTCACTTCACTTCACTTACACCGTCACCATGGCCGAGAACAACAACCGCAACACCAGCCAAGAGCAGCAGCAGCAAGGCACCTCGCAGCCCGGCCTCATCGGAAGCCACTACCAATATGCCAAAGGCGCCGCAGAGGTAAGTTCCTGCTTCCCCCCGTTCCATCCAGCACCTGTTCTGACCTGCCGTTCCTCTCCAGGCCACCGTCGGCGTCCTGACCAACTCCCACGCGTGGAAGGCATCCGGCGAGCAAGACAAGGCGGCAGGACTCGCCGCGTTGAAGAAGGTCGGGGAGCAGCGAGACGAGGGCCAGGGATACGGAAAGGCCGAGGAGGTTGCTGGGAAGATTACCGGGTGTCAGGGCATGGTGCGGGAGGGTGCTGCTAGTAGCCCGAAGAAGGACTGAGGGTAGAGGGATGAAGGGCTGTAAGATATCAATCTGGGACGACTCAATGAATTAATTCGGCACTGTTACTCTGTTATGGATCACTGTCGATGCATCCGGTGTTTTTTTGAACGGAAACCAGTCTGAATCACTGACTGCCGGGCTAGATTGGTCGAGGAAGGGTGCTCTTCCTGTCTTGAATACACCCTCACCACCCGAGTTCTCCTGCCTCACAAACACTCAAATGGGCGCTTTCTGTTTCTGCTCCTGGGCGCTCAGCGCTCTAGCCTATCTAGAACTGCACTCACGTCTTTCAGCTTCTCTGTCTACGGCGTGCTTCATTCTTTTCCTCCACCTCCACCGTCGCTTATCTCGTCACAGTCGCTTGCCAGCTTGCCTCGTCTCGAGCTCGGCACCATCATCCCCTTCTCTCCTCTGTCTTCAGCATCACTTATCGTCTGCTCTCGTCCTCTTTGAGTCCACCATCAGCCTTATTTGTCATCCTTGAATCCATTGTTGCTTTGCTCTCTTTCCGCGTCCGAATGGATACCGCTCCGCTGCTCACGGCCATCGACGGTCTTCCCGGCCCAAACTTCCTCCAGGATCATGTGAGCTTCTACCTCCTGAATGCCTCGTGTAGTGTTACTGACGACACAATCTCGACAGCCTGCCTTCTTGCGAGCCAGCCATTCGCCATGGAGCTTCATCCCCCAAAATGTCCTTGTCGTCCTTCGCGGTATCCTGCTTGCCTTCATCGTGGGCACCGGCGCCATGGTCGCCCACTACAAGCTCAACGAAGAATCCGACTACACCAATTGGCGACTCATTTTTGACTACTCCATCATCTGCTTCTTCCTGGTGTTTCTCTACCACCTCATCGTCTTTGTGAGTTCTTCCTGCACCTAGCATCCCCGAATTGGTCGATCTGACCATGTTCCGCAAAGTCCTGGACGTTCACTCACCTGTACTACCCTCATCGAGATGACTATATCGGTGGAATTGAGGGTTTGGCCATATCCGCCATGTCCCTTCCTCGCAATATGGGCAGCCTGCGGAAGCAATTCTACTTTACCATGTTTTATACCGCCACTGTCGTTGCCGCTTTTATGAACTCGACCATCTACTGGTTCATCACTCGCCAGAATGACGACGGCGACGCACCTGAGCCTCAGCCCACGCCTGAGTTGGGGGCCGAGCTACTGTGGTCCGACACGGCAATGGAAGTCCCCAAAGCTCCATGTAGGCCTCTTCTAAGCCCAAGTTATCACACTGGCTAATCTACGCACAGTCAGTGACTTGTTCGGGGAGGGATGGTTCAACGCATTTGTCATTCTCGCTTTGTATGGGCTCACGTCGGCCATCATGGTCACGGAGATCTTCTGGCTCAATAGCATCAAGCGCCCCATTGTGAGTTGCTAATATCCTAACAATGACTGGCTGCTGACATCGCTTAGGCAATCGTATCTCACATCTTCGGGCTTATCTTCCTCGCTGGCATCTATCTTGGTTGGGCTGCCATTGGCACCCTCATCACCGACTGGTACCCATTTTTCTGGCTCGATGAGAGCTTAGTCGGCTCCCAAGAAGCGGTGACGGCCTACTGCATCGGGTTTGTTCTTTTGGCACCCATTAGTAAGTGGCGTTCGAGATTGGCCCCGATGGTTTTCTAATGTCGGAACAGTGTACATCCTGATGCAAGGAATTATCGGTATCCGCGAGGGTCTCACGAGGTCGCTGTCGGAGGCGCGTGCCGTTGCCGCGGCCCATGAGGCATTGGATTCTTGAAATGGGCGCCAACACGTACGAGAGGGCCCTTGTCCGTTTCAAGGTGTCGGAAAAGAATGAGTTGTCGATTGAAATTGAGGACATAGGTGGAGATGGAGGTGAGAGTGGAAGGGTGCTGGGTGGCCATTGGCAGGGGCTTGGGCTCTGTCGGGCATAGAGATCGATCACTTGACCTAGATTGTGCACTGCGAGTTATGAATTGCTGGATTAATGGGAATTTGACACCGCTTCCCCTGAGGTTCCGGGTTTCCAGAATCTTCTTTGCATGTTGTCGCCGGCGGTACGGATGTGAGGTGCGTAATCGGGGCTGACGCAGTTTCGTCCCAAGTGTTTGGAGGCTTTGGTGTTAGGCATCGCCCTCAACCCTTTCGCGATCTAATCTTGGACAAAAACTGTTGGGGACGCGTTTCGGCCTCGATCTCCTCATTTGCGACGGAGTCCGCCGGAGCCGAGAAGACAACGGCGATTCCGGCACGACGGCGAGCGAGCGGGACAGTTTCGGGACAGGTTCGGGACCGACAGCTGGTTCATTCACGGCGTCGGCATCACGCACTTACACAAAGGAGGGGTTCGTCCACTACGAATTTAAGGTCGCGTTAGTGCTTGGCGGTGCTTTAGCGAGCGTCGGACAGAGGATAATTCGCAGACATGTCTCGGCACGGATCAAGCAGATCTGGGCTTGATCAGTGCAGTGAGCGAGACAGCCATGACAGCAAGATCCGGGTGCAGATGCGTGGCGATTCCCCAAGATTTCTGTGAGGCAGGACACCATCTTGGGCTCGCACTTTGGCTTTCCTGCAGAGAGGGACATAACGCTGTGGCCATTCAAGTGGGAGAGAGCAGTTGGGAGATGCAAATGGGCTGGCGGCTGGGTGCTATGCCGAGGCGCAGTCGATTGGGCGTGCAGTCGGTGAGACGGTGACACAGCATCGAGAGGATGTGAGTGGTTGTCGCCGTGAGTCGGACGGCCACTGAAGTGAGGGGAAGGACGGAGGGAGTGAAGTCACTCTGCACGTCTGAGTGCAAGTTGAGGCGACGGTCGAACGTTGGACCGATACTTGGACAGTTGGACGTTGGACGTTGGACGGTTGGACTCGACGGCGGTCGCGTTGCGTGGACATGGCTGGCATTGGGCATCCATCTACAGGCCTCAGGAACCGACGCGGGAGAGGGGAAAGCACCGTCCAGCGCGTGCGGCCTTGATTCTCCGGACCGGACAGTCGACGGTGGACGAATTGGCGCATGGTGAGTCGCTCACGTGCGATGGCGGATGTCGATGGAGTTGACAGCGCATTGCTGGTCCTGCGGTAATTAGAGGGGAGGTGTGTTGTTCGGTCAGTCGAGGTCACGCCTCGGGTTTTCTCCTGAGGAGTGAGGCCGCAATCCAGGGCGTGTCTCGGGCGTTGTCTTGTTCGAGTAACGGTCACGGAGAATATGTACGGGTGCCTCATCAGTTTCAAGGTAGCCCATTCCCGTGCTCCCCCGCCGGAGAATCCTGGCTAGGAGGCCTAAAATAAGGTACCCGACCGTCTGCGATTCGCCTGGTGCGGGCTGTACCTGGCAGTACCTTGCTCTGCGTACTGACGTGGTGGAGGGAGGCGTACACTCGCCGTACTACGAACACACTACGGTATCATGGTATCATCGTCTTCCCAGGGCTGTCTGGGGGGGGTGCTTCGTCCAAAATACCGAGTGCCTTGTTTCTCAGCCCGCGCCAGATCTCGAATCTGAATGGCTGGGCCCGTGGCGCCGGCGAATGGGAACCCCCCGTTGCGCGGCCGGGTGGATGCTGAGGCCGTACAAATATCCCACACCCTCCGCTGACGTCTCCGGCCTTCTCTTCCTTTCCCCCACACACAACCAAAAAAGGGTCGCAAAGCTATCACGAGGATCTTGTCTTGCCAGAGGCATCTTCTTCCGCCCGGACCCCTTGTCAATCTTTTGTGCGTCGCTCTCTCACTCACACTCTCTTTCCCCCGACCTTCCCCCCCCGATTCTCCCCACCTCTTTTCCTCTCTTCGCTCTTTTCGTCGCTCTCTAGACAAGCCGTTCAACTTGGGAGCCTACCCCCCCCCGAGACACCTATATAAACGACTCGCCGCCGACCTGCTACCTGTCTCGGCTGTCTTTATCCTCTCGAACATTCACTCCCATCTTGAAACCCCAGCAACGAGTTCACTCTCTAGTCACACCTACAACCCCGCCACCCCGCCAACCCTCCCCCAAACCGCAGCCATGTTCAAGCGTTCGTTCCGGTCCCAGGACCAGACGCAGAGCCGCGTCGACAAGGCTACTCGACTAAAGAGATCGGGCTCCGTCCGGGATCACACGAAGCTGTCGAAACTGCAGAGATCGCTCACTGAGCAGGACTCGACCAAACCCAACCCCCCCAAGAAGTCCGCCGCTCACCCCGCCGCTCACCCCGCCGCCGCCGCCGCCTCCGCGACGGCCACGGCGCCCTCGCCCTCGCCCATCGTCACCTTGACCGTGGGTCGCGACGGCCGTCTCTTTGCAGCGCACGAGGACGTCCTCCGCCAGTCGCCCTTCTTCGAGGCCGCCCTGCGGAGTGGCTACCGCGATGCGCAGAGCAGGAGGATCTCCCTCCCCGACGAAGAACCCGAGGCCTTCTCCGCCCTTCTCGAGTACCTCTACAAGGGTGACTACTACCCGCGATTGTTGCACAACCGCAACCGCAACTCTTGGGAGCTCGAGGACCAAGCGCGAACGCCTCACACCTCCCCCAACCTCGAAAACGGAGGTGGCCGCGCAGGCACCGGTGCTTCCCCGGGCTCCGGCCCTGGCTCCGGCTCCGAGGCCACCGTATTCCTGTCCAGCGTCAACGCCGCCATCCTCCGCGACACGGTCATCTACTGCGCCGCGGACCGATACGGCCTCGAGGAGCTCAAGCGTCTGGCCCTGCGCAAGCAGGGGCTGCAGGCCGGCATCGACGTTGCCACCATCCTGCGGTCCGCCCAGTACGCCTACGCCCACACCCCCGACTCGGACAGCCGTCTGCGCGCTCACTACCTCGCCCTGATCATCCGCTGCCGCAAGACGTTCAAGCGGAGCGGGACCATGCAGGCTGAGATGGAGGCGGGTGGCAGCAAGCTGTTCTTCGACCTGTTCGTGGCCATGTGCAACCACCTGGACGACGTCATCGACGTGAGCAACGCTCGCACTCCGAAGACTGTCTGAAAGGCTGGACCGCCACTGCACGAAACTACTCTCAGGCCTCCAGAAGCGCGTGTAAGACACCCAGAGGGTGCTTCATGGCCGGAGGATGAGTGTGGAACCAAGCACACCAGACACACCGAAAACAAAAAACACAAAAAAAAGCGACACCATGGGAACTTTGGAATTCAGCGGGCGTTGGTTTGCTTTTCACGCTCCCTCATCAGATTGAAAGTCTCCATTTGGGAGTTTAGTTTGTTTTGACGACTTCTCCACCTCTCCAGAGGTTGGCCGACCGAATCTTTGATGAGTACACGAGCTGAGAGGATCTAATCCGCCGCATGAGCCGTCGTCCTCCGCTCTACTTTTTGTGTTTTTGGTATGTCCTGGGCGTTTTGCCAGTTCTGCCTCGTCATTTCACAACTCCGCATTGATACCCATTTTTACACTGCATTTTTGGACATATTTTCTTTTCTGGCGTTAAATCTACAGGGCACTGGATCTTGCTTTGCATAGATTTTCAACAACAGAAGGGAAAAAAAAAATTGGAATGGACAACTGCTGTCTGCTTTACTGCTTTTTACCCGCAACGCAAAACGGCCAAGACTGATTGACGAGCCAATGTTTTGCCCACCTCAGAAGAAAAGAAAAAAAAGTGTTACCGCATGGAGTCAACTGTTTGGATTTGCTTTCACGGAACGGTTGGGCGTTATTTTCATGATGCATAGACCACTGGAACGGCAAAAGGGAACCTCTCCATTCGGAACAACAGACAGCGCCCCAAGCAGGGAGACGAGGATACTATCGCACGGGTCCCACCGGATGGGCTCGCGTGCCTCCGTCTCTCGGGGTGTACTGCCTGACAAAAAAACACACAAAAACAAAACAATCACATCTCCTGGCAACACTCGTTTAACTCTTTTCCTTTGTAAGGGCGGAGGACGTATGAGTTGGAAGATGCGAAGATGGACCCTGCATGGTCTCGGGGGCGAATGGTTTCGCCGACAATGATGTTACGATCTTGATGATTGATATCCATACCTAGGTAGTCAAGGGTCGCAGAGCGATCCTCCCTGGCGTGAGCTCCGTCAGGGTCGAGGTAATGAGAAATTCGGCCGCCTCACTTTGGTTCTGCTTTGTATGATGTGATGTGATGTTGTAGAAGCAATCTTGTAGCTACGGCATGGCTGATGGGAGTAACTGACTGACTGCCTAGTTCGTCCACTTGACATCAAAGTCCTTGAACTTGACCTCCAACTCGCCATCGATTTCCTTGCCAGGTCGTGCCACCAGGGCACTCACCTCCAGCTCCCACCCCTCACCACCATCCTGTCCATACACCCAGCAAATCTCCCTCAGCGGGGTCTTGGTCTCGCCATCAACGACATACACCCACAACGAGCTGCCCAAGTCGCTCGTATCCTTCTCGACGGCGATGGTGACGCTCTTGGCGCCGGCCACGATGTCCTCGGCGCCGGCGGCGGAGCCCACGCTCCAGTCGGCCCAGGCGTCGCAGGCCACGACGGACAGGCGCGCGGTGCCGTTGTAGAACTCGATGCCGGCCTTGATCCACTTGCGGCCCGCGGAGGCGTGCGTGAGGGTTAGCAGGATGCCGGCTTGGTCGTATTGCTGCGCGTAGGTGGTGGTGAAGGTTACGGATGTGGATGTGAAGGTGGTTGCTGGGCCGGAGGAGTGGGCGCGGAAGGGGGCTGGGAGCGTTAGTGGTTGGTGGGTGCTTATTAGGTGTAAGACGGGTTGAGAATGAGGTGATGGAGTGGTTCGTACCTGAGAAGACGTCCCAGGAGGGAGGCTTCTTCCAGATGTCAGTGTCTGGACCGGCAGCAAGGGTGAAAGAGGAGGATGCCATATTGAGTGTTTAGTAAAGTAGTGTGTTTAAAGTACCAACATGTGTACCCCGGGACGGAATCCAACTGCCCTTTATGTCCATCAGCCACTCAACCTCCAACATGATTCCTAATCACTCGTGTTCCAACCGCGGGGGAACCAACAACTTCTGACGTAATTGGACCAATCCCCCGCCGTGACTCGGCCCAGATGCGCGAGACCCTTTGTCCTTGTTCCCACTATTTTCGCAATGCAGGAGAGAAGGAGAAATCCTGTGATGCGGGAAGGCTGATGAGCCGAAGTATGTGCGATGTATATGCGTGCCGGAACAAGGGGCCGAGGTGCCGCGGGGTGCAAAAGTTCACGGTGTGCGTGGGGTGTAGATGGTGGCTTTGAGTCACGAACTTCACATGTGTGCGGTTTCATTGGCTGGGGTTGTATCGTGCAATAGTACATGGGAGTGCAATGCCTGCGAAGTAACAATACTGAGGCTTCGTGATGAGCACAATCGACAACAATAATACGAGCGCTTCCCAATCTGGGTGCAGTTGACCCCGCCAATTTTGGAGGACAAAGCCGGCATACCGGGTAAACCTCGGGCCTCTCTGCCTTTCGTCACCAACCACCAAAAACACGCGGGCAAAATGGTCCCTTGATGCCATGGTCCCGAGAACAACCTATTGGAATTTTTGCACACCTCGTCAACGTTCACTCGTCGTCGTAGAAGCCAAGAATACACCTCCGTGTGTTTCAGGCCGCACTCCAAAAATCGTCTCACACCTGTATTCGAACCATCGCTGACTCGGCGCATGACTCAAAAGTCCGCGGCAGCCTTAAGCGAGCCGTCACGCTTCCCCACTCGACCATCGCTCGACAAAACCACCGACGCAGAAAAACCCCGCCGCAGACTCGGCTCACCAATTTTCTCGACCAGTATCTCTCGCGAGACGCGTCCACTTACATCGCCAACGCGGGCTCGCTAGACTGCACTTCACTTTTTTCTCACATTTTGCTTGCTTTCTTTTCGCCAGGATTTGCTGCCACCTGACTTGAGTTGGCCGTTCGACGGTCCGGGGGAGAGGAGAGAATTGTAGTGGTGGAAAGGAAAACCGCTACGACAACTCAAACCCGAATGCCGTCGACTTTGCGCATCTTCCGAATCCTCTGCCTCGATCTCGCTAATACACTTCCCTCGCTCTCACCAACACACCTCCCTCGCTCAACCAACGTTTCCGCCCTTGATCCTTCGCCATGTCTTCATTCCTCACCCCGCCCAAGACGGGCCCGACCGGCCAGCGTCCCGTAGCGAAACCTCGATTCTCAAAACCGAATCCCGTCCGAGCCATGCGCGAGCGCGAAGAACGACGAGCCGCCGCCACGGCCCAGGCCAACATCGCCCGTACAGCTATCAATCGGAATGCGTCGCTCGCCCATCCCTCCCGCCCGCAGTGCCCCAACAAGGCGTGTCCAAAGCCCAATGTCGTCGACGGCACCTGTCAGACCTGTGGTCGCATTGCGGACGACAGCAACATTGTTTCAGAGGTCCAATTCGGAGAGACGTCCTCGGGTGCGGCTATGGTCCAGGGTTCTTACATCGGCGCCGACCAGGCTGGTGTTCGGAGTATGGGCCCGGCTTTCAGACGTGTGGGTGGATCGGATGACAGGGAGAAGAGCATTCGGGAGGCCAAGAGCTTGATGCAGGGTTATGCTCAACAGCTCAACGTCAGCGACAGCTTGGTGACTGCCGGAACGCAGGTATTCAAGCTCGCGTCGAGTGCAAACTTCATCCAGGGCCGCACGCTGACCAGTGTCGCCGCCGTGTGTCTCTATGCTGCATGCAGAGCGGAACCGCCCTGTAAGCTGATGCTGATTGATCTGGCTGATTTGGTCCAGCTTAACGTCTTCAAGCTTGGGCGCATCTTCAAGAAGCTCAACGAGGTTGTCCCCATCGGTAACGACGGCTTGATCCCTGTTTATCCCGAGGATCTCATCTGGCGGTTCGCAACCAAGATGGAGTTCCACCAAGAGACGGCAAAGGTCGCCGAGGATGCTGTTCGCCTCGTCAAACGCATGAGTCGAGATTGGATGGTTATGGGCCGTCGTCCCTCGGGTATCTGCGGCGCTTGCCTGCTGATGGCAGCGCGTATGCACAACTTTCGGAGAACCGTCCGCGAGGTCGTCTACATCGTCAAAGTCACCAACCACACCATCCAGAGTCGTCTGCAAGAGTTCAAATTCACCGAATCTAGTCGCATGTCGGTCGAAGACTTTCTGAAGCAGGACTTCCTGGAGAGCTCGCACGACCCGCCCTCGTTCTACAGGCAGACGGAGGAGTACAAGCAAATGGCGGAGAGTAAGGGTAGGAAACGAAAGAGGCCGGAAACAACAACGGGAGACGAGGCGGATGGGGAGGCGGCAAGGTCTGCAGCTGTCAAAGCTCAACCTCCTCGGGGAGGGGCCGATCTCACCAAAGCTCCAATCGTGGAATATCGGCGCGACGACGACGGATTCATCATTCCACCTTTACCATCGCAGATTGCCGAAAATCCCTCGCTTGTCAACAAACTTAATGCGAATACGGAGGAGGGAGAGGAGGGAGAGGAGAACAACGTGGAAACACTAGACACCCTCGTGGAAGAGTTTGGCGATGCGATGGATGAGGATGCCGAGCAGGATGCCAGGCAGCGCGGGAACGGGAAGAAGTCCGACAAGCCCTCACTGCCCATCAACGAAGAATGGGAGCAAGACGAACAGGAGTTGGAGGGCGTGATTGAGGAAATCTTCAATGATCCGTTGACGTACGAGCACGCCATGGCCTACTCGAATGCCGAACAGCGCGCGCAGATTCACACCGTCTGGGCTCTACAGCAACGGCCTCAAAAAGAGGTGTCAATGGCCGCGGATGTGACGGAGGATGAGTTTGCCGACGATCTCGAGGTCATGAATTGCCTACTGTCGCCGGAAGAGGCCCAGATCAAGGAGATGATTTGGGTGAATCAGAACAAGGAGTGGTTACGGAAACACCAAGAGAAGGTGTTTCGGAAAAAGATTGAAGCGGAACGGCCAAAACAGACGCGAAAGAGACGCAAGCGAGCCAGGATGGGTGAAGGACAAACGAGTCCTGCCAGCTCAGCCGCTGAGGCGGCCATCAACGTGGCCAAGGACCGGGCATGGTCCAAGAGGATCAACTACGACGCCATCCGCAATATTTTTGACATGCCCAACGTCGGCGGCCCCGGATCCGAAGCGACGAGCAGGAAGACGAGCGTGGCGGGCAGTACCTTTGGAGCCGACGAAGCGAACGACGCACCGGACGAAAGTGTTGCTGGCGACGGCGGGGAAGCTCCCGTAGAGGAGGAAGAGGAGTTCGACGAAACGGAGAACTACGGCGAGGGAGATGGAGAGGAGTTTGGAGGCGGTGGTGGCGAGTATGAGGGCGGATTCGAGGATGATGACAACCCGGACATGGATGCGGAATATGGGCTGGATGAGTTTGCGTGAGGGGGGTTGGGAGCGGACGAAACTTGGACTGGCCGAGGCTTTGATACCCAGACATAAGGATAGACTTTGCGTTGGTTGCTAGTCACTTGAATATATATATTATGAGTAGTATTAAGAATCTGGAACTTGCCTGATGTTTACACGGTGGTGCATGTAATGCCAAGCTTTATCGCCGGTCGCGATTACACCAGGGTTACAACGTTAGTTGCATGATATCCAAGACTTGCCACCTCAGACCACACCACGTGATATTGTTCCGAGATCCGAAGCTATTGCAATACGGATCGACCAGCGCAAATAGAGGCTGAGAGGACACACTATTTTTATTTTGCCAATGAGGATGGTAGCCACTCCTTGAAATCGCACCAACGTTTGTCATCCAATCTCCGAGGAGGTGGACTGTAGGTGAGGCAGTGTTGGCAATGCATGAGCCGGCAGACATCAAACAAGGCAACCAGTCAGTGACGGTGAAATGTTTTAAGGCACCCAATCGGCGAGTCTAATTGTTCCATCGCCTGTGGCACCGTGGCTCAGACTGTCGTCAGGCTGACTTCGAGGCGTCCTCTTCTTGGGAAATAAGAGGACGCCCCCATTTCCATTTGCACTCTTCAATACCTCTACCATCACGTCTTTTGCATCACCATCACCTCGTACCCTCGAACCCTCTTCGACGATGGATCCCCTCTCAATCACAGCCAGCATCACCGCGCTGGTGCAAGCCACTGCGGCGGTTGGCAAGGGCGTCCACTTCCTCCGATCTCTCGGACACATCCCCGACGAGTTCTGTTACTTGACCAACGAGCTCTCGACCCTTCAAGCTGTCCTGGGACAAGTCACGAGCGCGCTGAAAGAGTTGCAGTCCGAGACGCCAAACGCACTTGTGCCAAACGCAAACTTGGCCATAACGTCGGGCTTGAAGGATGAGTTGCGGCAGACAGTAGGGGAGCTCGAAGCACTGTGCGACCGTCTTCAGGCAACCGCTCGAACGAATACGAAAAACGGGAAGCTTGGGGTCTCGAAGAAGATGTGGCTGCGGGAGAGAAGCAGCATTGCTCGGTTGGAGGCTAAAGCGGATGCGGCAAAGGGGAACTTGTCGCTGTGCTTTGATGCCCTCATTTCAACCCAAAGGTTTCGAGGAAGCTGCCCCAAGTCCACGGAGTACTGCTAATGTTCTGCGACAGCGCGAGGCAGACAAGAGTCACTATAGACATTCGTCGAATAGTGGCCATGACACATGAAGGTGTCATGTCGAATCGGGAGATGAGCGACAAGTTCGCTAAAATGTACCAAAGCAGTGCTGATGAGGTACAGACTTCTCTCAGCCAGCTTCACGCAAAAACGCTCGACCTCGAGCAGTTGATCCGAGCTACGATCCATCCAACGTCAACCCAGCACATCGAGCCTGCGAGAAGTCCTCTAGACGAGACCACTCCCGGCAGGTCAACGTGGGCCTTTAAAGCTTCACTACGGCCGATGTGTTCGAGATACTGCAGCTGTCAATGCCATCGCAAATCCCAGTTGAAAACGCCGAGATGGCTGCAATCCGTGGTCGGATCTCTGTTTCTACAGTACAACAGTCTTCCTTTGTTAGACACACGACCTTGCGATGTTCCGGAGTGTCGGGCAAGATCCAAGAGTTGTGTGCAGGTGCAGTGTTATTTTCCACCGTGGCTGGTGGCGCGACAGGTGTATCTTTGCGACGGCTGGACACAGCGTGTTTGGATACGGAGCCTCGTTGCACACAAGTATCCGAAGGGTGTTATCAAGCTATATAGCCACTTATGTGGCTATGGCCTTTGAATTCAATGATCTAAGATGGCTCCAGAAGTCCCTGGCTAATAAGACGCTACATCCCACCGACGTTAGCAAGGATGGGACGTCCCTTCTCCTGGTAAGTTGGACATCCTAGTCACTGGTCACTCTGACAGAATTGATAGCTCGCAATTAAGCTCGGAAGCGACGTCACAACTTTGCGGTTCGTCTTTGAGCAGGGCTCACCTCCAGATGTGCAAAACAACACTGGATTGTACGTTGATACACTCCGTAAAGGCATCAAGAAAATGTGACTTACGAGAATCTAGATCCGCGTTCAAGCTGGCCATGGTGACAAGCCAATTACTGCCATCGAATTTCCAAGGCAGTCCGAAGCTTGATTTCGTGCGCAGGCTCTCTGAGTTGAGCGAAGAACAAGACGTGCGAGTTTCAACGCCGATTCACGATGCGTTGTTGGGGGTTAGTCGTACCCCGCTTCCCTCCGCTCTTGCCCAGGCCCCGTCGGACATCAACTGTCCCGATGATACCGGCTTGTCCCCAATCTTCTGGTGTGTCATACGGCAAGACATTGCGTCTCTCAAGATACTACTGGCGCATCCGAGAATTGACATCCATGTTACTTGGAAACAACATCAAAATCAATCCTTGCTGCACTGGGCTGCAATGAACGAACCTCCAGGCTGCACAGAAATGGCTACACTTCTCTTGGATGCCGGAATACATGTCAACGTTGTCAATTCACTGGGAAGAACTCCTTTATGTTATGCTTTCCACAATCCCGAGATGGTTGAGTTACTGCTGGAGCGCGGTGCAGTGTTCACTGGCTCTTCTCGGAATCGATTGGGTGAATTTTTGATGAATACTAATATTTTCCGGAGGTGGGACCCTGCGCGACACAACTGGGAGCGTTCACTCAGCCTGCTCCTTCCCTAGGGCCTTGACCTAAATGGTCTATCATATGTATGGATGACTTATGTTCACGTGGCCATGATGTTTCGGAACCTCATCGTCCTAGATCTGCTTTTGCAGTACAGAGAGGGAAAAACGGACTTCATTGATAGCACAGGAAGAGGAATATTGCACTGGGCTGCATACTATGGAAGTCTAGAGATGATCGAGGTTCTTAGAGATGCCGGGATCTCGGGTATCGACACGAATGCGATGGATGATTTAGGGAGAACCCCGCAAGATATCATGACTGCAAGGATGTCTGGATTCTACGATGAACCAGGGAGACCTTTGCCGACGGAAGAGGATCATCTGGCCTTCAAATTACTGTTGAATGAGATTGACGAGAGGAATAACAGGATTGTCGAGGATTGTGAAGAAGCAGGAATGGATGGAGAAGCTTCGGAGTGGAGTTTTGAAAGTGATGAGACGGGCGTTGTGCCGGAGTCGAGTGGGCTCTTCCCCTTGGATCGTTCGGATTGCGTTGGAGACGACGGCGATAGCGATGTCGACGACGACTTTTTTGACGCGACAGAGAGTTTTGACTAGTGGTGGACTTTTCAACTGAATGTTCAAGTTTGTATAATGGTTGTGAAAAAAAAAAAACATGCCTATTGCCTTTGAGTCTGCGCAATCGCACCTAAACTACGCCTGGAACAACTCTTAGTAGCCAAGGAGTCATAATGTCTAATTTAATTTCGGGAACCAGCACTTAAAACCCGATCGAACCTATTTTCACTGCCATATAATAATGGACACTTGGCTGCTGGAATCGGATATTTCAGCTAGTTCTCCTCCCACTCTAGGAGGTCAAGACAGTTAGGATCAGGAGTTAGATGTTGAAAGACCTCTTTCCTCATCAAATCACACATTGACGTTTTGCCGTATCTAATACGTCTGTTCATTTCATGACTCTTTCATAACTTAAGGATAAGTCGTTTTTATTATCCTTCTCACATATGCCCAGGCAAACGAGGCTGTGCGTATGTGTTTGCCCTTTTTGGAACATCGTTGACAGCGACTTTCAACATTTCTTAGGCTCAGAGGCCACTATTTAGTCTGAGGGCAGTTGTAATATATTTTCCAGGACTCTTGTGATGATGATTCAGATCGGATTCACTAGCCGTCTTTTCAAGCACCTCGCTGAAAAAGAAAGTGGGTGCCGGACTTATGTCTATGGGGATAATTGGACGTTGAAAAGCCTCACGGAATAAATACGACAAGCACATAACTTACGCAATGTCAAACTTGCAATCGGCGATGCCCTGTGTCTGCTTTGCTTCCTTGTCCTCTGATCAACCCTCCTATTCTACCAAGAAAGGCATGGCCATGGCCAAAGGTATTTTGTCCTCCATCTTAGTATTCGAGCTCCTTGTGACGCATACATAACCCTCTTGATTGAATTGGCAACGTATGATTCCCTGAATATTGCATTACTTAAGAGTGTCTGTCCTTCGACCGAAACTCCGGTAGCTAAGCATAGCCTTTCCAAGGTAGAGTAGCACTCCATTGCCAACAAGGCCACCCGCCCATCAATCAATCACCCACAAGAGACGGGGTTTTCGCGACTCAACTGAGATTGCCTTCCGTGGATGAAGAAGATGCGCTCTCGCCTCCAGGCCTTCACACCACCCTTCAGCTGGAACAAGATTGCTTGAACCCTCTAAACCCTTGGTGTCCGTCGCATCACGTTACGATTGCGAGCTTTACAACTATCAAACTAGCGGGTATACCTACTTACTACGAAGCCGGATT
Source organism: Neonectria faginata (assembly GCA_030864175.1). Classification (NCBI taxonomy): domain Eukaryota; kingdom Fungi; phylum Ascomycota; class Sordariomycetes; order Hypocreales; family Nectriaceae; genus Neonectria; species Neonectria faginata. The sequence goes on along the minus strand of JAULBG010000004.1, from coordinate 1,658,933 downwards.
CGTGGTTGGCGAACTTCACGAGAGCTGTGTGTACGTTAGCCTGAACTCGGGATTGAGTCAGATGTGACGGGCCATTCTGAAGCGATCCCTCCGTCACCACCATTCTCGTCACTTCGCTGATAGTAGGCATTGTGTAGATTTCAACAAGTAGCCTCAAAATACAACAGAATCTGCTCAATATCCTCGCACTGATATCCTTCGAAATCCACCTCAGCTAAATGGTAATATGCGAAAAGGAAGCCCTCGCGAAAACAAGGGCGCACCAGAGAAGCTGAAGGACAGTTGATGATCATACACGACGACATGAGTGAGAACAAGGATATTTACAAGAATAATTCGATCGGATTTATTAAGCGGTTAATGGTTGTAGTCATAACGTAGCTATTTATGTAGAAGCGCAGGAATAGTGTTTCTTGTATAATTGCAGCGACGTGATGAGGACATGTCATGTCGATGAAAAAGGCATAGCCAATACACGCCACGAGTGACATTAATAGACACCCTGTTGGGTGATGTGATACGTATCAAGAGCTGATGCTCACGTGGCAGCGCCTTTGCGCCTTGCGTAGCGCGCAAATGCGCATGCGAACCACACGCGCGACAACTCCGAATATTCGGATGAGGCTGCGATAAGGCGACGGCTTGTCATACTCAAAAAAGCAGGAAAGCAAGACCCCGCACATCTCAGATTCAAACATTTCAATACCAATCTCCTCTTGATTTTGCGTTTGTCTGCTCGTTTGGAAATCTACGACTGCAGCTAGCTTACACGGCGTCCAAGTTGTGTCTAGCTGCTCGACGGACCTCAGGTCCCCTTCAAGGTACGTGTAGTTTAAATCAGCCGGATTATTTTCCACCATCGCGCATCTACCAAATAGATGGATTATGGTGGGCGATAATAAACACGTGGAATTAACAAACACCTGAGCAGGTTGCCCTAAACATGACGAGCGACTTCAACATCAACCTGGCCGACATGGCTGCCATGGTTGATCTTGGCGATAACCATGGCGATAAGCGACGTCGCCAGAACGCGGAAACTTTCCAAGAGTGGACTTCAAACAACAACGGGGCATCCAACGATGATGTTCCCCCTTTGGTAGGTGATAAAATCCCAATGTCCTTCATTCCGCCCCAGGCCCTGTCGCTCTTTTTGGTGCAGCAACGCCTTCGAGACGCGATGGTGCCCGCCAAAGTTCTTGGAGGGAATGAGTCTCGACCTTTTCTCCCAATGTCCAAGGCTAGAGACATCATCACGGCGGATGTCGTGAAGAGATTCCTGCCGGACCCTGATCTGCAGGCGCAGGTCGTCGATCAAAGCCTCAAGGTCTTCAGCATTCTCACTTTTATCGGAAAAGCCGAGCACATCTCCAGCTTCATTGCTGGGGGTGTTTCTGACAGCCATCTCCCCTTCCGCCCCGTCCAGTTGAAAATGGACAAAAGCACCCGTATCCAATCTCAATCTAGACCGGACATGCTCTTCAAAGCCTACCTTGGGCTAGACCAGACGACCCTTTTCGCCTTCTTGAAGAATCGATGGGCGTTCTGCCCGTACTACTTTTCTGGGCCCGATCCGCACACATCCAAGGCGCCGTTCGATGACCTTGGGACAGACACCATCCTGCCCTTCACCCAGGTAGAACGCTTCAACTCGGGTAGTTTTGGGACCGTCCATCGGGTACAGATTTTGGAAGAGTACTGCAATTTCCCGGTGAGTTGGTTCGAAGATTTCCTCACAATGAATTAAACCTCGTTTCTATTGATCCCTTATTAACTGTTTGGGGGTCCCTAAGAAACGGCCTCACTACTTTGCCGTTAAAGAGCTGCACAGCATGGACAGTCAGGACTGGTCTCGGGAGATGGAAGTGCTTCAATCTCTCAACGGTGAAGCCCATCCGAACATCATTCGTCTCCTGTCCGCCTATAAATTAGGTGGCAAGATGCATTTTCTCTTTGATTGGGCTGACAGCGATCTGGGCATGTTCTGGCGGTTGAATCCAGACCCGATATTGAACACTGCCCTTTCCCTATGGATGTCGAGAGAGATGTTAGGGCTACTTGATGGACTGTCCCTGCTCCACGGTTGCACCAAAGACGACAGCCCCAGACGTTGGTTTGGACGTCATGGGGATATCAAACCGTCCAATATCCTGTTGTTCAAGGCGAATGCGGGTGATCATCTTGGTCAACACCAAGATTCCATTCTCAAGATCGCCGACTTCGGCCTTGCGTCTTTTCATCAGGTTGATGCGCCAGCGGAAACCCACACGGCACCACCGAAGCATACTCCTGCGTACCGAGCACCAGAATTGAATCTGATACAGGAACTCTCCTCGTCGTATGACATCTGGAGCCTTGGCTGTGTGTTCTCCGAGTTCATTGTGTGGTTGGTTGGGGGCTGTCGTGCACTTGATCAACTTGCGTCTGCACGAGCGGACACTATATCCGATACACCAAGCTTTGATGCTTGGTTCCATCTAGAGGAGGTCAATGGCGGGGACCAAGCCTCAAGACTGAAGCCTAGGGTTGAGCACGTAAGCACTGGGTGACGTTTTTACCATTTGAGAGCGTCTCTAACACTTGCAGTTCTTTGGCGAGCTTCGACATCATCCACACGCAACGGACTTCATCCGCGATGTGCTGGACATGGTCCAACAGATGATGTTGGTTGTTGATCCACATAAGAGATCGTCTTCTCGAGACGTGTACAACGCACTCACCCACTTACACAAAAGGCTTGAAGACGATGAGCTCTACTCGACGCCTCGCTGCAGCTGTGCTCTTCCTCGCGCTCACGGGGACTGGCTTTCGGACTCCACTGATGATCAGTGTCTCGAGCACGAACATCTGCTGAAAATGGTCAGGACCCCAGCCTAATCCTATTGTCATCCACTCGCTACTCGTTTTCACTTACACCTGAACACAGACCACGCCTTATCTTTCTTCGTCATCCTCGACATTCAACAGGACCTCGCTGACTGTTGGCAATCCACAGGTCCACTCGAAAACATCAAGCCAGCACAGCGGCAAAAGGAAGCGGCCGGACATCGACGGCACAACCGAGAGCAACAACACGAGCCGTGCTAAGAAGCTCCTCGGGGCCAAATTTGAAGAAACCTCAAGTCTGCCACGCAGATTTGTCTGCCCTTGCTTGAGGGCAGGCGTCGACAGGGCACAGCTGAGTCGATCATGCTTTGGGCCAGGGTGGATTGAGATTCATCGGTTGAAGTACGCCTGATCGTCTCTTCATTACTCACTACGATAGTTGACCAAGATTTACTCATTTTTAGGGAGCATATTTGCCGCTGCCATACGCCTGAAGCCTTCAGAAACCCCTCACTGGTCTGTCCTCGATGTCTCGAGGGGTTCGAGTCGCAGGCACTTCTGATGCAGCACCAACGCCAGGAACAGTGTCTCATCAAAGCAACTGAGATAATCAATGGCAGGTTGAACCTGGAACAGGTCAACAACTTGCGATCGACCAAGAAAAAGTCTGAGTTGAGCGACGAGGAGAAGTGGTTCGAATATTATCGAATCCTCTTTCCGTCTCATGATTTGCCTTCATCTCCATGTATGTCTCACTCTGTTTTGTCTCCATATCATGTCGCACACAAGTATTTATACTGACATAATGGGCTTAGATCACGAAGATCTGACTATGTCCTCCATCAACACTCTGAGCACGCAGAGTTCGACAGGAATGTCTGAGTACAGAGACTATATCAAGAGACCACTCTCTGAGGACAAGCAACAGAGGATCGAAGCAGCATTAGCCGCCAAGGGCATTCCGCTGGAGTACCGGAAGATCATGGCTGCCTCGTTCCGTGACCTTCAATGCGAAGACCTCCAGGAGTTTAGCCAAGACAAGCTCAACCCCGCCTATGACATCCCTCTAGACGACAATGTTCTCAAGGTTGATACGGCTCCAGAGGCTGACGTTGATGTTCTCGTTCCTGATGATGGAGATATTGACAAGTACTTTGAGGAATGGGACCCTGAATTGGACTCCCTGATCAACTTCTCGGAGCACCAACGAGGGTTCTTGTGAGCTTGTTAGGTCTTGGACGTGTTGGCACACCCTCTGATACGGTCAGACCGTGTCTTCAAGCAGAAGACAAATGGACGCACATGTACAGTCATTTCAGATCGTAAACAATATAAGTGATACGAGATAAATTTGTTCCAATCGTTGTTGAAAAAGAACAGAGAAGCACTCGAAGATACAGAGAGTCGAAGGAGACACAGGTCAAACACACTGGGATTAGAATGATACCCACAAGTGAAAGGCCAAGTTAGTCCCAGCTTCAAGTCGGAAACATGCTAACACTGCGGCTGACAGCGGAGGGTTGTGCAAGAAGTGTGATGGGAGCCACATGCTGGCCAAGTACAATTATGCCTTTTTGCACAATGCTCACAGTCTCTGAAGGAAATAATATGATACGTGATGCAGTTTGAGGATCAAGTCATAACTTATTCATCCCTGAGAGATAACTCGGACGAATCGTTGGAGAGACCATGTCCAGAGTTGTAGTAAACCTTGACAGGTGACAGGAATGGTGAGCGGTGTGAGCCATTCTGCCATCAGCACACGCCATTGCTGGGTTAGGCAGCAGAATTGTTACCCGCGCTTGGGATTCTTTCAACGTCTTACTCTGCAACTTCTATGCTTCAAATCTGTCACACTGAGTGGACAGGATCAGGATGATGATGATGAAAGCTCTTGATTTCCTATCTAACGAAGGGCTAGGAAACGGTCTTATAGATGAAGTTGAGGGAGGCCTCCGGCAGCCTCCGGGACGAAGGTCCGGAGGTCTGAGACCGGAGGACCCACCTGCCGGGGGTCTGAGACCCGGTCCGGACCGGATTCCTAGCAGCCGGTCTGGAAGCTGTTCCAGGCATCTTACGATGATCCCAAAATGTGACAAAATCCGTTGTCCTAGAGGTCTCCCCAGCCCTAAGATCGTCTACGAGGTTGATGCTTGAAAATGAGGTCAGTATTGTACACACAAAGCATGTTCGGAATACAACTGACATCGCTTCAGTTCAACCACACCCCACGCTGCTGGCAGCACAGATGAGCCGCCATTACCCTACGTTGTAGGACGAACAATGGACTTGATGACCCCTGATGGGAAAGAGGTTTAAGTTACCATTATGCGCATTTGCTCGGTCACCGTGTCACCTGTGATGGAGGTGCATTAAAAACGCCAAATGGATACAAAAAGGCCATCCTTAAACTATTCGACCGGCGCTTCGGAGAATTCCGCAAGCGGCATCCATACAACCAGAAAGCCGAAACGGCGTGGCAAGATTCTATTCGCTCTAGCTTGGCGAAGAGTCTTCTTGAAGAACTCCAACACGACCAGGATATGGTACGAATGGCACGCTTCCAAGACAAAAATGACGATGATCCCGACGAAGAAGACATAGAAGGAGAAGAGGAAGAAGAGGAAGAAGAGGAAGAAGAGGAAGAAGAGGAAGAAGAGGAAGAAGAGGAAGAAGAGGAAGAAGAGGAAGAAGAGGAAGAAGAGGAAGAAGAGGAAGAAGAGGAAGAAGAGGAAGATGATGATGAGGATGAGAATGACCTTAAAGAGCAGGAAGCTATTATTTACCATTCGACTCGGAAATTCCACGCCAGTGAGGTCCGGGCCTATACCCAATTGAAAGCCTTCCAAGGCAAACATATCCCTCGCTTCATCGCATCGGTTATCGACAACTCCCCGCCGGCACCTGCCGATCTTCCGACATTTTACTTCCAAAATCCAGGTATACTACTTGAATACATCGACGGCTTCTCACTATCGGAAATGACATCAAGAATCCCGAATCAACCACGCTGTTGGGAGAAGATAGTCGAGGATGCAATCGACATGGTAAAAGCAGTCAACAAGGCGGGAGTGGTGCACCATGACTGTCAACCTAGGAACATCCTAGTAGCGGAGATGTATCAGGGCGTGTTTCAGCCATATTTGATTGATTTTCACAATGTGCCTTTAGATCTGATTATAAGGATAAGAAAGACGTAGATGACGAGAATGGGTTTGCTTATATCATACATTCGGTTGATAACCATGAAGGCGTCGCCGTTCTCATGAAGCAGAGGGTAAAGAGAACCACCCCTTTTACGATAAACATCAAAGGAATGAAGAATTAATATAAATGAGTGTTCCATTTCGATCAGCGCCTGGATTCCCGTTCGAATGTACATGTTTTGAATGAAGCTCATCTGCCCCCTGAGGCATCATTCTCTGCTCCGGGGTTGGCATCGCTGGGGAACCGTTAATGTCTGCGAAATAAAGAATACGCCATCATAAAGCTCTATAACGTCGAGTGGGAGAGGATCCACGACGTTCGTCACCACTACACATAAGGCTCTACTCAATGTTAAGCATTGCCGTCCGCGCTACAGGACAAACTCGACACTATCGTCACCACCATCAAGTTCTAGTATCCCCTAGGTGTGCGGGGCGTTTAGTGTGATATCGAAGGTAGGAATTCCGAGGCAGAGCTCGTTGGAGTACGAATTTGTGAGTCTGAGACTCCGAGATTACTGCAATATCAGGCATTCGTCTGCTGTTTCGTAGAAACGTAATTGACGCCAAGGATACGCAGAAAACCCGCAACTACATGCACGATAAACCGCATTATGCCAAAGGCCCAAGCTAGAGGCTGGTTGACGGCAACTTCTGTTGATAAAATGAGGCAAAGGGAGGTGTTCCATGCTCAGAGGCGCGCTGGCAGATGACTGCAAATATTTTGCAACCATAGCAATGGCTTTCTCCTTTGAGTAACCACGCCGCCACTGGAAAGATGTGCGTACAGTGGGTGTATAGAAAGGTAGCTGCAACTAATTTTCTGACCATATTAATAATACTGAGGTTTGTATCCATGTCTTAGTCTGCCATGTTGCATTGTGTTCCAGGCCATTGGATACGAGATCAGTTGGTAATCTCTGTAGACCAACCAGCAAACAGCTCAGCGCAGTCCTACAGGAGCAACATCAAACCTGATTCACTTGAGACATGAATCTGGTCTAGTTTAAGGCCCTTGGCACTTGAGTCATCCTGTGTAGTTGAAGCGGTGCTAAATCTCAACCCAAGGCACTGTGTCCGTCGCGGAAGCCACCGATCATGCCCAAAAAGACGCTGGCTTTAAAGCCAGTCAGGCGTGTCCCAGCTCTAATCGAACTTGGTGGTGCTGATGAGTTTCTTCGTAATATAAACCGACCTTTATCTACTTTGACATCCTCTCCGTCAAAACGAACAGCCGATTCAATGACCAATGGATAAGTAGGCAGTGAGTCTATCGGACTGTTTTACGGCGGAGTTTGTCAGTTGTGGGGTGTTTCACCGTGATTCTTTATGCTAGCAAAGTCCGCAAGCAACTAAAAGACAGGGGGGATTGTTTAACAGACACCACTCGGGTTTGTGGTGTTTGGTTTCGGTTTCGGTGTCCGCGAGGTATCCGGATGATGCTGTCGAGGCGCGTATAAAGTGTCTTTTTCGCTGTTCTGGTATACGGAAGTTTCGCATCACCATTGATTAGCCCTTTGATTATCCATTACTCAACATGAAGGTACTCATCCTCGGCGGTGCGGGAGTCATTGGCGGGCACGCCGCTATTCATCTTCAGTTGAAGGGCCACGAGGTCACCATCGCTGGTCGCCGCCGTCCAGATTCTGCGCCAGTTCTGGCGGCGGTACCCTTTCTGAAAGGATGTTACGTCCACGAGGATATCACTACGGACCAGCTAATTGGGTTTGATGCCGTCGTGTCCACCGCCGGGGCTGATTCTCGGCATATTCCTGTTGGCGAGGATGTCGACCTCATCCATGCTAATGGCGTGGCCGTTCCAGCCTTCGCTGAGCGCGCTCGGTCTGCCGGCGTCAAAAGTTTCATTCATTTTGGGAGCGCCTACCCGCATGTTATACTGGACTTGGCCGAAAAGAACACCTGTGTTCGATTTCGAGTCCTGGCTAGGGAGGGCGTTGCGAAGCTCTCTACGCCTACATTCTTCACCCGCAGCCTCAACCCTCCATTCGTTGTCAGTATCGTGCCCGGCATGATGGTTTCCATGTTCGAGTCGTATATACAATAGGCCGAAGGGAAGCTTGGGCTGCCCGAATCTGCGCCCATGAGTGGATTCAACTTCATCTCGGAGCAATCATTGTCTGAGGCTATCGAGGGGGCCCAGGAGAACGGGCCGGCAGTGGCAGGGAGAAATAGTCTCGTTGGTGATGAGAACCTCACTTACGCGGCTTATTTCGAGAAGTTCTTCAGGGCTGTTCGGAAAATCAACGTCACTATCCAGGCAAGGGACGAAGAGCACCCCCTTCTACCTCGAGGCGCTCTTTTCGGGAGTGATAGGGTTATCTCATACGATCCTGACCCAGAAGACGTCAAGCTTCTGGGAAACTACCGGCGCAAGGATATCGATAATGCCGTTGAAGAGTGTGTCAAAGAGTATCATGTTGTTGGATGAGATCACAAGCACTAGGAATACACTGCAGGTCGGTCTAAAAGTGAAAGGAGCACTTCTTAAAAGAATATATGGCATCACCGAATCTTCTGTCGTGATTCTTTTAGCTTCCTTGACTTTAGCCATGCCCGTTCTGTTCCTGGTCGGGCAATGACTGTACCAGGGTTCGTGGTTCGCTGTCGGCGTCAATGACCTTGTTTGCATCCTGTGCCCCCAAAAACACCACAATAACGGACGATGAGAACTTAGTGCTGGCCGATCAGGTTGAGAATAGGAAGGTGCTATGATATTGATTTAGAAGAGTAGATAATGACGATGCTTCGGTCAATCAGTCACGACTACGACGCGGGTTTGTAATCTTAGTTGAACCAACATCTTGCCGATCTAAACTTTGTCAGCTCTAAGCAGCTCCCGTGACACCGATAGAGCAAATAGTAGGAGACAACGGTTCTAAGCTAAGTGGTTCGAATTACGTACCTTGTTGGGTTCGGGGACGGCAGGTAGTACGCGTCGACATTGTGATAATTCCTGAGAACTCAATTAAGGGTGCAGTAGGTACTGACTGAAACTTTATGTGTGTATCGAATCGATTTGGTTTTTAGGGTACTATCTTTATAGGTATTAAATAAGATACTTTCTTCCTCTTTTTTCTCCTTTTTGCTCTAGTAGTAATAGCAAAATTATAATTATAGCCCTTAGGATCCTTACTCATTAGAGAGCAATTCTTTCCTCTAGATATAGCTTTTATTAGCTATAATAAAATAAAGCCTTAATTACTATACTATCTCTCTTAGGGGGATAATAGTGCAATTAAAGAATAAAATAAATAAAAAATAAATAAAAATGCTAAATAAAACTTAGATTAGTTATAGTCTTCATATAAATATCTCTATAAATCTCTTAATAAAGGTTAAAACTTATAATTTTAGCTCTCTTTATATTATTCATAAAAGTTATTATATTTTTATATCTTTTATCCTCTTTTCTTTCTCTCCTTTTTAAATAAACCCTTCCTTATCCTACCTCTCCCTAGCTCCTAACTTCTTATAATATAAAGGGTTATTAAAGCTAGGGTAGCTAGGTATTAATCCCTTATGAGAAATTATATAATAATCATTCTAGTAATACCTTCTTATTATTTAAGCTAATATAAGTTCTCACTCTACTAATTGCTTAATAAGGTTAAATAACATTCCTTTTCTTATAAGAAGCCCCTATAGTTATAGATATCTTATAATATTATATTATAAGATGCTTCTAAGTTTAAGTATGCCCTATTTTTTCTTAAAGCTATTAGGGTGGAGGAATAAGTATAATAATAAGTAGTATAGTTTAGAGTTTAAGCATCTATTCTTATCTTACTTTTTATAATAATCTCAATTAAGCTATATATTATTAATTTTACTAGTTCGATTTATTATAATTCTTTAAGGTCCTTAAGTTTAGGGTTTTTTTGGGGAGGTCTTAATCCTCTCTATCTTTTATTTCTTATTATTTTTTTGCTTTCCTTAAGTCTAGTAGTAATAGCTTAGAAGTATATTAATTGATCTTACCTATTAAGCTAAATATATTAATTTGCTGCCCTATTATAACCTCTAAATTTAGCAGTAGAAAGGGACTAAAAATAATACCCTAAATTGATAGTAGTCCCTTAAGAAGGTATATAATAAAGTATTATATAGGCATCTCTATTAGTTAGCCTAAAGCTATACTAAATTGCATATATATACTATAGTAGTCTTATATTTAGGACCCTCTAGCAGGAAAGTATCTTATAAGAATGATTATTAAATTAGTAATAAGAAAAGAATATTAATAAGGCATTAAAATAGCCTACTATTAGCTTAATAATTAATATATAAGGGATAAAGGGTGGACTATAATTTGAGTTATAATTAGAAAAGAAGGATCTTAAATTCTCTTATAAATAAAGGCAAAAAACTTAAGCTTCAAACTTAAAGAGCTCTCTTTCTCTTATATCTCTACAAGAAGGGAAGAATCTCTTTACAAGTAAAAACAAAAATCTCTCTAATCTCTCTTCTAACTGATCATAATGATGTTAGTTATTCGTTATTCTTATTGTCTTCTCGGCCCTCTTCTAACCATCCACTTTATCCCCATTAAATCCCTGCTAGCAACCTGCTAGCCCACCTGTCTAGGGACCCCCGTCACATTGGCATTTGATCCTGCGTTGAGGCATAGGACTCCTTCTCGTCGGATGTAGAATTGTCAGCAGAGTTAGTTATCTCTTTCTTATCTTTGAGATAGCTTAGCGCTAAGTTCTAAGCTGCTAGTTGTTTGTGGTTTCACTAGGTTGGGTAGTAGGATAGTTATAGTTATATTGCTCCCAAGCTGCTTGTAGTCTACTATAAGTGTTCTGTAATTTGGTTTCTTCATGTTATGTTTATTAAGGTATTTGTATAGCTTTCTTAATTGTCTTATTGAGAGCATACTATTCTTTAATGAGAGTGTTTTATTTGACTGGCTAGCAAAATGGCTGTAAGCTAGTGTCAGTTATCTGTCTGGAATATTGATTTCGACAGTTAGTTATCTATATGATTCTCCGGTTTTAGGGACCAATATGAAAGGGGATTCCTTCTATTTCCCTTTTTTCACCATAGTGATAGTCCTTCTAATTGTTAGGTTTTAAGGGTATCCTTCTGGGACTAGGGTCTAGTATTAGAAGATGTTTTTCCCTGCTTCTTCTTGGATCTTTCTCTCGATTCCTTCTGCATGAATACATTCCTCTTCATATTGTCTAATGCTAGGCAGTAGTTTAGTAGTGTTAAATTAGCTACTACTAGTATTATTTATTTATTCATACTCTATAGACCTAAAAAGGTAAATAGTGCTTCTACTCTATATAGATATAGGAAAAACCAAATTGGATAAAAACCTATATTACTTCTATAATAGGCTTATATTAGGCCCCTTATTCTATTATAGCGTATAAGTAAATAGTCCTTCTTACTAAGACTAGAATTATCTTATTTCCTAAAAGAAAATATTAGGTGGGGGAAAAGAAAAGTAATAAAAGAAAGGTAAGAGTCTCCTATATCTTAGGTTTAGGTCTATGGTGGGCGCGCATCGCTTGCGCATTAGCTGCGCGCTAGTGAGGTACGTATGGGATCGTTATGTAGTTACGGCTGGAGGCCTGGATTTTAAGTGGGCAGATTCGGCCGCTGGTGGGTCCGCCAGCTGGCGCTTTGCTGTTAGTAGCTAGGAGTCAATACGGGCCCGGTGCTCTGCAGCCGTTAAGGTGAGTAGTGGAGGCGCGGGTTCGGGATGAGTCTGTAGGTCAGCACTGTGGGCTTAGAGGACTTAATAGGGGGGCGGAGGATTTAATTGGGTTGGCAGCTATTATAAATAGGCCGGTTTTTTTGCCTTTTATGGCTTTTTTTTAGGTGCATTTTGTCTCTCTATGAGAGGGGCAAGAAGCACTTAGTGCAGAAGCGCATTGCTTTCGCCTAGCTACTATAGACTCTATTGCCTTCTAATCTCCTACTTTGCTTCTGCAATATAATTGTAGTTACTATAGATATAAAGGGCAAGCTTATAGTGTAAGATAAAGCATTAGTATAAGAACTATTAAGTAATTGCTTATACTATACTATAGTCTAATAGTAGGAGCTTAAGTTTGCACTAGTTCTATAGTAGCTTTATAAGAAGGCTACATTACTTAGCGAATTTTAGGCAGAAAATAATTATATATTTAGGTATCTCTTTGCTAGTCTTATATAGGCATTATAATAAGGGCATATTAGGAATGCCCTTTAAGAAGAAGAAGCTTCTTAGTCTAATTTTTCTTATTCTTAGCTAAATAAGTATTAAACTTTAATGCTTATTAAGGCTATAATATAAGTATAATACTTTCTTATTATTAGTAGGGAAGTAAGTTTCTATAAGTTCTAAATAGTTTATCCTTTAGTATTTTCTTACTGCATTTTAAAGTTAATACTATTATATAGTCTACTTAGATAAAGTATAGGCCTTAATTGCATCTAGGGTTGCTTTATATCCTTTATAAGGGAGCTAGCTCTTAAGCTAGTCCTTAATTTCTTATTGTAGTTGCCACTAAGAGCCCCTATATTGCTTATAGCAAATCTACCTTATGGCTGCTATAGTAGCATTCCTAATGAGTGGTGTAGTATTCTACCTCTTTATGCAGCTATAAAATTGAGCGGCTAGCTTATTAAGGTAGATATTGAGGGGGGGGACAGCTAATTTTATTTCTAGAAGGCAGCCTAATATAGCTTTATATGCCCTAGTAATTATATATAGGCTCTAAGTCTATTCTACTATAAGTGCTTATATAATGCCCTAAGGTTTATCCTTAGGAGTAATTAAAGTATAATAAGCTCTTATACTATAAATTATAATTAATTATATAATCTAAGTGTAGATTAATCTTACTACTTTAAGGCTAACCTTTTATATACTTATAGCAATTATAGTAAGGGCTTATTATTAGTACTCTAGCTTCCCTTTAAGGTAATTAATATATAGTCCTTAAAGTAGTTTATAGTGGAAGAATAGCCTAAAGAATCTACTTAACTTAATAGGTATTATTATTAAGTCTTTAAGTTAGATCTATATTTAGTCTACTATATATTTCTAAGTAAAGTATAAAAGCTATACTTTATCTAGCTCTTAAGTCATTTTGTTTATTTAGGCCTAATTATTGTAGATTTCTTATATAGCTTTAAGCTAGGTTTAAGTCTCTTTTATATTATGTCTAAATGCTAGTAGATTAGTATTATCTATAAATCTAACTATTATTATCCTAAGGGCATTACTAAGGGCTTTATAAAGGCTAGAGATAAAGAGGATAAATAGTATAAGCAATAAGGGGGATCCTTATAGAATGCCTGCCTAAACCTCAATAGGGTCTAATGTTTAGCTATTAAAGTGGAGCTATACTATTCGCACTGTAAGATAGCTAGTAAGCTATACTAAGAGCTATCTTAGGAAGCCCTTTTGCTGTAGGGTTGCAATAAGTTATCTATAGTTAACTCTATTAAAGGCCCTAGTAAAGTCTAGTTGAAGGAGAGATATAAGGCTGTACTAGGCTTAGGCTATGCGCACTACTTCTACAATAACCGCTAGAGCAAGCTCTATAGATTTCCTTAGTCTATTGCCCATTTGCCTAGAGGGTAGTAGCCCTTTTGATTTTACTATAATTGCAATGCACTAGCTAATAACTATCTTAATGACTTTGCCAATTATATTAAGTAGAGATATTAGTTGCCATCTTAATGCAGTGCATTATTAATCTAGGGTCTTATTAGCCTTTAGGATAATTAAGGCGATTATAGCGCAGAAGTAGACTGAGAAATAGCTAATTATAATGCTTGCATTTGCTATCTCTATAACTGCAAGTATAAGTAGCTTGCTATATGCTTTTAGGAACCTAGCTGGGATTCTATTTTTGCCTAGAGCCTTCTAGGACTTAATTTTGTGTAGGGCTTCTTTGATCTCTTTAGGCTCAATATGGGGACATATTAGGCCCGATTTGGGTTTAGATATTCTAGGGGAAGAGAGAGGGGGGAGATTAGAATTATTAGCCTAAGGTTTAGGGAAGAATTTCCTTATAAGGATTTTAGCTTTATCTATATAAAGTGTTGCTAGCTTAGGATAGTCTAAACGGGTGAGAGGCAGGAGCTATAGTAGGACTATAGTAGTTTCACTTTATAGCCTTGCCTATCTTTCTATAGCCTAAAATTATATTATATTATGCCTTAGAAGGTCTACTAAGAGCTTCTACTATAAGGCATATTAGGCGCTCTTTACGTATTGGTCCCATTGTGCGCGCGCTTTGGCTAAGGCGTACTAGTCAGAAGGTTAGCCAGTTTGCTAGGCTCTATAGCGGGCTTATTTTAGCTTATTGGTTGCTATAGCTATTTCACTATTCTACTATAGGTTATAGTAGGGCTTAGGCTTTTTTCGCTTTAAGGTCGCAAATTAGGCAATTATATTAAGCTGATTTAATAGCCAGTTAATTGCTTCATTGAGGGCTTCTATAGTAGTTATAGTGCCCTAAGTCTATTAGAGATAGACTTTTACTTTATTGGTAGCTCTCTACTGGTAGGTCTTCCTCCAATTGAATCTAGAGGCTAGTTCTAGGGCTAGTTCATCTAGGGTGACTATAATGTAGATGTATTATAGGAAATAGTTAGATCCTTCTAGGTTGTAGTCTATTCTTTTATATATTATATGGATAGTCTTAGTAGCCTAAGCTAGGTTGAGGGTGCTATTGCGGTAGCCTTAAGCCAATCTAGTAATAGTCCCATAAGGCATAATAAGGCTAACTTAAAGTCACTATACTTCCCTAATAAGGTTATTACTACCCTAATCCTTTTAGCTATAGTAGTCCTAAAGTAGGTAGTAGAGATTGAAGTTACTAATAAGTAGTATATAGTTATTTAGTATAGTACTAATAAGAGCTTATAGTATAGATAAATTGCCTTTACTATTTAGGGGGTTATAAAAAGTAATAATTTAATATTAAGTTTTTATAAAAGTAATGCTAACTTAATCTTCCCCTACTTATAATATCTATAACTTAGGTCTATAGTATTTATTAATATATATTATTATATACTTATTATAATAGACTATATAGTAATTATATCTACTTAGGCAGGCTAAAGCCTTAGTTTTAGAGTTTCTATTTAGTTTAAGAAGCACAATCATATTATATTCACTATAGGCTTATAGTGCAACCTAAGTAAGGGTAGACTATTAGTTAGTATTCTAGAAGAGTATAAGCATTAGTTAATAATCTAAGGAGAAGATAGCATTAATAAGGAGGTAGATATAAATACTATAAGTAAGGATAGCATAAAGGAGGCATAAGTTTAGGTTGGGGACTAGCTAGAGATTCTTCATTATTTATTTATTAATCTAGGGGGCCTTTTAGGCCTCTTTAGCAATAGAGCTCTAAGGAGCTAAGCTATTAGGGGGGGAGGCAGAAGTCCCCATATTAGGGTTCTAGTTATAGCATAGTCTTAAAAGCAGAAGGGTTAATTAATATAGCTCTCCTTAGCTCGCGCCTAATATAAGGCCGCAATAGGGCAGTCTTAGCTTTAAGCTAGGTATTTACCTTTATAGAGGGTATAGTTTAGTAGGATTTCCTTATGTTCAGTTAGACATCCTTCTCTATTAGTATATATAGTACCTCTATATTATCTATAGATTAGGGCTAACTTATAGTTTTATGTAAGGTAATTAAACTTAAAGCAATTATAATATTAAGTAGGATAAAGTCTTTTATTAAAGGGCTTATTATTATATAGCTATATATTAAGTAATAAGCTATTATTATAAAGGTAATTTGCCTCCTTAATAGAGCTAATATATAGAATTAGGTTTATTTTTACATTAAGACTATATTATTTAGTCTTTTATCTCTTCACTTAGAGGATTATTAGTTAGTTAGATTTATTAATTTCTTTAATGAGTTTATTAGTATTATTTAGGATAGATATAAGTTAGATTTTCTTTATAATTACTATAAAGGTTATAAGGGAGAGAGCTACATTATCGCTAAAGGCTTTAGTAACCTAATCTTTAGTGCAATAAGCTTATGCCTTATCTGCAGTAATGAACATAAGGACTATATCGCCGCTTAGGAGCTTTCTTGCTGCAATAATGCTAGTATTACTATAGGCCTAGTTCGCTGCCGCAATAGTATCTTTTAGCATTTAGCTACTAATATTAGAGGGTATATTTCTTATTCGGATAGTTACTTTATATTTAATATAGCTTTAAGTTATTCGCTTAGAAGTTCTATAGTTTAAGGGCATAAGATTTTGCACTATAATTAATATGTAGAATGGTTAGCCTTTTTTGCAGTCTAAAGCTATGCTTAAGGCTGCTTTTATAATAGAGATAAGAGCAGTAATAATATTTAAAGTGATGCACTCCTTAAGACTTACTTTATGGTTATGCAAGCTAACCTCTTTGTAGGATGTATATATCTATATCTTTTGCGCAGTAGTATAGATCTAGATAATATCCTAGACCTAATCGAGAAGATTAGGAGGGATAATTCTAGCAATAGCATAATATACTTTATTTTCTAAATTATCTGCTAGTATTTTAGTCAATTCTACAGTAAGTATATTGCTTTTGCTTAGTATATATTAGCTAATTCTTACTAAGGAGTTATATTAGCTTTAATTAAGGCTATACGCCCTTAAGTTAATAGCTATTAGTAGCGCACTAATACTATTACTATAGCCTTAATGCGCTATTATACCTAGAGTAATATGCATATAAGGATTTTAATTCTAGTATTAGAATATATTTTAAAAGGCAGATTGAGGCTATAGTGAGCAGAAACTAGATATTTTACAAGAGGTTATTATAGTATAGCTACTGCTAGTATTATTATATATACCTCTAATCATAGCGATGTTTTTGAACGCATTGCAGTCTATATAGTCCTATACTAGTAGTCAGTAAATTAAATATACTTACCTTTAGGCATAGATTTATACTTTTATCTTATCTTAGGTTTTTAACACTTGCTTTCAAAATGTCTTATTCTTCCACAATTCTAGCATTTAACCTTAGAGTAGTCTCATTACATAGCTCCTAGTTCTATAGGGCTGGCTTGAGTTCTATAAGAGGTATTCCCGTTTTATTATTAATTAGTATTAGAGTAGTTTTTCTTTTTCTTCTAGTTAATAGGGAAAGTTTTCCTCTTTTCTACTTATCTTTTGAATAGTTAATTGTCAATAAGTATGTAGAGTTTAGTATAGGCATTAAATTCCTTTAGGAGTGTAAGGAGCTAGCTATAGGTTCAGCGCGTATTGTGACGGGGGTCCCTAGACAGGTGGGCTAGTAGGTTACTAGTAGGGATTTAATGGGGATAAAGTGGATAGTCAGAAGAGGGATGAAAGAACAATAATAAAGAATGATCATCATTATGATCGGTTGGAAGAGAGATTAGAGAGATTTTTGTTTTTGCTAGCAGAGAGATTCTTCCCTTCTTGCAGAGATATAAGAGAAAGAGAGCTCTTCGAGCTTAAAGCTTAAGTTCTTTGCCTTTATTTATAAGAAAATTTAAGATCTTCCTTCATTTTTAATTATAACTTAAATTACTATCTACCCTTTATCCTTTATATACTAATTATTAAGCTAGTAGTAGGCCATTTTAATGCCTTATTAATATTCTTTTCTTACCACTAACCTAATAATCAATCCTATAAGATACTTTCTTGCTAAAGGGTCCTAAATATAAGACTGCTATAGTATATATATGCGATTTAGTATAGCTTTAGGCTAACTAATAAAGATGCCTATATAATGCTTTACTGTATACCTTCTTAAGGGACTGCTATCGATTTGGGGTGTTATTTATAGTCCCTTTCTGCCACTAAAGTATGCGCTGTAGGGCTTGCCGCTATGTGCTGTGAGGCCTAACTCCTTATGAACTATTGTGTGGCGCGATTCAGTAACGCAGCTTACTTGAATTGGTTGATCTTTTTGGCCTAACGGCTGGACTGGTCTATTGAAGGTTAGGAACGCTGCCCTAACTCTTACAAGGAGATCTAGGATTTTATAGAGCTCATCCTTAACTCTATCTTTCAATCCTTAATAGAACTTATCGATCTATTGTTTATTAGTCCAATTAAGCTTAGCAGATTGGTACCTAAACTTAGAGAGGTATTCTAAGGTAGCCTTAGTCTACTTAAGCTTCTAGATAGCAATAAGAGCATTATGTTTCTTATCTTATTCCCTATAGGCATTTATTAGTTTCTATTTGTATAGTGTGAAGCTACTAAATAGAAAGATGGTTTTAGGCTTATAGGTTTTATGGGAGTTTTTAATAAAGTCCTTTAGGTATAGTTCTAATCTTTATAGTGCTTTTTCTTCTAATAGGCTCATTATGTATTATACTTTAAGTAATTTATTACTAAATATAGTTAGATAGTATATATAATAGGACTTAATTTAAGTTAGGTATTTATAGAGATCTTTTAGAGTGCTATTAAACTTAGGCAGTTATAAGGGTTTGAGGGTTTCTCTTACATTATAAGGTTATAAAATGCTAAAAGTAACTATAAAACTGCTAAATTGTTCAATTTGCTTATACTATTCTTTGCGGGTAGTAGCTTACTTAGTTTTAAAGTGTTAAATTATCCCTTGAAGAGTGGCAATTATTAAATCTAAGGTAGTCTATATATTAGTGAGTTTCTATGTTTTAGTGTATAAATAATTGAAGCATTCTTAATTTTCTTAGTTGGTTTTTTTAGATGCTTTTAGGAAAGTAACTATCTATATGTTAAGTTAGTTATTCTAGTTCTAAAATTAAAGTATCTTTTCTTTATTATCTTCCTCATTAGAGTCTATAGGGTCTATAATATTATCTCTATCTATATCCTTAATGGGAGTTTTTCCCTTAAGAGTGGTAAATATTAAGCTAGTTGAGGGGGTTATTAAAGCTATAATGATTAGTTTGAGTTATTACTTAGGTTAATATAGTAATACACTAAATAAGAGCTATTAATATATAATAGTTAGGTCTATCCTAAGAGTGTAAGGTAGGTCTAAATATAAGGTATATAATCAAGTGGATTAGGACATTAAGGTAAGTAATATAAATTATAGTCTAATAATGGTAGAATGGTAGATTTAATATAACTAAGTATATTGATAGCTAAAGAGATTAGGGCTTTTGTCTAATGTGCTAAATAAGTATATATATATACTATATTTATAATATAGTCGAATAGTGTCGAATAGTACTGGTTCGATATGTATATATTAGTAGGTTATCAAGCTGTATCGAATGGAGCCCATTTGATATGTATGTATAGTCCTGCGTGATAGGGAGGAAAAAGTGGATACTGAGATGATTCTGCCAGTCGCGACCGCCTGGTCCCAACCTAGATTGTAACATACATACTTATTGACAACTAATTTGGCAGCAGAAAGGGACAAAAAATAATACCCTAAATTGATAGTAGTTCCTTAAGAAGGTATACAATAAAGCGTTATATAGGCATCTTTATCGGTCAGCCTAAAGCTATACTAGATTGCATATATATATTATAGTAGTCTTATATTTAGAACCCTCTAGTAGGAAAGTATCTTATAGGGATAATTATTAAGTTAGTAGTAAGAAAAGAATATTAATAAGGCATTAAAATGGCCTACTATTAGCATAATAATTAGTATATAAGGGATAAAGGGTAGATAGTAATTTATATTATAATTAGAAAAGAAAGATCTTAAATTCTCTCATAAATAAAGGCAAAGAACTTAAGCTTTAAACTTAAAGAGCTATCTTTCTTTTATATCTCTGCAAGAAGGGAAGAATCTCTTTACAAATAAAAACAAATAAAATCTCTTTAATCTCTCTTCTAACCAATCATAATGATAATAATTGTTCATAGTTATTATTTTCTCCTCCCTCTTCTAACTATCCACTTTATCCCCATTAAATCCCTACTAGTAACTTACTAGCCCACCTGTCTAGGGACCCCCGCCACAGTACCTCATTAAGTAGAAAGACTATCCTAAGAGCAATAATCAATAAGAACTAGCAAAAAATCTCACCTATGCGCAGCGCCTCTTGAAGAATTTTTACTAATAACTCTAAAAGAAGTCACAGAGAAATCACTAAGAATAGAAGACTAGTCAAGCAAATTCACAGCACTAGCGCCCTATACCTTGCCAATAGCTTGCTATTCGGAAAGAATGGCCTCTTCTTGGGAACGAATACTATCTACTTTATCTAAATCCTGCATACCGCGCGCAAATAGAGAAGAATTACGTTCCTTTAGGACTTTTCTTTATTAGTAAAGACGAGCCAAATAAGATAAAGCTTCAGCCAATATGTTCTCAGTCTATTCGATATTAGACTCAATCTTGCGCTGCGCTTTAATAGTATGCATTACTACCTAGGAAAAATCAGTAAAGCAAGAAATGTTAGAAAAACACCTAAGATACACTTATGAAATGTTGCGGTGTTCGAACTATTATAGGAATGATTATGCCGAACACATTCTCTACATTGGGAAGACTTCCCTAACATTTGATAGACTAACTGTCCCTTAAAACAGTGTGAGCAAGGTATGACTTTATAACCTTTAAATTTAATAGTGCGAGCTAGGAGAAATTGCTGGATGATTTTAATTGATTTCACAATTTGACCTAACATAATAGTTAGAGATAAAAGAATTTAATAAGTCTAAGTTGAACTTCCGCAAGAAATATTGGGGTATTAGGCCCTACATATAGTTTAGGATAAGACTAACGGAGGGAAGATATCATATTATGGGCTAGGTTGGAACTAAGTGGTCACAACTGGCAGAACTATAATATACCTACTTTAATGGCAGAAAGAGACTAAAAATAACACCCTAAATTAATAGCAGTCCCTTAAGAAGGTATACAATAAAGCATTATATAGGTATCTTTATTAGTCAGCCTAAAGCTACACTAGATTGCATATATATACTATAGTAGTCTTATATTTAGAACCCTCTAGTAAGAAAGCATTTTATAAGAATAATTATTAGGTTAGTAGTAGGAAAAGAATATTAATAAAGAATTAAAATGGCCTACTATTAGCTTAATAATTAGTATATAAGGGATAAAGAGCAAATAGCAATTTGTATTATAATTAGAAAAGAAGGATCTTAAATTCTCTTATAAATAAAGGCAAAGAACTTAAGCTTTAAACTTAAAGAGCTCTTTTTCTCTTATATCTCTATAAGAAGGGAAGAATCTCTCTATAAGTAAAAATAAAAATCTCTCTAATTTCTCTTCTAACCGATCATAATGATGATAATTATTTATAGTTATTTTCCTCTTATCTCTCTTCTAACTATCCACTTTATCCCCATTAAATCCTACTAGCAACTTGCTAGCCCACCTGTCTAGGGACCCCCGCCACACTACTTTTTCTCACCCATTGCAAATAGATCACTTAGATCACTACTGTGATCTAGTGATCCCTTCCGATCCGCCAATCACAGAAGGATCATAATAACCTCATTGTGATCTAGGGCAATAGATCACTTAGATCACTATGGTGATCTAGTAATCCTAGCACAGTATATATATACATTCATTTAGCACCTTAGATAAGAAGCCTTAAGCTCCTTAACTATTAATATATTTAATTACATAAAGACTCCTCTTTGCACATTATTAGACCGTAACTTATATTGCTCAATTGACATCCTAATCCACTAGATCATTATACCCCACGTCTTGGACCTACCCTACGTCCCTAGGTTAGATTGAACCGTTATATATAATATCTCTTAAATTTAATAGACTAGTAACTTTTATGGCTATTGAGGATTAAGAGATAATAAGAACTAACTAATTTAGCAGCAGAAAGGGACTAAGAATAATACCCCAAATCGATAGTAGTCCCTTAAGAAGGTACACAATAAAGTGTCATATAGGCATCTTTATTAGTTAGCTTAAAGCTACACTAAATTGCATATATATACTATAGTAGTCTTATATTTAGAACCCTTTAGCAAGAAAGTATCTTATAGGAATGATTATTTAGTTAGTAGTAAGAAAAAAATATTAATAAGGCATTAAAATGGCTTACTACTAGCTTAATAATTAGTATATAAGAGATAAAAGGTAGATAGTAATTTGTATTATAATTAGAAAAGAAAGATCTTAAATTTTCTTATAAATAAAGGTAAAGAACTTAAGCTTTAAACTTAAAGAGTTCTCTTTTTCTTATATCTCTATAAGAAGGGAAGAATCTCTCTATAAGTAAAAATAAAAAATCTCTCTAATCTCTCTTCTAACTAATTATGATCATAATGATAGTTATTCATAATTGTTTTCCTCTCATCCCTCTTCTAACTGTCCACTTTATCCCTATTAAATCCCTACTAGTAACTTGCTAGCCTACCTATCTAGAGACTCCCGCCACACTAATTGATTGCTTATACACTAGTCAAAGTGCTTAAGCCACTTAAGACTAGTCTTATTATTAGTCTAGCCATTTTGGATTGTTATAATAGCCTAATTGCCTAGAAGGTTGCTTTCTCAGTACTAATTGGCAAGATAATATTGGCCCATACTAATAATAAATGGCTAGATTGCCTAGCCTTCTGCATTAATCGCTTAAATAACTATAATCCATTCTTGGTTTCTAGGCTGTACTAATTTTAGCTTTAAATGCCTTTTTGAACCTATAATAACCATTCTGCTTGCAATTATACCCATAAGGAAGCTAGTCTTATTAAAGTTATAAATATTATCTAATTGGATGCTATACTTTGCGATTATATTCGCTATAAGCTAAAACTAATTGTAGATAATAGTTAGATCTTTACATTTAGCTTTCTAGTAGTTATATTTCTATAAAAAAACGCATTTTAAGGTCTAGGTATTGCTTGATGAAGTTTAAAGCCTAATGCATGCTAATAGGTAGTGCATTGCAGTTAGCAAGCAATTCATTAGCTATTTTCTTTATACTATAAAGCTAGGAGGGAAATCCTTATGAATTTAGATTAAGATTGAACTAAATAAGGATTTATTCCTCTAGATCTAAGAGTTTATATAATTTTAAGATTATATTATATTAAGACTAAATGCTATTATAGTAATAATATAAGGTATAGTAGCTAACTTAGTAGAATCTTACAATTAGTTAGAGCTTTAAACTTAAGTTATTTTAAAGGGCCTAAAGTATAAGAAGCAATTTAGCCTTATTGCTAGTAGATAATATATTAGGTAGTTAAGAATTAATTAATTAAATAGAGAAGATATAGGTTGAGGGATTTTTAGTGCACTTATTTATCCAGTGCACTCACTATATATGTACGTTACTTTAATTAGTTATCCTTCTTTATATCTATAGGGTGCCTCGCGCAGGCACACAAATATCTCAATTTTTGCAAGAATTGCAAAAACGCAGTTATCACAACCATAACAACGCAACAGGAGGCAAAAAGAATGAACAGAGTGGGACTCGAACCCACGCTTCTTTCGAAACTGCGAATCGTACATGTGCGTGATAACACCTGAACACAGCGCCATAACCGCTCGGCCATCTGTCCTAGCTTTGATTTGATGACAAAATTGTCCGCTAATTCAATAATAGTTTGCAAGGCCCAAGTTCTTCAGACCGCAATGAGATATCCACAACTGTTGAATTATACTCCCTAGAGTTTCACGAGCAACCGTCAGATGACCATTAGAACTTTTGCATTCGCTAATGTAGGTGTCAAATGAAGTTGCATAATCAGGCTGATTCAGCTTATGACGGATGGCACTTTTGCCTGGAATGCGACAATGTCCAAACTCGACCATGTTATCTCCGTCCATGACTGTTGGGGAAGTAGGCGTCTGACGCCCTCCCGCAGCGTCTCTCACCTTGTGTAACCTCCATAAGGATGGGGAAAACCAAGCAATGATCTGCATCGGCTATCGTATTACAGTACTGTAATCTCTCCAACGTGCCATGGGCCCAAGTGCCGAGAAAAACCGTGAGTTGGCATTGGATATTGTTTCCAGTCAGGCATATGCGTCCAATAAGCTGACCGAGTCTGCAGGCAATTCTGCAAAGGAGCTGCACGTGGAATACAGAACCCCGCCAGCAGCTGACTCTTTCCGGCGGTGTAATGGACGGGTTATCGTCATCGCCTCGTGTTGGGTGCTTGGACAGCAGCGCCGTTTTGATCGCGGGCTGGGACCTGGGGATGATGCGAGATGGCAGCCCGACGCTAGAAAGAAGGATGGAAGAAGAAGATCACGTAGAAAAGGTGCTTGAAAGAAACGCTCTTGGCGGTCAGAAACGTAAGACTCGCATCTGCGCTGACCAACAGCATGGCCAGACATGATATCATCGGAGTCGGCATGTCACCAAGCAGAAAGCCGGAGTGACGGGATGGCATGCTTCGGTAAACATGCACAGCTCAGCCTGACTTTTTAGAAAGCACACCTCGCTGCAGTGGTTCCGTCCTCGGGACTTGTGGCAGCCAGTGAGACGGCGAGCCCTGTTCCCCTGCTGCTTATTACTTGCTTATCAGCGTGCACCCGGGAACGTCACATCTGTACCAAACGCGCCACCGCACAAGGTACGCGTGCGGTCATGATGCATGGTTGGTCGGCGGCCGGGAGAACCGCATGTGGCTGTGACACAGCTCTGACTTCACCCGCTTATTACGAAGCTTGGCACAGCTTGGCATGGGAACCAGAAGCCTGGCGTTGCCGCTACCACCGAGAGAAACCCAAAAAATGTTGCCCTAGAGACGGACTGCAGCGAACTGAGGGGGATATCCCTAGGTTAGGTACTCAACAGAGTTTCCTCGTCTGTATATATCCCAAACTGTCTTCTCGACGTTTCATGCCGGAAAGCGGAGAAGAGTGCCGTATTGGGCAGCCATCGCGGGCTTACTTACATAGTACATACGATCCTTCACCTGCAAAACCACCTCCGCAGCCATCACCAACGAAAGGTAGGATTGCGTGGCTTGGTGGCTTTCCGACATGCATCCATCTCATGTGCCTTGTGCCTTGTTTTCTTCCGACCAATTCGGCCGAGGGCTCATAGGGCCGTGTGGGTGGGCCAACTGACCAACACCCTCGGAGTCGGGATACAAGAGAACGGCCTGCGTTGGCCGTCCATAAATACCTGGGCTTCCTGGCCGACTAGCAGAATGACTTTTGAATTCGAGTACACATTTGTATAGATCACATTGAGAGCTGAGGCCTGTTTCGCCATCGCCATGTTCACTCGTTACCTTCTCAGTGCCCTCGTCGTCAGTGCGGCAGCCTCGCCGGTGGGCGATTCTCATCAGCGGCGGCAGAACATCCCTGTTGGGAGCGCCATCTTCAGTTGCACCGTAGGGAACACCGTCGCCTTGACCTTCGATGATGGTCCCTTTGCGTACACCGAGTCAGTGCTGAACTCGCTCGCCGAGGCTGGTATCAAGGCGACCTTTTTCATCAACGGAGATAATTGGGCCTCCATCTACGACTATCAGTCGACCGTCAACCGCATGATTTCCGATGGACATCAAGTTGGCTCACACACGTAAGCAAAGCCCCAGCACGGCCGAGCCATCGCCATCTTGAACCAGTACTGACATGACCTGCTCCTGCTCAGTTGGGATCATCCGGACCTCACAACACTATCCCCTTCGGAAGTGAGGTCGCAGATGACGCAGCTGGAGGACGCCTTTGTCGATATCCTGGGGTACTTCCCCACCTACATGCGGCCTCCTTTCTTCAGCTACAACTCCGAGACGTTGGAGACGCTTGGATCTTTGGGCTACCATGTCATCCACTCGGACATTGACACCCAGGACTGGGCGAACAACACGCCCGACACCATTCAGAATAGTGTCGACCTCTTCATCGAGGAGCTTGATGCGGGCGGCTCCATCTCCCTCGCGCACGACGTGCACCCGACCACGGCCAACACTCTGGTTCCAGCCATGATTGCCGCTGTCCAAGAACGTGGATTACGAGGTCAGTCGTTGCCAAGAGAGTCTTATCAAGAATGTGCGTGAGATGCTGACAGGTGCATAGCTGTTACTGTGGGAGAGTGTCTTGGCGATGACGAGGCCAACTGGTACCGAACGTCCCGGAACTAAGGGGACTTGAGGCTACCGCTTAAGGCATTTGGATTTGATGATGGTATTTTGCTTCTTTTGATCTAGATCGATGATATTGACCAAAGATCGAGTACTTTATAACAACAGGATGCCCTTTGAGTCTAATCTTGAAAGGGTTTAACTAGACGCTTTGGGATTCTGCTTAATTTCTGGCACCTATTATTAATGAAAGACATCTTATTTGTACCTGTTTCGGAGGTCAACTCCATGAGTGATCGTTTTACCATGTGATGATGAAGACTAATTTCTATCAATTTGTCAAATACCTCCCGGTGCTGTAAACTTCTTGTCTGATGAAGTCCGTGTAAATCCCACATTTCTTTCGGGCTGTTGATGATGGCACCCTCCTGGAGCCCATGGGTCAGACAGGCGGTTGACATAGAAATTCCAGGAGTACTTCCCCAGCTAGCCCTGCCATATCATCCTGATCAACCAAGTCCAGACAGCCTTTCAAATTTTGCTCTGATATCATACCTAATTCAACCAGAGCTGCTGTGCTGGACCCGCAGATAAACCGATCAAATTCGGGATGCCCTTGGAAGGTCAAAACCCGACCAGGGTTTGGACCTTGCAAAGCGGCGACGTGCCCATCTGAATCCAGTTTGGAGGGAGAGCCGTCTCCTCTTTCACCACCTGGTCTTGGTGAAGAAACTGATATGAGAAGCTGCCGTCTTTGAGTAGTTGCGGGAACTTTGCCGAGAACTCTGCCGACAAGCTCACGCTGTAGACGCCAACCTGCCAGCCATTAGGATTCTTCTGCACATCCAAGCCATATGAGCTGAGCAAAGCTTGCGAAACAATTTGGTGCCCAAAGCAGCCACCGTATATCTTCACGTGGGAATGGTTTTCGTAGACATCTACCTCAGACACGGTTAATGAGGGGCGGTAATATTTGGGCTTTGATATTAATGAACGAACCTTGGATGAAGTTTGAAAGTCGATGGATCCAGGGCTGGTCTTCATACGTAGATGATGCCGACCCCGTAACGATGAGGGCGTCGATATCATTCAAGTCTGGATATTGATCCTTGTCGACGATATTCCACCCCTTCAATTCGACAACTACCCGCTCATTTGCGGGCTTCTTCCTGTTCCGAGCCTCTACAGCAGCGCAGATCCAAGCGGCGAATATGTCGTCGAACTGACCTCTCTCCCGAGCAATACTCTCAGGAAACGTGAAACAACACAACGCCGCGATGCGAAGTCGGCGAGGAGCAGTTGTAGTAGCCATCAGGTTTGCTGTATCAAGATGCTGGAAAACATGTTCAACGTCCGATTGCGAAATTAGCACGAAATAAGCACCAGCCTAAGGCTTACCTCAAGGCTCGGCTTAGTGTGTCAGACGAAGCATCTGATATCGGAAGACATCGAGTAAGAGGATAAACTTAGCCGAACCGGCAAAAGGCGATTCCATGCGGCTCAATAACGTGACCCGACTCGCCTGACTGACAACCTTCCTGCAGTCGCGCGCAGTCCCTACAGTTCGGTTCGAGCACCTCGGGCACCTCTCCACCAGCATCGGCTGCTTCCGCGGGCAAACGACTCGGTTCGGCTTAGAGGCCAAGAGTGTAAGCGTATCAATCCGTTGGGGGGTGACTGCTGGGGGGTGACTGCTGGGGTGGACGTGATATGTGCATCTAGAGCCAAAACCAACTGGCGAGGTCCGAAGTGTGTTCCGAGTGTTCGGGAGCGATCCATGGTGGCTTAATTCTTCATCGCCCAATGACATTGTGCTGGGCCCTTGGTCGAGCTGGCCGAACAGACAGGCCGAGCCTCGATCCATCGTAATAGCCGACCGTGTCGTAGTGTGCTCCGGCGACGACATTCCGAGGGCCAAGGGACGTTGAGTTGGGTGGATTTCGGTGACGGATCGCACCCTTGTAGTGGTATCCGTGGCGTCGGCTCGAGTGATGGCGCATCGCGCCCGGCCCGGAAGAGAAAGGAAAAAAGACACACCGAAGTCGACGATGTCGTTTTACTTCCCGCGCCACTTCCGTTAGTTGGGAGGATCCTCAGCGTTTGCGACAGGAGGCATCAATGCGGAGAATATACGATAGGGGAAGAATCCGATACCCCAAGGTAGTTGCTGGTGGACAGCGCACTTCCGAGAAAATGACATCAACCCGGGGAAACAGCCATCCGAACACGCCAGGAAGTTGCAGATAAAATCAGCGATTGTGTGGCCTATGAGGGTCAGAGGGACCGGCTTTCTAGCCTGCCAGTACGATCAAAGGCTTGCGAACCCGGTGGCAATAAAAGTAGAATTATTCAATAAACCCCGTGACCGCTTCATGGCCAGGATTATTCTTCGCTGTAAGACGGCCTAGGTGAAAAATACCTCATTGCTTTGTCTTCGGAGTTAAGTCGGGAGTAGTATAAACGGGGCATGCGCATCACACCACCCATACACCATCGAAATCGTGACATCGAGTCTGAACTCTCTGGCAAGGATTTTCAATTCAGAAATTAGTCATATTGAAGATTACTAGGTAATTCAGCACTGGGAGCATGATTAACGGGAAGAAGCGAGTTGCCGTGATTGGGACTGGCCCAGCCGGCGTCATTGCCACGGATGCCCTAGTCAAAGAGCAGGCCTTTGACACGATACGGGTTTTTGAAAGGCAGCATATAGCAGGAGGAACTTGGTTCGTGTTCTAAACTAAAGCGTTCAACTTACATCACCTCCATCCTGACTTGTGTTTGGTCTAGGGTCTTGACGCGAGGAGAATCCCGTTACATCCCGTCTCTTCCAGGCCTCTTGAATAACCATGGCCACTTGCCGCTAGACTTGCCCTCAAAGCTTCCCTGCAATACCCCAAAGGTAGAGGAGACTAACTCCCAGAAGCCATGGTACTCGGACACAGCAGCCCATGAGCACTTACACAGTAATCTTCCCCCCGCCATCATGTCATTTACGCAAGAGCCGATCCCCAAAGTCGTTTCGGAATGTACTTTGGCAAAATATGGCCCGAATGCTCCGTTTCGACATAGAGAGGTCATACGCGAATGGGTAGAAGGGATCCTCAAGCGTGATGGCAACGATGGCCTTGTGGAATTCAACACAACTGTTGAGTTGGCAGAGAAGACGGGCGACGAATGGGTTCTAACGCTCCGAAAGACGACATCTGGAGATTCAGAAGATCACTGGTGGCAAGAACGATTTGATGCTGTTGTCGTGGCTACCGGGCACTATTATTTGCCACATGTTCCAGACATTCCGGGCTTGGTCCAATATGAGCAGAGATACCCAGGGAGAATAAAGCATACGAAGCATTATCAGACTGCTGAAGAATTCAAGGGCAAGGTGAGTTCAGTTTATGACACTCACGTTGGACTTTTGACACAATCAATCAAATTACTCATCATTCCGCAGCAAGTCCTTGTTGTGGGAGGATCGGTGTCGGCCTTCGATGCACTCCACGACATTTGATTAGTATCGAAGCATCCTATCATCTCATCTCTGCAAAATCCGGAGCCAACATTTGGTTGGGCACCTTTCACGCATCCCGATATAGATAATCGCCCACCGATCTCAGCCTTTGACCCACAGACAGGGCGCATCACTTTTACTGATAACACATTTATCAGCGATGTTGACGTTGTCCTATTTGCGACAGGCTATGATTTCAGTTTCCCCTTCTTACCCAACGTTAAGGCTGTGAACCAACGGGTTCCAGGGCTATACCAGCACGTGTTTAAAACTAGCGACCCGAGTCTGGCTTTTATCGGCATGGTATGTTCTCTTCTGAGCTGGTTCTAAAAGCCACATCTATAAGCTCCTGATCGACTAAAAAGCGACTATATGACTAGGTTACCGGAGGCTTTGGAATGCGCATCTTTGAATGGCAGGCCGTGGCAGCGGCGCGCGTCCTCGCCGGACATGCAACTCTTCCTCCTAGAAAGGACATGGAAGATTGGGAACAAGATAGGATCTCGAAATGTAGCGATGGGCCCTTATTCTGGGCACTTACGCCAGACTTTGAAGAGCATTTTGAGGCCCTCAGGGCAATCGCAGGTGAGCCTGCCCCAGGAACGACGGGCAGAGTGTTGCCCAAGTACGACCCGAAATGGGCGGAGATACTTTGGCAGTTTGTCAATGACCGCATCAAATGGTGGAAGGAGGAGGAAAGGGAAGCCGAAGCGAAGAGAGCTGCGGATCTCATAGCTATCATTTCCAGTGGGCCTCCCGAGGCCAGTCTACTTCAGATCGGCTTCTATAGTACAAGCATCGACAAGGCGCGTAGCCAAGGCTCATTGACGTAGTCACTTATTCCGACACAACTTCACAATCCAAGACAAGTTACGTACTTGGCTCCTATCTTAAGCTACTTCCATCCAGAAAATGAAGTACGATAGTAATTAGTGGGCCACTTAAAGGTCTAATGCTAGAAGGCATGGCGAGATCGACCTCCGAAGCGGATCCATGACCCTATATACCCGTAAGATACAGGTAGTAGTCTCCACCTGTAGCGTTACTCTAAAGTGCCTCAGCTACCCAACCACCCAAGTCAACTGTCGTCCCGGCGCAGAAGGTAGGAACTTGTGCTTCCTCAGCCTTGCCACAATCTCCATGATCAGTGGAGGAGAGGCAGCAAATTCCTCGTTCTGCTGGGCATCGTATAACCTCATACGGATGTTGTTGACGAACCGAGTATAGACCACATCC
The DNA here is from genome assembly GCA_030864175.1 of Neonectria faginata. Classification (NCBI taxonomy): domain Eukaryota; kingdom Fungi; phylum Ascomycota; class Sordariomycetes; order Hypocreales; family Nectriaceae; genus Neonectria; species Neonectria faginata. Next base: position 1,628,174 of record JAULBG010000004.1, on the reverse strand, counting down.
CTTATCTCTTCAACGATATAAACTAGCACGCTGAGGACATGTCTGGCAACATATGGTTTGCTCAAGACGATGAGTGTATACTGTTCTGGACGGTCCTGACTGGCAGATATCCACCTGCCGTTGCCAGATAGTGCTTGAGTGTCCTGATCTACGTTATACATCGCCCTGGTCTCGTACTCGCACAAAGAAAAGGGTTCCTCAACGTCGTCGAGAGCCGTGAATATCCACCCTGGCAGCTTCAGTTGCAGCCCGCGGTCGGTCCGAGTCGCAGCAGAAGGGGTCAGTCCTGGATCAAAATAGTTGAAGCTGTAGTTCCGTAATGTGGAGGGAGCCCAACGGAAGCCAGGGTGGTCAAGTCGGGGGCCGGACCATACCAGGAGCCCCTGCGGGATCTCCTTCAGAGCAGAGCAGAATACATGCGTCATGTCGTCGTCGTCGCGTGCGTCGATGATGGAGCGGACTTAATCGCGTGCGAAATCGAGACTCCGGGCCAGACAGAGCGCCTCGTCCCCTGACCGACCAAGGGACAGGAACGCGAGCTGGTTGGATCCTAAGATCGAACGCAAGCGGACGAATTGTGTTGGTTCAAGGATACCTGACCGCCGATGCGGGACTCACTTCTTCGCCAACATGCCCAGCAACGTGTCGTACTGTCTTGATAGAGCTAGCACCAGCTTGAACTGCTCGAAGTCGAGGAGGGCGTCCTTCAAGACGAAGAGGTTGGACTTTGCGAGCATACCTTCTAGGAACGTCCACAACCGTCTACTCCGGCCTGATAGGCCCAATCTAGCAATGATGTTCTCGTCCTTGTCCGCCGTGCTCACCTCCGCCGGAGACGAGTCCATGATGACCACGCGCTTAGCTGCTCGGTAGACGTCGTTCATTTCGGTCACGGCTTTTCTGCGAGCTGCATTCTCAACTGGAACGCAAAGGGTGTCGAGCTAAAACGTGTTCAGCGGTGTGAGATCTTCATCAGCTATGGTCGTACGAGCATCTGTAGAGGGTTCCCCCGTTTGGCTACCGGGAACAGCCACTCTTGCCGCTGACATTGCAGCAGAAATATAAAGCGCTGCCTCGAGAGTGCTTGTCGTCGACAATGTAAGTTCATACAGTTTCTGGCCCCACCGGGAACTCCAGCCGTGAAATGGAGGTTGCTCAGGACTAAATCCGCGCACAGTTCTCGGCGTCTGCGTCTGCGTCCTCTTGATACCATAAACTTCCCGTACATGCTCCAAAATGGGGAGATGCTCCCTGGTTGAAATAGCGCAGCATAGACACAGTTTAAAAACAAAGGTAAGTAGTGGTCGAACCAAACGTTCAAAACTGGCAAGAGTTGTGGTCTCGATACTTGAAAGTACCTTGAGGCCAGATGGTGACGAGGGCGAGCGAGCCCAACGATGCGGGGGTCTATGTTGCAGGTCACCCTGAGACTTCCATGTGGCGCACACCAGTGGCCCTGGTTCTTTCATCAGACGAAGCTGCATGGTAATATGCAGGCCTTTCATCGAGCCATTCAAGGCTGTTGACAATAAGATCCGGACAAGGCTGGTATGGGATATCTGAGCTTCCCCGGCATCCCCTGGTCCCCTGGCCGGACACTAAGCTTTTACTTCGTAGGTGATAATCCTGGGTTTATAGAGCACCTCTTATATCGTGTAAGACTCCTCCGTAATTATATCATAACTAAATAAAGAGCTTGAGACAGTTTGGGCAAACGAATCGTGCTGATCCCGCTACGCTATGGTGAATACGTTTGGGCCTAAAGCCATCTAAATTAAGAGATGGAGCTATAAAGAGAGATAACAAGGAAGGAGAATGCTTCAAGATTGAAAGCTGTCGCTAGGGAGCGTTTTGTCGCAACTTCCAGATAAAAACAAGCCTTTCTAGGGTTAGAATAAGCTAGGGATATTAGACGAAATATTAAAAACGGGACTCCCCAATTGTGATATGTTTACGATGGACTAAGAGCCACCATTCTCTTCTTAAACATCTTATCTTCCGCGATTCCGCATGTGAAGTTTCGACAGCCTTACTTGCATTACCTTCGATAATTAATCAACGACCGCATCACGTGATGCTTAGAAGCAATTCTCTTTCCAAAAGAAGGCATGGGGAAAAAGAAAATGCCTCATCTTCCGTTTCCCACTTCCACCTCTTGACAAACGCCGTCTGTATGAGGAACAGAACGCACTTGAAGTCAAATGCAAATCAATTAGCAGACCTTTATTCAACTATTTCTCTTAAATACATATTACAAGTCATTTGCTCTCCACACTAAAATGGACCGACGCCAAAACCAAGTCCTGCGCTTTGAAGAAAGTTCCCTTCACGAGACGAACATCGCTCTCCCACGCACGAGCTCAAATGTTTCTCTGCCGGACATCGAGCATGATAACTCATCTAAACTGGATCATTTGCTAAGAAAGTACCGGATCGACGGCGAGAAGGAGCGGTTCTGGACGACGGAACTACTGCGCCGCATTCTCACCAAAGAGCGGGTTTTGGCCGAGCTAAAGGGTTGCTTAAGCTCTTCGGCCTCTCACCTCCAACGATTTGCAGACTTGATCTGCCCAGACCCTAGAGATAAAAGGAGCCAGAGTTATCTCAAGGTATTCTCAATCCTCCTGTTGGTTGACAAGCCAGGCGAAATCGGAAAGTTCGTCGACGCTCAACTATGCGATGAGAAACTGCCACTTATGGTTTTTGAGCCAGTGGAAGTTTCTCTGTGTCTCGGGGCAGGGCCAAAGGAGCCTCTCCGACTATTTGCAGGTTGGAAGATCCCCGAGAGAGAATTGTTTGAGAGTACACAGTGGCAGATCACGGTTCCTTTCTTTGAAAGATACGCCGATAAGACGTTCAAACCCTATGACTTGCCACCCCAGACTATCTTGCCCTGGTGCAAGCGGTCAAAACAGCATCAAGTCTCTGCGAGTCAATCCGGTAGGGTGGGTCAAGGCGCCTTCGCAGAGGTCTCTCTTGTTCGCATCCATCCAACGGCCCATGCATTCCATGAGATATTGCGAGAGGTACGCTTCGCTCTTGGCACACTCTGATCCACGATGCACTAATCTACTGCCTTTTAGATCAACTTAGACGACCGCGTGTTCGCCGTGAAGAAGCTCTCCAAGAGCGATTGTAACAACCAAGCCAAGTTTCGACAAGAACTGAACCAATTGATGCGCTTCAATGGCCAGGTGCACAGCCACCTTGTCACGCTTCTATGCACCTTTACATTCAGAGACCAGTATCATTTTATTTTTCCTCTGGCGAACTGCAACCTCGAAGAACTATGGGACGACACTGAACTTTCCTGGGACATCTCAACTGCCCGATGGGCCTCGCAGCAGCTCTTGGGCATCATGGGTGCACTCGACACAATACACAATCCCAAGCACTTGACAAATGATCTGGAGAGGCGGTTCGGCAGACATGGGGACATTAAAAGCGATAACATCCTCTGTTTCACCTCTAACAATGCCTCCAAGGACAAAATCCTAGTCATATCTGACTTTGGTTTGTCGTCGTTCAACCGCTACATTAGTCGGTCGAATATCCCAAACAGGGATGTGCCCCCGGTGCCCGGTTACCGTCCACCGGAGTGCGATTTGTTGGGAGGAACTGTTTCTCGAGCCTTTGATGTATGGACAATGGGCTGCCTGTATCTCGAATTTGTCACCTGGTTGCTGGGAGGAAATAAGTATCTCAAAGACTTTGAACGGCAACGGACGACCCAGTACATCACTGGTGCAAACAACGACATCTTCTTCGCCTTGAAACGAACAGAGAATCAGTGCGGCCATGTAGCACAAGTCAAGCCCGAGGTCACGAACGTGAGTGTTGATGGATTTGCTGTTGCAATGAGCTAGACTGACAGATTAGTGGATTAACACCTTACGTCAAGACCCGAAATGCTCCAAGTTCATCCTTGACGTCCTCGACATTATTGATCAAGAGATGCTTGTTGTGATATCGGCCGATCACGAAAGGTCACCGTCGGGCAAATTACGGGCTCGGTTTCAGGACGTCAATTCGAAGTGTCGGGACGAGAGCTATTGTCTACAGAGAGATCCAAGCCCACGGGTTTCCCAGGCTGCGATACCAGTCGAGGCTCCTCTGAATGCAGAGGCAAGAAAGATGATTAATGAAAACAAGCCATACTTAGAAGTTCATTCTGGGAAGGCAAAAAAGTCGATGTCACAGGAAGCATGGAGGAAGATGGTCTGATTCTGTCTTGGAGTGGCAAGCTTTATGGTTTGACATAAAAATTCACGAACGTGTCATGTGTGCGAAATAATTATGTATGCCTTGCGGGAGTACTAGCTTAGTTCTGCGATTAATTAACTAGGAAGTGGAATTTCGCCCCAGACTTGCAACCATCTCTCCAGTTCTGTGTATCACGGTTTATGCTACACCATCAAAGTCTTCAGACTAATGTCTCTAGATTCGATAATGTTCATGGATTTTCTGCCTCAGTGCCGCCAGTTCAGCCTAGAAGTCCAAATTAGTGAGAACCTCACAGCTCAGCGTCGTGTTCATACTGGTTTCAATAGCCGAGGGATCGTGCAGTTCCATCGAGCTCGTGCCCACTTGTATCGATCGTTAGCTATGTTCGGGCGCTCTGTATTTGCGACGGCGAATGCTTACTTTTACCGTCGCCCGTCCGGCGCCGAATGTCTCTACCAGAAATAGTTCTAAAGCCTCCTGGTCGGCGTACCTCGCAGAGACTACCTGGACTACCATTGGTACACAGAGGCTTTGGGTGGTTTGTGGACAGCGGTGGCTGAACGGGGCTGAAAAGCGTAAGATTATGGTCAGATCTTCGACACGAGTTTGGGGGCTCAAGGCGTTTTTTGTGTCCCTTTCACTGGCGTTTCCGAAAGGCGATGACAAACCGGCCGACATTTTGCTCGCAGGCAGATGGGCTGAGGGTGCACGAATGCAGAAAGGCAACAAGGCAATCTGCAGAGTGTCTCTAGGCAGAAGTTTCGCATATTTGGGTTCCCCCATTGGTGGCCTTGATCATTTCGTGGCTATGCGTGCAGTGTGCTTGGTCTCACCGTGATCACGGTTGACAGTGCCGGCAGTTAATGTGGCACAATCACCTGCAAGAGGGTCACACGCCGTAAGTTAGCGGCTCTCAGGGCGGAAATGATGCAGCCCAGGCCGACGAGCCTGCCGGGATATTATCTCCCTCATATCATGCATATGTCTTGATGGGTTGCCCAGTTCGGCAACCTGCTGCCGGCTTGGAGTTGTCGTCCCAAAAACCACGGTACCGAGTTGACAATGGATTGGAATTGCAGCAAAGGGTTTCTGAGCGACGCGGAATTGAACAAAGTGTTCAAGTTCGAGGAAAAGCCTACGACGGTTGTGCGCGTGGGTCCCGGTACACGAGTAAGTGCGATTTGGAGCACGCTTGATTACGGCCATCGCTGACAGTGGGATAGGTTCCGCTTGTTTCGACTCTGAGAGGTCAAAAGGAGTGGGACGAATGGTTCTCTACGGTATCTTCTACCCGAACCTACGCGACTACTTTCGCACAAAGGAATGGCATGCTGATAAATCTGCTGAACAGGACTACCCTAAAATTGACGGGTCCTCGTCGGGCTTGGTGCTAATGTAAGGTTGATTGTGTTTCCTTTCTTCTTCGTGTCTGCTGACATCCTTACAGTCTTGCCCGACGAACTGGAGAACTCGAATACCCCGGGGTCAAGAAGGTCACCTCGAACGACTGGTTGCAAATGATCAGGCTCTCGAGGAACAAGGAACAGGATGCGCTGCAAGGAGAGACGTCCAACTCTCGAGCTTCGAATATGAATACAAATGGCCAAAGAGGCTTGCGCACACTGCCGTTCTCACAAGCGCTGTTCAAAAAGATTATCAGCAAATTCTACGTTTCTCGCTCCATCTCTCGAGCAGTTAGTCGAGCCGATATTCCCACCATCTCAGTCGCCAAGATTGACATGGGAAACGACAATGAGCCGTCTTTTCCCGCATATGGTATGAACCGTGTGTTATCCACCCTCTTGAGATTTACTAACTCTCGCCAGTTTACAATTGCCGAACTTCAAATGCCTGGGGAAATGATTTGGCGTTGACTGCCACCTACTTCCCTCATTGCAACCTGACATTTGCAATTCTCTTTGGCTGTCCGATGTCAGTAGAAGAGCAAATGCTGACGCGTTTGAATCAAGCTACCTCTGAGGCCTTCCACCCACTTCTGGTCCCGGGCATATTTACGGAGCTTGAGAGAATTCGACACATCGAAGTAGTGGAGACTACTATCGATGAGCTCGAAACCAGAATTCAAGAGCTCGACCCAAAGTCCATGGGGATGGAATTCATATCAGCAGCTGAGAAAGCCGAGAGAGACCAAGCAAAGAGGTCTGCATGGTTGGACACAACGTACCTGCGGAACCAGCTCATTAGTTGGAATACGCACTTGGAAAAGCTCCGTCATCACGCGGAAGACCTTAACCAAACAGTGTTCCCGCCTCTGAGCCCGAAGCAGTGTCTTACTGACGCGGGGCTGAGAACGCCATGCGATACAGAGCTGGAGGATCGGGTCTTGAGGTTATTGGATCACGACAGCTTATCTCACATCAAAGAAATCGCCGTCTCGGATGCATCGTCGGAAACTAGTGCGAGCGAGGACTCCCAGGTATGGCAATGCAATTCTTCAAGAGTTGAGCAGAACTAAACAGAGCACAGCAGGGCGAGCCTCATATAGACGCTTTGAACGCCGAGAGAGATGGAAAGATGCGTCAAATCGGGGACAAGATCCAAGACCGCGTTCAAGACATCATTGCAGAGTATGATGAAATGATCCGGGACTGCACGATGAGAGTGGATGGCATGTCCATGGCCACACAATGGGTTCGACCGTCTATTCCTCAGCATTCCAATAGAAGACTACTAACCAGACTAGGCACAAGGTGAGACCAGCACGGAAATTGCTCTCGCTACAAGCCGAGATTCCCAGCATATGAGATCAATTGCCCTTGTCACGATGATATTTCTGCCAGGGACATTCTGCGCGGTAAGCTCTTGGTACCTTGTCACACTTGAGTTCATCGCCTAACACCTCCCTCTCCAGAGTATCTTCTCAACAGGATTTTTTGAGTGGACTGGGCCGAAGGGCGACGCTGTTGTTTCGAGTTATTTCTGGATTTTTGTGGTTATGACAGTCGTTTCTACCCTCTTGACTCTTGGATGTTGGTGGTTCTTTGGAGTCTATCGGAGTCACCGTCGCGCACAAGTATGTTAACAAGCTTAGAGAAGCATGAGTATTCGAGAGTATAACCGTAGCTTAGATATTGAGTTTAGTTTTCCGCGTGCATACGTTTCCTGTGAACTGGGGTTGAAAATGATGCTACTGGTATCTCTCCCGACCTGGAGGCTGGGGCGTCTGAGATTTGATGTCGTGAAAAGACCCATTGAGATTGGAGGTTCGTAAGTAGCGTAAGAAAATGTTCAGAAATAATGTAAAATCTTGGTCATGGGCTAATTAAACTTATTTCGGTCCCAGACGCTGATACGTGACAAGTGTTGCCATGAGGATTAATTTCATGAAAGTTTAGAATGTAACTTATCGTGATTCATAAAGTCTATACCTGTTGAACCCCATCACCAATGTACTCCCTTTCCTTCTCGTAGTAATGACAATCAAGAACTCCGTCAATATCCAAAGAACACCCTAGACCTACATTGCCCCGTCGTAACACACCTCGCTTCATGAAAGACTGTCTCAATATTCCACACGTGGCTACAAATCCTAGCTGACTATGAAAGCTGCATCTCCCTGACGCGTTGCGTGATGGAAGATTGGAACTCGTTACTTGAGGCCCTTACAGCGGCGGTAAAGCAAGTTCTGCAACGGAGTGTTAGTATTGTAATAACGCACAAAGATGACATTGCCACTTGGAAGGAGAACTGACCAGATCAAATGTCTTGTCGGACATGATGTTGTAGATGTTGTGGCGCATCTGCGCATTTGATGTTAGATGCTACATATTGTAAGGTTCAGGCTTCGTACCTCGATTCTGATATTCGCATCCTCGCCAAGGATGTCTCTCAGTTCTTGAGAGAGCCTCCGTGGGCTGGCATGGCGGGTATGGAACTCCAACGGTTGCACGGCATTCATTGTTGTTTCTTCGTAGTGGTATGTGGTATTGAGGGAGGAATGATCAAGAAAGCTGTCAGATTGTGTTAAGACTGATTGCGTTGAGACTGATACCGAGAATTAAGAGGATGTAAACGGCGGGAACAATCGCGCTTCTTAAAATCCTCAAGGCTTCACTGTACGTGTGACCCAGCTTCACATTACGACAGAAAACCTATTGGATAAACAGGCATCATCCAATAGGCGCCCAAGATATTTAGAGCGTAGTTAATACAGTTTCACTTTCAGGGCCCGGCTGAGCATGCGGAACACGCGGTGAGCTTGCCTCTTTGTTACTCAGGCAGGCGGCGGCGATATCTTACCACCATGCGAACGCCATGATTGCCTTTTTTTCTTTTTACAACCCACGCCCAGCACCTTTTTGGTCCGCGACCGACTGATAAGTATTAATGTTGTGGCGTGTGGGTGGGGGCCGTTTGGCTGCATATTTAGTGTACCAAGGACGTGTTACACGCGGTTCTTGAAAGAGTCAGGCTGTGCAAGATGAACGTGAGATCCATTTCTGGTGTTCCAGGCTAGAGTAAATCTATTGAGCCCAAGACACCATAAATATTGCCCAGAAATACCGTCTTGTTACACGCAATAAGCCTTGCTAACTTATCCGAAGCCCCAGTGACCGTAATCGACCCGAAACACGCACAACACGTCCCACGGTTTCCGTCATCCGATGGAGCCTTGCGTGTTACCAGCGCGTGCGGGTCAAAGGTTCCATGCATAAGGCGGAGTTGTGGTCAGTCTGCTGACCACCCGCAGAAGGCCAAGCGTTGCAAGACGACCGTCACTACATATCTCGTCAAAGGCCCTCCAATGAACTATCCACCTTGCGATCCGAGCCGCTGTGCCGCTCTGCACTGCCTTCAGGCTCCATCCTGCCTTGACGGGTGCTGTCGGTGGTCAGCCCCTTCAGCGGCTCTGTCCGTCGGTTGTTCAGCCGAGCGTTCAGCTAGGCCCAGAAGACGGCCTTGGAGGTTGCAGTAGATTCGGCCTAGTGAGGCTGAGGTGGCTATGAATTCTTGCTTGAAAACCAGGCTGGGGAAACGGGTGGCGATAAGCGTCCCCATTTGGTGCTGCCCTGTCCTGAACCGTCCCAGCCGGAACCCACAGACAAGAGGACAGAGAACATAAAGCCCGAAATACCAGGCGTCGTGTCCTGAATTGATTTGTTCGCTCCTATCCCCGGATCCTTACGGCCTACCTACCCAATGACGCCCGAAGTTCAAGTGCATCCGGTACGATCGCCAGCTCTGCCCTGGAAACGCCCCATGACTGACCGATTGACTCAGGTTGCTGGCGGTGAAGCCAACCATTCCTCAGCCAATCTTCCCCTGGTTGTGGCTTGGGATGACGACGTGCAGCTCCAGGCGCCGAATACTCACCTAGCCAGTCCCGGAGCTGGGGGTTCCGTAGGATCTGCCAGTGATGTCAAGGATCTTGGTGATGGCAAGCGTCTTGAGGACCAGACCGAGCAAGAGCAATTCCACCAGGCAGTGTTCCGAAAACGATCAACTGGGAAGTTGGTTTCCAACGCAGGCGCTGGGTTCGAAAATTTCGATGTTCCCGATCACTTGGACGGCGACGACATTGCCACAAGTCCGGATGCTTTATCAGCGCCCGCGGCTGCAGTTCACGACCTCGGAAAAGAAATCCGTCGCGCCTTTCACCACCGCTGGGACAAGGTCTCGTTTCTGCCCAGAAATGAGCTCGAGAGAATCATCACCCACGACATGGTTTCGAAAGAGCTTGCAAAAGTGGGCGTGGTCCCATCAGCCGACTCAGATCAACTGGAGCGCATGACTTGCCAAATCATGGATCTTCAGAAGCTTTCCAATTGGTCTACGTCGAGAAGGAAGATTTTTGCTATTCTTACCTTGATCGAAAGGGTGGAAACGATCAAAGACTTCATTGAAGACGGCATTTTTGACATCCATCTTCCATTCACGTACTCAAGAACAACAGATACGTGGGAGGGAAAAGATGAACATGGGATATGCACGCCTATTAACGTTTTCAAGAGTTGGAAGCCACATGAATGCGAAGGCTTTGCTTTTCAGCAGCCGAAGATACACGTGCCCATCTTCAACTTGGCCACGAAGGCGGCCCCCAAGGTGAAACGTTTCAAACTCGCCGAAGAGACGGTTTTACCTTGGATTGAAAAGCCCCAGCTCCTGGGCCGCGGAGGCTTCGGCGCTGTTGTCAAGGTCAAAATACACTCTCACCATCTGAGACCTAAATCGGTAGGCTTTACCTCCCTACAAAGACGTACTGGGCTAACCGGGGATGCAATCACGCCACTCAGAACGAGGACGCATATTACGCGGTGAAACACATTGAAAAGTCGAGCGACAGAGCAATTCCGACGGAACGCGAAGATCCCATTGACCGCGAATTCAAAGATGAGTTGAAAAACCTGAATCGGTTTGCTGAGAAGGAACACCCTCATCTAATCAGACCTTTATGCGCCTTCTCAGTGGGTACCGAACACCACATCATGTTCCCGTGTGCCGATGGAAACCTGCTGGAGCTCTGGAAGAAGTCCCCCGAGCCACAAGCTTCCAAACATGATGGTGCTAGGGCTTTGTGGTTGTGTAGGCAGTGTCAAGGACTTGCGGAAGGGCTACTAACAATCCATCGACATGAGACTGGTAACATCCCTGGGTCCTACCTAACCTCGGAGATTACAAAGAAGCACGGAAGACATGGGGATCTGAAGCCCGAGAACATCCTTTGGTTCAAAGACCAAACCAGCGAAGAAGGGGGTGACAACACGGTCATGCTCAAAATTACAGATTTCGGCCTCATGAGATTCCATGGGACTATGTCGATGTATAATGATGACGCAGCTAGCCTTGCTATTTCACGTACGTACCGAGCACCAGAGTACAACATCAAGAATGAAGTCTCGCAGGCTTACGACATCTGGTCTCTTGGGTGTGTGCTTCTCGAGTTTGTAACGTGGTACTTAACAGGATGGAAGGGAGTCGAAGATTTCTCGACGTCAAGGATGGGGGAAGACCAACAATCGTTTATTTATGAGGACATTTTCTTCAGCTACGACAACAAAGATGCAACCTCCAGGGAGCCAGTAGCCTCGGCAAAGAAGTCCGTCACCAAGGTATGTATTCCGAGCTATCAAAGAACCCGTGAGACTGACTATCTCGGTCCTAGCATTTCGCACATCTCCATGGCCATCCAAGTTGCCCCGATTTTATACATGAACTTCTTTGGTTCATAGAAGATAAACTTCTCCGCATGGCCCCTGAGAAGAGGGCCAAGTGTCCAGAAATCTACAAGAAGTTCAACGAGCTACGCGAAAAATGCGAGAAGGATCTTGATTACTGTCTCGAGCCTACCAAGCGCCAACCGCTTCGCACCGGAACTAACGACTCACAACTTTGCCACAAGCCGCCTCGGGGCCCTTCGGACGTTTTCAGACACTCTATGAAGAGACCTCCGCCTAATGACTGGACGGAGCCGCCCCGGAACGCACCCGGATATTCTCCAGCCACTCGTCCCCAATCGCCACTCCGGACCGAGCATTCCAGGGGCGATACCCAAGAAGACGAAAACGCAGATATGGAAAGTCAACCAGTGAAGCTGCACCATGAAGAGATTTTCAAGAACGAGGAAACGCAAGGTGGAACCACAGAAGTCTTCAGCCACCAGGCGGCTGTGGGTTCACTCATAAGGACTGCCTCTCCAAGACCAACAAGCATGCCAAATATCCAGGAGTACGTCTCAGCCAGCTCCACAAATGCAGTTGTTTCACCAACGGCGTCTACACCGGAACCGCAAGGTGGACTGCAAGTGCCGCACACGTCAAGACCGCCTTCGAGTGCGACCTCGGTTAGTCAAGAGGCAAATCCTAAAGCCAAGGATATGGAATATCAGCCAGGAGTCCAACGGAATCAAACACCGTCAAGCAATGCGGGCTATGGCCGGCAGGACAAGGATACGCTGAGGGTGCGGTTGAAGTCCTTTGTAAAGGGTCTGTTTTGCTGCCCTGGGACAAGGGGTTCATAGTCTTACACCGAGTTTGTACATAACGCTAGCAAGTTGGTGGATTCATTGTACGTAGTTTAAGGTGTTTTATTTCTAGTAAATACTAAAAGACTAAGGTTATTGATCATACAAGTCCATATGACCTACGTGACAAGTTGTCTCATTGACTAGTGGACAGTATGACATACTAGTTAGGATGGAATTCTTGACTACTATGTCAACAGCCGTCGAGCCAAATCCTTCATGGTTTTCTAAACAGCGCGTGACTAAATTGAGGATAGAGAAGATCCATCTAGATAGCGTGAATCAGCTGACTCCAAAATGGGGGCATCTATTGGGGTTGACTTAAGTGGCATCGCGGTTCGAAGCATAGGTGATGGCTAACCACTCCAGCCCTTTGGTGATTCCCTCTGTCATGTACGCAAAGCCCATGAGCTCGGGACCTTGGTTTTGCGGAATGACCCAGCGAGCTTTAGACTAAGGTCTCCCTACTTTCGAAGAGCAGTTTCTATTGGGAGTTCTAATTGTACCGGAATTTCGTGTTCCCCATCCGGCCGATAGCACCCGTCCAGTTAAAGCCCGCGCGTCCCACATCGCCAGGAATTATAATGATCGAAGGCGTGTAGTAGGGCCAGGAACTCGTCACTAACCATGCAACAAAGCGAGTGAATACACAATTCGCAATAGGTTTGATAGTCCAGTTTTATAACTAGGCAGGTAATTAATAGCATGAGTATATTTACCTCTACGAGCCGCGTTGATAGTCAAACGGACGTGACGGCGAGTCTATCTCTCCCTCCAACCAAGGCTTCAGTTTACAGACCCATCCCACTATAACTAGCCAGCAATAGTATCACGTTATAGTCCGAGCGGGCATTTGAATTCATGATGCGCCCCACCCGTAGAAAGCTCACCATCTTTACAACATCGGCACGTAGACATCCTCTTGGACCATGGCAGACCCGGAATACCTGGCGCGCCTGGCTCACATTAGATTAGAGCACGAACAACGCGAAGCCGAAGACAAAAAGCACAGAGAAGAAAGGCGCCGACAGAACGAGCTTCGCCGGGGACAAATGACACCCGAGAAGCGTGCGGCAGATGTTGAGGACGAGAAGCGGAGGAAAGCGAGCAGGAAGAGATTAAAAGCGGTTGAAGGCCTAGATCTCGTCATGATGGATCTCAGCAGAGAGTCCCTCGGTCCAAATCAGCAAGGCTGCTCTCTTTGGGCAGACTCCATATACACTTGACTGGACGGCTTTTTTGCGCTCGTTGGGCGGCTACAAGGAAGAGATGGGCGACATCACACATTCCAACGCCGGTCTCTTGAGCTAACGGACGTGAGCCAGAAGAATACCTGGCTTCCCCCTTTACCACCACGACATCAACCTCCAAATCTCTTCGTTGACGACGACTTGAGCATCACGTTTGTCATCGACTGGGCGATCTCCTCCACTGTTCCTCCAGCCCAGCTGCTCGCCGCCACATCCCAGGGACTTGGTGTTAGATTTGTTGCTAATAAATGCCTTCCGCTTCGACTTCGAAACCGAAAATAGAATGACCGGTGGGTGAATGATCGAGTCCAACTACTGGAAGGTCGGCCGGATGGTCTCACGTTTCAGGCGCCTGGTGAACCTAGATGCTTTACAAGACTATGGCCCATATTGGCAGCACGAGCCACGACCCGGGATGCGCTCGCACTGGCCAGCGAGCCAGCAGCCTGAGAGCGAGATCTATCGGCGGGAGAAGAAGTACTTCAACATAGTTGGCGCCAGGAGACTCGCATTAGCTCGCAAGGTGACACTCGCAGCCAAGATGAATCCGCTATTCGTGGCAGATGGGCGGCTGTGGCGCTGGGTTGATGCAGTTGTGGAATTACGACGGCTTGGAATCTGACGTCAAAGTTCTATCCACTCCTGATATCACAACAAATTTCATAAAAGAACCGAAAATAAGAAGCGTTTCTCTCGAAGGTTTCTCGCGTTGGATGGCATGATCTTCCATTGTCGGAAGAACGGCACTCACACGGCGTGACATGGAGCTTTCTTGAAGCGTCCTTGAAAATTTCGGGACTCAGCATCTGGTATATCTGACATTGGGAAAGCATTAAAGTAAACAACAAATTTTGAGCATTGATGAGGTTTGGCTACTAAGTAACTAGACTTCTGGACCCTCCAGGCCCAAAACAAGGACCGCATGGCGAAAACACAAGTCTCGCTATAACGAGACAGAGAACATATTCTAGCCAGCATAAACCATAATGTGAGCTCTAGCCCCAAAACAAACTTGGAACACACTACCTTATCCTGATTACTGAATATAGTCACTAACATGGTTTGTTTAAGTATTATCGTTAGAAAATAATGACTCTCATAGTGAAGCGACAGCTACTGCGATACCTTAGCCAAGCCACACAAGGATGTGTCTTTCTTTATGGTTCGATTCCCGCGTTAGCGGAGGTGCCTGTTATAGAACCGACTGTGCAGCTCTAGCCGGACCTGAGTTAGCAAAGGAGCGACGAGAGAGTGATGGACTCGTCACACTGGTCCTCCCAGCCACCTGGAAATCTTATCCCCCAAAGAAGGCAAACGCCCTGTGACGTTTGTTCCGGTTCCGGGGAGCAGCAGGTGCGGAGGGGAAAGAACCCGTGTTATTGCGACTACTACCCATCATGCTCGCGGACCAAGGACGGTCTCAACCGCAGGTGGTAGAGAACCTTTTTTTCATCATCTACCTCATTCTCAGACCTCATCTTCACACTACTCCCACAAAGCATTAGTCTTCGCAGCAACTTCGTCTAATCATCTGTCTCACTTGCCCAACCCTACCAACGTCACCATGGCCGTCAGCAAAGCCCAGGAACTCGTCAACAACGCCAAGTGCGGCGTAAGTCTTGCCTTTGCATTCGGGCTCTCCTCTTTTTGGTGCCCAGGCTAACTGAATTGTGATGGATAGAAATGTGGCAAGGAGGTAAGCGATGTACCCCTTTTTCCTTGGCCCTCCTGCGACGAAGCGTAATCAGTGTAAGCCGTGGGCGTCAACTGGACGAGCGCTCGTGGGAGTCAGCTACGGCTACCCTCCCCCCCAGACCAATATTCCAAATGTGTCTCAACGTTCAAGGCTAACCTTTGGCCAACCTACAGGGCTGCAATGGACATATTCCCAGCTGCACCATGGAACTGGGCCCAAGTGGACAATGCAGCAGCTGCGTAAGTATCCTCTTGGTGTCTGCAGAAGATCCTATCTAACTAGAATGAACAGAGTTGAACTTGGCGCTAAGAGAATGGGGTGGGAATGTTGGTGGGGGTGAAGAGTGAAGATGCGCCTTGCCTTCATGGCATTTCCTTTCTTTCATGCGACGTTGGATGACTGTGCACCTGATCAATGCCATCAACCTCGTCAGCCTTCAATAGGCAGCTCTACACAGTTTTACTTTCATTTCGCTTGGCAACGGCAACACACTCGTATTGCTCTCTTGCTTGGCAAACTAGCTCGAATACAACAGGGTATCCTCAACTGTGTCTGTAACCTTGTGGTTGATATGTTGTCCATGCACCGGCGTCCTGAATCTTTATTTCCCCATAACGATACCATCCTGCAAATTGCACGAGTCACGCTACTATACGTTTGAAACTTGAAGGCCTCGGGTGAAGATTGGAGGACTTTCTTATCCCATTACCTTTCTCCGCCTGCTCAGGTATATGTTTCCCCTTTTCTGTACCAAAAGACATGTCCAAGACTTGAGATGGTTACAACGCTCCCGACCTTTTGGCTCTTTGTCACTTGGCGTGTAGCTACGTACCTCTTTTACGTACAGTACTACCACAGCGTCAATGCTTGGCTATCTGTTGCCTTGATGATACTTACTGTTTAATGTATTTGGTGTGGCAGACACGCAGTTATTCGGATATAACTTCAAGATAAACCTACATCAAAGCCACGGTCTCCAGCATTACGTCCTAACAGCCGTAACCTAGGATAGGTCTCATAGCTAATAGATGCGATATACACACACTCTCTTTCACAAAGAAAAAGAACTGGGAGTGGGTTAGTAAAAATTGTTGCTCTCATAACGTCAAGTTGGGACTTTACAATCCTCCATGAATTATCGCTGCAAACAATTGCTTCAGCCGGCATATTGTAGCTGACATCGCAGATCCACGACATGAACAGTGACACGGAGGATGGCACGCGTTGCCTCTGCATAACGACCTGATGCGGATTCTGTCACTTTTGAACTGCTGCACGACGACAGGATCCTTGCACTCGCGTCTGCAACCATCACCGAGGTCAAGCCGTTGGCCTTTACGCTGGCTACATGGCCGTAGTCCTCTGCCCCCAGTCTCCGGCTTTTGAAAACGCTACGCGATAGTCCTTCCAACTTTCGTCCTTCAAGAAGCGGAAGCGTCGCGAACCGATTGCCCGATGCTAAACGCCAGTGTCAATTCTGTCGAAAGCTGATCCCTGCCCTCCCTGATCGAGAAGCAGACGGAGGACTCCCTGTGACTCGCCAGTGGCCAAAATCAGTCGCTAGTTCGCGTCCAGAACTTCCATCCTTCACGGTCTTCCCGTACCCCTACGCCAACCAGTTGCTCGATACCCTGAGCACCGACGGCATTCTCAAACTTTTTCTGGTCGATCTCTTCGCTGTTCTCTCCATCGGGACCGGTTCTGAATACGGCGGGCCAAAGCACGCCGACTCCGTCGGCACCTAGGATCGCCTCGTATTGTTGAAATCCCTCCGCGATAAACTTCCGTTCCAGTTCTTCTACAGTTTCCTCGTCGACGTCTGATCGGAAGAGTGTAATGGCACACCCACCGCCTCCGGCACCAGTGAGCTTTGTCCAGCCGATACCTGCATGATCTACAAGCTCGCGGACGCGCTCTAGGCAGGGGTGAGAGACCCCTAGTGCATCTAGCAATCCGTGGTTCATGCGGATCAACGTCCCCAAGCGGTCGATAGCATCGACATTGTCGTCAAAGTTGGTAGATGTTATAAGCTCCAATGCCGAAGCGGTGAGTTGACCGATCGCATCCAAGATTAACTCTATCGTCATAGGGTGATCGTCTTTCAGCCTTCGTACTTTTCCTACTTGTGTAGCCGTGGAGCGCGGTTGTCTGGTGTCGACGAGAAGGAGTCGTAGTTTCGGAAAATTGAGGAGAGGAGTAACGGATGGTGGCCCAGATGTGTTTTTGTGGAAAAGCACGGCTTTCCCTCCAGTAGACACCGTGTTGTCCACCCCACTGGGATCTCCGTGGCTGCATAACTCCCCCACAAATGCCCACTGGTTGATGCGTTCGATTTGTATCTCGGCTTCCTTGAGAGGCTGGTCGGGATGAGGTCCTGCCAAGGTGCGTATCTGAAGGAGTAGCGCCGTGCTCAGGCAAACACAAACGCTAGCACTACTACCCAGGCCGGCACCAATTGGAATGGTTGATCGAAGGGTGTAGACAAATCCAGCACTTTGCGAGGAGCCTAATGAGAGGAAGAGGTAGAGGAAAGAGGTCGCAGATCGTACATGCATTTTCCGCTGCTTCTCTGGAAGATCCCTGCACACGGCCTCCGCATGCGGTGCGATGGCGTTGAGCAGGTCCGGGTCAAGAGAGTCGACAATAGAGTAGTAGAACTTTTTCTTGGAGGAGTGGTTGAAAATATGCCATGGTAGAGTGTCGATCTTCCACGTGTGGTTCAAGCCAATATCTCTAAAGTTCAGGGTGACGGTGCGTTGGGACTTGGAGAGGGTGGTGACAAGGAGGTAGGATCTGAGTGAAATGGCTGCGGCAACTGCTGGTTTGCCAAAAACCGCGGCATGTTCACCGAAGACGATGACTTTTCCTGGTGCGGACACCATGAATGCAGGCGCCATTGGCGACGAAACTTTTCTCTCCATGGTCTTGGATTTTGGGGCTAATCGAAAAACGATTGGTGGTTGGGTTGCTTGCAGAATGAGGAGTATGCAGTCTAGCTAACCCTCCCCCCTAGTCTAACCCGACCACTGCCCCATACTAAAAAGTTAGGCTAACTATACCTCCATAGGTTAGCTAACCTTACTTTTATAGGTTAGGTAGATTATATATTAGATAAAATAAATATATATTTTATAAAGTTATTCTTTAAGCTAGCTTTATCTTTTTAAAAAGATTTCATTTAAGTATAAAATTATTTAAATATTATTTAAAATTATTATAATATTATTAATTTTTAAAAAAAGTCCTTTTTAATTTAATATATTTAATAATTTAAATTAATGTACATAATAAGCAAGTACTACAGTCAAGCTGTCACGGCCCAGGTTGGGACCAGGCAGTCACAACTGGCAGAACCATGACGTACCCACTCTTTTTCACGACGCCTAGATCCCGAACTCACCCCGACTACGTGAGCCAGGACACCCAGCTCACTCCATCACGATGAGCCACAACGACGGACTCACTCCCATCGAGTGAGCCCACGCAAATCACCACAGTATATAAACACATTCACTTAGCACATTAGACAAGAGCCTTAAGCTCCTTAGCTATCAACACTCCTACTTGGTTATACAATAACTTACTATTGCACATTACCATCGTGACCTACATTGCTCACTATGACGTCCTGATCCACTCGATCATCAAACCACACGCCTTGGATCTACCCTATACCCTTAGGTTAGACCTGACCGTCACACAAGCAAACGCCGCACTTTTCTTAACCTCTCTTATAGAAATTGCAATAAAAACACTATAAATCATTTGATCAATTAAAACTACTTACTATACTCTTCCCCAAATGTCTTAATCACTACCTAATAAGTCTTTGCATTATGGCTGGGCTTATTGTAGACACTATAACGCTAAATGCTCGATCGCGCTAACCTCCCTTGACTACCACTTCGCGATAATTCTACTACTACTGTGGCGGGGGTCCCTAGACAGGTGGGCTAGCAAGTTGCTAGTAGGGATTTAATGGGGATAAAGTGGATAGTTAGAAGAGGGATGAGAAAACAACAACTATAAATAACTATTATCATTATGATCAGTTAGAAGAGAGATTAGAGAGATTTTTATTTTTACTTATAGAGAAATTCTTCCCTTCTTATAAAGATATAAAAAAAAGAGAGCTCTTTAAGTTTAAAGCTTAAGTTCTTTGCCTTTATTTATAAGAGAATTTAAAATCCTTCTTTTCTAATTATAACTTAAATTACTATCTACTTTTTATCCCTTATATATTAATTATTAAGCTAATAATAGGTCATTTTAATGCCTTATTAATATTCTTTTCTTATTATTAACCTAATAATCATTCCTATAAGATGCTTTCTTGCTAGAGAGTACTAAATATAAGACTATTATAGTATATATATGCGATTTAGTGTAGCTTTAAGCTAACTAATAAAGATACCTATATGATACTTTATTATATACCTTCTTAAGGAACTACTATTAATTTAAAGTGTTATTTCTAGTTCCTTTCTGCTGCTAAACTGCCTCATTTATCTTATCTACTCTAGCCTCTTAATATTAGGTGCTTTAATGTGCTAAAAAAGGCTTATAGTCAAGAAATAGAGCATCTAATTAAATGTTCTATTACCTATGTTTTTAAAATTGAGTTCTTTCTGGCTTTCTATGCAGCATATAAGGCTACTATAATAGAAAGAAATATTAAGGGGACTTTTAAAGGAGCTAGTCTTATTCCTCTTAACTTAGAAAGTATAGTCTTAAAGCTTAATATATAGCTATAGATACTAACGCCAGTTGAGGAGGCTTCTAATTAATTGGCCTCTTAGGCATTAAGGACCCTAAAGACTATGCTTAAGGCCCAATTTCAGTCTGAATACCTTAAAAGACAGATTAGAAAGCACTAAAGTAGCTCCCTAAAGTCAATCCTTAAAGCCCTAAAGTCTCTTGAGAAGGGAATAAAGGCAGTTATGCATTGGGTTGCCTTATTAGCTGCTAAGAATAAAGATCTTTAGGAGGCAAATGAAATATTTAGTTAGCGCTGGAAGGCAAAAAAGACCTAACTATAGAAAAGAGAGGTTATAATGATAGAAGAAGGAAGACAAGCAATTAATCAAATAGATATAGATGCGCAGGTAGTTTAATGGCAGAAAGTAACTTAAAATAACACTTAAATTGATAGCAGTCCCTTAAGAAGATATATAATAAAGTATCATATAAGTATCTTTATTAGTTAGCCTAAAGCTATACTAAATTGCATATATATACTATAGTAGTCTTATATTTAGGACTTTCTAATAAGAAAGCATCTTATAGGAATGATTATTAGGTTAATAATAAGAAAAGAATATTAATAAGACATTAAAATGGCCTACTATTAGCTTAATAATTAGTATATAAAGGATAAAAAGTAGATAATAATTTATATTATAATTAGAAAAGAAAGATCTTAAATTCTCTTATAAATAAAGGTAAAGAACTTAAGCTTTAAACTTAAAGAGTTCTTTTCTTTTTGTACTTTTATAAGAAGGGAAGAATCTCTTTATAAGTAAAAATAAAAATCTCTTTAATCTCTCTTTTAACTAATAATAATTATAATAATAATTATTATTATTATAATAATCCTCTCATCCCTCTTCTAACTGTCCATTTTATCCTCATTAAATTCCTACTAGTAACTTACTAGTCTACCTATCTAGAGACTCCCACTATATATCTCCCCTATGATTTAATAATTGCCCCCAATCAGGCTAGGATTATACATAAAGAAACTGCCTCCCCTTATAGGAATCAAATAAAAGAAACAAATATATATAGCAAAAAGCATCTTATAAAAGCTTCTTAAAAACCAAGTTTAATAAATAAAGGAAATTTACCTAATAATCTACCTCCTCATTCTAGAATTCATCCTCCTATTAGAGAGTTATAATTTGTTAAAGCCGTAATTATAAAAGGCAATAAAACTTCTAAATATAGCAATTTAAGCTTATATTTAAGCTTAAAAATTCTATTTTAAATCATACAATAATATGCTAAAATACAGTATTAATAACACTATTCGCACTATATACATCATCATTGACTAATCGGGATTCTATTTCTCCATGCTTTAAAATTAAGGATTTCTGATTTCAAATCATTTAAAATCAAGATTCTGAAGTATCTAGATTTTATATGATAACAAAAGTGCTACCATTGGAAAGCTCAAATTTTGGGCTTTTAGATGGTATATGATATATTCCGATTAAAGGTGAATTAGACTGACAATTTATCTATAAAAGAAGGGCTTCCCCTGGGATTTATTCCTTCTTACTTTTCTACTCTATATAGATGTATAGATCCTCTACATGCATAATACACTATTATCCCCCTTTATTATTCAGTCCTCCCTATATATCTTTCTATAAGAGATATTCACTTATCCGATAGTTCTCAAACCTTCCACTTGCTTGATAACCTCCAACAGATCGGAAAAGAAGGATCTTAAATTCTCTCAAAATAAAGGCAAAAAACTTAAGCTTTGAACTCAAAAAGCTCTCTTTCTTTTGTATCTCTGCAAGAAGGGAAGAATCTCTCTACAAGCAAAAACAAAAATCTCTCTAATCTCTCTTCCAACTGATCATAATAATAATAATAGTTATGTATAATTATTGTCTTCTTGTCCCTTTTCTGACTACCCACTTTATCCCCATTAAATCCCTGCTAGCAACTTGCTAGCCCACCTGTCCATAGACCCCTGCTACAGTAGTTCAGATAAGAGGTTGCAGTAGGTTCAGCAAGCATTCTACTTGCGTTTGTTAGCTGCTAGAGAGAATTCATTGTATAGCGACTAGACTCATTTAGCTAGAGATTTGCTATCTTTATAGTAGGTTTAGTAGAGGGGTTTATCTACTATCTTAATGATCTAGTTTTAGATAGTCTTTATTTTCATATTGAACTTCTCGTAATGCTTATTAAGGTGCTTATAGTTAGTCTATAATGCATTATACATTTAGAGACCCTTCTCTATTAGCTTGGCGATGTCTTAGGCTTATATTGCAATATTGTCTCCCTTATAGAAGCTTAAGTTATTATCTTCTCCTCTAGTTATAGTTATATCTATAGATTGGGTTAAGGTTGATAGAGTCTTTATGGTCATTATACAAGTGGTCAATAAGTGTTTCTTGCAGAATGTCTTAATGCTTAGAGGGACTGGTTCCTTCAACATTAGCATAAGCTTATTCTTCTGCATAGGGTCGAGATAGTCCTATAGGCCCTTATTTGTAGCTTTAATCTTCAGTGTTAAGAACTAAGTGACCCAGTCTTCTCTATTAGCCAGTCTAGTGATTGAATTAATTATCATTATTTTCGGTAAGTGTTTGATAAGTGCTTGCTTATAATCTATCTATAGTTAGATATTCAATTGGATAATAGAATAACGTATGAAACTCTTAATTGTTAGAAAGCTAGTGTAGCACTTCGATGACTTAATGTATATATTGTGTGTCTTCTTCCCCCTAGACTATCTCTACCGTGTTTTTGGGGGTATCCCTTTCCTTGACCGCCTTCCTATTCGGGCTATACTAGGTGGAGCTTCGGCTAGATGTCTGTGGACCCCAGAGGTAGTCACCTGACCACCTTGTTGGTCCAATGTACATACTCCAATCTAACAGGAATAGACTCGTCACACTGGTCCTCCCAGCCACCTAGATATCTTGTCCCCCAAAAAAAGGCAAACGCCCTGTGACGTTCGTTCCGGTTCCGGGGAGCAGAACGAGGCTGGCCGATTGGCTGGTCTGATTGGCCGGCCGGGAGACAGCACGATTGACGCGCCGAGTGAGACTTTTGCCTGGCTGCGCTGCGAACAACCTGCTTACCTTTGCTCCATATCTTCCCAAGAACAGTATAGCTACGCCATCGGTGCTACCACGACTCCCTCCCCTTCTCCACTCCCCTCCACACGAACCTGGGGTACCTGGGACTCTGGTGGCGATGGGGGCAGGATGGATGTATACGCTTCCAAGCAGCGAAACCTCCGGGTCGCCCCCCCCCCCCCAATCCATGCTTGTTTGGGAGTGTCCGCAGTGAAAGCGGGATGATTGAATCGATGACTGTGACTGCGACAGCGAACGGCCGCAATTGGCCTTGTTGGGTTCCATTTCAGCTCCAGGTCCAGGTCCAGCTCCCTCCCTACCTGGCAAGCTTCCATGCGTAGCTCTTGGCCCTGTGCGTCTGTCTGTCCGTGTGTCTGTGTCTCTCCCAGCTTGTCTCTCTCAGCCTCTGTCTCTGCAGCCCAGCTGTCTCTCTCTGTGCCGTCCGTCTGTCTGAACCATCCTGGTTACGCTCCTCTCCCTCTCGCCCGTCTCACTCACTCCCACTCCCACTCACCCACCCAACCTCTCTCCCTCCCTCCCTTCCCTTCTCTTTCTCTCCCATTACATCCTCACATCCCCATCAATCATCCCAATCTCCCTCCCAACTGTCGTTCCTCCATCCCAATCGCACCCAAACCAACCCACTCCAAACCCACACATAACCGCCACCATGGTCCGCAGCCGACGAGGTCAGCCCGAGGAGGAGGAGGAGCTCGTCTCGCTCCCCGAGGAATCCGATGCTGAGGAGGAAGAGGAGTAAGTTTTGCCTTTTTTTTGTCCCTCTCTTTCTGCCCGCTGTCACGGAATTGCTTCTTGTCGCAAACTGCCCTTGCGCTCGCTTCGCGACGCTTTTTTTTGTCCGGGGTCCAATGCGCCCGTCATGCGCGTGCGATGCGATGCGATGCGGATGCGCCCAGTGACGTCGCATGCGCGGGCGCCCTCCTCATTGCCATCGCCATCGCCATCGCCATCGCCATCGCCATCGCCGCAATGCATCGCCCGCCATCCACAACAACAGCTCTCAGTGCCCCATCTCCCACTCCTTCAAGCCATCATCACTCACGACTTCGTGATCTCGTGTTGACACCGACAGGTACGTCTCCACGGGAGACGAGGGCCCCGCCGCCGACGAAGAGGAGGAGAGCGAGGAAGATGCCGACGAGGAGGAGGACGAAGACGCTGAGGCCGCCGACAAGCCCAAGCTCGACGCCAAGGCTGCCGTACCCAACGGAGCCAAGGCCGCGGACAAGGCCAAGGCCGACGATGAAGAGGAAGAAGAAGACGAGGATGAAGAGGACGCAGAGGGCGCCGACGAAGACGACGAGGCCGTCAAGCCCAACGGCGAGGCCAAGGACACCAACGGCAAGCGTGACACCGACGCCGCCAACGAGGACGCCCCAGCCGGTAAGCCCCATCCCCATCCATCACGTCGTGAAACAACTGCTGACAGCGTGCAAAAGCCGAGGACGAGCCCCCCGCGAAGAAGCGCAAGGTCGTCGATGGCGCCGCCGAGGAGGAGGCAGCCGAGGTTGAAGCTTAAAAAGCACCCGGCGAGGTGCGTGGAATGGATCGAGGGCTGGCGGGTTAGATGGTCGACCGAGGCCTTGCATTGTAGGCTCCTCTGACATCGGAAATAAAAATCCCATTTACAAGCAACGCGTCCGCACATTGTAGGATCCTCCCCCCGTGATTAGTAGCCTCTGTCTTCAACACCATTCGTAGAAACCCACAGCCCCCGTCAACGCGTGCGGGAAAAGACGGGCTCTGCTCCCCGCAACCCACTTCCCCGATCGCCCAGCCTCATGGCAAATCTAGATAGATCTCTCCCATCATGCACAAAACAAAGCTAAGATCTCTCTTGAACCCCCGAAAAAAAGCCGCATCGAGTTCATGATGAACCCTGCAGTCCACGTTGAGACCCCGTCATCCAGCGCGGGCCTCGATCCCCCGTCATTGGCTCCGCGGTGGAAGGGAGGGGGGCCCCGGGATAGTAGGGCTGAGGGGGGTTGAGAATGGGGAATTTGCGGACGTTCTTTGATCTTGAGGAGTCTGGGGAGTGGTTTGGGAGGTGGATTGCGAGGGTACCGACGGGGTGGTTCGGTTTGGGCCTGGGCGGTTGTGGTTGATGGGGTGCACTTTTAGCTGCGACCCGGAGAGCTTCCGACCTGAAGCCCAGCCGTCAGTGAGGATTGCCTCGTTCCAAGGGCTTCACTGCGGTGGTCATGGTGACGCCGAGGTTGTCGTCGCCCGCGTGCGATGATGGCTGTCGCGAATGGGCCCACCCACGGGACTGGCGTTGGCGGTCGAGGATGCGCAAACTCGGCCGATTATTGTCGCATTTGGTTGTGGCTCGCGATGGCGAGAGCCGAGGACAGATGGACGGCGAGAAACAATATCCGGGGTGAATCAGGACCGTTGTGGTGAAGGGAGAGGACGACGCTCGGAGCCTGTACGGAGATGCGACGAACGACACATCTCTACCAATGACTACCACACACATGGCGACCTGGTTAATTCCTAGAGCCTAATCACATCTCCTTAATCATTTCTGATCCAGGACCCAACAAAGACAGACCACCCATGCGAGGACAAACTGAAACCTTAAGCAAGGTATGTGCAGATGCAGTTCTACGTATGCTGTGTCGAGATGCAAATTACAGCATGTGTTGGTGTCGGCAGGCCCCGTTTTGGGCTTGGCTGAGCCCTATTTTCTGGCCCCCGGAACATGTATCGGAAGTACCTGCACGAGAGGCCATATTTAGGTATCTCGCATAGTACTATGAACTTGGGGATAATATTGAGATGCGCCCGCGCCCTGGCTCTCCTGGCACAATTGAAATGATGGTTTAGCGGCGTAGAGGTTCAACCCTACTTGCTTTCAACAGTAGACCAGTGGTTTGTTAAGCGCACGACAGACCCCTTCTCGATTGCTCATTTAGTTACCCTATAGTCGACGAACTTACATCTAGCGTTAGAGTAGCGAAAAGGATAGGCGCCTCAAGGGATAAGCACTGAAATCTTGCATCAAAGCACTGCCGCCGTTCACGGAACTAATATACCTGCAGCCTTCACGGCTCTCGCAATGTACCCGATAATGCATGATCTCAGGGCCTAGGGAAGATCTTGAATGAGAGGAACGGTTAGCCGGTGAGGGTGACAAGCTCAAGCCACCCGGAAGCTATCGTTATACTGAGGTGGGCAAAGTTTGACGTCGACGGGCGTCTGCTTAATGACTCCCCCCTGAAACATTCCCTATTCTTAGACGCGCTTGGTGACGCATGGGTCTTTCTACGATGCATTTGACTGGTGGCGCGTTATGGTTCTTAAGACCACCACCTCGCTCATGGTGAACCGCTCTGACATCGATGTCAGCGTAGTTACCTTACATTAGATTGATGAATACACTGTCTTCCGCATTTTAATATAATGTACAATACCTCTGGGGTAGCTCGTCGTCTACGTTACCGGCTAAGATCCAGTATCCGTCCCCAACAGTCTCAACGCCTGGAGTCGGAGTCGGCGGTTGAGGGTAAGGGCTCGACATAATGCCTTTGCCTGGAATGATCTGGGACAAGACAAAACTGCCACTTAGGTTACGCCAGACTTCGTAAGGCAGGCGTGATATCTGATGCACCCCCAGCTTGGCCCTCAACTCTTCGCGAAGGGCTTCGTAGAACGGGGTGAAGACGCTGCGTGAAGGCGAGATGGTGAATTGGTGAAGACCCGGTCTACTGCGGCGCACGAATGCGTCTACAGGCCTGAAGATGCCCTGGAAGTCGACGCGGCGAAATTCGCGCTCGTTCGTCTTGAGTGCCAGGTGTAGACGAGTGAGATTGGGGAAGTTGTCAGAAAGTATGGTGAGGATGCTCTCCAGGGGTTCTTCTTCAGGGATTGCGCTTGAACGTGGCCCTTGACGTAACTTGAGTGGCCAGACGATCTCAAGAGATGTAATGTCGCACAACCGCTGGGATAGCAATAGCTGAGGGAGGTGCGTGACGAGGGTGTGGCCTGAAATGTGGATGGTGTTTGTTGTATAAAGAATATGGATACCTTCGGTATAACTGCATGACTCTATTAGCGAGGGGGCAGGTTCAGGCGAGTTTCAGTCTTTGACACTCACGCCTGGCGGCAGCTCAACAGCCAGCCCATAATGCCAATATGGCACTTCAGAGGATACTCGCCCGGCCAAAGCTCACAGCGATGCTGCGCTCCCAGTCGACAGTAATCGTCTCCAGGCTCTGGGACTTCCTTGTACCGATCTGACGAGAATCTTCGGTGATGAGGCATTACTCGATGGCATACGGAGCCCCACCATTGCCAGGACTTGGGCACGCTGAGATCCCAATTCACGACGGGCGGAATTGAGTGTCCGACGGAATCGATGCCAGCATGGTTGATGATGGGCCGGGAACCAGGGGCTAGGGCGGCCGTGGGATGGACAAAGGAGAGGTCCATGTGCACGATGGCGTCGCCAAAGGCTAAGACAAGTATCTGATATCGCAGTTCTCTGGGAAGCTTCTCGAAGATCGGGGAGCCGGTAGTCAAGACTTCTTTCGAGGACGATGGGGTCAATGCGTACGGCCGCGTGCTAGGAAGCCAAGGGAGATCTGTGAGATTTTCCTCTGGGCGCATCGAGTGCGTGCGTCTCCTGCCAAGTTTGCCTTCAAGCCAATTCCCGACCTTGAACTTCATGATGGGGGTGGTCAGCTGTGATAGTGTGAGGTGGTATTGGAGGATGGGGAGAGATGGAGGACAGCCCGCGTGATAAGTTGCAGGGTGCGGCTCGTTTTAAGGAAGTAGAAGGGGTGACGCTACAGTAGCAATTTCTCATAACACGCACTGTACAGGCTTAACTCAAGTCGCATTGATGGCTACATGGTGCAGCTTTCAGGGGATAGGGTTATGTCTTGCGGCGACGTCTAACCA
Organism: Neonectria faginata; assembly: GCA_030864175.1. Taxonomy (NCBI): domain Eukaryota; kingdom Fungi; phylum Ascomycota; class Sordariomycetes; order Hypocreales; family Nectriaceae; genus Neonectria; species Neonectria faginata. Next base: position 1,600,274 of record JAULBG010000004.1, on the reverse strand, counting down.
ACAGATTTCGAACGATACTAGCTAGTTAATCTAAAGCAGGGTCTACACAATGTGGCTTGCTTGAACGTTACAAGCGTCTTGGCCAAAACCTTTCCTCAAACTACGCAACACTCCGAACTATCATTCATATAGCTAACTGTACAATGTAACATCCGGAAAGATTCTTCCTAAGATAGCAGTTCATCTTTCTATTATGTTGGCACCGGGGGCCCACTTGTGATGGTTGTCACCGCTCCAGCTACTCCAATGCAGTAATAGTAGTCCGGCCAGAGGTTGCCGCACTCTGTGCCCACAGCCGGGTTCCACTCAATGAATTGGCTACAAAAGGGTCAGCGTCTAGCTTTAACACCGGCAAGGTTGATTCTAAACTTACTCGGTACTGATTCCAGCAGACTGGGCCATAGACCAGCACAGGTCACCGGATTGCATCAGGTAGAACCGCCGGCACTCGGACGTCATGCCCTCCCGGACAGGAGAAGGGGTGGTTATAGGCTCATTACCTGAGGTTGTGCTAGATTGCTGGGTTGAAGACGTCCTGGTTTCTGTTTCAGTGGGCGTCAACGTCGCCGTAGTGACGGACTCGTCTGTGTCTATGCCGACGCAGATGTAGTAGTCGGCATCCAAACCGTCACACTCTAACCCAAGCGCTGGATTCCAATCTATCAGGTTCTCCTCGGTGATGCTGTTGGCGGAAGCAATCGACTTGCACGTGTCATCTTCAGACACGAGCCAATAGCTGATGCAGTCCTCCGAGATGCCAGACTGCGTGGGCATGTCGTCTCCAGGGGCGGTTGGAGTTGGTGCGCCATCAGTCCGCGTGGTCGGCGTGTCTGCCTTGCCAACGCAGTACCATGTGTCTTGTTCAATGTCTGTGCAATCCTCAAACACTGACGGATTCCAGGCAATGAAGTCCTCGACATCAAAGGTGCCGAATATGCTGACGATGAGGTCGCAGGTATCGTCGAGGGTTGTGAGATACCAAGCCGCACAATCATCCGGACTTCCTGTCGGAACCGGTGATGGCGTGGTTGTCACAGTGGGAGGCATGGGGTTCCCACTCTCGTAGGCTCCAACACAATACCAGTTGCCTGACCAAAGACCATTGCAATCCCCATCAAGGACTGGGTTCCACTCGAAGAACTGATCTTGGGTGACGTAGTTGTAAATGTCGAGGATGGCCTCGCAGTTTTCGTCAGCCCCGACCTGGTGAAAGTGTTTGCAACTCTCGGGCATGGGGCCATGAGACGGCACGGGCGAGAAGCTCGAGTTGGCCGTGGGGTAAACCGTCAGCTCGTGGGAAGTCGGCTCCGGTAGCGGCGTGAAATCCGACGTTGAAGTAGACCACTGGAGGTCTGGCTCTGGCCAAATGCCACGCACACTCACGCAGATCCAGTAATCTGCGTACAACCCGGAGCAATCTTGGTGGAGCTCAGGGTTCCATTCGTGCCTGTTGGAACGCACGGTGAGTCAAACCCGCTTTCAAACCCGCCTTCAAGAGCTACTCACAGCTGCTCTAATGTCATAAATCTACCGTACTTGTTCATGACGTTTTCGCACGTCTGACCAGCCACGACAAGGTGCCAGCGATTGCATGCAGCCGGCTGTCCAGCCTGGGTTGCCGTTGGTGGCCATGCGGTGTCGATGGTTGGAACAGTGATGTTCCAAGTAACGATGGGCTCCCGAATGGAATACGTCGTATTCTGGGAGACAGTCGTAGGAGTGGTCGTGACGGGCACTGAGCTGGTAGTGACAGACTCTGAGTTCGAAGTGGATGAGATGACGGAAAAAGAGCCCGTCGACGCCGCCTCGCCAACACCTACACAATAGGCGTTTCCAAGCCAGAAGTTCTGCAAGCAGTCGTCTGATACAGCCGGGTTCCATTCCAGGAATTGATCACGGCTAATGCCGTATAATTCTGGGACAGTAGCGCAGGTATCGCCTTCTACGATGGTGTGCCAGGCATTGCAGTTGTCGGGCTGGCCTTCGTGAACAGGCCCACCTGGGCTGGTGTCTTGGGCAATGGCAATCTGTAGCCAAACGCCCAGTAACAGAGAGGAAGATGCAACGCGAAGTGCCATTGATGTTAGCATCTTGACTGGTTGTTGACGACGTGAAGCCAGTCGAGATGGGACTAGATGGTCGGCGAGACAGACGGGCAAGACAAACAAGCAAGACAGGCGGGCAAGATTGACTGGCAAAGCAGGCAGCCGAGGCAACCCGGAGGAAGGGATCACAAGACCATCAGATGCAGAGCCCACGAGGTGCTCGTGCAAGGGGCACATCGCCAACTGCGGAAGATGAAAAAGGGGCCGCGGTCTTTCATGCCGGAATAGTGGCACACAGCCGTGTCACAATTCGTTGCAACCAACAAGCCGTCGCATCGGCGTGAGTGATTTTTATCGCAAACTCGCACAATGGCCTCATAGTTCATGTCCACGTAATGTCCTGACTAGCAAGTCCAGGACTTGTGATGGTTCGTGTTGGTGGTGAGGAACGGTAGTAGCCCGATGCAATCCCAGCCCCGGATGCTACTGTACGCCAATCAGCCAATGGCGTCGAGTGGCTTAACGCTGCGTGAGGAGAAAGCAACCTTAATTTTAAGCGTACTGGTACTTGTATCGGTACCTCAAGATTGCAATGTGGGATTCCACCTGTAGCTCTGTGGGGAGATCGATCTCATCCCTGCATCCCAGGATCGCTGGATTCGACAGGCGGCCGAGGTTCGTTAAGGGAGCACCGAAGTCCCATTTCGTGCCCCCGTATCAATTATTCGTAGAGTGGCCGGTACGCCCTTTGAATCCGGACACGTCTTGCTCGTGGTCATTCAGCGGAGCCGTTATTCGCGGCCCCTTCACTCACGACCGTTTCCCCCATTCTGTCCCCTCGACTCTGATCACATACGGCCACGAGGATGTCTCTTCGCCATCTTGAGCCTATTACACCTAAACCATGCTGCTCTTCTTCTTCTTCTCACTCTTCGCGGCCTGCTTCTTGATCGGCCCGGTCAGCGCCGGCAGCCGTCTTTGGGAACTGCCTATACATCAGCTCCGCGGAAACGCAACTGCGCACGCAAAACGCGCAGTCTCTGTCATCCCCGGCACCGGCGCGGGAGATCATCGCCTTTGGCCCGACAGAACCATCACTTACGCCTTCACGGACTCGACGGCGAATTCCAGACTGAAGGCAATGTTCTTCCAGGGCACCGAGGTCTGGAGCAGGCTCAAAGCCTACGACTTCCAGTACAACCTGGTTTCGACCAGCAAGTGCAAAAGTGATCGCATGAACTGCCTGATGGTCTACTACAACACCCAAGGTTTCCTAGCCTCCACCGTCGCCAAGCCACCCGCGACCGCGGCAGACCCAAGCTATGAAGGCCCAGTCATGTATCTCAGCGACTCTTTCGCCGTTGGCAACCGAAATCCCATCATCAACATTGCGCACGAAATTGGTCATGCCTGGGGCCTTTATCACGAGCACCAGAACTTCCGGCTGTGGAAGACCAGCGATGAGCAAAAACAGGCAGACACCGGTTGGCAGGACTATACAGGTGATATATTCCACAGCAACAAGTTCCACTGCGAAAATCTCAAGGACTACGCCACAAAGCTAGCTGAAGTCATGGCTAGCCCAAATTCTGACATCAACAAGGATCTCATGTGCTCCAGTCAAGCTACTGCATCAAGATTCAAGTTTTCGGCCATGGAGTGGCTGCCCACCAACCTCGTCGGCAAGAAGGCCGATTCTTTATATGACCTGGACTCTTTGATGCTCTACCCAAGCCGCGCAGGCGGCTCTGGTGAAGCCTCTGAGACAACGGACAATCGCCGAATCATTTTGACGTACGCTGATGACAGTGAGATTCCCACGAGGCAGGGTCCCTCCGACTGGGATATTTCCAGGCTCGTGGACCTGTACGGCACGGCCACTAGGGCGGCGAGCGAGCCCTACAACAAGAAGGGAGGGAAAATGGAAAATCTCTTCAGAAATGTCAGGGGACAATCCACAAGAGCGGGGGATACCGAAGGCGGCCTTTGCTGAAGTAGCTCTGGAGGGTTCGTTGGATGCATGTGTTGGATTGATGCTCATTATCTCATCATGTTTCGTGTACTTTATTACAGGTCGTCCAAATGACATTAGTGGCAATGAGAAGATGGAGAGACTTGTCGTATGCCCTTGGAGGATGTAAACACGTCTATGCGTACCCGAGTCTATGAGCGTTCATTCATCGGATCATCTTTTGTGCAATCTCATACTATTAAGTGTGCTCAAATAAACGAGGACTTGAGAATACTCTAAAAGCATTATTCATCTCGTACTAGTATCCGTTCACAACTCCTCTTTCAGCTCGCCAGTTCCGAAACAGGTTAACTGGGGAGAAATTTCGGTAACCTCCTCCTTCCGCCTTTTAATGTTCTCTCCGAGAGCATCAATTAGCGTACCGTCATCCAGATCAATAGCCCAGACCATCGTTCTAGATTCCCGAATTCATTAGCCATTGCAAGCCTTTCCCGCTTCACTGAAGTCAATACTGAGGGGACATGGAACGTTAACATACCCTCCAAGGCAGCGCTGGTTGGCGTATTCGATCTTTATCTTCAACGTCTCAGCGTCATCCCATGACACCCATTGAGTAGAATCCCAGGTAACAATCTTGACACCAGCTATTTCGTCAAATTTCACCGTCGCACCATTGTCGATGATCTTATTGATCTCGGCAGCTGATAGGACACCTGGGGTGCCGGTACACTCCCCACCTTCAGCGCCCTCGGTGAATTCGCAACCGGCGTCCAAACAACCCGGGTATTTCATAGTAAAGCCTACCAGCATTGGTCAACTTATGCTCATGGGAAATTCGTCGAGAACGTACTGCGGCCATAGAAACCGAGACCAAGGACGACGCGGCCTGGGTTGATGTTGTTACGCCAGAGCAGCTCTAGCGCCTGTTGGATCTCAGTGAGATTTGTGTGAGCGTGGGCATATATATGGTCCTAGAGCTTCGATTGTGGAATCCCATACACCATCTGGCTCAGATATTAACTACTATCACTATCATATCCGGCTTCCAAAGGGTTCACTCACGGATGTCGTATGTCATGATGTTGAACCAATCGAGATATTGTTCCATATCAACGATGTTGAATCCCTTCAGATACCAGTAGGATGCGGGCTGGGAGTGCTTCGTTAGCCATGGAAATTCACACAATCAGGTCTTGGATAGGTTGCCACCAACAAGGGTCAGCGTCAAGCCATATGTCTTGTGAGCTGTGGTGAGACGCTTTCGCAGTCTCCTCAGTAGGTTGACATAGTTATCGAAGTCTTCGGGGATTCCACCACGATCTTCAGCTAATGGGCTATACAATCATGTCAGAGTCTTCCCATTCGGCCCCAGAGTTACAAGGTTCACTTACTACTCCCAGTCAAGATCGACTCCGTCAAAGTCATTTGCCTGGAGAAAATTCATCAGCGAGTCGAAGAAGGCATCTTGGGCAGACTCGGACTTGGCCAGATCGGAGAATGTTGTCCGATACGGCCCGGGGTCATTCATAGCCCAGCCTCCGATGGCAATCCAGACCTCGAGATTGTTCTGCTTTGCCTTGAGGGCCGACACACGTTGATACCTCGATGCTGTGCCGTCGTCCATAACGTCCATGCGGAAGGTTGTAGGATCAATAAGCGCGAATGCGAAGTTGATGTGAGTATAGTAGCCGAGAGGAATATCCTCGGGTTCCATATTGCCACAAGGCCTCTGATAGTTCCATCCTTCGTAATATCCAATTGTCCTCTTGTCTGAAGTCCGCTGATCCTGTCCACACTCCGGCGATGGGACCAAGACGCCTCCGCAGAAATCAGACGAGGTACCGCAGAAGCCGTACTCACTACAACAGACACTGAGCGGGCACTCCGTAGCGTTGGACCACTCGGCACCCCAACCAGGATCACATTCGCTCTTGTAGTTGCACGTGGAGTGGCAGTCGTCGCCACAGAAGTCAGGTCCAAGACCGCAGACGCCGACACCTTGCTCGTCTCTGTTTTCAATGTGAGACATCATTCATACAGCTCCGTCTTGTGAGGTCCAACTCACAATTTGCAGCAGCCGATTTTACACTCGCTGTTGGCAGTACAAGAGTAGTCGTTTTCTTCCGCCTCGTCGGCTACGGCGAGAAGCCGCACCGCATCCTCCTCAGACACGTTCACGGTTGCCTCTTCCAGAAGCAATGCCTCAGCCTGGCCAGCAAACGTACTGAGATTGAGAGCCTGAGTGAAAGAAACTAGGCCAAAGCCTAGGTAGAGAAGTCGACGAGCCATCTTGAGCGTTACTCGGGGGAGACGTTGTGAACGAGAACGAGCGAAAGAACGATGATAGTTCGGTCGAACCAATTCGACAGTGAATGCGATTGAAAACCGTGGACGCCAAACGAGTATAACCACCCTGTCACGTAGTTCTCGGGGGTCGCGGTCCAGCTCCGCCATCCGCATGTACCGGTACATCTCGAGAATATGCAGCCCCCAAATGAGATGGTTCTGATGTGACGTGCCGTGGTGCACCCTGCCGCGTCATGGCTGCGCGATTCGGCCCTACGAGCAGACTACAGTACACAGAGGGACCAGCTGCAAACTGCGCCTTGCCCCTGCAGCGGCTCGGACGCTCGGCCATGCTCCGATAATTATCACCATGTGCTATGCCTCACGTACGTTCGGGGCGGAGTTAAGTCGCCAAGACTACAATCCCAAAGATATCACAATCGGGGGATGAACGGACTCCTCGGTGGAAAAGTCTCGGTCTTCGTCCCCCCAGCTCATCGAGGCAGAGTCGCTCCCAGCTCCTCTCCGTCTTCTTCTTCCTAGAGCGTTGATCTTATGTGTGGTTGCCTGTCATTCTGACGGGAACACATCCCCATCTTACTGGCCTTCACGTTTTCAACATCCAGAGGCCCCCTACCCGTCTCCATGTCTCTGTCAAGGCTTGCTAGCCTGCTGGCTCTTAGCAGCACCATCCAAGCTTATGTTCCGGCAATCAGAGGCTCCATCCTTCCCTCTGTGGGAATCGGAGCCCCTACTCACCCAAAACTCACCAAGAGGGCTGATGATCCTGCGGACTTCTCGTGGGTGAAGCGATGGGCAGCTATCGGCGATAGTTACACAGCCGGCATTGGCTCCGGCGTCCCGATGGGCGACATGCAGTTCATCAAGCCCGACACGCATCCGTGGTTGAATTGGGCTTCTGATATCAAAGACGAGCTCCGCAAGCGTGAACTCACCGAGAATGAGAGGGAGGTTCTGGACAACCTGAGGGCTCAGTATGAAGAGAGGTTCAAACTGGATAAGCGCGTTTACGACTCTCTTCTTTACAAGACCCCCAATCCCCCAGCCATCGCCCGGAGAGTCCTAAGCCGCCGCGATCCAGAGGCTCCCGGCTGCCCGGGTGACGACAGCTGGGATAAAACCAGAGGACTGGGCCTGCCAAACAAGATCGGCGCCAACTTCCACCCCAACGAGAAGGGACATCTGACCATCGCTTCGTTCGCGTTGGTGGAAGCAATGGATCTTCGGTCTCTGGTCTTAGGCATTGACTCGCCGTCGTGTGAGATCAAGGATCAGTTCAAGTGTTGGTCCAAGGACAACTCCAAGGCATACGCCATGGCTGATCGGCTTGACACAAACTACAAAGACTTCTGCAAGAACGTCAAGCAACCTGATCACACGACCGGCTGGGAGTTCGATAAGTCCTACGATATAGGTACCCCGGAGGAGCACTCGTTTCACGTTGGGCTTAGTACTAGCGCGGGTGACTTCGATGAGGACGAATGCCTCGAGTCCATGAAGGCTCTCATCCACAATTGCGATACGGACAGTACGATGAACTGGAAGTTTGGTGGCCAGTATGTCCGCGGCGAGCACACGTATGAGGTCAACATCAAGAGAGACAATCGGCCGTGGCCACCCCCTGAGGAAGCCGTAGGGCGGTGCGAGGGCTGGTATAAGGTTCTTTTCGGCTCGTACGAGATTGAGGGAGGCGGTTTCTCCACGTGGGATCATGGCCAGAAGACGATGAGACCGAACATGGATAGCTGCTACGGTCTCGGTACGACCAAGTGGAAGTTTGAGTACTATGATGAGCCCACTGAGGATGGCTACGAGTGGAAGGCCACGTTCCATACTCCTATTTGGGTGAGGGCGAGGTGTTTCAAGAACAATAAAGTCGTCAAAGCCGCTGGGGGGTGGACTGATGGGTGTAAAGGTAATGATTAGGTTCGCGTGATCGTTTGTAGAAATGTGAAAACGGATATGTCGAGCGCTAGTTGACTGAGAGAGGGCATTTGACCATCCTTAGCTATAGCTTCTGCACATGACAGTGGAGAATTCCATACCTTGACTGGCTCACTCATTACTTGACTGAATTAAAGGCAGAAATGTGAAACAGACCCGAAGGTCAGGACAAGCACCAAGAAATCACCAGTCAAGTCCCAAGTTAGGTGTCACACGTCAACGTTATAGAAAAACTATCTAATCAAGTCTTGTGTCGTGGCTTTGCAACTACCATCTACTTTGCTGATGCCACAGCTCTGCTTTCTTGGGAACTCTATTGACTTCATTATATAGCCTCTAAATCAGATACTTATAATGTATATCCGCGCCGTGACAGTTAATGCTATAAACACTATCCGTGAAAGCAAACCTCCTCATATTTTCAGGCGACATGCCTCCACCTACAAGCAGGTCTGTTAGAGCCGCGGTATGCTGATAGTGCATATTGTTATCGTAGGTACCGCAGAACACTAAACCAACCTATGTAATTCTTGAAGCTATTGCTGTTGTGTACTGTAGTCTCGAGATAGCCATCGAGGTTTCCATCAAGTGCGGCCGCGGAAGGCAGTACCGCGGCTGACGACTGTGTAGGTAATATACTCGAGTTCCGGGTCGGAACTGATGTATGCCTTCCAGCCGTAAGTCTAGAATCTCTTACCGACAGACTGAGAGTTGGGGCCGCCGTAGGGTGTGAAGAGAATGGGATACATATGCAGCTTGTGTGGTTGGCTAGTTCACATGAAGTAGGCGGACACTCAATCTGGTCGACCCTGTATGCACCTCACCCCGGGACTGAACCAAATTTTCGATTACTATTATCTCGAAATCTCTATTATTCTCTGAATTGGAAGAGTTGTGAGGTGGTGGGCTAGCTTCATCATGACCATTCCGGTAGGCGCTGAGACCTTAGTGAGGCCGAGGGGTCTCGTGTCGACGTTAATGAAGCTTTGAAGGAATTAATATACAATAATAGTGATAATGAGAGTGATAATGCCTGAAGAAGAAGTCAGTCATACGATCGATCTAAGGAAGGGAAATAGTAGTAATATCAATATCGACGAGGGAAGGGTAATGCTCCAAAAGGCCTTAGAATTATTAGGCGAGTGTTGCACTAAGTTCCAAGGGTTAGGGGAAACATTAAGAAGCAGAACGGCATCATCAGCAACCAGCGGAAGATAATTCAAGATTTACAAGAACCAGCTAAAGAACAGAAAAATACGACTAAACTGTTGAGTTAAAATTATAAGATACCAAGAGACAGATAAAATTCGCGAACAACTTAGCAGCACCTACCCCGCACATCATCTCTTTCGCTAACGTCATACCATCGCTACCCTTGCACCATCCCATCTGGCAGTATACCGCCCTGGAACCTCACCGATGCCTTTTATTGCACGGCCGATACCTGGAGAGTCGAAAAGAAAGAAGCGGAGCTAATTGCAGCGACTGATCTCCGGACTATCGTGGAGAGTGAGGTGCGTGCTGAGCTGCCAGGTTGTGACCAAGGACCGGAAGAACCCAAACCGCAGAGATGAAGCTGAACACCAAATGGCGAAACGACGGCGCAGCGGGTGACATCCGTACAGGGAACACAAATCAACGATCGACCCAGTCCTGGGACTTGGCGACCTCGGTTGTCAAGGACCTATTTAATTCCCAGAGCCTAATCACATCTGCTTTATCATTTCTCATCTTTTCTCCGGAGCAAGGATGAAACCCCAAAGCAAGGCATGTGCAGGTGCAGTTCTACGTATGCTATGTTGTGATGCAAATTACATCAATCTCACATGCCATCGCCGATCTTGTCCCCGTGCAAAATTACACAAAAGGTCCGTCAGGGAGGGGCGCCCATTCGTCAAGTTTGCTGCGAGCCAAGAACTGCTTTGCCACCGTTTTGCCGATTTGTTTTTATTTTCCACTGAGCCCGACACGGGAATCTACTGCGAGGGCCTGGTGTCTACCGCGAATAGGGAACTCGGCGTTTGTCGATGCTTCACCTGTGTATACCCTCATCCGCATCCTCGACGACGCGCCTTTTCTCCCATCAATCCTGCGCTGCCATCTTGAAACGAAAAATGAATGAAAAACAATAAGAGTCATGGGACCATGGATCCGGACAACCTCTTACGTGGCTATTATGTATCCCCAGGCGCCTCGTTACTAATTGAATGCACACGCCTGCCGCCAAGGAAGCTTGGCCATGGGCCCCAACGCCGTTTGTATTGGTCGCCCGCCGGCACGACTTCGTACTTGGCGAGCGATGGCTTGGTCCGTTGGGTATTCATGGTCTCGGCTGTCGGAAAAAGGGACATGGATTGGGTGCATCTGCGGAGATGCAACTCTGACATGCCACACATCCATTCCCTTAGGACTTCCCTTCCCCGACCCTTCCCCGACCTCGCTTGCCACGTCCAACAGCGGCATGCCCTTTTTATGACCCATCCCATCCCCGCTCGTGTCTCCGCGTCGTGAGGCTTGGCAATTATGTGGAATAAGGACAAAGAGCCAGGGAAAAAAAACAAAAAAATAAAAACTGGTTATATAAAGGGGGTGCCTTGCCTTGTTTTGGTCTCCGCTCAGAAGTCAACTCCCTTCTCACCCTCTCCCCGTTCCCCCCTCCCCGTTTGCCCTCCCACCTTGCAGAACACACACGGGAAGAGCAAGAAACACCGCGCCGTCATACACGGGACCATCCCCCTTCCGTGATGGCTTTCGGCTTCTCAACCCGCAGAGAGGACCGCCCTGTTTCCAGACTAAAAAACTGCCGCCTGTTGAACTGCGTCTGAAGGAGGAAGAAGAGATAAGAAAGGGAACCAGAAGAAATAAAAAGAACAGAACAGAAAAGAAAAGAAAGCAAGAAACGACGACGACGCTTGAAACCCGTGATGACTGTGTCCAAAGACGCACCTCAAGTTCTTGATGGCTTTCTTGGATAACCCATAATCATCACCACAATGGACCCGACCTACCTTGAGGCCCTCGGTGGCGAAGGCGACGTCCAGGGAGACGACAACAACAACAACAACGCCTGGATGACTACCATGGAGCCCGCGTCGATGCCGTACCCGGGCATGGCTGTAAGCCCACACGCCGCTGCATCACCGGTAAGTGATCCCGCGAGAGAGAGAAAGACCCGAGACGGCGACTAACCATCCAGCAGACCCCGTTGCACTCGCCCGAGACGCTCTCCCTCGACCACCCCTTCTACCCGTCCCCCATGGGCGATGTGTCTTACCTTGACCAAGCCGCCTTCGGGGACTTCCCCATCGGCACCTTCGCCGTCCCGCCGGGCCTGTTCCCCTTCCGCCTCGGCCACCGGGGCTCATCCGCCGCCGGCCTGTCCGACTTCACCGGCGCCCCGACCGCCGGCCTGTACAGCCCTACCGCCGGCCCGTACGTCTCGCCCACGGCCTTCTTGCCCACGCCGCCCACGGCCGACGACCTCTCGGCGCCCGAGGACTCCGACGCCTCGTCCTCGGCCTCCCCAGAACCCAAGAAGCGCAAGCGCGCCTCCGCGCCTCCCAAGAAACGCCGCGCGCCGCAGCAACTCCGCACGGCGTCGCGGGCGCCCAGGAAGCGCCCCAACATCCTCCCGCAGCGGCCCACGGAGACGGTCGAGGACGTCAAGGCGCGGGCGGCGCACAACCAGGTGGAGCAGCAGTACCGCAAGCGGCTCAACGCGCACTTCGAGCGGCTGCTGGAGGTGCTCCCGGCGCCGCAGGCGTCGGCCGGGGGCGGGCGGCGCGACGGCATCGGCGAGCGGCGCGTCAGCAAGGCCGAGGTGCTGGACCTGGCGACGGAGCGCATCCAGGCGCTGGAGCGCGACATGGCCCGGCTGGAGCGCGAGCGGCGGGAGTTGCGGGCGCGGATGCGCGGGGGGTTGTTGATATGAGAGGGAGGAGGTTTGTTTTTTATGTAGACGATGCTGCGAATTAGGTATGTTGGGTTATCTGTTTGTCAAGACATGGTGGGGAAGCTTGGTTATCATGATAAGTGCGTTGTGAGACGGAACAAGGAAAAAGCCGAGAAGCAAAGGAAAATGGAATTAGACAGTTCTTTCTCGTCGACTAGGAGACGAAGCAGATGAGGGTAATACGATGACCGGCGACAAATGCGGTGTTTTGTGTCTTTACAACCTTTCTACAGTCCACACTCTTTAACAAAGACCTCACTCTCACTTTCTCACTCTCACTTTCTCACTCTCACTCTCACTCTCTCACTCTCACTCTCTCTCTCTCACTCTCACTCTCTCACTCTCACTCTCTCACTCTCACTCTCTCACTCTCACTCTCGTTACTCCCCTCTTTGACTCCTCCTTCTCACCCCGCAACGCTACCATCACGGCCCCTCGCCAACCCATGACTGGTGCGGCTTAAACCACTACCGCGTCTAGTGCCTCTAAGCTAGTAGTAGCGTAGATCGTTTCGCGGTTGTGTAGGTTTTGATTCGAGCGGCTACGGAATGCCACCCACATTAAACGGAAAGGAAGGCTGTCTTGTTCTGCTTTTTTCCCCCATTCTCCTCTGGTGTTCTAGACAACAGTTCTTAGCTTGGGCTGTGGGGGAGGCGACAAACACGCGCACCAATCTCAGGCGTCGGCGACCGAATGCGCCGGCGATGATGTCGGTGTGATGTGGTGGGGGTGTCCTTGTCTTGTCGCGGGCTACGGGGAAGCGGGGATTGTGCTGTTGTCTGAAAAAGAGTAGAAATACGAGGCCGACGGGATGGCAATTCCTGATTCCTATCCGTGCTGTCTCCCCTCTTTCCTCTCTTCTCATCCTACACCTACAAGTGCAACACCGCAGACAGCATCATGGCTACTCCCAACCAGACCAAGTACGGCCCTTCCCCATCGCAAAAGAAAACAACCCCCCTCCCCCGAATAAATATGAATGCTGACTCTCCCGCGCAGCCGTACCTTCACCCTCAACACGGGCGCCAAGATCCCCGCCATCGGCCTCGGAACATGGCAGTCTGCGCCTGAGGAGGTCTCCCAGGCCGTCGAGGCCGCTCTCCGCGCCGGATATCCTCACATCGACACGGCCTTCGCCTACGGCAACGAGAAGGACGTCGGCGAGGGCATCAAGGCCTCGGGCGTCCCCCGCGACCAGATCTGGCTGACCACCAAGCTCGACAACCCCTGGCACAAGCGCGTCCCCGAGGCCATCGACCTCAGCCTCAAGAACCTCGGGACCGACTATGTTGACCTGTACCTGATGCACTGGCCCAGCTCCACCAACCCCGATGACCTCACCAAGCACTATGATGACTGGAACTTCATCAAGACCTGGCACGAGCTGCAGAAGCTTGTCGGCACCGGCAAGGTTCGCAACATTGGTGTCTCCAACTTCGGCATCACCCACCTCGAGGAGCTTCTCAGCCACCCCGAGACCACGGTAAGACTCTCAATCCCGCTTAGGCTTTGGCAAAACTTCCATGACTGACTCCTGTCCACCAGATCGTCCCTGCTGTCAACCAGATCGAGCTGCACCCCTGCAGACCCTCTCCCAAGCTTGTTGCGTACAACACCTCCAAGGGTATTCACAGCACCGGCTACTCGTGCCTGGGCTCGACCGACTCGCCCCTGTACAAGAACGAGACCCTGCTCAAGCTGGCCGAGACCAAGGGCAAGTCCCCCCAGCAGGTGCTGTTGATGTGGGGTCTTCAGAAGGGATGGAGTGTCATTCCCAAGAGTGTCACCCCTGCCCGCATTGAGGCCAACCGACAGCTGGACGGCTGGGAGCTGACCCCGGAGGAGGTTACCAGCTTGGACAACATCAAGGACCGATTCAAGGTGTGCGACGGCACCTTCCTGCCCACTGGCGTCGAGGTCTTCCTGGGCGATGATGAGTAAATAGACAACAAAAAGCAGGGACTTGGGGAACATAATCAATACTCACAGTAGAGTGCTTGACAGCTAGATTCTAGGTGCCTGAAGCATAGAATGAAACAGTCAAAGCCAGCTTTCTCGCCAGATGTGCATAGTTCCGGTGATTGGTGAATAACGAATGATGAATAATCGAGCATCGGGTTTGAATGTTATAGTTTGGCTTTGAGCTCCGGTTCCTCCTCGTCCTCTTCCTTCAAGACGGCGGCAACACTTTGTCGTATGTCCTCGGCCAAGTGCACCGCCTCGTCATCGTCCAGCTCCTCGCGCCTGCCACGTCCGAACATGGTAAAGCTCTCGCTGTAGCGGCCACTGGCCCTTATCTCTGGTCGGGGGATGATGTGGAAGTGCATGTGCGGGACGACCTGGGCAGCCGCAGCGCCATTGTTCTGGACGACGTTCCAGTCCTCGACGCCGGTAGCCCGCGTCATGGCCTTGGAGAGAACGCACAGGTAACGGCCCAGGTCGCTGCCCTCGCTCGGAGTGACGTCGGTGAGCTTCTCGCGGTGCTCGCGCGGACAGAGCAGCAGGTGGCCGTGGCTAAGGGGCAGGATGTCGAGAAAGGCAACGAGGTCGGGGGTCGAGAGGACAATGAACGACGCGGGCGAGAGTAATTCGGGGGCGATTAGAGGAGAGGATTGGTCGGGAGGTTCGAGCGGACTGAACGGCTTGTAGGCGTGGGCGATGGCACAGAAAGGGCACGAGCAGGAGGCAGGAGGAGCTGCTTGGTCGAACATGTTGGGTAACATGGCGAGAAAGAGCGATTAGAGTGAAAGAGAGAAGAGCGGGTAAAGGAGAAGGAGTGGAAGACCCTGCGAGTCTGGAGCTTGACCGAGGCAAAAAAGACGGTGACGATGGCAAGTTGAGAATTTTCGTTGGTGTTGAGTCCCGGTTCTAGCGAGGGATGTAATAGCGAACCGATATTGCGATATGGGGGAGATGCAGCACCAAGTCGCGGTGGCTTACAGCGGGTACCGAGGCACGAGCCTAGCGTCCAATGCGGCAAGGGGAAACATTTCCCATTTGAGCAGTACATAAAGATGGGAATTAAGGATAGTAATTAGGGTGAGTTTTTGGGATTGTTTAGGGTTCTCTAGTATTAAAGAGATGATAAACTTGGATATATTTAAAGAGTGATTTATTAGATGTAGTTATGGCTGTGGTTGAATTAATCTAGCTCAGTTGTTCATATAACTATCTATCTTTCTGCGTACTCCCACTCCACACTACCTGCAAATGGGGGTTTGCTAAGTGGACACGGCGCTCTCGACTGGACAAAATACGATAGCGGCCGTCGGAATAGCTTCCATTGCTTGGTACGGCATTCATCCCAGCATGTCTCATTCACCCATCGTCGCAGCTGAGACATCTAGAAACTTAATTAAACCCCAAAGCGGATAAATAAGACGATCCTCCAGGGATGTATGTTTGACAATCCACACCGAGCCTGTTGGGTTACACCCGCTAGCAGCCCTGACGTACACAATGTAACCAGCCCGCGGATACTCATCGCGACGTTTATGCACCCACCATAAGTTCTCTTCCAGCTAATCCTTGGACTTCCTTCAGGATGCTGCTCCAAACTCTACCGCAACCGGCGTAGCTGATGATGAGGTGAGCATGCGGTCAGGACGGTCGCTCCGTAAGCTGGCCGCTCCACACACAGCCCAAGTCCTGTCAACAAGGCAACCAATACTCGGCTTGCCTGGGGCCAATAGACGCGGGCACATGAACCAGCCTCGTTGGCCGTTCACCAACACATCGTCGTGGGAGATATCCCTGCCTCGCCTCCATAAGCATCGCGCTGGGACATCGTCTATCCGAAGGATCAATATGGCTCACTATCCTTGTCGCCTCCCAGCCCTCTCCGCCCATGGCGCCTCGTCTAAAGATGCCTTGTCTTGCCCTTTGCTGAAGCCTCGTGAATCCCGTCTCCATCCTCCGCCCATAGCTTCATTCATCCATGGACCGGTTCACCTCACCGTGGCCGTTCCTCGAGGCCATCGAGGGTCTCCGGGCTTTGAAGCACTCGCCATGGGCCCTGAACACGCCTCCGGAATCCGAGAGTCTTAGCGAGAAGATGTACCAGATGGCTCTGGTCTGCCTGGCGCATCCAGACGTGAGGACATACGCGCTAATGCCATTTATACACGCTGACCAGTCCAATAGCTCAGGGGCGAGGATGAGATGAAGGCCGTCGTCATGTGTCTAGTCCACGACGTGGGCCGTGTCGCTTCTGGCGAGGTAACCCTCGGCGAGTATGATAAGTACTCCGGTACGTCCTCCACAAGCAAGCTAACGGCTCTACCATCTGACAAAGTCCAGAGGGCGACATTGAGCAACAACTCGGACTGAAATATCTCGCGTCTCTCATCCAGAAGAGCAGCCCCGCGCTGGCAGACCGGCTTCCCGAGGCCTGGCAAGAGTACCAGACGCGCGAGACCCGTGCTGCTAAACTCGTCCACCAGGTCGCCAAGTTCGAATCGCTGCATCAGGCTTCGATCCGGCGCAAGAAGGGTCTTAGGGTCGCTGACGTCGATGGCCTAAGAGAATCCATTACGGATGCTTGGTTGGCGACGCAGGTGGATAGGATTACTGCAGATGACTGGGACGCTTCCGACGAGACGGCCAGCTCGAGGGCGCCCATCGTTTTCGTGATTGGTTAAACTACACGTGTTTCCTCTTCTTTGAACTGTTGTCTAACACGTCTTAGGTGGGCCTGGTTCGGACGAGAGCACACAATGTGCCCGTCTTGCCGAAGAATTCGCCTTCGAACATGTCTCTATTGCCGAATTACTGCAAGAGGAGCAGGGCCGACCGGGGTCAATCTTTGGCGGATTCATCAAGCAGACTCTAGAGAGCGAGGCAAAGGTTCCCCCTTCTCTGGTCCTAATGCTACTCAAGAGCAAAGTCAAAAATATCCAGTCGAGGGGGAAGGGGATCCTCATTGATGGCTTTCCACGCAGTGTTGCCCAGGCTGTCGCTTTTGAGCAAGAGGTATGTGTTTCCATCCGACTTTCTCAGGTTGGCACTGACGTAGTAGATCTCCAATGTGTACTCGACCATCTGGCTTGACTATTCCATTGAGAAGATGATGGAGCGAGTAAGGATCAAGGAGGAACCTTTGCAGCAAGGGGATGATGGAGATGGCAGATTGAATGAGGACCTGGAGGCATTCGAGGGGGCAAAACAGTCGCTTTCAGAGCATCTAGCCAAGAACGTCTTCCAAAGGGTAAGCTTGATGAAATGGAAAGGGAGGATTGTTACTAATATGGGATTAGGTCGACGCAAAGGGATCTAATGACGAGGTGAACGTGGTATTTCGGGGTACTCTGAAGAAGATGGTGGAATAATGAGATGCCGGTCAACCGCAATACTCGCGAACACAGAGACAAGCTGCTGAGTACTCAAATAATATTGATCTTTAGTAAATGACTTCCAGGGCATAAGAAACGATGAACCCATTAAGTCAGCGAAATTCTACGAGGCTGCGCATGGGGCCGGGTACGGAACAGGACTGCAGCTTAATCCTATTTTATCAGTCTAAGAGTACCCATTGGTGATGATCTGGCCTA
Organism: Neonectria faginata; assembly: GCA_030864175.1. Lineage (NCBI taxonomy): Eukaryota > Fungi > Ascomycota > Sordariomycetes > Hypocreales > Nectriaceae > Neonectria > Neonectria faginata. The sequence continues at coordinate 1,582,505 of JAULBG010000004.1, read as the reverse complement.
GACCCTTTGAGACCCGACTGTATGGCCAGTGTTGAGAGTGGCCTAGTTCACGAATATCACCAGTATGTTCACCCTCGCCCATCACGCGCCGAAGCGAGATGTGCAGCGAGGAGCACCGTCTACAAAATGTGTCCTACCGGCTGTAGCGCAAGGACGGCCTGAGCTTGTGTGCGGCTCCTGATGGCTGCACTAAGATTACGAGCGACTACCACGGCTTTTGTAATGTTCGGAGGGGCACGAAGGAGGAGGCGGGCATCGAGTATGTTAGTCTGACGGGGGAGTACTTTTCGGATATTGGGTGCTTTGGCTGTTTGCTTGATGGCGCCGAAAGAGTTGTTGGATAGGTAAGAGGAGGTTGAGATGTCAGGGGAGACTTGATACGAAAAGCTATTCGCCGAAGGCGGCCTTTCGTATCCGACATAATTAACCTAACGATTAAAATCCCATAATAAATGCATGCAAGAAGGCCTTCTATTTACTCGTTTTATGTTAGTGTTATCTTGTTAGTACCGCGTAAACCGCCTGTAACAAAGACCTCTCACCGCCTACAAAATTCTGCCGGCAATATTCCAACTTTCCCCCGCCACCGCCATCACTGACCAAGCATCCATTCTTTTTCCCTCCACCACCGCCGAAAACATCACCAAAACGTCCCCAGCCATGCCTCGCGAAGAATACCAAGTCCCCACCGGCGCCGCCGCCGGCGCAACCCGCGGCGCGACCCGCGACACCCACGACACCCGCTCCGTCATGTCCTACCTCTGCGGCGACTGCGGCGGCAGCGTCACCCTCGGCAAGGACGCGCTGGTCGCCTGTCCGCACTGCGCTGGGCGGGTGCTGTACAAGGAGCGCACGAAGCGGTAGGTGTCTTTTGCTGCTGCTTTTGTGGCCTTGGTGGGGGGTTTGCTGACTTGTCATGGTGCAGAATGGTGCAGTTCGAGGCGCGATGAGCGTCGAGCGAGGAATCGAGAACGGGGAAGGCGAGGCTGGACTTTTGGTTTGCAAAGGGGATTAGGGAGTTTCGGGGTTTGGTGTATGGGATGAGACAAGGCAAACGAGAAGAAAAACGAACATCGGCGACAAAGCACATGAGAGATATCCACTCGTCTGATCACTATTTTCTTTCTGCGCAAAGTTGCCTTCGGTATCTAAATTACAAAAAAAGCTCATCCATTCATTCGTTCATGCATAAGATTCCTTGGTGCCCCGGGAACGCCGCTCGTGCTGCTGGTGATGAATTCGCTCATGGGCCCCTTTGGGTGTGGAGGAACTTGGCGAAACTCGCGTCTGCCATGATGGAGTCGTCGTTTTCTCCCATGGCCGACTCGTACTTTGCTTGGAGGCTCTCCTTTTGGGCTTCCTCGTCCGAGTCCTCGTCGTCTTCGTCGTCGCTTGCGACATCGACGTCGTCGTCGTCCACCTTGGGCGCTGAGGGTTGTTGACCGACCGACATGCCTTTCATCATCTTGTCCAACTCCTTTTCTCGGGATTCCTTCTTCAGCCTCTCTCGGTCCTCCCTCCTTCTGTCGAGCTCGGGCTGGTAGTCTCGGAGGAACTCCTGCTTCTTTTCCTCCACAGCCTCGAAGAACTCGTCCACGCCGGTGCCAAGTCTTGAACTTACGCCCACGACGCTGAGGTGGGCATAGAACTCCTCCAACATGAGACTCATCGAGTTGAGTAAGCTGCCCATGTATCCGCTGCCACCATGGCCGCCGCCTTCCACACCACCGCCCTCGCCGGCCTCCTCATCGCGTTGCAGGGCCTCCTGGAACGCTTCGAAATCCGTCATCCACTCCTTGGCAAATTCGGCATCCTTGACATCCGTCTTGTTGAAAACCAGGATCATAGGTAGCTTGGTCTTGTAGAGGATGGAGCAAGCGTAGAGCATGTTGGACATGAAGGTCGAGGTCGAGGCGGTTCGGGGAGTATCGATGATGTAGGCGATGACGGTCGGGAACGAGGACGCAAGAGACTCAAGCAAGATGGTGCCAGAGGCAGACCACACGAAGACTTCAATCTGACCAGGCGTGTCCACCAAGATGCGGTCGATGGGCTTGCGGTCGGGTTTCTCGGGATCAGGCTTGGCGCGCTTCTCCAGCAGGTTGACAATCTGATCGACCTTTGTGGCGAAGAGGTTGAGCGACGTCAAGATGCCGCCGTTGGGGCCCAGGTTGTACTGCTTCATGACCTCCTCGTAGTTGACCGAGTCGCGGATGTCGATGTTGGCCTCGAACGGCACGGACAGGACGGCGGGGTCGAGGTTGATGACGTACGGAGGCGTCTCCTTCTCGTGAAGATGCGCATTGATTCGGCGCATGAAAGTTGTCTTGCCGGATCCTGCGGGCACTGGGTTAACAGGGAATCGAATACTGCTGGGGAAGTGGAGGACGCTTACCAGCCATGCCCACGCAGACGATGGCGACGGGCGGTGAGGACGCGTCGCCAGTGGAGGCCTCGGCTGTGGAGGAAGAAGCCATCACGACTCTGTAGCCTTCTCAGATTAGACAAGTTATCGTTCGGCCAAGAGGGGAAATTCTAGTCTGAGGAGCGTGGTTGTGAATGAAGATGCTAGGATCGGATGCCGGCCGCCAAAAAAATGGACAAGACTGCTGGCGATGCCCCGCGCGGGGTCTTCCGCTCCGCTGCCAGTTAGCTAGTGGCCGCCCGGTAGTCTAACAGTGCGTCGGTGAACCTTGGCCCGGGTGCTTATTAAGCCCGCCAACACCAAGACAAACGACAAACATCATAGTGAGCAAGCAAGGAGAAGACGAGGGTGTATTAGTTTTAAATTCGCTTCTGTTTGCTCCCGGAAGGCAAAGCCAGCTTGCTGGGCCTGTTACGTGACGTATTTCCCCGACCTTCCTCACTTCCGTTGCGTCCAACTGTCCCTGCCATACATCTCCACGTCTGGTCCATGGTTCTTCTCTTGTAAAGGCGGCCGTTCTTCCGTCTCTCGACCACCTCGCATGGATCGGTTCATCCTAAACCTAACCGTCCGTCCCGCTGCTTCGGAATGTCGCGCACAACGCAGCGTAGTGATGTGTTAGGTCCAGCACGTTCTGGGGCAGGCTCGTCGCTTGAATGATGCTTCGCACCTTGACCGCTCCCTCGTCCTCAATAAGGGTTCGAATCGTGTGCAGCAGCTCAGGGCTAAACTCGCTGTACCATCGGTACTGCCATGTCACAAGGCGGATGACGGACGCAACTGTCTCTCGAGTGCTCTTTGTCGTCTCAAACACACGCAGGATACCCGCCAACGCCTTGGGGCTGAAGCGCAGCGATAGGCATGCACGATAGGCCTCGATGGCTTCGTCCGTGTGCTGTAGGCGCTCGGCGAGGGCGCCTAGGATTTCCCACTCCTCCGCGGACTTCTTGTACTGCATCTGCTGGGCACGGTACTGAGCCATCTGCGTTCGCCAGATAGTGTAGACGCGCAGATCTTCATAAAGGACCATAAATAAGCTGTCCAGCCATCGCTCGCACAGTCGCTTGGTGTTGAGCTTGGACAAATGGTCATCATTCTTGGTGGCCTGGGGATCCTGTTAGTTAGCGGATTACTTGTCTTACAAGTGCTGATGAGACTCACATTTTCAGGGTCGGCTTTGATCTCGCCCGGGTCGATAGTGTTCGAGGGCTTCTCAACGCCATTCTCCGTAACATCGATTGCCACAGTTTCAACGGTTGGCTCGGCCTCAGCTGTCGAATCAGCCTTAGCAGCTGATTCGCCCTCGACAGACACCTCAGTCTCGACAGGCTTCTCTGGCTTCACCTCACTTGCTGATGGTTCTTCCCCGTTTACAGGCTTCTCAGGTGAGCCGGGCAGGCCATCGGTGCTGGGGTTTCGGTTTGCAGAACCTGGCTGGATGGCTTCCTGCTTCTCTGTCCTGTACTCATCCTCCATGACAAACACATTGCTCCGGATCTTGAGGAGCTGATCCCAGCCAATCTTGGCCGTCATCTCCGTCAAGATATCATATGCCTGCTTAAAGGTGCCACGGTAAGCGGCAGCTCGCAGGTTCAGCAAGCTGGGGTCAACATGTTCCGAGTACCTCGACTCAGGTTCGCTGTCGATCTCGTCCAGTCGGGTTTCGGGCAATGTCGGTAGGTGGACTTCCTTCGGCTCTGGCATCAGGGGGGTATCTTTATCCTGGTACGTAAACATAGGGCAAGAGTTGAGGATAGTGAGGGCATTGTCCCAATCTTCCATGGCAACGTAGACTTGCGCCAGGCGAGCCCAGGTGCCAAATTCGGTCGGGGCAGCGACAGTACCTCGATCAGCACAGCCAAGAGCCAGTTTGAGCCTCTCTTCCCTGCCCTCCGGGGTCGACGCACCGTTGGCCTTCTTGAGCAGAAACTCGGCTTGCGTGTCGAGCATGACGTAGTCCATCGGAGTTTCCTTCAGAGACTGGTGGAGAGTCCTGACGCCTGACACCTCTTCGTTGCCCATAAACATGACCTTTGCCAACAGAGATGACACCTCGACGCTCTGAGTTCGCAGCTTCTCAAACAAGTTGATGCCTGAAGCATATCGACCGGTCGTCTGAAGGTACTTTAGGAGGCCGGTCGTCAGGTGGTTAGACACGTTGGTGGGCACCTGGACCACTGAATCGGATCCCAACTGCCATCCTGGGCAAGGTTAGTCAAGGTACGTGACGTGGTTGGCATGGTGTCCTACCGCGGAAGAAGAGCTGCTCTGAGGCGTGAAGAAAGCGGTGTTCCGTCTCTGTGTTCGTCACCGGGTTGAATCTTCGAACGCCCATGATTTTTCGGATGGTGTCTCCACTGCCGTCATCAGCATAGGTGTACGCTCGCAGAACACTGCAGAGATATGTCTCCAGCCAGAGCTCCTCCGACGCCTTTCTCCTTTCTCCTCGCTCATCGACACAGTAGCTTTCCACGGTTCCGGGGATCGAGACATGTACGCGCATATCAAGGCGCGAGAAGGCATTGTAGCAACTTAATCGGGATCAGCCCATCTTTCTCTTTCTAGCACTGGAGTGGCGGGGTCGCATACCTATACACTCCCTCGACAATCTTGTTGGTCGCGTTGGGGCCATGCTCCTTGTACGTCAAGGTGTTGATGTAGGCAGCGAGACTCGCCGAGGAGGACGCATCGACACCAGTAACATGGTGATAGACACCAATCTACAAGCCATCAGTATTCCATCTCGATTGCGACACGTCAGCCTGTGTACCTGTTTCCCTGGATTTCGGACAACGTTCTTTAGGAGGTGGACGAGATCGGGGGGGCCCAGTTCTCGTAGACCACCGAGCGATTCGGTTCGGGCATCAATTGACTCGTGAAGGATCTCCTCCGTTATCCTGGCGCATGGTCAGTCTCGAGTCGTGCCTGGCATCCTTGTCTTTGTTGGCTTGTACTCACTCGGGCACCGCTGGCGCGACCATGACGGCGGTCGTTCCTCTGTCGGGGCTTGCGTGCCGGAAACAGGGGAGCGCTGTTGGACAACCAGAGCCTCCGAGAAAGCGGCAGAATATGAGTCAGGCGCCGCAGCGACAGGTGTCGACAGTTGCGGATTCGCCGGCGTGGGTGGTGGAGCTGGAATAAGCTGTTCGTGCCGACGGGAAGCTGGCCCCTAAGATCTGGCTTGATAGCTGGAGCTAAGATCAAGGGCCCGCGCGCGAAGATGGAGGCAGCCTTATGCTGCGCCACACCCCACGTGCCCCGTTCAACGCTGTGGCTTGGCGAGGCTGCGGCCCAAACCGCGTCTGGACCAGAACGCGGTTCCAACTCCCGAGCGACTGTGATGAGTGCCAAGGAATCGAAGCAGCTTTAACCATCAACTTGAGGCGGAAGACATTCATCGCCGCAGGTCCGAATGTCGGCTTCAATATTAGCAAAATAATCGCAGCAACTATGGTACTATTTTTTGTTTGCCGCGATGTCCCACCCTTGTGCTAATGTCGATGTAGCCAGCGTTCCAAGCAATCAACCTTGAGCCGGAGGAGAGCATCGATGAGCAGGTCGACACCTCCAAGGAGCTTCACGTCCGTCTCCCATCCCATTTTCCCGTCTGGCGACCGATATCTGACTCCAATATAGGTCGATGAAGCCCTGAAACGATTCCAAAATGCCCTGAAGCTCCATGCGCAAGGCGCTCGATCGCGCGACGCTGCCGGCGCTGCCTACGACAACCTGTTCGAATCCGAGATCTTCAAGTATCGCGAAGCGAGAACCGATTACGAGCGAGCCGAGCGGCATGCCAATGGCCAGCCGGAAGTGTCACCACTAGACTCCTTCGCTGGCGAGCTAGACGTTGATGCCGGAGGAGCAGATGGCCTGGCCGCGAGCCTTTCACAAGCACTTTACCTTTCCTACAAGAATTACGGCCAGTTCTTCGTCGACAAATTTAAGGATAGACTCGGCTCGGACCCAGACTGGAAGACGAAATCTCGAATCGACTACAACAAGGACAATGGGCGTAAGGTCTTGGACAGCTGGGCTGCTGCTCTTGATCAAGATCCCTCCGACCCGGAGCTCTGGAGGCGAGCCGCACGATTCGCTGCATCAATGAACAGCAGCAGGATAAAGCGCTACTGTTTGGAGTCGGCGGTAGAGCTGGATGATGACCCGGCGGTGATGGAGGTCGACCCTCCATCGTTGGCAGAGGGGTTGGCTGGCGAGCAGCTGAAGCAACAGTTGCGTCTCCTTGATGACGAGATTGCTTTGTCACACCCCATTATGGCACCGTGGATTAAGAAGGAGATGCCATCTTTGCTGAAGCGACATCTTGACCCGATCCCGTTTCTTCCAGATCCCACACAGTCTCTGGAGCCTCCGGTAACAAGTGGAAGTGAGCTTGTCGAAGAAGCGCCCACAGAACCCTTGAGTCTCAAGAACTCTCCCAAGGCTGTTCTGACTTGGCCAGGTCTTGGTGCGGAGTTGATGAATTGTCTTGAGAATGCCGCTGGAGCCTTGGATGCCTGTGTCAGCATTGTCCGGAGCTCTCTGGAAGATGTGGAAATGAGGTCACCAACAAAGGAACTCGAAGTTACAATTCCCGAGGCCCAGAAAGACATTGAGAAGGCCGCCGATCAAGATGTTGCTCCCGTCGAAGTCGCCAGCAATGAGTCAAAGGCCCCTTCAAATGACAAGGTCTCAAATGATAAAGAGGTGTCCGATAGCCCTATCGAGGGCCAGAAAATATCTGATGGCGCAGAAAATGAACGCAGCATGTCCCTACCCACGAGGAAACGATCGCAGTCGACAGCCGGTCTACCAGAAGGAGTCGAGGAAGAAAACGCCGCCGAGAAGCGAAGCAAACGTGTGCGACGACGAGAGACCCTCCAAGCCGAAGACACAGCCGACCCAAGCACCTTGGTCGCGAACCAATTGCAGCCATACCAAGGGGCCGACCAAAATTTGTTTCAGATGACGAAAAGCATTCTCGAAAACCTCGGAGTTGAGGACAAGACTACCTTGGAGCGTATCAACGAGATTCTGGATTCGTGTGCAACAGAGGACCGACCAGGAAAAGCTACATCGCTTGCGGCAAAGGATCTACGAAGTGTACTCATTGACTTCAAGGAGGAAATCGCCAGGGCTCTCCTCAGCAAGAACGAGCAGGCTAGCCTTGGTCTGTCGTCTTTCCTAGAGCATGCCAAAACAGGATCCCAAGACCAAACTACGACGGCCATTTTTAATGAGGTCCAGGGACTAAAGACATTCGCCAAGAAGATACACCGGGGCCGCACTTGGATGACAGGCGAGGATATTGCTTTTGAATGGGTCAGGGCCATCAGTGAAAGTTACGCGACAGCTAAATGGTCGGACGCCATGAAAACATCGGTGGTTCAAATGCTCAATCGTGTGGATTCAGCACTGTATCAACGGGTCACAGATGAGATGGAATTCTCAGCTGGCTCTCCCGACAGACTTGCTGCGCTCGAAAACATTGTGCCTATGCTTTTCGAGTTACATGTTGACATATACGAGCGAATCACCAATCCTAACAGTGTTGTTGATTATGCGACTCGCATGGAAACGAAGGACAGGCTGGAGAGGTGGCTGGATGTCGCCTCCGCATATGTCCGCTTGCTGGATCGCCCTTCCGATGATCCCATCACGGCTCGGTTCCTGTGGACATCTGTACTTGCGTCCTCTCTCTCGGCAAATCCAGTACGAGAGCACATTCTTCTAATGTGGACATCCCTGAGGGACTACTTATCCGAGGAAAAGGTTCCCGAGATACGCCTCCCTAACAACCTAGTGATGCCAACAATCTCCTCTGCCGCTGCCGATCGAGAGATTTCGAAGTTGACAACTATGGACTTCTTCCTAGGTCTCTTTCAGGATGATATGGAGAACCCGGTTCACGTCATCGAAACCCTAGAACCCGTTCTCAACCCGACATCGGTCTATGCTCGTGCCCAGAGCGCTGATGTCGAAAGTGGCGAAGATGACACGACCTCAACAAGGGAGCCGAATAACCAGCCAGTTTCAGATTGCGCAAGTCAAGGGCTGCAAGATCTCTGGAAGTTTCTTCTCAACAGCAGTACTGAATTGAGGCTCTTCCTGTGGTCACGACTGGGAGACGCGTACGATGCGATTGGATACACAACAAAGAAGTTCTCATGTCAACTCAAGAGCATCGAAATGATCGTCTCCGATCTTGAGGGTGAGACGTACGCCAAGACACTGGTGGATTCTCGCAAGCTTCTCTTCATGAGAACGCTCAAGTCATTAGACCTACTTCTCATCCAATCCCTATCGCAGGCTCTGAACGACAGCACTGCTTTCGAGATCGTTGACGATGACCAAATCAAGGCTGCAAGCGCAGCACTTGCCAAAATAAGTTGCTTGCTCCACGTCGCAGCTCTTTGCGAAGACGAAATACGCATTGGAATCAGACCAGCGCCATCAGGAAACGCGGCGAGCAATGCTGCCTTCCAGTCTCTGCGAAACAAGCTCCGAGAAATGCAGGTTCGAGCATGGTCCCTCCAGTACACGCTTTTCAGGGCCGGAATCACGGAAGAGAACTCGATTATCGGACGAGAGAACGACTTGGCAGATTACCTCGCGGCGGTGCATCATGTCATTGGCATCCGCAAGTTCTGCAAGGCATCCAACAAAATCTTCCTCAAGATGATGCGTGTTGAGCTACTAAAGCTAAAGAAGATTGAAAACTGGGAGGATTACTTGGCACAGGTGCTCTATGATCTGCATGGTTTGAAGCTTGGTGCTGGAGTTTGGGAAATCCAGGATCACGCTTGTCCACCCGAAAAGCTGGAGAAACGTCAAAGTATGCAGTTGGTTGAAAGAGTCGCTATACTTGCCAATCGCATGCCGATGAAGGATCTTCTTAAATCGGATCTGAAAACGACCATCGACCACATGCAACAGACTGTTGGACAGACGAAGTCAACGCCTCAGATGGTTCACAACCTACGCAACTTTTCCGAGTTTCTCAAGAAGCCCATTCATCCATTGCGTCTTTACCAGGCCTTATTTGGAGGCGTATCTGTGGACGCAGTGTCCGTCAACACGCCGGAAGCAGCGCTTGCTAGGCACGGCTGGTTCTTTTTGCTTGGGATGATGGCTTTGACGAAGTTTAAAGGTGTGGACCTGAATCGTCGACAAACTCCCGGTGCAACCGATGATTTGCGAATTGGGGCGACCTTCCTGAGATTACAGTTGCAGTTCACCTCCGATAAATGGGATGCTTGGTTCCGCCTAGCTGAGTGCTTTGACTATGAGCTAGACGAGGCTGTTCTGTGGACTGCGGACAAGATGAACAAGGACCGCGCAGAGCTTCTCAAGTTCCAACGCAGCGCCATTCATTGCTACACCCTCGCTCTCTCGCATTCGCGAGACATGGACGTCGATACTCATGATGGGGATCCTCTCCATGATCTCTATCACAAGTTTGCGATGCGGCTGTACGCGTCAAGCCGAGAACCCTTCGCCATGGACCCGTTTCAACATTCCGAGCAAGAGAGGTTCTTCATCCAGAGCATGGGAGCCGGTACCTTCAAGCGAATTTTGCACGACGAAATGACGGAGTACAAGGTCTGGAAGTTTGCAGCCAAGTTGTTTAGGATGGCCATGCAGCGGAAGCCTGACAACTGGAAGTGAGTTTGCCCCGGAGTCGGCAAGTAACAAGGACTAACTGTGAAAAGGAACCCCTACATGCTTGCTAAGTGCTACTGGAAAATGTACCAGACCCCCTTTGAGAAACTTGATGAGAAGGACTTGCGGTCCAAAATCACGGTGGGACTACTCCTAAGCACGCTTAAGAAGGCCGTGCAAGTGGCCCACAATGCTCGAAAATCCAGGAGCAGTGAGCCAATCTTTGAACCGCATTACAAGATTGTCTCGATCCTGCACAAGCTCGTCATGCGACAAGAGTTGACCTCAGCCGAGGCTGCCGATATTCTCTCAGACCAGCCATTCGGGCTTGTCGTCCACCCAGATGACCACTTTGCTTCATTCACCGAGCCGGAGGACTGGGAAGAGTACATTATTAGGAACCTCTCGAGATTGAGAGACAAGGACAAGTCCAACTGGCAACATCGCATCATCATGCGGCACGCCCGGATCTTGTTCGACGAGGGCACTGCGACGCAGGGCCCTGACAGCATTGTTGAAGCCAGGGCTGCGTTTGCCATTCTGAGAGAAAGCATGCTGACCAAGACCATGGTGATGAATGTGTGGAAGTGCGATGCCGAGAGACCGGGCCGCCATCACGTCTATACCGAACAATACGTCCGCTTTATGACCAAGCTGCTTGTTATCATGGCGGACCTCAGTAACATGGAGCAGCTCTTGAGAAGACTACGCAAGAAGGGCGCAGACTTTTATCACTTTGTGGACTTGTGGCAGTCATGCTGTGTGGCATACCTGAAGCTCCTTCGACAAGGTTACCATGTCAGCCCGGTGGTGGATGATACCTTCAAGGCCATGTCAAGCGAGGAGTTTGACATTGTGAGTGAAAGAATTTCGGACTGGGCTGCCAGCGATGGCATCGAGGTTCCGGTCTTCAATTGCATGAAGGATGCGATTGAGCTGAAGAAGCTCAACGCCAACCTCATGAAGGTCACGCCAATTGACGACCTGCTGAACGACTGCTACTCAAAGATTTACCTCGAGGTGGCCAAGACTTTACCCGGTCCAGAACCCAGCAAGGTCATTGAGGAACGCAATAACGCCAAGGAGGCTGCCGCTCAGCTTGAAGCCGCCGCACAGGCGGAACAGAAGTCGAACAACTCGCTCAGCAATCTTTTGAATCCGGCCAACGGCCAGGAAAGCATCACGGGCACCGCAACGCCTCAGGAGGCTGACAAACAAGAAGCCGCACCTCGGCCCAGAAGGGCTGGCGTTAGGAGACCTGATGTCCTGCGCAAGGCGGAGCAAGCTGTGGTCCGCGCCTTGGAAGCGCCCAAGACAAGCAAGAGCCGAGTTGGCAGCGTGTCAAGTGGCAAGCAAGGTAGCCATACACCTAATCCGGCAGCGAGCGAGGCTGGTAGCGACGACGATGGACCTGATGCGCAAGTTCGACGAGAAGCTGGGGAGGATGCCGACATGAAGGATGCGGGAGAGCATGAAGAAGGTGGCGAGGAAGATGGCGTTGACGAAAAAGCTTCTGAGAAAGAAGACGCAGAGAGTGAACCAGGCAGCATTCACGACTCCGCTGATGATGAGAGCGACTTGAGCGATGTGCCCGAGGGTTATGATGAGGAAATGCCTCCGGGATTCATGTTCGCAACCCTAAGACGGCCAACCGAGAGCGGAGACTCGAGCGGCGAGGACGCCGACAGCGAAAGCGAGGGCGACGAGGAGGTTGAGGAGAGTGATGGGGAAGAGGGCGCTGACGAAGCGGAAGAAGCTGAGGAGGGGGAGGATGAAGACGAGGAAGAGGAAGAGGCAGAGCAACATGGCCACGAGGATACCGAGATGGCCGATGCGGATGACGACGAGACGCTGCCGGCGACCCCGGAGGGAACGCCAGGGCCGGAGGCGTAGCGCGCCCGGAGATGGAGGATGTGCAGGGCTTTGTAAAGGGAAATGATTGTACAATAACGAGGCTGATTGTTTGTATATGGGATGGGCGTTTTAGAGGTTCATGGATATGGGTTTTATATGGTTAACAGTCATGATACGACCTGTTTTTGTTGTGTATGTGTATGGCATTAATCCCACTTGATCTAGTCCTCCCTGCACTATAGGTAACCCCTACCTAAGGTACTATAAGGTCAAGTCAGATTGCATACCTTGATTTGACGAGTTTATAGAAGGCTTACTCGCGAGTCAAGAGAAAGAGGGAGTTATGCCCTCAACGTGCTCAGACACCACATACTTGGACATCTTGGATAAGGTTTCACAGTCTACCCAACAAATCCAGAGCGCATATATGAGACAACCAGAAAGAGAAGTCACACAAAAAGAAGAAATCACACTGAGAGCAAAAAATGAACTTCCCCGAGACCTGGCTCGAACAGGTGACCTTTCGGTAACGAAGGTGGCAGTTACAGCCGAACGCTCTTCCAGCTGAGCTACTCGGGGAGTGATTCTTGGATGACGGCGGCGATTCTTGCACAGACCATGAATTGGCGGTGGAGTTGGAGGGAGAGACGATGAAGCAGCTGTACGATTGAGATTAATGCAACTCGCCGCCGGAGCCGTCCCCGCCGTCCATGAGACACCCGGGCGGGTTCCCCGGTCCGCGCCACGGCATAGACCGGTTCTTGCCGTCCTGCCAGTCGATGGCGAGGCTGCCGTCGTACGACAGAGAGGCGAAGGCGCGGTTGTTGGCCAGCTCCGTCATGGAGGACATGCCCGCGGGGAGCGTAGAGGCTTGCCAAGGGGGGGGGGGGGCGAAGGATCCGGATGGAGAAGGGAGAAGCGATTGTAGGGCTGGGGTGACTTTGATACACGAGATGCCCGGAGCCTTCGGACGTCTTAGATGAGTCTTGGTGTTCAGGGTCTGTCTACACGAGTGGATGCATGAGCTGGAATGGCAAAACCGGTCGATGCGCGGGGCCTTGAAATAGTGGTCACATCAATAGACCATGAATGATCTTCAGCCAGGAGGATTTCAGGTCGATCCTGTTTCCCCATAATGTGAAACTAGCCGAATTGAAGCACCGCCGACTTCCTTTTTCGCCTACTCAGAGGTGCGGGCGGACGCCGCTTAACAAGTCGATGGTCTTGGCTCATTGAAACAGTAGTCATTATTAAGTTGCGCATTCGTATAGACACAGCAATAAGAGTCAAGTTCCTATTTCCCGACATTCCCAAATTAACCCTCCTCCTTGTCCTGATCGTCACGTCTGCGTTTAGGCCCCTCCCGCTTCGATCGGTTCCCGCCCTTGAGCACGCTGCCCTTCTTTCCCCGGTCCTCGGTCAGGCTCTTCATCTCGTTCCTCGCGTGTCGCTGTGCTTGCTCAATCCGAGGTTGGAACGTCATCACCTCCTCCTTGACCGTCGGGTACTCCTGCAGCTTCTTGCCCAGCGCAGCCTCGATCCGTAGATAGATCTCCACGTCATACTGGGTGACCAGGCTGATGGCCACACCCGACTTTCCGGCACGCGCCGTACGGCCCACACGATGGATGTACGTCTTGGAGTCCTGCGGGAGGTCGAGGTTGAGAATCACATCGACCTTGGGGATATCGAGACCACGAGCCGCGACATCAGTAGCGACGAGGATGTCGCGCGTGCCAGCTCGGAACTTGTTAAGCGCACCCAGACGGGATGTCTGGGAGAGCTGACCGTGGAGTGGGATGGCTCCAAAGCCCAGCGTCCGCAGCAGAATAGCGATTCGCTGCGTCTCCCAGACAGTGCGTGTAAAGATGATGCACGACTGGCCCGCGTGCTCGTTGACGAGGTAAATCAAGTAAGTGTCCTTTTGAGGATGGGGGATGAAAACGTAGTGTTGGAGGAGGGTCGACACCGTCTGGTACTTGTTGGAGCTGATGCTCACTCGCACTGGATCTCTCAGACTGGCTCGTTGCAGACTCTCAATCTTGGAGCTGAGAGTCGCCGAAAAGAGATACGTCCGCCGTTCACGAGGCACAAACTTGAGGATCTTGTCGATGCTGGGCCCAAAGTCCATGTCCAGCAGACGATCAGCTTCATCCATGATGAGATACTTGAGCGTCCGCAGAGAGAAGCCCTTCGTCTTCTCGAGATGATCCACCAAACGACCCGGAGTCGCCACGATGATGTGCGGCTTCTTTCCCAGTGCAATCGATTGCGGGACCATGTCCAGTCCACCGACGATGACAGCGCACCGTAGAGATATCAGCGACCCCAACGCCTCAAAGGCCTGGCCGATCTGCGACGCCAGCTCTCGGGTCGGCGCGAGGACGAGGCCGAACAGCGGCTGGGGCTTGTCGAGGAGGGCCTGGAGGACAGGAAGTGCAAACGCGGCCGTCTTTCCGCTGCCTGTTTCGGCGAGGCCGATGATGTCGCGGCCTTGCAGCGCGGTGGGAATAGACTTTTCCTGGATCGGGGTGGGATGCGTGTAGCCGAGGGCTTCGCAGGCTTCGCACAAAGCGTCGACGACTCCCTGGGAAAATATTGTCAGTAAAGGCTGTGATTGTCGGGTTCAATCGACTCACGAGGTCCTTGAAGGTCTTCTTGGGGGCATCGGTAGACTCCTCGGCGGAGGGAGCTTCGACAGTCGCTGATTCCTCTTCGGTGGACGGTTCGGGAGAATCCTTGGCGGGAGACTCCTCAACGATAGGCCGCTTTTCTAAGACAAGCTTCTTCTCCAGGGTGGTCTTCTTCTCCGAGTGAAACTTCTTCTTGGGCGCATCATGCGCCGTCTTTCTCCGTTTCGCAGTGTTCATCCTGGGCGACTTGCGCTGTTACTCTCACAGGTAAAGATCAAGCAAGTGGGAACAATCATGACCGCGGTCGAGAAAATTTTAGTGGAGTTTCTAGGTTCAGTGGGGGTTTCGTTATCGCACGTGCGCTAGTGTTATCGCAATCCCCGCCAAACTTTTTTTCTTCCGCTTTGCGCCTACAGCCAGCCAGCCTCCGGTTTGCAGGTTTTCCGAAGCTCCAAGACAGCAATTTTCAGGCAACTCAATTCATCATGGCGCGCAAACGCACAAAGAAGAGAACCCACCTGGGTGCGAACAACCCGGAGGTCGACGCGGCCGGCCATGCCTCGGCGCGCGACCCCAAGAGCATGGTCATCCGCATTGGCGCCGGCGAGGTCGGCTCCAGCATCAGTCAGCTCGCAACCGACGTGCGGAGGGTCATGGAGCCGGGCACTGCCAGTCGATTGAAGGAGCGCCGCGGGAACAGGCTCAGGGATTACGCTGTCATGTGCGGTCCATTGGGCATCACGCACTTGATGCTGTTTTCGCGGTCCGAGAGCGGCAACACCAACCTGCGAGTTGCCCTGGCGCCCAGAGGTCCAACACTGAACTTTCGCGTTGAGAAGTACTCGCTGTGCAAGGACGTTCAAAGAGCGCAGAAACACCCCAAGGGTGGAGGCAAGGAGTACATCACGCCTCCTCTGGTAAGCCGCCCTAGAAACTCGAGACATCCCGTCGCTAACAGCGATCCCAGCTGGTCATGAACAACTTCACCACGCCCAGCTCCGATGCCAAGTCCAAAGTCCCCAAGCACCTCGAGTCCCTTGCCACTACCGTCTTCCAATCCCTCTTCCCGCCCATCAACCCCCAGGCTACGCCGCTCAAGTCGATTCGACGAGTACTCCTCCTGAACCGCGAGCAATCCGAGGAGGACGACGGCACCTTCATCGTCAACTTCAGACACTACGCAATCACGACGAGGTCAACGGGTGTCTCAAAACCTCTTCGCAGATTGAACGCTGCTGAGCACTTCTTGTCGACCAAGACAAGTCGGAAAGGAAAGATGCCCAACCTGGGCAAGCTCGAAGACATTGCGGACTTTATGATTGGTGGTGAAAACGGTGATGGCTACATGACGGATGCGACGAGTGGTAGTGAGATGGACACCGATGCCGAGGTTGAGGTGCTCGACCAGGGTCCCAGGAAAGTTCTCTCTGCCAAGGCCAGGCAAGCGGCGGCCCAAAACGACGCTGAGCCCGACGCGGACGAAGAGAGCATCGAGCGCCGCGCAGTGAAGCTAGTCGAACTCGGCCCCCGAATGCGCCTGCGCTTGACCAAGGTCGAGGAGGGTCTCTGCTCCGGCAAGGTCATGTGGCACGAGTACGTGCACAAGAGTAAGGAGGAGCTCAAGGAGTTGGAGAAGCGATGGGAGAAGCGAAGGCAGGAGAAGGATGCGCGCCGCAAGGAGCAAAAAGACAACGTCGACCGCAAGAAGGCGGCCAAGGAAGCGCAGAACCCAAGCAAGGGTGGCGACGACGACGATGAAGCCGATGATTACTACAGCGACATGGACGTGGAGGACTTTGACAGCGAGGGATTGGCGGGGGATGCGGAATACAAGGTCAACGAGAAAATGGAGGAGGATGACCAGTGGGAGGACGAGCAGGAGGAGATTGCCAACAGCTGATTTCTTCCCGTTTTTGTCGGTGGTTGATTACCATTGGGTTGCGCTTATGGCGTACATATCTGGTTCTCGGGCAATGAGCGTGATTCCTCAGATATTGTGTTTGTGACTTTGGACGTGGTTGGCTACCTAATTGGGTGAGCTTATAGAAATGAGGCTAATTTATCCCTAGTTTATTGAGTAACTTTATGTATGTTAGGTCTGTACATCACCCGAAAGACGAGACAGAAGGGCAGTGGGCATGGCAATTTACTCATTAACGATTGAAAAGGACATGAAGTTCTTGAGATGCACGGTTTCAACTGTCGGCGCTGTCAATTACAGCCATTCTAAAATCATTGCGCTGTGCAGGGTAGGTAAGCGGTCAATGTCGGTGATCCTGGCTGTTAATCTAGACGCAAACCTGGCACGCCGCCGTGAGATGAACCTACAAATACACCGTTGCGCACAACACAAAGCTCCCCGGTCTCACAGCACGCCCTCCCAAGATAGTACCCGTGTAGTTCTCGGTTTTCTGCGTTCTTTTTATCCCGTTTCAAAGCCCGTAAGTCTTGCGGTAGTCACGCCGTTTGAGCGCCTCTCACGGCCCTTCATCCAGTCCTCATGCTGATCAACGGTAACCAGAGAGCCTCAGCACACAATGATTCGTAGACCGGTTGGAACCGCGTGGACGGCAAGGACCTTGCTTAACCGGGGAGCTCGAACGTCTTCTCCAGCATGGGCGCGCCTCTCGTCGACTGGGACGAGGCCGGAGACGCCCATCTCAGTCGGCAAGGAGAGCCCGACGCAGTGGAAGCGGTATCTTGTCTTGGGTGCCGTTGCAAGCGCAGCGTGGCTCACGTACGATCAGCTTCGTGCTCCTGCTTCGGCGCCTGTTCCGCCTACCAAGGACGTCACGTCGGAGGACTTGATTCGCGTTGAGTCTCCTGTCAAGATCTTCGATCTCGCAGCCGCCGATGCGATGCTGCGTAGAGAGGTCGGCAGCTTCGTCTTTGATGGCGAGGACAAGGCTCAGGGACGAGTGGATGTAGTTCGCGTGTCAAGCAACAACCCCGTGGAAGACGAGTGGGATCTTGCGGTGGCTCGGGGGCTTGAGGGAGCCAAGACTGTGTTCTATGGGGTTTACGACGGGCATGCGTAAGTGCTGAGGTTATTGAGACGTCCGACGGAGTCAGAGCTGACTCGGTCACAGGGGCTGGGCAACCTCCAAGGTGTTGAAGGAAGCCCTCGTTCCATACGTGTCCATGGCATTGTCCAAGTTGCCGGCAGACGCAGCTCCTAACCTCGTCGACGACGCCATCAAGAAAGCCTTCGTCCGCCTCGACGACCGCATCACCGCCCAGGCAACGAACGCTCTCAACGCCGGCCACGCGCCCGGATCCGCCGAGGTCATCGCCGCCATCGCCCCGGCCATCGCCGGCTCCTGCGCCCTGCTCTCCATCTACGACCCGCAGACGTCCACGCTCCGCACCGCCGTCACGGGCGACTCGCGCGCCGTCTGTGGAGCCTGGTCGCCGACGGACAGCCGCTACGGCGCCGACGCGCTGAGCCTCGACCAGACCGGCTTCAACAAGGCCGAGGTGGCCCGCATCGACCGCGAGCACCCCGGCGAGAAGGACGACATCCTCAGTCCCGCGTCCGGCCGCCTGCTCGGCCTGGCCGTCACGCGCGCTTTCGGCGACCACCGCTGGAAGTGGCCCCGCGACCTCATCGCCGCTGCCAAGGACGACTTCTACGGCTCCAGCCCGCGGCCCAAGTACCTCACGCCGCCGTACATGTCGGCGCAGCCCGAGGTGACGACGCGCCAGGTGCGCGGCGAGGACTTTGTCATCCTCGCATCCGACGGGCTGTGGGACATGATGAGCAACGACGATGCCGTGGTCTGCGTGGCGCGCTGGCTGGCGGCTAAGAAAGCCGGGCGGTGCGAGCCGGTCGCGGAGACGAAGCACGTCGGCGGGCTGGAGGACGGCTGGAGGGCTACGCCGGAGCACTTTGTCATCGAGGATCTCGACAGTGCGGCTGTGTGTCTGGTCAAGAATGCGCTGGGCGGGTCGAGGCGGGGGTTGTTCCTGGGTGCGATGAGCACGTATGCGCCGCTGAGCCGGAATGTGCGCGACGACATGACTGTGCAGGTTGTTTTCTTCAAGGATCCTTATGTGAATAAGGCGTAGACGGGGAAGGGTGATGCGGGCGTGGTTGTTGGTAGGGAGCATACTTAGAATGGCCTTTGGATTCTTAGATATCTTCGAGGGCTGTGCCACTAAGGGGGTTATTAACTAGTCAGTTGAATAGACTTCATCAAGCTCGTATTATTAACCTTGTACTTATAACTTTGCGTTAGGTGCGTCAGCTGATACAAGAGGGACGTTTCGTAGTGCCCTCTCCCCCTTGGACCCTTCCATGAGGCTATTCAGAGCCGTCTCTCCCTCCCTCTTCTCCCTCCACCGCCACGCCTTGACCGCAGGCCGATCAAGCCCAACGCCCTCCATGATATCTACGACCCAGCCCCCAATATTGGGCAGGTACTTGAAGGCATGTCCACTCCCCGCTGTCGCAACCATCAGCCCTTGCGTCCCGCGCACCCTATCGATCACGTAGTGGTTATCGTACGAGTCGTTGTACCAGCAGAGCCGCGTCATCCAGACGTCAATGCCCTCGGCGCCCAGCTCGGGGAGGTACTCGTCCAGAAACCCCCGACACACCGCGAGCGCCTGCGCGGGGATCTTGGCCAGCCGCTCGCCCTCGGTCCACCGCGTCACGGGCTGGCTGCGCTCGCGCCCGTCGGGCTGCACGCGCGGGTTGGTGTACTTGGTCCCGCGGTAGCCGATCTTGAGGTAGCCGTTGTCGTCCACGGGGAAGCCGTACAGGCCGCCTGAGGCGCCGGCGCGCATGTTGAAGGTCCACGATGGGAAGCGCGACGGCGAGAAGCGCTGGCGCAGGGGCGAGGATGCGGGGATCTGGAGGATGATGACGGAGCCGGCGGTTGTTTCGGCGAGGCCGTCGAGCGCGGGGACGAGGGTGGGCGTCCAGCCGCCGCAGGCCATGATGGTCATGGAGGCGTGGTGGGCTTTGCCATCGGCGGTGCGGATGCCTGTGACGGTGTCGAGAGAATCCTGGATCGTGGCGGTGAGGCAGCCGGCCTTGCGATCGAGAACGAACCGGACGCCCAGGGCCTTGGCCTTGTGTAGAGCAAAGCGACAGGCCTTGTCCGCGATAGCAGTGCCGCCCGTTGTGTCCAGCACGCCGAGCGCCGGCATGCTGAATGGTTGCATCGCCGATGCCAGGCCCTTTTGCTCAGCTAGACGGAGATGGTCCTCGTCGTTGTTGATAAGTTGCGTACCCCTATGACCGGCTGCTTCCATACTCTGCACTGTGGCTTTCTCAAACGCTGGCAAGGTATCTGCGTCGCTGAGCGAGATGTTACCGTTGTTGATCCAGACGACGTCCGCGGAGGTCATCCCGGGAGGCACCGCATCGCCGCCGCGCTGGAGTTCTTCGTTCCATGCGTTCCACGTTTGGAGCGCCTCGGCTGTGAGGTCTTGGTACTCGGTTTGCGAGCCGTACGCGGACCGGATGATTTTGTTGATATCTAGAATGCAATCAGTCAACGATAAGGGAATGTAGCACGGGTGGCGAACCAGCTGAGGCGGCGTCGCAGCCGTCAGTGTATGAGTACAGCGTCTTTTCGTACGGCTGCTTGTCGAAGACGGTGACGTTTGTGTATCCGCGCTGTGCGAGGTGGATTGCCGTGCTGAGGCCGAAGATGCCGGCGCCGACGATGACGATCGGGCTGGTCTTGTCCGGAGTGGCTGTCTTGTTAGATTGCTGTGTCGATACTGGATTAGACGACTCACTCATTGTGCGCTCAAGGACTTAAATCTGCTATAGTTTCGATGGAGATTCACGCCGAGGGAGGTAAAAGGCCGTTGATCAGTCTTGTATCATATCAGCCTGTTTCCCATCAGGTTGACCAGGCTCGGCATTGCCCTCCGATCACGGCATTTGCTCCGCCCGCAACACAACCTGAAGGCGGAGTTCCCCAATTGTGCCTCGCCTGCTCTGCCTAATAGGCATATTCAAAGATGACTATAACGTGGATTTATTTATTCAAGTAGGCTACAATAAAGCTACTCCGTCATTAACACATTCACAGGAGCGATTGGCCGTCCCGTCTTGAACAACGCCTTGATGTTCTCAAAGCACTCCCTCTCGCCCTTCTGGAACGCCACATCCGTCAATCCTCCTACGTGAGGCTGGATAGTGACTTTGTCGCTTGTTTTAAAGTAGTCGTTGATGTCGGGCTCATTCCAGAACACGTCCAGTCCAGCTCTTGCGATTTTTCCGCTCTCAAGTGCGTCAATGAGAGCCGGCTCGTCAATCACCGGGCCGCGAGACGTGTTGACGATGAAGGACCCGTCTTTCATAGCTTCGAATTCCTTAGAGGAGATGAGGTTCGTGGTTTCCGCGTTGAGAGGGCAGTTGATTGACACGACGTCGGATTGGCCGAGAAGCTCGTGGAGGGAGGCGCAGTATGTCGCGCTGTACTTTGTCTCCTCTTCGGCGCTCAGTTTCCTGTGGTTGTAATACTTGATCCGCATGTTGAAGACCGCCGCTCGCCTTGCCAGATGTTTGCCTATGCTGCCCATACCCACGATCCCCAGCGCCATCCCAGAGGGATCCTTGCTCGGAACAACAGGGTCCTTCCACGCGCCGCTCCTCGCACAGCGCTCCGCGCGGGAAGCGTCCCGGATGACGGCCAGGGTGAGGAAGAAGGCCATGTCGGCCGTGGCCTCGGCGACGGCGTCGACGCTGTTGCAGAACCAGATGTTGTTCCGCGTCAGCCAGGTGACGTCGAAATCGTCGTAGCCGGCCGAGGCGGACGCGATGATGCGGCAGTGCGGCGTGAGGGGGGCGAGTAGGGCTTCGTTGAAGGGATGGTAGGGGCCTCTTCCCATGCGGATGATGAAGGCATCGATGGGGCCGTGGGTGGCGATCATGGCGGGGAGTTGCTCCAGGGCTTCTTGGTGGTTCTTCACGTCGAGGGCCTAGGCGAGTTAGCTATAGGGTTCTTGATGTTGGGATTGGGTACGGACGGCGTAGTCAAAGTCCTTTTTGAACTCGGCTAGGTAGTCGTCGCCGACGAACTTGGGGATTCCAAGGGCGACAACTCGGGGTTTTCTAATGGATGTTTCTTGAGACATGGCTGCTATCGGTGAGAGTCTGGTCTGACTTGGTGTGTTCGACGGCGCTCTCTCGTGTAACTCAGTTACTCTGGAGGCTGTCTGCTGTCTTCTTAGTCCTATGTCTTGCGAGTCCGCGGGAATACAGGCTGATGTATCGTGCGGTCTAAGCTACCTAATGAGATGTGTGGGGTCGTCGCCGATTGCGCACCAGGTTGGTTGGAGTGTTGCGCCAAGCTGGATATATATCCGTGGGCTCAGCGTTTCCGGAAGGGAGAATTGGCTATGTTTTATTAGGAACTAACTATTGATGCGGTCATTTCAGAGAATAAAGCCAGACTTTTTGGTCCGTAGATACTTTTGTGAAGTTTACCCAAGTGTCGTGGTGTGGTGGAATGGACTCATGGACACTGCGGTCCACCTGGGTATCGCTACGGTCGTCGGAAGCACATCTTTGTAGTCCAAGTATTAGAAGTACATATAGAAACCTACTTATTAATCTCTTACTAACAGTGAATTTTCGTAGATTAAATGCTCGTTGAATCTCTTCCCGCTTCCCCGCATCGTGCAATAGTATTGCTACTCCCGAGCCAGGATGAAATGCTTCCAACTACAAACCAATCGCAGTGGCCTTCCCAAATCAACTTCCAGCTGACCATCTCCCATCTTCTGAGCTTTCAATTGGCATTCACTACCTAGTCTAATGCACGGCAGCTGGGTGGAATCACACAAGAGTCCACCAAAAGCTGCCTGAAACCGAACTCGGGATGACATCAGCGCCAATGCTGATTCAACCATCGGAGCTCCCTTTTTGCCGACCAAGGCCATCTCAAATCCCGAGACAATGCTGAGAGCTTTATCAGAAGATCAGATTGCGGATCACACGTGCAGCTCTGAAGCGTCGATAGCGATTCACGTCAACGCCTGGTTTGGGAGTCATCGGCGGATGTCGTATCTTCTTATCTCGACTGTAGATAAGCTGTCTCATACAGCTCTCCGGCGGCTTATAACCGGCACGATCCCATACCACAAGCTACTACTCGTTGTAAACTGCCGTCATCTTCTTACAGTCTCTATCCATAATGGCTCCAAGTGCAACGGAGTCGTCCTCTTCCGAGACACCATGGATCGACCGCGACGATTTGCGAACGTCCTTCACACTGGCCATGTCTGCCATGTACAAGTCCGAGGTTCCTCTCTACGGCGACCTTGTCCGGATCGTCGGCGACATCAATCAGTCGACAATTGGCAGTGCCCTCGACCCAAAGGTGCTGGCCATGCGCTACGGAGACGTCGCATCCTCGAGACTCGACATTGAACGACACGGTGCCATACGATTGGGAACGCCTCACGAGCTCCGTACCGTCCGCCGCATATTCGCCCTGATCGGACTCTATCCCGTGGGATACTACGACCTTTCGCCTGCCGGCCTGCCTATGCATGCGACTTGCTTTCGGCCCAAGACCGAGATGTCGCTTCACAAGAACCCCTTCCGCGTCTTCACCTCGGTGCTTCGGCCAGAACTCATCAAGGATCCTCGTGTCAGAGATTTGGCGTTGGACTTGCTATCGAAACGGAACATCTTCAGCGACGAACTCATGGACCTTCTAAGCCTCGGCGATGCGCAAAATGGGAGGCTTAGACCCGACCAAAATCGTCGGTTCGTAGCCGAGGCAATGAAGACGTTCAGCTGGCACGGAACCGCAGCGGCCTCGCACGAAGACTACCAATGCTTGAAGGACGAGCATCCGATCCTCGCAGACATCGCCTGCTTCAGGAGCTCTCACATCAACCACCTAACCCCCCGCACACTCTGCATCACATCCGCGCAGGACCTCATGAAGAGGGAGGGACTCAAAGTGAAGGACAGAATCGAAGGCCCGCCGCCCAGGTCGTGCCCCATCCTGCTTCGACAAACGAGCTTCCTGGCCATCGAGGAGCCTATTCAGTTCCTGGGCGCCAGCGATCCGTCTTACGAGGCCCTAGTGCAAGGCTCTCATCGTGCACGGTTTGGAGAAATTGAAGAGAGAGGAGCGGCGGTTACGCCGGCGGGGCGGCGGTTATATGACGAGCTTCTAAACGAGGCAACAACAGTGTCTCCTGAAAAGCCCAGCCCGGAAGAGTTTGATAAGTTTGTAGAGACGGCGTTCAAGAAATACCCCGACGATTGGAGTGAACTAAGGAAACGCGAGCTCATTTACTGCACATTCGAAGCAACCAGCAAAGGAATGGACGCAACGCTCCCAGATGAGCGCTACCACCTTGACGAGCTTCTCGAGGAAGGTCTCGTCGATGCGTTCCCGATGACATACGAGGACTTTCTTCCTCTTTCCGCAGCTGGGATCTTCCAATCGAATCTGGGTTCCAAGTCCCCGGCCCAAGAGACGGCAGCATGTCCAGACTTTGCAGGAATGGAAGATGTCCTTGGAGCAAGTCTTGGTGATGCTGACGAGATTTACCGTGCAGCACAGGCTGAGAGTCTTGCGAAGTGTGCTTCCAAACTTGGCATTGAGGTTTATGTTTAATTTGGGTTAATGGGCCGGACGGCAAGTAATGAGTAATGACGGTTGCGTAGCTATATTGCCTGGTATCGGGTAGCTGGACGTGCAATGGCACATTGTTAGCTTTGCATGATGATTTTATGAGGATAAGCGTAAGAGAATAATATTATTCTGCCCTAACTTCGTCGTCTTCCATCTTCCATTGCAAAGTAACCGATTTTACATTGTTAACGCCAACGGTTTTCACAGCCAGCACAGTCAACTAATCACCACAAGGGATCAATAAACCCCGACTAAACCTTCTTGAGGTTTTCAGTTACTTGAAACCCTATGTGATACTACATAGGGCTCCAGGCATGCATTTACCCTCTATTACAACCAGCTTGCTCCTCCATAATACCCTATACTGCCTTGTCCAAGACTGAGCTATATGATGCCCACGATACAATTAGCTCAGCGTGATAAGGAACTAAAACTAGTCTCATTGCCAACTAAGTTCATCCGATGCGGCCTCGAGTAGCTTGTGACGGCCAGCCAGGTACCCCGAGGGTCAATGTGCTACCAAGTCCACCAGCGGCACAGCATCAAGACTGCGTCGTTGGTGGAGCAGCCTTCTGGAAGAACTTGGCATCTGGGATCAAGGCCCGATCATAGGGGGATCACTACCGGCCGAAGATTATGCTGGATGATTGGCAGACATCCGGCTTCATCTCCGGCCTCGTGGACGAAAAACCGCTAACTTTTATGAACAGGGTCTGTTTCTTGATGGAAGCATTGCGGCGACTTATTCGAACCCGAGTGCGTGACGCGATGTTTTCCCCCTTCTTGGTACACTCCATGCTCCTAGAGGAGCATATATCGAACTCCACCATAACTGCGGATGTGGACACGCTGTAACATTCTGTGTTGGAATGCAAGCTCAGCAGAGCCTCCATTATAGGCGGTTTTTTTCTGTTAGTGCATAGATCATTCCGCCTTGAAAAAAGGGGTTTTGGGGTTTGAGAACTTAGATTAGCAAGAAATATACGCGGGGAGTTGTACCGACCGCTCATCGGGACCGTCCGTATCAGCAACAAATGAGGGACGCGCCAGATACCACCTCGGGATGCATCTTTCCAAATGGAGTCACGCTTGGAAGTAGAAAAAGAAAGCAAGGCAGCATCTCAAGGTCCTCCGGATACAAACTGAGCTAGTAATTCACCATCTTGGCAATGTTCATCTTACGACTTTCTGAATGTTGAGGACCAGCCTAGGCCTTGGGCCTAGCTATGAAACAAGAGAGAAAGAGCCAGTAGCAGTTCGTAGTCTTTTCCCATTGCTACGCCGTATGAGCCATTTTCTTGATGAACAAATGCTATGTGAACATTTGAAAGAAGTACATGAATGTGGAAGCCTCTCTTGATCAGTACCCCTGATCCGGTCAACGACTCCTGGCGGCTGGTACTACGGCATGGAATAGGAGAACTGGGAAATAGAGTTTACGTTGATAATGATTGCAAAAAGGGATTATAGCGATATGGACCTAGGGGAGCCGTGCTTTATTAATAACTCATCATTAGGGCATCGCAGCACGAGACACTACATCGGCCGGATCAGGCCTAAGCACCCAACGTGCTCCATCGATATTTCGACGAACCCTTCTGTTGCCGTATGCCTAACGTCGACTGTTCACGAAGCAACTTTGAGCCGAGGGTTTGGGTCGCGCATATACAATATAGCATGCTGCAGGAGATGCGTCCGGAATGGGAGTTTACTACATAAGATGGGAAAGTGATTGTAGTGACTACTTTGGCAGGACTTGATGTCATGAATGTTTTACGAATACCTTCATCGAGTTAACCATTTCGGCTTTGAATGGAGCTTACTCCTCGAAATGCTTAAACTCCACGGGGCCAGTAGACGCGTACTACGTAATATCCTGCCCGAACGAGGCCAAAGGGTTCAACACATTACCAGACTATTGGCACAAAAGCGGAATGGACCACAGATAGTGGCCTCTCAAGTGGACTTTGTGACCCGCCCACAGCCGTAGCTTGCCTGAATCGCCTGAGCGTACGATACGGAGCCCTGTCGAATTGGATCATACTTGGGTTCTCGATTCCGGTTCCCCTGTAAGTTAACTACTTCGCTTCGTCGGGGGTGGGTACGGAGGATGCCGTGGCCCGTTATCGACCGTCGGGTTAGTTTGTCGAACGAGAAAGTCCCTGTGGGAAAGGGTTCCCGAGGGCTTTAAGCGAGGAACGAGGGGCGCTAACCTCTGGGTGACAGTTTCAGCCGGGCATTGACCTAATCCCGGGAGACGACGTTGAATCTGAAGCCGGGGAAACCTGGACTTGGATCAACACGTCGCTTGTTGGGTCGGGTGTTGGGTTTCGGGGAAACGTGCACCGTGACCTGAAT
The DNA here is from genome assembly GCA_030864175.1 of Neonectria faginata. Taxonomy (NCBI): domain Eukaryota; kingdom Fungi; phylum Ascomycota; class Sordariomycetes; order Hypocreales; family Nectriaceae; genus Neonectria; species Neonectria faginata. The sequence goes on along the minus strand of JAULBG010000004.1, from coordinate 1,555,953 downwards.
CAAAACCAACGAAGGAACATCGCTTGACCTGGAGGAGGAAGCTAAGAAACAATTAACAATAGAGGTAATATGGGAGACAATGTGCCGCATAAGTGCATCGCCAATGCCCGTCGAGCTGGGATGGCAGAGACGTTTGAAGAAGACGATTACGTGCCGCAGGAGGTCCTTGGTCCTGCATGCAGCGCAGTGGACCTTGCGTGCTTTCGGAGTAATGCTCTCGACGAACAGGGGAGAAAAAGTCGCCTAAAGAGTGTCATCCTAGCTGCAAACTAAGTTAGGTCGCCCTGTCTAGTCAGCTTAACCAGGGGCGGTTCCAGAAACTCGACTTGGAGGCACTAGACAAGCCAATGCTCTGGGCCCGCCGACATTTGCCCGTTCTGGCCAGTTACGTCGGGCCCGAGTGAGCATCCTTCAGGTCCCAGCGGCGAGTCGAGAGCTCATCGCGCCGGTGCGGTGGTATGTACATCGCACGTGGAGGCAGCCAAGGAGAATTCCCTGCTCTGCGTAGCATCGGCATGAACTCATCGCCTCTCGGCTCAGGGGCCGAGGTGTCAGCGGGCTTGGTGGAGAGTAGAATCGCTGTCCCGTGGAAGCTATCCCAACGAGGTGAGTGATGTGCGAGGATCGTCGATCGAAGAGGAGCTCTAGAAGGGGCGAATCGCCGTGGGAAACACGAATATCCGCATCCATCCGGGCAGCATCGTGCTTCGTATTGCAAGACAAGAAATTACGTTCTCATCCTTCAGCTGTCTGTCCAACAACCTTTCCCGCGGCCGTTTCGAAGTGCCGCCAACGCCCGCTGGATCCCTCTTCGCCGAACACCGATGTGATTTTTCGTCGAAGCTTCTACTGCAAGCGTCTTTTTTTCTTTTTTCTTTCTCTTTCTCGATAACGCCAGCAATGGAGCCAGCCGATGGTGTCAGAAAGAAAGGAGCAGCTAAGGCGCTGTCACCAAGTGTGCGGGCCGTGGCCGTGGCGCGGAATCTTCTCGCCCTCGACGGTGTGCTGGCACTAGGAGGAAAACGGTAAAACCCCAGCTCGGCGTTCAGTTAGCTCGTTCCCTCAGAAGACAAAACCTTGCATTTTCGACGCCAAGTGGCGAAAATATCGGAGGGGAGCTGGCCGAGGGGAAAGGCACATAGCCTGGACAAACAAAGCACCACACTTCTACTCGTGGTTAATCATGATCCCTACAGAGGCGTCAGGGGATGACCACCCGCCTGGGCGGCGAACGCTGGCATCTGAGTCGACTACCGAGGGCGTCTTTGCTGGCACATGGGTTGCAGAAGAAAACCCGGTGGTGTGGATAGGTAATTAGGGAGCCAGATGTGAAAACAGGCGCAGGAAGGAGAACACATGTGGCCGTCGGGGTTGAGAATGATACCGAGAAACGACTTAGACACCAATGGGAGGGACATGGAGCGCAACGTCGTTGCTATTGCTGTTGCTGTTGCTGTTGGTAGAGCTTTAGAATCTTCCACTATATAAAAAGAAAGAAAACAGGCACCGCAGAATAAGCTGAAACAGTTCCCAGAATGCAACCAGGGCGACGGCGCAGGATGAGCTTTCGCCAGTCAACAGCTCCCTCACTCACATGCTTCGTATCTTCGCCACTCGTTGCATCGCCTCACCCCGGCCGCTAGGTTCCAACGCCGTCTTCTCATTTCCGGCTTGGGAGAGCTTTACGGACAACCCTAACTGACAGTGTGCCCCCATCAAACAAGTTCCTGTCTCCACTGTCGCTATTGAGATCGTTCCCCCCGGCTGGGCGGTGCGGGTGGGTTCCCGCTGTAGCAGATCCAGACCACTCCGGCCAGCGTTCGAGATGGAGGGGCGGAACGTATTCAGAGTATTAAGGCTTTGAGCGGCCCGTTTTCGTCGCGGTGTCTAGAGAGGTCTTGCGTGTTTTGCTGCTTCATCGATGACGAGACGCCTGGTTCCCGGATTGTCAACATCCAGCGTCCACCATGTCTGATCCCAAAGTCGCAGAGGCCATCGCGGATGGCCGGGTTCCCGATACTGTCACGGCCGAGTTCCTCAACCAGACCAAGGACGCACCGGCCATTGCTGGCATTATCTTCGTGACGATCCTGACGAGTATCATTGTCCTCGGCAGACTGGCCTCGCGAGCCTTTCTAATACGGCGGTTCGGAATCGACGATACGTTGACGTTGCTGTCCTGGGTACGACTTTATACTCTCCAAGATGGTCCATGGCTACCTGGTAGAAGCCCATTACTGATCTACCCGTATTAGATCGCCTTCATCCCCTTCGTCGGCTTGAGCATCTGGCTCATCAACCTAGGATCCGGCCGCCACTACGACTACATCCAATATGTCCTCGACATGGACACGGTGAAGCTGACCGAGGTGCTCGACTTCGCCTCGCACATCATCTACACGACGGCGCTCCTGTTCTGCCGCATCTCGGGCCTGGCGCTGTACTACCGGCTGTGCAAGCTGCACAACGGGCTGCTGACGGCCATCCGCATCGTCTTCGGAATTCTCATCGCTGGATACCTGCCGCAGCTGTTCCTGCTCATCTTCCACTGCAACCCCGTCACTGCGCTGTGGCCGTACGACTGGCAGCCCGGCGCTGAGAATTACACCTGTTTGCAATGGGGGCTGGTCTACAGCGTGAACTCGTCTGTGTCGCTCATTTGCGATTTGTTGCTGTTTGGCATTCCGATTGTCATGCTCCGTGTGCTGGAGATGCCGCGCAGGCGGAAGATACAGCTTGCCTGCATCCTTCTCCCCGGAATCTCGTAGGTCTTTTCCTCCCAAGACTGACAACAGAGGCTGACAGTTCACCTAGGGTCATCGCCATATCCGTCACGCGCCTGGCCCTTGTCATCGAAGGCCAATGGCAGCCGGACCAGTCATGGTCATACAACCCAATGCTCGGCGTCGAAGTCTCAGAAATCGGCGCAACCCTGATCGCGCTCTCGGTCCCCGGCGTCAAGCCACTATTCGACAGGTTCATCATGCGCAAGGACGCCAGCATCGGCAGCACGGGCGACACGGGATACGGAAAGGGAAACATCAGCGGGCGGGGGACGGCGCTGCGATCGCTTAACCTCCGGCCCGAACACAGCGTGCTGGGCAGCCGGGACGCGTCGGCCGAGGGCGGCGCCAACTTCCGGAGCGTGAACCAGTCCAACGACAACCAGAGCGAGAACAGCGCCGAGGGCATCCTGGTGCAGGTGGACTTTCGGATAAAGGAGGACAACGCCAGGGACAATCGCCATGGCGGGTGAGAGGAGGCAGCGATGATGCGTGTACGATTCATGACCGATTGGGAGTTGCGGCCGGGGAATCAATGGCCGCTGGGTTCTTCTTAATTCAGCGACGCAAACTAGAATACACGTTTTTCGTGATGGCATCTGATGGCCCTGTTGAGGGAACGATGGCTTGGCGCCCCCTGGCCTGTCATGATCGGCTTTTGTGAATCCCCTGCCGATGTGGTGCCATCGTTCCCAGGCCCATGAACCGATCCGAGCGATCCATGTTTGTGAGTTTTTGGCTGCTAGATATGTGTATTCGTATGAACGTGGATCATCCCCGAGTAACGAGCCCAGAAAATATTCATGCGAACGCAGCAGAGAGAGGGAGATCCTCCTGGATCGTAGAGTAATAAACCCACCCGACGTAAAGAGTCCCCCATATTCGTCGGGGAGACTTGCTTGCCCGTCCGCAGGCCTGGCCGTTGCAAGGCGGTGATTTTCCAGGATCCCTGGGAACCTCAACTCCCTGGGGGCCAGGATTCTCTCTCGGGTCCAATCTCCACCAGATTCGAAATGGCCTCATCGCGCAGTTCCTGCTCAGGGTTTAGCGACAACGGAGCCGCCGGAGGGAACGGAGTTGGGAGCATGTCCGTGCTGATGTCGGAGAAATACTGAATCGCTAATGACACTTCGTTCGTCTACCAGGATTCATTGTTAGTGAGTTGAATAGTCTAGAAGGCTAGTTCCCTAGCTCGTTCTTCGGCCGTGCCGCACCCGTTCATCATACCCTTGTCGCTCGACGGACTTGTCCCGAGTAGTCGTTAGCAGCCATGGCGCGGCAAAGTCCACCGGCGGACCGCGGGACGTGGGCGCCGAGTTGCTTTTGAAGCCGCCGCCGCCGGTTTTCGTGGCGTAGTATCCCTCCCATTTCTCCCCGGTACCATTACACTCTTTTTTGTTTTGTTTTGCACCTTTGTATCAACGGCTTGTCAGCCTCGTCACTCGTTTCACTTCCCGTCGTGTCAAGTCCGCATTCATCATGTTCGCCCGTTTGTCTGTGGCCGCCCTCGTCGTGGGCTCGGCCCTGGCGAAGAAGAGCAGCGTCCCCTCCACGGCCACCAGCCTTATCCCCCTCCAGGAGAATGCCGGCTCTGATGATCTTTTCCCCATGGCGGATTGCTTCGGGTTTGATCTTCATGAGGCGACCATCACGGAGATGCAGGAGGCCATGCGTCTGGGTCATCTCACCTCGACTCAGCTCGTGACCTGTTACCTGGTGCGAACCTACCAGACACAGGAATACATCGAGTAAGAACCCAGATATCTCTACAGCCTAGAAACATCCAGTTAACCATCTCAACAGCTCCGTCCTGCAGGTCAACCCCGACGTCTTCGCCATCGCCGCCGAGCGAGACGCCGAGCGCTGCAAGGGCGAAGTCCGCGGCCCTCTGCACGGCATCCCCTTCACCGTCAAGGACAACATCGGCACCAAGGACAACATGGAGACGACGGCCGGCAGCTGGGCGCTCCTGGGCAACATCGTGCCCCGCGATGCCCACGTCGTCAAGCAGCTCCGCGACGCCGGCGCCGTCCTCTTCGGCAAGGCCGCCCTCAGCGAGTGGGCCGACATGCGCACCAACTGGTACTCCGAGGGCTATTCGGCGCGCGGCGGCCAGGTTCGCAGCGCCTACAACCTCACTGTCAACCCCGGTGGCAGCAGCTCCGGCAGCGGTGTTGGTGTTGCTGCTAATGCCATTGCGTTCTCGCTCGGCACCGAGACGGACGGAAGTGGTGAGTTGAGCGGATGTTGGTGATATCACCCTGATATCATCTTGTCCAATGTGGCGTTTGCCTTGAGACTAGACTAACACCGCCAATAGTCATCAACCCGGCCATGCGAAACGCCCTCGTCGGCATCAAGCCCACTGTTGGCCTGACCTCCCGCGCCGGTGTCATCCCGGAGAGCGAGCACCAGGACAGTGTTGGCACCTTCGCCCGCACCGTCAAGGACGCCACGCTGGTTCTCGACGCCATCTACGGCGTCGACACCCGCGACAACTACACCCTCGCGCAGCAGGGCAAGACTCCCAAGGGCGGATATGCCCAGTACCTCACCGACAAGAAGGCCCTGAAGGGCGCCACCTTTGGCATCCCGTGGAACAGCTTCTGGGTCTACGCCGACGACGACCAGCTGAGCCAGCTCTTCGAGCTCCTCGACCTCATCGAGTCCGCCGGCGCCACCATCATCAACGGCACCGAGATCACCGACTACGAGACCCTCGTCAGCCCCGACGGCTGGAACTGGGACTACGGCGCCACCCGCGGCTTCGCCAACGAGTCCGAGTACACGTACATCAAGGTTGACTTTTACAACAACATCAAGACGTATCTGTCCGAGGTTTCCAACACCGAGGTCCGCGATCTTGAGGCCATCGTTCAGTTCAACAAGGACAACGACGGCAGCGAGGGTGGTTACCCCTACGAAGACGGCAAGGGTCACCCCGCTTTCCTCACGGGTCAGGACGGCTTCCTCGCCTCCCTCGAGACCAAGGGCATCCAGGACGAGACGTACTTCCAGGCCCTCAACTTCTGCCAGACCTCGTGCCGCAACGGCATCAACGACGCCCTCACGCACAAGGGCAAGAAGCTCTCCGGCCTCCTCGTCCCTCCCCAGGTCGCCCAGGCCCCTCAGATCGCCGCACAGGCCGGTTACCCCATGATCACGGTCCCCGCCGGCATCCACGCCGAGTCCGGTATGCCCTTCGGCCTCGCCATCATGCAGACTGCCTTCGCCGAGGCCGAGCTCGTCAAGTGGGCCAGCGCCATCGAGGACCTCCAGCAGACCTCCAACACGCCGTACAAGCGCCAGCTGCCCAAGTGGAAGGGCTACCTCGAGCGAAACATCCCCGTCATCTAGACGCTCTTGCAAGGGGTGCGATGCCCCTGACTTTCCCTTCAACGCCTTCGCTACTCCCCGACCCGGGAACATTGTCGTTCTTTTAATATATAGTAATTCACCGCCATGTACATAGCAGCATCTAATGATAATGCCACAATGCCTTGAAGTTGGCGCCGGGTTTCGCATCCGATCGTATCTGTGCAACCTTGAAGCACGATGTCCCCGTTTTTAAGTGTGGCGTTGTGAACCGTTTGTCTCCGTCTTTCCCGCCAATGAACAATGCAGCTGGCTTCCAAGATGTCTCGCTTTGGACGAGGCGTTCTGCCGTGCACTAGAATTGGGGATCTGGGGTGCATGCATGACGCACGCCTCAGGAAGTGGATCGCAGAAGAGCAAGAAGCGAGGCATTTTGATGATCGTTTGGTGAGGCTGATACTGGCTGTACATCCATCTCTCCAACTACCGCGCTATCATTCCCGTCTTTATTCATTTTACATTTAGGTTTCCTCTTGACGGTTCTATGATGATGACTAGTGTCCTTGGCCCTTCATGTGAAGTTTTATTATATAAGGTAAGTTCACGATGAGAGTTAGTCGGACATGTTCAGTTTTCTTTCTGCGTACGAAATTATCTTGGTTCGTCACTCTGGGTTTTTGTGTTAATTACTGTCTAAGTTAATTTCTCTTATTGCCTGTGGGGATGCGCCTGGTTGGGCGTTGTTCTATGGTTGTCCCGTGGGCGTCTCAGTGGTTATAGTAGTGCCCAGAAACCAAGTTTTTAGTGATTCTCCTGTGTTTGGGCGGTTGAGCCCGATTTTCTAAAGCGCCTCGGCAGATTTCCATTTAATGCTGTGTCCAGTGATCAGTAGGCACTGTTCTTTGGGCATGTGTTGGGTGGCATGGGGATCTCTGGAGTGAATCACCGCGTGTGCACCCAGCCGCCTTAGTGTAAGCCAGGGCCCCGGCTTAATGGGCGTCCAGCCCATGTCGTTATAGATTCTCTGGCCTCTAATATACGCCTGTCTCTTATGCTCTTTGGTTGTCGTCTCTAGTAGGTTGGTTGTCGTTTGGGCTGTCTTAAGTCTGTCCTTATCGTGTGTGCTCTCTGTCTTGCCCGTGTCCCCCGGTTTCAATAACGTCTGTCGAGAGATCCCATCTTCCCTACTGGTATTCCGGAGATCGACGAACGCCAATGGCTCTATGAAAGGCAGAAAAAGGTTGCCAGTTACCAGCTGTCACCTCTTTCTTCGACTTTATTCTCCTAACTCTACTTTTGTAAACTCCGTCCTCTCAGCTCTATTAGACACAGTGATAAATTATAAGACAGTGTTGAGCCTGCATTTATAGTCCAATGTATTCCCTGTCTTAAAGTCCAACCGCCCCTTGTAATGAACTGATATCAACATAGTACTTGAAGCCTTTACCCAGAGGCCTAGCTGGAGGCTGCTTTCATTGTTCCAACAAGCTTCCGCAGGACCAAGGCTGACTTCTTTGGGGTCCGCTCTAAAGTGTCATAGTCTGTGTATGTTACTCCGAATCTTGGCCCGTAGCCGTCAGACCATTCTGTGCCATTAAGTTAGCTAAGCCCAGAGCCAGAAGCGATTTTATATGCAGAGTCCTTTTTTCTTGTAGCGACAGTTCTATGCAGACGCTCTTTGCTGCAGGGACAGGGACTTACCAAGATTGTCCATAAGAGACCACGCAAAATATCCCTTGATGACAGCACCGTCCTCATTAACTGACTTCCCCACGGCCTCTAGATGATCTTTAAAATATCGAATGCGATACTCGTCGTTCACAGACTCCTCTCGCGTCATCTTATCCTCGCCTGGACACGGACACCCGTTCTCAGTGATATAAATCGGCTTCCCGTACAGGCGATAAATGCGAGTCAAGTGCTTGCGGAACATCCCAGGGCAAGACCTCAACCAGTGTAGCCCACTATTCTCACCAACCGCCTCGCCTTTCTTGTTTTCTTGCAGCTCATCGACGTTTCCGATGTAGTCGGTCTTGGAGGCCGGCTGATCGCGGTGGCGCGCGAACTGCGAGGTGTAGTAGTTCATGCCGTAGAAATCGCACTCGGCTTTTTGCAGGATGGCCATGTCGGATGCTGTGAAGTCGGGTAGTCTACTGCCGAGTTACTCACGCATGCACTTGGGGTAGTCTTGTTTCAGGCTATGACGCAGTCAGTAACGAGTGATACTCTTCATGCGGAGACTGAAATCCTACAAAATGGGGTTCGCGAACCAGCCGACGTGGAACTCCATCCGTCGAACCGCTGCTTCACTGTCTCGTGGATCGCTACTATCCCACGGCTCGTAGTAATCGCCATTGAGAGAGATTCCAATTCTGCCTCTTTGGGAGCCTCGGAAGTCTTGGTTGTACGCAGCCACTGCGCGAGCGTGGCTCATGATTAGGGCTTTGCCGACGATCCACGGCTCTGTTGAGGTGTTGCCCTCGGTTGAGTGCGGGTTGATGCTGCTTCTCCCTGGGGCATTGCCACCCGTTGCGTAACCCTGCAAGATGAGATTAGTCGGTCTGACGGAGATTCGGGATTGGATACTTACAAAGATAGAGACGATCCAGGGCTCGTTCAAGCTGACCCAGTTTTTGACTCGGTCGCCGAAGCGTTCGTAGCACACTCGGGCATACCTCTCAAAGTCCTTTTGGGATTCTTCGATGTCTAGCCACCCTCCATAGCGGTCGTGGAGTTCTTGCGGTAGGTCCCAGTGATAGAGTGTTAACCACGGTGTGATGCCCCGAGCAATCAACCCATCAATGAGACGGTTGTAAAAGGCAATGCCAGCTTCATTCAACGAATCGTCTCTACCCCCAAGAGGAACGACCCGTGACCATGAGACAGAGAACCGGTATGTCTGAGCGCCGTACGTCTTCAAGAGATCCAAGTCCTCCTCGAACCGATGATAGTGGTCACACGCAACATCACCATTAGCACCCTTCGTGCGAGTAGGTTGCAAATGACAGAACGTATCCCATATTGACCTCCCACGTCCGTCCTCTGCGACGGCACCTTCGATCTGGTAAGACGCCGTTGCGAACCCCAGCTCAAAGTCTCGGGGGAGCGACGTTGTACCCGCCATGCTCTCTGGACAGACTATGCTCGGATGGGGTAAGAAGAAAAGCCGGGAGAAACTGGAGAAGAACACGAAAAGAAATAGTACGAATCACCCTGCCAGTGAATCCGGCTACTCGAACTATTCCGCATGCCCTTGCAAGCTTTATACCCAACCGTGCCATTACCCCTCTCAGCTTTATCGACATGAAGGACCGGACCCCGTTTTGGTCGCCTGTTTGCCAAGTCGATCTCTCGCATTTCCCCGACGCCGATTGTCGTTTCCCCGATGGAATTTCCCCTTCGAGCTTGGTGTGTCCCGTCAGCTGGTTCAAGAACCTGGTTATTACGGCGTATTTCCCCGTTTCGCCGCTGCCGACCCCGGACCTGGGATCCCCACGGGGAAGCTCTCTGTCGTCTGACCTTGTTTGGCGTAGTCTTATTTCGTGGGAGCTGTGTCTTACGACTCTACCTCAAGGTACACACACGCCTGTATATAATTGGAGCGAGATACCTTTTGGAACGTCCTTCTCAAGAACGGTATCATAGTCACCGTCCTCTCTTTTCCACATCTGTGCATTGGAAAGTCGCCATTGACCGGAGGGTTTAGCTTGTTGACTTTGACAACCATGGCTCCCAAAGCCGCCCAAGCGGTGGACGGCATTGCATCTCCCATCGACCTCAGCTCGGTTCCTCCCTTCTGGAAGCGAAAAAATGGAGTGCTTCTGTACTTTTTGCTCACATCTTCTCTTTTCGCCAGTATGGCTCTTGGCATCGACGGGTAAGTCATTGTCCACGCCTGGTAATACCTATGCTTTAAAGCTGACAAAATTGATTCAAGGTCGATGACGAACGGAATGCAAGTGTTAGACTCTTGGCAAGAGCGTTTCGGCCATCCAACCGGTTCAAAGCTGGGATTCTTTGGCGCCTCGAACGCCATCGGCGGTGTCATCCCATTCATCTTTCTGGGCTGAATTGGAGACGTCCTGGGCCGTCGAGTACCGACCGCGCTGGGCTCCATCATCATCATGGCCGGAGTCCTCGTCCAGTTCTTCGCGACTTCGCTGAACATGTACATCGGCGGAAAGATTGTCCTTGGAATCGGCTCGTCCCTCATCCAGATGGGCGCCCCCGTTCTGGTCACCGAACTTTCACATCCCAAGGAGCGCGTGCAAGTCACGACCTTCTACAATACCAGCATCGTGCTCGGCTATGTCGTGGGCGCCTGGGCAACATACGGCTGCTATCGAATCCCCAACCAGTGGTCATAGAGACTGCCCACGCTCATCCAGATCGTCCCCTCGGTGTACCAGCTCAGCCTCATCTTTTTCTGCCCTGAGTCGCCTCGCTGGCTGATCGCCAAGGGCAAGGTGGACAAGGCGCGGGAAATCCTTATTAAGTATCACGGCGAGTGCGATGCGAGCTCCGAACTTGTCGAGCTTGAATGCGCCGAGATCCAGCAGGCCATTGCCAAGGAAGCCGAAGAAAACATGTCGTGGAAGGACTTCTTCTCTTCCGTTCCCAACTTAAAGAGAATCGCACTCTGCTTTGCAACGGCCTTGTTCAGTCAGAGTTCAGGTAATCTGCTTGCCTCGAACTACCTCACCCAAATCCTCAAGGACACTGGAATCGAAGCAGAGAAGGACATCACCCTTGTCAACGGCATGGTCACCCTTTGGCAGTACATCGTCGCAATCACAATGACACTACTCGTCGACAAATTCAAGCACCGTACCTTCTTCCTCGTGGGATCAGGTGGAGTTCTGGTCACCTTCATCATGTGGACCATTGCCGCCCAGCAATATCTAGAAAAGAACTCTATCGCCGCCGGCCGAGTTGTTCTCGCCTGCATCTTCCTCTTCCAGGCATTCTATACCTTTGGCTGGACCAACTTGGTCGTCACTTACCCGCTGGAGATCGTCACCTACCAGATGCGAGCGAAGACATGGGCTTTCGTGTTGCTCACGATCCAAGTATCCTCCATTTTCGGCGGATACGTCAACCCCATCGGACTGGAGAACATTGGCTGGAAATTCTACATCTACTACTGCGTCTGGGTTGCCATTATCTTCTTGGTCGTCTATTTCTTCTTTGTCGAGACATCAGGACCCACGCTGGAGGAGTTATCATATCTTTTCGAGGGGAAGGAGGAAAAGCAGGATATGGTGAAGAAAATCGAGATGGTCAAGGAGGAGCAGGAATTTGCCAGGGAAAAGACTGTATAAGTTTCTCGAGCGTGACCCTTATTTAACTTCAATAACGTACATAATAAGCGAGCGGCGCAAACAAGCAAGCGGCACACTTTTCCTAACCTTTAATATAAGAACTAAAATAAAAATATAATATAATATTAAATCAATTAAAACTAATTACTATACTCTTCCTTAGATGTCTTAATAACAACCTAATAGGTCCTTATATTATGATCAGTCTTTCTATAAGTTCTATAGTGCCTTTCCCTTAGCATTATTAATCTCTCTTAACTACCACTTCTTAACAATTTAATTACTATCTATACATTAATATCTCTCTAATTTATCTTACTCCTTCCTTTATCTACAATTATCTTCCCTCTATTCTATAGGTAGGTTCTTTTTGCTCTATACTACTTACTAAGAGTCTTATTTGCCTATTAAAGGATCTAATTCTTAGACTTTAATAATGCTATTTAATGCATTATTGCCTTTATTCTCTTAGAAAATAACTTAAGTGCCTTAAGGATAGATATTAAAGAGCTACTCTAATGCCTTCTTACTTATCTTTTAAGGTATTTAAACTATAAACTAGCCTTAAGTACTATCTTTAGGGTTTTTAAGACTTAAGGGTTAGAGAGGCTAACTTCTTTTGCAGCTAGTATTAGAGTCTATAGTGAGGAATAATAAATCTAACCCCTCCAAAAGGTCCTCAAGATGAACACTTAGTCTATAAGGAATATAATAGATAAAGAGATCCTCACTTAGCTTAAGACCTATAAGGAGTTATATAATACTATTAATAATAGTAGGAAATTTAAGGAAGGAAACTCTTATACTATCTTCTATACTCTACCCTATAAGGTTATTATTTAGGTATATTAATAGAAGAATATCTCAGTCTAGACCTTACAGTCTAAGCTATATAATACTATTATTAATCTTATTATATGCTTGCTAGAATAGGACTAGTCTTTTAAAGACCTAATTGAGGAGCCTTAAGAGAGAGAATTCAGTCTAGGGAGGAGGCCTTAGAAGATAAATATAGATCTATAAAACCTACCTCTAATAAAGCTAGCTACTAATGCTATAATTGATTCCCTAACCTAGATAGTCTAGAATATAAGCATTAATGCTACGAAGAGATATAAAGATATAGAAGCATATCTTACTATTATGCTCTAAGGAAGTTTTAATAAGTAGAGGCTTTTAACCCTCCCAATAGCAATCTATTTATTAATTATAACTATTCTAAGTGTATGGGACCCTATAGGACGGACAGCTAGGACATCCTCATCAATGCTAGCTATAGGTAGAGGCAATTAAAGTGTTTTTATTATAGAATTTCGGGCTATTTCCTAAGCTAATGCTATAAATTGTAAAGGGATAGAGAAGCTAGCTACTATAGCTTTAACTCTAAAGCAAGTATAGCCTAGGTAGGACGAAGAGAAGCTATTCTCCCTCTAAAGCTAGTCTAAAAGATAGAACTCCTTAGAGGAGTTAAGAAGCTTACTATCATATAGATAAGAAAGTTCCTAAAGTTACTAGCAATAAGTTTTCTTAATAGAATGATATTAGGGTCTACTATCTACAATTAGAACTCTAGCCAAAAGGAGTAAGACTATATAACTAACTTTATAAAGAGGAATTAAAATACTCTTTATGAAGATATAATTATCAATGGGATTAGTAGAAAGATAGGGCTCTAAGAAGGGGAACTTATTAATAGGATAATGCAGTTAAATATTATCCTAATTGATAAAGAAAGCTTTAAGGAACTAGTAGGTATCTTAAATAATAATGTTACCTTTAACATAGCAGCTAGTCTGGCAGTGGAAAAGGACTAAGAATAACACCCCAAATTAATAGCAGTCCCTTAAGAAGGTATATAATAAAGCGTCATATAGATATCTTTATTAGTTAGCCTAAAGCTACACTAGATTGCATATATATACTATAGTAATTATATATTTAAAACTCTCTAGCAAGAAAGCATCTTATAGGAATGATTATTAGGTTAATAGTAGGAAAAAAATATTAATAAGGCATTAAAATGGCCTACTATTAGCTTAATAATTAGTATATAAGGGATAAAGAGTAGATAGCAATTCGTATTATGATTAGAAAAGAAGGATCTTAAATTTTCTCATAAATAAAGGCAAAAACTCAAGCTTTAAACTCAAAGAGTTCTCTTTCTCTTATATCTCTATAAGAAGGGAAGAATCTCTCTATAAGTAAAAACAAAAAATCTCTCTAATCTCTCTTCTAACTGATTATAATAATGATAATTATTTATAATTATTATCCTCTTATTTCTCTTCTAATTGTTTACTTTATCCCTATTAAATCCCTACTAGTAACTTACTAGCCTACCTATTTAGGGACCCCTACTATATACCTCCCCTATAATCTAATAATTGCTCCCAATTAGGCTAGAATTATATATAAAAAAATTGCCTCTTTATATAAGAATTAAACAAAAGAAATAAATATATATAATAAGAAGTATTTTATAAAAGCTTCTTAAAAACCAAATTTAATAAATAAAGAAAATCTACTTAATAATCTACCTTCTTATTTTAAAATTTATCCCCCTATTAGAGAGTTATAATTTTATTAAGAAAATTACTACTTTCTTTCTTCTTTTAGGCAATATTATTCCTTCTAGATAATCTTTATAATTATAGGTAATATAATAGTATTATAGGCAGAATTAATTAGGTCTATTTATTAGCTTAAAGAGATTAAACCTTTAAGAATGTAGGTTATATAGGTCTTCAATTTAGGCAGATAAAATGTTAATTGCTTAGCAATTAAGGGTAGATATATTAGGTTAGTATTAATAGTTATTTTCTTTACTTTATTGTTTATTTTTAAAATTATAATATATTTCTTGCCCTTCTTTAACCTTTTAATTATCTATATAGATAGGGAGAGTATTGCTAATAAACTAGCTTATTAAGACCATTAGGGTTTAAATCATTTAGGTTTTTATAGACATAAAGGCTAGCAATATATCTTACATTAAAATATTACTTCTTACTAGGCTCTTAGACACTTTTCTTATTAAGATATTACTTCTTAAGGTCTATAAGGGCATTTAAGCTTAAAAAGGCATTTTTAGTAAAGTATATCTAAGTGAGCTGCTTGATGAGGAAATTATAATTAGAGTCTTCTCAGTTCAATTAATAGAGATTATTAGGGATTATAAAGGTAATAATAAGATTCAAATTAGTAATTAATATAATAAGTTACTAGAGCTAAGTAAGATAATACTTTTAGGCACTTAGTAGCTATATTCCTTTAGGAGTCTATTAATAATATTATATTCTATCCTTAAGTAGGCTTTAATAAAATTATTAAGCATTATAAACTTAATCTTATTAGTATCTAATTGATATATAGAAGAACTTTAAATCTCTTATCTAAAAGGTATAGTAAGATGCCAAATTAGATAGTATTGATTAGGGAGTTTAAAGAGTTTAACTTTAGACTAAAAGACTATTAAGAATCTACTATAGTTTGTATAGATATCTAACGTTTAAAGCTTCTAATTTTCTAGTAGGAATTAGTATATAGTATCTAAAGATTGCTTAATTATGCAATTAGTCTTTCCTCTTCTATATTTAAAGTCCTTAATCCCTAATTCTTTTATAATTATAGAGCTAAAGAAGCTTTTAATCTAATTAAGATTGAGCGCTTATATTCCTCCCTTATTTCCCTTCTTTGCCTTTTTAGGCTGTCCAATCTTCTAGTCCTAAAAATAAAGGGTAAATCTAGCTCCCTTAGGCAACTTATCTAAGGCTCCCTAAATGGCAAGATTCTTTATGATAATACCTCTATCTATTATTTGTCCCTTTAATAGACTAATTAACCCTTAGATAGCTAGAGTGATAAGGAAGGTTCTAAGATAATTATATTCCTACTAGCTATCTTAATAAGAGGTAGGCATTCTGAAGATAAAGAAGTCATAAGATAAACTATTTTTAGCTATAATTTCTCTCTAAGTAGTAATAATAGCTATAAATTGCTCTTTCTTTTCTTTCTTTAGAATATTAAAAACGCAAAGGTAAGCATCTTTTGCATCCTAGATGTAGGTAACCTAATAGGTCCAATTGGCAAAATGGACAATCCTAACGAGAAATTAGCAGTTGAACTGAATTTCTTATAGCGGTCAGAATCCTAAGGCGGGTTAGTGTAAGGAGCTAGCCGCGGGTTCAGCGCGTATGCGCTGTAGGGCTCGCCGCTATATGCTGTGAGGCCTAACTCCTTATGAACTATTGTGTGGTGCGATTCAGTAACGCAGCTTACTTGAATTGGTTGATCTTTTGGCCTAACGGCTGGACTGGTCTATTGAAGGTTAGGAACGCTGCCCTAACACTTATAGTTAGTTCTTCAAGATAGAGGCTATCTCCCGGATGAGCTTGGTTGAGTACTTAGATTGTCCCCATCAGTTGCTTTAGACGTTAGAGGTATTAAGATTAAGGCTACTAAGGGCGATAGCAATTAGGTTTCTTAGATTATAAGTCATTAGATAAAGGAATATAAGGAGGCTAAAGTTAGTTAATATTTAGTTATTCTAAAGATTGCTTAAGAGGCTTTATAAATTAGTATAGTATTTCTTCTAAAGGCTAAAGTCTTTTTGCTAAAATTTAGATAATACTAAATAAATCTAACTTAGGCTTAGATCCCCTCTCTATCTCTAAGGGTAGGGCAATTTAAGTTGATATCCTTCTAATATAACCAATTAAGCTAAGATAGATAAAAGGTAGATTATTCATTTAGGCATTAATTGAGGGGCATCTTAGATAGCATTTTATTATAATATAGGAAGCTTTATTTGCCCCCTTTATTATAGATAAGTCCTTTATAGAGCATTAGTTCTTTATTAGGGCAGAAGAACTGCTTAATCTCCTTAGTATTATTAAAAGTAATTATTATAGTAGTATTTTAAGGCATATAGAGATTCTAAAAGATAGATAAATTATAGGAAAGTAAGGAATAAGATAATTATTAAAATCTAGGCTTAAAAGGAGGAAAATTAAGGTATAGGGGCTAAAGTTATAATATAGGCTTTACTTAAGGCTAAAGTATAAAGAGAAGGGCTTATATATTAGTATTTTTAAGAGGCTATATATCTAATATTTTCTTTATTATAGATTACTACTTTATTTATAATAGTAAATTATAGCAATAATAGTTATTATTTGCTAGAATACCTTACTAAATTTATCTTATTTAATTTAGTAAATATAGATACTTACTTCTCAAAATATCTCCTCTTTTATAAAAAGCCATATTAGATTAGCCCTAAGGCTTAAATCTTATTGCTTAATGCTTCTTTAATTACCTCCCTCTATCTCTTTCTTAGATTCATTATTTCTTTATGGCTTTCTTTAACTTCTTTCTTCCCTTATCCTTCTTTAATATCTTAGCTAGCTATAATAGCTACTTATTAAGATAAGCTTATCATCCTTTTAGGTCTCTCTTAATTAAAGCTCCTAGATGTCCATCATCTTGCTAAGTATTAGGTTAATTCTAGCTTATTTACTTATTAGGCTAGCACTTATTAGAAAGGCTATAATACTATTCTCCTTAAACCCTTCTCTATATTATACCTCAATTTAATTTTAGCCCTAATAAGTTCCTTTTTCTTTCTTTTGCTTAAGTAAGCAATCTAATAAGATACTTCTTTAGGTCTTAAAATCATTCTAGGTTTAGTTCTATAGTTTTTAGGCTCTTAATTGACTTAACTGCCTAATATATATAGAGTTAGATATTTAGTTCCCTTCTTCTAGCAATTATTTGTCTTTCTTCATCTAGTTTCTTTAATAACTTCCTTTCTATAATTTAATAATTGCTTCTAAGATCAGGCTTCTAGCAATATACGCTCTTTAGTCTATCTTTATCCTAGCCAAATGGGCTTATCTTAGCGGTTACTTCTTCATTATTTTTCCTTCTTAGCCTTATTATCTTAAGGCTCTTATTATTGCCTTCATTAGGGTTATCAACCTAATTATATATTATTACTATATCTATAGCTATTTTTCAATAATAACCCATTTTAAGGAGTATATTTTAACCTCCTTCTATACTTATATCTTAGTTTAAAACTTTATAAGTAATTAGTATACTAATTGCATTTAGCATAATTATCCTAATTACAATTAGAAGTTTCTTCTTAAATATTTAGCTTTAGGTCATTAAGAAGGTCTCTAAAAATTCCCCTTAGGTAATAAAGCTACTATTCTAAATATATTAACTTTCTTTACTTCTAATATCTTTAATCCTTATTCTTACCCTTAAATTATCTTAAAGTATCTTTCTAAGTCTAGTAGCTTATTTAATATTAAAATCTGCAAATAGGCTGCTTAAATCTCTACTTAGACTCTTTATGGTAGATATTAGGCTTTTTAGTAGATTAGATTAATAATTCTTATTAGAAGACTTTCTCCCTAAAATAAATAATAAGTAATAAATACTTAATATCTTATATTATTACTTAATTATTATTACTTTTTTCTTTTCTAAATAGGCTCCTTTTTTCTTACTCTTCTTTTACTTATAAGGTTTATTTATCTTTTAGTAAGTATAAAGTTTAATCTAGATAATTATTTTAAGATTTTTTCCCTTTATAAATATAGTTTATTTAGTTTTCTTTAATAATCTAAATATCTTTCTCCTCTCTGCCCCTCCCTATATAGTAATATTACTATCCTTAGCTAGCACTATATCTTAAGTATCTTATAAAACACTTAAATAGCTATATATTAATCTCTAGCTTTCTTAGTTATCTCTAGAATGTAGATCTAAAAGTCTCCTTTAGGCCCCCTCTATAGTTAGACAATAAGTTCTAGTTTAGAATTATCTAATAAGGAATTTAACTTGCTTAGCTTATAAAGTATATTATAAGATGCTTCTCTATCTAACCCTTCATCCTTATTGTTAGATAGTAGTTCTATTATCTCTTTATTATTGAGGCTTATTTACTAACCTTAAGGATCCTTCTAGAAAGCCTTCAGTTAGTCTCTATGATAAGTCCCTAGAAGCTTAATTCCTATAAGTGTCTTAAGCTTATAAGTCCTAGTCTTAGTAAGGGCTTTATGAATCCTATATAGTTCTATCTATCTTAGCTTAAGCTTTATAGTAGAAGATAGATCATTATGGTTTTATATATCATACTGAAGGATTAAGTCTCCTAGCAATAAGGGCATCTTTCTTAGCTTAAAAGTATTCAATATATTAGTCCTTCTAGCTAAGGTCTATTAATATTCCTTAACCTTTACTTAGATAGCTTTAATATCTTCCTTATGTCTTTCTAGGATTTATATCTTAGCTAGAATCTTATTTTCTTTATCCTTAATATCATTCTAATTGATAAGTCTTTAGGTAGAAACCTTAACTTTAAGAAGAAAGATAGATTCCTATTCATAAAGAAGCCAAAATGGAGAATAATTATATAATCCTTAGATTGCTAATCTGTCTATAAGAAAAGCTAGCTCGACTAAATCTACCTATTTCCCTAGCTTCTTAAGCTTCTTAAAGTAATTCATTATAAATATATGCCTAACTTTAATCAACCCATTTGACTTAGAGTTATAAAATGAGATTTTAAATATTATAATGCCTAACTTATTTAGCTCATTTAGGATCCCTTTTATAAGCTTTCCTCTATTATTAATAATAATCTTTACTAATATTTTATAGTAGTAGATAATCCTCTTAATAAATCTCCTAATATTAATAGTAATAAGGTTGCTAATAGCTATAGCTTCAATCTACCTAGTTAGATTATATCTAGCTTTTAGCAAGAACTTCTTACCTTTATTGAGGGGTAGGTACTACCTATCAATATAAATCTTCATTATTAGATATTAAGGAGCTATTAGTTTAGCCTCTTTAGCTAGCCTTTATGCTAAGTGCGCTTAATATATTAAATACTTCTAAATAACTATCTCTAAAGACTATCTTAATCTTTACTAAAAATAGCATTAAGAAATAATTTTTATTATTACTTTTTGCCCTTTATAGCCCCTATAATAATAATATAATATTATAAGATACTTTTAAAGGTTATTATTATTAATAATAAGCATAAAGTTATCTTTTTCTTTTAGTCCTTATTTTTAGACTTAATCTTCCCTAATAAAGAACTATATTGCCTTTACTTTTAGTCTCTTAAAGTCTTATACTAATATTCCTTTAGGTCTTTTAAGCATTATTAGATACTTAGTTAGGACAAGTTAGTCTCCCTTATAATTGTCTAAAAGGGAGTTATTTCTTAGCCTAAAGAAAATAGCATTAAGATAAGCATTAATTACATCCTTAATATCCTACTTTACTTCTTAATCCATAAGGTCTAAAGGTCCTTATCCCTTCCTTAATAGACTATCTATAATTATATTCTTCTTTCTTAAGATATACTTAACTATAAAGTTAAAAAGCAGTAAATAGCTAATCTATCTAATAATTATAGCTTCTAATATATTATTTACCTAGTTATTTAGCTAGTCTACTAATATCCTAGAATTTATCTCTAGAGTGAATAGATAACTATAGATATATATATATATCCTCTAAATAGTATAAAGGGCTTCTTTACACTCTAGCTTAATTATATTATACTTCTTTTTAGCATTAGTCTAGATTTTAGATTTAAATCTTATAGGATAATACTTTCCTTAAATATCCTACATTAAGATAGCTCTCTATCTTAAGATACTAATATCAATCATTAGGATGACCTCCCTTACTCCTTCTGAAAGGTTGAGGGTTATAAGAATAGGAGTAAATATAATCTTTTCCTTTAGTAGTCTTATTGTAGCTATTTAATCTTTCCCCCAGTCCTAGGTAGTATCTTTCTTTAGCAGTAAGGTAAGAGGCTATACAATTTAAGCATAGTTCTTAATCTAGATTTAGTGCTTATACTATAGATGTATCTTACAAGAGGGGCAGTCTTTTGGCACTAGGCTGACTTCTTGCTGGCAATCATACAACTAGCTAGCTCTATGTTGACTAGGACTGCATTGAGATTGATAAGGTGCTCTAGGATAAATCTCCTAACTTTAGGAAGGCTTTCCTCCCTATTATAGTTAGTTTTTAGGCCTTTAATGCTAATATTATCTAAGAAAGTCCTTACTTTATTTAGGAGGAGATTGAGAAGGATCCTTATTATAATCCTATTAAATTAAGCTACTAAGTTTATAGCTTTTTGCAGTAGTATATATAGTCTTATTAGACCTATTAGGGTATTAAAGATTATTAGATCTTTACTTCCTACATCTAGCTTCACTTAGTTATATCTTAAGAAGAAGTCTAGCATAGAGAGGATCTTATATATCCTAAATTCAGCTAAGAAGTCATCCATTTCAGGAGGAATTATACTATCTTAAATAGTATAGATATTATATCGCTTTGCTAAATTGATAAGGTATAACTCTCTATCCTTCTTTACAATAAGTATCTAATAATTCCTATAAGAAGTATAACTTTCCTTAATAACTCCATTTTTTAGCTATATTTTTAGGAGATTAATAACCCTTTTCTTAATCCCTTAAGGAATTACTATATTACTATAATACTAAGTACTATAAGGAGTGATTTTAATGACTTAGGGAGGCATTACCTTAGGGTTAATTTCCCCTTTTTTCTTAAAGGTTTAAGCTAAAGCTTCTTCCCTATTATAGAGAATCTAATAGAAGATATCCCTTTCTTTATCCTAAAGGGTATCTCTTATTTAGTCTATAATGTCTTCTAGCCTTTCTCTAAAGAGCCTAAATCCTTTCTTAATCTTTAAGAACTTAAGCATAATATAGTTAGAATAAAGTAAATCTTACTTTAAGTCTCTTTTAATTTCTTCCTACTTTTTCTCCCTTTAGAATAAGTCTCCTTTAAGTATAGATCTATTAGAAAGGATATTATCCCTTAGTAGGATCTTATTAGCCTTCCTTTTATATATTATATTGACCCAAACTATTATATCTTTATAGTTAATATTTAGACTTAATTATTATACTTTTAAAGCTCTAATTATTATTAAATTATTATCTTTTATTTAGTCCTTAAGAATAATCTTAAAGACTTTTTAGGCTATCTTTTTATTAATATATCTAATAAGATACTTAATATTATCTTTCTTTAAACTATAAATATTTATTCTTTTTAATTTAGAGAGTACTTTCTTACTTATTAAACTTTTTCTAGTACTTCTTAAATAATAACTAAGAGTTTCTATCTAATTCTACCTATAACTAAAAATATAATCTTAATATCTCCTAACTAATAGTAGATTAATATCTTACCTAAAAGGGTTATATAGTTAAAGGTAATCTTTATGCTCCTAATGAAAGGTATCCTTAAAATAAATGAAATTAATACTATAGAGGTTAGAGCTATATATATCTTTTAATTAATAAAGATATTATCTAAATAGACTTTAATCTTAATTATTCCTACTATTATAATATAGTCTTTTAAGAAAGAAGTAATTTTAGCCTTAATAGGCTTAATATTAAGCCTATTAATCTTAATAATATTATTTAATATAATATTCTCTTTAGCTTTAATATTAATAATAGCTTCTTAAGTATAACTATCTAGATTCTTAAGTCTTACTTATAGCTTTAGGAGATCTTAGTACAATAAGATATTTCTTAAGTCTAAGGGTTAGATTAAGGTCAGATTGACTTATATAACTATCTTATAAGATACTTCTAGATTTAGTCTTTTAGCTTCCCTTCTATAAGAAATCTTCTTCATTAAGTTAGAGTCTATTACTAAATAGTCCCCTAGAGTAAGATAAGAGTTATTATAGGATTCTAATAGCAATCCTTTCGGACTAATAGCAATAGTATTGACCCTATAGCACTAAGATAATTCGTCAAAATAAGCATCCAAAAAGCTTAAATTAGTCCATTCTATAATATTGTTTATTTTGACCTCCTCTGCTCTTTTTGTCTTATAGGATAGGTTAAAGTCTATCTAGATAGTCTCCATAATCCTATCAGTAAGGTTAGATAGCTCTTTAGCTATAGATTGTCTGAATTCTAAGTTATTTATGATGATCTAAGGAATAATAACTCTAATCTTCATAGTTAAGACCCTCTACTTTAAAGCAGTCTTATTCTTGAGCTTTATAGTTAGGTAGGAGTCTCTATTAGGTCCCCCTTTTATAATAGCCTTAGCTATTATTTGATCTTCTAGGTTTATATGCTTAAGGATCCTTAGGGTTATTATTAAGATTAAGTAGCTTTATTTAACTTCTTTAGTCTTATTATTTACCCTTAATCTCTTACTAGCCACTATATTAAAGGTAATATTATTATTTAAGATACCTATTAGTTCCTTAAGGCTTCCTTTATCAATTAGGATAATATTTAATTATATTATCTTATTAATAAGTTCTCCTTCTTAAAGCTCTATCCTTCTACTAATCCTATTAATAATTATATCTTCATAAAGAGTATCTTAATTTTTCTTTATAAAATTAATTATAAGGTCTTACTCTTTTTAGCTAGAGTTTTAATTGTAGATAGTAGACCCTAATATTATTCTATTAAGAAAACCTATTATTAGTAACTTTAAAAACTTCCTTATCTATATAATAGTAAGCTTCTTAACTTCTCTAAGGAGTCCTATCTTCTAGACTAGCTTTAGAGGGAAAATAGCTTCTTTTCATCTTACTTAAGCTATACTTACTTTAGAGTTAAAGTTATAGTAGTTAGCTTCCCTATCCCTCTATAATTTGTAGTATTAGCTTGGGAAATAGCCTGAAATTCCACAATAGAAACACTTTAGCTGCCTCTGCCTGTAGCTAGCATTAATAAGGATGTCCTAGCTATCTGTCCTATAGGGTCCTATATACTTAGAATGGTTGCAATTGACTGATAGATTGCTATCAGGAAGGTTAAAAAGCCTCTATTTATTAAGACTTTCTTAGAGTATAGCAGCTAGATGTACTTCTATATCTTTATATCTCTTTATAGCATTAATGCTTATATTCTAGACCATTTGGGTTAGAGAATCAATTATAGCATTAGTAGCTAGCTTTATTAGAGGCAGGTTTTATAGATCTATATCTATCTCCTAAGGCCTCCTCCCTAGACTGAATTCTCTCTCTTAAGGCTCCTTAATTAGGTCTTTAAAAGATTGATTCTATTTTAGCAAGCATATAATAAGATTGACTATAGTATTATATAGCTTAAATTATAAGGTCTAAACTAGAATATTCTTCTATTAATATACCTAAATAATAACCTTATAGGGTAGAGTATAAAAGATAGTATAAGAGTTTCCTTCCTTAAATTTCTTATTATTATTAATAGTATTATATAACTTCTTATAGGTCTTAAGCTAAATGAGGATCTCTTTATCTATTGCATTCCTTATAGACTAAGTGTTCATCTTAAGAACCTTTTAGAGGGATTAAATTTATTATTCTTCATTATTATTCTTAAAGTCTTTAAGAAGCTTCACCTTAATCTATTCTTAAGTACTATATTTAGTAGCCTTTAGGACCTTTATCTTAATATCTTTATAGATAAAGTATAAAATTAATTAAGCTTTCTTTTTGTCTAAGTAAACTTATCTCTTAATATAGTTCTTAAATATCCTTAAGTAGCTAAAGATATTAGTCCCCTTAAAGATATAATTAAATATATAGATTAGGATAAGAGCTTTAAGTTCTTTACTTATCTTCCCTTTCTCCATTAGGTCTAAGATCTTTAAGCCTATTTTATTAGTTTTAGTATTAAGATTAGTTAGTATTTAGATTAATAAAAGGTCTTCAATTAAGAGTATAATAAGCACTAATTAAGACTTTATATATATATTAAATCAATTTGGTTTTTAGAGTACTGCCTTTATAAGTATTAAATAAGATGCCTTCTTTCTCTTCTTTCTCCTTTTTGCTCTAATAGTAATAATAAAATCATAATTATAGCCTTTAAGATCCTTACTTATTAGAGAGTAATTCTTTCCTTTAGATATAGCCCTTATTAGCTATAATAAAATAAAGCCTTAATTATTATACTATCTCTCTTAGGGGGATAATAGTATAATTAAAGAATAAAATAAATAAAAAATAAATAAAAATGCTAAATAAAACTTAGATTAGTTATAATCTTCATATAAATATCTCTATAAATCTCTTAATAAAGGTTAAAACTTATAATTTTAGTACTCTTTATATTATTTATAAAAGTTATTATATCTTTATATCTTTTATTCTCTTCTCTTTCTCTCCTTTTTGAATGAATCCTTCCTTATCTTATCTCTCCCTAGCTTCTAACTTCTTATAATATAAAGAGTTATTAAAGCTAAGATAGTTAGATATTAATCCCTTATAAGAAACTATATAATAATTATTCTAATAATACCTTTCTATTATCTAAGCTAATATAAGTTCTTACTTTACTAATTGCTCAATAAGGTTAAATAGTATTTCTTTTCTTATAAGAAGCCTCTATAGTTATAGAAATCTTATAATATTATACTATAAGATACTTTTAAGTTTAGGTATACTCTATTTTTTCTTAAAGCTATTAGGGTAGAGAAATAAGTATAATAATAAGTAGTATAGTTTAGAGTTTAGGTATCTATTATTATCTTACTTCTTATAGTAGTTTTAATTAAGCTATATATTATTAATTTTATTAGTTTAATTTATTATAATCTTTTAGGGTCCTTAAGTTTAAAGTCTTTTTAGGGAGGTTTTAATCCCCTCTATCTCTTATTTCTTATTATTTTTTTGCTTTCCTTAAGTCTAATAGTAATAGCTTAAAAGTATATTAATTGATTTTACTTATTAAGCTAAATTAATTAATTTACTGCCCTACTATAACCTCTAAATTTAGCAGCAAAAAGGGACTAAAAATAATACCCCAAATTAATAGTAATCCCTTAAGAAGGTATATAGTAAAGTATCATATAGGTATCTTTATTAATTAGCCTAAAGCTATACTAAATAGTATATATATACTATAGTAGTCTTATATTTAGGACCCTCTAGTAGGAAAGTATCTTATAGGATTGATTATTAGGTTAATAGTAAGAAAAGAATATTAATAAAGCATTAAAATGGCCTACTATTAGCTTAATAATTAGTATATAAGGGATAAAGGGTGGATAGTAATTTAAATTATAATTAAAAATAAAGGAAGATTTTAAATTCTCTTATAAATAAAGGTAAAGAATTTAAGCTTTAAGCTTAAAGAGCTCTCTTTCTTTTATATCTCTACAAGAAGGGAAGAATCTTTCTGCTAGTAAAAACAAAAATCTCTCTAATCTCTCTTCTAATTGATCATAATGATGATAGTTCTTTATTATTATTCTCTCATCCCTCTTCTAACTATCCACTTTATCCCCATTAAATCCCTACTAGCAATTTATTAGCCTATCTGTCTAAAGACCCCCATCACACTAAGCAATTAGTAATCACCTAAAATTCCTAAAGAAATATAAAGTTGCTTTAGGGGCATTCTATAAAGCAGTTAGTTAAGATAATATTAATACTAACTGCTTGCTAAAGGATTAATAATTAGCATCTAGGAAGTAAGGCAGAGAGAGCATTAGAAATAATAGAGAATTAAGATGCTTAGCATGCTTTCTATATTATCTACTAGCATAATGTTTCTATGCATTTCCCGAGAAATGGCCATAGGACTTTACATTACACTAAGGTCTTATCGAACGCATCAAGCAATAGATTGACAATAATAAGAATAATCCAATTAACTAAATCAAGAAGATTAAATTAGAAGGGTTAGTATGATTAAGACTGGTTAGTTCCTACAATATAAATACTGCCTTAATGGTTGGCGATTATTACCTATTGTAAGGTAGTATCCTCCTTAACTTAGGAGCAACTTTATATATCTTTTATAATACCTTAAGGATGAAGAACTTATAAGCTGCCTAACTAGGAGTTTTTTTCTAGTTAGGGATAGACTAAGTGTCTATAGATAGCTATAAAGAAGCAACTATCAGCCTAATGTCTGCTAATAGCTCGCTAAGAAAGCTTACTATCTATAATATTGCCCTATATACATTCCTCACTACTAACCTAGTATTATTTTCCAAGCTGAGGAAGTAAGGCCTATAGTAGGATACTAAACTAAGAAATAACTATCTATAGAGAGTAGATAGAACCTTCTTTAGGGCTATTAATAAACAGAAGGGATAGTAAGTTCTCAAATAGAGAGAAGGGCAATTAGTCAAGTAGAACCCTTAATGAATGCTCACTAAGAGATTAGTAGCAATAATAATGGACAAACCCTAGAAGAAATGTAAACATACCTTATAGACTTAATTGTAAGGGTTAGTATAACTAAGGTGAAATACAGATAGAAAAGGTAGCATTCAGTATATTGTAAAGCTTCCACTTGGCGAGCAGTCTCCAGATGCTCGCCGAGCTGGGTTTTAAAGGGGCTCCCAGACCCACTATTTAGGCAAGTCCCCTTAGGGCTAGGGTTTAGGTCCTTGCGCGGCCGTGCCGTTACATTAATAAAAGCCCTTACTAAGTAATACCCTCACTTAGTACTAACAACTAGGCCATCTAGGTCTTAATGCTCTTAGGTGCTTAATAATAGCCTTAAGGGGCATAAAACTAAAGATAGAAGAACCTAAAGGACTATAAAGAATCATAATAGTTAACTATAATGCCTACAGTATAGCGAAGGCTCGCCAAGTAGTCCGCTAGGCTTAGCAAGAAGCTATAGTAAGAGTTAGTCTAGAAGACTATATTGCACTTAACTTCTATCTAATAATATAAGGATACATAAGGTATACATTAGTCTAGACTTTTACTAATAGAGCTATTAGGTACTTATAGGACTACTATACAACTAATTGCTTAATGCTTGCCCTATGCTTAGCAATCACTTAGTTCCTTATAATGCTAGATGTATAATACTCTATTAAAATTAAAGCAATTAAGTATAATAATAAGATAATAGAGATATACCTATATATAGCTAAATTGCTAACCAACTTGAGAATACTTACTAAGCCCTCAATGCTGAATACTTAGGCACAAAATAATAGTATAGAGCAAATTGTAATAATTATCATATAGAAAAGCTATACAATGCGAGCAGGAGCTAAGTTACCTAAATACTTATAGCTTAAGTCAATTAAAGTAGCTACCTATCTGTATAATTATATGCTATTACTATATAGGAATAGGAAGACCCCTTATAAGCTATTTCACCATTAAATGCAGTTAGAAAAGATTATAAAGCTTAATCTATTATATCTCTAAGCTTATAGCTATAAAGTCTTTACACTTATAGCTAATATACAGCTATAAGGAAATCAGCTATAAAGGCAGGCTCCTAGGGCCTAGATAGGCTTCCTAGTAGGATATATATCGAGCAATTCCTTTAGAGTGTAGAATCTATTGCAAAAAGAAGTCTTTACTATCTAAGATATTATGTTTAATAAATAGCAAATATTTGATAGGCATATAGAGAGCCTTTATAATAATTTATTAAAGAAAGACCTTAAAGAAATCTAAGCATAGATCTAATAACTGCTTGCAATCTAAGAGCATATAGAGCAGTGGACATTATAGCTACTAGAAGATAAGGCAGATAAGATCCTAGATGAAGAATCTAATAGGGATGAACCTACTAAGCGCTCGCTAAGCGCCTAAGAATATAAGGCACCTAAGGATTACACTATAGCTAAGTTCGAAGTACTTCTAACTCCCCTATAGTGTCACGCGCCAAAGTGTCATTAGCGCTATAGCGCCAGAAGCGGAGCCACATACATTGCGGTCTCGGAGCGAGAGCGGCGGAGACACTGCGGTCTCGGAGCGACTGCGCCGATCGGGCGTCACTAGCGCGTTACCCCGCCCCAGAAGGCCGAACGGCCGAGCCGAGGCCCGGAGGGCCGAGGACTCAGACAGCGGGGACTACTGTGGCAGAAAGAGATAAAAGGAGCTTAAATGACTAGGAAGAATAGGGAGGTTAGAAATTAATTTTATATTATAGCACTATTGCACCTTTCCCGCTGCGACCTCGCAGCGATCTAGTAGTACATCTTACCTCTCCACTCCCTACTGTAAATACCGTCCCTAACATATAGTCACTGCCTGCCGCATTTTTCTATACCTTAGCTGCTAGTCTTAGTGTGAAGGAGCGTAAAGTAGGAATAGTAGACAATGAAATCACTTGTAGAGTGGTTAGCGAATAGCCAATAAGATATAGAACCTCTTTTAAGGTAGCATTTCTTGCCAGAAGACTTTAGTCACCAAAACACTGCACGAGCAACTGCTAAGTAGTCTATAAAAGCCTGGCCAGCTCTATTAGGTCATTTAATAGGGTAAATAAGACTTGCCCTCTAAATTAACTAGATATAAGAAAGTGAAAAGCCTAAAAGGAAAATTTCTTATAGGATAGGATAAGCTTTATATCTAGGGAGGAGAAGCAGCCTATTATTAGTACATATTGAAGACTGCTAGAGCTGCTTCCTAGCTTATATGCAAAGATATTAAGTTATCTATACTAAGATGCAATATTTATAGCTAAAAAGGTTTACCTATAAAGTTATAATAAATTAAATTCCTAAATTAAAGTTACTAAATCTATAGCAAATAGTTACTAAGTGCTTAGCTACCATTAGGTATATGTCTACAAGCTCAATAAGTATAGAGGATTCCTAAAAATTAAGGCATGCCTTATTGTACGTAGCGACTAGTAGGCAATCAATAGCTAAAAAACTTATGCAATAACTCTAGCTAGTATATCTTTTAGGACCCTTATGGCCCTAGCTAATAGATTTAACTATAATATACTACAATACAATACAGTCAATGTGTTTATTTATACTTAGCTTGATGAGGAAATCTATATAGAGATGCTAAGAGGATACTAGAAGCTAGGAATAATTCTTAAGCTTTAAAAGGCCCTTTATAGTCTCTAATAATCCTCTCTTCTATAGTAAAAATACTTCAAGAAAGGACTATTATTAGCAGGCTTTTGCTAAGTGCTTAGTGAAGACTACTATTAGCTCTATAGAGACATTATATTCTTCTTTTATATAGATAACTATATTCTCTATTTCCTAAAGTAAGTTAAAGTTAAGGCAATTATACTAATAGAAGACCTATAGAAGACTTATCACTTAGAAGATAATAAACCTTTATAGTAGTTCTTAAGAATTAAAGTTATCTAAGACTGAGAAAACTAATAACTATAGCTCTTATAATCCTTATATATTAATAAGATATACTAACTGCTTAATAATTACTTCCCGAAAATATAAGCATTAATCCCAATAGTATAGGAAGAATTTATGCCCTATAAAGAAATTATGAACCTCTAGAGCATTAATATATACTAATGTAAGGTTAGAATGATTATATATGTAGCTATAATGATAAGGCTAGATATAGCCTTTATAGTAAGTTAGCTAGCAAGATTCAACTAAAACCTAGGGCCCCAATATAATTAAGCTGCTAATTAAGCCCTTTAGTATCTTATTGAAACATATAGATTGTGCCTTAAATATAGTATTATACCTAGCTGTAAAGAAGATAGACTATAAGTAGCTTTTAATGCTAGTTTTGCAGATAACTTAGCAGACCGTTAGAGCTTATAAGCATTTATCATAAAGTTATTTAGAGGAATTACATTATGGCGCACTAATAAGTAAGATATAGTAACCATATTAATAACTAAAGCAGAGCTCCTAGCCCTCTTATAGGCAGCAAAAGAAGCCCTATTTGCCAGCAGATTTATTTCCTCACTTCGCGTAGACCTATCTTTATAGACTGCTTGCAGAGTAGCTACTCCTCTATCACAAGTTACAATCAAATGCAATAATAAGTAGACTATTTGACTGATTACTGCCAAACTTATATAGCTATAAATAAAACTATAGTATATTAATATTTATAATTACTAGCTATAGTAAGAAGTACTAGAGGAGAGAATTAAAGTTATTTATACTCTATTAATATAACTACTTACTAATGGCTTAATAAAGAGCCTACCTAGAAAGGCATTTGCTAAATTCACTTAGCAGCTTAAGCTTGTAGACCTCTCAAAGATATTAGACTAATGAAGGGATGATGAAGAACCTAGCTTAATAGCAATATCCTTAAGCTAAAGGGGCGTATTAAATTGAAGTATATATATTAGACCAATAAGGTAGTTAGGTAACTACCTCTACGGTCTACAGACACCTAGCCGAAGCTCTACCTAATATAGCCCAAATAGGAAGGCAGTCAAAGAAAGGGATACCCCCTAAAACACAGCAGAGATAGCCTAGGGGGAAGAACACACATAATACACACATTATTAAGTCATCGAAGTGCCACGCAAGCTTTCCGACACTAACTCCTTATGAACTATTGTGTGGCGCGATTCAGTAATGCAGCTTACTTAAATTGGTTGATTTTTTTGGCCTAACGGCTAGACTGGTCTATTGAAGGTTAGGAATGCTGCCCTAACTCTTACAAAAAGTCACCACTCTATTAACTTCGAGAGATATTATAAGGAGAATAAGATCATTATGCTTTATATGCTAGCTTATTTATCTTATCTACTTCAGCCTCTTAATGTTAGGTACTTTAGCCTGCTGAAGAAGGCATATAGTCAAGAAATAAAGCATTTAATTAGATGCTTTATAACCTACATTTTAAAGACTGAGTTCTTCCTAGCCTTCTATGCTACTTATTAAGCTACTATAATAGAACAAAATATTAGGTTAGCTTTTAGAGGGGCTAGGCTTATCCCTCTTAACCTAGAAAGTATAGTCTTAAAGCTTAATGTATAGCTATAGACTCTAATGCTAGTTGAGGAAGAGGCTAAGCCCTTAACCCCTTGGGTTTTAAAGACCCTAAAGACTGTACTTAAGGCTAGATCTTAGTCTAAATACCTTAAGAGATAAATTAGAAGATATTAAAGTAGCTCTCTAAAGTTAATTC
Source organism: Neonectria faginata (assembly GCA_030864175.1). Classification (NCBI taxonomy): domain Eukaryota; kingdom Fungi; phylum Ascomycota; class Sordariomycetes; order Hypocreales; family Nectriaceae; genus Neonectria; species Neonectria faginata. The sequence goes on along the minus strand of JAULBG010000004.1, from coordinate 1,524,637 downwards.
TTAGGGCATTAAAGTTTCTTACTAAAGGTATTAAGGCAATCTTACATAAGAATGCCTTATTAAAGGCTAAAGTATAGGATCTTTAATATATAAATAATATATTAAGCTAGCACTAAAGGGCAAAAGGAATCTAACTATAGAAAAGAGGGGTAATAATAGTAGAAGAAGGAAGGCAAGCAATTAATTAGATAGATATTAATGTATAGGTAGTAGCCAAATTGTCAAGAAGTAGTAGTTAAAGAAGGTTAAGATAACTAAGTATTAAATACTATAAAGTATATAATAAGACTAAGTATAATATAAGAATATATTAGGTAGTAATTAAGACCTTTAAAGAAGAGTATAATAAGTAATTTTAATTAATTAGATAATTTATAGTATTTTTATTATAGTTTCTATCTTAAAATATAATAAAAAGTGTATTGCATACTTAGATGCATTGCATACTTATTATATACGTTATAGTATAAAAGAAATAGCTAATTAATTGCTTGCCGACCGCAATATGCTACCCATCAGTATATATTAGGCTTTAAACTTCATTATGTAATACCTAAACCTTAAGATATATTTTCTTTTAGAAATATAACTATTAGAGAGCTAAATATAAAGATCTAACTATTATTTACAATTAGTTTTAACTTGTAGCGAATATAATTATAAAGTATAGCATCCAATTAGATAATATCTATAACTTTAATAAGACTAGCTTCCTTATGGGTATAATTGTAAGCAGAATGGTTATTATAGGTTTAAAAAGGCATTTAAAGCTAAAATTAGTACAGCCTAGAAACCAAGAATAGATTATAGTCATTCAAGCGATTAATGCAGAAGGCTAGGCAATCTAGCCATTTATTATCAGTGCGGGCCAATATTACCTTACCAATTAGTACTAAGAAAGCAACCTCTCTGGCGATTAGGCTATTATAACAACCCAAAATGGCTAGACTAATAATAAGACCGGTCTTAAGTGGCTTAAGCACTTTAACTAGTGTACAATCAATCGATCAATTAGTTTCTATTGTCTCTTAATCCTTAATAGCTATAAAAGTTACCAATCTATTAAATTTAAGAGATATTATGAGGAAAAGAAAATCATCTAGCTTTATATGCTGCCTTATTTATCTTATCTACTCTAGCCTCTTAATATTGGGTGCTTTAGTGTGCTAAAGAAGGCTTATAATTAAGAAATAAAGCATTTAATTAGATACTTTATTACCTACATTTTAAAGGCTAAATTCTTTTTAGCCTTCTATGTAGCATATAAGGCCACTATAATAGGAAGAAATATTAAGGGGGCTTTTAAAAGAGCTAGTTTTATTCCTCTTAATCTAGAAAGTATAGTCTTAAAGCTTAATATTTAGCTATAGATGCTAATGCTAGTTAAGAAGGCAGCTAAACTATTGACCCCTTAGGTTTTAAAGACCCTAAAGACTATACTTAAGGCTCAATCTTAGTCTAAATATCTTAAAAGATAGATTAAAAGGTACTAAAATAGCTCTTTAGAGTTAATTCTTAAAGCATTAAAGTCTTTTATGAAGGAAATAAAGGTAATTATATATAAGATAGCTCTCATAAGGGCAGAGATCTAAGACCTTTAATAAGCAAATAAGACATTAAGCTAGCGCTAGAAGGCAAAAAGAACTAAACTTTAGAAAAGAGAGGTTATAATAGTAGAGGAAGGAAGGTAAATAATTAATCAAATGAATGTAGATATATAGATAGTAGTAGAATTATTATAAAGTAATAATTAAGAAAGATTAATATAATTAGATATTTAGCATTATAGTATCTATAATAAGCCTAGCTATAATATAAGGACCTATTAGATAGTAATTAAGACATTTAGAGAAGAGTATAATAAGTAGTTTTAATTAATTAAATAGTTTATAGTATTTTTATTGTAATTCTTATTTAGAAAGTTAAGATTTTTAGTGCACTTATTTGCCTAGTGTACTTACTATATATGTACGTTATATGTATATTACTTATATGAATTTTTGAGACGCAATGAAAGCTAGTCTGATAATTTCATACAGTATTTTTATTCTGTATGACTCTTGGTAAGGAGAAGAAAGAATCGGAATAAGGACATAAGGAATTTTCGGTAATGAGATGAGAAAATTACGTAGTCTAAGAGGGGCAATACATAAGGTATAATACGGAATCTCTAAAGCCTTTTACTCCTATTTGCTTAGTTTTAGGCATTTATTTAGTGTTAGGCATCCGCTCATTTATACTATTAGTAAGAGCTGTTTATGTTCCTAGTAGTACTCAGAACAAGTAACGAAAATCAGGTATGATGTCCCGCATGGGTCTAGCATCGGTGACGTTCATTGTTGGGCCAACTTGACCCCCTTCAAAGGAATCTGCATTCTACGCACTTTATGAAAGTGAAGCCAAAGGAGCTGGGCAGATGGAGATCCCGCCATGTGATCTGTGTGTTTATATCTCAATAGGGAATATACCAGTTGCATGCGAAATAGATGAAGCATTCCCTAATTCTAGTGTCTGGGTTTGTAAACTTTGCTCCCTCATGAACCGGCCATGTACTTTTACGCCCCCTACCATATTACATCAGTTATAGGGAGACACTCCCCCGCTCCTAAAGTTCCAGACGGGCCCCAGTTAGTCAATATATCCGACTGGACCTCATCGTGCACTTACCTTCCATCATGCCATTCGTGGGAGGAACTAAACACGCTAGTGATTATTGAAGAACTATTGGAGGAAAAATCTCAGTATATAATGGACTAGGATGAGAATACGGGGGTTGAAGGGATGGATGAAGATGTATGAGGCTTGAGTTATGAAAATGCTGGTTAGGTAGAATTCACAATGCTTATGCATTTTAGAAAAAGAATTGTTGAAATGTGCTTGTTCAAGTTGTGGTTGGGTCGTCGTTCGTCATCTAAGCCCTAAACTTCTCATATCCAGAAATGAACTTGCTCCTTACAATTCGAGAAGCCTCGATAAAAATAACCGCTTCCATCATAGATGACCAATTGAAAGCACCAGTTTTGGATAAGGAAATCGTGTGGTCCCTCGGTCCTCGCTCCCCACTCTAGAGGAAGACTCCATGCAATGTATGTAGTTACCACTGTACATATAGTACTATATAGCTAATACAGAGACGGGGAGAAACTTCAGAGAGAAGAAGATGGGTTGGTTGATGGCGTGAAGGGTATCGGTCGGGTGCGGAAACTGGATTATGTTTTCAGCTCAGGCCAACATTGCTCAGGCCTGCTCCATATTTGAATCAAGGGACAACGATGCCGAAGGCCAATGCTGTACGTAAAGTTTGAACTTGACCTGATATAGGTGAATGTAACTAATTTTTCTCGGGGGCATATGCTCCCCCAATGCCTAGGTCTATGATGGCCCGAGAGGTCTTTCCTGTTAGCCTCCGCCTTTGGCCCCGTGTTCTAGGCCGAGTAGTCGTGCGCTGAACAACAGGAAAGCTAATTAGATGTGACAAGGATGATCCTTGCTGGCGACCGGCCTGTGGCAATTGGAGATGGCTACAGTGCACGCACGACTGGACGCACCTTAAGGGTTGCTAATGTGGGCGCTCCTATAAGTATCGCTTCTTAAAACATGATATTTTGATGGTTACGCCCGCCTTACATCGCCAAAGCCCGAGACGCCGATTCTCGCTTCGTAGATAACGTAACTCCCTAAACTGATTTTACACATATTTCTACATAAACAAGGTGCCTAGGGCTCAAACGACCCACGTGGAGTTATTACGCAGGGCGTCCGAAGCCTTAGAGTCCAACCTCGTGAGAAGATCAAGAAGAACCGTAAAATCGCCACGCGCGCGAGTAGCTATCGATGACGTCCCGTTCCGATGGATGATCTCCAGTAGACTAGCTCCTATCAGCCGTATCTTCTCGACGTATGGCTCACCGTTGACCTGCAACGACCAGAACGGGGCTTCGTGGATTACACGAAGCATATCCCTCGCAATTTCCGTCTTGCGCAGGTCGGCTTGTTCGACGCCTATTGAAAAGTAGGATCGCTCCTCGAACTTCTGTGTGATGACCATCCGGAGACAGTGCATCGAGACCTGGAGATTGGCGCACTGTATAATGAATTGGTTCTGTTGTGTGGCTTCTTTCCCAGCTCCAGCAATGGCAGCAAACGTGTATGACTGAAGATATGGAGGCAGGTCATCAAGACATGTAATAAACTGGATGTAAAGAGCTTCCAGATGATTCTTTTCCTCGGTAGTGGGGCGTGATCGATGACCGGGTAGGGCAAGATCATGTTGCTCTTGGTCGTGTATGAGCCTCATCTGAAGCAGAAGATCTGACGCCGATTGCCAGAGGCGCAAGTTTGCATTGAACCCGGCAATAAAAGTCTTCTGTGTCGTTTCAGACGTTAGAGAAACGCTCCCAGGTGAGACGCCAATGGAAGATTCGTCTTTAATGCCGGTTGGGTAGGCAGTTGTGATGCCAGATTCGAACGAGAACTGGTGGATTGTGATGGGACGATTATTCAAGACACTAGCAGACTTATCTCCCAAAAAGCTCAACCAGAACACACGCCGGCGCATTTCAGCTTCAATTGGGAACAAACCCTCGTAAGAAGCCTCGTCGTGAAGCTGCATAACTTGCGTAAGCCGTGTTGCCTCTCCGAAGATGTGCCATGAGTACGTTGACTTTCCAGCCGCGTGTAAGCAATTGGAATGGAAGTATCGAATGGCAACCGAGTTTGCATTTGGGCTCTCCAGGTCAGCCTCTAGATAATGGCTGAGACAGCCCCGAGAAAATTCGAGGAAGATGTCGGCCACAGATTGTCCTTCTGGAAACAGGTCCTTCGGTAGCAGAAAGGCAGCCTCGGCGCAGACGGCCGTGATCAAGGTGAAAGTGGCCTCAGGCCATGTCTCGAGAAGACCGCCGCTGGTCGCCGGGTTGCTGGCTGGCGAGAAGGCAGAAGCCGCCTGTGTGGCAAAGAAGGTCAAGGCATCGCGGAGGCTTGGTTCATGCACCAAGGGCGTGAGGGGAAAGAGATACTCGAAAAACAAGTCGAAGCACCGCGTGACGAGCTGGTTGAGATCGGCTGTGAGAAAGGCCAGCGCCCGGGACAGGCTGTGCCAGCGTTGCAGTGCCGACTGGCCAGGGGTGATGGGCTGGTCGGACACGGAGCTGCGGATTGTCTGTGGTGACAGGGCGGGATCGACAATCAGTGTACGAGAGGCTTCCCAATGGGCTGAGGATGGGGCCGAGGATCCTTTCAATTCCGCGGTGGAGTTGACATTCGGTCTGGAGAAGGCCAGGGCGGAACTGTCCCCAGCAGCCGGAGCGTCGGGGGCCGGGACCGAGACCGGAAGCGGCACTGCGACCGTATTTCGTCGCCGGGCCTTGGGGCCTCGACGCGCCAGGGGCAGGTCGAAGCTGCACTGCTCGCCTCCTTCGCGGCAGTTGGTGCAGCGCTGACCCGAGTCTGCAAAGTCACACTGTCATCGTGGTCAGTACGAGTTTCCCCGGGCGCCACCGACGTCTGTTGGCTTACTCGAGCTTTGCGGCGCCGGCAGCGGTCACAGGCCCTGTTTGTCGGCGGCTGGCGAGGCGGGATAACGGCGTGGGAACGAGGCGACGTTGATATGGGACTGCGATCCATGGCCATGCTTTCAAGAGTCGGTCGGGGAAAAGGCGAGCGCGCGTTTTCCTGGTTTTCCTTCACCTGAACGGCGGCGGGGATTTGCCCCGGTCAAATACTTCCAACTGGCCGCTAAATGGCCTCGGTTGGGCCAACTTGTCTGCTGATCCAGGTGCCAGGTCCCCCGCAGTCAGACAGTCATTTCCCCGATTCCCCGTGTCGATCTGCGTCGAGGTGGGTTAGAGGCCTGGTGTGGCAGAGTCAAGACCTGGGGAAGGCTCAGGAACCGGGACAAGTATGGCATTCCTTGGAATAAGCTCTCGCGGTTCTCGAGGAAATACTCACATGGACACGAGTTGACATGTATATAAGGGCCGATTACGAAGGCTAACCAATCCCTCACCGTCACATCATTCACAACAAGTCATCTCTATCATGAAGTTCGCCAAGACAGGTTCGCTTCTAGTGTTGACTTGGGCGTCTGTCACCAGCGCCCTGCCCGCCAACGACGAGAGGTCAGGATCCAAGAGCAGTCAACAGCCAGCCTGTCGGTTTGGTCTTGAGTGGTCGCAGCAAGACGTGCTTGACCGGACAGATGACTTTATCTGGGATCTCTTATACTGGGAGGGCAAGTTCCATCAGAACGATGTAGCCTACAACACCAAGAATGGCATGTCCTACGATGGAACGCAGATTGATTGGATTACGGGAAAGCGCACAACTAAACATGCATTCAGCGCAGCAAGCAAAGAGGTTAGTACCAAATACAACAGTCAACTACACGGTTGCTAACCCATCATGTAATAGGCTCTCCAAATCATTCTCTATGCCCAAGCCATCGCTGGATCCCGGGAGGCAGCTCGTTTCCTGACTCCCCATGATCTCAAGGCGGCACCTAGCTTCGCGGCCTCCATCATGGAAGTCAAGTTGAGGACGTACCTCCAGTTCAACGAAACCTATCCCGGTTTTGGTGGCTTTCTGCCTTGGATCTTGACGGATGAGCAGGCCATAAAGCCAAACGACGGCTGGAATAACTTGGTACCTGGACTCGACAACGGGTAAGCACAAGTCCGTACGTATCCCAGGATGGAAGGCTAATAAATCCCTTTGTACAGCGAGCTCATATGGGCTGTGTACGGATGCATTGAAGCCCTCAACAGCCAGCACAAGCCAAAGTTCACCAAGATTGCCAATGGCTGGCAAAGCTGGCTTGACTACGTCGCATCAACGGCAGCAGAAATCTTCCACATGGGCGACGGCAAAGTCTGCGCCGTGACCGAAATGGCAGACCAGGCTTTGCCCATGAACGAGGCGAAGCAGAGCTACAAGTGTCAGACCGCAACGTATCTTGATGACCCCTACGAAAGCGAGCTGTTGACGTACTTCTTGCAATTCTTCGGCGACTTGTCTAAAAAGGAAAAGAAGAAGCTTTGGCAATACAAGCGCCCTAAGCTGGGGAGCGATGAGTATGACATGGGTGGTGTTGGCCCAATTACTGTTCGGAAGGGTGAGTGATTCAACGTCTACTTAGACAATTTCTCCCGTGTTTGTGATTCTAATTGATTGTCCAGGTTTCTGGTTCTCCAGCCACGAGATCTGGAACCAGCTCGAGCTGCCTTACTACGACGTTGACATCATCCGGTAAGTCTCGCTCCCCATCTTCAAGAGTCTTCCACTGATGCATTTCCCAGCCGCCTCTTCAAAAATGGAGAGCGGGTCCGGACTTGCAACTCAGTCGTTACCAAGGTTCCCGGCATGTATGCGTCCATCAACAACTCGACAGACGTGGAGACAGACACCATCATTGGATATATCTCTCCTGCCGGCATACCATCCGTGGCCAGTCAGAAGGACCAATATCTTGATGTTGTCACTACTTACAGCGTATTTCCCACGGTTCTCTTTGATAAGGCTGTTGGTCTTGCTTGGTGGAGGAACATGATTGTTGGAAAGAAGATGCAGAGTAAGTCAAGACGCCTATTATCCTGACATCAAACGAAGAAGAAAATGTTCGTCTTATTTGCATAGACCCCTACGGAATCACGGAGTCTACAAGAGTTGATGGCGAGTTGGTCTCGGCACTCTTGACCTGGGACAGCAAGGTCACAACGGTCATTGCTCTTATGGGCGGCGTCACCGATCTTGTCCGCCAAAAAATGAAGACCGATGGAATTTACAATGAGTTTGTGGACATTACAAAGGTACGCCTAGAGCCTCTCTTTCCAGATGCGCAGTCCAGAGGATGGCATGCTAACTGCAATTTAACGAGAATATTCACTCGTTTTTAACGAACTCAAGGGCGAGGATGTTGAGCTGTGTCTACCGAAGACGGCAGTTCCGGATGCCGGGTTGGATGACTTTACCTTATGCCGGGGATAGGACGGATACCGATGCTCATAGGTTTCTCTATTCGTGAGTTGATGGGAAAGTACGATTACCTTCAGGTGTATGACTCGTTAATCTACGTATCTGTCACCTGTGCATATGATATACGAACTTCTTCTCCTTTTCTAAGCACTAACCCATCTTTGTCGTCCTGTCTCCTCCGCAAAGGCTATAGAGTGATGTTGTAAATATATTCATCCTGCTTCCTAACACGTTTGTTGATATACACTAACTCACTCCTAATATTGCCCATTCATGAGATGGGCGAATGAAGTTTCTATGATAGTAGACTCTCGTCTTCTGCTAAGTAAGCTGTCACAGTCCCTTCACGGGCTTTAGACATCTGCACAGCCTAGGAGAGGGCGGTACCAAAGAACAAGGGCCCATCAAAGCTAAGGTGGTCAAAAAACGAATTAACAAAGCCCAGAATGTTGGAAAATGCAGATTTACTGAAAAGTGTATCTAACCACCCTTTATATCCAGGTTCTCATGTATCCAGGTCCACATATTGATTATCCTCTCTTGGTCCAATGGCTTCAGTGATCGCATTGTGCCAGAGGCCTTTTGGGCAAGACCAACGTCAAATTCAGGAGCTTCAGTATCCTTCTCACCAGCCTTCTTGTCAGCATCAATGTAGAAAGCATCCTTCCAGATCCCCAACAGAGCTTGTGAAGGGTGTCTTGTAGCCTTTTCCTGTATTACCCTCTCCAGCTGTGTGAGCCACTCCTTGGCCGGCACTATCTCAAAAGGAGACTCTTTGCATTCATCGAGTAGCCATTGTAGGATCTGGTTCCACGTGAGTGTGTTGTGCGGGTTGTAGACGTGATATACCGGTGGTTCAGTGAACGTCCCCCTCTCACTATCGTTTGCATAATCCAGCGCAGGGAAGCCAATTTCCAGGATAGCCTGTGCAGCTTGTTCCACCGGTATCCAGTTCAGGGCCTGGCCAGAAAAATCGGGCAGGCATCCAGTGAGACTTGCTGTTGACAACATGAGAGGATATGCTTCGCTGGCATTCCAAACACCGGAGGTATTGCTGCACATCTGACCCACACGGATGACTGAGATTTGTCGGCCTTGTTTGGTCGAGCTTGTTACAGCAAGCTGGTTGCTGGCGGAGGCGCAGACTTGCTCGGCAACCCATTTCGACTGAGAATACCCCAGCGGCGAAGCTTCTGTGGGATCGTGCGAGACCTCCTCTGGGATCGGTGTGGAGGTCGAGCAGCTCACAGCAGCAGTGGAGCTGATGAACAAGAACTTTGCACCACTTTCAGAAGCAACATTAATCAAGTTACGAGTTCCAGCAACTTGATCCTCAAAAGAGCTGAGGCGAAGGCTGAAGTTGACGGTCCATGCCGAGTGAATGATCACTGTCGCCTCGTTGAGGATCCGCTGTCTGTCTTGGTCGGACAACCCCAGATCCTGTTTGGACAGGTTGCAAGGAAGACACAAGATTATTTCGTTCCCATCCTTCAATTTCTCGTTGTATGCCGCCAGTTCTGGCAAGTTGCGTCTTGAGAGTGCCTTCGTGACGCGCTCGTGGGCCGCAAATGGCGACTGGGCTCTGAGCAGACAGTATACCTTGGCGACCTCGGTATCCTGGCGTAAAAGATGGAGAATGTGGGCACCCAGAAAGCCCGTGGCGCCAGTGAGCACCACAACCTTCTTAAAAGTCCTCCGGGGCGCTATCTTGATTTGACCAAAGTTGCTGTATTTCTCGGCAAGGTCCCGCATTGCCTTGAGTTGAGTGGGCTTTTCTTTCCCATTGACTTCTTCCGTTCCTTGACGAACATGTCGGAGATATGTCACCAAGGCCGTGACACTGCCTTGATCATATATGACATTCATCGGAAGTTGTCGCTCAGTCTTCTGCAGACAGGATAACTCAATCATCTTCCGGATCTGGATGCACGAAAGTGAGTCCACGCCCTGTTGGTATAAATCCCTGTCCGGATCGACATCGCGTCCTAGGATTTGAGAGAAGCAGTTCAATACCGTGGGCAGAAGCTGTTCGTCAGGCACCGACCCAGAATTCGGGGACGTCAGTCCCCTTCCAAGATAAGCACATGCAATGGCATTTGCGTATCTTTGCTCAGCCTGACCGCGCAGGATGGTTCCTTTGCTGCTCTTTCCAAGGGGCTTCTGTCCCTTCTGCACTGGAATGACTACTAGCATTGCCCTTGTAACCCGGGCGTGACTCTGGCTCTCCTGGTTCATCTTTTTGAGAATGGGCCAGACGGAGCTGATGACTTCTTCCGCAGTGTATTCGTTTGATGCTGGAAATAGTAGAGCCCCAGCATAATCCTTTCCGGATCCAAAAATGAGCACATCCTGGAGTAGCTTTGTCGAGGCAAGGAGGGCGTTTTCCAGAGGCGATGGGTCGAACTTCTTGCCATTCGCAAGCGTGATCTGAGCATCAGATCTGCTGTGACAGCGCCATGTATTCGGTATCGACGCATGTGGCTCAAACAGATCGCCTGTTGCGTACGATCCATCTGGTCGATTCGATTTGGCGAGGAAGGGCCAGTCTGGCTTCACGACTAGCTCGGATAAGCCGTTGTCGCGATACTCAAAGGAGAGGAGTTTCGGATCATCGATGGGACGTAGATACTGCCAATCGTTGTCATTCTGATAGTCGCGATGTGAGGACATCAGAAATCCGCACTCGGCGCTTCCCATGCGTGACAACAGGTTCACCCCGGCTTGAACAAGCCTATCTCCTACTGCAGGCGGTAGTGCAGCACCGCCGACACCAACCAGATCCATTGTCTGAAGGACATTGATTCCCTCTTCCTCGTCGGCCAGCATACGCAGAACGTATGGCACCGACGAAAAGTATCTGACCTCAGCAGGGCTCTGCTGCCGGGCGAACTTGATGGCGCCGATGAGGTTATTCCTCGTGATGGGCACAACTCCTTCTGGGAATAACCAGATCGAGGCCCCGCTAGTCCACGCTCTGAAGCAATCCACGAGTCCACCGTGGTATAGTGGTGTAGTCGAAAACGTAGCCGGCTTGCTCTCACCTGAAAAGCATGATAGAGCACCGACTACCCCGTAGTGGGTCTGGATGATGGGTTTTGGTATACCCGACGAGGTGCCCGAGGTATGGCAGAAATAGGCGGGTTCAGACGGTTCGTGGTGTTCTTCAAATGGTGTTTCGATGCTTGATGTTGACAATTCTTCGTATGAGGGAACGCTTATAAACTCGACGTTATTGACAGTCTTCGTCTTGTGATGGTGACGACCATCGACAAACACCACGTCGACGTTCAAAGTTTTGCAAAGACGTTCGATCCCTCGATGTTCCAACTGAGGCCTAGAAGGATCAGCTGGGTCAAAAGTAAGGCTGTTCCCTGATTCTTACGCCAGTAGTAAAACCGAATAGCCCAGTCGCATTAGTCCCAGCCATGTCAGCACGAATTCCACGCTACTTGTGGATAGTAATCCAACAGTAGCCGCTTTCATCTCATTCGTCGATGCTCCTATATGGTCAGACAGCACCTTGCTCGCAGATACGGAGAGTTTGTTGAGCTCCTTGAACGTGAGTGAAATAGGTGCTGCATATAAGTTAGCCCCAGACATTACATGTGAGACATGTCGCACATTTCGAGGCTGAAGACTCTGGGTTGAAGTCCGCAAAGTTGAGAGCCGGCGATTGAGGCCTGAGTCTGGCTTGTTCTGTGACCAATTCGATGATCGTGTTGAAGCATTGTTTGGTGGAGACCGTCCGCCGATCTTTCCATTTTGCAGCCTCTCCGAGCGTACATGTGAAGTAGTTCGGCTCAACCATGATGATGTGATTCTGGCCCAACTCGGCCTGAGATAAGATGGGTACAACTGTTTGAAGGGTCCTTGTGCGAGGGCTCGACAAGCTGCAATGTCTTGAAAAAAGAAAAGAAAGAAAAATCCCTTGAAAGAAGTCTATCCATGTTGCTTCTTTACGTGACACGACTGCTTCTATGCTACCTTAGACCGGAACCCGAGTGTGAGCCGAATGAGATCATGGACCCAATAGAGTGCGTAATTACGTGACATTATGCAGCCATCTAGAAACTGCCATGTCTTGGAAGCACTGCAGGTGAGATATGTCACCGTCATTGACTTTCTGATTGGTGACGTTTACCCGCATATTGTTGACCGCATCCCAACAACTCGTGCGGAGTAGCAACACAAACACCTCATAATTCGCTAGACACCTCAAGTAGAACCAGTTTCTTCCAAATCCCATCTAAATCTTGTTTCTCAAACTCAATTATTCCTGTCCTGACAGACAACCAAGCTCAAAATGGCGCCACGATCCATCACCGACACCCTCACTCTGGCCGATTCGGTCAAGATTCCCCAACTGGGCTTCGGCGTCTACCAATCGCCCACGGATGTCTGCGTAAAGTCCTGTTCGACGGCTTTGGAAGCGGGCTACCGTCACATCGATACCGCTCAGTTCTACGCCAACGAGAAGGAGGTTGGACAGGCAGTCCAGCAGTCCGGCATACCCCGCAAGGACATCTTCCTCACTACCAAAATCCTGACTCCCGCAGGTTCTGTGGAAAAGAGCTACGAAAAATGTGCGGAAAGCGTCAAAATGCTTGACCCCGAAACTGGCTACGTGGATCTGTTTCTCGTTCATAGCCCCAACAAAGGAAAGGATGCGAGTAAGGAGATGTGGCAGGCCCTGGAGCGACTGTACGAGGAGGGAAAGGCGAAGAGCATTGGCGTCAGCAATTTCGGCATCAAGCACATTGAAGAGCTGAAGCAGTTCGCCAAAGTGTGGCCGCCTCACGTGAACCAGGTTGAGGTAAGTCCCTATATTTGAGGCTTACACACGGCGCTTACTCACATACTTGCAGCTTCATCCTTGGCTCCAGCAGAAGGAAATCGTCGAGTACTGCGAGAAGAACGGGATCGCAGTCGAGGCCTATTGTCCTCTGGTGCGGAACCAAAAGTCGGAAGACGTGACGCTTGTGGGCATTGCCAAGAAGCATAGTGTCACGCCACACCAGGTGTTGATTCGGTTCTGTCTTGAAAGGAACTGGATTCCGTTGCCGAAGAGTGACACCCCAAGCCGGATCAAGGCAAATGCCGACGTTTTTGGGTTTGAGCTGGATGATGAAGACATGAAGGCGTTGAACGGTCTCGACCAGGGCCCTGAGGGCGCAATCGTTGAAGCTGTGGATAATTACTAGAAGAGATATCGACGAGTCTGCACCGGATTTTGTGGCCTTCAGATAGACGGACAGCTAGCCAGCGTATACCTGATCCGTGTCGATTCTCCCATGCGCTTCACAAGTAGCCTTGGTCACCATAAGCGTCATTGTGCTGATGTTATAGAAACAGGACTCGCAGGGTTATCAATGAGCAACACCCTCTTACTGAGACATCTTCCAGGTGGATTTCTGCTTCTTATGCGAATCTTCATGTTTCTATACTGGAAATTGCCTTAGTGGATAGACGTGCATAATTATGACTAGTGGTGTTTTCAATTCTGTATGTTGTTCTCGTGACTCGTGAGGTGCAGCTAGCACATGCCTATAAGGAGAGCCAGCGCCGAGCACCATCCCCAAGTCAGGCGACCCACGCGTCAGGTTTGCGACGGCTCTTCTCCCCGCAGTAGCCTTCCCTCTCAATGTGCTGGTCATCGAACTGCTGTTCCTATTATGGCATCCTCCAGAACGGGTGGTGTTAACGAAGTATGGCCGATGATTCTTTAAGTACCACTGTCATACCTGCCGTTTCGCTTCTTCGGGCAGGTGGATTTTCAGTTTTTGTTTAGTGTATGTACCTAGATCAAACTTCCATCTGTGGATTGGTGGAGTACGAAAGCTCTAAGTTACCTGTAACAACACGCAATTTGGGATGAGTTGGGTGTAAGCGCAAACCGGAAACCTTCTAATGATCGACCGTACATCTTTCTTCGCTGCTTCTAGCTTGTCTTGAGCACTGTAGAAATCCCAAACTTTGATATCTTGTTTCCTCATCTGGGTCTTAATCTAGACTACCGAAATCTTGCAAGTAGGATCACTAGATCCAAGGCACCCAGGCTCAGTCCGTAGGTAATAGAAATTCTTGCAGATTCTTTGATTCAGGAAAGCCTATTCGGGGCCCAAAACAGAGAGAAGTTGGCCCCGAACTGACGTTGGAGAGGCCTACCCTAGATGGGAGTCGCCAATTACTAAATAAATGAGACTAACTATTTAACGGATTGAAAATTGATGTTGCAAAATAAAACAGCCGAATATTTCTACATACGCATATAACTACTCTTCGGTTTAAAGGCATTCGTAAATACGTTGGTTACTTAGCTCTTTCTTCAAGTCTGCTCTTCTAGATTGACACTGTTCCGCAGGATATCCTCAAGTCAGCAACCGGCCTGAGAATGATCGACCCACTTCTACAATAGGATGACGCTCAGAGGTCCGTATACGAATATGCATGAATGCTGACAACTATTTCGTGCTCGGCATTCGGACTTAAATCGAAGCAAATGTCCTAAATCCGGAAACGTGGCAGGAGACAAAAATTAAGACTCTGGGGTTAGAATGTATATCACTTCAGTTTCCCCAACTTATGAAACAAAGGAAAGCCATGCCTTGAGTTTTACTAGAAAACAAAATGACATCACAATATCAAACCATTACCGAGACACTTGTTGCAACGGCGACCGCCTATATGAAAGTCTTTAAGACATTGGACCCGTCGATTTTCTCCTCCATCCTAAGCGACGACTACAAGCATGAGTTCGCACCCGCTTCTTTAAACCCACCACAGCCCTTCAACCGCGAAGGCTTCACTGCTCACATCACACGACTCCGGGGCGTTCTGCGCAGCTTCCCCGTGCGCATGAAAGAGACCTGGCCAACCCATCACTCAACCAGGTGATAATCTGGGCGGATTCTGAGACCGAATTTCACGACCACGTTAAGGATGGCGATACCGAGAGTGGATGGAAGCTTCATGGGGAGTATATGTGGGTGTTGACTATGGATGAGAGTGGAGAGAAGATAAAGCACGTGCTGGAGTTTCTCGATAGCAAAGCCACGGAGAAGATTGGAGGAGCCATGGCTAGAGCATTTCAGAAAAAGGAGGAGTTGGACGGGAGTGGAGTTGGAAACGTTGAAGGGGGCTGGGAGATCAAATGAAGAGTCTTGTGAATAGTGTTAGAACTGGATCATGTTACGACACATACTCGAATATACTTAGTAGTCTTCAGCTTGTGATTAGAGCCAATCAAACAATTGGATGGACCTATAAAAGTCTCTAGTGGGTATGCTAGATGATGGATACGTTTGGTTTCAACAAAATGACCGCCTACCTCATCCAATCTTTATCCTACGTTATAGCCTATATCGCAGCCTACGCCATTGCATGGTTCTGTGGTCACTTCATGGAATCGACGTGGCATATCATCATCTTCACTGCCGATGGATGTGGTATTCGTATTGGCAATATGGACATTGCGGCTCAGCCAGGCTAGCCACTGGTTCAGTTCGTACTTTAATCCCACAAGCCAAGAACATTTCTATCGTCTTGTGAGTGAATTGTTGCTACTTGGTTGCGTGTTAAATGTTGTGTCTGCACTTCTAGTCAGATGGAGGACTGGGAAGCTGAACAAAAGGTTGGATGCGCATGAGGATTGGTCGTAGAACTCGGGAATTGAACGTGGGTGGCGATACAGATACTGATCGAAGGCTCTGTAGAAGAGCGGGATTTCCAAATATGATAAGCGAGGATTATGGTAGGTATCTATATAGTGTTGGTGCAAAGCACACTCTGGTGTAAAGAGACCACTCAAGAAAACACACTCCCTCAAGAGGTCTCATAAGGCTGGAAGGAAATCGCGATTGTACAAGCAGCAGGATGGGCTTAGGATCGGACAATATATTCGGTATGAGCAGCCAACGGCCAATAGAACAATTAAAGGAAAGCACATAAAGAGTGAAGGATAAGGCAAAAGACAAAGAACTGACAACCTCAAAACGAGTGATAGAATTAATGAAAAGTAAAGAGATGGTCGGCCAATAAGTGGTCTGCCAGGTCCCTTAAGTAGGCAAGCGAAATTGACTTAGGCCTGCTATAAACCCCTGATTTGCTATAATCCACCAACACAACAAGCAAACTATTTAAGAAGCAAAGAGCAAGCGAGTGTTTACCAGATGTTCTTCCGTATCATGGACAGAACGGTCAACCTTGCCAGGTAGTCCTCCGTCTTCCCGTCCTTATGATGGACCTAGCTTACATATCGTTCGAGTCCCTCATACGCATAACCATATGTTAGCGGCGTTTCTTTCAGGACTTGTTCAAAGTCTTATCCAGCCAGGCAAACATGACGCGGTTCAACTCTTGCGGAGCGCCAGTCTGACAATGAAATCCAGCCGACCCATTAAACATATGCAACTCCGCCCTATCACCCAAGGCATCTTTGACCAGCTTTGACTGGCCCGGCATGGCGGTTTCGTACTCTCCGTCGGCGATCCAGACTGGCATCTGAATTTTATCGGCGATGCCACCTTCCAGCGTGTACTGCTTGGTTAGCTGCAAGAACTCGTAAGGTGACTCGGTTTTGAAACACCAGAGGCCATGAAGTATGCCCCATTTGAGACTTGTTGATGCAGTTGGGTCACTTTGCAAGTCATGCGCCGCCACGTCAAACGCCTCCTTGTCACCAGACTCGAGGAGGTCGAAGAGTGGCCGGGGCAGATACCTCGAGTATGCGTCGTACGCGTCCCAGATCCCACCGTCGAGCATAAGTGCTGACAACCGGGGCTCAAAGGCGGCAGTACGTGCAGCTAGATAACCTCCAAAGGAATTTCCAAACAACACCAACTGTTCGGTGTCGACATATGCAGCCTTAGTTGACAGGAGGTAGTCGACCGCTGGTGTTAAAACACGTTCCCAGTCTGGAATGAATCCTAATCCCTGTTCTCGACGTACGGTCGGCTGCCCCGGACCTTCGGTTGAGAGGACATTCCACCCGCGTGCTAAAGCTGGGGCAACAATAGTGGAATACAAATCCTCCTGAGCCGCGTCGAAGCCTTGGCAAAGAATCAATGTGGGCCGATGCTGAGTGTGATTGTTCTCGGATGGCTGCGAATACCAGATAGATGAGATGTTGAAATCCTCTGCAGGAATCTCGACACGCTCGGCCGGGACAGGCAAGGCAGCTATGGCTTTATCGAAAGCTGCGCGTTGTTCATCCCAATAATTGTTGATGCGAGGGTCGTCCCAGTCGGCGCGATTGTACACATCCGCGCGACGGAAGTAGTTGGATACAGAGAACCAAGTTGCCCTGACGTTGACGGGGTCATATGCGATCTCGAGGTCCTGCGCCTGAGCCTTGGTCTTATTTGCAACGTCAAACCAAGCTTTGGTGTAGCTATCCCAATCTCCGGGGATGATGTTCTTTGCAGCCTCGAGAACAGGACTGATGTCTGCGCCGTCGTTGGGGATTTGTCCCAAGCCGGTGAGGATGTCGAAATTGAAGGATTCGTCCTCGTTGAGAATTAAGATGGGTTGCTCATCGACTTTGGCGCTCGAGTATCCTGCCGGAGCGAACGAAGATATAATGGCCGTGATGATCAGGGGTGTTGGCTTCATGATCAATGAGATGTAGTAGATTTGCTTGAGAGGTTGTGAGTGATGAGATTAAGTCTTGACTCTAGGGGACGCACCTCGATTTATATACCGATGCTGTGACGCTTCACGGTACCATTCGCGTTTGGAAAGACGCGAATACGCCGATGACGACGAAGCCTGTTGCTGACATTCCCATCTGTCCCTTGTTGTGATGTCAAGCCAAGACGCCGAAGACTGAGCCAATAGGTAGAGCCAGGTCTGCAATTATTTCCTGAAGCTCGGGATTAGAAGATCGATGGATACGCTGTTGCCGTCGCAAAAACTAACCGCATTTGTATGTGATCGTCGGGCTCAGCCGCAACGTCGTCGTTACTATCCATTACTAAAACCGGGTACCGTCTGACAGCGTCCGTCACCTTGTCAGCCTGAAGGCAGGATTATAATTAAAGACTTCGCACAATTACGACAGCCTCCTGCAACCGTCGCAAAACTCATCTACATCTGAATCGTCGCCAAGGCCAAGCGACGTAAACAGAAACCATGGTCAACCGAGGCGCCTCACGTGGCTGCATCACATGTAGGCAGCGTCGTGTCAAGTGTGACGAACGAAAGCCCTGGTGTAGGGCCTGTCTTCGCCTGGGCCGCGAATGCGCGGGTTACGGAAGCACTCGGCTGAGATTCAAGGACGAGACTTCTCGGTACTTGGAAGAGTCGTCTTCTCAAGGAATACGGGTCAGAGAGTGCAATACGACGACATCAAAGAACAAATACGACTACGAAATTCGACCGTCTCCACAGCCTCACTCACAAGACCTCGCGGTCTCTTTCTTTCTCACCTATGTCGCCAATATAGGTCGCAGCTTAGAATCAACGCGAGGGTTCTTGGAGTTCGTCCGCCCCGTTCTAGCTACCGAGCACCCCGATTCAGCTCTGTCCACCGCTGTCAACGCTGTAGCAATCAAAGCGTGGAAGATACTAGGATATGGCCACTTCTCATCTTCAATGCCCCGTCGACTACTCGGTCGAGCTTTGGTGCGTCTGCAGAAGGCTGTCCAGGACCCTGAGGAGCGGGAGTGTGATGCAACGGTATTGGCCGCCCTGGTACTTCAGATACATGAGACAATATCGGCTGCATTTTGCCAGGATAGAGCTCATGGCCTACATCGTGATGGCGCATTGGCTTTGCTGTTGCACCGAAGCAACGATATGAAGGGATCGACATATCACGCCAACCTATTGGGTAATCTTATTCATGCCAAGGTTTCCCTATGCGTCAGAGAAGGGACATCACTGCCCTTGAGTCAGCTCGAATGGTTCCAGTCTCAGGTCATCCCCATTGTACCCATCAACCCAAGCTCTCTGCTAGATGTCATCGGCATATCTATTGCAAGCCTTCAACATTCTTTTCACGATTTATTACGATCAAATCAGCACGGACTACCATGTGGGTTGGAAGAACTGGTCGAACAAGTTGGGGCTCTGGATGTTCAACTCCGAATATGGCTCAAAGCCGTGCCGCAGCATTGGTACCCAAGGAGAATGCAGAGCGGACAAGACATCGACTTATCCATTGACACGTATCAGGAAGCTTGGGATATATATCCAAGCCTTCAAATCGCGAACGTCTGGAATTCATGGCGCATCTATTACTTGATTCTCGAGCTGATCAAGCTCCGGTTAATCAACGATATGACCCTCTCTCGGTTCCAAGAGTTCGCTACCCACAGCAGCACACACGTGGAGGATACTATGAACTGGGCTCGAAACACTTGTGAGGCTCAAGAGCTTGTCGATTCCATCTGCTACAGCATCCCTTTCTACCTTGGCAACTGTACTCATCCCGCAATGATTTCCAACATACATGACCCGCAAGTCATCTTCCCCAGCTACCATGACTTGCATCCAAGCGATGAGGCGTTTTTGAGATACCAAGTTAGCGATCACTATGTATCCAAAGTCGATCACTGTCGCCACGTTCTCCTCCATGGCCCATTGCATATCACTAGCATTCTGTCGCACTTGATCGGTCTGGTGGCCCAGGGGCGTGGCTTAGTGGATGGCCAGATTTTGCAGCAGGAGCCACAGCAATGGATTGCGGAACAGTTTCTTCGCTCCCTGTACTTGACGCGACTGGTTCCAAATCGCTCCTCGTACAATGCGAGTGGCCCAGATCCCAAAGTTCAGTTTCGTCAAAAAACAGCTGCACTTTCACATGCTGAAACGATGGCCGAAGCTGCAAGAAAAGGGCTATGGACGGTAACCATACTATGACATCTGAGGAAACTAGGATAAAAGCTGGTAATCATACTCTCATTCCCGGCGAAACTTTACCAAGACCTTGTCTCGATTAATAAGAGAAATTCGATTTTTCTATTGTCGAAGTCGCTCCGTTCGCAAGCAATCTCCCAGTTTGCCCCGCGCCTTGGTAGGCTTCGCCATCATGAACGGCAAGTTTTTAGTGTTCTTAGTAAAGAGACTGATGATGATATCATGAGAAGAAACACTCACACTCTGCCTGAACGATGCTAGCTACGTCAGACAGCAGGACCCAGTCGAGGTGCAGGGCCGGCTTATGGTAAAGCAGCAACTGCCCCAGACAGCAAGTGAGAAGGGGAGCAGTGGAAGTCAATATTCGAATCGCGTATTGGGCTGTTTCATATATACATAGTCCTCCCGGATGACGCATGTTCCCGATCATCTCTATACGTTAGGCAGGCGCTGAAGTAAGTACTCTAAATAGAAATTTATCTATACGGCCTATACGGCTTGGAAAGAAATGTATGTATAGCATTAGCATAATTCTTTAGAATGAGCGCGCCTCCCACTCCTTGGCAGCGTGCAGGAAGGGGCCAATTCCACGAAGGTCGTTCTGGACGAGACCAATGCTCGAGTAGTACTGTAATATGTCAGCGCTTGTTATGCGAAAGGGGTCTCATCAGGCTCGGAACTTACAGTGAAGGTGGCGTTGCTTCCCAGGCTTCCAACCTCGACAGTGCCCTCCCAGTTGATGGTGCCATCGTCGTTCTTGGTGATGAACTTGTCGACAAGGCCCTGGTAGGCGCTCTTGGCAGCGGCTGCGTACTCAGACTTCTCCAAGAATCCCAGGTTCAGGCCGCGGAGAAATCCGAAGGTGAACATGGCACTAGCACTGCTCTCGATGTAGTTGCCCTCGACATCTTCGTACTGCGTGTCCATGATGTTCCACCAGCCACCCGTCTCATCTTGGACGTTCTTCAGTCCCTCAGCCTGGGCCTTGAAGTATCCCAAGAACCGCGCGCGGGCGGCAGAGTCCTTGGGGAAGAGGTCGATGACCTCCAGCAGCGCCATGAAGTACCAACCGTCGGCTCGCGCCCAGACAAGAGGCGCGGCTCCGGTCTCGGGGTCGGCCCAGACCGCGACCTTGCTCTCATCGTATCCGTGCACGAGCAGCTTGTTGTCCTTGCGAGTCCACTTCTCGATGTTGTCGAACTGCAGCGCGATGTCGTCCCAGGCGGTGGTGTTATCCGGCTGGAAAAGGGAAACATATTTGGCGTAGAACGTATCCGCCATGTAAATTCCGTCAAGCCACATCTGGTTGGGGTATGTGGGATCACGGTGCCAGAGTCCTCCAGTAGGAGTTCGAGGGTGCGAGTCAAGGAGAACCTTGATATCCGCCGCAGCGGTCTTGAACCTCTCCTCTCCGGTCTGCTCGTACCACCAGAGGATGTTGTTACCTAGTCGGTAGTTGTCAAGCGAGTGCTTAGTGTAGATGTACTTTGCAATCGAGCCATTCTCAGCCACGAGAGAGTCGATCTGGTCACGGTAGAAGTCCTTGATGGTGCTGTTCTCCGTGAAGCCATAAACGGTCTCTAGGCCGGTGTAAAGGGTTGCCTGGCTGTAGTGAAACGACGGCTCAACGCCACGACGGATGACGGAGTCGGTCAACCAGCGGGCGTAGGACGTGTTGCCCACCGACGCAGCGGAGGCGCCGGCAGACAGGAGAAAGAGAGAGTTAACAGACTTCATGATGACGACCTGGGGAATTCGAAATGGCTGATGGAGAAGACCGAATTAAAGAGAGGAAATGCAGCGTATAATAAATACTAGATGTTCAATAGTTGGCCAATACCAGACGGAGTTTGTTTATTTCTTCCTCTACCTCTGGACTGCTAATTAACCGGTTTCAGACAAACAGCCTTTGCCAAGCCGTCAACTCACCGTAAATGCTACCACACTTGAGGGCAGTCGATACTGCAGCGACGACTCCACCTAATTTGCCTTGAAACAGGGGAATTCGCGTGCTTCTGAGTTGTGGAAGAACATGGCCCACGCCAGCCGGATGAGGCGCCAAATGGGGCAAACACCAGCCGGGCGGTGGTTGGTTCCGTCCATCGATCCCCGGTAAACCCTTCGTTTCTAGCTAAAAAGCCGGTCTGGGCGATGCAGTGCTTCGGGGGCTGTCTGTTTGCTGTGTTCAACACTTTCATCTAACCTGACCCTTGATGCGGGCAAATCAATGGCAACGTCGTGTAAAGACGGCCGCGACCTTCCTTCGTCAGAGTCTAGTGTGTGACATCCTTGGGCTTACCATCTACAAGGACCATCGGCCTTTCCTACCACGTCGAGTTGACCAGTACAAATATGGAAGTCGAGGCTGGACTCGCAGTCGCATCGAGATTGCTGTGTATTCAAGGATTGACTTCAAGGTTAAACCTCACGATATACTAGATATTAGAGTGTGTCAAGGGGGGCTTAGTAGAGCCTCAATCGAATGGTTTGTCCTGTCTAGCTCCAGTCAGGACGATGTGCTTCGAGGCGAAAAGCGAAACACCTTCGCAAGAACCAGTCATTGGTGGAATAAATCGGGAAAATACTCAACCCAAAACACCAACAGCGCCGTGCCAGGGGCAGGATCGACATATTCAGGGAACTCCGGGACCTTCAAAAGTGGGCCAATACGGGACCTGTTGGCTGACTAGCATTGTACGTACGCCGCCGCGTGTGGTGCGGGCTTTACAATCCGTCTCCTTTCCGCAACTCCGAGTCTCTTGAAGAGCGACGACACACTCAAACCGGGCGAAGTTTGACTCTTTTTGGTGAAGCGTCCTGTCGGGTCCGGCCCTTTCAGGGTTGAATTAGCCGCGAAACTCTCAGCAATATCTGACAGGACAGATCATAGCTCAAATAACTCTATCCAAACACGTAAAATGATGCATATGCATATCTGTCACCGACTGGGCGTTTATAGTTATTTTCAAGAAAGCTAAATTGGGTATCTGACGATTTCGTGGCGAGCCATTATGAGTCTTGCTTTCGGACGTGTCCTTGATCACCCGAATGGTTCCAGTAAGGGCGAGAGACGCGTGTTTCACTCCCTGAGTTAATGTTAACGGAGCGGGACGCTACGAACCCCATTGTATTGTCACAGGAAACCGCTCTCGAAGAGGCGAGCAATCAACAGTTCAAGGTTTAACGCAAGTTTGAAAATCCGTCGCTGGCTGCCAATAAGCCCTCATCATCCCAAGAAGAATATATGCAAAGACCGGCACAAGGAGCCAGGTGGTAAGCTGTGGATATATGCTGATCTGTGAGAGAGAGCTCTCATTATAGATATTATCCGACACAGTCTTTCATCCCATGCCTTCGCGTGTGAATGCAACGCTGAACACAGAGATCTTGCTACCCAGCTCCTTTCGAATGATGATGCTATGAAGACGACTACACGGTAGAGTTCCCTTGAGTCCGCCAAGGATAGCTTACGTGGTATTCAGAGAGTGCTGTTTGACCTCTTGTGCGATGGCGGGAGACTGTATTGGTTCTAAACGATACATTTGGTGCATTGGGGCTAGGCATCCAGCAACGTTATCTAGTAAGTTGAGACCTACTCATGGCGTGAATTTCAAGTCACCAAAAACTTCAAACAGTTAAGCAGTCATAGGTACGTATCAGTCAGCGTCTTGTGGACCATAGATCCTGGGTTGACGTTGTGGGCGGAAACTCGGAGGTGTTGATTCGCTTTATACATAATAAAGATAGAGCTGCCTACTATTTTGTATATTCGCCTCATTGCTATGCACCCTGGGCCACAGCTGCGGCCACTCCCAATCCACCCCAGTTCCGGAAGCGTCACCTCGCGTTTGTAGCTTAGGTACGTGTTCTGTCACATTATGCTGATACAATACTACCATCTCATACTGAACAGGTTGGGTTCCGTCGAAAACCTCCCTAGTTTGACGACTCCAACAATGCTTTGAACACCTGAGCAGGCGTGCCTTTAGGCGCCGCAAGATTGAGCACCTCCTTGCTGGTTGCGGAAGCCATGCACTGCCCGTCCCAAGCTGTCTCCGCGGCGTGCTCGATCGACATGATGACATTTCTCGATTCCCCACCAGCCGCCGAAGCAAGTTGCCCAGCAAAGGACATGTCCTTGTAGATAACATCATTAACTTGCGAGCCGATGAGATCCTCAACCATCTTCACAATCTGCCGACCGGTGATATCTTCCGGTCCGTTCACAACATATCTAGCTTTGTTGTGCACGGCAAGATCCTTCTCGACTAAGAGGTGAGCCGCAAGAGTGCCAACGTCATCAGCATCAACGATGCCAACCGCCGCGTCCTCTGAAGCTATCAGCCTCAACGGACTCTGCTTGCCAGTCTTGCGATAGTTCTTGGCCAATTCTGCGGCAGATGCGAGGTAGAACTGGGAGAAAATGTTGGGCTGCAGCGACGTCCAGTGCAGACGTTCGAATTCCGGAGAGCTTAGAAGCGCCTCGATGGCCCAGTGCGTTCGTGGATAGTATGCCGGACAGTCCGGGCGGACGTTCGCTGCCGTCGTTGAGATGCGGACGACGTACGCTACGCCTGCTTGCAGAGCGGCAAGGTGGAACGTAGACTCCTCGGCGAATTGATTCGGCTGGTTGTGTGAGGCGATAAAGGCTCGCACCACGTTGTGCTGTCGGAGCCAGTCGGTAGTAATTTCGACCCAGTTCTGCTCTGCGACTTCGACGCCGGGCAGTTGAGCCAGTTTCTGTGCCGCTTCTCCGTTCAAAGTCCGCGTTAGGGCAAGAATCCGGTGGCCGGGAAGTAAAGCCTTGTTGGAGGTCAGCAACCTGGAGAGTGTCTGAATGACGCTTCGGCCGGTGTTGCCCGTGGCTCCGACGACGAGGATGGTGGGAGACATGACTGGCAAGACTGTTTGAGTGCGATTTATGTGGTAGGGCAATTTCACAACCGGCACTTCCGTTGTAGTTATATCAGTAACTTGAAGTGAACGCCACCTGGGAACGCCCCACGCTCTGCTTACTGAGCACAATGACATGAATAACGTTATGAACTAAACTGGACTTCCGGCGACCCCGACGATGAAAGAATCATAGACCATCACTTGCGTTCGCGAACTCTCCGAAAAACGTCACACTGCGGAGTTTTCTATTATTAGCAACACTGTACTTACCTGAGTCTGGGTTCCTGAACCGACAACCCCATAGCAACGGTCGATCCACCTTATACAGCGCCAAGATATCATCTCACTCCAAAGCCGCGGCAAAATCCAGTGCCGTAGGATGCTTGTTATCTTCCTGCATGGGATTGAGGCCATTTTCCACCAGAAAATCAAAGCGTCTCACCCGCTGACTCGGGTTCTTTTCATAGCGCCAACTTGTTGCCGCCATGACAGCAACCTCTTTCCTTTGCAGTTCACTACTGTCCAGTCCACCTCGATATCGTTGAGGAGCTGCCAGATCAGATATTCACTCTCGATCGTGACCGACTTATTGGCTAATTGGTTGTATGCTGCAGTAGCCTTATCGTCGTACGACCTCTTGACATACACGGTGGCCTCCACAAGAAGGTGAATACCAGCGTCTCTTCCTCGTCGTTTCGGGCGTTCACGTCCAAGGCCATATCGAGGAGGCGACCGAAGATATTATCCTGCTTTTAGATTCGACCACAGCCGAATCACGGGATGGTGCTGGCTAATAGAAAAACAGGTAACCCGTTTTCACCTCCCCACCTAAGGCGATGCCCCAAGCTTCTCGGAATAGCAAATGCAGCGGCATGTCACCCGTCGATTTGACCGAGGCTTGCACGTCTACCCCGACTTCAATCAGGTCGTACACATGCCTGGTGTCCGTGTCGTCGTGGAAGGCGGCGTGCAACGGCGTTCTGCCATGGCTGTCCACAACGTGGACCAGGTCCGGAGCCGCCGTGATGGTACGGCCGATATCTAGGTTCTTACTAAGAACGCGGAGATAATTATTGAGTGAGAGTAGAATGTGTAAGGCAGTCCTGCCCTGGTTGTCCCTTGTTCGAACGTTGGCTTCCGCGTTGAGAACAGCTGGCTTAGCGTCCGCTTCTCTGATTCTGATCCCTTCGAGTGGTCATACTCCCTTCCCTGACACATACGGACAACAAGAGGGTCATACCAGGGTCATCTTCGCGTGTATCCATATCCAAGTTCGGATTTCGTAGCAGAATCTCTTGGAGCTGGTTACTGCCCACGCCGTGGCGAATGAGTCGATGCATCACTATCGTCGTTTTGTATCGCACCAACGGGTTCGCTTCGTGGTCCAGGAGAAGTCTGAACATCCTTTCCACTACCTCGTTATCCTATTGCTGCTCTACTTGAGGAGTAACTCAAGAGGACACTTCTCTAGAAGGCCAATCGGGATCTGGACGGCTGGGCTTGCGGAACTGTCCGTCTAGCCACTCCCACCGCGGAACTTTGCGCAAGTTCGCACCCACGCCGCCAGCGAGAATAATCTCAAGAAGCATGACATCATGACGCTTGATGGCATACCCCATGGTCGAAAGGGAGACAGTCGCCCCGTGGCGAGCGAGCAGCTGGTACATCTCCATGTTACCTCCTGCACGGGATGGACAAGTCTCGCCTAGGTCGTCGGTAGCATTCGGATCAGCTCCGAACTGCAAGAGAATCTCGACAGCCTGTCTATTCTATCTAAGTGGGGGTCATCGGCTGCTTCCGACGCAGCGCCCAGCGGCGTGATGCCTCGCTCGTCACGGGCTTCAATGTCGGCGCCTTGCTTAAGCAAGCACGGGAGCGCTTCGTTCGTCCAAAACGACCGAAGGCATACCCGGAGTAAAGAACCGACCTTCCCAGACAGTCACGCACGTTCATGAACTCGAGAGCCGTGGTTTCGTCCATGTTGGCCTTGAGCCAGGCCACTAACATGCTCAGAGTGTTTGTCTGTCTCGACCGGGCCGCCAAGTGCAGGGCGTCGGTCCTATCAATGTCTTCTTCCGTGGGTCAGTCCCCTTTTTGAGTAGCCTGCGAGTCTGATACTTTAAAAAGGTCGATGCTACATGCAAAGGCCTGAAGCCCTCATTGTCGGCGTAGTCAACATTCTCGTATAAGTCAACGAAATGGTCAAAAAAACACACATCATCAGCATTCGTCAGTTCATCCTTCGAAGAGGTCCTACACTGACGGAAGACGGACGGACGGAACTTGGCGACAATATGGAGAGGAGTTTGGTCGTCGTTGTTCGTCCTCACTGGGTTAACACACAAAGCGCGTAGATCCGAGATGAGTGTCAAATCCGGGACTTCCCTTGCTAACCGTGGGATGGCGAGATACCAAAGCGTGTTGCCCCTTTGTCGGTCTGATGAGGATCAACGTGGTGGGAGATGAAGAAGGTCACAAGTTTGGCGAGAGCCCGCGAGAACTACAAAGCGCAATAGAGGAGATTCTTGCCCTCAAAGTCCGTGGTGTCGACCCGCGCGTCCGCCGCCACCATCTGCCCGCAAACTTTGATTATATCGTCTGTGTCGTATCCTCTAAACTTGCTGTTCATCATCTGGGACAGAGCAGTTTGGCCCTTGTTGTCCTTCATCTCCAGCTCCGCCCCAGCAGCCAGCAGCGCCTTTAGCATCTTTAAGTCTTCCTCCATGTTTGCGTACCTAGCTGATTCGGATCAAGGCAGACACCAGTGCAGAGGCGGTTTTCCTTGGTTAGTGGTGAAGTCAAGGATATTGGAGTGCATGACCGAGAGTCCGGTGAACTTTATGACGCGTGATGAAATTGAAGGTTGATAGTTGCGCATCAAGTACGAGACAAGCCAAGGAAGCTGATTTGGTAGCTAAGGTGCGAAGGGTATCACACATGTTCGATTACAATTGCGAGGCTTTCCCCGCTTGGACAACTTAATATACGGCAGAATGCTGCACTTTATAGAGTAGTAGTTCATCCACTTTAGTCATAATTTAGGGACCAGAAAGAAGCATAGTGAAATGCATAATATTTCTTTTTTAATTAAGCAAGGAGAGTTTCACAGACTTATAACTGCAGACAGCAGTTGCCGGGACGGGCCGGCATGAGGTGACTTATAAGTGGAGTTGAACGGCTATCAAAGCCGAGATCCATAGGTTGTGTGTGCCATAGCAGGGATGTTTTGTAGGTGGATGGTTCCATTCGATGCGAGTTCTAGTGTATCGTGCTGCCTTTCAATGCTATCTTAATCAGTTTGGGCACCACTCGTGCCGAGACCCGTCCACCTTCCGAAAACGGACTTGGAAACCGGAGGTGATACCTTCACTCCCCCAAAACAAGACAGCATAGGCACTTTTGATCTTTGAAATGGAGTATCCAGCGTATCGCCGGAAGACCTGAACGACGTTTGAATCACACGATAAAAAGTTCCCTCGCTGGCGTTACGCCGTGCGTGTACGTGACGACTGAACGGAAATAATAGCAAGGGCAATCAAACCAAAGTCAATACCAAAGCAATAAGCATAATAATCGTATCGTAAAAGAATAATCTAATTAAATGTCTCTAATGATCACGGATGTCATCCATCATCAGCCCTATAGCACATGCCAAGGCGCCAATCCAGCATTTTGACGTCTTGGCTCTGTGCTCTCGCGGCACGTAGGAAGTTGACAGCTCGACAAGGCTTCTTCGCACGCTTCCCTTTTGGGAGTAAAAGCCGGGGTTGGTGACCCAAGGTCAATTTCTCCGTGTCGGCTCATCAGTGCCGATCTATCCAACCTGCCAAGCATTTCATAACCGCGGATATAGAGTGACTGGAGTTTCTACCTAGTCTATGACTGGTCGATCCTTTGGGATCAAGGTGACGAGCAAGGCGAGTGTGCTGATTTGGTCGGACAAAGTTACTAATTCTGCTGATCTAATCTTCAGCTAAATAAACTAGGAAATACCGAGGTTCCTCGCTTTCGCTAGATAGATACTGTCTACCTACTCGTAGTGTGTGCCGTTATCAACTGAGACCTCTGTGGGAACAACCAGAAGATCCTGGGACTGCACCTTCTTAAAATGGATGCAGAGTAACTTCGACAGATAATGCATACTATTTGGGAACACAGTCCGAGTCGGAGTTGTTGCTCCAGGAAGAAGGTGTGAGCTGGAACTTCTTTGAAGCTGTGGGCTCTTCGTTTTCGTAAGGACGGAGACCGGATGACTAGCCTCTTACTCGGTGAAGAGCAAGAAGACCTCTGTAGTATAAATAGGACGCTTGCTGGCCTGCTTGGCATTTTGATTCATCCTCAGCAACTTCCACACAGCTCAGTCCTCTTTGACAATTTTCGAATCTCAACAACTGCTAACATGAAGGCCTCCGGTATCATCGCAGCTCTCCTTTTCGCCAGCGGCTCCCTCGCAGCCCCTGGCACAGAGGCACGACGGGCTCACAATGCTGAGAAAATCGCCATCCGCTCTTCGGGAAACAGGAACTCCAACCTTAGGTTTCCTACCATCGACACGGACGGCACGCTGGAGGAGTTGACTAACAGCTCACACGTCGAGTACTCCAGCAACTGGGCTGGTGCGGTTCTTGTGGGGACCGGCTTCAACTCTGTCACCGGTACCGTCAAGGTTCCTAAGCCTGCCATTCCTAGTGGCGGTAACACCAGGACCACGTACTATGCGTCTGCTTGGGTTGGCATTGATGGTGATACTTGCGCGAATGCCATCCTTCAGACTGGTATCGATGTTGGTATTCAGGGTTCCACCTACATCTACGAGGCGTGGTACGAGTGGTATCCCGACTGTGAGTACTCCATTAAAAACGACGGGGATGGTTTTAACATAACTCTGGTAGACTCCTACACTTTCACTGGCTTCGCCATTTCTGCTGGTGACTCCATCAAAATGACCGTCAAGGCGAACTCAAAGACTTCTGGGACCGCTACCATCCAGAACTTGACTACTGGAAAATCTACCAGCCATACCTTCAGCAGCCAGACCTACAGCCTTTGCGAGACCGATGCCGAGTGGATCGTGGAGGACTTCCAGTCGGGCAGCAGCCTTGTCGCCTTTGCCGACTTTGACGAATTCGTCTTCACTGATGCCAAGGCCACCACGACTAGCGGCAGCACTGTTGGCGTGTCGGGGGCAACCATTCTCGATATCCGCCAGAACAATAAGGTTTTGACTGGCTGTGGAACTTCCGGAGGCTACGGGGTGTATTGCGATTACACGTCCTAAAGAACGCAACTCCTTTAGGGCTTGACTCTATTTGAAAGACATTATTGTGAAGCCAGAGGAACAACTGAGAAGATGCAGTGGTACTGGAGGGGAGGGCCATCGCAATTTGGGAACTATCGCTGTCATTTGATCCTTGGGTCAGAGCCTCTTTCTTTGATAACTAGTACACATACAGCTTTTACGTAAATATACTACAGTTGTACAGGTGGACTAAGCAACCTAGTCTTTGTTATTCGCACAAGCTAGCCTAAGGAGACAACTCACCCCTTAATTCTTTTCCAGGGATTGAAAGGCTAATTATTTAGTTTAATCTCTGTGTAAGAACATGCTCTGAGATGTGAATAATTTCGTAGACATTAATTTTGCCTGTTTTTCTTCTTTCTTATTTCCCTTTAGTATATTCTAAGGCTGCCTAGCTCTAGGTCACAGTAACCAGCTATAGCATAGTAACTCAGGCGGATGTTCACTCGCATTTCATCCGCTACACATAAACAAATTTCGAGAGGATATTTCATGACTTTGGTAGCCAGCATCCTGGGAATGAACCTCCCAGAAGTAAAGCTATGTCAAAGCTAGCCGTAGACTTGAAAATAGTTCACACTCTCACGAAGTTGCTGACTGACTGAGTAATTAGTACACTGATAGCTTGACGGACCAACTTCCTTGCGTACTCAACGACTAACGAACGGCGTACCAGTAAATATTTCGGTATGTGGCTAGATGCTTATACCAATAATGAACTAAGAAATTGTGATATTGACCAGATCAGCATGCTATTGTGAATCACATCATACCGAACGCACTATGATGTGTTAAGGGCATCTTTAACCGTTAATCAGTGTGGATCAAGGAGTACATATAAGCAGCCGTATTTCCCTCTTTTTAACCACAACAACTTTAACCTAAGCCGCTAGTCTGATTTGCTCCATAGGTGCAAAGAAGTCGCCATAATCAACATAGTCTTTACGCATTTTATTTCTCACCAGACTAATAGCTAGAATTTCGCATACCACCACCAAGTTCCACTGTGCTTTGACTAGACGTGATACCGGAGGTGAACGATGTCCATATCTCGGAGTTACGTACCTACCTGGTTTCACATTCGGCTTGTGGTATCAAGAGCTCCAGTCCCAATGACATGAGCTGAAACAGTTATACCTAAAATATGGCTAATGTACATATATAGTAAGTGCACCGGACAAGCAAGTGCACTAAAAATCCCTCAACCTACATTTTCTCCATTTGATTAATTAATTCTTAATCACCTAGTATATTATCTACTAGCAATAAGGCTAGATTATTTCTTGCACTTTAGGCCCTTCAAAATAACCTAAGTTTAAAGCTCTAACTAACTATAAAGCTCTATTAAGTTAGCTATAATACCTTATATTATTGCTATAATAGTATTTAGTCTTAATGCAATATGATCCTAAAATTATATAAACTCTTAGATCTAAAAGAGTAGATTCTTATTTAGTTCATTCTTAACCTAAATTCGTAAGGATTTCTCCCCTAGCTTT
This sequence comes from Neonectria faginata, assembly GCA_030864175.1. Classification (NCBI taxonomy): domain Eukaryota; kingdom Fungi; phylum Ascomycota; class Sordariomycetes; order Hypocreales; family Nectriaceae; genus Neonectria; species Neonectria faginata. The sequence goes on along the minus strand of JAULBG010000004.1, from coordinate 1,493,116 downwards.
ATAGTATAAAAGAAATAGCTAATTAATTACTTGCTGACCGCAATGTACTACCTATTAGTATATATTAGGCTTTAAACTTCATTAAATAATACCTAAACCTTAAGATGCATTTTTTTTTAGAAATATAACTATTAGAGAGCTAAATATAAAGATCTAACTATTATCTACAATTAGTTTTAGCTTATAGCAAATATAATCATAAAGTATAGCATCTAATTAGATAATATCTATAACTTTGATAAGACTGGCTTCCTTATGGATATAATTGCAAGCAGAATAGTTATTATAGGTTTAAAAAGGCATTTAAAGCTAAAATCAGTATAGCCTAGAAACTAGGAATAGATTATAGTCATTCAAGCGATCAATGCAGAAGGCTAGGCAATCTAGCCATTTATTATCAGTGCGGGCCAATATCACCTTGCCAATTGGTACTAAGAAAGCAACCTCCCGGGCAATTAGGCTATTATAATGACCCAAAATGGCTAGACTGATAATAAGACCGATCTTAAGTGGCTTAAGCACTTTGACCGGTATACAATCAATTGATCAATTAGTTCTTATTATCTCTTGATCCTTAATAGCTATAAAAGTCACCAGTCTATCAAATTTAAAAGATATTATTTTGGCGGCAGAAAGAGACTAAAAACAACACCCCAAATCGATGGCAGTCCCTTAAGAAGGTATACAATAAAGTGTCGTACAGGCATCTCTATTGGTCAGCCTAAAGCTGCACTAGATCGCACATATGTACTATAGCAGTCTTATATTTAGGACCCTCTAGCAGGAAAGCATCTTATAGGAATGATTATTAGGTCAGTAGTAGGAAAAGAATGTTAATAAGGCATTAAAATGGCTTACTACTAGCTTAATAATTAGTATATAAGGGATAAAGGGTAGATAGCAATTTAAGTTATAATTAGAAAAGAAGGATCTTAAATTCTCTTATAAATAAAGGCAAAGAACTTAAGCTTTAAACTCAAAGAGCTCTCTTTCTCTTATATCTCTACAAGAAGAGAAGAATCTCTCTACAAGTAAAAACAAAAATCTCTCTAATCTCTCTTCTAACCAATCATAATGATAATAATTCTTCTTTCTTATTCTCTCCTCATCCCTCTTCTGACCATCTACTTTATCCCTATTAAATCCCTACTAGCAACCTGCTAGCCTACCTATCTAGGGACCCCCGTCACATTATGAGGAAAAGAAGATTATCTAGCTTTATATGCTGCCTTATTTATCTTATCTACTCTAGCCTCTTAATGTTAGGTACTTTAGTATGCTAAAGAAGGCTTATAGTTAAGAAATAAAGCATTTAATTAGATGCTCTATTATCTACATTTTAAAGACTAAGTTCTTTTTAGCCTTCTATGTAGCATATAAGGCCACTATAATAGGAAGAAATTTTAAGGGGGCTTTTAAAGGAGCTAGTCTTATTTCTCTTAATCTAGAAAGTATAGTCTTAAAGCTTAATATTTAGCTATAAATGCTAATGCTAGTTAAGGAGGCAGCTAAATTATTAACCCCTTAGGTTTTAAAGACCCTAAAGACTGTACTTAAGGCTCAATCTTAGTCTAAATACCTTAAAAAATAGATTAGAAGGCACTAAAGTAGCTCTCTAGAGTCAATTCTTAAAGCATTAAAGTCTCTTGCAAAGGGAATAAAGACAGTTATATATAAGATAGCTCTCATAAGGGTAGAGATCTAAGACCTTTAATAAGTAAATAAGATATTAAGCTAGCGCTAAAGGGCAAAAAGGACTAAACTTTAGAAAAGAGGGATTATAATAGTAGAAGAAGGAAGGCAAGCAATTAATCAAATAGATATAGATATATAAGTAGTAGCAGAATTATCACAAAGTAATAATTAAGAAAGGTTAATATGATTAGGTATTTAGCATTATAGTATTTATAATAAGCCTAACTATAATATAAGGACCTATTAGGTAGTAATTAAGACATTTAGAGAAGAATATAGTAAGTAGTTTTAATTAATTAAATAGTTTATAGTATTTTTATTGTAATTCTTATTTAGAAGGTTAAGATTTTTAGTGTACTTATTTGTCTAGTGTACTTACTATACATATACGTTATTTGATTTCTTTTGTTTGGATATATCTCATCAGTTGGCTGGTGTCATCTCTGATCCCTGCGCAACTAATCGTCTGATAGTTATGATCCCTGTAGCAGCTCACCCAAGAATTTCCTAAAGATGACAGCCAAGTCCGAAGTTACGCTCTTCCACACCGTCCGAACGGACTGCTGGTACGATGATTTTGTCTCAAGGGTTGAGACTTTCAGGACAGTCTGCTCTCAATGATTTCCTTGCTGCAATATCTGACTTTGATGCAACTTGGGCAAGCCAACGGAAAGTTCAGATCAAAGATCATTCTACCCCGGGGAGTTCGAATAATTGGCTGACGAAGCCGGCGCCGGATTGGCCTTTGGTGACGACGGTAGGATGTATGATTTCGCATTATGGACGTCTTTTTGAGGAAGATGATGCCACAGACGTGACGAAGGCGTAAATGGTGGATGGTGAGATGAAGAAGTGCTGAAAGATGACGTCGCTCGCTCCATTGCCGACCAAGCCGGTTTGTGGATAAACTTAAGTTGTCACAAACTATAGCCTTTTCTAGTTCTAGATAGCAGCTACCAAATATGGGAAACAGTTCTTGTGATTTTGCAAGGCCTACACATTGAGCTCCATACAGACCACGGATACCAATATTTTAAGGTAGATATTAGCTTCCTTCCGTTAAAGCTATAGCATTAAAGTCCATCATGGTCGCTACATGCTCAGTAGACATCAGCGAGTTACATAGGTAAGCATTGTAAAGAAGCAAACAGCAGGCTAGTTAAATTGATATGACAGTCTATGGGGATTATTTATGACAGCTGATGCCATCTTCAAAAGAGACCCTTTAGTGGTGCTCCGCGATCTCGGCGCCGGTGTTGACATCGTCACTGCCCGAGCCCGTAGCATGCTTCTCCCGTGGCGAGGCCTTCCAGGAACTGCTCTTGATGGGGTTGACATGAGCAAGGTACATGGCGTCGATCTCCTCAAGAGAGCGATCCTTAGACTCAATGACGAAGAAGAAGACAATGACCACGAGGACAGCCAGGCATCCAGCGAAGACAAGACCATAGAAGTAGTCGATAGCGTCAGTGATGAATCGGGTGCTGGGTTGATGTTAGTAAGTCAGGAGCTAGAGGTTTCAAGCATGAGGTACTCACAAGAACGAGATTAGGAAGTTCCAGAACCAGTTGGAGGCGGTGGCGAGGGCCATGCATCGGCCACGGTACTGAGGAGGATAGAGCTCGGCAACAACAGCCCAGATAAGAGGTCCCCAGGTTGTGGCGAAGGCAGCGATAGAGAGACAGGAGAAGGCGACGAGAACAGCTCCGGCGGTAGGGGTGTTCATCGGGTTGTCAAGGTCGATGGCGAAGTGTCCAACAAAAGCATAGACGCTGCGATGGTTAGCATAGTTCTACCAGAGCAGAAATATGAGAACTTACAGGAAGCACATCATCATCCAGAGTCCACCGACGATCAAAGCCTTACGACGACCACACTTCTGGACGACGACCAGGCCGGCGAAGGTACAGGCACAGTTGACGGATCCGAGAATGAGCTGGGTAACGTAACTGTTGCTGATTCCAGTGGAGGCGAAAGCCGTGGTGCCGTAGTAGAAGAAGTAGTTGATGCCTACTCGGAATTAGCGTCAGGAGTCGCACAAACTAAGCGGAGTTTACTGTACCTGTGAGTTGCTGGCCAGCTTGCAGGACAATGCCGAGAATCGTGCGGTAAAGCATACGGGGTCCGGTAAAGATCTCGTACCAGTGGGTGTCGGCGGCGGCCTTCTCTTCATTTTGCTGGATGCGGATCTCATCGATCTGCTTCGAAACACTGTAGTGCTGGGGTTCAACGCCTGCCAGTCTGGCAATGGTGTTGCGGGCCTCGTCCTCACGACCGGCACGGTAGGCATATCGGGGGCTCTCGGGAAGAAAGAGGATACCTCCTCCGAGAATCAGGGCCCAGAGGAAAGAGAGACCATTGGGGACTCTCCAGGATGCACTGCTGGATTCGGACTCGGTTCCCCAGTTGACCATCTCGGCGGTCCAGATACCCAGGGTGATGAATAGCTGGTATGTGGAGACCAACAGACCGCGGATGATGGCCGGACTGCTCTCGGACTGGTACATCGGGACGGCGACGGACAGGGCTCCGATTCCGAGACCGGTGACGAGACGGCCAACGGCGAATTGGGCCCACTCGGAGTCGGACGAAATCTCAATGATGGTGCCGATGCAGGTGAAAAGAGCCGAGGACGAGATGGTGAGACGGCGACCGATGACATCGGCCATCTTTCCGGCGATCAGGGATCCAATCAGACAGCCAACACAGAGGAGGCCGACAATGGTGCCCTGTCGAGCTGCGCTGAAGGTGAACGATCCATCGGATTGCAGTTCGCCGAAGCGCTGGGCATAGTCGTCCATGAGGAAGAAGCCAGAGATTTGGCCACTGTGGATTCAATTAGTAACGACTCAAGTCGAGAAAACCCCCAGCTTCTTCCGGTCGACGTACCTGACATAGCCGAACATGAACCCACCAATACTGGCGACAAGGCCCAGGAAGCAGGCAATGGCCGTCACCTTCTGGTGGGGGACATCGGCATCCTCGCTGGGTTGCGGTTGTGTCTGCGGCACATGCTCCACCCTCCCCTTCCCTTTGAGAAAGTTCTTCATGGTTGTGATAATAATAGTAAAGATAAGACTGAGACTGATTGTTCAGACAAGTGTGAATGGGTTTAGACTTTAGTCATTGAATCTCGAATGTGATTGTATTCCACAAGCTTCAGTTGGGAACAGCGAAAGAGATCCCTTTTCAATGCCCTTACAATGGGTCTGGGAAAGGCCCGCCCCCAGCTTGGCACGAGGACACGGCCGGAGGTTCTACGGTGCTGCGATGCCAGAAACATATGGGTCTGTCATGAGACTGCCAAATATTTCAGGGACTCGACCAAATTGCCCGAGATATGCTTGCAGCCGGCAAAGCCGAAGGCGGAGCTTCGACGTCAGTTGGAGCTTTTCGGTCGGGCCTATTCGGGCATCGCGGTTCACCCTGGTGGCTACGTCATGGGTCAACAATTGGGCTGGTTTTGACCTAAATTGAAAGAAAAGAAGGACTTCAATTCTCTTTGCAATGTTTCGGATCTTAAATCTCGTTCAACGTCCATTTAACGCTGTTGCTGTCGAGTTGGTTGTTCAAGAAGGACGCGGGATGGCAGAAATCTTGGTTGCAGATCCGCCCGGGGTCTTGCAAAACGGCACTTGGACGAAGATTAGTGTCCCGTGGGGGTCACATGCGGGTCCGAGAACCCCGTCACTTAGTACATTTCCGGGCCGTTTTCAGATCATGACGACCGGTGGAGCGATTGAGGCTCAACCGCAAGATGCTACGCCGGCCACCTCCGTGAGCTAAGCAGCCACGTGCCGACAACTATCCAAAAACCGCCACGAGACCGCAGCCAAACCGGCCGGAGTTGATTTGACTTTACGACTTCCTTCGCAACACCCGGAATCCTCTTCGTTTCCATTCCTCGACGTCTCTTCTCGATGCACTCGTTATCTCCAACGAATATTCAACCCTGACGGAGAAATCCCGTCGAGCGAGATTCACCGAGATTCGGCCCGATCAGCATGTCGCCGCCAAAGACCGATAGAGAATCCACTTTTGGTACCAAACACGTATGGAAAATGGAGAATTGTGGCTCTAAATGCCACTCTGAGCTTCCATCATTTTACGCAGTCCTGGGCGTTGATCAGGTCAACTCGTGACAACGGCCGAATTCTTCGGTCCTTCCGCACCCAGCGCTTAGTAAACCAGACAAGGCCGACGGTATTCACTCGGTCGGGCCCTTTCGGAAATAACGGAAGTATCTCGCAGCTGATTATCATATATTTGCAACTCGGCCTTACTCTCTCTCCAGAGTCGCAGAATGGCATGAGGTGAATGCAGTGTCGTGCCGGACTTTGCGCTCCGTGGATACCGTCTCCACAAGACATTGCGCAATAAGGTTGAAGCTATACGCACCGCAACCCTCAATGCCCCGGCGATCGCTCAGAATAGTAAAAAGAACCGCTCACACACAAGTACAGCACCATGCTCTCTGTTTACCTACCGCAAAACGAACAAAGGGACCGCATTGAGTTGCAAAACGAGCCATCCTTCTCTCGTGTCTTGTAACTTTAATTTCTGGGGCGGATTGAGCTTGGGAGTCGGGACTTGGAAAACTACCCTATGCACCCGTAGTCGCTTCATATTCGAAACTGGCCTTTTAAAAAGCCGACGATTAATAAACCCGGGGTATTGATGTGGCCTAAGAGTTCCCACACCTTGAGGAGCTTTTCTGCGCGGAGCTGTGGTCTTGAGCATCCGAGGTTTAAACTGCTGTGGCAGCATCGACTCGTCTCTTCAATGTACGCCGTGATCAACTACTGTTTCAAAACGCCATATGTTATAATGATCATTCTGGTAATAAGGATGTGGCACTTCGTGTGAGATAAGTGATCGAACAGGCTTGAGATAGTCAACATGCTGTAAAACAAGGATTGGAATTAGTGGAGAGGAAATAATGAATTGAATTGTCACAGAAGGGAAAGGGGCCAAAGGGAAGGTCAAAGGAAAATGGCACTGGTCTAGGATACAGGGGTGAATAATGAACTCAGAAGAAAAAAAAAAGCATGACATCTTATTCCATTATTATTCCGAACTTTCGTTCTAGTGAGCAATCTGCTGATCATAGCGACGTATTTACGCTTGGCTAAAGGCGAATTCAATCCACAGCCGCAACTGGCTAAGAGTTCGACATTTACAGCAGCGGAAACTGTCAGGGATTTCATTGCTGTCATTCGCACTAATCAACCGGGGTGTAGCATACGAGTTTAGTCTACCTACGGGGGTGATGGGTATGTCTGCACATTGAACCAAGCCACTGCACATAATTCTCGAACCATTAAGATAATTTTAAAACGATGAGGACTCTTAAAAATCTTCTCTGCTCATTTCTAACCATTCGGAAATTATACGCAGTAAACTTGCTAGTGTTGAGATATGGCTGCCACTCGTGTACCTTAGATACCTACCTAGCCACTCATCGCCACGTGCCGCCTTCTAACTAAACGCTCGAATACGAAAATGCCAGTTTCGCCTTGCCGCACTCTTTGCCCTTGTGGAGTATCTTGATGACGAGCAAACCTTCGTCATCGCTCATCCGAATATTTATGTCAAGCTCAACCCGACAGACAGTCACCCCGTCGCTTCTCACAGCCTGTTCCACCGTATCCGGATCCAGGCTGTCCAATGTGTATTGTACCTCGCCGACCATTTCAACACCTGTAAATTATTGCACATGTCAGTAATCTTTGAGTGGCAATGCGAGAGTATCGGTGACATGGAAACTTACGACTGGACTCGATGGTTTCTGGTGCTTCATCGGAACTGCAGCTGTATAGATTTTCGGTGTATGAACTTTCGATTGGCAACGAGACTTGTACGTTCATCGATTCAGAAATCTCCTAGTCGCTGTTCAGGACATCATTCTGTTCATGTCCCAGTCAGCCAAGGCCTACTACACACGAAATTAAAGAGTGACACACCTTAGATATAGCCCAGTCCATGAATCCAGTCAGGTACGTTTTATCTCTGAAGGGATCCTGAAAGGTACGCCGTTTGTCCCCGTCGTAATGTCTATGAAGTACTGGATCATAAGCCCTGGCCCGCCTGAATCCATAGTGCCGTCTGCACCTCTTCTCGGTGGTGATGGCGCCTTCAATGCCCCGAAGCACAGCACCGCAAACTATAGCTGACCATCTAAAGACATGCAAGAATTAGCTTGAGTGAGGACATAGGGTGGAGGTCAGGTCGCTTAGGCTCCTTTCCACGGAGTGGTGAGCCTCATCCGCGTCGTCGCACACCATTCCTGCAGCGTTTCCTTGATATAAGGCAAAGAACCAAAGCCTCCCACAAGTATTATGTAATTAATACTCTTTCCTGTTTCTTTCTTTGCTCTCTTGACCTGATCCGAGACTAAGCTGACTATCATGTCTGCCACGGGATCAAACAGGCTCTTCATATCGTCTTGGGTGAGTAGAACACACCCGCTGAGGTCCTCATAATACTTTTCCAATTCGGCATCTTTCTGCAGCGTTCTCATGGGTAGGAGTAAGCGACGAGGGCGGCGGCTGACGTTATTCATGCTGAAGTCCCGCTTTGACATCTCAAACTGATCCATGAATCTACTTCCAGGCCCTATCAGTTCAGAGCCGAGAGATGTGAAAGCGGTGCCGAACAGCATTTCCATCAGGTTATAGAAATTCCGATCGACGAACGTGCCGCCGCACTTGCCGCCGCCACCCACGCATATTCCTCGCAGTTTCAGTGACGGAGAGATTGCTTGTATCTCGTAGCATGTGATGTCCTCAATCTAGTTAGACTCTGGCGGCTTGGGTGATTGAGAAGGGTATTGAAAGGGTATTGAAAGGCGATGAGTTTTGTGTGCATCACCTACCACTGTTCCTCCACCAAGATCACAGACCATAACGCTTGACCCTTCCTGGAATATAGGTCAGTGTACGTACTTGGAATACTAAATGTCATTGTGTTGGATTGTAAGTTTTCCGAGAACTGACCTCTACTAAATCCGAGACGTGATGAATGCTGGACTTGAGGGCGAGATGAGCCGCTGCTTCCGGCTCAGATACCAAGCGAATGCAGTCGCCAGGCTGGGAAGCGAAGCCTGCATCGAGTGCTGCGTCCTTGGTAAGTTGTTTGGCCTCATCCGACCAGGTTGCAGGCACTGTCAACCAGATGTCGATTGGAAGATTCTCGAGGTAGCGCTCTCCAAACTTTTCCGTGACTGCTGTTTGATACATCGCATTGACACCTCGAAGATATGCAGAAACGATGCCCTTTGCTGTTCGTCCTCGAGGTAGCTTCATCATTCCGCGGCCTATTGCATTTCTGAGGCTTGGGTCGTCGTATTCTGTGGGTAGAGACGAGTTGTCGAGCAAGAGTTTCGTCCAAGCGTAGGTTCTCATGCCCGGCTCGACTTGGTACCCCCATGCATCGTTGTCGAGTTCGTCATTTTCGGCCGCGAATGCCACTAGAGTAGGCGCTTTCTCGCAGTGTCCAGAATTGTGGGATGCAGAGCCGGGATAGGCTGTCCAAGGATGTATGTCCCTGAAGTCCTTAGCTGTGGACATGGCGAAACTGATCCCAGAGTAGGTTGTCCCGTAGTCAATACCAACGATCAGTCGGGCCCAGGACCGGGGCGAACGCGGGGTCAGGAGAGTGCTCATAGTAGCGACTCAAAATGTTGTTCTGGCCACGACGTTTTGGGACAAGCTGCAAGACCAAGCAAAAGGCAAAACACGCGAGCAACAGCTTCATGAACGGCCAGAGTGGTGGGGAATTATGGAAGCTAAAGGGTCGAGCGCGCGTCGGTTCCTGAGCACACGAGAATCTGCCTTGGATATCGTCTCGAGCCTCATCGACCTAGACGCGATAACACTTCAAGTCCAAGAAGAGATGGTTCACCAAGGACTCCTAGTCGACCAGACAACGGCAGGAGAGGCCCTAAACTACGAACTTGTTGAGCAACGTTCTACATTCAAAAGAGAGCTGGAAAGCCTCCGCGAAGAGAAAGAACAGGCACGCCAAGCCCACGCCATTCAGCTCCAGGCCTTTTTTGAAAAGGCGGAATTGGACAAGGCGAAACTACTACTGGAGATCGAGAACGAACATGCAGCTCTACATGCTGACAGGCGAGAAGAAGGACACCGAATGGAGCAAGAATTTCGTGACGAGAAGCTGAGGCTAGAACGCAGGCTTCGAGACGCGGCTGCGCACTCTATTCGAATCAATGAGGAGACGGAAGCCGAGGCGAGAGCAGACAAGCAGCGTTTCCAAAATGAAATTAACAACTAGTTATATGAATCAGTCAGCAGCAGAGGATGCAGACGATGAAGATAATTAAAGAACTCGAGAAGCTTTTGGTCGGGGAGGAGAGAGAGGGAAGGAATCGCTTGAAGGAGGCCATGGATCATGCTGACTTCGTGGTTCAGAACCTCAAGAAGAGCATGAAACGCGCGCGGCGTGAGGATATAAAGAAATACGAGGACGATATACGGCGCATCGAAAAACAGCAGAGAGAGGTGGCGAGAAATAGCGAGCGGTGGATGCAAGACATTGAGAGGATTAACCGTGAGATTCTGGATAACCAGCTGGCCCAGCAAAAGGCAATTGGTAAGGAACGACAAAAGCTTGAGGGAAGGATTCGATAATTGGAAGAACAGAAGAAGCAGAAGACCAACAGCTTCTGGACAACCCTCGGGTCGCTTGCGGGGGTTGGGAGCTTGCTCCTAGCTGCGCTTGCCTAACACTTTTGATTACAAGCAAGCTTCCACAACAGAGAAAGAGGCGAATGAGAGAGAATTGCGTGTTGAGATGAACTATTTATTCTGAAGGCTACATGCCCTTAGAAGCTCAGACTTATAGATGTTGTCGCTCTAGCATGTGGTTCATCCTCAGTATTGCGAACGGACACCAGGGGCTAGTGATAGGTTAGTGAACTTATATAACCCATATTGCTAGAAGCCCAATGTATTTTGTACGTACTTTTCTTCGGGACATGTAGTTATAGCGCGTTTCCCTTGCTGTGAGCAGTCATTTAAAAGTGCAAGTGAAAATAAGGTAGAAACTGGGACAGTTCAAGCTAAAAAGGTTTACTGGGTGGACTGTGCATAGGAAGAAGATATGCTTGAGGTATATACCAGAAACGAATAAACTACCGTACCAAGGACAAAAGTGAAAATTTTATCAGATACTAAATTTCGCCCTCAATGCATGAGAACCGAGTTTTGTTAGACTGTTAAACAACCATCATGGCGCAGCCCTGAAATCAGAGTAGACTTCGGAGAGGAAAAAGCTATTTAACGCAAATCAGGGACAGAAGTTCCGAAACACCTGCTCATGTATTCCTCAAGCTCTACTTACCTGCACTATCGCATCAAATGAAACCATTTGTGACGCTGATTCTGAATTTCTAGAGACTGCGATACTACCAGCACCTGTCCTTAAACTAGGTTGAAGATCTGTTCCTCTCCAGTTGCTGATCCCAACTCCCCGTGCATGATACCGCTCACATGACATTCACCAATTAGTTCAAACTTGCCCTATGTGGCCTTTTTCTCTTCTTCCACAGGCCGCAGTAAGAAAGGAACGTTTCCACCAGCCAGTACTATAATTGCGTCACCCTCTCTCGCCCTCCACGGGCAAGACCAAACTTGCCATCCGAAGCCACAAAAAAACATTGATCAAGGCATGTAGGAATGTCCGTCGTTTCGTACCATTTAGTTTTAGGGTCGGTCTCAGGGACTAAGGCGTTCAGCTTCGGGCGTTTGAAATACGCCCAGTGTGACTGTAGATGATTCAGATACTCCATCCGGAGCTTCTCAGTTAAGGATTTTGGGTCATTCTGATTGTTGAGACGATCCAGAACCCAGCTGAAGCGCATGGGTCAAAGATTCGGTCGAAAACGGTTGAGAGTTCGCTTCGTTGCTCTTCAGACTCGTTGTAGGGAAACATGTAGTTGATAGGGAAATGCCCGATATTTCTTATCGTGGAAACCTTTCTGCCCGAGAGTCGTAAAACAATGGATTCCGATGTGTTGAGCGGAGGAAGCTTCATACTTTGATCGCCTGCAGCCTGGAAATCAAATTGTGCTTCAAGACTGGCTTGTGCCCATTTTGAACGTCCGTCCCGGCTGATGGCCCAAGACAGTCGTTTTGTAGAGAGGACATCCCGATTGGTGCTTGCAGTTCTCCGCCATGTCCGGCCAGTGAATGGTCGATAGGATCGACAACGACTTGTGAGTGTGGATCCACCATCATGTGAAGTCTGCAAAGACTTGTTCAGCTGGCTTATCATAATTGGGCTGGATTAACTCATGAAGGAGGTTATCCTCGTGCGTCTCCTTGCCAAACGTCAACAAAGCGAAGAGCTTGTCTTGGGAATCGGCCGCCCTAAGATCGAGACCTTGGCTTAGAAAGTCTAGGATACCGGCCATCTCCAAAGGCTGTAAAGACTGGTTCCCGTGGATCTTGTTTCCATTGATTTGATCACCCGGCTTGGTGGATTTCCAGATCGGAACCATGACTATCTGAGAGTGCATGTGGGGGTTTCGAGCATCTCACTCACAGCTACCAGCTTCTCCCAGAGCACCACCTCCTCTGAACAGTGCACAATGGCTTGGCGGGACAGAAGAGCCTCTTGGATGACCCAAGCACGTGTGAACCACGGGTTGGTGAAGAGCAAGTTCATGAATTTGGACACATGCGTAGCTCCGAATCCTCCGAAGAACTCGATGAGTTGCCGAGAACTCTCTCTCGGCGAGTTGAAGCACCTTGTACATGCCGCCAAATGAACCAGATGACCCCAGAGTCCTCCTCGTTGCGCTTTAATCTTTGCGTCCATTCTTTCCGGTTTGAGTGAGTGGCGCGTTCCAAAGCATTTTCAATCCTCGCTAGCTGGGCATTTTCGGTAGTTGAAGTTGTAGATATTGCGAATGACGCGCAGGCAAGCTTCTTCGCCAGGTTTACCCTCTCCGAGCCAATTGTGCACGGTTTTGGCTAAGGGGTAGATGCGGCCCATCAAATGGACTTGCTGTGATCTCTCCAGAAGGTCGGCTTGATTGACGCAGATAACATCGATCCATATTCTTAGGGTCTTCTCTTTGTGTCGAAGACGCCGAATAGCTGTATCCACTGATCGAGGCACACTCAACGGCGTAAAGGCAACCGCACCTCTCGAGACATTGCCCGCTGGTGCAACAGATATGTCCACTCGATCAGATGGATCGCTCCAGCAATAAGATAGGGCAAAGTAGTCAAGAGATGGTACAGCTACGTCTTTGAGGCTCGCTTTGCTAAAGAAACCTCTAAGAGGGTCGTCGAATAGCCCCGGCTCGACGTTGAGTAGCCGGATTTGCTAAGAACTCGAATCAAGGGGCGCAGGATAATGTGTCGCATTTGAAGCAAGTTGGACAAGGCCTATATCGACTGGCAGATCTTCAACTTTATACTCGACCTTTATTTGGCACTCTTGGACGATATTGACCCAACTAGCGTAGGTTATCTTGCGGGTCAGCTGAATAACGCCTCTTGCTCTGAGCCCCTTAACCCAAGATCCGCTAAGTGTCCCAGGGTTGCCATGACATATGCAATGTTGCTGAAAGAACTCGGGGTTTGCACAGCAGTTGTGCATAATCGTCAGAGTCCGTGGATAGGAACGCCCATCTGGACGGTGGCCAGCGGCGTCAAACTAGGTGTAGGAGAGGTCTTTCTGATCTGCTCAACCTGTAGTATTGCATCAACGTAATAGATCAGATAGACTAATCAGCACAAGATAAATAGACTGGCCTTGATCGCGAGACAAGGTGCTGAAAGTAACTCGGACAACTCCCTTCGCTTTATCCAGCACCTTGAGATTCGACATATGGGATATGTGGGCAGTGGCCGTGCACTTGAATGAGATCGGTGCGCTTAGCGGTGTGCTCTCTGGTATCGTGTGGCATAGTTTCGGAGGAGCAGTTGGTCGACAAGCTCTAGGTAATCATGACTTACTCGCACTTGGAACGATTCTAGAGTTACTGATGGAGGTTTCAACTTTTTTAACCGAAATTATGAAGGCTTGCGTCGAGATTTTCGGCGGTCAGCTTGTGGCCTAAGGATGCGTCAGAATTACTGGGAGGTCAGGGTGCCGTCACAGCCGCAAGACGGCAAGGGACACATGATGGAGCTGGTGAGGCGCAGTTGTTGTCGGTTTTGTATTCGCAACCCAGATGATCGTTTCATTGACTATGAGCGTCTCTGTCTTACAACCTAAGTGGCAATAAACTACATCACCGCAGAATATGTTCGTCCATAGCAATGTAGGACTTGCTCGAAATGCTGTCTACGCGACTTACGACTTGTGGTGGCAAGGTAAGCGGCCAAGCCACACATAAGATCGTTGATCAAATACGGAGCTAGTTTCTCCTAAGCATGTGAGCTCATTCAAAACCCGCATGTTCATAGGACAATACTTAGGAGTACGTAGGACATTAAGACGTAGCTCTTTTCTCTAGTATTTCCCCCGAAATGTTTTATTATAGAAATCTCCGAGTACATGATGTAGTCACATTCTTACAAACTTCAGTTCTCCAGGAGACGAAGTAGGGCTGCGAAGCTGTGGTTGAACGGGTGTGTACATCGCCTATCTCAATCCTAGATACACTGCTTTGTGTGATCGTATCTAGTACGTTGGCAATACCTGACTGTGCGTCACGAGGAAAATGCAAGTAAAAGAAATGGTACCACCTTCTATCTAGTTAGCAAGAATTCCTAGAAGCTCAACGACCTAATTAGTACTTTCACAGTGAACTCAAGTAAATGCAGGCCTTCAAGATATAACAGTTTAGCAATACTATCTGACAGTACTCAATGAAGGGTTGAAAGGAATGAATGAACAAGATAAGTTGAGACATGACTAAGGTCTTGGCGACCAAGAGTGTTTTATTTATCGACAAACCCAGAGACGAAGCACAAACACGCCAAAGTCCATTTTAGCATCCGAAGTTGAGATCTTGCCGGTTTAGACTGAGCTGTCGCTAAGGAGAGGACTGACAATTGTGGAGGTTGAGCTGAGGTGGGCTAGACGAAGTTAATCATGTCCTTATCGATGGACTGGGCACTTCAGACCAACCTTTCTCCGTGAGTCACCTAGCGTTGCTAGTCTACCAGTTAGTCCAACTTAAACTCTCGTATGTATCCTCGTTTCTCACCTCACTTCTGGCTCTAGCCACGTCAACAATGGCCCCGTTTCGCGTCTGTGCACAGTGCGGACTGAGTCTCCCTCGATCTTCTTATACAGCGAACCAGTACTCGAAATTCATCGGAGAGTTGAGATGTGCCACCTGTGTCCACGGGCACCCATCTGACACTCCCGCTGCGAGCCAATCAGATAGTGGTAGATACAACGTCTCGAATCGGGCTTTCATCGAACATCACGATCTCGAAGATCCGTTTGCTCAAGGTGCCTTTCGCTGGGTTGCCCGGGGAATCTACTAGTCGGGGGTGAACCAGGGTCAGGAACGTGTGGTTAAATGGTTCAAAACAGGCGCAGTCTTTGCGGCTGATTACTTTCCTCTCGATATCAAGGCTGTAGACAAGGCCTTAGAAATCGTCAACAGGTTCAAGCAACTCAACGCCACCGACAAAAACATCAAGATCAATGTACCTGCCGTGTGGACCTTTACTGGGGACAGCTCTGGTTAATGGGCCGGTTAAATGGTCCTTAACGAACCCTTCATTGACGAGTACCAAAAGTTTAATAGTAATAGTGGGTGGGTTGATGACACGGCGCCATGGGGGAAGGTCATGCAAGCGCTGAGCCACTTCAGCTATCCTGTATACGGCGGCCAATTTGTCCTTTTGCGATCTTCAGGGCGGCATCTATCAGCGTGAGGTCGTCCTCTCCGACCCTGTGATTCTGTCATGCAATCGCGAGTTCGGCGTGAGTGATCTTGGACCTGATGGCATCAGCTCTTTTTTCAGCCAACACTGTTGCAACCACTTCTGTCGTTCAAACTGGATTCAGCCTGCCAACCCAGTTCAAAAATTTCGGCCTAATATGGGCGCCACGATGATGAGACGGACGGTGCTTACGCAGCACTCTGGACGCGAAAGAACCGACAATGTCATATGGGAGTAAGAAATACATTATCTTGGGTACAGGCGGCTGAATCTTTGGTCGATGGTCCGGTTCTATCATCGTGGATTCAAATGCCCTGAGTCGAGTCACTTATATATTATCGAAGGTAGTCTTTCATGCTACCCAGATGCCGCGTTCATCTTTGAACCAGAGCACAAGGAGCCGCGGATCAGGCAATCCGCTTCTTGTGGCAGTGAAAGGTCTCAATGGTCCTGAGAGAGCATCTGGGTGTGTTGTACTTGATTACATAACTCAGGAAATAGTCTGTCAAATTGTGAGAGCATTTGGTACGAACAGATGTAGTGCTATTGTGATAAGTTACTAAGGCTGCCGATATTCTCAATTAGCTCAGTGAGGGTAATTCAGATTGGTGTTACGACGAGAGTTAAATAGGGCGTCAAGCGTGTGGACAAAGAGGGCTTGAGGGATTAAACTGCTTGTCCAGGAGATAAAAGGGTTTATCTTTTTTATCAGCTACTCTTAATCTTTCCGTAGACTCCATGGTCTCATTCCAGTCGCCTTTCGCCCTAATGTTGTGGTGTTGATACCAGATGTTCGTCGAATCGGATGTGTCCCAATCCCAATGAGGATCACTAGGTGATCAAAATTGATACAGTATGGGGGGACGACAGCTATGTGACTCCTTTCTGCCCGTGCCGCTCGTATAGTCAGTCCCCTCTCATGAGCGTTAATATTGGCTGTGTTTCATTGCATTTCCCGCTCGTATTAAGCTCACATCCGAAGTACTGTTATTAGCGGTCTCCCCGATTTCACTGTCCTTTGTCACGTGTGATGCTGTCATATACTTGCATACCGTTGGACAACCACGACATCTCGCTTATAGACTATCACAAACTCCAACCGTTCTCTAGGATAGAATGCTTCCTGTGAAACTCATTATGTAACTAGCTTAGTTTAATAAAACCACGGGTCTAAACAGGTTAATGGTACAAACACATGGTTAATTCCAGGCTGACAGGACTCCTCTAGAACTCTATAGGGAAATCGCCGAAATGCAAGTTCCACAAATATGGGCGGAGGGAGTCCGAGGAGCACCCGCGTAGCCCGCCTCTCGACCAAGCCATAGGTACGCGTGAATATTCAGATATTGTCAAATGCAAGAGTCCTACCAGTGGCTTGAACATCTTAAAAATCACTTAGCATGAATTCAAGCTTAAAAATTGAAAGGAACTTTCGGAGGCTTAATCTTGGAGCAATTTCTCGAACGATTTATTGAACTGCGACGTGACTTAGCAATACTCTCACCGAATGCTGCGCCTCCACAAACATTTAGCCAAAACTGGTACAAGGTTCTGTTGGACAAAGCCCGTGAGAAGAATTAACTCGTTTTGGAAGCTGAGGCCATTGTTATTGTCTTGGCCGTTGGATGTTTGCCTAATCACTGACTTTTTGGGCCCGGCGGTAAGATGTTAAGCATGAGGCCTCCAGAGCCTGGTCTTCACAGCCATGGGTTTAAAGTTTATAAAGCCAGTGAAGGCTTGTTGCCAAAGGTACTCGTGGACTTACAGCTCATCTACCATCTTCATCAACTCAAATCCAACATGCATACCACCAAAGTCTTTCTGCTTGTCTTCAGCGGTGCCTTGCAAGTCACTGCCCAAACCCCAAGCGCAACCGAGACTACCTTTCGCCCTGGCTCGCCGTTTGAAACCGCATGTCAATCGGTTATAACGTCCCTCGAACCCAGAATGACCGACGCGCCTGTACCCGACATGGCCATCTCTGAGGTTGCCGTGTCCTTCGCAATCGGCGCCCTCTACAACACGGAGAACCCTTGCGAGCTACCTGTCGTCACCAGCAGGTCGGCCGAGCTGTTCTCGGAATGGGCATCCAGTTGGACGGAATGGCAGGGTGATCACATCTCGGAGTATCGAGAGATTTGGGCGGCGTGTAGTGATGAACCACTTGTTACGGACATTGTTCCCGTTGGGTCGGAGGTGTGCAGTAACCTTGCGGCGAGAATCACAGGGAAAGCCGCATCTGACGACGACGACGACCGCGAGAATGATGATAGCACAAGTGGCAATCAAGATGAGGAGGATGAAAAGGACGATGAAGATAGCGATGAAGTCGAGCAAGTTGATGGTTCCGCGGGTTCTCGACAGACAAGCTCTCTTCTTGCGGCTGTCCTGGCGGGTGGCATGGTCGTTGCTGCCGGCTTGTATTAAAGTACTCCTGCTGTACCAACCTTTAGGGTGTTCAATTAGCCTTGCACCGTATCAATTTCTTTCCTTAGTGAACGCAACCGAGCGAGCCCGCTGGATCAGACTGGCGATCATAGTCAAAGTGCACTAGCATGTACTGTGGAGCCATCCTTGTCGATCAATCAAACCCTCCTCTGAATACAGATACACCATGCTTCGATCCACTTGTCCTGATGCGGCTGCACGAAGTCCTCCATCGGTATCCCGTCTTTCAACTACTAACCTAATATACTAATAGTACTAGATCAACTTACTAGGCATGTTCAGCGTTACGTTAGACCACCATCAGCATTAATTGAGTAATTAGTGCCCTTATAGCTAACTACGGGCTGCTCGCCTGGGTGTATTCAAACGAATCCAGCATATGCCCATACATACATCTAACATATTTTTGCTCCACGAATACACAGCGTGAGAATTGCGATGCAGAAGGACCACCGTATACGCATCAAGTTATATCCTAGATTTACTTTCCATATGGTCGGTATTTAGGTCTGGCCGGCATGCATTCCTCCATCAATCAGCATGTCGGAAGATATCAAATAGGCACTAGCATCGCTAAGCAGAAAGACGGCCGCGCCCTTGAGATTCAGACGATCGCCCGTGTATTTCATTGGGCGCTTGGAATGGAAAATGTCCACCAGATCTGGCCACTAGTCGGCAATAGACAAAGGACATGTCTTACCCCTCCACCCTATAGGAGGCGCAAGAGAGGACTCGGCAGCCTTGCATCTAGGGCGGCACGTGACTTTGCTGGTACACCTAGCAACACTCGTCAGAAATGTTAAACCCCAACGCGGTGACGTCGCCACTCCCAGCCACGTCGTCCCACGACTCTAACTTTGACTCTTCACGCGTCTGCATCTGCATCGCCAAAGAATCGAGCATGGCACCTCCCCCCAGATCGTGCGTAGCATGTCGACAAAGTAAGGTTAAGGCACGTCAACCGTCTGACGAGGAGACCTCCAGCACCCGTGGCTGATAAGCAATACGATAACAGTGCGATGGCGAGATGCCGCTGTGCTGGTCGTGCGTCCTCAAGAATAGGGACTGCCGGTACGAGTTAGCACAGGAAGGAGGAAAGCCAGTCAGGTCGGTACCTTGGGTTACAAAACCAGTCGGTAACTAAGAACTGCTTCTAGATTTTCCCTCCGGGATGCTGCCAAGTTCCTCCTGGGCCGGGTTAACGAGCTGTCCTGGTATATTGCCGAGAGAGGCCTCGAAGTGCCAGCGATGACCTCGGAAGACGAGGAAACGCTATCTTTGGTCCTTAGTAAGCTAGGTGTGGCAAGGTCTAGCCTCGAGCGACAGCCAGACCCTCCAGACCATCCAGAGTTGGAACGGCGTGTTCTGTCGGTAAGAGATCTCTGCGACGGCACACCATACGCTTCGGGGCAAGCTGCTTCTCCTCCCAATGTTAGCACCCGTGCGGCAGCTCCGTCGGCTCCATATCGCGCGGAAGCTTCGTCGGCTCCATCGCGCGCAGCAGGTCCGTCGATAAGAGATCTTTGCGACGGCACGCCATACGCTTCGAGACATTCTTCTCCTAAAGTCAGCACCCGCGCGGCAGGTCCGTCAATCAGAGATCTTTGCGACGGCACGCCATTCGCTTCTAGACATTCTTCTCCCAAAATCAGAACCCGCGCGGCAGCTCCGTCGGCTCCATCGATGGAATCCACGGATGCTCTTACAGTTGCTCAAGAAGCCAGTGTGCTTTACGATGCTCAGCATACAGCTTATCCTCCACCTCTGGCGTCGAGCTCGAGTCTTATTGCCGGCGGCCTGGTGGACGACGACCTATCTGACCGCGTAGGAACACTGCAGATCCGCCCTGGTGGCCACATACGCTTCTTCGGATCGACCTCGAACTTCAATCTCCTGGATGTGGCAAGTGGCGACCTTGAGGATGTCAGCCGGACGGTCCTTGACGATGGACTTTTCCATCTCAGGCGCTTAGGTCTGGACAAGCAAGTGCCACCAGCGGTAGAGGAGCATCTTGTCAATCTTTACTTTACGTGGCAGGATCCCAGCAGTCACATTGTCGACCGGGACATGTACGACATTGCTCGTGCACAACGGTACGACCCCGAACACGATAGTGCATACTACTCTGAGGCTTTGAGGAACGCCATGTAAGAAAACTGCCAGTCTCTCTTCGCGTAGCCGGCTTTTCCTGATGCATTGGTTCTTTCAGCTGTTCCGTAGGTGCCGCGTTCGATTCACAACTTCATCGCGAATTCGTCACTTTCCCACGTTCCATGGCCGAATTCTTCGCCGATCGGTCCAAAGCCCTCTTGGAGGTCGAACTCAACCAGCCCTGTGTTGCCACCGTTCAGGCCATGCTAATACTTAGTGCTCATGAAATGGCACACGGTCGCGATACTCGGGGATGGCTCTTTAGCGGTATGTGCTCTTTCAGTCCAGGCGTCAGGGTCTCGCGCTCACTCGATCAAGGCACGGCACTGCGGTTGGCTTTTGTTCTGGCCCTTCACCAGGACGTGTCAACCTACGTCGAGAAAGGCTTGGTTTCGGTAGCGGAAGTCGAGGTCCGCCGGACAGTTTTCTGGGCAGCTTGCGTCGTCGATTGGTAAGTTGCGGCACTGATTGTCAACACTTAACGCTGATACACTGCTCGTGTTGAGCAGTATCTGGAGTTTCCATCTAGGACAGCCAACGCGTGTGAATTATAAAGATGTGACCGTCACTAGGCCTGAACCCAGAATCGGTAGACCAGATCGGTGGATGCCCCACTACGTCTCCCCTGGCACACCTTCAAGCTCTTTAGTCGACGTCACCTTGGATGTCGCCAGATGCCAGATCTTGTTATTCGACATCATGATTTCATTGTCAGCTACTCTGTGTGTCTTTTCTTCTCCCGTTTCACATTCCTAAACTATCTAACAACGAGGCTCTTTCCAGATATGGTGATCTCCCGAGAACAAGACTAGCACTCCAGGAACACACCGCTCGATGTATTGACGAATTGGCTGACTGGAGAAATAACTTGCCACCAGATCTCCAGGTAGACCGCGACTTTAAAAACCTCACGTACCTGCCACATGTTTTAATGCTACAGTGAGTCCCTTCTTGGCCCGGTCGAAGATTGCTCATGATTTAACTTGTTGGCAGCATGCAATACCATCAGTGCATCATCCACGCACATCGACCATGGATGTCACCTTGGATGTCGAAACAGCACATCCAGCCACGACCACACCACGGTGTCCGTCCAACCTATGCACAACAAATGTGCTTCGAGTCTGCCATTGCCGTGTCGAAGCTCTTGCGCCTGTATGAGGTCCGATTTACGCTTCGACGCATGAACGTTCATGGCGTCTCCATCATCTTCTCCGCCGCCCTCATTCTCATGTTCGCGATGGTGGTGCCAACACCTATGGGCTCAGAAGGAGATGTCCGATCCCATCTCAGCGTCTGCTTCAGGGCTCTTGACGAGCTGTCTTTGGCACAGGAGAACGCCAAGCGCACGAGAGACTTCTTGGTCCAGCTACAACGGCACTGGGATGTGAAGTCCCGATCGGGTGTCGTGCGAGACGCTCTTTCCAAGTCGAAGACGGCAGGTGACGATAGCGATAGCGTCGTGGAATTTAGTATTGACTGGATGCTTCGCGCAGATATTCCAGACCTTTCAAAACGTGGGGGTAACTTCTTTTCTGTGCCATCGGGGGAGTTCATCTCGGGGCCGGGAGTCATGAATTAGTTTGAGTATGCGTTATTAGAGTCAAGTGTCCTTGAGCAAAGAAATATAATATGAGAAGCTGCACGCCTCTTTCCACTTGCGTCAGCATGCACAATAAGGAGCTCCTACCTCTCTTTTTTTATGTCCATTCAAGCGGCAATGCTTGATGGCCGCTTAGGCCACCTAGCACAGGCATCTAGATTGGGAGGCTCTGTTGACTCTGCCGGTCTGGGCACACCTAACATCATGCTCCTAGTATCAGAAGCTACTTTCAGTTCTGGGGAGTTCACCCTGGTTCCAATCCGGCGATACGCCGCGGCGTACCCCGGTGCTATGGAAATATCCGCGCTCCATAGCGGGGAAGCCGGTCAATGGCAAAAGTCTTCCCAGCATCAGCCACCTCATCACACATCGTTTATTGGCTTAGACTCGATCAGGAAGGCATTCAAGAAGACTAGACTCATAGGAGACATGCAGGGGGGTTGGTGGTCAAAGCAGTCATAAATTTCCCATGAACAAGTTGTACAGCAAAGTTTATACGTCCAGTACAAGAGTCCAGTTCTATGATGTCGTTCAGCCCCAAACGCCAAGATCGATCCTACAGTAAGCTTCCGTGAGACACCCTCAAACCAGTATATCATCCCGTCAGTCCGTGAGACAAGGACTGATAATTTATTGTGCAATATGGAAACTACCTTGGACACCTTATCTTCGTTGCCGTAGTCACCCTTTGTGACGCCCTTGAAGCATGAAATGCCTTGAAAGAACCATCGACAGAAGTGCTGAAATTAATACACATGCGAATATCGATGGAGGCTGGCTTGCCAGTACGGGCCCCCACTAGGTTAGACGCGGATACAGTTACGTGCATATGGTAGGATTCATCTAGCATGCCGTTGAAGTGCTAGCCGTTTACCATCATCTTAGTGATATTAATCTACTCTTGGAAATGTTATAGGGAACTTAGTTCTTATCGCAAGATTACCTGGACCCAAGCTGCTGGCTAGGGGCATAGCTTCTAAGGTAACACCTTCCATAGAATAGCCATCCCTTATCATACAATGTTTATATAAATATTCTATATCAAACTCGGGCTAAGTCAAGTAGTTCAAGGCCTCAGTAGTGAGAAGTCCTTATCCAAGTATTATCAGCGACAATCAGGTCCCGATCAGACCAGATCCGTAGTGCCCCGAAGTGCACCCCGGGCGGCCCCTGGATTTTGCTCGGGGCAGCCCCACCCGCGCCCCGAGGTGGGGCCGTTCACGGGACACGAATCCCATCATACACCCGTCAACCAGTCGGGTATTACGGTATTACCCCGCGGTATCAAGTTCTACCGAAATTTGCCCAGCGTCGAGTCAGGGGTCGTCTCATACCCTGGTGGACCAGATAAACGTTCTTTTCTTTACCTCTCTGTTCCCTGAACTGAGCTCTTGCGTACGACCTTTTGCTAATCTAAATACTAATTGATCCTAATACTAAGACCGATAAGATAGGCTTAAAGGTCCTAGACCTAATGGAGAAAGGGAAGATAAATAAAGAACTTAAAGCTCTCATCCCAATTTATATATTTAATTATATCTTTAAGGGGACTAATATCTCTAGCTACCTAAGGATGTTTAAGAACTACATTAAGAGATAAGTTTACTTAGATGAAAAGAAAGCTTAATTAATACTATACTTTATCTATAAAGATATTAAGATGAAGGTCCTAAAGGCTACTAAATATAGTACTTAAGAATAGATTAAGGTAAAGCTTCTTAAAGACTTTAAGGATAGTAATGAGGAATAATGGATCTAACCCATCTAAAAGGTCCTTAAGATAAACACTTAGTCTATAAGGAATATAATAGATAAAGAGATCTTCACTTAGCTTAAGACCTATAAGGAGTTATATAATACTATTAATAATAGTAGGAAATTTAAGGAAGGAAACTTTTATACTATCTTCTATATTCTACCCTATAAGGTTATTATTTAAGTATATTAATAGAAGAATATTCTAATCTAGACCCTATAATCTAAGCTATATAATACTATAGTTAATTTTATTATATACTTATTAGAATAGGACTAGTCTTTTAAAGACCTAATTGAGGAGCCTTAAGAGAGAGAATTTAGTCTGGGGAGGAAGCCTTAGAAGATATATATAGATCTATAAAACCTGCCTCTAATAAAGCTAGCTACTAATGCTATAATTAATTCTTTAACCCAAATGGTTTAGAATATAAGCATTAATGCTACGAAGAAATATAAAGATATAGAAGTATATCTTACTGCTATGCTCTAAGGAAGTCTTAATAAGTAGAGGCTTTTTAACCCTCCTAATAGCAATCTATCTATTAATTGCAATCATTCTAAGTATATAGGACCCTATAGGACAGACAGCTAGAACATCCTTATCAATGCTAGCTATAGGTAGAAGCAGCTAAAGTGTTTTTATTGTAGAATTCTAGGCTATTTCTTAAGCTAATACTATAAATTGCAGAGGGATAGAAAAGCTAGCTATTATAACTTTAACTTTAAAGTAAGTATAGCCTAAGTAGGATAAAGAGAAGCTATTCTCCCTCTAAAGTTAGTCTAAAAGATAGGACTCCTTAGAGGAGTTAAGAAGCTTACTATTATATAGATAAAGAAGTTCCTAAAGTTATTAGTAATAGGTTTTCTTAATAGAATAATATTAAGGTCTACTATTTACAATTAGAACCCTAGCTAAAAAGAGTAAGACCTTATGACTAACTTTATGAAGAGGAATTAAGATATTCTTTATAAAGATATAATTATTAATAGGATTAGTAGAAAAATAGAGCTTTAAGAAGGGAAACTTATTAATAAAATAATATAATTAAATATTATCCTAATTGATAAAGGAAGCTTTAAAGAACTAATAGGTATCTTAAATAATAATATTACTTTTAATATAGCAGCTAGTAAGAGGCTAAAAGTAGATAATAAGACTGAAGAAGTTAAATAAAGCTATCCAATCCTAATAATAACTTTAAGGATCCTTAAGCATATAAATCTAGAGGATTAAATGATAGCTAAGGCTATTGCGAAAGGAGGACCTAATAGAGACTCCTGCCTAACTATAAAGCTTAAGAATAAAACTGCTTTAAAGTAAAGAGTCTTAACTATAAAGATTAGAGTTATTATTCTCTAAATCATCATAAATAACCTAGAATTCAGACGATCTATAGCTAAAGAGCTATCTAACCTCGCTAATAGAATTATAAAGACTGTCTAGATAGACCTTAACCTATCCTATAAGACAAAAAGAGTAAGAAAGGTCAAAATAAACAATATTATAGAATAGACTGACTTAAGCTTCTTAGATGCTTATTTTAACGAATTATCTTAATACTATAGGGTTAATGCTATTATTATTAGTCCGAAAGAATTACTATTAGAATCCTATAATAACTTTTATCTTACTTTAAGGGACTACTTAGTAATAAACTCTAACTTAATAAAGAAGATTTCTTACAGAAGGGAAGCTAAAAGACTAGATCTAGAAGTATCTTATAAAATAGTTATATAAGTTAATCTAATCTTAATTTAACTCTTAAACTTAAGAAATATCTTACTATATTAAGATCTCCTAAAGCTATAAATAAGACTTAAGAATCTAAATAGTTATACTTAAGAAGCTATTATTAATACTAAAGCTAAAGAGAATATTATATTAGATAATATTATTAAGATTAATAGGCTTAATATTAAGCCCATTAAGGTTAGGATTACTTCCTTCTTAAAAGACTATATTATAATAGTAAGAATAATTAAGGTTAAAGTCTATTTAGGTAATATCTTTATTAATTAAAAGATATATATAGCTCTAACCTCTATAGTATTAATCCTATTCATTTTAGGGATGCTTTTTATTAGGAGCATAAAGATTACTTTTAATTATATAACCCTTTTAGGTAAGATATTAATTTACTACTAATTAGGAAATATTAAGATTATATCCCTAATTATAAGTAAAATTAAATAAGAACTCTTAATTATTACCTAAAAAGCATTAAGAGAGGTCTAATAAGTAAAGAAGAACTCTTTAAACTAAAAAGAATAAATATTTATAGTCTAAAGGAGGATAATATTAAGTATCTTATTAGATATATTAATAAAAAGATAGCTTAAAAAGTCTTTAAGATTATTCTTAAAAACTAAATAAATAATAATAATCTAATAATAATTAGAGCTTTAAAAGTATAATAATTAAGTCTATATATTAGCTATAAAGATATAATAGTTTAAGTTAATATAATATACAAAAGGAAGGCTAATAAGATCCTACTAAGGGATAATATCCCTTCTAATAGATTTATACCTAAAGGAGACCTATTCTAAAGGGAAAAGAGGTAAAAAGAGGTTAAAGAAGACTTAAAGTAAGATTTACCCTATTCTAACTATATTATGCCTAAGTTCTTAAAGATTAAGAAAGGATCTAAGCTTTTTAGAGAAAGGCTAGAAGATATTATAGACTAAATAAGAAATACCCTTTAGGATGAAGAAAGAAATATCTTTTATTAGATCCTCTACAATAAGGAAGAAGCTTTAGCTTAAACCTTTAAGGAAAAAGGGGAAATTAACCCTAGGGTAGTGCCTCCCTAAGTCATTAAAATCACTTCTTATAGTACTTAGCATTATAGTAATATAATAATTCCTTAAGGGATCAAGAAGAAGGTTATTAATCTCCTAAAAATATAGCTAAAAAATAAAGTTATTAAGGAAAGTTATACTTCTTATAGGAATTATTAGATGCTTATTATAAAGAAGGATGGAAAGCTATACTTTATTAATTTAATAAAGCGATATAATGCCTATACTATCTAAGATAGTATAATTCCTCCTAGAATGGATAACTTCTTAGCTAAATTTAGGATATATAAGATCCTCTCTATACTAGACTTCTTCTTAGGATATAACTAAGTGAAGCTAGATGTAGGAAGTAGAGATCTAATAACCTTTAATACTCTAATAGGTCTAATAAGACTATATATACTACTATAAAGAGTTATAAACTTAGTAGCTTAGTTTACTAGGATTATAATGAGAATCTTTCTTAATTTCCTCCTAAATAAAGTAAGGGCTTTCTTAGATAATATTAGCATTAAAGGCCTAAAAACTAATTATAATAGGGAGGAAAGTCTTCCTAAAGTTAGGAGATTTATCCTAAAGTACCTTATCAATCTCAATGCAATCCTAATTAATATAGAGCTAGCTAGTTATATAATTGCTAGCAAGAAGTCAGCCTAGTGCTAAAAGACTGCCCCTCTTATAGGATATATCTATAGCATAAGCAGAAGGAAGCCTATAGAAGATAAAGTCATTAAGATTATTAAGTAGGAAAGATATTCCTCTCTAACTGAAGTGAGAGGCTTCCTTAGCATTACTAATTACTACTAAATCTAGATTAAGAATTATATTTAGATTATATAGCTTCTTACCCTATTGCTAAAGAAAGATACTACTTAGGACTGAGGGAAAGATTAGATAGCTATAATAAGGCTACTAAAGGAAAAGATTATATCTACCCCTATTTTTATAACCCTTAACTTTTTAGAAAGAGTAGGAAAGATTATCCTAATAATTAATATTAATATCCTAAAATAGGAAGCTATCTTAATGTAAGCTATTTAAGGAAAGTATTATCCTATAAGATTTAAATCTAGAACTTAGACTAATACTAAAAAGAAGTATAATATAATTAAGCTAGAGTATAAAGAAGTTCTTTATACTATCTAGAGGATATATATATATATCTATAGTTATCTATTTACTCTAGAGATAGATTCTAGGGTATTAGTAGACTAGCTAAATAATTAGGCAAATAATATACTAAAAGCTATAATTATCAAATAGATTAGCTATTTGCTACTTTTTAACTTTACAGTTAAGTATATCCTAAGAAAGAAGAATATAGTTATAAATAGTTTATTAAGGAAGGGATAAAGACCTTTAAATCTTATAGATTAGGAGCTAAGTAGGATATTGAGGATGTAATTAACACTCATCTTAATGCTATTCTCTTTAGGCCAGAAAATAACCCCCTTTTAGACAATTATAAGGAAGACTAACTTATCCTAGCTAAGTACCTAATAATACTTAAAAGACCTAAAAGAATATTAGCATAAGACTTTAAGAGACTAAGAGTAAAGATAATATAGTTCTTTATTAGGGGAGGTTAAGTCTAAAAATAAGGACTAAAAGAAGAAAATAATCTTATGCTTATTATTAATAATAATAACCTTTAAAAGTATTTTATAATATTATATTATTATTATAAAGACTATAAAGAGTAAAAAGTAATAATAAAAATTATTTCTTAGTGCTATTTTTAGTGAGAATTAAAATAGTCTTTAGAGATAGTCATTTAGAAGTATTTAATATATTAAGCACACTTAGCGCAAAGGCTAGCTAAGGAGGCCAAACTAATAGCTCCTTAGTACTTAATAATGAAGATCTATATTGATAGGTAATACCTACCCCTTAATAAAGGCAAGAAGTTCTTACTAGAAGCTAGATATAATCTAACTAGGTGGATTGAAGCTATAGCTATTAGCAACCTTATTGCTACTAATATTAGGAGATTTATCAAGAGGATTATTTACTATTATAAGATGCTAGTAAAGATTATTACTAATAATGGAGGGAAGCTTGCAAAAGGGATCCTAAATGAGCTAAATAAGCTAGGCATTATAATGTCTAAAATCTCATTTTATAACTCTAAGTCAAATAGGTTAATTAAAGTTAGGCATATATTCATAATGAATTACTTTAAGAAGCTTAAGAAGCTAAAGAAATAGGTAGATTTAGTCAAGCTGGCTCTTCTTGCAGATAGATTAGCAATCTAAGGATTATATAATTATTCTTCATTCTGGCTTCTTTATAGATAGGAATCTATCCTTCCTCTTGAAGTTAAGGTCCCTACTTAAAGACTTATTAATTAGGATGATATTAAGGATAAAGAAGATAAGATTCTAGCTAGAATATAAATCCTAAAAAGACATAAGGAAGATATTGAAGCTATCTAAGTAAAGGTTAAGAAATATTAATAGACCTTAGCTAGGAGGACTAATATATTAAATACCTTTAAGCTAAGAAAGATGCCCTTATTGCTAGGAGACTTAGTCCTTTAGTATAATATGCAAAATCATAACGATCTATCTTCTACTATAAAGCTCAAGCTAAGATGGATAGGACCGTATAGGATTCATAAAACCCTTGCTAAGACTAGGACTTATAAGCTTAAGACACTTATAGGAATCAAGCTTCTAGGGACTTATTATAGAGACTAGCTAAAGGCTTTCTAGAAGGATCCTTAGGGTTAGTAAATAAGCCTTAATAATAAAAAGATAATAAAACTACTATCTAACAATAAGGATAAAGGGTTAGATAGAGAAGCATCTTATAATATACTTTATAAGCTAAGTAAGTTATATTCTTTATTAGATGACCCTAAACTAGAACCTATTATCTGACTATAGAGGGGGCCTAAAGGAGATTTCTAGATCTACATCCTAGATATAATTAAGGAAGCTAGGAATTAGTATGCAGCTGTCTAAGTGTCTTATAAGACACTTACAGTGGGTGCGCAAAAGTTCTAACAATCTCTAGATCCACCTAAATCTCCCCGATCACAATGCGATCTTTAATATACAATTGTGCCCCTAAATAATATTATATTAAATTATAAGCTAGATAAATCTAAAGTCTAGAGACTAAGGATTATAATAATATATTCAATATTTAGTATACCAGCCATTTGCGTCTACAGCCGCCTTCATTCGCCTTGGCATTGATTTCAGCAGATTTTCAAACACATTATCTTCAATCTCGTACCAAAGCTCCTTTACGCACTCAATTAAATGCTCCTTAGCAGCCAAAGTCTTCAGAAGGTCTACAAGCTCGGGATATCTCTCATAGATCCGTTCTTTTAGGATTGCCTATAGATTCTCAATCGGATTAAGATCAGGTGAGTATAGGGGCCATTTTGCAAGAGTGATCCCTTCCCTAGTTGCGTATTTGTGTAGCCACCCTTAGACTAAATAGCTCATAAAGGTAGGTCCATTATCATGCTGGAATACCATCCCTTCCTCGATGATTTCTGGGAGATACTGCTAAAGGCATTCTAAGATAATCCGACTAGAGATGCCACCGCGCTTTGTCTGGGGGTCCCCATCTAAGCAGACTAAATCTGTGGCCCTTTCGAGGGTAAAGACACTGAAAAACATCTATGAATGCCTCGTTGGCTTCCTCTTAGGCTGTACGTTCTTTTTCGCGAGTCTCTCACCCTAGGCGCGGTCAGAATTGTGATCTCAAGATAGAGGGTATGACTTATATATTTTATGAATGCCTACTTCCTTCTTTCACCGTCACCACAAGCAATTGAGCACTCATCTGAGAAAATCCAAGTATACTAGAAGCTAGCATCTTCACCGATGTATTCTTAAGCGAAATTTAGGCGCTATTAGGCCACGGCTTCACTAAGAAAAGGGTGCCAGCTTGCAAGGTAGTATTGGATGCCCTCCTTGACCAGCCAACACGTTAGAGTCGTCCTGTGGCAGCAAGCACCACTCTTAGTAAGAAGCCAGTTAGCTGTGATGAAAGGGTCTTGATCAATAATCCGGCGGATATGACTTTTATCCCTCTTAGTAAGGATAGTTAGTCTCCTAGCGTGCGGATTACTTTTTGCACTCTTTTGGTGGTCGTACTGGCGGACAATGCTAAAGATCGCATGTTTTGTTATGTCCTCCTAGGACGCAATTTAATCGAGAGAAACACTAGATTTATATATATACATAATCTTCGTCCTTTTGTGAGGACTGTAATGTATTTTTAGATAGACTTAAGGCATAGTGTGATCGAATTATGCTATAATGAAGTTACTGCATTATTAAGATCGCATTGTGGGTCGCAATGTAAGAGCGGGGAAATCAGGAAATTGTCAGAACTTTTGCACGGGACTATAGGATATAGTGCCAGCTAAGGATAGTAGTATTACTATGTAGGGAGGGGCAGAAAGGAGGAGGATATTTAGATTACTAGAGAAGACTGAACAAACTGCATCTATAAAGAGAAAAGACCTCAAAATGATTACTTAGATTGAACTTTATGCCTATTAAAAGATAAATAAACCTTATAAGTGAAGGAAGAGTAGGAAAAAGGGAGCCTATTCTAGGGAGGAAGTCTTCTAATGAGAATTGCCAATCCAACCTGCTAAAAAGCCTAATATCTACTATAAAGAGTCTAAGTAGAGACCTAAGCAGCCTATCTGTAGATTTTAGCATTAGATAAGCTACTAAACTTAGAGGGATACTTTAAGATAATTTAAGGGCAAAAATAAGGATTAAAAATATTAAAAGTAAAGAAAGTTAATATATTTAGAATAATAGCTTTACTACCTAAGGGGAATTTTTAGAGACCTTCTTGACGACTTAAAGCTAGATATTTAAGAAGAAACTTCTAATTATAATTAGGATAGTTATACTAAATGCAATTAGCATACTAACTACTTATAAAGTTTTAAACTAAGATATAAGTATAGAAGGAGATTAAAATATACTCCTTAAAATAAGTTATTATTAAAAAATAGCTATAAATATAGTAATAATATATAATTAGGTTAATAACCCTAATGAAGGCAATAATAAAAGCTTTAAGATAATAAGGCTAGAAAGGAAGGGTAATAAAGAAGTAATTGCTAGGATGAGCCCATTTGGCTAGAATAAAGACAGACTAAAGAGCAAAGGTTGTTAGAAGCTCAATCCTAAAAGCAATTATTAAATTGCAAAAAGGAAATTATTAAAAAAACTAAATAAAGAAAGACAAATAATTACTAGAGGAAGAGAACTAAATATCTAATTCTATATATATTAGGCAGTTAAGTCAATTAAGAGCCTAAAAACTATAGAACTAAACTTAGAATAATTTTAAGACCTAGAGAAATATCTTATTAAATTATTTACTTAAGTAGAAAAAAAAAAAAGAACTTATTAGGGTAAGAATTAAATTAAGGCATAATATAGAGAAGGGTTTAAGGAGAATAATATTATAGCCTTTCTAGTAAGTATTAGCCTAATAAGTAAATAAATTAGAATTAACTTAATACTTAGCAAGATAATAGACATTTAGGAGCTTTAATTGAGGGAGACCTAAAAGGATAATAAGCTTGTCCTAATAAGTAGCCATTATAGCTAGCTAAGATGCTAAAGAAGGATAAGAGAAGAAAGTAATTAAAAAAAGCCATAAAAAAATAATGAATTTAAGAAAGAAAAAGAGGGAGATAATTAAAGAAGTATTAGACAATAAGATTTAAGCCTTAAGGCTAATCTAATATAGTCTTTTATAAAAGAGGAAGTATTTTAAAAAGTAAATATCTATATTTGCTAGATTAAATAAGATAAAATTAGTAAGGTATTCTAGCAAATAATGACTATTATTGCTATAATTTACTATTATAAATAAAGTAATAATCTATAATAAAGAAAATATTAGATATATAGCCTCTTAAAAATACTAATATATAAGCCCTTCTCTTCACACTTTAGCTTTAAGTAAAGCTTATATTATAACTCTAGCCCCTATACCCTAATTTTCTTCCTTTTAAGCCTAGATTTTAATAATTATCTTATTCCTTACTTTCCTATAACCTATCTATCTTTTAGAATCTCTATATGCCTTAAAATACTACTATAATAGTTACTTCTAATGATGCTAAGGAGATTGAGCAGTTCTTCTGCCCTAATAAAGAATTAATACTCTATGAAGGACTTATCTGCAATGAAGGGGGCAAATAAAGCTTCTTACATTATAATAAAATGCTATTTAAGATGCCCCTTAATTAATGCCTAAATGAATAATCTACTTTCTATCTGTTTTAGCTTAATTGGTCATATTAGAATGATATTAGCCTAAATTGCCCTACCCTTAGAGATAGAGAGGGGATCTAAGCTTAAGTTAGATCTATTCAGTATTATTTAGATTTTAGTAAAAAAGACTTTAGCCTCTAGAAGGAATACTATACTAATCTATAAAGCTTCTTAAGTGATTTTTAGAATAACTAAATATTAACTAACTTTAGCCTTCTTATATTCTTTTATCTAATAACTTATAATCTAAGAGATTTAATTGCTATTGCCCCTAGTAGCCTCAATCTTAATACCTCTAATGTCTAAAGCAACTAATAGGGACAATCTAAGTACTTAACTAAACTCATCTAGGAGATAGCCTCTATCTTAAAGAACTAATCTAACTTAGGATTCTAATTGCTATAAGAGGTTCAGTTTAATTGTAGATTCCTCATTAGGATTGTTCATTTTGCCAATTAAATCTATTAAGTTACCTACATTTAGAATGCTAAAGATACTTACCTTTATGTTTTTAATACTCTAAAGAAAGGGAAGAAAGAGTAATTTATAGCTATTATTACTGCCTAGAGAGAAATTATAGCTAAAAATAGCATACTTTATAACTTCTTTATCTTTAGAATGCTTGCCTCTTATTAAGATAGCTAGTAAGAATGTAATTATCTTAGAACCTTCCTTATCACTCTAGCTATTTAAGGGTTAGTTAGTCTATTAAAGGGATAAATGATTGATAAAGGTATTACTATAAAGAATCTTGCCATTTAGAGAGTCTTAAATGAGTTGCCTAAAGAAGCTAGATTTGCCCTTCATTTTTAAGACTAAAAGATTGAACAGCCTAGAAAGGCAAAGAAGGGAGATAAAGGAGGAATATAAGCGCTCAATCTTAACTAAGTTAAGAGCTTCTTTAGCTATATAATTATAGAAGAATTAGGGATTAAAGACTTTAAATATAGAAAAGAAAAGACTAATTATATAATTAAGCAATCTTTAGATACTATATACTAATTCCTACTAGAAAATTAGAAGCTTTAAATGTTAGATATTTATATAAATTATAGTAGATTCTTAATAGTCTTTTAGTCTAAGGTTAGACTTTTTAAGCTCTTTAATCAATACTACTTAATTTAGCATCCTACTATACCTTTTAGATAAAAGATTTAAAGTTCTTCTATATATTAATTAGATACTAGTAGGATTAAGTTCATAATGCTTAATAATCTTATTAAAGCCTACTTAAGGATAAGATATAATATTATTAATAGGCTCTTAAAAGAATATAGCTATAAAGTGTCTAAAAGTATTATCTTACTTAGCTTTAGTAACTTACTATATTAGTTACTAATTTGAATCTTATTATTACCTTTATAATCTCTAGTAGCCTCTACTAATTGAACTGGGAAAACTTTAATTATAATTTCCTCATTAGGCAGCTTGCCTAGATAGACTTTACTAAAGATGCCTTCTTAAGCTTAAATGCCCCTATAAACCTTAAGAAGTAATATCTTAATAAGAGAAGTATTTAAAAGCCTAGCAAGAAGCAATATTTTAATGCAAGATATATTACTAGCCCTTATGCCCATAAAGACTTAAATGACTTAAACCCTAATAGTCTTAATAAGCTAGTTTATTAGTAATACTCTCCCTATTTATATAAATAATTAAAAGGTTAAAGAAGGATAAGAAATATATTATAATTTCAAAATGGGCAATAAGGTAAAAAAAATAACTATTAATACTAACCTAATATGTCTGCCCTTAATTGCTAAGTGATTAACATTTTATCTGCCTAAATTAAAGATCTATATAACTTATATTCTTAAAGATTTAATCTCTTTAAGCTAGTAAGTAGACTTAATTAATTCTACCTAAAATATTATTATATTACTTATAATTATAAAGATTACCTAAAAGAAATAATATTGCCTAAAAGAAGAAAGAAAGTAATAGTTCTTTTAATAAGATTATAACTCTCTAATAGAAGAATAAATTCTAGAATAAGGAGGTAGATTATTAGGTAGATTTCCTTTATTTATTAAATTTAGTTTTTAAGAAGCTCTTATAAGATATTTCTTACTATATATATTTATTTCTTTTATTTGATTTTTATATAGAGAGGCAATTTCTTTATATATAATCCTAGCCTAATTGGGGGCAATTATTAGATTATAGGAGAGGTATATAATAGGGGTTCCTAGATAGATAGGCTAGTAGGTTGCTAGTAGAGATTTAATAGGGATAAAGTAAATAGTTAAAAGAGGGACAAAAAGACAATAAGAATAATAAATAACTAATATTATTATAATCAATTAGAAGAGAGATTAGAGAGATTTTTGTTTTTACTTGCAGAGAGATTCTTCCCTTCTTATAGAGATATAAGAAAAAGAGAGCTCTTTAAGTTTAAAGCTTAAGTTCTTTACCTTTATTTATAAGAGAATTTAAAATCCTTCTTTTCTAATTATAACTTAAATTATAGTCTACTTTTTATCCTTTATATACTAATTATTAAGCTAATAGTAGGCTATTTTAATGCCTTATTAATATTCTTTTCTTACTACTAACCTAATAATCATTCCTATAAGATACTTTCCTACTAGAGGGTCCTAAATATGAGACTACTATAGTATATATATGCAATCTAGTGTAGTTTTAGGCTACCTAATAGAGATACCTATATAACACTTTATTATATACCTTCTTAAGGGACTGTTATAAATTTAGGGTATTATCTTTAGTTCCTTTCTGCTGCTAAACCAAGCGTGCTAGATAGCTAGGCTTACCTATCTACAATAGCGATATCTGAAGCCTGATAGATCTTCACCTAAGCGACGACTGCAATAGCTATAAAACTGCTCCTAGCGTTAATAACACTTTATCAGAAGAAGGAAATCCAAACGAACAAAAAAAATACACTATAGTGATCGCACTAATACTAGTAGAAACTCTAATCCTAAAACCATAGTGAATAATAGATATCTAGGATGGAATTACAGATAGAAGATAGGAAACATTAAAATAAATGTACAAGCAACTCATTAGATAAAGACTGAATACTATAGAAGGAGATAATATTTACATTTAAATAAGGTACTAAAGAATTGCCTAAGCATAAAGGGGTATATAACTATTTATGCCTTATGCACATAAGAAAGATAACCCCTAACTACCTAAAGATGCAGTAGGACATAAGGAGCTCTTATAGATGTCTTATTTCTTCGATACATACTAGATATATATAGCCAGAAAGGCAAAGAATGACTGCTATCCAACTAAGATTGCAAACCACCCTATTACTAACCTATATCTTGAACAAGAGACATAGGGTTATGTACGGATATAATAGTTGCACCCTAGACATATTGCAGTCATTTAACTATAAGACTAACATTTTCCCGATAGATGTATGAGAGGACTAGCAGACCCTAAGGGCTACTAACACTTTAAATGTAAGGTCTATGCACGCGCTAAGATTTAAGAATAGCATAACGCTTAGGGATATAAACTACCTCAATACATAAAGGAATATGTAGTGAACTGTAGTATCTATAACTGCAGAGAGTATATAGAGGAAAAATGAGGAATTTACAAACGAATCTTCATGATGCGCAAAGATAGATTTAACTTTAACATACAAACAGGCATAATGCTAGTAAACTAGGCATAGTATGAAGACCTTTATAAGCATATAAAAAACGATAAATGCTATCTATAGAAGAGCGATAGGCAAGCGATAGAAAGGAGAACAAACTACCTCTAATAAAAGCTCTATGCGCAATAAAATCAGCAATAAAATGAAAGACACTTAAGCTATAAGTGCGAGTTAAGGATAAATGGCTCACCGCATTGATAGACAGCAGAGCTAAAGCATTATATATTGACCCTAGCATAATCAACAAGCTGAAGCTACTATAGAGGAACAA
Organism: Neonectria faginata; assembly: GCA_030864175.1. Lineage (NCBI taxonomy): Eukaryota > Fungi > Ascomycota > Sordariomycetes > Hypocreales > Nectriaceae > Neonectria > Neonectria faginata. Next base: position 1,456,596 of record JAULBG010000004.1, on the reverse strand, counting down.
AAACGATCTATATATAGTATACAACCTTAAAGGAGATATATTCTTATACAATAATAAATAGATAACCTACTAAGTTGATCACTTAAAGGTATTTATTGACAAATGAAACTAAGGAGTTACCCTTAACATTATACCCATAATGTATTATAATATTATTCTTAGGTATTTATAGCTAAGAAAATACAATCCTAATATCAACTGGAGAACTAGCTAAGTATAAATTATTTTTGATAATATACTCTCTAGTGATGATAAAAACGACTTAAATAAAGAGAGATCTTAAATCCTAACTTCTAAAGAAATAAAGAGCGAGAATATACATAAGGATATAATAGATATCTTAGCATCCCTAAAAGAAATATAACACAAATATAAGAAAGGCAAGGGATAATACCTCAGGAGAGTAATTAAATACCTATAATAATAGTTCACATAGATAAATAAAGACCTTAAAGAACACAAGAAAATGCCTAAAAATAAATGTCTTAAGAATGTACTAATAAAGTACTATATCTATAAGAAACTCTTTAGGGAAGAACTTAAGATAGGTCTACCTCAATTCAATAAATAGACCTATAAAATTATTTTAAAAGATAGAATATTACTTACATTCTATAAAATCTTCAATCTTAATAAAATATAACTATATACGCTTAAAGAATACCTTAATGAAATGCTATAGAAAGGATATATTAGAGAATCTAAGTCCTCTATAGGATATCTAGTTATTTTCATTCCTAAGAAAAATAGAAAGCTTAGACTTATTGTGGATTATAGATAGTTAAATATAATCACCTTTAAAGATCAAACCATATTACCTCTTATCATAAAGCTTAAAGATAGGCTCTATAGTAAGAAGATTTTTATGGCATTAGATTTTAAAGGAGCATACAACCTTATCTACATTAAGTTAAGAGACAAATAGAAAACTGCCTTCAGAATAAAGTATAGACTTTATGAATACCTTATAATGCCTTTCGGACTTATAAATGCACCTACTTCATTCTAATAAATGATTAACTATATACTTTAAGAATACCTAAACATCTTTATAGTATGCTATATAGACAATATCCTAATCTTCTCTAATAATAAGGAAGAATATATAGAATATATCTATAACGTACTAAAAGCACTATAAGATAATAAATTATTAGTTAAACTAGAGAAAAGTCATTTTTATATTAAAGAAGTAGAATTTCTTAGATATATAATCTCACACAACTAGGTCAGGATGGATCCAAAGAAAATCGCTGCAGTTAGTAAATAGCCTAAACTAAAGAATGTTAAAGAAGTATAATCCTTCCTTAGATTTACTAATTACTACTAAAGGTTCATTTAAAACTTTAGTGATCATACTATACCACTCACTCGATTTATTAAGAAAGGAGAAGTATTTAGATAGGATATAGCTGCTAAGAAAGCATTTAATAACATAAAGAAAATCATTCTGAGCGAGCTAGTATGATAGGGGTCCCTAGACAGGTGGGCTAGCAGGTTGCTAGTAGGGATTTAATGGGGATAAAGTGGATAGTTAGAAGAGGGATGAGGAGAGAATAACAATAAATAATAATTATTATTATAATCGGTTAGAGAAGAGATTAAAGAGATTTTCTTTTTATTTTTACTTATAGAAAGATTCTTCCCTTCTTATAGAGATATAAAAAAAAGAGAGCTCTTTAAGTTTAAAGCTTAAGTTTTTTATCTTTATTTATAAGAGAATTTAAGATCTTTCTTTTCTAATTATAACTTAAATTATTATCTACCTTTTATCCTTTATATACTAATTATTAAGCTAATAGTAAGCAATTTTAATGCCTTATTAATATTCTTTTCTTACTACTAACCTAATAATCATTTCTATAAGATGCTTTCTTACTAGAGGGTCCTAAATATAAGACTATTATAGTATATATATGCAATTAAGTATAGCTTTAGGCTGACCGATAGAGATGCCTATATAACACTTTATTGTGTACCTTCTTAAGGGACTGCTATCGATTTAGGGTATTATTCTCAGTCCCTTTCTACCGCTAAACCATCCACTTTATCCCCATTAAATCCCTGCTAGCAACTTGCTAGCCCACCTGTCCAGGGACCCCCGTCACAGCAACTGCGTGCTATTGAAGAAATGGCCAACTGACTACTTGCCGACCGCAATGCGCCATCCATCGGCAAGCGCTAAGCTTCTAACTTTATTAGACAATAAGAGAAGCTAAAGATGCGTTTTTTTTCGTAAATATGACTACTAGAGGGCTAAGTATGAAGATCTAGAGGAAATCTAGAAGTAGTTTCAGCTTGTGGCGAATATAATTGTAAAGTATAGCATCCAATTAAATAATATTTAGAACTTTGATGAGACTGGCTTCCTTATAGGCATAATTGCAAGTAGAATGGTTATTATAGGCGCAAAAAGGCATAAATAATTAAAATTAGTGTAGCCTAGAAGCCAGGAATAGATTATAGTAATTCAGGCAATTAATGCAGAAGGCCAGGCGATCTAGCCATTTATTATAGGCGCAGGCTAATATTACCTTGCCAATTGATACTAAGAAAGCAACCTCCTAGGCGATTAAGCTATTATAACCTCTCAAAATGGCTAGACTGATAATAAAATAGGCCTTAAGTGGCTAAAGCACTTCAATCAGTCTATAACTAAGCAATTAAATAGTCACTATTATCTTTTGATCCTTAATGGGCATAAAAGTCACCACTTTATTAACTTTGAGAGATATTATAAGGAGAATAAGATCATTATGCTTTATATGCTAGCTTATTTGTCTTATCTACTTTAGCCTCTTAATGTTAGGTAATTTAGCCTGCTGAAGAAGGCATATAGTTAAGAAATAGAGCATTTAATTAGATGCTTTATAACCTACATTTTAAAGACTGAGTTCTTCCTAGCTTTCTATGCTACTTATTAAGCTACTATAATAGAATAAAATATTAGGTTAGCTTTTAAAGGGATTAGGCTTATCCCTCTTAACCTAGAAAGTATAGTCTTAAAGCTTAATGTGCAGCTATAGACTCTAATACTAGTTGAGGAGGAGGCTAAGCCCTTAACCCCTTAGGTTTTAAAGACCCTAAAGACCGTACTTAAGGCTAAGTCTTAGTCTAAATACCTTAAGAGATAAATTAGAAAACATTAAAGTAGCTCCCTAGAGTTAATTCTTAGGGCATTAAAGTCTCTTACTAAGAGTATTAAGGCAATCTTACATAAGAATGCCTTATTAAAGGCTAAGGTATAGGATCTTTAATATATAAATGAGATATTAAGCTAGCACTAAAGGGCAAAAAGAATATAAGTATAGAAAAGAGGGATAATAATAGTAGAAAAAGGAAGGCAAATAATTAATTAGATAGATATTAATGTGCAGGTAGTAGCCAAATTATCAAGAAGTAATAGTCAAAGAAGGTTAGGGCAATTAAGCATTAGGCACTATAGAGTATATAGTAAGACTAAGCATAATGTAAAGATATATTAGGTAATAATTAAGACCTCTAGAGAAGAGTATAGTAAATAATTTCAATTAATTAAATAATTTGTAGTGTTTTTATTATGGTTTCTATCTTAAGGTATAATAAAAAGTGCATTATATACTTAGATGTATTATATGCTTATTATATATGTTAGCTTTATATGCTGCCTTATTTATCTTATCTACTCTAGCCTCTTGATGTTAGGTGCTTTAGTATGCTAAAAAAGGCTTATAGTTAAGAAATAGAGCATTTAATTAGATGCTTTATTACCTACATTTTAAAGATTGAGTTCTTTCTGGCCTTCTATGCAGTATATAAAGCTACTATAATAGAAAGAAATATTAAGGGGGCTTTTAAAGGAGCTAGTCTTATTCCTCTTAATTTGACGGCAGAAAGAGACTAAGAATAATACCCTAAATTGATAGCAGTCCCTTAAGAAGGTACATAATAAAGCGTCATATAGGCATTTTTATTAGTTAGCCTAAAGCTATACTAGATTGCATATATATACTATAGTAGTCTTATATTTAGAACCCTTTAGTAAGAAAGTATCTTATAAGAATGATTATTAGGTTAATAGTAGGAAAAAAATATTAATAAGGCATTAAAATGGCCTACTACTAGCTTAATAATTAGTATATAAGGGACAAAGGGCAGATAGTAATTTATATTATAATTAGAAAAGAAGGATCTTAAATTCTCTTATAAATAAAGATAAAGAACTTAAGCTTTAAACTTAAAGAGCTTTCTTTTTTTTATATTTCTATAAGAAGGGAAGAATCTCTCTACAAGTAAAAATAAAAATATCTTTAATCTTTCTTCTAACTGATTATAATAATAATAATTGTTTATAGTTATTCTCTTCTTATCCCTCTTCTAACTATCCACTTTATCCTCATTAAATCCCTACTAGTAACTTGCTAGCCCACCTGTCTAGGGACCCCCGCCACATTAATCTAGAAAGTATAGTCTTAAAGCTTAATGTGTAGCTATAGACTTTAATACTTACTAGGGAGGAAGCTAAACCTTTAACCTTTTAGGTTTTAAAGACTTTAAAGACTATACTTAAGGCCCAATCTTAGTCTAAATACCTTAAGAGATAGATTAGAAGATACTAAAGTAGCTTTCTAGAGTCAATTTTTAAAGCATTAAAGTCTCTTGCGAAGAGAATAAAGACAGTTATATATAAGATAGCTCTTATAAGAGTAGAAATCTAAGACCTTTAATAAGTAAATAAGATATTAAGCTAGCAATAGAGGGCAAAAAGGACCTAGCTATAGAAAAGAGGGGTTATAATAGTAGAGGAAGGAAGATAAATAATTAATTAAATAGATATAAATATATAAATAGTAGTAGAATTATTATAGAGTAGTAGTTAAAGAAGGTTAATATAATTGGGCATTTAGCATTATAGTATTTATAATAAGCCTAGCCATAATGTAAGGACTTATTAGGTAGTAATTAAAATATTTAGGAAAGAGTATAATAAGTAATTTTAATTAATCAAATAGTTTATTGTGTTTTTATTGTAATTTTTATTAAAGAGGTTAAGATTTTTAGTGCACTTATTTATCTAGTATACTCACTATATATGTATGTTAGTCTTTATTAAGATTAAGATTAAGATTATAAAGCCTTAATAAACCCATTTAAATATGCCTTAAGAAGACTATTTCTACTTAATATTATAATAAGTGAAATAAAAGAGATAATTATATTTATCTTAACAGTTAGTTACTTACTAAAGACAGACAAACAAGCGCAATGCTTCTCATCCAGAGAGCAAAAAGAGTAAGGATCACTTCCCAACTTCAAAAAGAGAATTGCTTGAAACCTGTGGGACTCGAACCCACGCCTCTTTCGAGACTGCGAATTTGTAACATGTGAATAATTCCACCTGAACACAGCGCCATAACCGCTCGGCCAAAGTTCCTGCTAATTGGTTGTTTTTCTAGGCCGCAAATTCATCTGATGCCCCAGTTGGTTGTGTGAGAACGCTCTCCTGCTTGAAATGAAAACGGACCTGGGGCACAACGAACTAACGTCAAGAGTTGGTGATACGTTCGAAAATAATTATTTGGTTGAATTGGCTCCGATGGGGAGAGTGTCGACGTCAAATGCGACAACATTATCCAACTTCTTGTTGAGGCAAGCCTTTCCGGTAATGTCGTCTGCAACTGTCTCAAGAACAAACCCCAAATTTGCGGACAGCTTGGATGGCTAGAATAATGGCGAGAGCTATGTATGTATGCCAACAGATTGCGACCCTTGAAAACGAAGATAAAGCACATGATGAGCTGTTTCATTAAATCAAGCAATGTTTGGTTACGCCATCGGACGGTCGTAGATTCAGTATTGGAGGTGCCAACGACTAGACCTGTTGCCAATCAAGCCGACAGGTTAATTAGAGAATTGTTAACTTAATCTACATAACGTCCTTGAAGATAGGATGTCGGTAGCTCCGAACTTTTACTCCTTCCTCAACCTTAGTGACGTTTATCCCTCAGTATCTCCGCACCGAATCCAGCAGGGAGTCAATTTTGTACCTCCCGCTTGCCCCAAGTTCTTGTGGTGGGCTCGGGAGGCTTTGTTGGCGAAGCATACGGAGGCGCGGAAGATTTAGATCCGATTGGAGCGATCTTATCCATCGGCCACATCACTATTGTAATAAGCGAGTCGGGCTCAATGGTGTCCTCCCACGCATCTGGAGTGATAGTCTGGCCGTTCGGTCCAATAAGGTCGTAATGGCCTTCTAGGACATGAGGCCTAAGGACACTCGCCTGTACAAAGGCCTGCTTAATGAGCTCTTCCATGCCCTATAAGTATAGTTAGCAAGCAATAACAATGATGGTGTAGTTTGTTTTAGACTTACCTCCCAGGTACAAATCAGGTGAAAAGGGAAGCTGAATTTCCGGCCCACGGCATCCTTGAACCTGATGGGAGCCTTTTTTGCCTGCCTCTCAAGCTCAGTTTCCCTGCGCTTCTTTGCCACATATGTATCTCGAGCTTGAGGCTGTTCAGAACCCGAAGCCTTATTGTCGATATTTTGGTCCTGATCTTGTTCGGATTCACTGTCGCTAGACCTGGCGGAAATGGGCGCCTTTATCTCAACGATGGTTGGAGGGCCCTGGGCTACGAAAAGGTCATTTGATGTTTGTGGCGGTGGTCCAGGCCGAGCAGGGATACCTGGATCTTCCATATGCTGCTGGGGCTGGATTATTTCCTCATCGGTCTCCAAACCCATGTCCTGGGGAGTGTTAGCATTTGAATCGATTCATACCTTCTATGGCTCCAAACTGGTGCGGCATTCTGACCTGCAACTTAGCGACTGATAAAACAGTTTCTGGTTCCGGAAGTCGGTGTCTTGTGGACAAATTAGAGGAAAGTTCCGAACGGGAGTCGCTCAAATTTGCGATCAACTCATCTGCTGCAGAATCCTGCTCCTCACTCAGGGGGCGAAGACTCGGGTTTTCATCCTTGAGGCTTGGGAGTACAAACAGTGCCAACTACTCTAGAGGACGCCCAACGTGCTTGATGAATGGCTTCAACCCTACCACATTGTGCTCGCAAAGAAGACACTTGTTTGCAACTTTTTCTGAGGTAGCTCTCTCGCCAAGGACTGTGACGGCACTGAGTTGCTCTTCGGGTGCATTTGGCAGGTGATGATGGCTTATGTGATGCCCGAGCTCCAGGGCGGACGAGAATGTCCCCTCGCACTTGAAGGAACAGAACCACGTGCGCTCTCTCGTGTGGTGTAGGATTCGCGATGGCGACGGAGAGGCGCAGGAGGCAGTCGATGGCCTCGCCTATATCGGCATGGAGTGTTGATAAAGCCGTTTTTGGAGAAGGGGTATCGCTGCTCGAGTCGGAAAACTCGTCTTCGCTATTATGATCAAGGTCGTCTTCATGAGATGCTCTCTCGTCCTCTTTGTCTGTGCTGTGCTGTGGTCGTTGCCACGAGAGCGGTTTGTCGCAGACCAGTGCGAGTGCATCCTGCAATGTGTCCACCGCCACTTCCAGGTGTATCCTTCGGGGACAACAGCCAACAGTGATGGTTGGTTGATCATCACCTTGCGTGATATCCTGGAGAGCAAAAAGGGACAGCGGCCATTGGCTACGTTAGTTGAGAAAGTTCGACTTGCACTCGCTATTGCATCCAGTGTGCTTCGGCTGAGCAAGACGCCGTGGCTTCCCGAGATTTTGACGCGCAAGAACGTGTATTTCTTCCGACGGGATGAGTGCCTATCATTTGAACATCCTTTTCTATTAAGGAGCTTACTAGAGGGCTCTTTTCCGTCCCTGGCAACCAGTCCTGCTACTTCTAGAACAGGGCCTGCATTAATGAGCAACCCTACGCTCTTTGCGCTCGGCATCCTGCTACTAGAGATCATTCTAGGATCGACCCTCAACCAGCTGCGCGAAGCGGACGACAAAACATTCGAAGGGGAAGACCTCGGCATCATACGCAATTCCATCGCCGCTCACAAGCTTCTAGAGCAGACGAGTAGCGTTGATAAACCCCGTTTACAAGGCTGTGGTTGAACGCTGTATAGGATGCACTGAATTGATGGGTCTAGACGAAGATAGTTTTCGGAAGGAGGTGTATAACGGGGTTGTTTTGGAACTGGAGAAAATACTGGATCATACAAAGCTTGGGATACCTAGAAGCATATGTTAATATTAAGGTCGAGGTAACTTGAGCCGAGTCCGTAAATCGAACTGGTCTAGGGAGTTGTCAAGTTAAGTAGCGAAATTATTGCTCATGAGTTCTGGAGTTGGAGAGCTTTGTGGACGTCACAAATCTAACTGCTTAGTCCGCTAATAGAAGAGACACGTTGATCTGTACCAAGTTCCTACATTACGTGGCCAGATGGCTGTCCCCCCGCTTTCATCTGTTGGCAGCTGTCAACCTTAACATGCGAAGAAACTATCCGGAGGATGAGCTCGAAGATGCCTTGAGATCTATGGAATTCGCTTCCAAGCTCGGAATCCACGTTCCACGCGTTCAACGAATTGTTCCGACCGATCATGCTTTTTACTGCGTTATGGATCGAGTTCCTGGAATGACGCTGGATAAGGCATGGCCAGAGCTCGGTTGGATAACAAGCCTTCGAGTGGCCTTTCAACTTCGTCGCATCGTCTGCCGCTTGAGGTCGAATGAATCACTCTCATGCGGGTCACTAAGTAACGGGCAAATGCCGGTCATTTTACCTCGACGATTCTTTCCACCTGCCGCCCAGAGCAAGCGCCCACCACGTCAATGCGTTCCTGAACTTCTGGGCCAATTTTGTAGGACCCAGGCCCACCGATCATGTATGCGCCGGTTGGGAGTCACGTAGCTGCTGTAGAACCATGGAACACACCTAGGACCTTTCAATCCATACTTACACTAGACTCAACTCATCCTCCTGAACAGCATCAAACCATGTCTCGTTTAGTAGCAAAAACCACCCCATGCGACGAAACTTGCTATCCTCTCCTCTGCGTAACATGAGTCCTTCATCCCCAGTGAGCTGTAGGCACCACACATGATCCATCCTCTCTTCTGCAAAGTCAAACACGCCGAGTGCAACAGCATCGGAATCAACCACATTGGAGCCTTGCCTCTGTCCAAGAAGCTGCGCATGGTGTATCCTCGTAAAGGAATAAGATCCTGGCTTCTTGTGGTTCTTAAAATACTCTGCTGTCTGTGTGGGGAGAACAACCGCCTGGGCAAGACGTCCTACCAGCTGCAGCTCACAAGACGGCATATGGAGAGTACCAACACCGCAATTAGCATCCAGTGTCCAGCGATCGGGATGCCGCAGTTTTGGTCTCACTTTGATGAACGGGCCAGTTGTGAGCTTTGCCGCCCTTCGCTGTATAGTCTCGTGGCTCAGGGCATAGCACTGGCCCTGAATGGCAGCCCAAGACCATGAAGGAGCCCTTACTACTGGCGCCATGGCAAGCCTAGTCGGCTGAGGTCTGGTAGGTGGCTTAAAGTAGCCACTGATGTGGTAGCCCGGCTTCCATAAAAGACCCCGGACGAGATCGCACTCCCACAAGCCCGACGAGTAGCGCGACTCGATGGCATTCGAAATGAGCGCTGCAACTGACGCGATGGCAGCAAAAACATTATGTGGGTTTGAGAGTTGGCGTTTTGAGAAGTCCACCAACATGGCATCCCATTGCCGCAATATACTAGCCCGCCGTTCCGCTAGATTGTTGTATGGCGCGCGAAGAGCAGAATGGAGGCCTGAGATACTGCTGATTCCCGGAGGTGAGCCATCCTCCCAGCTGGTGCCGCTACGGCACCAGAAAATGAGCTGCTCCTCGCCAAAGACAACAGCGCGCTGGCTGAGTATCTTCTCCTGCAAACACCAACCGCGCTTTTCAACTGGTCCAACGTCTTTAGACCTCCTGAGCCCGATGAGCGCGCTACCCGAGGCTTTGACGTCGTCTATGTAGAATTCGCATGACCGTGCAGCCTGGTTGAGATTGTTCACTAGGAAGCTGTTGCAAGCATCCTCAGACCTCCCGGCAATGACCGTTAGGGTGGCGTTGCCATAAACGTTAACCATGCGCTGAGATTCGTATTCCCAGTCTTTAGCGTCGCTTTGAATAATGCATAGAGCGTCAATCCATACGAACCGGATGCCGAGCAAACGTGCGAGGGAAAGAACATCACGATGTGCTGCCACGAGGTCCGGTTCGTGTATGCCCTTCAGCATGGTTTCCATCGTCCGGTCGCAGAGAGTGTAAGTGTCGGTTGCAGGGCCCCAGCAGTAGGACAAGGCGAGATATTTCTCCCGCATCCCCGAGTCTACGATACAAAGGCGTGGTGGTATACCTTTTTGGGGGTTTCCAACGTCGATGATTCGAGTAGGCATCTCGAGGTTGCCCGTGGCGCGACATTTCTTGTGCGAAATTTCGCACTGCTGGACCCATTTCTGAATTATTGATGTGTAAAGCTCTGGCTCATGATCCGTTGTAGAGAGTCTTCTAGGGATCTTGGACGCTGCTGGAGACTTATCTTTTCTTCATCGTACCATCAGCCAATAATCCAACTCTAGGCTTGAGGATGCTCACACAAAGACTTCCAAGTCAACCCAAGCCAGCCCGATGTTCTTCTCATCTTCCCCTGTCGCAATCCCAACTTTCCCGCATGACACTGTAATCGAGCACTGGGCTGGGTTGTGGTCATGGAAGAAGCCGTCTATCCAGATAGTAGGCTTAAAGTCCACGATACGCTCAGGGGATCTGCCGTTGAGCACTGAGTCAATGTCTGACGCCTTCCACGAGCTCTGAAAGCCTTTCCAGCAAAGAAGGCAGAAGTCACATCCTCCTTCGGCGCTTTGGCGTAGGGAAACAAGGCTGTCGTGGAACTCAAACCGTTCGCGGAACTTGTCGATTGTAAGAAGGCGACAGAACGAACAGCGGGCCATGGTTAGAGCGAGTCGTCCCAGAAATAGAAATAGCTTCCAGGCTCGTTCTAAGATTGTTTCTAGATATGATGTGGTCAAAGAAGCAATGTTTGGGTGTGATGGATGATCTGCATTGGGTGCCGAGTGGTTGGGCTCAGCATCAGCCTGATCAGTGAGGCTGAGGGAGTTGGTGTGCCAGGATGATGCCTCAGGCAGGCTTTATCTCTATCTGTCTACTTACCACTGCTGTTGCTGTCATCATCCTATACCACTTAGCCTCTACAAGAGCTAACAAGGAGCACAGAACAACGCCACTTTGCGGCAGACCTAGGCTCCAACAATCCATCTTTATAAGCCCTTGCCGTGCCAACGCGACCCACTTTGATTGATTGATACACCACTGCATTTTCCTAGATTAAATATACATTGGCTAACCTGGGGATTAACAGCCTAGAACATGCTCTTCTTCGGGCCATAGGAGCGCCAACCTGGAACAGCTCTACTGTGCTCAATCTATTAAGACGTCCTGGCTCTTACGGTATATTACGCCGAATTTACTCAAGACAATTTGGAATGCCCAGTCAGACTCAGCTCACCTCGACTCACCTTGCTCCCCACGGAACTCAGTTATACCTGTGACCTAAGGCAGCCATGCGCCAACTACGCGAATATCGACCACGAAAGGCCGCGGCGACGGAATATTGACCTCATCCGTATGCCGGATTTTCTTCACAGAAACGTCGGACATACCAGCTCCATGGCCGCATCCGCCGAAGATGTTTGCCCACACTCACCGAACGACGATGTCCAACCAGTCGGAGGTAATATTCGAGGGAACATTGGTTTCTTGAATTCGCCATGCGAGATCAGAGACAATATCTACCGCGAACTACTCGTCCACCCGAAGCTTATCGTCCTGGAAGACACCGATTTCATGATACTTCCTGCTGTTAGCAGCTTTCAACAGCTGTTCTCTCTAGGGCCTTCTCCTCTAAGGATCCTTCCAATGAACAGACAAACGAACCTTAAAGCAGTAGCAGTCTTATACAATGTAAATCGCTTCTTTGCCTACAACGTTGAGCTTTTGGCTATTTTCCTTGACCAGATCGGCCAATTCAACGTAGGGCAACTGCGCCACTTAGTCATTGATTTTCCTAGCTTCTATGATGATTGGCATCGAATCGGCATTATGCTACGGAATGATCCTTCTCGTGTGCTACACCTGCTTCAATAGAGGTGCCAGAGTTTCGTAGCTCTAGAAACGACGATGTCTAGCACACGCTTAGTGGAGATTCTCCTTAACAAATTTGACTCCCCCCGCGCTGTTGATTAGGCGATGGCAGTAGTAGATGTGTAATTCAAGTAGATTTACTTGCTGCAAGTATATATTAACCTACCCAAAGAGCCCATAAGTGTTGCAGTGCGTAAAAGGATGAGCAGTTACAGGTGGACAATTAAGATACAAGAGTAGGAAAGCGAAGAGTATGCCCTCGTAATTTCATTATATCCATTGAATCTTGTTACTGAGGAATTCCAAACGACGAGAAGTCTTATGGTTATGACATCTACGATGACCGGGATAACTATGATGGATACGGATATTACAGTGGATAATCAAGGTTTTGTGACAAATGGTGGAATGATTTTGATGCGAGGAATAGTTATGATATGCCTAATTATCTCGTGGTTTTTTAATAGGCTTCTATTTTAAAGGATACACCAAGCTTCATCTCAACGATATTAATGAAGTGTCGGCCGTCGTTATATACCTCTCGACTAGACTTACATATGTATGACTCTTCATCGTCAAGTCCAAATGCGTTTCCGACTCCGTTTGTCAAAGCAACAGCGGCACCTGAACGAGGGGCAATATTTAGAACCAACGCTGGCCACAGTCCCTTTACGTTAGAGATGTCATCTAATGTGGCAACCCAAAGCTGATACAGTGTATGTAGTTGTTCCGCATTTGGCTTTATGGCATGTTGAGCAAATTGGATTCAAAAAGCGAGGTTAGTTATCGTCCTATACCGAGGGATGGTGACGGACGGCCACGCTGTCTCTATGGTTTACCTGAACATTTTATTGGGGCTCTCAAGCTTTGAATGCCAGTCCAAAGGGACTGGTAATGTTGTTTACTCGAGCTGTGGCCGGAATCGCCGTGAAATTTGCAAATCGTGAAGGCGGAGATTCCGTCGATTCTTGGATTCCAATGACCTCTGGTGCAGCTTGTCTCGTGGTCATGTTGTAATTGATATTCAAAACCGCACCTGCGGCCACTGAACCGTCATTTGATAAGGTCATGTCGCAGACTGCCTTGATGAAAGCCGGAACCGCAGAACCGTTGAAGGTTTGCCGGGTGCTACTGACAAGTGGAATATTATACGTCTTCAAGACAGGCTTCGTTGCGATCCCGTAGTTGCTCGCACCGCCCTTTAACGCCCAGAAGAGACCGGGTGCGACGTGGCGTCAGCAACCGCCATGCTACCGTTTCCCAGCACAACATCGTAGCTGAGTACGTTATCCATAGCAAAGCCATATTTGTTGAGAAAGTAGTGGACACCTCCGATTAGTGTGAGTCCTGGAACCCCAATGATCTTGAGGCGACCTCCAATGGCGTAACGACCGTAGGGAGCTAGAGCCTCATAGACATCGACCCATTGGTTCCCGGGACCGACCTCGATGCTGTTCTCCTCCTCAAGAACCTTCAACTTTGTGAGGCTGTTGAAACGCACAAGAACTCCGTCATTGATGTTGTTCAACCCTGGATGCTAAGGTTGAAAGCTTAATCGCGTGTTCGGGTAAGTGGAAAGGACTGGCTGACGTTCATATGGCCTCCGCCACGAATAGCAAATTGCGCATCTGATGCGTGGAAGATGCTCACTGCCTGGGCAACCGAATTCGCTGTTGTTGGGAGAAGAGTGCAGGCTGGCCACATGTTTCACCTTTTATCCCAGAAGTTTGTGCGTTCAGAGAGGTAGTTTGAGGAGTCTGGCAGAAGTAGGAGGTCTGGATTAGTAACTTGAAGCCTGTCGCAAGCTTCCCTGACGCCAGGGCTGACAACGACAGCCCGTGGTATGATCGTGCTGGCCCCAGCCGTGACTGAGCCAACAAGCAATAGGATTCGGGGTCGCATGATGGCTTCTCCGTGAACAGATGGCCGAAAAGCGGTGGAAGAAAGTGAATGTAAAGTGTAGACTTGTTCTGAAGAGTTAGGGCGCTTAAAGTCATTGAACCTCTCGAATATATACTGAATTAGTTGTGGGTCTCGTAGTGAAAACGGGCTCACCGTCTCATAGATGCGAGACCGGATCGGGCCCGCCGAACTTGACGGCATCGCCGAGAATTATCTTCGTTGATCTTTGACTTTCATTGTTGGCGGGTGATGCAGGTGCTCTGCCCTACGTAAGTGGATTCGTTGCTTTCCCCCATCGATTCGCGGGGCACGGAAGGGATTTTCCTCGTTTAGGTGATATTTCGTACTTGTTGAGGCTTGATAGGCTGCTGGGGTCCTAACGCTGCCCCATCTAGAGTATTGTATCAGGTGGAGACGATAAACTCAACTTCTGTAAGTCCGTCTTCACCAGTGCTGCTCTGAAATAGGCACCTCGTTGATGTCGATTCCCTCCTTGAACCATCTCTCGCCCTCGCCGATTTTCACGTCATTACCACTCATCTGCCTCTTTCTCATCAACCCGTTTTCGGCAAACGTCCAGTCCTCTAGGCCGTAGGTTCGCCACCATTGTCCAGCATCATCGTGCCATTCGTACCAGAACTGCACCGCTATCTATTACCATTTTAGTGTCTGATGAAAGCAATAAAGGCCAAGAACGGTTACCTTGTCGTCGCTGAAAGCGAACAGCTCCTTTCGTAGCTTATACCCTTGTTCTTTCTTCCATTTCTCACTCAAAAAACTTTTAATGGCAGCACGACCTTGGAGAAACTGATCACGGTTTCGCCAGACAGAATCGGGTGTGTACGCCATCTGAATGACCTCGGGGTTTCTGAGAGCTTAGCCACGTTCACTCGTTGCAGTAGCTAGCGACCTACTTGGTGTTCCATGCATCCTGAGCGGCCTTGACTTTGAGCCTGGCTGTTTCCAGGTTGAAGGGTGGATACGGCGGCTTTCCTTCCTGGCTTGTCATTGTCTGTGTATCGTGATCGTGTGAGTTTGTATAAGAGTTAAAGGGGATATCAAGGGTCAATATTGGATCAATTTGAGAACAATCAGCGTTGATAAAAAGCCTCAGGATAAAATGGTACTTGTCGAGCTCTTTGTCAGCAAGAACGCGCCTTTCGGTGACGAGCCCCGCAGGAAAATCAGTTCGAAGGAGTAATTAATCTCACGTACAGCCGGCGCACTCGGCAGACTAGAATTGCCATCTCGCCGAATTAGCCGAAACGCTGACACATTAGGTGACATCCGACGTCAACGGCCCTATAGCCGTGCTGAACTTCAGCTACTACGGAAATGTACCTGGCCCAATGATACATTTCACGATTGACTTGCCCTATATCTTTGGCAACGGAACCCATTTCCCGCTCAGTATCGGTCTCGTACAATCTATTGTCCGATCCCGAGACGACCAACCCCATGACTGCACTTACAGAAGTAGGCACAGAGCTTCCGTCATTCAGTCTTTGTGCAGCAGTCTGTCTTGATGTTACGGAACACTACAGGCCGACCGAGAAAGGCATGCAGGGTATGCAAGCAGCAAAAGGTGACAGACTGGAACTCACTCGTGTTAATGACTGGACCTGACTCGCATCTAGATACGCTGCTCAGGAGAGCGCCCAAGCTGCAAGCGATGCATGAGACTGGGCCATGCGTGCATCTACAATAGTAATATTCCCATTGCGAAGAAAGCCCGAACAACAGTGACCGAAACAGCCAGATTTTCCTCACCGAAGCTGATAGCCACCGAAGCAAGACATGCAGCTAATACCGCAGCCTTGCAAATCGGGATACCCAATCCCTCCGCACCCGCAGTCTTCCCCAGCGAGGAACTCTATCTCGGAATACCAGCATCCTTAGTGTCAACCCTAGTCGAAGCGTACTTTGACAACATGTACAATGCCAGCTTCTTGCTCACTAAAACGCCTTTTCTAGAGTCGGTTGCAGCGGGGACAGCCCGCCCACATGTGGTTTTGAGCGTCTGCGCATGGGGAGCAAAGTATGTGGCTGGACTTACTCTTGTGTGCATGGCTGACTACGTATTAGTTTCTACCGAGATATAGATGGCCAGGCAAGCCTCAAGAATAATGGCTCCATGATTGACTGGGCTAAACGAGCAGGAAAGCTTGTGTTTCAGGAGGCTGAGGAGCTCTTTGAGGAAAACGTTGTGACATTCTGCAACCTTGCTCTGTTTTGGCATAGCCAGGGCTCATGGAGGATAAGCGATCTCCACAAAGGTGAGGTTACTCAACTTTGCTGCAAAATGAGACTACTTATGACTATTGCTCCCAGGGAATGCGTACCAGCTACTCCATATCAATGGCCTCGGTCCCACAGCCCCAGGCGACCAAAAGTCGCTAGAATGCGAAATTCGACGACGTCGCTTTTGGACTTGCTATCTCATGCACTGCTATAGCTCTGAGAAACTGACACTCTTTGAACCAGTAGCTGACATGCAAGACTTGCCATTGCCATGGCCTGAGGAGGATTTTGAGAGCGGCGTTTCGAGGCACGCAACAGTCTCTTTAGACTCGAATCGGAGCAACGGTGGAATGTTCAGCGAATTAGTCAGGGGATTGACACTCTGGTGAGAAATGCGGTGTGGCGATTCATCATCGATGCTAACCCTTCGATTGAGGTCCCAAGTTGTGTCCTCAGTCAAATCACGCGAGCCCGGCTTTAATACCAACTTAACAAGCATCTATGCCCTGGATGAAGATGTCTCAGACTGGTGGGAGACAGTACCGCCTCACTTCAAGTTGACGCCTTCAAGTATTGCAGCAGTGCCACATGATGCACTGCCAAAAGTCTTTCTTGTCAACCTTGTGTACCACCAGTCATTGTGCGTTCTCCATGCCTCGATTGTACCTCTCTTCTCCTGGGGTTCAGGCGGCCATTCGTCAACGGCACGGCAGTTATCAGCTCAGGTGGCTTTTGAGCACGCCTGCACAGTCTCCGCATTGATAAGCACCGTCCTGTCGACATACCCGCGGCTCAGTGCAATGCCGAGCTTCGTTGCATATGTGGCCTACAGCGGGTGTGCTATCCAGATGCCATTCATGTGGTGCTTGAACTCAGCGGTCAAAGAACGGGCACATGCCAATGTCAGGGCGAATGTCAAGATGATACATACCATGGCAAGCTATTGGAAGTTTGCCGAATTGCTGGTAATACGGCACGAAGATGAAAGGTCTCTATTTACTAATATTGGACAGATGATCCACGTTCGCTGCTTGTTTAGCGCCTACCAGAACAACCCAACCATTCTTGACGATGAACCCAAGTTCATCGACTCCACAGAGCTTACTTCTTTCAAAATCAATGCTACCCTTGCGCGAGCCTCGATTTTATAGTTTACTGGAGTCCTGAGGCCCGAAGGCGATGGATACGTGAAACCGGGAGAGGAGACGAGGGATCTTGGGATACGGAATGACGGCACGGGAGGTGGCCCGGAGTCGGTTACGTCGGATCTCGATGCCAGCCAAAACAGTGCGATTACACCAAGCCATACACAAACTCAAGGTAGGTTTTTCGTCGCGTCGTCTTCTTTTGCGTCATGGACAAACCTGGGCCATAACTACGCGTACTTACTCTGGTAGAAGCATTGGCATCCTCACGAAATCTGCAGGAGACATGGCCGCAGCAGCCACTTCTTCCGGATCCACTAGCTTCTCTGCCTCTATCGCAATCGAATATCCCCGCTGCTGGAATCCCGACTCTGGACGTTTTCAACTCTTTCATTAACCCAGACATGCTCAATCTTTTCTCCCAAAGCGAGATGCCGGACTTCTCTCAGTTTGGCACAGACCTATTTAGTCTAGACTATCCCGAGTAACATAGTCTGGTGATGATGCAAAGCAGTATCTCTCAAGCACGTCCTGTATCCTTGGGTGACGATGTCATCTGCGTTGCTTGTGACGTATACACACTCAGACGTTCCAGGCCCAAACTCAGGCCACTATACCGGCATCTCCGGGAGCGGTTCCTCTGATCGACGGACATTATGAGCGAAGAATATCTAGGCGGAGTACTCGCGAACCTAGACCTGAAATCTTATCGCTGACAAACGTTTTCCGTGTCGGTAAATGATGGGATTGGCCGGGCTGATTAGATTTATGGCGACGATCTGTGACAGAACCGGCAAAAGCGACCGGAAAACCCTCGAGATTCCACTTCCAAGTCTGCCAGCATCTAAAACTATAAGTACTGCAGCTGGAAACTGAAAGTTGTCCTCTTCATCCCCTTCAACTCAATTCATCATCACTCTGGGGTGCATCGGGCCTTCCATCATACCCACAAACACGTCTCAAGTTGCGTCTACAACTCGCAAAGAGACTCAAACACAACCATGGTTCTTGTTATCCACCACCTTCAATGCTCCCAATCGGAGCGCATTCCTTGGGTATGCGAGGAACTCGGCATCGACTATGAGCTCAAGCTGTATCAGCGAGCACCGCTCTTCGCCCCGCCTGAATATAAAGCCCTACACCCCATGGGGGCCGCGCCCGTGATCCAGGACGGTAACCTAACTCTGGCAGAGAGCTGTGCGGTTATCGAATACATATGCCACAAGTATGGCAATGGATCCCTATTTTTGGACCCCACGCACCCGGCGTATGCCGACTTTTTGTACTGGTGGCACTGGGCCGATGGCAGCTTTCAACCCGCTGCGCTCCGAATCAAGTCAGGTCGAGTGGAAAAGTCAAACGAAGATGAGACATTATGGCGAGGTCTGCGAACGATCGCTTTAAGGAGGCAATTGCGGCGCTTGAGAAAAGACTGCGCGACAACAAGTGGCTTGCTGGGACCGAGTTTACGGCGGCTGATGTGATGGCTGTGTTTACACTCACGACACTGCGGTATTTCATTCCGTATAGTCTGAAGGAATACGGAAACGTGTTGAAGTATCTTCAGCGTGTTGGTGCGAGGGAGGCTTACCAGAAGGCGATGAGCAAGTCAGATCCTACGATGGAGCCAGTTCTGGGACCGGAGTCTCCCAAGGAACCCAAGATGTGATGGTCGCTAGTTACTAGAGTGATCTGAAATATACTACGGATTTACAGCTGCTTTGACTTTTGCTTGTACAATGCCTACGTGAGGATTGAATCACTTTGTACCCCGAGAACTTTTGTACCCTGAGAAGCTAAACCCCCCGCGGCTCGGTTGCAAGCAACTCCTATTTTCGCTCTAAAATCTCTGCTCAGCCCTCCGACATGCAACTATCTCACCGGACTTGGGATTGGTGCGTTGTGTCTTTGGTTCAAATTTTTGTTTCTGCTTCTATAACGCGTCCCTATATATTGATTATAGCATCGACCTAGCTGAGGGACAAGCAGGGAGAGAACTTAGTTCCTACGTCTAGAAAAACTGGCTCTAGCAATGTGCTCGTTGGTGCACGTAGAAAAAATTGTTCATGCACCCAGCAATACCCGTTTACCTTGAGCAACCGGTTGAAGTTCGACATGTGGATACGTACGAGTAGTGCATCTACCGGCCTCCTTGATTGGGGACCCTGGCTACCTTAGTGTATGCAACCTGCTGACAGACGATAGTGATGGGGACGGGTTATTCGTATTAGTGTCGGGTATGGGTCTTTAGAATCACGTCGTGTCGGTGAGCCTCCCCGACGGCCAAGACAGACTTCCGGGCTTAACACCAGTGGCTGACTTATTCTTTGAAGCGTGATCCGGGGAAATGTCGAGTAGCGATTCTACTCTGACGTATTTGTGTTTCTTCTCGGAGATTCTCGCCTCGGCGGAACTTCTTCGCCTCTGAAATGTGTCAACACTGACTCCGTTGACGTTCGTGCTCCTTGGAAATTGATACCCTACAGCCCTAGATCTTCGGCTGATTCTCCGTTTCAACAATTAGACCATTTGCATCCTCGATGATGGCGCCGGCAGTTCAACAGATCATGGACGAGATGGGCGAAACAAATCGCGACATAGGTTCATTCTCAGTATCCATCTACCTTCTCGGCTACGCCTTTGGTCCTCTCTTCCTTGCGCCACTCAGCGAGCTCTACGGCCGACTTCCCGTATACCACATCTGCACCTCCCTCTTCCTCCTCACAAACATCGCGTGCGCCTTGTCCGTCAACATGTCGATGTTTATCGTCTTCCGTTTCCTCACGGGCCTGGTGGGCGCCTGTCCCTTGACTCTCGGGCCGGGCAGCGTCGCGGATTGCTTCAGGCAGGAGGAGAGAGGTCGGGCAATGGCTATATGGACGATGCCTGTGTTGCTGGGTCCGAGCCTTGGGCCTGCCGTTGGTGCATATGTCTCAAGAGGTCTCGGTTGGAGGTGGAACTTTTGGGTGCTAGTTATCATGGTATGATCATCTGGGCTTCCAAGGCCGCGTTCTTACTTCTACTGACACTGGTTCGCACAGACTGGCGTTATTTTCGTTGCTTGTCTCTTCATCCAGAAAGAGACCCATCCTCCCACCCTCCTAAAGCAGAAGAAAAATAAGCTACAAAGCTTACTTGGCACTCGTCATCTTTTCCCTGCCAAAGATTCCGATGCATCGAGTCGTCAGCTCATTCAGAAAAGCCTAGCCCGCCCTCTGAAGATGCTTTTTCTGTCACCTATCATCTTTGGTCTTTCCCTTCTGACTGTCATCGCTTATGGAACTTTGTACCTTCTTTTTACAACCGTGTCTGAAGTCTTCCAAACCAGATATGGGATCGTCACCAACGTCGGTCTTATTTACCTCGGCTTTGGCTGCGGTCAAATTGCTGGGCTGTTCGTGTTTGGATTGGTCTCCGATCCTATCGTGAAGAGGCTGGCCGCCAAAGGAGGCGAGGCGAAACCAGAGTATCGTCTTCCCCTTATGATTCCCTGCAGCGCCATCATACCCATCGGGTTGCTGGTGTATGGCTGGACAGCGCAGTTCCGGGTTTTCTGGTTTGTGCCTGTCATTGGCACCTTTCTGATTGGCTTTGGCATGATCACCGTTTTTACTTCTGTGGGAACCTACCTCGTCGACTCGTTCCCTGTTTACGCGGCGAGTGCTACTGCGGCAAACACGGTGCTGAGGAGCGTTGGCGGCGCGCTTTTGCCACTTGCTGGGCCGAAGATGTATAAGGCCCTCGGCCAGGGATGGGGTAATACGTTGCTTGCGGGGTTGTCTTTGGGGATGTTTGGCATGATAGTCATGGCCTACAAGTATGGTGAAAGGCTGAGAATGCGTGTTAGATACTAGGTAACTAGCTGAGGAGACAGTTTGGCAGTCTCTGAAAAGAAAGACGCTTGAGAGATTACGTGGTTGACAACGATAAGTTTGGGCCATTATATAGCATAGAGCGATTGGAGTTTACGGCATACAAGTTTCCCAAGGCACCAGTCGCGGAATCTGCGCAAACGACAACCAGAAACAGAGATGTTCGAGGGCAGCATGGATATAGAGACAGTAAAAAGGTGTGGGCGACAAACGACATGAAAATGCCACTAGAACGTCAAAAAGAAAGAAACCAACTGTCTGTCTTCTTATACTTGAATGTCTCGTTCCCTGTCGTTCATATCTTAGGACTAGAGTTAACTTTTCGACATTACCCTTAACGGCACTCATGTTTTCCGGATTCTTGATAATTCTCTGCTCAACGCAGTCTCTGTCCTTTGCCACCTAGAAGACTGGGCTCATTTTCACTGACTTGATCTCTACCTTCGTTGCTACCATTGTTTGTGAGTCGTCGGGTAGTAAAACAAAACGTGCCTTGGTGGTCAGGTTCATGCCGTGTAAGTCGCTGCCTTTCCCTCTTTAGTGGCCATATATCTGATCTCAAGAATCATGTACGTAGAGCTATGTGCAGCCAGTTAGTTTCTGACCTAAAACATGAGCGATTTTGGAATTTCTGCAGCCATTGAGGCGCCGCCCGGCGGACAGACTCTACTGCCGAGGGTCCGCGGTGTATCCGAGGCCGCGGTGTCTAAGCTAAAGGTGGGAAGCGTGATGGAAGCATCAGTAAGGTCGTAGTAACCACGAAGGTAAGGGTGATAGTGTTGTAAGATCAATATGAACCCATGACTAATAAGGGGAATCTCAGCATCTCATTGTGGTTAAACTTGTTTAACGCACTATCTATAGCCCTTTTCATCACTTTAACAGTCCTCTATGCCCTTTAACTCTAGAAGAGTTGGATATAGTACCTCAGCATTACGATAAGCTCTCCATAGCACCTCCAGACATTGACAGGCGTGGCTCAGCAGCCTTAGCCAGGGTGCCCGCCTCTTCGATGCCTTCATGGTTCTAATATGAGCGGTCATCTTCGTCTTCACCCTCATCTTCATCATAAACTGAAGCCTGATCTTGGATCCATCTCAATAACTCATCATCATTATCGGGGAGCCCCTGATAATCATCATCTGATGCCTCTCCTGCGCCAGACATGGCAGCAACTCGTAGTAGGGCCCATTGGACCTCTAAAAGCTCCCAACTTGGGAGCTCGTTCGGGTCGCTCGCAGTGATAGCAAAGACTTGGCCTGTCTTAAGTGGCAAACCACTTTTGCGGTGAGCAAGTTGATGGCCCCATATTCTATTGCCATTATCAAAGCCCGCTCGTTCACGGAAATCTTCTCCAATAGGGTCGAGTGGCTTAAAAGGGGAAGTCTTTAGCCAATGGAACTGGAGGATGATCTGATTGCTAGATTTGCTTAGAGGCTTGAAAGCGAACCTTGCGTGATCCCAGAAGTGGTGAATCTGGTGGTTGAGAGAGATTTGGTTTCGAGGTGACTCTGTGAAGTCCCGGTCTGTGAACTGTCGGGCCCATATCTCTGTCTGTTGTGAACCCCAAAACATTAGAAGCGTTGACTTGATATCTTGGATTTTCTGTTGAGTGCCAGCCACTGCGAAGGGGAAAATATGGGCCCCTTCTGGTTCTAAAGTGCCAGCAATCACACAAACGCTATGATCTCTCGCCTTAGTCTATGTCCATATCAGTGGGATGGTCTTTATAGAAACCAAGGCATGGAAACCAAGGGATGAAAGACTTACCTTCTTAATGGCGGCAGCACTTCGTCCTGGGCTCTGAGTCCTACTACCTTCTACCAATCCTTGAACCAGGGGAGCTGGGATGGCGCTCAGTTGTGTCTCAGACACCGATCTCCCGTGCCCAGCACGTCTAGGTCTTGTTGGAGTTGATGGGGGGATTCGAGGCGATAGCCCGAGAGATTGGATAGAGGCTGTAGGCGTAGAAGGTCCAGACGTAGAGGTACTGGAAGGGCGTCCTCCCTTGTTAAGATCTGAAACAAGCTGTTAGTACTAAGAAATCGCTCTTTCGCCGGTAGAGGAAAGTGTAGCAAGAGGTCATTTGGGAAAGAAAATAGAGACTTGAACGCACAAGCCTTGATAGCGCGGGCGCTCTCAACACAGAGAACGTTGAAAAGCGATCTAAGGATTGCATCACCCCCGAGCCGAAGTGTGCGCGCGTAATCCCGTAACTGCTCCAGAGGCGCAACCATGACAACGCTAAGGGCGGTCGCATTCAAAGGTGCGAGGAAGTCCAGTTCACGCTGGCGTTGTTGGAATGCGCGAAAGATGTCGCATCGTTCATCTAGGTCGGTGATGTACGCTTCGGTGGGTAAACTGTGCACAGGCACATCCAGAAGGATAGTACGCAGAGCAGCATTATCGCCAGAAGCAAGTGAAACTAAGCGTGCTAGGCTCTCGGTATCGATATGATTTCCAAGCGCATGGAGTAGCTGCTGGCGTCGCTGTTGATCGGCGTCCATTGTGGGCCTAGGAGCTGCATTAGTTGGAGATTAATGTGAACTCGGGGAATAAACACACTCACGAGTGGAAACAGTACTGGCAGGGATTATCGTGTGGGATGCAGCTCTGGTGAGTCTGGTGTTTGGTGAGTGAAGTGGAGAGAGGCGGTGTTGTATGTGGGGTACTGTAGGAAAAACCTAAACGAGTTAGGGCTAGATGCCTTAGGGTAGACATTTACCCGGTCCGGCAGAAGAGGTGGGGGCATGCAATTCAACCCACCGGGTAGCAGACTGTTCCACTATTCTATTGTACAAGTCGTGAGGTGACGTAATGTAGCCTTGATTCATTAATAGAAGGGAAGATGAACAAACATAAAAGGGTGGTAGAAAACACGCGCCTTACCCTTGCATCCTCCTAAGCATCTGCATCCTTCGCACGCCATCGCTTCGAACTTTCGCGAGACCCAACTCCATCGCTTGCCTGACCTACGCGCTGGGCCTGCCTGATCTACGCGCTGGGCCTGCCTCACCATACTGGCCATGGAGCTGCACTCAAACACCGAGACGGATGGCCGAGGTAAGTTGGCATGCTTGGGTCTCGGTTCCGTCAATTGCTAACCCGGTGCCCAAGAGCCAGCGAACGGAGGACCGCTGCCTCGATCGCCAGCTGGGCTCGGAGGCGACCTCGCCGAATCCCGTAGCTCGCATCCGCACCACGCCAGCTCCGGTACGTGAATGTGGCATTCGCCGTTGGCCGGCATGATGGGTTTGATTCCATCCTCGGAGGTACGGAGCCGTGGGCCACAGATGACTCCTGCGACGAGAGATGTGGCGCATGCCCGTCGGATCGCGAGACCCCGTCGCTTGGCGATCGGGAAGACTAGATCCTATGGTCAGAGGCATGCCGCTTCTTCCTCCACGATGAGACCGACACCACGACGGGCGTCCAGCTCCCCGGGTTCGAGCTCCCGTGCGTGGCCCCCCAGATGATGGCGGTTTACGAGTTGCTACGGCCCTGCGCCTCCGACGACTTCAACGGCACGTTCAAACGCAGTGATTCGGCCAGATGCAAGTCTATGACCTTGCTGATGGCGGGCGTCATCGCCCTGGCCCACATGTGCAGGGATCACTGCCATGAGAGCCCGTCCCTCCATCGCCCCGCCGAAGACGACGATGACGGGCCGTGTCCCAACGGAAACATATTCGGAATCATGTGCTACTGCGTGCGCGGTAGCTTCACCCGACGCATCTGCGACACGGCCAATCGCGCCCCTCATCTGGTAGTTGTGAGAGGCTCGACCGCATACGGCCTGTAGATGTCATCTCAACGCACGCATCTGTCGTCATGCGTGACTCTCCGCGACGGCCGTTGGTGCCCGTGGTAGTTCAGGGGCTGGATACGTTTGAACCATATTTCCCAAGGCTTCGCATGCAAGATGTGATGCTTTATCGCTATGTAATTGATGAAGGGTGACTTCAACTATCTAGCCATGAGAATCGTCCGTCACGGTAGCTTGGCTACTCGGCTCATCTAGCACGTCGAGACATAGATATTATTGACTTGCACAGATATAGTATGGCCTCCCTCGACAGGGCAGGACGGTGTCCACGAACGGAAATGGATACTTCTCATGGCTATTAGAAGCCAGCCACATGCTCTCCGGCTGACTTGATGAACCTTTCAACATTGGACAAAGTTGCTGGGCTCATTCTACGGCTTGCTGATGGTGCGTTGGTGTCATAGTGTTTCAGTTGGTATCAACCTCTAAGTCTTCCATGTATAAACAACACAAGCCTTTGCCAAAAGTCTTTTTTCCCCATGCCATAACCCAACGCCATACGCCGTCAATTCTGCACAAAAGCCCTTCCCTCTAGTCGTCAATGCCACCCCATTCATCGTCGTCCTCGTCCGCGCGCTCCTTATCGTCACCCGCGGCGGTGTCCTTCGCCTTGCCCCACGGCAGCCTCTCGTCGGCGTGGTTGTCGCGCACACGCTCCCGCACGGGCTTCACGGGACAGGTCTGCAGCGCCAGCACCAGATCGCCCAGGCCGTTGACCAGCGGCGCAGCGGCGTCGTCGGCCAGCGCGCCCTCGCGGTCCAGCTCGTCGACCCACAGGTCCAGCACGTGCAGGCGGACGCCGACGGGGACCTTGCGCAGGTCGCCCTCGGGGTCGAAGGGGTACTCGGCGAGGACGGCGAGCAGGGCGGGGATGGTGTCCGGGTTCTCCCTGGCGAGGCGCACGTGGGCGGCAAAGACGCGGCGGACGAGCAGCAGGAACTTCTCGAGGCGCAGGACGTCGATTCCCGTCCACTGGACGCCGACGACGGCCCAGAAGGCGCGCAGCCAGGGCACGACGCAGGCGGGCTGCAGGCGGAACAGCAGGGCGGCGAGGTCGGCGGCGAGGCGCTGCTGCGGCACGGGGCGGTCGGTCATCCACAGCGCGTAGAAGAGGCCCTTCCAGAGCTTCTGGGCGTCGGCGTCGGCGAGGGCGGGGCGGGAGGCGAGGAAGGACTGGAGGGATTCGAGGGCGGACGTGCGGAGTTTGCGGTCTGTCGTTCTTTGCATTAGCAGTGTAATAGATGGAGAATCTGGGGAGAGGGGAGCGTACCGCTGGAGGCCAGGTTGCGGATGAACGGCATTTGCGATTCGTGGGCGGCCATCGTGGGGAGGTGATTTGCGCAGCAATTGGCGCTTTTACGGGAAAAGTTGGTGATGTAGGGGTTGGTGTTGAGAGCGAAGGAATGGGTGGACTTTTTTTTTTTGTTCCGTGGTGAGGGAGGAGCCAAGGTCAGAGGTGGGGTAAAATGTGGGGTGTTGACCGAGGGTCACCGAGGAGGTACGTACCGATTGATTTACAGCTGAATCGACGGGACGGGACAGGCAGAGAGCAGGATATTCAAAGGTGACGATCAAGATGGAAAGACGTTATGGGATATCTAAGAGATTTTCTTTGATCACGGACATCAATATCTTGTCTTTACCGATGTTGATCATGTTAATCAACTCACGAACTCCCAAGGCCAAACCCCCAGTCTCACGGTGAGATACCCACCTACCTAGGTACCAGTTAACCAAGAGATAGTCCAGATGATACAGCACAACGTAATTCACACCACCTCAACTCACAAAGCCCTGAACAACTCCTTATCCATCCCATCATCCCTAAACCACACTGATTCACGCACTAAACCCCCACCAGTACGTAAACAAAGCCCCCGCCACTTCACTGCTCGCTCCCCTAAGTAGCCTATAGGGACAGGGACCTGGCCTGGCCTCACCCCACCGTGTGACTCTGCTGCACGCTAGCTTAAGTACCCCACCATCATTCCCCGGCGTCATACCTTCTTGCTTCCTACACCAACACCAACACCAACACCAACGCCAAAGCAATATCGACGAGAAGAGGGATCTTGCGAGAACGAGGCGACTGCAGGATTATCAGCAGAACAAGACGACTACGGGTACAAATCCGTGCTAAATCCCCGGACCAGCGCGGCTCAAAACCAAGCTTCCTTCTTCCTCCCCGTCCAAGCGAAACACCAAACAAAGCATCACCACCGCCACAATGTCGTCTACCAAGCGCATCACCAAGGTTCCCCTCCCCTCCTCCCTCCCCCCAACTTATCGCTGATATCCTCTCTTCTCCACAGGAATTCGCCGAAGTCTCACAAGACCCCCCCGAGGGCTTCACCGTCGCCCTTCCCCCCTCGCAGACCATCCACACCTGGCACGTCACGCTGCGCCCGCCCGCCCCGTCGCCCTACCACCCGGGCACCTTCGGCATCGTCCTGACCCTCCCCGCCGACTACCCCTTCAAGGCCCCCGTCGTCAAGTTCGCCACCCGCATCTACCACCCCAACGTCACCAACGACTCCCTCGGCAACGTCTGCCTCGGCCTGCTCAAGCCCGACGCCTGGAAGCCCTCCACCAAGCTGCGCGGCGTCCTCGAGGCCGTCCGCAACCTCCTGCTCGAGCCCCAGCCCGACGACCCCCTCGAGGACCGCATCGCCGAGGAGTACCGCAACGATCGTCCCACCTGGGAGAAGAATGTCAGGATCAACGTTGAGAAGTATGCTGGGGGCGTACCTACCTTCCCGGCGGTAGGCTCATGAACAAAGGAACTTGTGGGAGCATGGTACATAACACGATGAAATGAAGGGGACGCGGCCGAAAACCAGACATGACCAGAACGTATTCAGTTAGGACAGCTGCATTCATACCACGGCGAACCCATATCCAAACAACCAACAAACCGCCCTTAAATACACCAACCAAGAGAAAACCAGTTCACTACAAACATGAGCCATTCAGCTTGAGATTGTTTCATCTTCGTTCCATTGGGATATTTCTTCGTCGGGCTCCATCTATAGATGTTTCACCCTCTCGCCTCTATCCAGTTCGTAAATGTCCTCTATGTATATAAAACACTTCCGCAACAGCGTCTCCCAACAAAGCCCTCTCACGTGATTGTGGTATTTGTACTTTTGTCGCAGTGAAGCCGTTAACCGTCGTCATTATGATAAACAAGTTTTCTTTTCCTCAACGCGTGCGTCCATCCCGTGCGTCCCATCCGTCCCTCGGTTCCCTGCCGCCTCCTTTTTTAGACATGAAGAAAAATAGTGGTATGCTGTGAACAAAACTGAAAAAGAGTAGAAAAGTAAATTGCAGATGCGAGGCCGCTAAGTCGAATGAAGAAGCGAACCACGTCTCTCGCTGAAACGCCATGCCATGTGCAGAGCAGGTGGCTCCACCACCTTCGTTCGGTATGCTGTAAGTGATTGGGTGTCTAGGTTCAATCGAAGTCGAAGTCAAAGTCAAGTTGACATGTCTGTTGTGTAAAGGTGTGGAGGGAGTGCGGATTTATGTGCACGTATGTGTGCAGGGTCGTATTACAGGCCTGTTGGAGACCTCTTCTTCCCAAACAAGCTCTTCTCCTTTGCTTTCCCCTCTGTGTCTGATTGTGTCACGTTCCAGGTTTGGGTTGGCTTGTTTTGCTGGGACCGATCAAACTGTGCCTTGGCCCGGCGCTCCTGGCGGCGCACGTCGATCTGGTCTTGGTTCAGGTGCCCGAAGCCATTCCGGCGCTTGAAACATGCGTCCATCAAGCCGTTGGCATCAATCAACTTGCGGGGCATGCCTTGGACCACACCGAACATCTCCATCGGATCCGAAACCGACTTGATCTCGCTCTCTCCGAGCTTGAAAACGGCCAGCGAGATACGGAAGAGTGTTTTGGATCCCTCGTAGAAGAAGACGTCCCACACGCGGAGAGTCGTCTCGATGGGCAGTGTGCCAATGAAACAGCTCATAAACCAGGATGTCAGGCAGAGAGTGATAGGAGGCAGACGGTCCGTCGAGAGTCGCGAAAGGTCCCTGCGCCGAGCCCGAGGCAGGCGGATTGACTTGCTCGTCGGCGGTCGCGAATTTGGTTCGGCTTCCAGGTCGCCTCCAACCTTGTCCCAGATTCCTGGCATCGTATCTCGCAGCTCGGTCATCAACACCCCTAAATCCACCTTGGAGCCCTCGAGGCTCGTCTCATGGGTCCCAGGAAGGTAGATGCGGGTAATGACGTTGAGCAACCAGAAGCACTGCTCCTCCGTTTCGACGAAGAGAAGCAACAAGCCAGCCAGAAAGTTCAGGCTCTGGCAATAGCCGATACGGGGGTTGTACACGGAGAACGCGTGCAAAACCCGTCGAAGCGAGGTGATGATCGGCGGCTCGTCTTCGGACCCTGGAGGTGGAACCGGGCTGTGTCCCCGGACGGAGTCAGATGTCATCGTCGATCGACTCTCTCTGGCACTGGCCGAAGCCGCCTGAAAGCCGCCTGGTGGCTTGAACTTGACGTTGTCTGGGAATGTGCGGTGGAGATCTCGCTCGATAGCTTCAGTGTCTATTTCGCTTGCCTTTTTAGTTGTGAGTTTGTCGTAAAGTCCAGAATGCTGAGCCAAGATGGCCGGTCCACCGGCATAGTAGAACCAAGCCGCGCCTCGCCAATCGGGGGGAATGCCTTTCCGCACAAATCGCTTCGTCTTGGCATTCGGGGCCGGAAATCGGTTCGGGTGGTCCGTCATCAAGGCACTGTCTTTGAGATAGCCGACCCACTTCTTCCGTCGGCGGGCGAGGTATTCGGTGTAGCCGGCATTCCAGGTATCGTATTGCTGTCGGCTCACATACTGATTCTCCTTCTTGAAGCCGTATCGATCGCGGCAACTGGGGTCTTCAGGCGGAGGCGGGGCGATGGCCGGTGCCATGGTCGGTGGTGGTGAAATAGGAGGCGAGATGAGGGAGCTGGAGGCTTTCTGGTCGATGGGAGGTGCCATAGAGGGTTTAGTATCGTTAGGGGGCGAAGTGGGAGGAGAAATAGGAGTAGTGACATCTGTGACTGAGGGAGAAAACGGAGGGATGATGTCGCTCAATGGGGTTCGTTGTTGGGAGACGACGGAGGGCTCTGAATCCAGCGATTTGGCGGAGTCGCGCTTGTCCAGCTCGCGCTTGTCCAGCTCGCGCTTGTCCATGCTCCTTCGAGCGAGGTTCTCGGCAATGTGCGGAACGGAATTGATGTAGGCAGGGCTGGTAAAGATCATCTTGGACATGCGGATTTCAGCGTCCAATTTCTTCCCCGTCGAGTCCTCGCCGCGTCGGGGGAAATCCTCGTCATCGTCGTCATTGTCGATCTGGATCTGGATGAAACTGCGACTTGGTTCCCTGTCCGACGCCAGTGTAGTAGGGGGGGAACCCATGTTGTAGTCACGGGTCGAGGTCGAAGATGTCGGGCGCGTGTCGTGGTAGTCCCGATCTGAAGTGGAAGAAGGAGGGCGAGAGTCGTGGTAGTCACGGTGCGAGGTGGAAGTGGCAGGGCAACTATCCACGCCGTGGCTAACGTCTGAAGTCAAGGTGATGGGGCGTGCGCTGACGTCGTACTCGGGGCCGGAAACGAAGGTCCTCAGTTCTCCACCAATATTGTGGTCGTGGTCTGGGACCGGAGAGGCAGGGTGTGCACCGGCGTTGTAGTCACGGTCGGAGGTCGACGGGGCAGCACGTGCACCGGTATAGTCAATATCCGGCGCAGGAAAGTCGGATCGTGGACCAAGGTTGTAGTCAACGTATGAGGCAGAGGTGTCAGGACGGTCAGGCACGTAGTCGTTGTTCGATGCTTCTTCGTCGTCGTCGAATCCCTTCTCGTACATGCCCATAAGATCGTCGAGGCTCAATTCGTCGTCGTCGCCATCGGCCTCCCCCAGGCCATCGTCTTCAATGTCAACGTCTGCCAGGGGATACAGCGACGTGACTGAGCTGTCCTTGGTCAGGACGCTGCTCCGCTCGGTGGCGGTGGTGCCCGGAGCTGTGGACTCAGTAAACTGAGACCTGAAGCTGGAACGGAGCTCCTCTCCACTCATCCACGGCACGACGACAGCGCTCGGAGACGCCGGTCCGCCCGTGTTGATGTTGGACAGCGGCGGGCGTGGGGAGGGCGCTGTACCATTAGTAGTAGGGCGTGATCGGGGCTGTCGAGGTTCGTGGAGTTCGGAAGCGGGAGGAGAAAGAACGGAGTGGTAAGTCGAGGAGGATTGACAAGATGAAACCGAAGGTCCACGGGGTCGATTTGGCGGCCAAAGGGGGGAATGGGTAGGGGAGCTGACGAGTTCCAGGTACTGGTCTGCTGAGTTGTAGCTGAGGGTGGGTCGGGGCGTTGCTGGGTCTGTGATTGGCTGGCGGATGCTCTGCTTCCTGGGCCGAGAGAAGTTGAAGCTGTCGGCTGGGGCTGAGGCGGACGGGCTGTCAGATGAACGCAGATCCCCCAGGGGCGACTTTGTTCTAGGAGAGAACGTCGGGGACGCGTTTCGGGAGTCGGAGGGGATGCTGTAGGCGTCGTAGGCAAAGGGCGACGGCGGATGGGGCGGGGGGTCCATCGGGGAGGCTGGGTAGGGGCTCGACGGTGTTGGCTGCAGCACAAATTTGGAGCTACCTGTATGCGACAGCGAATCCCACCGCGGCGACAAGGGCAGCGGCGGAAGCTGCGACAGCTGCAGGGACTCGGACGAGTCACGGTAGGCGAAGCCAAAGGGGACGATCTGGATTTTTGGCGAGGGAGGGAGCGATATCGTTTGCTGCTGTGGATACGATGGTGAAGGGAGAGGCGACTCATAGGCGGCGTTGGGCACTGGGCTGTCGTTGTCGCGGCGGCGGGAACCGTAGAGGGAGAACTTGCGGTTGGGGGACCGGGGCGAGGACAATGGCTCCCCCGAGGCATTCGGGATCTTGATGGCGGCGGGAGTCATGATGGTACGAGCCCAGCGGGGGGAGGACGAGCTGGAGGCTGCTGGGCTCGAAGCAATGTGATGATGGGCTCAGCGGCCCACGAGCAAGCGGTGGTTTTTGCAAGGTGCTGGCGCGGTTGTGGCCGTGGCCGTGGCCGAGGTCGTCGGGTACGAAGTACTGGATGTTGGCGATGGATGTCGATGAATGTCGGGTGCTAATTAGTGGCTGCGCTGCCGCCTCAGGCTGTCCGGGTACCTGTACGAATAGGCGCTGGCAGTGGCCGCGAAAGAATGAGTGTGGTGAAGTAGAGAGGCCCGGCAATAACCCTGTGCCATGGCTACCGGTGCATGGCCGGTGAGGAAGAAGAGGAAGAGAATAGACGTAGTCGTTTAGCTGAGGGAAGAAGCGAACGAGTGGGCTTTTGTCGGTGCCACCGTCAGTCGTTTTTTTTCCCTTTCGAGTTTGGACGAGGGAGGTCTAGGGAGGCAAAGCTGGTAGCGCGTGACGAGCAGCGAAGAGCTGTCTGGTTCCTTCCTGGGCACCGTGAAGCAAAAGTGAGAAGAAAAAAAAGAGCGTGCTACTCTGGAGCAAACGCGGTCTCGTCCGTCACTCTTGGGTATTAGTGCTGGAGAGCGCGAGAGAAAGAAAGAAAAGAGCGTCGCAACCAAAGTCGAGCTTGGTGGCCTCGTCGCTGCTGGAAAAAGGACGAGAGACGAAAGACGAGGACGAGAGCCGGAGGGAAATGACCTCGGGAGCGGAAGGGCCAGTGTTATGACGTCCGTTCTCGACAGACGAAGCCCAAGCCCAAGCAAGCCAGCAGGCAGTTCAGCCGAAAGCACCTCAGTGTAATGATGAATCACCGCACTACGGGCAAAAAAGGCACACAGCGCAGCGCAGCGTACGCGGGCACGAGCACGAGCACCGCACCCGGTCGACGGGGAAGCCGGGATGAGCGGTAGCGGGTAAGGTTGGGTTTTTTGGGGACCAGGATCTGGGGGGCCCGGGTAGCTAGCGAAGCAAGGATGGGATGACAGAAGATTCCAGGCGGCCGATATAGGCTACGACGGCCTAGAAGTCGGGCTGGAGGGAAAAACTGAGGATGCAACGCGGAGAGAGGGGAAAGGAGAGGTCCGTCCGGGCTTGAGCGGACGAGAGAGATGCCGTGATGAGCGTGAGCGGGGGGGGGGAATAGTCGATGAGGACGAGTTGATGGCAGAAGGAAGAAGACGGTTAGGTACGCGGAAAGGTGGGCAGGTGACACAGGGGGCAATGGAAAGTGAGTGTGTGTGTGTCCGTCCCAACAACGGCGTGTGTTCCGTTTGGTCAGCTCCGTCTGTCTCTCTTTTTTTTTTCTCCTCGTCCTTCCTCCCCTTTGTCGGTTGAATACCTCCTCGGATGAGACGAGGCGCAAAGACGGACAAGAAAAACGTCCAGGGAGAATGCACCGTTATTGGCCCGAGGCAAGAAAGCCAACCCCAAGTCTAACGTAGCGTACCCGGCGCGACGAGCGAAGTGCAAGTCGGGCGTTTGCAGAGCGGGGGGAGCGATTGATTATTCGAGTCAGGGCAGTTCGAGTAAAGGCGTGGCGCGGGGGGGCGAGGATTCAACGGCCCTGTGGGAAGGCAGAAAAGGAAAGGTTGGGGAGCGTGACGATGGTGACGGGTTCCGAGGAAATGTCGTCAGGTTCCTTGGGCGACGTTTGTCGTTTTTAGTGGAGGTGGCTGTGTTCGTACAGCGCTGGGGGGGAAATGATGGAATTGACCCGATCCATGTGCCACCAGCACCGAGTATGTGTGTTCAGGGAGGAGGCGTATATGCGCGTAAGTGTCTCGTAAAAGCGAGGAAACGCCCAGAAAAAACGACGTCAAGAGAAATAAGGCTGTGTGCGCGTATCGGTTGAGGTGTGAGCTAAGTATCCTCGTGCAAGAAAAGCCCAGAAGAATGGGACGGAAGAGGGAGAAGAAAAAACTCTTCAACGACTCATTTCCGGCGCTCGACGCCATCGACAGAGGCATCACTCATTGCCATTGCCATTACCAACTACGAAAACAAACTGGCACGGCACTTTCTTTTTTCAGCTACGCGTGCCTTGTAGATAGAATTGAGATTGGGCCCGCCCGCGCCTCTCCCAAACTACGCGCCCAAATCTTGCTTCCTCAGCCCTCACATGCAAACAAAAAAAAAAGGAAACGAGAAAAAGAGCCCGTAAGCGCCTGTGACATCGCGATTGGTAATTGCCCGCACTTTGGTGTCCAGTCCAGCCGCCCAGCCCTGGCAGGTGCGCTTGCATGTGCATGAGCGCGCATGGTGTTATTAGTCTGGCAGGGCTGTACGAAGAATTTCGCAGCCATACAAACATAAGCCACCACAAGGATAAATACTGAGAATAAAGCAGTATCTGACCCAAGTACTCTAACTTTTAAATACGCATTGTGTGTATCGAAAGGATAAGGCTGTGCCTTGGGATGAGCCTTGGCTGAGGTCAACATGAGGAGACGAACAGACAGACAAGGGCACGAGCGGAACGCAACAATGACAGAAACCCGTCCTGCGACGATCAACGAACTAGCCCCTTACGGGAAACTCCCCACAGTCAAAGCAACCAACCTGACCAAAGCGAAGCCAACGAGTATAATGTCATTAAAAGAGACCGCCCTAATCCAAGAACCGCAGTGCATGGCGAGATGGAGGCCACCTTCTTTCTCCGCAGGCCCCCCCTAACGTCCCGCCCCACCAACGGCGCCGCGCCCGGGTTCTGGTGCCTGAGCCCATTCCCACATCGGGTGGCACATCCCCAGGCTAGCGCCTCTTCGTTGGGGCCTTGTTTGTCACTTTACTTTTGTGTGTTGCTAGAAACGGAGGGAGACTGCTGTGGGGGGGGGGGGGGGGAAGGAGCGGGAAAAAATAGCCCTGTGAGAAGCGAGGGAAAAAGCTGTAATGTTAGGGGTCAGACTCTGCAGCTGCTCTACACTTGCGCTGGCCAATGACAACGCCGCGGTACCTGAACTTTTCCCTTTTTTGCTTGGACCATTTTTTTTTTTTCTCATTCCAGCTTCCCCATCGTGGCGGCGGGGAACGAAGACGCTCAAATCTGCATATTCGTCTCCGGTTTCTTGCGCACGTATTCGTACTGGGACTATCCAAACTGTCGACGACACATACAGAGGCCTCAGATGGAACTGTTGGCTACTGTTTAGTACTCATGCAAAACCCCAACGATTTGAAAGGAATAGCAACCGTGCTCGTCCGTTCCACCGGAGCCATGCATCATGCAGGTACGCGGCAAAGACGCATCATAGCCGCTGACCGAGAGCGAATTCTTTTTCCGCCGTGTCGGGTTAGATTCCCGCAAACAAGGCCAAATAAATGAGGGCTTGTTGACCGACCCAACACGCCGACTGAACCAGAGGAACTAGGGAAGAAATAGCACCGGGGTTTTTTTTTTCCATTCTTCTTTTTCTTTTGCTGTCTGCTCTTTGGCTTTGTTTTGTTTGGCCGGCTGCCCCGGGTGCACGGGGCCGCGGAGTTGCATTGCGTATGTAAGATCAACCTGAGCTATATCTCGATCGAGCTCCTGGTTTCCGGAGCTCACCAACCGGGGCTTTCTGTATTTAATTCTTTCTTCATTTTTTGTGGAGGATTGATCAGCGAAAAGGATCCCCAACCCGGCCTGCTCCCTGGCCTGTCAGCCTTCTTCCATTTGTCCTTCCGTCTGGTCTCCGCGACAGGGATCATGGCTGTCAACGGAAAACAGGCGGTCGCCGGAGTTTCTTTCGTCTCTGAGTTCCCAGCAGCCATCGTCGGCCGCCCAGCAGTGAGTGAGTCAATCATCGGCGGCGAAGGAAGCCATTTGAGGTGCAAACAAAAATGAGAGCCCCCGATGCAGTACGGTAACTGAACAAACCGCATCCCAAGCCCAAACGTCCATCGTTGAATTCCAGCCCAGACCCAGAACGTCCAAGGCTCCCGTCAGGGGATCCATCCCGCATCCCAGCCCCGGCCGCTGGAGCACGCGCAGCACATCCCTGTCCCAGGTCCGGGGCGCAACCACTCATAAGGGGCGGATGCCGGCATCAAATTTCGCAAGGCAAACAAGCAAGCAAACATTGCCTTCTGGAATTCGGCCTCATTTTCGTAGGGAGGGGACGCATGCGCTCCTGTCCCAGGGCGCTGGGTAGGCCCGCTGGGTTGTTGGGGGATGGGGAACTTGGAGGAAGCAGATGAAATGCTGGCTTGCGTGCAGTAATGTAGACGCGGCTTGCAGTCAAGTTTGCCCATGACATCAACAAAACAAACTACCAAACTAAGGTCGAATGTGCCATGTTTGTTAGCCTGTCGTCCATCGAGACACCATCTCAATCAAGATGCGGAGGCAGCATTCCGCACGAGACAGACCATCATCGTGGACTGTCCAAAAGCCCAGACGAGTTGATGCCTCCCACCCCTGTCCACCACGACTTCTTCCTTGCTCTGGGGCAGCCAATCTCGGCAGCGGAGCCGCCTCGAATTATTTGCTGACTCCAATGCTCCGGTCCAGAATGACACGGCCAAACGCCCCCATTCGCCGCCCCATCCTTCATCGACTTTCGTCATCGGCTGTCGCTATGGCGGGGTGGGTTTTGCCTTTTGTTTGTTTAACTTCAATATAAACACATGCAACACGGACACACGTCAGAGCGCGTCGCAAGCGCGTCATCTCGCCCACGGGGACAACCAACAAGCTTTTCCCGGAGCTATTGGCCCATGGTGTCGCTGTAGTTCAGCCTGGCCGTCAGCCCAACGCTGCGCAAGGCGAATTTCTTGCGCCTGCCTTGGCGCTGGGCCGGGGTATTTCTTCCCGTACCGACCGTGCGGCTTATGGGAGATCGTTTGGCAGCGACTGGATGAAGCTGCCGCACTAACGGCGACCAGTCGTGGAGAGCGGCCCATCGTGTGGTGAGGCGTCAATATGAGGCGTTTGTGGTGATGAGAAGGGACCAGCCGGCGGTATCACCATTGCAAGCTGAAAAAGGCATCACTGAAATGGCCCTTGCACCGGTTTTTGATGCTCCGACGACGAGGTTCCGCATGCCATGGACGATTTCCTGTCGATGACGAAAATGACGAACGGCGGGTCCCAGCGGAGTTCCACTGATCCAGATGGAGGCATGCGGGAGCGTCGCGGGAGGGAGAGTGAGACACCGACTCAGACAAGCTACGAATAGCGTGGACGGTTGTTTTCTTTTTTTTCTCTTGTTTATCTTCCGCTTTCGCCCTCTCAGAGGAGGGCGGCTGTCCCGTGCAGAGCACTTGTGGTTGGATGCATGTACCAGTCAGTGCACGACTTCAATGCCCAACTGTGTGCGCCCGCCTACGAAGTGGTTTGGTCCTTTTGACCATTGAACGAGAAAATGAACAAGTGAACAAGACACAGGCAGATTGATAAGATGCGACGTTGAAGTGCCTCGTATCACATGACGCGATCGCTTCATCCCACCCACGCACACCCTTGCTTCAAGCATCAAGATCTATCTCCCCTTACAGACCCTACCGCCCATCGCACTCACACAACACCCCATCCACTCGCCAACGACTCCTGTAGTTTCGTAGCCGAAAGCATCGTCCTTTCCCCTCCAGCTCCGGCTTCAGGCCCCCCCCCCCTTGCTGGAACTGGGGTATCCCCCTTGCTTTTTCTTTTTACATTCGGTTCCCCTCCCCTTACTCTCGGCTCTGTGCTATCACCATCTCGTTACAGAGGCCCAAGCTCCATGCGCGCGACCTGAATCTCCGTCTCCCCTGTCTCCCCTGTCAGTGATCGCCGCTTTTCGCCATCTCCGTGCAACGCCGACGGGCCCTGTGAGTCGTGGCACTGTTACATCAAGAGGAGATTTTCCGAGATCAGTCACTTATCCCTTTGAGTGCCGTAAGACTACACTTGGGTCACGACCAGGGGGGTCTAGCCAACCAGAGTAAAGCATATTAAAGGTACTTCCAACCCCACCTATCTAATATGGTGATAGAAGTCCCAACAATTCCCTACTCTACAAAGAGCTACATTGCACTGCTGAAGAATGAGTTGTATGAGGAATTAGGTGGGGTTGATTCTGCTGACGCTCACGGTCACTCTATGTACCTCGGCTTTAGCGGGGGCTATGTGGGGCTCGGTACGGAGGTGTAGTCTTACGGCACTCAAAGGGATAGTTGTAGGGTAGTCTAGGCAACCTGCTGTGAGCTGGTTGTGGAACGCAAGTGCTAGTAACGACAAAGGGCTTTCCAGGTTTTCAAATAACACAAGGGATGATCTATCTTGAGTGTAACATTATTTCCAAACTGTGGAAAGAGAATAAATAACACCGACACGGTGGAGACGGGCCAGCGACGAAGCCATGCCTCAGCCTGCGTTTCCAACAAGGCCCAGCCACTAATTACGAAAGCACTCAAACCGTAAGCATATTCTTCCACACATTTGCTCCGATCCTTATTAACAAGTCCAGCACATAAACCGAGATCCTTCGTTTACAGTAGGGATGGAGTATTCCAGCGCGTCTCCGCTTCCCGTCTGGTCTCTACCGGCAGCTAACCCCGACCCTCAGATTTCCTCGGACGACCCCTCCTTCGTTTCGCCGGCGGTGCCTGACCCGCAGTTGGCCGCCTTTTAGCTGGTCGCGCCGGGGTGGGGCCGGGGGCGGGGCCAGGAGCGGAACTGGCCAAGGCACGAGATTGCCTCACTGCCGCCGTCGCCCTTGATGCTGGTCTTTTCGGACCTGACTGCGATGGCAGCATGGGGGGTTTTTTGTTTGCTTTCAATGCACGGATTCTGGAACTGCGCCTCAGTTGTGGCGGTTCGCAGTCCGCGTCTGCCTTGTCATGGCTCGCCTTTGACACGTCGTCGAACACCGTCGGGGCTGCACCACCAAACAGGTTAACGGAGGGGCCCTTTCTAGACAACGGACCATCAGGATCTGTCAGCCACGCCGGCGGAGTGGGAGGCCGAATAGCCTCCAACGCGTCTATTTCGGAGGGAGTAAAGTCCATGCCCTCCATGTTGTCGAGGATGTTGAGAGGCGTCAGGTCTTCAGGCTCGGGCGATGGGCTTTCGTGCCGCCACTTCCACCCAAGGCCGGGTTCCTTATTTCCAAGCCTGCACCATTCCTCTCGCCAGTCCCCTCTTTCCTCCCACCATTCACGGACTTGTCTTGCTCTGGGACCCTGGTGACGCCGCGGATCCGAAAAATCGAAGTCTCTGAGCTTCGCGGCGCGCTCGCCAACCTCAACCAAGTACATGAACCATGGCCTAGACACGATGAAGGACTCGGCCTGGCTAGAGGTGGCATCTTCACAGAGATGAGCAGCAGGACGGGGCGGGACGTGTTCGCCGCAACGAATGCCCTTGCGCAACCGAACGGCACGCGTTACTGGGTGATGATGATTTGGGTCGGGTCTGGGATGCCACTCAGCAGCAAAGCTGCCATGCTGCCATTTCCACTTCCATTTGAAAGTGTCGTCGTTTGGCTGTTTGTTCACTCTGCCAGGAATGCCCCATTCAGGGTTCCAGACGCCGAGCTTCTGCCAGCGCTTCCTGATGTTGCGTCGGACGATGATGTGGTATCGAAGGAGGCCCTCTCGCCCCCTCATAAACTCTTTTGTAGGCCAGTTGCAGGACCCGCTTCTCCAGAACTGGGCGGTCCGGTCGTGCTCAACGGCGGCTTCAGCAAGAAAGCGCTCCCCGGGACTGTACGCTTTCATTTCGCGCTGGGCAAAACCCGCGGCAACGACCAGCTCCTCGTCGTTGAGTGGTTCGGCGAGAGCCTCAAAGTCATAAGACTCCGGGGGGCTGCTGCTGTTGGGATGTTCTGGGTAGAAGGGAAGGTCGTCCTCGGACTCAGAGGAAACGTAAGGTGGCGGCTCTTCACGGTCGAACCGACGAAGGTTGGGGTTGGCAGCGAAACGCTCAAGCGCTGGCAATGCTTGGCGTTGTACGGCTTCTCGAAGGTGCAGGATGTCAAAGAATGGAGGCATCGTGGAAATACGATTACGACGGCTTTTCTGGGCAAAGCGATGTGTATGATGAGGACGCCGTTGACGGTGTTGTTTTTCCTTTTCCTTTTCCTGTTGCAAAGGCGCGGCGTTGGGCTGTTTCGCGTTGTGTTGAGGGACTGAGGGCGGTCTTTGTCTCCTGGGTTGCCTGAGGTGCTGAGGCGGACAGCGCGCGCCCGGGCCATTTCCAGGTTCGTCCTATCCGGGAACCTAACCGGGGTTGCCAGGCAGGCGCAAGCTCATTGCTATTGTAGTCAGTTTTTTGCTTTTACTGACATGGGAGGTGCGTCTCTCAGCCGAACGCGGCTAGTTGCGCGGCTAGTTGCGCGGCTAGTTGCGCGGCTGGTAGTTCAGCCTGAGACGCTGAAATGACCAAACCCCGTATTAAGGGCTCTAAGTGGGAGGTATTGAGTGCCATCTCTCGTTGGCACATTTACTGGTCCAGAATCTTCTCTCCTGAAATCAACACATAGCCTGAGCGAGGCTCTCCCCAGATTCTTTTGCTTTGCTTTTGCCCTTACCCCTCCATCTCCAATGGTTCGAAGCGTCAACCCCCGCACCCTTTTCCACCTGGTGCCAGCGAACGAGTTTGCTGATGCCGCCGTCCGCCATACCGACAATGAGCCATTCGTGTCGTACAACGCAGCCCAGGAGAAAGATGCTCTAGAGGTGGGCTTCCATGTCCCCTCCGCCCCTGGCGGCCACGTCATCGCCAGACTTGGACGAAAGGCCGACCTGATGCTCTGCGAGGTCTCCGAGGGCATCCGCAAAGCACCCCTGAGCTCGGTCCATATCGCTTTCGAGATGAACCCAAAAACCCTGTTGATTATGCTGTCTGGCCGAGCCAGGGACACTCGCTCGGTCACTGTTAGCTCAGACAAGAACACCGGATACGGAAACCCACTTGAGCCAACTGCCGGAGATTCGGTCATGCTTTACGGGCAAAATTGCAAGATACAACTTGCGTCTTACACCTTCCTGTTGGTTTGGCGAGAGGATCTCACCGTGCAATCCCTGAGGGACCTTGCGATACGCGACTATCACCAGTCTCTGGAGCGGGCGCGCCAACTTCGACCGTGTGATCAACCTGACAGCATCGACGACGTGGATCCCAATTTGTGGTACGCGACCAGGCTGTACACAGCCAAGGAACCCGCCATTCAGGAAGTGCGACAACTTCGTGAATTGATTGGAGAAGGGACGTATGCGAAGGTCTACCGAACGGTCGATCGCAAGTCAGCCAACCCTTTTGTCGTCAAAGAAATAAATCTCCGATCCCACGCCAACGAAGGATACGTTCGGGCGTCTCTTCAGAAGGAAGTGGATATCCTCACAAGAGCTCAGCATGTACGTGTGCAGTTCCCTTCGCCTTCGTCCCCCATGGACCAGAACGCTAACCGGCAGTAGGAAAACATCATCGAGTATCTTGGGCATGAGGATTTTCACACCAGCACCCCGCTTATATTCATGCCCTTGCGTGATGGGAACCTGAACTCCCTTGCAAATTTGGCTGGGCCAGGCGAACACGATGAGCTTTGCAATCGTGTTGCAGAGCAAATGTTAAAGGTCCTTGACTACCTAGCCTTCCACGACATGTGCCACCGTGACGTTAAACCCGACAATATCCTCTACACGAACCTCGGCCAAAAGGGGTTCCTTTTCCAACTTGCCGACTTCGGCATGGCCAATTTGGGCCAGATGGCGGTTACCATTTGCGGTACCACATGGTACCAGGCGCCAGAGCTCTATCAGAATTACGGCAGGGCCCCCCAGACTCCCAAGATGGATGTCTGGTCCCTCGCCGCCACATTACTGGCGACCCATCACGAATTCGCTTTTCCGCCTCACCACGCAAGAGCCTACCATGAAATCTTCCAGGCCGTCCAGACTTATGTCGCCGGCATACCATTTCTCTAGCGCATGGCAGCAGAGGATCCCGAACGTCGGGCCTCGGCTGCACAGATGCTTATCGCTTATTTCCAAGGCATTGGTCTGACCACGCCAAGAGAGCAAGTCCCGCCTCTGATGCTCTGATGGAAGAGAAGATTCAAGAGGAGGGACCCAAGTCTTACCCACACGCTACGGCGGAACTGTGAAGAGGAGGATGGCAGCTTTTCCGATTTGCGGATTGCTGCACTGCAACCTCCGACCATGGCATTTGAAACGCACGCATATCCGGTTAGAAAAAGGACAAGGAGTTAAATAGATACGGTAGAGGCGCCAGCCAATTAGGCCTGCTGCAATGGAGGTCTGCGGGGCGCAACGGTTCTTTTCTGGGGGGAATCTACGCCTTCGGTAGCGTTGTCAGACGGATCGTGGATACGCCGTCAGTCAGTCAGTTAATTAGCCATTTTAATAGTATAATAGAGGGTTTGGGTCGGTCATTCATTCTTTGTAACCTCTCCCGGCGCTTCGTGTAGTTGGATGGGGTCGTGTAGTTGAATTGGGGTAAGAGGTCTGGTGGTTGGCGAGAGGTAACGCGGGACTTGGATCTTAGCCCGCGGCATCATGCAAAAGTAGAATGGGCACCTGTTTTCCCATAGAGGTAGACTGTTTATTCCCCGACTTGGTGTTCAGTCTATTTGCACTGCGTATCGTAGTTGTACTCCCCATTACCAACCGCTCTCGGCGTTACCAGCCTTCAAGGCGAGTGTATCCATCTCCCTGACGATAAACAGTACAGCATTACCAAACTCGCTCATCCCCTCCAACGGGCCCCTCTCCCTCCTCGGGGACGTCGTAACCCATCTCTCGGGCCTCCTGCACACGTTCCTTGGCCAAACGCGCTTGTCGCCAAGCGTCCCACTTAGCTTGCTGCTCTGGCGGCTCGGTGCGCGGCTTCACCAAGCCCTTCTTGTGCAGTCGTCGGCGGTGCTGGCGCTTCTGCTCGAACGAGAGAGCGTCGACATTGATTTCGGTGATTTTGCGCCCGTGGTACATGTCCAGAAAATCGGCCGTCCAGTCATCCACGTCCTCCGAGAGCTTATCTATGAGGGCGCGACCGTGACCACCCGTAGTCCACTGGTCCAGCTTGACGGGCAGGGCAGTACCAAAGGTGGGATCGTCAAAAGAATACACGCAGAGATCGTCGCCGCACGTAGTTGGGCGGCAGTAAACGGCACATGTGGCCGACTCGGCAGCATACCAGAGCGAGAGGAGGAGGAGGGCGATGCCCAAGAGGGTAAGGCGGAATGGCTTGCGCTGGTAAAGAGGTGGCAGGGGAAGACGGATGAACGACATGGCCGATGGGCTGGAGTGTGTAGGGCAGGCGGCGCAGTGCATGTGATCGTGAGTGTGCGCGTCCAACTTCTCCGCCGACTTTGTCTTGTGAAGGACCTGGCCTTCGAGGCGCTCGATGCCCTTCTTGGCAGTGCGGATGCCCATGAGGCCGGTCTCTAGAGACTTGGACATTCTGGAAAGGGTGGCCTGATCGCCGTCGGAGTGGTTTGGATCTTGGGGTTTCGCCTCGTTCTTTTTGGGATTGGTATTGACCTCGTTTCTTTCGGTATTGAGTTTGGTATCGATGTCGAGGTCAAAGTCGTTGTCGTTATCCTGTGAAGGATTGTTTGGGACGT
Organism: Neonectria faginata; assembly: GCA_030864175.1. Classification (NCBI taxonomy): domain Eukaryota; kingdom Fungi; phylum Ascomycota; class Sordariomycetes; order Hypocreales; family Nectriaceae; genus Neonectria; species Neonectria faginata. The sequence continues at coordinate 1,412,984 of JAULBG010000004.1, read as the reverse complement.
TCTCAAGTTCCGCGAACTTTGGTGTTTGGGGTCTGCGGCCGGTTATGATTTCATCCATGTCGTCCTGGGTTGAGTCGTCCACATTATATGTGCGTTGAAGTTGCCTTAGGTCTTCTTTGGCGGTTGGAGGTTTGGCCGAATTCTTCATTGGTCCTCTGCGCCGTGGGAGTGAGTGGGAGCGCCGCCTTCTCAATCCAGTCGACGTCGCCGTGGTGGCCGATTTCTCGTCAGCTCCGGGGTCTGAGACTGTGTCTGGGGCTTGACTCCGCCGTGCAGGGTCCATCGTTCTATCACGGTTCCATGTAGACGATCTCGGTCGGGGCGACTTGGCCTCCTCGGGCACTTCCTCAACCCGCCTTGATGCAGAAGAAGATCTCGAGCGAGGCATATCCTCAACTATCTTAATATCTCGCGTCGAAGTTGAGGATTTCGGTAGTGGTACATCCTCGGGTTGCTTCTCCTCTCGTGGCGACACAGAGGGTTTCGCTAGCGGTATGTCCTGGAGTGTCTTGTCATCTCGCGTCGATGATGAGGATTTTGGTCGCCCGAACTTCGCCTCCTCGTGCGGCTTCTCGTCCTTCACTTCGATCCTCTCCACCTTGACCGTCGCCGGCGTCTCAACGTATGCCCCCGAGACTTTCGGCGTCGGCATCGACAGAGGATCTATTTTCGGGGCGCGTGGTGTTGCGTCGACGTCACCCTTCTCGTCTTCCGATTTAGAGCCCGCAGGTGGCGAGGGCGCCCGAACCGAGCCCTTCTCCGAGTAGTTGTCGCCCGGCGCGAAGAGATTCTTCTCCCCCTCTATCCGATCCGTAGGGTCCATTTCGGACTGCATGCTGGATCTCTTACTCTTAGCAGAGTCCGTGGAGCGCCTACGTGGGAGATCAACGAATCCGACAGTGGGTTTGGAGGTGTCGTTGTCTTTTTTCTGGAGTTGTGTTTGTCGCGGCGGATTTTCGGCGGTGCTACGTTGAATGGCGGGCTTGAAATCTGAGTCTTGAGTGACTGATTTCTCAGTTTGCAGTGGGCTTGCCGGCCGTCGAGCCTCCGTCTCCGGCGCAGGACTGGTGCTCGCAGCCCGTGCCAGCCGTCGCAGCAATTCCCTCGAGTCACCACGTTTGTGCGACTGCAGCCCCGGCCGTGCAGCATCGGTCCCATATCTTTCTTTACTTGATTCACCTCGTTCCTCCACCGGTGCATGGTACTTAGCCTCGCGCGCCTTGAAGATGGTGACAGGCGTATCAGGTATACGTTGCCCGCCCATCTCAAAGGCGGACTTGGGTCGAACGGCTTCCTTCGTCTCTAGGTCCTCGGGAGGAGCCATCTCCCGAGCCGTCCGGGCCGATAGCGGTCGAGATTCTTCTGGAGACAGTGAGCGGGAATTTGAGTTGGAGTTTAGCTCTCGAATCTCCTCCAACCTCATCTTAGCCAGTGCTCGGTTCGGGATGCCATTAATCTCGCGTTGCCGTATCTCATCCAGCTTGGTGTTCCTCGGCCTCGGTAGGCTCCGGTCCGGGATGGGAATCTGGTGCTCAGCCTGCGTCTCGCGCTGTCGGATTTCATCCAGTTTCGTATTAGGCTGCCGTCGTTGGGGTGACTCAAGTGGGATGTTGTTCCCAGCCTTGACCTCCCTTGATCGGATCTCGTCCAGTTTGGTGTTGCGTGAACCAGGGTTGGCCACTCTGGTCCGCGAATTGATGTCGATCTCGCTCCCCTCGTCAAACTTGATTCGGTTTGCAAATGGCCGGGTTCCCATTGTAATCCTTGGGCTATCCGAGACCTGCAGGTCTCCAGCAGTAAAGTCCTCTTCGACTTGCCACGCGAAGCTCTTTTCAGGTGACGCCTTCTCAGCGATGGATGCCATCGGCGGAGCTGGCTCTTGCTGGCTCCCTCCATTCTCAATCGATGGCCACGGCAGATCTTCTATCCCTGGGACCAGAGGAGGAATGCGACCTTGGTTCGTGAGGTCGTCCTTCGACGGCATGTGCTTCAGCCCGGGCGCCGGTCGAAGCCTACTGATCGGATCGCTCGGATGCTCCTCTGGCCGGTCTTCAGGTTTGATCTCATTAGGTTTCGGACTGACTGATTCCCGGCCAGGCTCTCTTGGTCCGAGTCCTATTCTTGATTTCCCGTACAGAGTCCTCCGCCTGGGCGACTCGTGCTTGTCTGGCGAGGGGCGTGTCTCCGCAAGTGTCGAGGTTCCCAACGAGGCACGGGAGAAGGGCCGAGCAGGCGCTTTGCTGTCCAAGTGATCTATTGACAACATCTTCCTCATGCGCCGGTCCTCCTCCTCACGCCGCGCACGGGCGACTCGTGGTGCCGGGCTGGGCGAGGCATCCATGACGTGGCTCTGGTCGCTCTCCTCCTCGGAGTCCATGGCAGCCCGGCTGAAGGCTTCGCTCAGGGATAATTGTTTGCGGTTTGAAAAGGTGATGCCGGTTGGCCTTGGAATGCGCGTGCCTCCTGAGGATGCCTGGCTGCTGGAACTCCCTCTCCTCTCGGCGGCCTTCATGTGCGGTTCCGAGTTCATTCGCCGTAGCGTTCTCTCACTGTATGCACTCGTCCGATACCTGCTCGTGCTGAGTTGGGCGCGATCGTTCACTTTGTCCTTCGGTTTGTTGCTTGGGCCGTCGTCTCCTCGTGAACCGGTGCTTGAGAAGAGCGGCTTCCTCCCTTGTTCCTTCACAACGAGCATGCTCGTAGGCCTCCCATTTGGCCGGGCAGCCAGAGGCTCTTTCTCGCGATCCATTGCCGGGGTCGGCGACAATATTCGAGGCGGTGACGGTGGATCAGGAGGTGGGCGAAGGCATTGTTGTGGTCAAGTTCAAGTTCAAGTTCGGGTCGGGCGGCGGCGCGTTTGTAGCATAGCAGGTGGAATTGCGCGCCAAGACGGAAGAATATTTGGGTATCGACAGTTCAAGGAAAAATAAGTACAATGTGTAGGGCAGGCTTCAGACGTTTGGCAAATGCAGCAAAAACAGAATATCGCAAGGTGGACAAAAGTTTTGGGGAGTGTTGCTCCAGCGCGTCAAAGGCGGCCGAGCAGGGGGGGCGTCTTAGCGTCCGCGACTTCCAATGTTGACTGCTGTCCTCCCCACTCCTCCCGTTTGTCACTTTAGGGGTTCACCTAGTCGGGAGTCGGGAGCACCTTTTATCCGGGTCTAAGCCTGGACGAATAGCAACTTCAATAACCTAGGTGCTGTCAACAACACTCTTCATTCCGCTCAGGTCCGATTAGGCTGCAGCTTTCAATCAATCGTATTAATAATCGAGGCACTCCTTTCTATACCGTCCTTCAGTGTCGGGTTTCTCGTGTTCAAAGTGCAGGTGAAAGAAGCAAAGGGCCATGTATTAGTGGTGGAAACACTCTTACCCTTAAGAACTGATTGATCCAGTCTCTTTGTTCGCGTATCTTGTTGGTACACAAAACGGGGAGAATGTGTGGCTCGTTTTGATTTCTTGAAGAGAGCGACTGGAATAATGTGGTCTTTTGTCGGCTTTCATCTTAATGCATTCCGGTCTGCTTTCGTATTTTTCCCCATGTAACCGGATTTCTAGACATTAATGTCCTGCCATTTGTCAACCAACTCCAACACGAGCGTGTTTCCACAACATTGTAACCCTTGAGCCTATTCCAATCTCCCCTCCTCAGCATCTTCGTCCACAACAACTCTTCAAAATCACCGCTTCAATTTAAGACGTAAATTTCACTCGCCAGTCTCCGGATATCAAACTACAGCCAAGAAGCAGGTACAAAATCCTACCCTACATGTCTGGCCCCCTTGCTGAGTCAGCGAGCGAACGAACCATCCCAGGGGCATCCTCTACTGCGTAGTTCTCCACATCCTGTCAACAGCGCCTTGTCAACGGCGCCTTGTAACGACAGGCTGAACGGTGACTCAATCGAAGACTTGCAACTCCGAATGCAACGCCAGAACGTGGTGCTGTTGTCTATATTTCCCATTCCATTGAGTTCTCTAGAACCATTCAATTGAGTTTTCTGGAATTAAAGGACGTATTTTCAAGTACTCTGTGTGAAACCTCTGCGTTGTCTAACACCTCTCTGCTGAGATCGCTGAAGGAACAGGACATTTCCGAAACTCTCAAAGGCAGCACTCAAGAAGAGATATACCATCGAGTTTCCAAGAATTACATAGCCAAGATTAGCTCATATCCTCTTCTCTCTTTCACTCCATCTCCAATGGCAGAGCCATCTTTCCCCCGAGCCCTCCGCCCCCTCAGCGGCATGTAAGCAAAACCCTCCCCCCCCAAGAAACCATCACCAACAACCTCATCCAGCGAGCTTTACTCATCCACCCGCCACTCGCGAGGCCTGTACCGCTGCGTCGTCTTCTCCGCGCGCTACCTGCACCCGGAGCCGCTCGGCGCCATCCTCGCCGCGCTGGGCCGCTTGGTCGCCGCGCAGCCGATGCTCCGCGTGGGCATCCTCGGCGAGGACACGGACTCGGCACACTTCTCGCACGTGCCCGAGGTGGATCTGCGGAGGCACCTCGAGACGCGGACCCTCCCGGCCGGCGCGGGCTACGACGCCGGCGTCTCGGGCGTTCATGCTTGGTGCCATGATCAGCTCTGGCCGGACATCGCATCTCGGCCGCCGTGGAGGGTCATCGTCGTGAGGCCGAAGACGAACATCTCCGGGGAGGAGCCCTTCGAGGACGTCGTCTTTGCGTTTCATCACTCCCTCATGGACGGCACCAGCGCCAAGAAGTTCCAAGAGCAGTTCGTCGCGGCCCTCAGCGACATCTCCTCCGACTCGGACCCAAGCCCCGTCCTCCAGTTTCCCGACCTGCCCGTCCTCCCCGAGGCGCAGGAGGACGTCATCCCCTACACCAACAGCACGCTCTTCATGGGCCGACTGGTCTGGAACGAGTACGCGCCTGCGTTCCTCAAGGCGGCCAAGCCAGCCATCTGGAGCGGCGAGCCCATCGATTTCGCCCTGCCTCACCGCGCCCGCGTGCGCGCCGTCGACATCTCCGCCGCTGCCGTCGCCAGCATGGTCGCGCAGTCGCGCAGCCACTCGGCGTCGGTCACGTCGCTCATCCAGGCGCTGTGCCTCGCGTCCATGGCGCGCCGCATCCCCGCCGAGAACGCACCGGCTTTCACGGCCAGCACCCCCTTCAACATGCGCCCGTACATGTCCGCCACGGCCAACCCGGCGGTCAGGGACTCGTTCCGCGTGTGCATTTCCGAAACGGCGCACGAGTTCCCTGCCGCCGCCGTGGACGCCTTCCGCAAGCCGGACGCCGACCTGGATGCCCTTATCTGGCACCACGCGAAGCAGGTCAAGGACGAGCTGCGCACACGCGCCGGCACCCTTCCCGCCGACGACCCCATCAACCTGCTGAGGTTTATCTTAGACTGGTCGTCCCACTGGAGCAAGAAGAACGGCCAGCCACGAGATGGGTCATGGGAGATTAGCAGCCTGGGCGCCATGCGTGACGACAACCCAGGCCAGCACCGCATCTCGCGGGTTCTCTTCACCAACAGCATCATGATCACAGGCCAGCCTTTCAGCGTCAGTGTGGCGAGCACTCCGAGTGGTGCCTTGACAGCCGGTATCTCATGGAACGCCGGCGTGGTGTCCGATGAGGTGATGGAGGGACTGGCGGGCGACTTACTTGAATACACGACGCGGCTGCATGAGACGGGCAGCTTTATGGCCTAGGAGTTTGCTTGGAGACATTGCATCTACGACTAGACACGTGAAAACATAAAGGATGGTTTGATGAAGCTAATGCGATAGTATGAAGGGCTGTTACACCTATATTTAAAAGAGAAAGAGGCGTCATCATATAGAGGACTGATCTAAAAGTCGATAAATGTAGACAAGATAAATAAATGAGATCGCACCAGGACATCAGATACGTAACCTAAAGGAGAGATGAAGGCGTCTCTCGAGATCCTCAAAGCCAACTTAAATATGGGCATATGCAGAGCCTCGTCACTAGAACATGCTTCCGTCAATGCTAAAGCCCCGTAAAAGTCGCATTACATAGTACACACACACGACTTGACATCCCCTAGGATATGCCAAACCCGGCACAGCGTCCCGCTAGGCGGCGATCTCCCGTAGCCGGGCTTGGCAGGTTTCCTGCACGTCACAGTAAGATCGTCAAGCCGACAGTCTCAAACCAGCCTATCCCATCGAGAAAAGCATGACGCTATTGGCTGTGTATTTGGCATATCCGAACGTCGCCAGGCAAGAGCTCCAACGAGGAAGCTAGGCGAAAGGAGTTTAGCAGCGCTCGCAGTAAAATCAACTACCATGCTTGGTACTGCACCAGTGCTTTCCATGAATTATATTACATGTGTAGAAGCAATACATTTCGCTTCAGTCTTTGTGGCTAGAACTAAGCATTTTCTCGCCTGGTGTGGACGTCCTGTTACACATTCGAGAAACGAAGAGGTCGTATGTACGGATTAAAAACCATGTATTGGCAATGTCATCCCCCATCGTCACCAATGTCGTCCGCCGCGCAGCTTGCGGGGTTGGTCCCATGCATCCATCTCTGATCATAGTAGAATCCCATTCTATCCAAACGCCTCGCAAATTCAACGCAACAAAAAGCCTCTTCCCTTCCCAAGGTCGTCACCCCTTGGTATTTAGGGAGAGGACGGGCTACCAGCCCTCACCAGGATTTTTCCTTGCCCTAGTGCTACCACGGAAGTAGTCGTATTGTGCTGGGTCGCTGTCGGTCTCGGCCTGGTTGAGGTTGCTGTAACCCCGTGGCCCGCCACCCAAAGCACCCATCGACGGCCCGGGACTATGAGAAGGAGGTCGCTGGATCGGTGTCATGCGTCCAGACGAAGGATGGCTCATTGGGACAGATGCAGCGTTGTTGATGAGCCCCAGTCCGGAAGAACTTCCATTGTCCTGGGAGTACATCGGCGTGCGTGACCGGCTGGGCCCTTCGGAGCCGATGATCGACTGCTGTGTGAACCCGCTGTAGGGAGCCGGAGCTCCGCGGAACGCCTGGTACGCCGTGTCGCTGTTGGAGGTCATACTCTTATTGCCCGCTGCAAAAGGAGTCGTCCGACCAGAAAGAGGAGTGCCGGGTCTCGACCCGCGGTCACTTCCCTCGCCCAAGGATCCAGGAGTGTCGGGTCGCATTATCTCGCCCTGGCGTCCGTAGATCTCCCCTCCACCGTGGTCCTCTCCGAACTCCGCCCGGTTTTTGTAGTAACCAAAGTCCATCTGATTCTCGGCGACGATTTCGAACCCAGGCATGTTACCATTGGCAGCCTTTCCAGGTCGTCCGCCCTGCATCGGGTCGAGTGCGTACATGTCCGAGTAACCGCTGACACTCATCATATCGCCCGCGTTGACTTCTCGGCCGTCGGTCAACCGTCCCTTGTAGATGGCGGGGAGGAGGTTCTGCGCCTTGGAATGCACCATGGGTGTGATTAGAGGCTTGTACAAGGCTGGGTGGCCGAATCGACTGGCCAGCCTCTCGCTGCGCACCCGTCCCTCCTTCTGCGGCAGACCGCCCTCGGCGCTCCGGGTAACGTCGCGCGAGCTGTAATACCGCATCTTCTCATCAAAAGCCCGAGAGCAATAGATCTTGAATGCCAGCATCAGGAACGGCAATGGCACTACCGAGAAGAACATAACGTGTTGGTTGTCTCCTCTGGTCCAGCAAGTGAGCAAAATCACGAGGTTAGCGAGCATCGTACCAAAGATGAATCGGTTGAACACGACACGCCAAAACATGCCACCGGACTCCGTCTTGGTGACAAAGCGGTACAGGATCAGGTACTTCTTTAGGTAAGAGTCAATCGTGAAGTACAGAGCCGTTGCGACAAGAACCAGTGGCTGGATTCCTGCGAAGCACATGGTGACAGTGGCGTAGTACAGAAAGTAGTTGTAATACTCTGCGTATTGAAAGGGGGGCGGCGCCGTCAGTTCGATCAGTTCTCTGGGGGTCGGGCTCGCGAATTTCTTGAGGAAGAAGCCCTGAATCATGGGCCACAGCTGGGCAAGATCGATGGCGGCACCCAGCTGACGCTGAAGCAGATATGTCACCCAGAAGGGGCTGTTGTTGCAGAGCGAGATTAATAGCACCTCGGCAAAATTCTCATCAACCACGGCTTGCCATGCGTCACCTCCATTCTGGACCCTGCGAATGACGCTAACGATGTAGGCCCAGCAAGGGCTGTAGATTGAGAAGACGAATAGGTTGTTGAAGACAAAGAAGGCGTAGAGCTTGGCCAAGACGTGTCGCTCTCGTCCGGTCTTGGTTTGGTCGCCAGACTTGTTCGAGAGGCGACGGAAGATCATAGGAAGGACCAGGTAAACGAGGGACATGAGAGCTGGTGAGAGAATACCCTGCACGACACCCCAAAAGGTGGGATTGGCCGACAGGGATACCTGGAAGTCTTTCCACACGATTCCCAGGTTGGACAAATTGACCAGGAAGACGGCGATCATGGCGTTTGGGGCAATCCAGAGGAAAGTCAGAATAGTGATCCACAGGTTGTTGAACCATCGCTTGCGACTCCGGGTTGCACTAGAGAGAGGCATGTTGTCCCAAATAATATCGTTGGGCCGAGGGGCCAACCCAATAGTGGTGCCAACGGGCTTCTTCTTGCGGCAAGCAAAGGCGATGTTATGAGTCTCGACAATGTCGGAGTAACTGGCGAAGCCATAGGGCATAGTGCCTCGCTTGTCCACGCCCGCCCGAACCTCCTTGACTTCAACTTCCAGGTCGCGGATCCGTTGGGTGTGGTACTCGATCGCATCAACCTTCTGACCTTTGGGATACGTGCCGTAGGATCGATCTTTCTTGGACGGTCTGCACATGGGCCGGGCAGGTGGGAGGTTGTTCGGATTCTTGAGATACTTGGAAAGGACCGACTCAAGTTGACGGACGGCGTGATCATGTTGCGCAATGAGCTGCGGCAGGTCCTTGACGTTGCGCGCAACAGCAGTTCGGGCAAAGGAAGCATTGGGGGCAATCTCGTCGATGATCCTGGCGATTCCTTCGTCGCTACGGCCCTTTTTGGGAATATCGAACAACTGAAAGAGATTAAAGTAAGCCAACGTTTGTATTAATAGGGAACTGTTGGGCTTAACCTACCATGAGAGTTCGGGAGTGGAGACTGTTCTGATACTCCTCGGTCTCAAAGTACTTCCTACGTAGCACGAGGATCTTCCTATAGTTCCACCAGAGATAAGAAGCAACGATGATGTTGAACACCCAAGCAATAATAACCTGGGCCCAAACAGACGACTCCTTGACATTTAGGGGTGTGATCTTGATTACCCAGTTGGTGGTTTTTGCGTAGTTACTGCCGAGTCTAAAGTTGGAGATGTGGACCGGGAGGAGGATTCCAATGCCAGTGACGGACAGGGTCAGGAACATGTTACGACACATTCGAATGAAGCGGAGGAAAACGGTAGCATCCATGCCGATGGAGTGTATCAGCGTCTCTTCCTTAGCTGACCAGACGGTTGTGATCCACGACCAGGGTGCCTTTCCAAGCGGAGGAGGAGCATGCTTTTCGTCGGCGTGTTTGAGCTTAGGCGCGTAGATGGCCTGGTTATAGGGTCGAAGGAGGGAAAAGACGATGGCGGTAAAGATGGTGAAGCCTATCGAGATGCCCAAGGCAGAATACATGGAGGCGGCTGCAAGCTATGTTGGCTGATGTTAGCAGTTGTCGCAGCGGAGCTTCAAAGCATCAAAGCTTCAAAGAGGCTTCGTGTGCGACGGCCGCAGAGACATACCTGTCCGCTCCAGGGGTCTTGGAGAAGGTCCAGTAACTTGGAGCCTGTATCCTCGCGGCCAACTAGGAAGCCGGCCATAGTGCTGAGAGACATGGCGGCGATTGCTCCGCCAGGGACGAAGAGCGTGGTCTAGACCCAATAGAAGTAGGTCGGGGTAATGGGTTCGTCTCGAGCGAGTGAAAGCCTGGCAGGCGCCGAACGGAAACGATGAGGTAGTATCGAATCGGAGGGCGAAAGTGGCAGAACGGTAAACGAGGGTGGCGATCGTGTCGTACGATAACGAGGACGACGTATGCGATCGCTAAGGTGGTGAAGATGTAAATTAGGTGTCGTCGAGCAGAGAATCCGCTGAAATGAGGGAGAGAGCGGTTGCTCCAGGAGCCAAGCGCATAGGGAAGAGGTTGCCGCACAGCCGGCCAGGTGACGGCGTGAAGGGCAAACGCAGACAAAGGACTAGAGGAAAAAACGAGGGTCGATGTTGATGTCCCGAGAGGTCTATGCGTCAAAAGGGGCGAGGAAGCTATCGCGATACGCGGAGAGGGTTGGATGGAAGGAGGAGGGAGGAGGAAAGAGACGAAGAGGAACAAAGAACGAGGGAACAGGTTCGATGGTGTAGGGCTGGTGAATTCAGGGCGCCATGACATGGGATGGAGATGGGGATGGGGATGGGTTGGGACGGGATCCATCCATCCATCCTCATGGGGATTGGGGTGCAAAAGGGAGATCCATTCATGGGGAGAATTGGACCTTGGCACGGCGTGGACACTGTGGGCACTGTGCAGCCACATATGCCGGCCACGGGTAGAGACAGTGCGGAACGCGCGCAATTGGTAAGTAGAGGCCGCCAGCAAAACGCCAGGATGGACGGCCACGCGCCAAGCGAGCGGTACGTACCCAGTATTCCGTGCCGTGGACTGCCGACACTACCGTCTTAGTTACGTCCAGACCTCATTTTCGAAAAGTGGGAGGCCCTCGGGTGCTGTCATGTTGCTAAGTTGAGTCCATGCTAGTATCTGACGTTTCCACCGCTAGCCGCAGGTATAGACGGTCACCCGCTGAAGCCACCATCAGCGGGCAGCAACAGAGGCTCACAGCGCTGTACCTACAATAATAAGCCCGAACCTCTCCCAGTGCAGTGACTCGCGCTCAGCTGCCCACCACCACTCGTCTGCGTCCGATGACACCCTTTTCCGGCTTCCCTCCCAGGCGACCTGGTCAGCGGTACCTTGGTGAACTCCTCCAAGGCACCAGAAGGCCGCAGAACCCCCCGAACACTCGCCACACCCGCCGTCGATTGGTCCCCGGCGCCAGCTGCACCCCTGGGCTCGGCGCTGGGCCGGATGGAGCTGTTCCCCGGCAGCGACCAGTGACCTCGCTGCAAGCTCTCCACCAGAGGCAGTGCTATTTTTGACGGCCCTTTACACAAGGGGGGTGGGCCCTTCGTCCAGCAGGTTGGCGCCAGTCAGCTTGTCCACTCGTCCCCTATCTGTTGGCAGTCTTGGGGGGGGGGGAGAGGGGGCAGTAAGATGCGCGGCGTTGGGACAATGTGGCGGGCTTTGCGTGGGCTGGGATGTTGAAGGAACACGAAGCACTTTTTCGTCCAGGAGCCAATGCAAAACATGGGCATGGGCAGGAGTCATGGCCTGCCCGGATGAAGCCGACGGATCTTTCGTTTTCTTTTTCGTTTCTCTTCTGGCCAACTCTTTGTCATTCCTGTTTGAGAATGGGATGGTTTCTCGATCTAGAAGGGATTTACTCTGTTGCTTGTTGTGTCGTTGGCGTTCTTATCAAGGCATGTCGTACAGAATGAGGGATGTGGGTATGTGTGGCTGTGGCGTGGATCTCTCGTGTTCTTGGTCTCCCTTTTTGGCTCCACGACGGCCACGACATGTTCCAAGATACGGGGTTATTCTTCGTCGACTCTTTCATCGTAGTCGAAACGCCGGGAGTGTGTATTCCCTTGCCAGTTGCCACCCATACGAAGACTTTTGCAGTATTACTATGTAGCACTACGTAGCACTACGTAGCAGCGTTCAGTCGTAGCATTCCTGTAACCGGCCACCGGGGTCGTCTACCGAAGGATGCCAATGGCTGACGGAACATCCAAGCCGCATGACAATCCAATCCCACGACCGCTGATGAAAGCAATGCCAGAATAAATAACTAATCCCTAGAATAAAATAAAACGACAAGTCAGCAGCTGGCTCACATCTCACGCTACCGATTCTCTTTACTTGATGATTCCTTCACAACACACAACGACGGGAAGTCAATGCAGCACCAACTTCTGGCGGGTTGGCATTTTTTTGCCACCGCCCGCTTCAAACCCACCCAAGGTTTAGGTACCTGAAAGTTAATCAGAATCTGAGGTGGAAAGGCACGCGCAATCGGTCACGACTAGCAAAACGGGACACGACATCGATGCGATTTTTTCCTTTTTCTTTTTTCCTTTTTTTTTTTTTTTGCCTCACTCAGTGTCGATTTCACAGTACTAGGGAAATCCGACTGTCCTTCGATGGAAATACTTGGGGCACTTGGACATTGAATAATCTATCCCTAAGATCGAGGTCAGTGTTAATGGCTGTTCGTGAGGGCATCTCATGTCACAGAAGGGAAGTACTGCACACCTAAACTTGACATGTACAACCTTATCTAGGATCAAGTTGTGTGAGGGTAACAAGCTGTACAATAAGTTAGCCTCCCTATCGCCAGTCAACTTGAGCAACGGCTTGCTTGCAACTATCAACGGACGAACCACCAAGCGACGCGTGTACGAAGATTCTCGTCCAACCCCTCCAGGGGAACAACCGCCCGTCGCCGGTAAACGTTTTCTTCCCAGCATCAAGTTTCAGGCACCCGGCTTCCTGCACTGCATTGCATTGCGCCGGGTGGATCTCGAAACGTCAGCGCTTTGGCCGCAAATGCACCAGATCGAGAAACTCTTCGGCATCCCGGCCTTTTCCACACCACCGAGAGAGAGAAAAAAAGACGATAGCCTGGGCGTATCGCTGGAACGCAGGTCCGGTCATGCCACCAGGCACACATAGGGTCGCTCGTTGACGTCAAGGGCTCCGCAACCGGGGCAGACGCGCAAAGAACCAACTGCGTGGCTGTGTCCACGTACGCTGTGCCTGGATTTCAATTCTTTCTGAACGCGTCGCGTGCTGAGGGGTCGCACGCCTTGCGATGACGACACCTCCTCCACTCTATTGCTTGGCCTAGGATGGTGGTTCTGGCCGATGCGTGGGCCAGCTTTTGATCATGGCCGTCGCGAAACGTCCCAGCTAGATTGACCAGCTGGACCAAGTCTGTTCGAGCATCCATTTTCATGATAGGTTGTCCTGGCACGAGTTATTTTTGCATTCGTAGATTGGCCGCGAAGTGCCGTTTGAGAGGGAGAACAAATCAGCATTAGCACTGTTCTACCTAGCCTACCCTGCTCGTTTGTATCTTGGTTCAGATACGAGGAAACTAGCAAAGATTCTTCAGCGCCCGCAGACTTTATCTGCTCTGCTATAGGTAACTAGCGGGTAGTGAAGACAGACACCCTCTTCTTCGTAGCTCTAATCTGATTAAGACCCTACAAGATGTTAGATTCGAGTTCGTTCGTGACACCATGACGTATCTCGATGGTATGCGTTACACTACGGTCCAACTACGCATTCACTGCAGCAGGAAAGTAGATGAATGATCAATTTTGCTGCCTCCAAAAAAAAACCTGAATATACAGCCCAAACCAGACAGAGCTTAGGAAAGCCAGAATTGTTCCTTTCCGTGACCAAACCTGCCATTTTCGCCTACACCTCGCACATCCTGTCCTAGTTCGTTTCGAATCTCATCATAACTTACGTGTAGCTAGTTGTTAGACTGCCGACTTTTGTCGCCGGGTACTTTGTAGATATCTAGACCTCCACCGGTCCCTGGCTCCGTGTCTTTCGCGCCGTCCTGCCAGCGACTTGGGCGGCCGCCTTCTTCTCCCGCTTCGACTTGCTCTTGTCGTTGGTGGCTGGCTGGGCTGGGACGTCGTCGACCCTGGCCTTCTTATCGGAGCGACCTTCTGACCCTGACTTGTCGTCGTCGGATACTTCGCCGTTGGTTGTGGACGGCTCATCGTCGAGTTTGCGCTTCTCTCCAGAGGCGGACTCGCTGGAACCTGAGGATGGAAGAGCACCCGTCATCTCGACGTCCTTGCTGGAGCCGTTGGTCGCGGCCTCGGTAAGCTTCTCGGCGACGGGCTCGGTGTCCATGGGCTCGTCCTTGGGCTCTGAGTCCACTGGGGTCGATTCTGGTTCCTGGAGACCGAGGATGACCGTGGCCTCCTCTTCCTTGGGCTTCTCCTTGGGCTCTTCGTCGAGCTTCAACTCGGGCCGTGGTGTGCCGCCGGCCGGAGTGGCGTTGTTGATGGGGGTCTGAGGCACTGACATCATCTCAACGGGCTTGGGTGTTTTCGACGGAGCCTTTGCGCCATCCTCGACCATCGTCTCATCGGGCTTGGGTTCAGAGGAGGTGGGTGCCGCCGTGGCCATGGTCGGCGCCGCAACCTCAGCCTCGGGAGCCGTGGGCGCAGGCTCACCGACTAGAAGGAGAGGAACATGTCAGCGACTCGTCTTACAAACTGGGCTCGAGGGATAACGGTTCTTGATGGAGAGGTTTGCGTGCATCAAAAACATGCCAATTGGGCTGGATTCGGGGGGAAGACGGATTGTGTTGATGGACGGCAATGGCGCATACCTTTGTCGATGGCTGGGGCGATTCCGTCAGACATGATGATGACGTAAGAGGAGCTGTCGCAGATGGTGATGCTGCTGGGCGCAGTCTTGGCTTTCGGGCTGGAGGCGTCTACGCGATTCCTGGGGTAGCGGAGGAGGGTTGCGACACAATCTCGGGATCGTAGCGTCGAGATGAGGCGAATTGTGAAGATGGAGGGAGGAAGTGAGGCTGGGGGATGGACGACGGACGATGGAGTGAGGTTGGCCGGCACAGCACGAGGTCACGACGGTTCCACCGGGCAAACTACTTGATACTTACTACAGTCGAGAGCACCTCAGCTCCGAAGCTGGCTCGCCGGTGGCACAAGGGTTTGCCCCCATGGCCGCAGGAGACACACAAGTCGCTCCCGGGCGAGACGGTCGCGCGGAGGAACCTCGTCGGAACCTTTGGGGGGGGGGGGTTGCGCGCGCAGGAAGAGCCACAAGCGCAACCCGCGAGAGGCCGAGGTCAGCATGTAGCTCTCCGTCCTTCGTGGGGTGGGAGAGCGCTTTCCCCATTGCCGTAGGCCAGGAGTCGGGGCTGAACAAACACGAATCCCGTCACTGGACGAAAGCTGGAGCACAGTGTCGAGGTGTAGCAGCCCCGGCGTGGAAACTGCGAGAACTGGCGCGGGGGTCTGTGGCGAGCGAGGACGGTGTGAACTCTGAGGATCGGGACGGAGAAGAAAAGCAGAAGCTCGACGATGGGAGTTGCAGTTGCGGGGAAGCTTGGTGCTTGGTCAGTTGGTGGAGCCACCGATCTGGGAGGGGCAAGGCGCCGGAACCAGTCAGTGGACGAGAGCGAGTCGACAGGACCCGACAGTCGATGATGATGATGTGCTGCAGTGCTTCTTCTGCAGCTCTTTTTGTTTGTTTTGCTTGGCCAATTGCGGATATTCATGGCCGATTGGACCATCTCCGCGTGGGCATGGATGAGGTACCTTACACTGGGACTTATCCAAGAGGGGAAACATAGACGGCCCATTACAGATAGAGACGAGGCAAACCACCGTCCATCTGGGAAAAGAGCACTATCAGTCAAAAGTAATTAATAGAGCTAGATTGTTTGGTTCTAGCAATCCCAACTGCTGACTAGATAGAATCAGGTCATCTCCAAAATGGGGAAAAGTTGGCCATCGACTGTCGACTGTCGTTGTCGGGGATGTTAGTGATGCGACGGCCCGCCCACCCGCTAGAAGCATCCCATCATGCCTTGCACCCGCCACATTCCAGCCACAGACCCCACGTGCATCACCAGCCACAACTCCAATTTCAGGGGTACCTACCTGCAATCTGTCCGACGCGGTCAACCTCTGAATTCGCGATCGACCGACTCTCCCACGTTCTTTTAGTCGCCCGCCATTATTGTCTCCCGTCCGACCTCGCCGCCTTCCGAATTCCGCTTCGCTTTCCTCGATTAATACCCACCACTCTTCTTCTTCGATCCACAATGTCAAAGTCCGCCGAGAACAAGTACTCGGTCATCCTGCCGACGTACAATGAGCGCAAGAACCTCCCCATCGTGGCGTGGTTGCTCAACCGCACCTTCACTGAGCAGTAAGTTGCCCGCTGCTGGATCTCAGAGAGACCGCCGTAGACTTCCAATCCTTTTTTCTAACCCCTTTACCACAGCAACCTCGACTGGGAACTGATCATCGTCGACGATGGCTCCCCCGACGGCACCCAGGAGGTCGCCAACCAGCTCATCAAGGCCTACGCACCGCACGTAATCCTCAAGCCCCGCGCCGGCAAGCTGGGTCTTGGCACGGCCTACGTCCACGGCCTGCAGTTCGTCACGGGCAACTTCGTCATCATCATGGACGCCGACTTCAGCCACCACCCCAAGTTCATCCCCGAGATGGTCGCCCTGCAGGCGAAGGGCAACTACGACATCGTCACCGGCACCCGCTACGCCGGCGACGGCGGCGTCTACGGCTGGGACCTCAAGCGCAAGTTCGTCAGCCGCGGCGCCAACCTCTTCGCCGACACCGTCCTGCGCCCCGGCGTCAGCGACCTGACGGGCAGCTTCCGCCTCTACCGCAAGGCCGTCCTTCAGAAGGCCATCGCCACCACCGAGAGCAAGGGATACAGCTTCCAGATGGAACTGATGGTCCGCGCCAAGGCCATGGGTGCCAGCGTCGCCGAGGTGCCCATCTCCTTCGTCGACCGAGTCTACGGCGAGAGCAAGCTGGGCGGTGACGAGATTGTCGAGTACGCCAAGGGCGTCTTCTCGCTGTGGCTCAAGGTATAGACACTGAGGACGAGAAGTGAAGGAGATGTATGAACAAAAGGACATATCTTGTTGGATTGGGGGCGTTCCGGCGGGAAGCATAGCACCGTTTAATCTAATGCCACGTTTCTTCGGCCCCCGTTTCTAGCTCCCATACCCTGCCTAATAATGGTCTCTTATTATCATGGCCTGTCTTGAAGTTTGATCTTACACCATCTAGCGTTGTCCTCCGCCTGGGTCTCACATGTTCCGTCCACCTGTCACCATGATGGTCTGCCCCGTCACATACGAGAACAACGGACTCGCCACAGCCAGGATACTGCTCGCCGCCTCCGTCGCCGTGCCGGGTCTCCGCAGCGCGATATCCGCATGCATCGCATCCCCCGCCGCTTGCGACTGCTTCAACGGGATACCCAAGCTGATCTTCTCGCCATCAGGCCCAGCCACGAACGCGCCGTCCTCCTTCGCCGCCGTCAGCCGGGTGAGGATATACCCAAAGGCAACAGTGTTGGCGCGCACGCCAAACGCCGGCCCCCACTCCTTGGCGATGGTCTTGGTGAAGCCCGTGACGCCGGCCTTGGCCAGCGCGTAGTTGAGCTGGCCGGCGTTGCCGTGGACGCCCGAGGTGGACGAGATGTTGACGATGCAGCGCGGGGCGCCGTCCTTGACGCGGAAGTAGGGCGCGGCGGCGCGGATTAGCGCGAAGGGTGCCGTGCAGTGCAGCGCGATGATGGTGTCCCACTGCTTGTCCGTCATCTTGTGGATGACGCCGTCCCACGTGTAGCCCGCGTTGTTGACGATGATGTTGATCTTGCCGTCGCCGAAGTCGGCCGCTTTCGCGACCAGCGTCTTGATGTACTCTGCGTCGGTGACGTCGCCGGCCATGGCGATGGCTTGGCCGCCGTTGTTTTTGATGCTCTGGGCTACGTCGGCGGATTTTTCTATAGAGTTGCGTAAGTCGGGGGGCCATTCGCATAAGGATCGTCACGTACTCTCGTCAATATCCGCAACGACAACCTTGGCGCCTTCATTCGCAAACAGCCGCGCAGCCTCGGCGCCAATGCCCTGTCCGCTGCCGGTGATGATGGCGACCTGGCCGGCCAACAAGCCCCGGGGGAAGTTGAGATGGCCAGTAATCTGGTTAACACGATCTGACGACATGATGGGCCGGCTGTGAATATTTGAGAAGATCCAAGGGATGCAATTTTCTGAAACCAATGGAAAACTCCGTCGACGGAGATTTGGACCGAGATATATGAGCGCCGCGTTGGAGACGAGGTCCTCCCGCCTGCCGAGGTTCCCCGCGGCTTCGGGTTTACCGCGTCGGGCTGTGTGGGGTAGATCCGGGGGAACTGAACCAGCACCGGCCGTGAGTTGGAGAGATATCCGAAACTAACGGAATATTTCCCCTAACGAAATAAACAATCAAACCCAAGTTCTTGATGTAAGCCTAGACTTGAGCTGTGTCTAATGCTTTAAAATAGGATGGGCTAAAAAAGACCGGTTCACATTGCAATATCTTCGTTGTTACGCCGTAAATACATCACCAACCACCACAGCAAGCTGGCATGGTAAAACAGACATTAGTACGTCAACTTGTAATCTAAAGCTTAAAGTCCCCGTTCGTCTTCTCCCATCCCGCCGGTGAAGTCTCCATCGCAGCAGCCCGCTCCGTCAACCGCAGCTTCAAAGTGCGGTTCTTCTCCGTACACAGCTCGTACATGGTCGACAGGTTAAACAAGAGTGTGTGAGACGACAGGCCTGAATTCACCAGACCTTCTAGTATTTCCCGTCCCTGGATTTGTTAACGGTCGCTCAGGTGGATAGAAGCTCACACATACCTCCTGTATCCTTCCCAGGTAGAGCAGACACACGCCCATGTTGACGCCCACCATCTCATCGTCCGTCGTCTCCTTGAGATCCTTCCACTGCTCCAGCGCAGAGTCGTAGTTTGCATCTGCCATGTCGCACAGCGCCAGGATGATCTTGTCCGCGTCCTGGTTATTGCTGGTGCCTTGTTGCGCGCACTCCCTGGCGCTGTCCGCGTTGCCCAGGTGCAGCCACAGCAGAGCTTTGGTCAGCGCCATCTTCCCGTCGCCCCGATCCCGCATGGTGCTGAGGTGGTGCGCTGCGCCGGTGAGGTCGTCCATCTCGACGAGGGCGCCGGCGACTTGGATGCCGAGGTCGTGGAGACAAGCCTTCCAGAGTTCTCTTGCGGAGTTGTCGTGTTTTGCTGAAGCCTTGGCGATGTTATCTCGGGCTTCCCGTGCGAGGTCGTGGTAACTCATGACTGCACGTCGAGGATCGCCAAAGCCAAGGGCTTGGAGGCGGACATTGAGGACTCGTAGTTCCCACGGTACCAGGTGCTCACCGGTTGTGTCGTCAACGTAAGTCCGAATGTCATTAAGGTCCTGCAGAGCCTTCACCTCCTGGGCAGCCAAGGGCGTAGAGTCGATCAACGTCAGACATGCTAACCGGGTATACAACAGCCCAAAGATCTTGTTGGAGTTCGTTGGATCGATACTCCCGCTCGCGCCTGAGCCCGTCAACTCCTGGACCGCAGCTACGGCAGCAGCTCGGAAATGGCCATGAGCTAACAGCTCCTCCAGGGGGGCCTCGGGGCTCGGTTGCTTTGACGAGTTGCGGAACGCCACGGGAACGTTCAGAGGAGTGAGCGGGTGGTAGATCTCTGGCCGGAGCAGAAATGAGAAGTCCTTGGCACGGGCCTCGCCGAGCTGAGATACGGGTGAGTCTGCGGAGGAGCGGATAGGAGGGGATGAGATCCTTGATCGCGGTGGTGGTGCTTGCTGAGAGGATTGCGCGACGGCTTGGCGAATTGTTAGTGGGTCACTGTGATGGATGGGTTAGTTGGAGGTGAGGTTCGGAGTCGACAGTGGCGAGGGTGTACACACTCGACGGCATCGAGAGGTCCCTTAGTAGAGGACCTTGGTCTAGCTAAGAGAATGTCAGACAATCCGAGTAGCATCCCGGGTTTGCTGTCGGTCATATCTCTGAGCGTCTGGTAGGCGACTTGAGATGACGTTGCAGAGGGGCAAGATGAGCCGGGCTACTCAACAGCAACGCCGTGCTCCCCGCTGAACTTTGGACATACCCTTTGTGACCGACTTGTTCCTAGAATGGCCCTGGCTCGGCGACCTTAGCGGGTCGCTCATGATTCCCGTTTTTGTGGTTGGTTGATGCTTTCGTTGTCGTACTTGAGCTGGTGAGCTGAGCTGGCTTGGTGTTGCACCTGGCGGATAATTATCGGTTAACTTCCCTCACTGGCGACAACCTCGTCTACACGCAGCTCTTGCAAACTGACGACATCTCCGTGTCAGTAAAGGCATTTTCAATACGTCTACAGAAACTCCTTTCGAGTGGTGGCAACCTGAGGCCATATTATGCCTGGGACACTCACAGGCTAAAGCTAAGACCCAAACCTGCAAGTCTCGGCATCAAGTCAATCCGATCAATTGGTGCTTGCCCTATCATGGCATTGGGACCTGTTTACAGCTGAAGGGCAGGCCTGACAGCTGTCAGTCAGTAATGGCACATTTTCCCTCCTTCCTCTTCACTTCTTTTCTTTTTTTCACAAACCATTTCTCAGGCCACTTCTCATTTTCTCATCCCCAAATTCTTTCTTCTGGTTCCTCTCAGAGCAGCACTCCATCAGCAAACAACATGGCATCATCCAACAGTGAAAGTACCCTCTCAAGTATGGCCTATGGTGATCACTGAAAAGATAGCATCGCTGACAACATATTCAGGCATCAGCGGAGCCTCTGCTGAAGATTCGCGGACAAGCATACAAGTTGTTCGTCGCGATGGATCGACCGAGATCCACATATCCTCTTCTGCCCTTCGTTCTATCACTCCCAACTTAATTGTCAAGCATGGAGAGCACTCTGTGACGCTTAAAGAGCCTGGTGGTATAAGCGAACAAACCTCTAACGATGAAGCTCCAATTATGAAGCAGCTTCTTCGTGTTGTCTACGGAGCAGACCCTTCCCTAGCCGACCTGAACCCAGAAACCATCCAGAAGATTGCCATACTAGCAGACAAGTACGCGATGACATCTTGTCTCATCTACGCTAGTTCTTACTGGCTTCGCGACCGTCCCGTGGCAGGTCAGGAAGAATACTGGCAGCTCTTAACATCAGCTTATTGGCTTGGTCTTTCTGAGCCATTTAATAACTTCAGTAAACGTCTGGCCGACGATCCTGGACTTTGGCCCGCAAAATTGGTTAACGAAACACCAGACATGGCTCTGGGTTTCCGGCTGTCTTGAGAGCATCCCCTCTATGAATTTATCTCTCCCCAGTCAGAGTCTAACGTCGAAGCAGTGGCCGTTCATGAATTCCGAGAAAGAAGACGCCGGTATCTGCTTGAGGGCAGAGGACTCTGTCTAGATTGCTTCAAGACTGCCGAAAACTCTTTCCTGGACCGTGGGGGAAAATGCAATGCTCCCTCGTTTCATTAAATGCCGATGAACTACAGTCCATCTCATGCTCGGAACACGGAGCAAAAGGGCTCTTCGAGCATGGAAGGACATGAACTGAAGATGGCGGTTCCGAAACATCCCCGGGGTTGTCGCTTAGGAATGGCATCTCTCTGCACGCTGAGGTAACAGGTTCTATTTGGGTTTGGGAATCAGGTACCATCCGCCTGAGTTCATAATGGCTCTTAGCGCCTCAGGTCAGGTAGTAAATGTCACTCCGGCAGGTTCACACTACTAAATTGTGCCATCCAATTCATGTATGGGCCCGATTAATGGAGGAGTTCCTACGATCAAATCTCGAAATGAAGCATTGAAGTGCACATTCTCCACAGCCGTTTTCTCATCATTCTTCTCGAAACAAAAGCAAATTAACATCAACCTCCGCCTTCAAGCTTTGCCCTTCTTGAGGAACTCAGTGAGCTTTTGGATACTGTCTCGCGCATGCTGGAGGGTGAAAGATGCAAGACCCTTGTAATGCTTCGGCTTGTATTGTTCGTCCAAACCGTCCATGTCGTCCTCGTGGGTTGATGCCTCCGCCATTGATCCTGCCACCGCAACCTCCATATACTTCTCTCTGTCCGATCCATCCTGGCCAATGCACACGACAATGCCACTGTACTTAAGCAAAATGGCGTTCAAAATAAGGCGGCAGACACGTCCATTGCCATCAACGAAAGGATGGATGTTCACGAAAGTGTGGCTGTATTTTGCTGCGAGGACAACAGGGTCGATCTCTCCCGACTCAACAGCGTCACGAAGGTCCTCATTGAGGGACCGAATCATGGCTCGCATTGCACCAGGAACTTGGCTGGGATCCATGTACTGGTGAAGACCGGCACTGACATCGCATTGTCGGTAGACACCACTGTATTGCGTCCAAGACATGGCTTCTGTGTCGATTTGGCTCGTCAAAATCCGATGCGTCTGTAGGATAATCTCCTCCGAGATGTCGTCGCCGTTGACGTAGACTGTCTCGAAAATGTAGTTGGTAGCCTTGGCGTGCTGAACGATCTCGCGTCGAGTGCGAAGAACGGCCTTGATTCCGTGTGACAAATTCTTGCGCACTAAATCTCGTTTCAAGGCCTCGTACTCTGCGTCTCGTTCGTGACTTTAACCGATCTCATTTCCCTGGAAGATTGCCCCACAAAGTTTGAGAGTGATGTCTAATCCCCCTCCTGCGTCCTCAATCATGTTCGAACCGAACACCATGCGTGCCAGAGTGTCGCTGAGGTGGTTCTCCAATGCATTCGTGTCCATAGACGAATTCTGGACAAGCTCTGAAACCGTCTCAATGTATGACTTGAGTTCGTGGTAGAGGTCGTCAGGGTCGATGTCGCCGAGAATGTTGTAGTCGTATGCATCGTCCATGGAAATGGTGAAGGATGCCTCTACTCCGCGCAGAGGTCGAGCTGTGATGCAACCGCCACGAAAAGTGGCCTTCATGGTTTTGCGGATCAATCGGACGAGGTTGGTGGGCGGCGTAGTGTCAGCTTGGGATCGAGACGCTTGGCTTGGGATGATTTCAAGTCCCTCAAAGGCATCAGCGAGGCCAGGTCGGTTGAGTTTCTGCTGCTTTGAGGGTGCCATGGTTGAAGTGGTTTGCTGACGGACACTGAAAGATGAAGAAGAAGATCTGGGAGGTTGGGAGGATGGGAAGCAGATGGATGGAGAGAAGAAGAAAGGTTGGGAAGGAGCAAGAGGGAATGGGAAGCTTAAATACATCAAGAGGCAGGCATTATCAAGGTTCTCCAAGCAAACCAGGAAGGTACTCGCTCACCATGATAGTGAATCACCGACTGTACCTGCCCAACCGGGTATTTCCAGCTCAGTCAGGTATTGGCTGCTGCGATCTAACTTTTTTGTTACGTTACCGTTGTAGTTCTTTCTTCCCCATGCCGTGTGTGCGGTGAAACCTTTGGTTGGTTCATTCTCGATCTTCAGACGCCTGTAATCAGGCACAAATGTGGGTTTAGACAGCCGTCAACAGCTGTCAACATAACAACCTCTCCTGTGTACCCAACTATACCTGAGCAGACAGTCTAACATCGTTCTTTCATTCTGTAGAAGCAAAGTTTCTTCCGATGATTCACTGACCACACTTCCCCATACCTTAGGCAGCCGGTTTCTGTCCCTCCGCTGGAGCTCCTCTCACTTCTCCGTCACAACACATCTCCCCGTTTTTTACTTCTCTTCTCATCCCAGCATCTCCTTCTAGGGTTCATCCACACTTCTTGTGCGACAGCATCAGCAGTCCACCCACCATGGCAAAGCGAACACACGACGCCATCTCCTCTGACATGTCGACGGATCCAGAGCATACGACAGTCGAGAAAATCGCCCCCGATGGAGATATCGTTTTCATCCTAGGAAAGGGAGCAGCCAAAGTTCAAGTCAGTTCGTGCATCATGAAGATTGCATCTACCATATAGCAGAAAAGTACGATCTCATTCCTGCCATCCAGTTTTGCGTCGAGGCATGGATCACCAAGTATGTGTCTACGGTGCAGCGTATGGTTCATGCCCTACCCCGTACACCAACCAACGTCGTCAACCGAAAAGAGAGCTGGATAAGGATAACAACAATGAGCTGACTACACCTTGGCTTTTCCGTCTACTATTCGTATGCTACGAGTTTGGGGTCGAGGATCATTTTGAAATCGTCAGTCAACGCATCATCCAGGAGCACGCTGGCTCGTTCATGACTCTGGCTATGGAATTGGGGGCTAAGACTTCCAGATTGGCTGGCAATAGCACACTATACAAGCTCGCATGTAAGTCTTCAGGCTAGATCAAAGATCTTATCTCTTCTCGCATCCACATGCGTTCTAACCAATATCCACCAGGCGCACTCACAGATAAACAAGCTGATCTTCTTTTTGGGCTGTCTTTTTTTCTCTACCGCTCTCTTCCCGCCTGGATCATGTCTGAAGTTGTCTATGGACTTGAGTATTCCAGAGCTTACATTCAGGAATTTCATAGTTACAGAGAGGACGGTTTTCTCACCACCAGGCTTGGTGCCAAAAGCTTGTCACTGCATGAGACCTTGAGCTGCATTCGCGCCTTCCGACTCACGTTTCATAACACACACACAAGAAACCCAAGAGCACAAAAGTATGTCCAGGAGGAGTTGAATAAGAGACTTGGTGAGTTTGAGAAAGGTATCAAGGGCCTTTGTTTGCCTTGCTTTGAGCTGGGTGTAGTTGGATGTGATTGCAAGCAGGGCTAAGCTTCTTCACTTGGTGATGGAATGTTCAAGGGCCCGACAACTCGGAAGCAGGGAGCTATTGTTTTTAGCTTATATATCAGAATGCAACCCACCACATGCTTTGCGCTTTTCTCTCTCCCTCCCATTGTATTGCAAGTCTTTTTGCTTCCACCCGGTCTAAGAGACCAATCCATGCGATGCCAACCATCTTCAAAGTAAATCACCACACGAACATGTAGGTTGAATCAGTTAGTAACTAAGGAATTAGGTTCAGCTCGTCTACAGTTAGACGTTAGGGGGCTGACGGGTTGGAAAACGATCACCTGGTCGCAGCATGTTGAGCTGTTATGTGAAGTTGCTCGCAGGCGCCCCACCAAGAACTCGCTGGCTCACCTTGACTTTCTGGACCAACTTCTCACCCGCAAAACTCGCAACCCGCCCAGCCATGAGGACGCGCAGGTCAAACCGCACGAAGAGCTACGCGGTCGAAAAATACGATTTCGAGGGAAGCTCGGAAGAAGACATCGTCCGCAAGCGCAACGAGAAAACCGACGCCGACGACGACAATTTTGAAGCCGCCGCAGCGGCCGCAGCCGAGGAGAGCATCGAGGAAGATGACCTCGCCTTCGAGCGCGAGGTCGTCGAATCGGACGTCTCCGTGAGCGACCCGGAAGGCGTCCCCGACCGCTTCTCCCGCCAGCGCATCAAGCTGATCCGCCCGTTCAATCTCCGCGCGATCGGCATCACGGGCTACCTGGACGTCGAGCCCGTGGCGGCGGACGGGCGCATCGTCAGGGCGTACTGCGGGCCGTACGATCGCGGGCTCCGGGGCAATGCGCTCGTGGACATGTGGTACGGGCGGCTGGAGGGTGGCGTCAAGATGGCGCATGGCATGCTGGATCGCTGGATGGACTGGAGTGTGTTGCCGCCGCGCGAGAAGGCGGAGGAGCACGGGCAGCCGGACAGGGGCGTCTGGTCACCGAACTTCTTCAAGAGGGAGGCGTCCAATGCTGAGCACTGGTTCGAGCGCGTGAAGGCCAGCATGCCGCAGGGCGATTCCCTGCTTCGGTTGTCGGACGATGAAGCTCAGCCTTACTGTTTCCAACACGGAGCGATGCCGGTGTTGATGGGACCGCACGACGCCCAGCGAGAAATCAGCTTTGCGCCTGGCGATGCCTACTCACTCTCGCAATCCGGCCTCCCGTTCGACCAAGATGAGTGCGATGCCAAAATCGTCGCGGGGTGGATGCTCGACGCCGGCGGCATCGTCACCAGCATGGACTGGGCGGCGCAACACGAGCCCGACGCAACCCAGCTCCTGGCGCTATGCATCGTCCCACACTCCGACCAAGAGCACTACGACTTCGAGCAGGAGTCCGTGAAACCCGACTTCCAGAGGCACGGCATCGTTCAGCTGTGGGAGTTTATCGGGGAGCGGGCGGACGATGGGCTGGTGCGGCCGTCGTCCAAGCGGCCGAGGCTTCGGAGGACGATATGTCTCGAACATGGCCGCGCGCGGAGGGTGAAATGGAGTCCTGCGTTTGGGCACCTGGCGGTTCTTTGCGGGGATGGTAATGTGTATGTCGTTGAGGCGGGTGATGATGGAGACGGTAGTTATGGTGAGATATCTTGCTCGTTGCTTAGCATTTCTATCCTCGCTGCTCTATTTCTAACTGTTTTTTTCTTCAGATAAGGCACAGCAGCCCGTGACCACACTCGAGTTCCCGGATCAAGAGGACATACAGGCAACGACCCTCACATGGATCAACTTCAACCGCCTCGTCATAGGCTACACGGACGGCACCATCGCCCTCTGGTCCATCCGTCCTAATCGTCTCCTCTCGAGACACCCTGTCCATCACAACATCATCCTCGACCTCGTCTCAGGCTACCCATCCATGCCTTACATCATCGCCTCTTACCCCGTCGGTGGGACCGTGAGACTCATCGACCTGCGGGCTCCCAGCACCGAGACAACCGAGGTCCAAGCCCTGACTGTCGCATCGCAACCCAACCTTCTCGGATATAGCGATCACCTCCTAGGCTTCTTCTCCACGTATCCCTCCGCCGGCGTGCTCAACACCCAGATTGGCTTCATGCACCACGCTCAATACCCCATTGCTCGCCGAGTCTTCACCGGCCAAAGCTTCCCCTCCTGTCTTTCTGTCGGGCGTACACATCCGTATTTGCTCATCGGGACCATGGATGGCTCGCTGTGGGCGCTGAATCCACAAGTCGAGCTCTTCACCACCAAGCGTGAGCCCTCTGATCGTATCAAGGTCTTCCAGCACGAGCACCGGCCGGCAAAGTTCTTCTCGGAGGATACACCTGCCGGGGTGCGCGGAGTGTCGCGGGTGCTACAAGGTTTTATTCTAGAACGGAACGTCAATCCCAAGACGGACTTTAAGCCTCCAGTCAAAAAGGGCAAGAAGGTGAAGAAGAAGGACGCCGAGGAGGTGGTCGGGGATGAAGACGAGGATGGAGCTGGTCCGTCAGATCCCACACGAGCGGTGGTGTATGAGCCGCTGACGAGAATCACGGAGGTGGAATGGAATCCGAACGAAGAATACGGGTGCTGGGCGGCAGCGGCAATGGGGTCAGGGCTGGTAAGGGTCATGGATCTTGGGCTGGACAAGTAGGGTATGATACCACAAGGCGATATGACGAATTGATTTATGAAACAAGGCTCCGCGGACAGTTAACCCTAGAGACACTGGGATCCCATGACAGTATGATGGTAGTCAAAGGCTTTGGACATGCCGTAGAAGTGCGTTACGGCCGCCATGATGACGCACATGTGGAAGATCTGGTGAGAGCTGCCCCAGATGTCAAAAGTTTGGGGGAAGCTCCTCTCAGGCCAGCGAAACTATTCATTGTTAGCAATTGCGGGAGAAGTCATTGGGAGCAACCAGACATACGGCGTAGAGAAAAGCACCAAAGATGTACATAGCACCATGGAGGACAACTAGTTTGACGCTCATCCGTTCGTCAAGCCCCTGAACGCCGTAGATCATGCAGCCGTGGATGACAGGAACAACGCCAGAGAGACCAAGGGCGGCAAACATCAGGGTGCGGTAGGGTCTCCAGGTTGGTGTACGGAAGCGCTCGATCCATGAGACAAGTCCACAGCCGAGACCGAGGAGACAAATCTAAACCGTGTTAGTGGGTGCTCCCCTTCTCCGAAGAATCCGGATGACTTACCGACCACAAATACACCTCCATTAAGTACGGCTCACAGAAGAAACCATAGTACAGAGCAGGGAAATAGCTTCCGACGATTAAGGCCACGATGCCCGTGTAGTCGAGCTTGTTCCCCCACTTGGCGACCATCTCGCTGTGGTTGGACAGCGCATGGAACGTCGCGCTCATGCCCAGACACGCCACGGCGCCGCCGAAGAAGCATGCGAAGACGAAGACATCCGCGGGCGACGCCGACTCGTAGCGCCAGTAGACGACGTAGTATATGTACGCGCCGGTGGCCAGGAAGACAATGGCGCCGAGGAGATGCGACCAAATGTTGACGGACTCGTTGTGGAGGTAGAAGAGCGAGCGCAGAGAGTGGGCATATGAGGACTGTGACTGGCGGTAGCCGGTGACGATGTAGTGGTTGTCGCGGCGCCAGTCGGGCAGGTCGTCCCAGAAGATGAGGAGCGATTGTTCCAGTTTTTGCTCGACGGACTTGGCGGTCTTGAGAATGGTTTCAGTGGTGGAGGGACGGCGCTGGCGGACGCCATCTGCGTGTTGTTGGCTTGTCATGATGATAGGTGTGAGTTGATTGCGAGTTTCAGTATTCAGCACTTCAGCACTTGATAAAGCTACGGTCAACCGTTGCTCGCCTAGAAACCTAAACAACTTGCAAACAGTTGCAGTTCTCACTTTATATAGCCGTCGAATCCCGTCAGATGGGTCCTCTAATGCAATGAGTTGAGAAGCCGAAGCCGCGTGTGGACGTTGTTGGCCAGGATGCTTTTGTTGGGACGAGCACATGGAAAAGACACGCAGCGCAGGGCGCCGCAGAAGCAACGCCCCCGAGGCTAGAGCACGCCTCTGGGATAGTCGGCCCACTAAAAACTACGTAGTTGGAGGACCCTCCGTCGAAGGAAGTTCGGGACCACGGACGGTTTAGGAGTGTCATGAGCGTTTTGCGACGGCTTTTTGTTGTTGCTGTGTCGATATCGGGCTGGCGGTTGGGGGATTCGCGTCACCGCTGAAGACCTCGGAAGCGGGATATACAGACAGACATGTGCGGTCAGATCATGGCAACAGCGTCAACGGCAGAAAACACCCAGAGCATATTCATTCACGGAGAAAAAGCAGCGGCTACATAGGTCAGCCTTTTGTCACGGCATGGATTTCATATTCTCGTCAACCATCAGAGAGCGCATGTCCCGGCCTCCAGAACACCACACCAGCCGCCAAAGCCTGGCCTCGGCTCCCGCCATGTCAAAATCCTGACCGTCGTTCGTTCGTCGCAGTCGCAGTCGCGCGCCACAGTTATCCAAAGGGGTTTCGCGGCACGTTTACTTCTTGCCGCTCTTCTTGATGCCCTGCGCACCGGTGTTGAGGGGGCCCTTGCCGCCGGCCTTGGACGCCATCTCCTTGCGAGCCTTCTCCTCTGCAGCGTAGCAACCCTTGTGTCAGCCCGAACTTGTTCCAGTTTCGTTTTTCGCCTAGCGGTTCCGGGAGAGGGGGGGGGTTGGTATCGTACCAGCGCGCTTCTTCTCGAGGAAGGCCTTGTCGTCCTCGTCGAGCTCCTTGTTGGCCTTCTTGGCTGCCTTGAGGGGCTTGGCCTTGCCGCCTGTTGTAGGTTGGAGGGGTTAGTTTCTGACGGGGCGAATGCGCTGGGAGAATGCCGACTTGCCTTCTCGGTTGTTGCCGCCCATGATGCTTGTGTGTCTGGTGTTGCTTGCGCGTGAAAGAATAAAAGTAGCGAGAGCGAGAGCGATAAATAAACAGAGAATGAAGAACGTGCTGTGGCGAAGGAGTCGTCGCAGCAAAAGTCAGACAGACGAAAGCCGGGACCTTTCGTCTCGGGGCCCCCACAGACCGCCCAGGAGGCAGCCACCACAGGGGACCCACGGGCGGTAAATCCACTAATAAGGCGCTGTTAACTCGCTGTCGGACAGCGGTGGTTTGACAGGACAGGCGCGAAAAGGGTCTTTCGGGGCTTACCTAATGCGGCATGGATCAAGTTTTTTTACCTCCACCGACTCATACCTTAGGCACACCGAGACGCAGCTGCGCGACCGACTGCAAACATCGTTACGTCAAAGTCGGGAGTCCAGCAACGACATCAGCTCTGAACGTTATCGATACTCACAACGCTTTCGAGCAACCACGCACAGATACACGAGGCCGTTCAACACTTTGGGCATCTCCATCATCAAGAACCCTCCATTGCTATTCTGCCTCCCTCGCTCCTCCCTCCTCCCTCTATTCTCCGTCTGCTTCTCCGCCACCTCGTTGTCGTTTCCATCCGCTTCAATTTCCGTCAACCCCTCCTTCACTTCGACCTTGAGCCTAGTAGGAGTCACCACTCATCCGGTTGGGCTCTTCTCCCATTGCGCTCTGTCTCCCCAGTTCGCTTCGCTGACTCGTCTTGCCTCCTTCTCTCCCTAAAGGCCCCCCAAAGCCCCTGGGATTTCCATCCCGCCGCACTCAGTGAGCATGGCGTCCAGTTCGGACGAGGGTGAAATCGTCGAGAATGGCGTTGAGGATTTGAAGGCAACTTCACTTCGGCACCCTGGAGGAAGCGGTGTTGACCGTCAAGACAGACATCGAAGCAGACTCTCGACTCCGGACCACGATGCCGCCTCTAGGCACAGCAACAACTCTCGACGAAGCCCATCACCGCGCGGCTACAAGCGCCAACGCGACGACAAAGACAGAAACAGGGAACGAGAAAGAGATGGGGATCACTACGCCGGTAGGCCCCGTGACAATGATCCAAGGCATTTCCGCTCCCAGTACGATGATTCACGGCGCGACGATCCTCGGAGGCCCCGTCCCTCCTACGAAGACCTGGACCATCCTGCGTCCCGCACCTCAAATCTCAACTACGGCGGCCGAGACCGCGAGGGGAGTCGTGACAGAGACGAGTACCGTGGAAACCGCGAAGCATATTCCAATAAGCGCCCCCGAAATCGGAGTAGATCCCCTCCACGATATGGTCGCACAGAAAGGGGCAGATTCGATCGATTCGTCAAAGAAGGCCACCATGACCGGCGCGATGACCCCAGAGGGCTAAAGTACGATGATGGCCGTAACTCTCGGGATGCTGGTTTTGTGTCCAAAAGGACCACTGTAGGAGAGGCTTCACGCGCCAAAGAAGATGATGCTAAACCGAACAAAGGGATTGCCAATGGACATGGCTCTTCCAAGACTTCTCAGAAGTAAGTTGATCCATTGTCATATTCTTCAGGTCAGAGCTAACCGAATAATAGGGTGTCGTTCGTCGAACCAGAACCAGAACCAGAGGACTTTGAAGAGCCTGAGCCTATCGATGAAGAGGCCGAGATCGAGCGCCGGCGCAAACGGCGTCAGGAAATCCTCGCCAAGTCTAGCTCTGCGACTCCGCTCCTCCTTCACGCTGTTGGCGCAGCGAGCAAGGCCCATGCAGCATCGCCTGCGTCCACTTACGTCGATAGCCCCGTGAAGTCGCACTCTGAGGTAGCAACACCTCAAACCCCAAGAACTCCTCGATCTGGTACGCTGTTGCCTCGTTACGCGATAGCAAGAGCTAATCCAATCTCAGATCTAGCATCACCTCGGTCGCCTGCATCTCATGATGAGCCTTCCCCCGGTGGGATCAACCTCCTGGACGACACGCAGCTGATGAACTCCCATGGGAAGGTCAAGGTTGATGACGAAGATGGCCCCTCTGCTGCGGACTACGACCCTACAGTTGACATGCAGGAAGACGAGAAACGCGGTGAGCTTCGGCATGGGCATGTCGTGCTCCACGGTGAGCATGTTGTCGCAACCACGGAGCAGCAACTGCAGGAGGAAACGCAAGTACCTCAGGAGCAAAAACCTGAGAAGTCTTCTGGCGATGGTGACGATGAGGACTTTGACATGTTCGCCGAGGATTTCGATGAGGACAAGTATGCGACGAAGCCCACAGCCACTCCAGCAACTACCGACGCCAACGGCTCGGCACCTGACATCCAGACCGTCGCCAAAGGTGGAATTCTCGAAGGCGACGACAAGGACGGATACTACAAGATCCGAATTGGCGAGGTGCTCAACGGACGGTATCAGATCCAAGCCGCTCTCGGGAAGGGCATGTTTTCGGGTGTGGCTCGCGCTGTTGATATCACGACAAAGGAGCTCGTCGCGATTAAGATGATGCGCAACAACGACGCTCTCCGAAAGGGAGGCTACACGGAGATTGCCATCCTAGAGAAGCTCAACGACGCGGATCCTGAGCACCGGAAGCACATTGTCAAGTTTGAGCGGGCGTTTGACTACAACGGCCATCTCTGCATGGTGTTTGAGAATCTGAGCCTGAACCTGCGTGAGGTCTTGCGCAAGTTTGGCAACAACGTGGGCATCAACTTGGGGGCAACCCGAACGTACGCCTACCAGATCTTTGTTGCCCTCGCCCATATGCGCAAATGCAGCATCATCCACGCGGATCTGAAGCCCGACAACATCTTGGTAAGCTCTCGCTGGTCGCCCCATTGGAAACGGACTGCTAACTTGAAATGACAGGTTAACGAAAGTCGCAACGTTCTCAAGATTTGCGATCTGGGCACGGCCATCGACAGGTCAGACGCCGCAACAGCGCACACGGAAATCACGCCGTACCTAGTCAGTCGATTCTACCGTGCGCCGGAGATCATCCTCGGAATGCCATATGACTACGCGGTAGACATGTGGTCCATCGGGTGCACGCTGTATGAGCTATACACGGGCAAAATCTTGTTCACGGGCGACAGCAACAACCAGATGCTCAAGGCGATCATGGAGATCCGTGGCAAGTTGACGCCGAAGCTGTTCAAGCGTGGGCAATTGGCGGGCGTTCACTTCGACGAGATGGGACAGTTCGTCAGCATTGAGCGGGACAAGATCCTCAACAAGGTACGTTCTCATACATTTCTTCCGTGTTACTATTGTTTCGTTTTCTCTCTACCCCTCTTCTCCCTTGCCCCCATCGTCAAGCGCCCGTTCACGTTTCGAGGGATGCTTAATGCCAGCGTCTCTTCTATTTTTGCCCCAGACCGACAAGGGTGAGTTTGGGGGCGGTTGTCTTGGGAATGGGGCTCTGCGAGGGTAAGCGCTTGGAGTGGCATCCCTTGCAGCGGAAGCGCTCAGACTTGTGGGGAGTGTCAAGACCAGCGAACGTCATCCAGCCACCATCTGGGGATGTTGGATCTAGACCTTCCTCAGTCCAGCCACCCATGGGATGGTAGATGAGATGGCCTCTTTGGCGGACATGCCCACCATTGGGGTCCCTAATCTGGCCGCACCCATTGCCAACCTTCCGGTCCGCACCCCAGCTCCTCATCTCGGAGTCAGCCAACAAAGCCAACATCCCTCGCGTGTCGTTGTCTGGGACGACAGCTGCAGCTCATGCATCTGAACCCCTACCCGGACCAGGCCGCGGCCAAGCGCCAACCCCGGTCCATCAGATCTGTCGTTCTCACATGCCTCCTCGGGGTCTTCTTGATTTAGAAACTCGTTGGATCAGTTACTAACGGATGCTCGCTTACAGACTGCTGTCCGAACCCTTTCGATGATCAAGCCCACTCGCGACCTGCGGACCCGACTGATGGCCGCGTCGCGTGGCATGGATGACACGGAAACCAGGGAGCTGAACCACTTCATCGACCTGCTAGAGCACTGCCTGACGCTGAACCCAGACAAGCGGATCAAGGCAGCTGATGCGCTGCGACACCCCTTCTTCACGTCAAGGGCGGCGGCTTCGCGAAGGTAACGGGCCGTGTGAGAGATGAGTCACTGGTGTGAGGATAGATGGATAAAACTGTTCGACTCGACTCTTGAAACAATGTACTGTTTGCCACCATGTAACTGGCGGGTCGGTTGAAACCAGGTTAGAAGAGCTCTGGACCTTGGGTAGAACAGATTTAGAGACAGGAGGGACTGGTTACAAGAGGAGCAATCTTGGGTTTACCTCATCATGTGTCACATGTCTTGCAATGGGTCGATGGTGAGTCGCGGTTTAGGACAACGCTCCGTGACAGAGTTTCGACGGTTCGCACCCAACGTGGGCTTTGCTGAGTCGTGAGTTGTGGCGAAAATAGGACCATTTTGGTCAGACGCGGACATGACAGAAATAGTTCATCCGTCTCGTCAGTCATCATCACCCTGCGCCGCAACCCAGGCGCCAGCCAGCCGGGAGGCGATGCCTTCGGGGCAAGCGACGACGGCTCCTCCCTCGCCCCGACTCGTCGCGTCTCGTCTCAGCGCCCTTCCCAACTCGATGTTGCACCGCATCGAGAAAAGCCTCGTTCCCTTTTCTTTTTTTCTTCCCCCGGTAGCTTCGTCACACCGGGGGGCGGGCGGCGCCGTGTGTGACGCCGGAAGGGGCTGCTTTTCGCAGGGCGTTGGGGGGTTGGGCTACTTGCTGATTGGGAGTTACGCCCGTGATGGCATCGTTGTCTTGTCTTGTTGGTTGGCGTTACAGGCTGGACTTACACCGAGACAATCCGCCACTCGATGGTCCTCCGCTAGACTCCATGTAATGCAAGTCGTCAGCCGTCCTTCATGCCCGACCCGACGGTTCCTTGCATCGTCTATCCCCTTCCACGGGCCACGGTATTGTCGTGCTTCCGACCTCGTACTTTATTGCCACTTGCACGGGTCGTCGGGCTGTGCTCGGAATACTGGCATCCCTTGCAGGTCCATGGTCATCTGGGCGTATGCCCAACGGAACGGGCACAGCAAAGCGGCAACGGGTGTCTCCCGTGGGAGTCGGGCCCAGGTGGGGAAGGGAGGGTGTTCCGTGAGTTGGGCTGTGGAGTTGACACGAGATGGATGTGTCTTGTTGCTTCTTCTCGTGAGTGTTGGTACGGACATTCACGGCGTTTGATAATGGCATGAATAAAGGTATGCACAAGCATAATAGAGATATACATAAAAAGTAAAAGACTCTAGTATTTATGTTTATGCATCGGTTCATAGGCATAAGGCATGCTCGTGGGATTAGCAGACGTCGTCGACGTCCCTCGCAACACCCCTTCCAAGGAATTCCATATCCCACATCTCACTTATCACATCTGATATCAGCGGAAAACGCATCACAACGGGGACATTAACAAGCTATATTATCCATAATTACCACCTGCGCAAAACTTCGTTTACAAAACCCAACCTCAACCAAGGTAACCAGCTCTCTGGTTCCCCCCCCCTCGCTGTCAACCTGCAGGGTAAGCAAATAAAAATATGCGCTGGCACCCCAGCGTCCGCAGCTGTCAAAATCGGGGAGGGCAACTGACTGACTGACTGTGCTTCATGCACGTCCGGTCGGTTTTGGATCTGTTGCCGCATGACACGACAACTCAATATCAATTCTTGTCCTGTAACAATCCTGCTACGCCACGTCTCGCCGCGTCGTCCTTCCCTCAGTTCAATAGTCCTGGACCGAATTCAATCAAAACAAAACACGGCTTGTCGCATGCATGGCTCGAGCCCACCGTTTCCCGCGGCCCGTGACACCCCCGTCGTCCATCGGGGGTTT
The DNA here is from genome assembly GCA_030864175.1 of Neonectria faginata. NCBI lineage: Eukaryota > Fungi > Ascomycota > Sordariomycetes > Hypocreales > Nectriaceae > Neonectria > Neonectria faginata. The sequence goes on along the minus strand of JAULBG010000004.1, from coordinate 1,377,857 downwards.
TTTTTCCTTCTCTCTTTTTTTTTTTTTTTTTTTTTTTTTTTAACTACTCCTTGCTTTGTGCCCACTCTCGAAAAAGCAACGTCAATTTCACTCAGTTTCCACTTCTTCCGCCCACAGCCTCACTTTTCTGGAGTCTCTTTTCTTTTTGATGCCTTGCCTGTTTTGGTGGAACGGTTGGGTTTTGAGCACGGGCTGTAGATGAAATTACGGCTGTCAATTAGCCGGGGACGATACGTAGATACGACTGAGTCTGCTGTATGAATACACGGATGATGAATGGAACGCGCAAAGTGCCGGCGGCCCGGGCGTCTCGGACTGCGTCGTGTTTGAAGTAAACGACGTGGGAGAAAGAAAGCCGCGCCGGACGGACAGTGAACGAGGGGATATGACGACAGGCCTGGGTTTGCCAGGGAGGGATCATCGTGTTTCGCCTTGCGGACGATCAGTGTTGAACAGGTTGAGGCCTGTCTCAGCTCAGCGTCTTGACTCTTTTGAGGCTGATGACAGAATGGCCATGGATGATCCCCAAGCCCATGCCGTCATTCTTTCATGCTTGCCTCGCCGGCCGATCCCTATTCCCCTTGCAGTCCGGGCGGCCCAGACGTCCGTAGCTTCCAGCCCGCCGTGTCCGTCCGTCACCGTATCGTATACTCACCACCCGGGGTGATGGCACTTGAACCGTCGCTATCGCCATGCATCCTCCGTGGTCCCCTACTCTGCTCTCTCCACCGGCCGAGTCGTCAGCTTCCTTCTCGGTCTCTGCTTCGCCTTCCTCTTCTTCTCTTCCCGCTTCTTACGGGACCCAGGTCTCGAACGCAGACTCAATCTCCTGAATGCTTTCGTCTTCCTGAACGCACGCTTCCAAGTTGGCTCCGCACGACGTCTATATCTCTTATTAAGCGTGGTGATCATCCCCTGCGTTCCGTTCCACGTCTTCCCCTCGTACACGTTGCATAGGACATAGTTGTTACGTGCTACGCAAGGACCGTAGATCCGTCTCGACCGGTTGGGTTGCGGAATTCGGTGGCACTTCTTGTCCTTGACGTCGCTGTCCGTGCATTGGTAGCTGTACTTGAGCCGGGCGCGGTCCCACGGGCGGTCCCACGGGCGGTTGGCGTTATTGACGATCGTGGTGTTGTGTCGCGCCGCAGTCGATGGAGTTGCGAGTGTGAAGAAAATGACGATGACGCCATACATGTGCAAGGGATGCATTCTCTTTGATGGCTATTGTTACTGGCGAAGACTCGTAGATGTCCATGTGCCGAGATTTCGGAGGCCCTCACGAATGTTTTTTATTGCGTGGTCATTCATCTTGACCCTGATGACTTACACGGCAAAGTTAGACTTTTTTCAGATGCATCGACAATCAACCAGAGAGGTTCTCCAGCTTCACAGAGCCTACAGAAGCCAACACAAAACCCAAACACACATCGCGAACCCGTTGGCACAGAATAGACGGCAAGTTGCAAACCCCCAGAGTCAGTCCAGGGTAGTACCCCGACGTTGTCCTCCGTGTGCCAGCACCGGGGCGGCCCCGGGCGGAGTCCCCACTTTGTCGTGCTCGGCGGGTGACTGATCAGGAGACCTCCGGCGCTCTGCCGTCCCTGTGGCCGGCACGCTGATCGTCATGCGAAGCCCATGACACAATCCTGGCCACACCAAATACAGGGGCCCAGGCTACTGTCGGTAGAGGGTCTCCGGAGGCGTCCGTGACTGGCTGCCAGCTGCAACACCTCAATCAAGGTGACGTTGGATCGTCCCACGCATTGATACCACCCTCGCCTCCGCGGCTTCGGCAGACGTTCACGCCGGCTCCTTTGCCTGCCAGTGAGCAAGCCCGCTAACGCACCGCCGGCCTGGCCACTGCAACCGCGTCGCCTTTAGCAGTGCCCTCCCAAGCCTCCAGGCGCCTCCGGATACGATCCCGCTGTGCTAGGCCTCCATCGGCCAGCTGCTCGCCTGCGTCGATTAGTGGTCCAGATCGCAAGTTTAGACTTCGGCCACGGCGAGAGCGTTCTGCGGGACCCAGCACCAATGCCATGCGACGAACATGTGGCCTTTGGTGGTGTTGGTGGCCCCGGATTTGCACTCCTGGGCGCCCCCGATGGCACGCTATCGATGTGGTCGAGCGCTGAGCGACTCTTGCAAGAGGTCGACGCTGAGGAGCCGGCGGGGTTCCTACGGTTCCTGGCCCATGGCCTCATTCAGGCAATTGAGCCAATGTCTCCTCGTCGTCGCCTCCCTTGCGTCGACGCTACACATGATACGGCAACGCTGTAAGGCGGTGAATCTGCGAGGAGCCATTGCACCTTGCTCCCGGGGAATGGATTGCCTTGGGAAAGACGACCCCTAAACCCATCGATAGCGCATGAAGCGTCGAGAAACAAGAGTGACGGTGAGCTGGTTTGAGGAGAGTATCGGGCACAGGCTCCCGCGATTTCTCGGACCACGGGCGCGTCCGAGCTTGGAGGACTACGGGTTGTTTCTCTGCGAGATCCCAGGCGGGATTCTGAGAGATGGCTTGATCTGGGCCGGGGAACGCCAGATGGTTGGGGAAAGCAGGCGATCTCGCCGTCTGTCAGGCTTTGCTTTTGTCTTCTATTGGATCTGGTGACACCTTGCTAACCCCCCGCAAACCAAGTTACGACGTGGTGGTGGCGGAAGGCGGAATTTGTGGTGTGCTCGGAGCCTTTCAACCCCATCTCCTTGTCTGCCTTGCCTCAAACCGCCTTCCAAACGAGGTTGCGGCTTGATGAAAGCTGTTGGTGTTGGTGGTGGTATGCTGGGTGGACTCTAATCTGGGCAGAGCCAGTGCCGGCTGACAGCCTCCACGGTTCGCAACTTGGCCACGGATGCGCGCCATGACTCAAGGACTTGTTCTCTTCGGGTGGGTTGCGCAACTTGCGAGATAGCCAGAGCTAATGCTGATTGGATCAAGCAGTTGCCCATCTTCACCGTTTCTCTCAGCGTAGCTGCAAGATTTCCTGGAACAGAAACCCCGTCCTCATCTATCACAAATGCACGGCATGGCCAATGGGAGCCCGTCGATGCGCCCAGCTCCGGCTGTCGACGGATGGGCCGGCAAGGACGGAGAATGAGGCCGTCGGTCGAATCAGGACTCGGGAGACGACGTCGGCTGCCGTCTGGACTTCTGCAGGTGTGGTGTGGGTGTGGAGAGGCGAGTTAGGGAGGTGAAGGTCACCGGTCAGCCATAGCGAGCAGGATTCTGACGGAGTGTGCCTGTGATAATCAGCCCATGCATGAACTGAATCAACTCCTGTTTGGGCTGCTTCAGGTGGAGGGCGTCGTCGCGGTAGAGGGGGGGAATGGGGGATCTGCCTAGCGGCTTGCGGTATGTGGACGGGAGGACGGGGATGGGGACTGAACTGGGCTTGGCTGCAAGTGAGCAAGTGTACGAGCTTGACGAGGTACTTCGTACTGATGAACCCGATAGCGAGGAGGCGGATCGTGAGGCGCGGATCGTCCTGGTCGTCTGAGGCTGACGGCGGGAACTTGAGAAGCGATGTGATGACTGATGATGAAGCCGAGGCCATCTTAGAGCAGGCTTAGAGCGAGCGCCGTGCTTCAGCTAGAGTGGGTGATCGACGCCCCAGACTTCCAGGGAGATTGAGATGGTGGGTTGGAGCGAGGCACTTTGGTAGCAGGGGAGCCAGTGCGGCCTTGCAGACACGGCCTCAGTGAGCCCTCAATGAGCAATCAATGAGGGAGCTTTGGGAGCCCTCATCGACAAGATTGAAGAGCCCTTCGAAGCTGGGTCTGCCCTGTTGTCCTGTGATGGTGTCGCATGGGTGGGTGCCCTGGACACTCTCGGGGCACGTCCTTGGACTTGGGCATGGGTGATGGGGCCTTGCCGCATGGCGTCTGCATGGGCATCCAGGGTTGCAGGCTGATAGCGGCTGGTAGCAGTGGGTAACATTGGTAGGCCGTCAGTTCTCGGTTGTTCGCTGGTGGAGATCTTTCAACGTCGATGACTTGATGCTGTTGGTCTGTGTCTGTGACGTTGGGCGCGAAGGGACCACAGACGCTCTGCGATTGAATACCGCTAGTACCAAAGAGGCTAGTTGCACCCGTGGTTTGACATGCCACCCATGCATTAGAACTTCATCCGTCACAGACTCACAGCACTGTGACGCTTCAGCACTCGTCCAGATTGGGATCCGTACAGTACCGACTGCGACCGTCACAGTCTCCAGTCTCCAGTCTCCAGTGTGGTGCTTGGTGCTTGTGCCTGATGCTAGCAGCTTGTGCTAGAGCCCAGAGTCCAACGCCTAGAGCCCACAGCGATGCCTGATACCCCATACGGCCGGACTGACCGCCACTCTGGAGCAGCAAACATTGCATGTCTGACCGTCGTCTCTGAGACCAGGGCGCCAGCAACATGCATTTCTCGCATCATGACCCGTCAAAACGCCGTCTCCTGTCTACACAGCGTTCGCCCGGATGAAACCGTGTCTCGGCGGTCCCTCCCTTTGACGGGCCTCGGGGCTATCTGCGCTCTCTGCCTCCTCGCCGGCCCGGCAGTCGTCTTTCACGGCGGAACAGGCGGTGCATGCAAGACACATCCCAGGGCGACGAGAGACCACTCACAGAGGGCTCGGCTTCTGGTGCAGCGTGCAGCGTCGTGTGTGCCGTCGATCAAGCAAGGGAGCGCAGTATCACGCGATGACGGGCAACCGGCTCCGTGGCTGGGACAAACAATACACATCGGAAGAGACAAAGTATAAGCGAAGAGACACGAGGGACACATCACAATACACATCTGCCTGCCGATGAGTAATGTGCAAATACCTGTCCTGAAAACAGAGGATACACGTCTAATACGTCCACCCACTGCGAACATGTACGGCATACGAATACACACCACACTGAACTGGTATGGTGTTGTCAACGCTGGGTCCCTAGGCGGGTCGCCGTCTTGGAATGCGCTTCTTGTGTGCGGTACGACCAAAGCAGGTGAACCAACATGCATTCAACGGGCGACGAGATTGGCAGTGTGACTGCAAAGCGGACAACAACGGGCGCATTCCCCTGGACAGCCGCCCCGTTCTTGCTGCCCATTGGACGCCTCCTCTGCAGCCCGCTCATTGACAGCCTCACTCTTCCGTCTCGCCCGCTGTGGCCTGTCTAGTCGAGGCGAGATGGCATGTGCTGCACGCTCACAATAGACACACGGGCACACAGGCACGCACACCGCCGAGCATCCTCTGGCACACTCTGGCACACATGAATGAATGCAACTCACTTGAGCAACAGGCTGCTGGGTAGCACTGCGCCTGCCGTGACAGGGAACAAGTGTCTTCGGCCCGGCATCAGGCCCCAATCAGAATAACACCAGCCCCGCAGCCGTCTCTTTTCAGCAACCCAAGCCAGGGCATGCGTTCCCATGCATTCAGGGCGTACTCAGTACCACATCATAGGGACGTGCCTGTTAGGTGAAGACCGCAAACAGTTGTGTTTTGACTAATAGTTGTTATCCCTGTGTGATGTACGCAGGTCTCGGCCAGCCCTGCAACCGTTGGAACAACTTGGACCACGTCTGATGCTCTCAGTGGAAACATGCAGGTAGATGGCTGGCCTCGATCGTCGAGGCCAGGCTGGTATCCAGACGGGCGGCTGTTTTACTTGTCGTGAGACCACGAAAACACATCCCAGCCTCGCTTGCCGCCGAACAACACCAACCAGATGGGGAACGGATATGCCTACGAGGTGAGACGACAGCCGCCTTGTCTAGTTGCCAATGCAAACCAACAACCCAGCTTTCCTTCCGTCAGCCTAGTTCAATAACACTCGGCTTATACGAGCGCCCCATCGGCGGCCCATGGTTGCATCTGGAGTCTTGGACTGGCCTCACATCATAAATGGAACTGCATAACTCTTTAGCCACTGCACTGATATGCCTCAACTCGATACAGGCTGCGTTGGACGATCCCACCGCTCATTTGCATAACTCTAGGTGGGCTTCATTGGGTATGGACGGTCAGACAAGCTCCTCTGGGATCGGTACGCTCCTCTGCACTTGGTTAGGCGCTCTAGTCCCGAGGGGGAAGCCACCTGCCGACACGTCTCTTCGAGTTGAAAGCTCACTGGGGCGGGCCACTGCTATCACTGATCGACAACCCCAACTGCCTGCAGTAGTGGTGCCAGTTCACTTTCAGCCCCCTTGCTGGCCCGAAGACTGGCCCGAAGACTTGAGTGCTGTAGCTTGTGCAGCAGCGCAGCGCAGCAAGCAGGAGGCTGGAGGGCGGTCCAACCACAGGGGCGATGAGCCAGAGTCTTTTGGCTGATACGTCCAGAAAGACACAGAAGAGAGGGTCTCCAACGGAACCAACTCGATGACTTCATGCATTCCGGACGGTCCGCACAAACACGTCGCCAAGCGCCACAGAAGCCCGTCTGTATGCTCCCTACGAGCCAATGGCTCCTGCAGTCCCGGGTCTTTTCTTGTTTGCGGAAGATTCCAGTGAGCAAGGTTTGCCGCTCATTCCATCTGGTATCTTGGGGCACTGGCCGCCAAAGCATGTGCACGAAGGAACAGCCGGACTGCCTCCACACCAAACTCAGTGCAAATTCGTCATGTCTCGCTTGTCTTCGTTGTGCGCCGCCTCCCGAAGCTGCCCCTTGAGCCGCGCCCGGGGCAGAGGTTGAGAGTCAGAGTCGGAGTCAGAAAGAGACACATGGGAGGCGGAAAGTCAGAAGACGGGTCGAGGAGCAAAAAACTTTGCCCATCACGGGGCTGTCAATTGTGAGGATTCGCCCGACGGTGGGGAAAAGGGAGCAGGCAGCACGGAGAGCTGAGGCCGGAAGGGCCGCCAGCAGCACAGAAGGACACGCAACACCCGGCACAGCTGGACACACACGCTGGACAACGGACACACACACACACACGGCACACTGCACACAGAGGCTGGGGAGCGATGTGCGAGCGGCGAGGAGCGAGAAGGAGGAGCGCGAAGGGTGTCAGCAGCAGCACAACAGAGGCTTGCCTGCACCCGACCTCCGCCCCGTCGCCATGGATCAACCACCAACCACGATGAGTCCAAGCCGGGAGACGGCTGCCTCTGACTGGACGAGACATTGTGGCCTTGGAGTGGGCCGATGGATGGCGTTAGTGCTGAGGGGAGAAGGCCTTGGTCTGGCTTGCTGGAGGCAGTGACACAGGCGAACCACTTTAGTTGGTGTGTCAGACTACGAGGTACCTTCAGACCCTTGCCTCTCGTATATTGCTCAGCATCACCACTAAGACGCCCCTGCTGGGTTAGTCGACGCCCCCTTGACGCTCGACGCCCCTCGACGCCCCAAGCAAGGCAAGGCAGGTGAACCTTAACCTGGCGCTGCTCCGCTCCAGCTTCATGATCCATGCTCATTGCTCCATGGTGGATGGATGCTCCACGCTGGATGCTCCACGCTCCACGCTCCACGAGCACCGACAAGAATAGCCGGCGCATTAACACACCAACAAGCACACGGCCACACGCTGGCCAAGACAAGGCCCCCCAACGCAGCCCCATGTCCAGTAATCTCTCCAACAGGACCAGGGTCTGATGAAGCTGGTGGATCACTGGCGTGGACAGTGGCCCTGGGGGTGTGGGTGCTCCACGCAATCCAAGCCCGAGGCGTGACGAGTACGTATCCTGTCCTCGCCCGCCTCGCCTTGAACTGAGCGTGTCCCATCACAGGCTGCTGCTCCAGTGCTCACGGCCTTGTTAACTACCTCACATCGCCCACCCTCCGGATGATGCGCTCTGACTCTGAGGGACCTCATCACCACTTTCACGACACTCCTTCCGAACTCCTTTTCCCATCCGCCTATCTGCTCCCGCAGTCGTGACACTAGGTTCTCTCGTCGCCTCTTGTTCATCCATCAACTCGACCTTCCTGGACGGCGACATCCACCACCAACCGCGCCTCTCTGCTCATCTCGATCCGTTGATTCGGCCCTCGGGACCTCTCTTACACGACAAACCACCACCCAAACCTTCCGTCAATTCAACCCACAGGTGTCTTTTTTCTTCGAACCATTGGAATTTGGATTGGATCAGGATCCCTTGGCCCGTGGAAAATACTCTTTCTGTGTTTTCTCTTTCCTTTTAATCTCTCTGTCCCGTTTGGTATCCTCTTTTGGCCCGGAACAACCCCAAGAACCACGACCCGTTTAGGACCTTTTTGGATATCTATCGCATAACATGCAGCATCATGCCCCCTTCGGTTACGCAACGCCTCCGGCCTCTCCTGGTTTCGACAACCCCAAGTGCGCCGTCCAACAACCATGTGCGCCGCGACACTTCCAGGCTCGTTACATCCCCCCTCGCCCCAGAGGAGAGACTAGGCCGTCTGCTTGAGGGCAAGCTCCAGTTGACGGACATCCTTGGTACCGGCGCGTATGGCGTCGTCTATTTGGCCGTCGACATCAAGACCGGACAGAAGTATGCCGTCAAGTGCCTCAGCAAGTTCAACCCTGATGGAACTCCCTTGGATCCCCGACAGTGTGCCTACCAACAACGCGAGATCCGTCTTCACTACCAAGCATCGTCACATAACAATGTTGTTGGCATGCTGAAGATCGTGAATGACCCCGACTGCATCTACGTTATTCTAGAGTACTGCCCTGAAGGCGATCTCTTTTTGAATATCACGGAGCGCGGTCAATATGTTGGTAAGGATGAGCTCTCCAGGAACATTTTCCTCCAAATCCTGGATGCCGTGGAGCACTGCCACAGCCTGGGAATCTACCACAGGGACCTCAAGCCGGAGAACATCTTGGTAACCAACCATGGAGATACCGTCAAGCTTGCCGACTTTGGTCTGGCCACCTCAGAAGACCGTTCCGAGGAATATGGATGCGGATCGACCTTCTATATGAGTCCAGGTACATTTCTCTTTTCCCTTCTCTCTCGAGTCCTCTCGCCCCCCACCCTTCCCATGACAAACAACTAACGATGCCCTTTTTCCTTCTCTCAGAATGTCTGGACCCCTCTACCAGGAAGCCCTATTACTTGTGCGCCCCCAATGATGTCTGGAGCCTTGGTGTTATCCTCGTCAACCTTACCTGCGGACGCAACCCATGGAAGCAGGCTTCGTTCCAGGACTCCACATACCGGGCCTATGCCAGTTCCAAGGACTTCCTCAAGTCTATCCTCCCGTTGTCGGAAGAACTGAACGACATCCTGGGACGGATCTTCAACCCCATTCCGGAGCAGCGGATCACTCTCCATGAGCTCCGAACCAGGATCATGGCCTGCTCCCAATTCACGGTGCCGCCGATGTCGACCATCGCTCCCCCGACACCACCGGCTTCGCCCGACCACCTTCTACCCAAATACGTTTCCCATGAGGACGCCATCCTTGACGACTACGAGTACGACTCTCCTCTCTCCCCGGCCTCCTCAGACGATGAGGGCTCGCTCACCTCGAGTGATTGCTCTACCATCGACGACCTTGACGACGATTTCATGCAGGAACAACACCTCCAGGAGACTCCTCAGGACTACACGCCCCACGCTTATGACCCAGAGGAATCCAGGGAGCAACTCATCTACCACAGCCAGGAATTTGTGCCCCAGAACTACTCCGGACCCGTGCCTGTCGTGCCCATATCCATGGTGGTTCCCCCTCAACCCATGCACTGCTCTCAGGTCCCTGTCCAAGTCCCGGCACCCATTCCGGTCCAGGCTCCATGCCAACCCAAATCATACTTCCCCATCTGGGATATGGTAAAATACGTTCAACAGGTGCCGATGCTTCAGCACCATGTTCCCTTCCACCAACAGGTCCCCTTCATGCCAACCTTTCAAGGATGTTACTAGGGCCCAACACCAAATTACTCACGTCTGAAGAGATATTGTCTGTTTGAGTCTAGGCTCTGCCGGATATGTCCCGGATGGAACTCCCCTGGCAAATTACTAGAGCCCCACGGACTCCTTGGATTCTTATTACTTCTTCGGACACACTACTCGACGTTTTTAATCATCGACCCTTGGACACATTATCAAACCCCAAGGGACACCACATATATCTGGATGACACAAAAAAAAGCCGTGCCAGGATCACGCCAAAATTTTACGAACCACGAAATGAAAGTCCGCAACCCAACTTCACTTCGGCCTTGTGTATCTATTCACGACAAAACCTGCGTTGTTTGGATGTTCTTATTTTACTTTGTATCTGTTTTTATTTTTTATTTTTATTTTTATTTTTATTCTTAAAGCGTGGAGTTTCTGCCAGGATTATGAGGATGGACAAGAACCAAATCTTGTAGAGAAGCATGAAGAATGGCGCAGTGAAACGGGGACACTGTTTGGCAAAGATTCTGGAGGTGGAGTTTTTTCATTTTATTTACCCTCTTCACACCCGAATCCCTATGGTTACTACTTCCTCTACTACTTGGTTGGGGGTCATGCGAACTTGGGACGATACCCTCGAGATGACAACACAAATCATGTTTTAATCACCGTTTGGTGGAGGCGCCTCTTTCGATAGACGGAGGAACGGTCGAGACGTTCGTTGGTCGGGAAGAAAGCCGCGTACACTTCTCTCTTTTTTTGTTTACAAGCTTTGACGACGGAATGGACGATTTCAGTGGCAAAATGGGACTGGAAAGAAGCTGGGTGTTGGGAAGATTAGAGCGAGAGGACGGCTCAATAGCCAAACGCGCTGAGAAAATGCGCACCATACGTTTTGGATACCGGCAGGTGGCCTCGAAGCCGCCTGAGCCGATCAAATGAATGACAAAGAATCGACAACCGTTTCAACCTCAACGTGCTGCTACTAGTGTGCAAGTGTTGGCCGTCTTACAGTTCTCAGTTCTCAACTCTCAATTCTCTGTTACGTCTCACTAACTGCCAGTCGGAAGTGGACCAACCGTCCCCGGAATTGCCGGACATGGGAATGGAGCCCTCGCAAAAAAGGCCCGGATGGCCCAGTTCCCTAGGCCAGGATAGACGGCCTCCTGAGCTAGCCTTCCACGGGTACGTTTTGGAAGGCAACCGAATTAGTCCAAGCGAGAAGGCGCGAGAAAAGGCTTTGGCTGCGCACCCGATAGACGCACAGTTCTTGTCTCGTCTCCTCCCCACTTTGGATGGGCTCCTCTTCCGGCGCCGAGATTGGCCAAGGAAACGGTTTTCCTTCGGGGGGATGCGACGCTGCGGTGAGAGAGAAAAACAGGGCGAGAGGTGGCGGCCAATGAGGGAGGACGGAACGGAGACAGGGCGGACGGCATGCGTTAGCGGGTGGTTGGAATGGGAAATGGGTGTGAAGGAGGGAGGGAAGAAGAGAGGAAGATGGTGGAGTGGAGATAGAGAGAGAGAGAAAGTGTGTGTGAGAGAGATGGGATGGGTTGATGGATGGATGGATGGATGGATGGAGGCAAGGTGATTGATCATTGGGGCGATGGGAGAGCGGAACTTTGGGAGCTGTGAGCAGGGATGAGCTCGTGCGACCTGGTTGGCTGATCTGTTGATCTTGTTGGTGACGAGGGGACGTGATGATGAAGGTGATGACGGAAGGTTGTTGAACCAGCCCGCGGATCCCTCATCCCTCCAAGAAAAAGGGCTGATAGACATTTCATCATGTTTCTTTTTACAGCATCCACAACTGACTCTGCTGTACCGGCGAGCTGGGGTGCCTCATGACGAGTCGTCCTGTACGCCCAAAGTCAAGGAAAGGCGCCTTTGCGGATGTGACGTTGTGCATGGGCTGGGTCCTGTCCGTCCATCTGCCTCTGCTGCATTTCATGTCGACATATGCAAGCACTGAAACAAGGAAGGGAAATGTATTTCGACCCTCACCGCAAGAGTAAACGCACGCAAAATGTATCATCTTTTTTTGTTCCTTTACAAGTTGTTCTTGTCTTGATCACTCAGCTTCGGTGGAGAGGCGGTGCAGACGGCCCCGTTTTCTTTCGAGGTGAAGTGTGAAGTTTTCGGTACGGAATACCAATGAGAAGCATTGCGCGGCGGTGGTGGTGGCTGTTTCCGCCAGAATAGCATCTTTTCGTAAGCCTGGCTTCTCGCATCGCCTTCTCTGACATGGCCATTCATTCATTCATTCATTCATTCATTCATTCATTCCTCTCTCTTTGCGCCCGCGGGCCATGCACATGGGCTGCACGAGACGTCCCCCCTGACCGAAAGGGCTCTCTCGTCGACTCTCGGATGGCGACAAGGCCTGGATCCCGTCTGTGCGGCCGCTAGACGCAACGCCAGACTGTCGATCGCAGTTCGGGGAGACGCTGTGGGCGTGCGGCGTAGGATTTCACTAGCGCGGGTCCGACGGCCGACGGAGATGGGTTGGGGGAGTCGGTACTCTGTATACCTACCTGGAATGTAGTCGACAATGATGAATAATAAATTGATTAAAATAGCCTTTCTTTTGTGGTAGTGGTGAATGGCCATCGAGATTGGCTGGCACATGGCCAGCAGACACACCGAGAACGAGGTTGGTAGAGTTTCAACCTTGATCCCTCAGCGTATTGAAAACCGCGTGGGACGAAAGATAGCCTCTCGACAATGAGCCCGGGGGAATGGGCCAGGTCTCGCTTACTTGGACTTGGACTTAGACTTTGACCCTTCTTTTTCGGTGGCTACATAATCTGTACAGATAGATGTACGTGCTCGTCGGATGGCGCCGCGAAGCTACCATGCGATGACTCAAAAGCAACAGGCATAACCTTCAGCTGAAACTCTATGCCATGAGGTTTCTACATTGAATATTCTGGAAACGGGTGTTGAGTTTTTCTTCTTTTGGCGCCTGGGCGAAAACCCACCCACCGACTCTCGCTATTTTTCGCGTCGCACGATCCTGACGTTTGTTTTTCTTCGTGAATAACAACGGAGAACAGGCTCCGAAGAGTTGGGTTGGGACGCTAGGAGAGTTTTATTTATTTGTTAGGGACTTCCGATAATTTTAGCTGGTGGAGTTTCCGAGTGGATTCGTGAACGTGTTGACTGAGACTTGTCATCTTGGAATGGTGGGGCTGGTGCCCGATGGGCTGCGATGAGGCTATCCACGATGGCGGAGTTTTTCCTTTGTTTAAGAGGGACATACCTAATTTGTGCATGAGCGAGATATGCTGTTAGTTGCCTAGCTAGGCCTGAATGCAATCTCGCGACGATGAGACGTAGCTCCCTCCTGGTAGAACATCTCGGACTCTAAGCTGGGGTTCGCAATAATCACGTCACGGGGTGGTCCCTGACTCGCGCCGGGGGGGATGAATAGACTCCTGGGACGCGTCCGGACTGGGTCGAAGTCTGATAGAATGATCGGCGGGGCGTGGGTTAGCTTGGCGATAGGGCCCTTTGGGCCGAGTTGGTATTCTGTGTCATTGGCTGGGAAGCTAATGAAGATTGCTCGGAGAGACTGACTCGGGGTGTTGGCGTTGGCGTTGTCGTCAACTCATCGTCAGTGTTGTAGCGTTCGGGTGAGTACACCCGAGAAAGACGGAGAAAACGCCCGCGATTTTACTAGGCGTTGCTTGCTCGAATGAGGCTCGAAGACATCGAGACCTGATCGGGCGGGTATAGCGCTGCGTTCTCCTACTGTTGTTTCTATCTGGGAGGATGTTGAAAGAAGCTCAAGACTGCCCCACGCTCTAGGAAGACTTAGAAGCATGCATAGACATGTCGGTAGATCCGGTTTTGTGACGAAAGAAGAGACGAATCACTCTCTGCGAGGAACATGTTGACAGAACTATGCTAAAGTCATTTTCATCTAGAATGGCGAACTCCCCTTCGTCGCTTTATTGTTACTGACAAGGGAGTGAAGCCATTCCCACCAAGTCAATATTATCTTATATCTGGAGAAGCAATACAGGATGTGTATATGAAACAATATAATTAGATGTTATACCTACCTAGGATCATAACATCCAATGAGTTAGATCCAATTATTATTGCGGGAGTTGTTTTGGTCTTACATCTTAGGCTTGTCTATGTAGTCCAACTGGGGCTTACTATCTGACCTCGAGGTCTAAGTCTTGAGTAGCTTGTCCTCAAACAAAGCAGATCTAATTGACGACCTTAAGGTCAACTACTGAATGACAATTCTGGTATAAACTTTGGGCCAGAGGCTTCAGGTGGATATATTACAACGAAACCGAAACCAAGCATATGATCACGAATCCTCATCCGTGATGCTGAGACTCGCGATCATTTCTTCCAAGGACTTCATAGCCACTAGGAAAACCCTCTCCTGCCAGCTTGTAGCACTCGGCCTGAACTCATTCTCGTCCTGACCAATGTATCCTAGACACTTGCTGACAATGTCCCGATACCTCGGCCCAAATCCACTGCGCCGTGCTGCTTTTCGAACGGCCAGCAGATTGTCCGGCTCGAACTTGGTCCAGCAGTCGATGCAAAGCAGGGAGACACCCAGACTATGTAATGTAACGTCTCCAACGCCATAGCAGAGCAGCTCGTCTCCTGTTGCTACTAAAAGACTGGGATTGCTGGACTTGCGGACGTCTTCCATTTCCTGGCCACAGACTTTTGTCTGCGTGAACTCGGCACCGAGATGTAGAGTCTTGAGACAAGTATTAGTTGACTCGTCACTGCTAGACAGCAGTAAGAAGTCATCGATCCGCCAGCATATATTCAGCCATGGTGTCCGGTGATATGTAAATGCTGCTTCTACTATCCCCAGGGCCAGTTCGAGGCGTTCAAGCACAGAGAACTGCATTCCCGGGGAGCGAGTAAAGAAGTCTTTTAGGGAAAAGGTCCGACTCGACTTCCGGGGACGACGATCGGGCTGAGCACTTGTATAGAAGCTGTGGCGCCATGTCTCGTCGGATTTCGTGTCCAGGTATCCTAGGAAGTCGTCGTCTGAGTGACCGAGAGTCCGCACAAGGTTGAGACAGCCACTCTTGAACTCCCTTTCGCAGTATGAACTGCTTCCAGGAGACAATGGCCGCACTGGAGTAAGTGTCATATTTCCTGCCACGGCGAGTGTTTGTGAGCGTATGGTTGACGGGCCATGTTTGGTACGCTTCCTTGGTGGTTGGACTTCCTCCGTGCCAACTTCTGGGCTCTCTGATGGTGTCAGGTAGGAATCCTCAGCACGATCCTGGAGCTGGGATTCCACTTTGAGTCTGGTCATCTTGGGAGATCCTACACCACTGATAGCTTTCCCCAAGATTGATAGATGTAGCTGTGGAGGGTTCGAGCATGGCTTCCTTAGGGAGTCCATGAAGAGGTTCACGGCGTGTCGGCTGTGAGATTGTTCGCTGCAGTCCCAGGCTTCGCGGAGGCCATAGTATAGAGCGCTGGACGCAGATCTGATTATCCTCATGTCGGAGAGAACCCTGGCTGCTTCACTGCCGACGGTGTTGTATCGGTCCGATGCGGTCGGTTTGTTGAGTCCCTGAAGCTTTTCCCGCAGAGCTGTGAGGTCTTGGATGAGATCGCGAAGCTTCTTGGCCGTCCTTTCCCACTCAGTTTCGACGATGGCCAGTTTTCCGCGTTTCTTTAGTCTGCGCATCTTGTCTTTCAACCTCTCGTCCTAGTAACTAAACGTTAGCTGTGGCTATCTCTCTCACTTGACGGGGGTAGTACCTCTTACGTGTCTTCAGCGCAGCGGTCGATTGCCTGACTTAGTTCATCGACGACTTCACCAACGTCTTCCACCAGACCCATGTAATCTTCATAGGTGGTTCCCAAACCACGTCGCACCTTGCCTTCGAACTCCGCGTCGGTCCATTCCGTTCGTAGCTCGTCAGTCTTCATCTCTTGTATTGTCGCATCATCGAAGGCGAAGCGGAGCAGGTAATGACACTCCAATTCGAACATGGACCGATTCAGATTGAGCCTTTTGCGCATGTGCTTCAACGTCTTGGAGTAGTGAACAAACGTCTTTAGTTTCGAGTGGACCTGCCGGTAGGACTTCACGGCCAGGCCTATCAATGGGACTACGCCGGCGACACCCAGAGCTAACTCTGCCATGATGAAGCATGCGAATAACGATGAAGTCAAAGATGAATTGGAAATGGGTTTCTGTCGGTGATATTGCTGCGGGGATATTGGTTCGCCGCCAACCAGAGCCTCGTCAGGCAACTTCAGCTTGGCGCTTATGCAGCCGACTATTCTGCCTTGGCGTCACCACGGGGGCTGGAGGCAGGCTGAGCCGTCCTGCCACCTGATTGAATCTGCCTTTTCTCCCGTAAATTCTTGAATGCCTTCCAACAAGACTTGGTCCGACTCCTCTCGAAAACAAGGACTGCAAGCGGTTTATTGTGCAGGAACCGGACCCTCTTGATCAGCCAGAACCCAAAGCAGCAAGACTCAAGAGACGATCCCATCAGCACTTCCCAGCAGTCAAGGGGAGATGGAAGACCACAACGAAGACAAGGCCTCGGAAGATCCTGCCAAACACATCACTCAATCATCATGTAGTGAGGACAACAACGTGACTGTCAAGGTCTCCGGCTCAGCCGCTGTCCGAGTACAGGGTGCTGAGGTTGAATGCACTGATGAAGACGAAATCACATCCAGTTCCTCTGGCGGCCGTCGCCGCTCGCACAACTCCAAGAGAGAGTTCGACAGTGAACACGGAGAGAATGCGCACGATAGGACTCGTGACGCCCCGAGACCCCCGAGGACCAATGTCGAATCCACCACTCGGGACCTTGCTGCCCTACAAACTGAGGATGACGGTGTGCCCACCCTCAGAACTCGATCAGACAACCACCGCCCGAACGCAAACCTAGGAAAGACATCTCTCGGTCTACACCAGAACGATTCAGTTCTCGTCCGGAAAGATGAGGAACTTGCCAAGCTTTCCGGTCCTGCTCTACCGGTAAGAGTCGTGAGAGATTTCTGCATGCCGCCTTTCATACTTTGGTATCGGATTATTGCTAGTTTGTTGAGTCGCCTTTGCGTGGAATGCATCTTGGCAATGAAACTAGTCCTGACTGACCCGCCTTCAACCAAACTCTCTTCAACATTGTTCTTGAAGAGTCTTGACCGAAGTCGAAGTACGTTGATCCTCTGGTCAGATGGATACGGTGTTGTAGAGGGAGAGCTAGACGAGGTAGTTGCCAGGTCTCCCCTTCTTCGCCGGAAATTATCAGAGTTCCTGGTTAATATAGGGAGCGTCTTGACCAAAGGTACAGCCTTGTTCCCAGGAAGAAACGGAACCCATGACGTTGACATATTCCAGAAGTACTACCGAAGTTTAGACTCGAACGAACAGTCCAAACGAGAGTTCTTGAGAGACTTGCTAAGGAAGTTTCCTCCATTGCTAGACGTCACGATAAACCTCTCGGCGAAGTTTCCCATAGCGATAGTGACAGCGACGAGGACGATGATAGTAGCAAGACTGGAAGTGATAGTGAATAGTCTTCAGAATACGAGTCTGATGACATGGACGACTATGCTCTTGAGATAGAGACGGATGTTGAGTGCCTCTTGGAACTCGACGCCATCATTCGAACACCGACGCTCGACCTAGAAGCAAAAGCACCGGGAGACTTAGAGTCTGTTTTCGGAGAGCTGCGACCGATTAAAAACACCTTTGACTCTCTTTTCTTTGTTTTGATCAAAGACCGCTTTCCTAAAGCCCCCTTTGATCTGGCCATGCCCTTGAGCTCGGCTTATATGAATCACCTCATGTTGAACGACAGCGTGGATAACATCGAGACGCCAATAACGCCGTGTACGAAAGACTTGTTCCCGATATCTGAGACATACTGTCCTGACAAGGGGAAACCACGCATTCCGAGTCTTCCCATCTGCTTCAGAATATTCAAGTGCCCAATTTGCAGGGAACATCATCAATTCTCCAGTGACGATGCTTGGCAGTAAGAATTTGTCGGAGGAGAAAAACGAGACTTACTGACTGAATAAATAGAGAACATGCGTTCAATGACATGAAAATCTGGGTTTGTCATGAACAGGAATGCAAGCGTCGCTCAAAGCCATTCACTACGGCAATGGATTGGGCGTGGCATCTGGAATTCGAGCACTTGTACGGTCCAGTTTGGCCGCCAATTACCTGCGCTTTCTGCGGAGAGAAGACGGATAGTGGAAAGTCTGCGATTTGCCTACATCTTGACTCCCATTTCAAGGAGATGTGCCTCGATGCCGCAGAGGCAGTTGTGCGATACCAAGGATTCCCAACTGAGTTGTGGAACTTCAAGCACACAACCCATGTCAACGAAAGAGTCCCGTCTCTAAATGTGGAGAAGATTCCTGAGGACCACAGAGGAGGCGTAATGAGCGGCAAGTCAGGACAGGGCCAGAGTGATGTGCCCTACGCGATCCATCTTGGCGAGCCCTCAAAAGCGCTGTTCGAAATGGAGGAACTGATACAAGCCGAGGAACCGACAAAGAGTGCTAAGAGCAAAGACAAAGCCAAAGCCATCGCCGATGTTGCGGAAACGAAAGCTTTCTCAGATATATCAGGAAACTGGAATGAACAACCTGAGGACTGGTTCCAGAACTCAGACGATGACCTGGACTTGGGCTTCGGATCAAGCGACGGCTGAAGAACCCGTCGTCAACGATCGGAAACAGGGAATACGAACTTTCAGAACCTGAATCTTCTTCGTCAAAGCGAACTGCCAAACCAGGCGATTCCGAATTGAAGCCTGACAAGATGACGTTAGCCATGCCAACCTCGAGGCCACGGCTGGCTTTACGGGACGACGCTCAGGGTTCCCAAGATCACACATCGTATCAGCCCGATGAACGCTTTTCATACGACATTGATAAACTCGGTGAAGGAAAGGTTCTGCCAGATGGTACACTCCTGGGACAGCGCAAATATAAGTGCAGGACCTTCCGGCTCCCTAGCCGAGGTGACAGGCTCTTCATGTTGGCCAACGAGTGCTCCAGTATGCTGGGATATCGCCGTCCGCGTGATCAGTTCGGCAACTACAAAGCGCCACTGAGATTCGTTATCAGCCAAGACGAGAAGGACCTGCTTGTCCAACAAGGATTCCTTCTGTCTTCTGAAGGGCAGGTCGAAATCGTCACCGCCCGGTCCGTGTTCAAACAGCATGGGAGATACGCCATTATGAACGGTCGGAAGTTCTATGACGACTATTGGGAGCATAGGGCTCGACTAAAGAAGAAGGAGTGGGAGCGCAGCAGAAGCCCTCGGGGCTCACCTGCTCATTCACCGCCGTTCGATTCGCTCAGAAAGAAACCAGGATATGACACTAAGCAAGAGTGAACCTGCGATCACGGAGATCTCGCAGGACATCTCAAGACGCCAATGAGTCGAGATATGAGGCCTTGTTGTTAGCGGTAGAAACAGATGATTCACCATTGTCACTTAACCCGGGGTCAAACAGCGAGACGACCAACCCTCTCGACTGTGTTGGGTAAAGACTCAACGGGTCCTTTGCGCAAGTTGACTGTATATACAAGTATTTAGGAGCTATAGTACGGAGTAGATTTGTGCTTCTTCAAGACCTATCGACGAATCAGCTAGGATCATGAAACCTTTACCATGACTGAACCTGTCAGAACTAGAGCGATACTGTAGTTACGAGAGCCCCAATAGCAAGCCGTCTCATTTCATAGCCCCTCTCTCATCGCCGCTGACCTTGACCACAGCCTGGAACACAATTGGCCCTCTCGTATTCTGGACCTCGTATTGCGGAACCCGGCTCATTGCTCCGCACCTGTACACCGGACGATCGGCTGCTCGGACCTCACGGACCCATGGCCGCAATGCCTTAAGAGGACGGATTCCATCGAATTGTGTTGAAAAGTTTCCTCCGACTTCTTGTTCTAGGCCTTGCTCAAGGATTATGGGATCGCGCTAACCACCGAGACTCCCATCTAATCCTCATTCACTACGGAGGGCTTACAGTCCAGCAACAAAACACAGACCGAGAGATCGTCTGTACTTCTCTCCACCGCTACGGTTAGTAATGCGATGATGAATCCGTGATGACTTATTTTGAAAGCCTTCTATCTCGGAGAAACGAAGCCCAGTTGCGTCTGGGGATTGGGGGACTTGCAAGAACGGCGAAATACCTGCATCTGAAGGCGCGATGAACCGCCCGAGAACAACCATATCGTATTTGACGGTATTGGCAAGGGGACCGAGGGAAGACAACATAACAGACCTATTGTGCTGTACTTGTCAACGTGTAAACATTCCAGCTTGTAGATGAACGACTTCTGCAATGGCAATCCCGAAGCGACATATTAGGTGGTAAGTCGGCATCCCTTCAGTTCTAAAGGCTTTAAAGAGGTGTAAATTGACAACGATGAAATCCGAATGAACGAACAGCTCGATGGTCAATTTGACAGAGTGGATCATTCTGTCTACACGGCGAACGTAGCAGGCAGGGCGAAGAAATGCATCAGAGTAACTCCCTTCTGAACGACGTGCTTAAGTTTCTCGCGGCGTTCTCATTTTGCGTCTCAGCGTCATTGACACAACTCAATGGAGCCGCTCATGATCCGACATACCTGGCTTCAACCTCGATTCTGAAATGCCCGCTGGGAGTCGCACATCTTGATGACCGAGCCATTCTATTGTCGGGGGAAAAGATTGACATGCCGTCATTGAGTTATTCGTCGTAGCTGTATATGTTTTGTGCCAAGCTGTGAGCTCGTCAGTCCAAGCTGCGAGATCTGGTAGCAGGTCGAGCAGTGCCGTATGTACATACGTGATGGCATGATATTAGTCTCGGGTTCGTAGCCTCCGTCACAGCACGATCAGGCAAACCCACAAGATCTTCGCTCACCACGAGCACGATCCCGATCCCGCCAAGCCCGCGACACGACGACAGCCTTTCCCAGTACCACGCTGCCCGGAACCCACACCGGCGCACGTCAACGAAGGCCTGCGATGACGTGACGAGGATTCACCACCACCCCCGGCCAAGTCGGAACAAATAGAAGCTTTTTTCTCCCCCGGATTTGGATTTCTACGCGCGGGGGGCGATGCAAGACACAGCGGGTTGTCGCATGCCTCTTAGGGCTGGCGGACTAGGGGAGGGGGGTGTCCAGAGGGATCTAATTGGTGGCGTGCCATTTGAGGTTATTGCGACGTCCTGTTCCTGTGGTGCTCGAGTAGCCTGTGTGTCTCCTGTCGATATCATCTACAGTAGAGGCGATTACTTAGCTTGTATCTTTTTCGGCAAGTTAAATGTGCGTTGTCCTTTGATCATAATTGTCTGCTTTCTGTGCAAATCCTGGTTCAAAGTGAGCCCCGTCAATGATCCGCACTTACACCACGCCAGGCGTCAGAGACAGGAGCGACTAGAAACAATTATAACTGTCTTTTTCCATCGTCGACATAACGACCAAGCAAGGGCAGATTTATAGTCTTGGCCGACTGCCATTTGTCCTCAGGAAACTAGAGGCATTGGAAATTGGTTGCCCACCTCATTCCGCCCGCTCCTTGGCGGGAAAAAACTTGTCTCAAGCCTCACCAGCCAACCACGAAGAAAATTCCAATACGCGTGTACTTTAGATCAATGCTTTGTATTTACTACTCAGAAACCATGTTTGTCAACGCCACAACGCCGCCGTGCGCCACCAAATTGACTGGCACTTTAACCTAACCAAGAGCCCCTTTTTATCTATCTCCCTTGGCAGTGGCTCGACTAGTCGTGCTCCTGCCTGCCTGCGTGTTTGGGAAATTTGAGAAAAACAAGAGAACCGAAATCTAGTTCCAAACGCGTGTTCCTCACGCCTACTCCAAGGAGATGAAGCTTGAGCTATTCCAGTCTAAGGGAACGACTACTCTTCCTTGAGCCATCCCACAACCCTCTCGCTTGTTGAGTGCTTGAGTGACTGACGACTCATCGTACCACTATGCCGGGATATGCAAAGCATTCGCAACCTGAACGACGGCCCCAGCGTCATTCTGCGGCTCTGACCATCCCCTGAGCATGGACTGTCCCTGTCTCCTGGAAAGAAACGCGCGTATCGCCATGTGGATCCGTTCGACGGAGACCCCAAGCGGACGGCGGAATTAGATCAAGGCCAGGAAGCGGAGGAAGGTGAAGGCGGAGAGGACGGTAATAAGAAGGATACAGAAGTACCGTAGGGCAACGTTGTACATCTGGTTGCGGTTGCGGCGGCGCGAGCGGGTGACGAAGTCGGAGTTGTCGTTGACGTTGGGGAACGAGCAGCCCTTGGGGACGGGCTCGCCCAGGAACTCGCACAGCGGGCCCCAGCCGTCCTGGACGCGGTACTCGAGCAGGTTGTCCTTGGGGACGAGGCTGCGGACCTCGGCGTAGTGGCGCTTGAAGACGTCTTTACCGGTGTTGGGGAAGTCGCCCTCGAAGAAGGTGTCGAAGAACTTGCGCAGCATGGGGTAGTACATGCCGGCGGCCCAGTCGAAGTGCGAGAGCCAGCGCAGCTCGGGGTCGGTGACGCGCCAGTAGACCGTCTTCATGGTGGAGGCGTGCCACGACTCGACCTCGCGGTTGGTGAGGACGACCTTGGCTTCGGGGTAGGCCTCGATGAGCTCCTTGGCGAAGGCGATGGCCGGCCAGTCGCAGACGGCCTGGGAGCCGCCGAGGAGCTGGTCCCAGTCCTCGCGGGTGAAGGGCTTGCCCTTCTTGTCGAACTTGGCCGTGAGGGCGTCCATCCACATAAGGGCATCGGGCGGGTTCTCGATGGAGCAGTTCATCATGTGATAAGTGTCGACGTAGCCGAGCTGTTTCATGGCGGCGCGCATAGCTGGAGGGTGGAATGTTAGTCTAGATGGCCAGGACGAGAACGCAGCTTGACACGGGAAGCAGGCTGAAAGGGAGACGACATACAGGCTGTGCCGGTGCGGCCAAGACCCAGAATCAGGACCTTCATGGGCACGGAGCGGGTGCAGTTGCGGCGGTTGATGTCGGTGTCCGACGTGAAGACATCGGTAGCGGGCCGCGGCTTGTAGGAGGAGGAGTAGGCCATTGTGAAGATATCAGAGCGTTTCCAGGGGGTGGAGTGAGATGAGGGTATCAAGCAAAAGCAGGGAACCAAGCAGACAACGAGGGAATATGGCAGAGAGGGAATTGGCAGAGCGAGAGACAGGACAAGACAGGATGGAGATGACAGGAAAGACGGGAAGGACGAGCAGACAGACAGATGCAGATGTCGAGGCAGGTATAAGAACGAAAGACGGACGACAGACGACGGACGACTTGTACAAAGGAGTGTTTGTACGCGTCGCAATCCCTCCACTCCCAGGTCTGTCTACATAGTACATAGCACACAGATCAACCCAGAATTCCCCCCCCTGGCGCGGCACCTTTAGTGCAAAGCCGGAGGCGGCAGCCTCGTCACCGATCCAGACGTTCGTCAGAAGCTACAAGGAAGATGGTCGAGTTTCTCCATATTTCGCAATAATTAGCAGTTTGCGCAGCGACTTTACCACTCACGAATTGGTAGCGATGCGCCATGCAGTGCCCTTTCATGTTTCTGTTCGAGCCACGCCCAGACATGCCATCCGCTTGTCGGGGCCAAGCTTTTGACTTGGCTTCCTCCCTCCATGTCTTCCCGTTCTTGGTTCCTGAGGGCGTTCGTGAACAAGGGGGAAAGGATCTCAGGCCACGCCCCGCCCCGCTTCCACCGCCCTAGCGCCCATCCCAGCGGTCCTCTCCCCCTGTCAGGTACCCCCCGGAGGGGCAGTTTCCAGTGGGTGGCGCGCTGTAACGGTGTCCCCATGCAAATCGTCGCACTTGGCCCTGGCGCGGACAACGCTTCAGTGGAGGTCCGGCGTGCGCAGCCATGGAAGCGGCGTCATGGCAAATCTCCAAGATGCCGGTTCCATGTTGGTTTGATACAACAATGATCATTGTATCCGGACAGTAAGGCATGGGGTTTAGGGAGGAGGAGGGTGAATTGGAAGCATATGTCAAGCTGCACGAGGTTGGCTTGTCTGCGTCCAACATGCCATGGATCCCATGAATTAGCTGCAGGTTGACATGTCTCCATCTGTCTCCTCTCCTGTGCATTGGGACACATGGCCGTGTGATCAGCACACCAATAAAGACATGGCGGCGGTTGGTTGGACTCTGATTTGCTTCATCAAGCACCCTTTCCAAGCCACTTCTCCCTCACAGTCGACTTGCATGAGCCATTCCAGCGTCTCAAGCCACTGGTTTCCGTGCTTCTCGTGGGAACTCCGTGCATATAACAGCATCGACTGGAAAGCAGACGCGGCTGGTTCTCTATTCACCGTCACCAACAGCCTACCTACCCTACTTCCCATTCACAGTCCCTCGGTACCTACGTTGCAACCCTCCACCGTCCAAATGCGATTCGAGGTTGACTACCTGGTCCGTCCCCCGGCTAAGAAACATGCCCTGCACCCACACTCAGGCTGACGCGGCCAAACACCAGATCGCCGTCATCTGTCGCGGATATCACAACTGCCCTGGGCTGTATCTTCTGCCTCCCTTTTCCCCTCCCCTTCGTTCTGTGTGTCGCGTGTTGGTGATCTACCTCGTCGCACTGCGGCGCGAGGGTCCACCGTCTGTGCCTTTGCTCTTCGTTCCTGCGCGTCGTACAATGGCTGTGCTTAAGCGCAAATACGTGTATATGTACGTAGGTCCTCCACTTTTCCCGAGTGTTAGTTTCGTGGGTTTATCTGATCGGAGTAAAGATGACGGCCTGTATCAACATCAACGACAGCGACGGCATCAATAGCGACGATATTCAGAGAAATTAGATCCGGCAGCGCCATCTAGACTACATCTACGTTGCACCACCTAAGGGTTTTTCTTTTTCGATTCCCCTAATGCAGTATCCTCATGCAGTACCACCACCGTCCCGTTTCTCAAACACCGGCACCGATATCCTCCCGGATGTCGGTCGGTCTCACGGGCCATCGGCCATTCCACCGCCAAAACCGAGAATCCCATCACGTCCCCCATAATAATCCAGGCCACAAGCTCCAAGGGTCCAAGGATGCATCTTCAAAGTCCCGATTTCCTACTCCCCCTAGTGTCCCTGGTTCATCTCTCTGTTCGCCGGGGTATGCTGCAGGGTCTGCTTGCTTACACCGTGACTGTGACTGTAATTACTTGAATCGACCGTGTTTGGCTCTTACTTCGCTGGACGGTTCGCGAGATGGAGAAATCCTTTGATCGAACTTGTGTGTCTGAGAGATAGGGTTGGAAGGATTCCTCACCCATCAGGGGAAGGAGACATTTTGTCCGGATCCATGGCGATCCCGCCAAGATGTTCATCTAAATCACCTGCGACAGACAGTCAGACCAGATGGATGGAGCACTGGCTGCCTTTTCTTAGGTACATATGCAAGATTGGGGACTTGAGTCGACATGTTCAGCAGCCTACAGCCTATCCGGAGTCCAGGCTCACTGGTTTGCTGTCTTACAAGATACATTTCGGTGCTTGGGTTCACGGACAAGGACCATGGTTGCCTTGGGTGGTGATAGCAAGCATTGTACAGGATCCATCTCCCCGCTGTTTCACCTCTTGCCTGTGTTCTTGTCGATGAAGGAGAAAGGAGCCGGAGTTTAAACTTCCGCGTGTGACAAGTCAAGCTTTCGCTCTCCTTGCCGCCCTTCGATGTCACGGTAGACATATAGACCAGAGCTCATCTCCACCGCGGGCAGGTTTCGTCCCAGCTTTGTTATTTGGATGAGCGTCGAGATGGACTTTTCCGGAAAGCCTCCGGCTTCTCGGTAACCCTCCAATCCTCCAGTTTGAAGATCCCGTTTGCTGAACGATCAGTGATCTTCAGGAGTAACCACGTGCCTTACGCCTTGGCGACATCCAGTTCACTGGAGGATGTTGTATGACATGCAATGCTACATGAAGTAACTGGTCCACCGCGCAAATGGCCGAGAGCCTGATAAATTAGGGTCGCAGCCATGCTCAGACTTCAGCCAGTATCAGGGAATAGGACGATTTACACGGTTCATCCTAGAGTGATTTGCGGATGGCCCAGCCAGGGGCGTCCGACGGACCGATGAGGGCCATTGCTTCGTACGGTCCCCATTGCTCAGCGACATCCGACAGTGAGATTGCGCCGCTGGCGCCGGTCCGGGAATACGCAATGGTCCACGTACGCGGATGGCCTCCAGCGCGCGTCAGCTCAGCCTTACGCACGTCCACTCCTTCCGCCAGAAGAGCCAACGCCTGTTGCGGTTTCGTGTGGCCGACGCGGGATGTGGGCAAAGGAAAAAGAACGGAACTCGACGCGAGGGTTGGTGGCGGTTTCGGATGGCTGAGGCAGGATTTTATTTCGATGGCTTCTGCCGTTTCTCGAAGGCTTGCGCAGAATGAGATCGGATTTGCCGAGAGTGGAGGTGGTGAGAGGGACCTTTCGGCAGTTGGGGTTGAGGATGGGACGAGGGTAGGAGTAGCAGAGTCGGTAAGTTACTGAGTGACTGTGTTGGACAAGTAGTACATATCGATACCCTGCTAATTACAGTGTAAGTTGAAACGCAGTTCGAGTCGACATGCCCAAACACGGAGGTTGATGATGAAGGAAGCGAATTACTCCTTGTAAGCCGACATTGTCTCGGGAGGGTTATCCATCCATCGCTCGCAACCAAGGAAGGCCGGGCGATCGCCCGCAAAGCCATCAAACCACGAGGGCGAAATGAGCGATGGTGTAAGATATCTGACACAGGCGCCGTCGTCCCTGCATACGTCGGTGGTCGGCGTTCTGGAATCCGACGATAGACGACGAAAGCTCCGTCCTGCGCCGCACCCATGCATAATAGTAGCAGGGGTCTGGAGGCGGATAATCGTAGCCCAAAGGAGAGATGCGGTGGCGGCGACGACGACTGTGGATATTTCGGGTGGAGAGGCCGTGTGTGTGAACGGATATCAACGCTGTGAAGTGACGAGGCCGCCCGTTCTCCATTGACGCGCACAACCGATGTCGTGGTCAACCTGGCGGCTGTGAGCTTGCGCTTAGACTGCTTCGAATGTCGTCGGAAGCACACGTAGTTGTCGGAGTGAGATGCACAAGGTACTACTAGGTGTTCGTTCATGCGGCACTTGAAGAGAGTGCAGTTGAACTTAAAAGTCCAAATACATATCAAGTCCTTGGGTTGATTCCTGCCGCCGAGCTGTGACTGCAATCAACAATGTCTTGGTATATTTCGAGGTCCAGTTGGCGGTCCTCGCGGCTCTCGGACCTGAGGTGTGGACGGGCTGCGACGGGCTGCGACGGGCGCTGGAAGTGGCATGGCTCAGGGCGCCTCAGTGGACCACTAAGCGGGAGTGGTGGGTGGCTTACAGGGCATGTCAGCTCGGACAGCCGAGTTGGTTGGTTCCATTGTAGGGCGTTGATTGCATCGGGTTTCCGGGGGATGCGCAGACCGTCTTGATCAGGGCTTGACTCGTTTTGGAAGCTGACTGCTGGAAGACAAAGTGTGCACGGGAGTTCCATGCGTCTGGGACTGGACGAAGGGAAGCTTATATTAATTAATCTATTATCTGCGGGCAAGCACGAGACGTAACCGATTAAATGTGACCGACGTCTCCTGCTCATGAACATGGGATTACATAGCAATATGAAGATGAAGATGAAGATGAAGATGAAGATGAAGATGAAGATGACGAACACATTGTGTACCATCGGACTGTCGGGGCTTGCTTCCATTATTACATGCATGCATGCATGCAAGGGTCGCTCACTCTTCCGCACGCCAAGCGTCCAACTTCCAATGTCCCAGTGGAGCAAAGGAGAAAAACCGGGGGAGACAAGGGGGGCGTGTCTCCAAGGATTTGAGCTGGGAATCAAGCATCAAATCGAATCTTTTTGCGGTTGATTCTCGACAACCACCACCATTTGCTTCCACACACCCCTACATGCAGGCAAGACCCGAAGTGGAGTATTGAATCCCCTTGAGACTTTTTCCTTTTCCTTCTGGAATGGACGGCTTGTGATAATGAACGGGGTGAGTGATGGCGGCTTGCCAGTGGTGGGTGCCCAGGAACAAGGGGATCCTCAATTCATTTCTGGGCTTGCGCGGCGCTGAGGCGAGTCTTGCCAGCCCTCCACGTCCTCCCCCGTCGTCCATGCCACGCCTCCTTCTCGGCCGGATGAGAGAGAGAGAGATCCTTGTTTTCTCGACTCTTTGGCTGATCACTGCATGAAACCTCCCTCTGACGCGCTCCTTCTTTTCTTCTTCTATTTTCTTTCTGTTAGTCTACTCAGTTTAATGTCCGTCCC
This sequence comes from Neonectria faginata, assembly GCA_030864175.1. NCBI lineage: Eukaryota > Fungi > Ascomycota > Sordariomycetes > Hypocreales > Nectriaceae > Neonectria > Neonectria faginata. The sequence continues at coordinate 1,349,729 of JAULBG010000004.1, read as the reverse complement.
GTCCTCCGTTGGCGGCCCCGCGGCCCCGCGGCGTCGTCACCCTCTTCCCTTCACCTCACCTCACTTCCCCTTCTTTTCTTTTGTCTGCGTCGTCAGACTGTCCGCGTAAACCACGTACACTAGCTGGCACGCGACTAAAACCTATTTTTTCCTTTCGGGGGCGCTTAACGTTTCATCACTCTCCTTCTGTGGTTCACTTCCTATCTTCTCCTTGCGGTTCGCTTCTCACTCCATCCATCAATTTTCCCTTTCGCTTGCGATCCGCGTATCGCCCATCCTCCGCCAGGTCCACTCGCTCACCTACCAAGTAGACAGACAGACAGCCCTGCTACGTCGTCTGCTGCTATCTACGTACCTTCCAACAGCTCACCCTAGACTTCGTCACATCATTTCCCATTCCCTCATCCCTATTTGCTCCAAAGCCAAGCTTCATACCCGTTGTTTGTTTGTTGGTCTCCCACCTCTAAACCAAGCCTTCCTTGGCACCGTTCTAGCCTATTCTTCCCCGGCCGTCGATTCCTTTCCTGGTATCCCCGTTTCTTAGCCCAGATATCCCATACTTCGTTCCCCTCCTTGGAAACCGTGCCGCACCGCACACCCCTCATCGTATCCGGCCTCGGTGGTTTGGGTTGAGTGTACGTGGTGCTGGGGCTCGGCGTGTGTTGCCCACCCCACCGTTCGTCATCCACCCGCCCTACCGTTCGTTGTGCGTGTTATTTATTATCTCCTACTGCCTCACTGCTTAATCTGCCGCCATGTTTGTCCAGCCATCAAACAGTGAAGCCGTGTCAGTACCCCTGGACGCCCGAGGTCATCGGCGCCGGAAATCCCGTCCGGTCCACACCCTCGAGCCCGAAGATAACCCTATAGACACCGACATTATGGACGAGTACGACGAGAAGGACACCGACGTTGAGTCCAGGTTCCGCGAGGAGCCCCAACCCGTCCAAAAAGGACCCGTTAGCTGGATGTCGCTACCCCGGAAAGACCAGCTGCTTGTGCTCTTCATCGGACGCCTTGCCGACTTTCTTCAGGTCGCTTCATTACAGGCCTACGTCTTCTACCAGCTGAAGCACATGAACAGCGACCTGTCCGACTCCCGCATCTCAGAACGCGCCGGCGTCTTGCAGGGCTGCTTTACCGGCGCCCAGGTTTGCACCGCCATCCTCTGGGGTAACATTGCCGATGCAAGTTGGTGCGGCCGCAAGTGGGCCTTGATCATTGGACTCGGAGGCACCGCCGTCTCTTGTGTAGGATATGGATTTTCCACCACTTTCTTCTGGGCCGCGTTCTGGAGGGCGTTTGGAGGTGCCATCAATGGTACTGTTGGGATAATGTGAGTGAAGATTTACTATAATGTCTTTGATGATTTTGATGGGTCAGAGCAGATGAATGAGAAAGACTGCCAGTGAGTAAGTGAGACGGATCGAAGACCATGACTTGAAAGACACTGGGGATTATCTAATACTACTATTAGAAACTATGCACTAACACAAGTGGCAGCCGAACTATGATTTCAGAAATTACCATTGAGAAGAGGTTCCAATCTCGAGCATTCTTGCTTTTACCCCTGAGCTTCAACGCTGCCAGCATGCTCGGCCCAAGTTCGTCCTCACCTCACGCTCATCCACTTTCCATGATTGAGTCTTGCTAACACTCTAACTCAAGTCATGGGCGGTATTCTGGCTGATCCCACGACCACCCTCCCCGACTGGTTCAGCGAGGGCGCCATGTTCGGGTTCCAGTGGATCCGCGACTACCCCTTTGCGCTGCCCAGCATCCTCAACGCCCTCTTCCTCGGCTTTTCCACCCTCATAACCTTCTTATTCCTTGAAGAGGTTTGCTATACTTGACCCAGCTGTGTAAATAATCTGTGCTCATCTCTTTGATAGACCTCCAAGATTAGACGCAACAAGTACGACCCCGGTCTTCATCTCGGATACCGCCTGAGGCGTAGCATCGCCGGCCTCTTTGGCAATAAGACGATGGGCGGCTATGCGCAAGTCCCGCTCTGGGAACAGACCGAGCCTGCCACTGAGAAGGCCGCCGCAGCAACGCTCGGCAAGAAAGTAGGCCGTCTGCCCTTCTCGCGCATCTGGACGCGCAACGTCATCTTCACCCTCATCAACAGTGCCTTCTACGACTTCCAGCTCGGCGCCTTTACCAACATCTGGTCGCTTTTTCTCTCGACGCCGCGATACGGGGCTCCCAGCCCTAGCATCGGCACTGAGAAGGTGTACTCCCGGTCCCTGCCCTTGCTCTTCACCGGCGGCCTGGGCATGCCAGCTTCGACCGTCGGCGTAGCGAGCTCGTTCCTCGGTCTCATCGGAATGATCTTCCAGTTTACGCTGTACCCACCGGTGCAGGCCCGTCTCGGCACGATGCGCTCGTTCCGGTGGTTTCTTATCCTCTTCCCCGTCGCCTACTTCATCGGCCCATACCTATCAATCCTACCCTCGTCGACGCAAGCCCCTGAGGCAGCCTCGGGCACCTGGATCTGGGCGGGAATCATCCTCATCCTGCTGCTGCAGGTCATGGCGCGCACCTTCACGCTGCCGGCGACCATCATCCTGCTGAACAACTGCAGCCCGCACCCGAGCGTGCTGGGGACCATTCACGGCCTAGGGCAGAGCGTGTCGGCGGCGTTCCGCACCGTGGGTCCCGTCGTGGGCGGCTGGTGGTACGGCTACGGCCTGGATATCGGAATGGTGGCCTGGGGATGGTGGGGGGTTGCGGTCGTTGCGACGATGGGATGCGGGACGGCGTTGATGATGCATGAGGGTTCTGGACATGAGATTTTCCTGGACGGGGAGCGCGAGGAGATGGACCATGAATGATACGGCCGTAGTTACTCTCCAAAGAAAGGATACTAGAAGACTAGTACGATGCACATAGACATTTCAAGCCTGTTCATACCCGTCTTTGCCGAGATTAAGACCAAAGTGAGTTCTTAACGCTAATGCTAAAGATCTGTCTACGTAAGGATATACCGCGATGCTGCAATGTAGAGTCTATCGAATGCTGTAGAAACAAAAGCCACGAACCGACCAAGCCAATACAACCCTAGGTATATGAACGCGAGGCTCCCACCCGATGCGCACCTCATCTAATTCCCAAGCCCAATCTCAAAAGTGTGGCAATAAAACCCTCCAAGATATGAAGTTGAAATATCCAACTGGACAGAACCTTCTACTTCCGAAGTCATACTTCCTATTGGACTGGGTGTCACCACTGCGTCGTCCGTATTCCGGACTACGCTAACCTGTCAACCTCAACACCGGAGGTTCTAGACTGTGGTCTGTCGTGGGCGTTTGTATCGTTCTCGTTCCATATAGAGCGTTCGCTTGGGAGAACAACGGCCCTATCAAGAGCATACGGTAGGCCGCGGTGACGGCCTCGCAGCATCATCGCGCAGAGGACAATTTTGCTAAACGTTGAGAACTGACTGCAAAATGAGGTCGAGACTGTTGGATACCCTAGACTGAGGCCGACGTTGCCGCTAAGAGGGTAGTTTGTTAGGTGAGCTCTATAGAAGCAGAAGGACTGGGGGACGTACTATGCTGAGACTACCTCGAACAAGATGGGGAAAACGGTAAATGCCTAGGAATATTTAGTACAGAACAGACTGATAGCAGCGAGGTGACATACTGGATCGTTGGAGTCCATGATGCGGGACGACTCGGCGATACAAATGGCGAAAATCCCCACAAAGATGTACCACAAATCGAAGCTCAGTTGGTTCCGCAGATGGGTCATGAGATACGAGGTGCCCTTGTTCTCATCGTACTGCGGACTATCAGGTTCGTAAATGCCCAGCGACCGCTCCTCGTACGTGTTGGACGAACGGATGGCGATGGCGATCGGATACGCGGAGATGTACATCATGACCAGCAAGCTCAGCTGCACGGCCGGGTTGACGGCAGCGAGGTTGAAGCTAGCAGTTCCCGTGTGTCGCGAGCTGACCGACTGGAAGATGGCCGCGGCGATACGTTTGCCGGCCGGCAGGTCCGAGACGGCGGAATTATCGAGGTCTAATATGATGATGAGCACCGTGTCGACGAGGTTAAGCAGGAAGAGGATGCCTGCAAGCGCCCACGTCGGTCCGCTGGGGAAGAGCAGCGTGTAGCAGCGGCGTGGGTGGTTGAGCAGAAAGGCAAGGTGCTCCTGGATGGCAGAGCGCTTCGGCGCGAGCTTGGACATTGTCCAGATGAGGAGGCGGAGGAAGACCGGGTAGAAGGTGTGGCCGGCGAGGGCCATGACGCTCATCATGAGCATTGGGGCTGGAGCGTCGCGGAATGAGATCATGGAGTCGGGGGTCAGGGTGAAGCCCAGGTTACTCGTCATTGTCTGCGCCGTGTAGAATGCCCTGAGAGAGTGAGATGGTGGACGCGATGTCAAGGAGCGTGTCACTTACCACCAGTTCTTGTCTTGGCCGCATTCTTCAATGTACTTTGGATACTTGGGGTCGGCATGGTGAATCCAGCCAATAAGGAGAATGATGCCGAAGAGATGTAAACCGAAGAAGTAAGCTACCATCATTAGGTTAGTAACTCTCCGAACATGAGAAGGAATTAGACCCACAGATGACAATCTTGAGCAACAGTTTTAGGCTCCTATACTCAATCCCACCCAGCTCCTCGCGATCCTCGGACGTCATGTTATGGAACGACGAATTCCGGCCGACCGTGACCTCGCGCGACAGCTGGGGAAAGTCCTCCGCCAGCGTCGGCTGCCGTGACCCTAGCTCCGGACGGCGCTCCTTGCGAGATTCTGTGTTGCCGAGGATGAACATGGACGAAGCCACGCCGACGACACGTTCCACGGAGCGGGCCTCGGAGAAGAGGGGACCATCGGTGCGGCGGCGACGGAGGTTGGGCTGGGAAGAGAAGCTCGGGCGTGGGATTTCTTCGATGCGGAGGTCTGGGATTGTGAGTAAAGTGGTTGGTGGTTGTGGGACATTCGCATACCGTCTCGGCTTACACGGCCATCCCTGAGCTCGAAAAGCGGTTGTCCTATGCTCGAATTAGGTTCTGACAGAGAAGTAATGCGGTAATGCCGTCCTACCTTGTTCACGATCGCGTGGACCCGGGATGTACAACGCTGTGTCCCTTCTAGGATGGCGGTCTGTCGAAGTATCAAATGTGATGCGCCGCTCCAGTCCAAATTCTTCATTCTTGTCATCATTTGGGTCGAAAGTTTGCTTCTCGAATGTTTCCTCTGGGATGGGAACTGTCTCGGTTCCTGTCTTGGCCTCTTCCGACTTCGTGTGTTCTGTTAGAGTGCTGTCAATGCCGCTCGCCGTGACGACGATAGGGCGGTCGTCTGGAGTTTCGGTCGTTGAGGGCTTGGCGCCTACTTCGAGGTCCCCATCTTGAGCGCGTCGACGCGACCCTCCGAGAAAACGAGGTCCTTGAGATGCATAATCAGCGATTCTGAAAAGCATCGTGGAGTATGGATGGAGCAAACCAGCTTGTTTTAGGTATTTTCTAAACCACCAGAGTCGCACTACAACAACGATGATGTTGACGAAACCAAGGTTGGTGATCATGGGCACAAAGTACATAAACAGCTGCTGGTAGGTCTTCAGAAGCTTCAGGTCAACCCTGGCCGTCACGTCCGGTTAGCCCGCGATGCTCGACCCTGTCGCATACCCAATCACTCACGTATTCAATCCCGACTCAGTCGAAGAGCTGACTCCGAAGAAGTAACTGTCAACAGCGCTGATATTGCCGTATGGGTAGAGGACGGCCAGGCCCATGAGGCCCATGACAACAATGTACACATCTGCAGGCCAAGGTTATTTCCAGCCATACCACCGCGTGGTTGAGGAGGATCGCGTCTCGGCGCTGCACTTACAATGCAAGGTTACAAAATTGAACGAGGGGCGCCACATGATTTGCCGATGCTCTGGCACGTAGCGCAGAGGAAAATCCCCGGAATAGGCTGAATCTGTAGGTTCTCGGCAGGACTCTGAATGAGGAGTTTTGCGCTTGTGGTGCCGGGTTCCGAGTGTTGAATCTATATTCCAAGGTGTAGAACAAAGAGACGAAGACAAGACAAGACGATGAGCGAATTAATGCCAAGCCATCCAAGTGCCGTCCGCAGCAAGTGGGCAATCTAACGACACCGAGGTACTCCGACACAGCCTCCTCTAACAAGGGGACCGAGCGATGTTATTGTCGCGTTTAGGGTAGACCAGACCAAGTCCAGTTGCAGCCGCCGTCCTTGATGTATTGGGCGGGAACGGCGGTGGAGAGAGGCGCAGGCGTCGCGATACCCCTTTTGGGGGTCTGGCAGATGAACGCCATCAGCTAGACATGTGAGATGACGGCACTGCTTGATGAATGGCACGGATGAATGGGACGTGTCGGATTGAACGGTTATCGTTTGTGGTGGCTGTGCTGCGGATTCGACGGAGGAAGAGAGATATGACGATTAAGGCCATGTCGATACGAGTGTGGGGACGAAAGAGCGTACGCCAAACTGTAAATAAGCTTCATTACCGTTAGCTTGAATCGGACTTTCATTACAAGTTTATCTTGGCTACGTTGATGAGTATTGCCAGGGTATCAGCAGCTTTTGCTACGTGCATCGATAAGTAGTCTATATAGCTTCAGGCCATGAACCAAGGTCCCCCACATTTATCTACCCTGAGTACCTAGTAGGCCAATCTGAAGCAGTATTTAAACTAGCAATACTTGTGCGATACGCTGCTGGTTCTGGCAAGCAACTGGTGGCATGTCTCAGTCGCGCCATCGCATCGCCCTCGCTTTCATCCGCTTCAGTCATGTTTTTCAAGGTGGGATCGAAGAATGAGACGTTCAGAGTCCGGAATTGGTCATTTCGGTGGGTTCAAGAAGTCTTCTGTCATACAGACTCACTCTAAATGAGATCACAGCATGATGTGAGTCCGGAGCTCTGTGCCCGGTTCCTAGGTACCTCGATGTGCAGAAATCACATGACCCAGACCAAGCTTACTAAGGCCATCAATTCCACTGTTCGGGTCCAACCGAAACGCGCTAGTCTCGAAACAAGCTCTCGAGGGAAGGTGCTTTGCGACGACGCGTTGGTCGACCTGCACTTCGCCTCTACATGAACAGTTGTCGCGAAATTCACTTTCAACACAGGCTATCATCATTCATAACCATGAATTCCAGCTTCATGGACGACGTCCCTGGGTCAGCCTCTACTTGGCTGAGCTTCGGACGGACGCAGCGCAATCACGGCCTGGGCGCGACTTCGCCCGGCGTCGCAACTTCACCTCACGGTTCCAGCGCTGTCGCGGCAAGCCCGAACGAGGGCAACCTTGACGATGCTTCCTTCGCCGAGTCGTACCGTCCCGAGATGTCGCCACTCTTCAATCCCATGTTCGTGACTGCCTCCCGCTCTCCAGATGCTGCCCCGCCGCCTGGCTTGACCTCTAACACAGGGGCTTGGGAGTCTAACAACCGCCAATTGTCGCCATTGGTTCGCCTCGCGCCTGCGCAAAGTCCCGATCTGTCAACAGAAGCGGATGAGTCCGTGCCTTTGGAGGAGACCGTTGCCCAGCAGCCTGTTGCTGACACTTGGCGCAAATCGTCGCCTCATCAAGAATCGAGCGGACCCGCGCTCCTGGGGGAGTCGGAAGTTCAGAAGTTTGTCGCCGATCCATTTCGCGAGCCATCACCTCTTGAAGAATCGGCTCCGCGCTCAGCCGGCGAGAACGATCAGGGGCAAAGCTTGGATGAACCCAAGTCGGACGCAATGGACACTGGAGCATCGACCAAAGCCGGGGCAGAGGTGCACAAAGAAACAGAAAACCTCATTGTCGAGATTGCTGAGAGAAAGAGCGCCGAACTAGCCGATGATGGATTTGAAGACGTCCCCAAAGAGGTGGTAGATGATACGCTGGACACTACGCAACCCGCAACCATATCAGGACCTGAGAAGACATTAGCAATTACCAACCACGTCGACGCCGATGGGACAGTGAAATCTGATCAGATGGACATTGGCTCGAAAGGACCATCTTCCAGCAGAAGAAGCAGTGTTGATGACTCTGCCATGCCACTTCCTTCGTCTACAAAGCGGCCCCGACGCAACGCCAGCCAGATGCTCAATGAAGCCGCTCAAATGTTTGTCAAGGACATCGGCCCCCGCAAGCGTCTTTCTGCTGCCCTTGCGTCACCGGCCGTTAAGTCAACGCCTGTCTTAGCCGCGAAACGCGCGCGCAAGTCGATGCCGGCCCGGATCCACGCCCAGACCCCCAAGAAACGTGGTCGCCCAAGGAAGTCCGAGGGTATCGCTACCCCAGCTACACAAAGCGTGGCCAAGAGAGGACGACCAAGAAAATCCGACGCGGTACCAGCGATCAAGGCTAGTCCCAAGACGACACGGGCACCCCCTACGCCCCGGGCTATCACGAATCTCCAGAAGACTGCGGCTGCTTCTCCCCAGAAAGCTGCTGAGTCTGGCTCTGCTGCAACGACTCCGAACAAGGTCGGCCGTCCTCGAAAGACGCCGGCTGTTGAAACACCGGCTACCGAAACCACTGAAACTCCCAAGCGACGCGGTCCACCGAAAAATCCCACTCAGCCGTCTTCAACGAAGCCCGCTGTTTCTGGAACCTCAAGTCGCGGACTCAGGTCGACGGATGCGGAGTTGCCCCAAAAGCGCAACAGAACAGTCAAAGCTCGCGTGGTGCCATCTCCTGCGAAGCGAGGACGACCTGCTAGGAAGGCCGCAACATCAATCACAAAATCTGCGTCTGCCAAGGCTGCACTCACCGAGGCTGCACCCACTAAGACTGTCGCTACACGAGGCCGCCGCGCTGCTACCAAGACTGCCAGTGATGATGTCGCCGAGGCCGTCGCTCCTGTCGATCCACCTAAGAGACGCGGACGTCCCCCAAAGAACCCAACTGTTTCAACAGCAAAGGAATCAGTGACAGAGCCCGTGGCAAAGCGGCGTGGACGAGGTGCAACTGCCGCAGAGGAACCTCCCGTGGCAGGAACCAGAAAGCGCGGCAGACCAGCCCAATCAGCCGCCGAAGATGACACTCCACCGGTCGTCAAGACACGAGGACGCCCAAAGCGCTCTGAACCCAAAACCGAGGCACCTGAACCCCCTACAAAGAGGCAGCGAACAACACGAGCTGCTGAAGAGCCGGCGGCGCCCACACGAAGAACAGGACGAAGCACAGCGAAGGAAGCCACTGAGAAGACTGTGGTATCTAGTCGTGCGAAATCCACACGCTCCCAGCTCGAGACTGCTCCAGCTGAGGCCGAGCCGCCGAAGGTCACCCGTGGCCGCGGTGCTGCCAAGGTGGCCGTGCCAAAGTCCGCTTCAGCGCCAGCGCCGAAACCCCGCGGCCGCCCTCCCAAGTCGGGCAAGTCAGGCAAAGGGGAACTCTTAAGCTCCAAAGCTGCCGCGGAGAAGCAAACGACAAAGCGGAAAACAGGCCGTGGTGCTGGTCCGACCGGTGTCGAAAGGAAGAGCTCCGAGCCTGTCGCAACGCGAAGAGGATTGAGGTCGAGAGGGTAGGTTCCTCATGGGAAATGGGGACGAGGGAAGCTATATTCATTTTATTGATCATGGAGAACGGCAATGGCGCGATGGGATATACTGCGTTGAGGGACAATGATTTTGGGGACAGGCAGGCCCGGAAATGGCTAGTTCAGGACGGATGAGCATGTTGTCATTGCAGCATTAGACCCAAGACCATGACTTGGTAAAGAACATGTCGATAAGCTGTATAATACAAAAACATTTATCGCAACATTAGTGCCAAGGCGGACTTCTCGACAGTCACACTCATGCAAAAGTACGGATGCCTTGGACTTGATGCATTTGTGCGTTTACGACCTGTCCGAATGGCTGGAGGACTGTCGATCGCGAGGCAACTGCTAGGCTGCCAGTCACCTAGGAGCCTGGCGTTTGACTTGGCCAATCAATACCGGTCAATGAGGGTGAAGAATCGCACCATGACTCCCGGCTCGTATCGACGAGGTGAGTTTAGAACGCCTTGCTTGACAGCCATAGAGAGTTGAAGCCACACACTGGACACGAGCGGGAGGCATCCACCAGGGTAAACGTCGCAAACAAGGCCCTGGCGAGCCGCGACTGGCCCCTGTGGTTTTAGTGCGGTCCAGTGGGGTGGCAGTGGGGTCAAGGCGTCTGGGACGCGGGCGGGGGGACCCACCAGCACTACCTCAACGGCAACCCAACGACTTCGTGCGGACCACTCAGACATGTGTGAGACAACATCACCACGGCTGACAACTGTTTTTGCGTCTTCTTTGCGACGACAAACTGCCGTCCTCTGATGTCAGACATGCCGGCCCTCACGCCACCGCTCACTCGCATGATGCCGTTGCCCTTGAAACCACCAAACACCAAGCCTGCCTGCTCCGGCGCCAGCTCCGTCGCAACGATGGCGCGCCACTCGGCAAGAAGCATCAAAACCGGTGCCCCGTGCGATAGCTCCCCTGATGCAGGGAGCTCTTCCATTGAGTCACCCCGGGCTCGGCACTGGGCTGCGTAGCCAACGGTAGGCCTCAGTTCGATGCCTCAACCTTGTTCGTCGGAGAGGGCAGGCAGCACTGAATCCTGAGGCACCGGTCCTAGCCCCCACAAACGTCAGCAGGCTGCCACGCCTCCTGCAGGACGATGGGACAGAGAGGATACCGGTCCAAGGCTTGAAGCTCGGGGCTTTGCAGTTGAGGCTAATACAGGATGGACCTCTCTGGTTGGTGGCCGATGGTTGGCTGTGGGATATTTATTATTCCACCGGCTACCGTCCTTCTTCTGTCTCGTTCTCGCAGAATCTCTCTCTAAACATACCCTCTACTACCCGCCAACGTCCATTGCGCACTGCCGCAACACCGTCACCATGGGCTTCAGCGATATTCGTGACATTGACCGCGAGGACGTCTCTGACTTTGTCTGGAAATGGCGTTGCAAGATCACCCGCCGCCAGGACTCTGCCCTCAATAAGCCCCTCGACCTCGACTCTTCCACCTCCGAGGACGATCCCAAGACGGTCACGCCCTCAAAGGACCCGGCCTTTGGCTCCGATACCACCATCAAGACCCTCTACGAAGGCCGCAACTCGGATGCCTCCAACTACGAGTGGGTGGATTACCCGCCCAAGCAGCTGTCAAAGTCTGCCGCTCGCGCCCAGGACCGCGTCGCCATCAAGGTTTACAAAATCAAGGACCGCGAGAAACCCTGTGTCGGCGGTCGCTTCCCTCTCAAGTACCACCAAATCGAGGTCCAGAACCCTGCTCTGGTGGCTGCGCTGGAGCCCATTCTCAAGAAGGAAAACGTCTACCTTGATGCACACGACACGGCCGAGTTCATGGAGCCCTTCCGGAGTCTCTGGTTTTGCCAGGAGGAAATCAAAGAGCTCTACCGCCAGACCCCGGTCGACGATGCCCTCAAAGGCTACCTGCAGTTGTTTATTAGGCTCCTCGACGATGTGTTTAGCGAGATGAAGATCAAGAGGCGCCATCTCCTTGACGGCGGCTTGATAGACTACAAGACCGCATGGACTCTCTTTCCTCGTGGCTCTACCGTGTACAGCTATGGCCTCAACTCAGAATTCATCTGCAAGGTTGAGGACACCGAGTATGTCAAGAAGAACGAGGGAACCTTCCTCGTAATCAAGGGCAAGATCATGACGTTCAACGGCGAGGAGTTCATCTGGCAGGACAAGTCACTCCCTATCCCTCTCTTTTCCGGGAATAACCCTATTCGTGAACTGCGTCACTACCCCTTCGACCTCCACCCGGACCATGAGAGCATCATGAAGCGCCTGGTAGCCCGAGGCACGAAGGCCCTGGACCTACAAGGCCTCCGATACAGCCGCTACACCGGTATTGCCCTGCACGACGGAGATAAGCAGTGTATCGAGAAGCACAACGTCGAGGGCCGCGTTCTAATTGACGTGGTTGGATACAACAAATACCACCTCGCCCTCGGCAAGCGCGAAAACAAGGATCCAGAAACGGCGCGTAACCAAGTCCGCCGTCGACGGCGAATGATAGACGACGATGACGAAGATGGGGAGTCTCAGAGATCCAAGATGAAGACAACCCAGAAGAAGCGGTTAACTGAGAAGCAAGCGGAGCGAAACAAGCAGGAGATGCTTGAGAAGCCTGACGAGCTTGGGTTTATGTCCGAAATGATTGGAGGGTACGCCCTCAAGAACAAACTTTGGGGTGAGTGTCCTACAAAGCCACACGCAAAGGTTATACTAACTGTGATCCCTCTTAGTCCAATTCTACATTGAGGATATTGAGCCCATGGTCTGGAATGATCAGGCCTTCTCACACCTTGTTTACGACGAACAACAGAAGGATCTCGTTCTCTCGTTTGTCGAGAACCACAATCTCGCCAACGGCTCCTCCGCGGTCATGGAAGACGTCATCGTAGGCAAGGGTCAGGGTCTCATCATCCTATTGTCCGGCCCTCCAGGGACCGGCAAGACGCTCACGGCCGAAGCCGTTGCGGACCGCACACACCGCCCGCTCTTCTATCTGCAGGCCGAGGACCTGGGTATCAATGCAGCAACACTGGGTGCCAACATCAAGCGTGTCTTCGAGATGGCGACTGAGTGGAACGCCGTCATTTTGCTTGATGAAGCCGACGTCTTCATGGCCGAGCGCAATCCCAACGACATCCACCGCAACGAACTCGTCAGCATTTTCCTTCGCGAACTCGAGTACTTCCGCGGCATCATCTTCCTCACCACCAATCTCTACCACACCATCGACACCGCTTTTCGCAGCCGCGTGAGCCTGCACCTGCTCTTCCAAGCCCTGGACCGAGAGGCCCGCGAGAGCATCTGGCACAAGTTCCTCCAGCGACTACCCGAGCAAGCCGCCCAGGTGACGGATGTGACGGAGGACGGCGCGGTTGCCAAGCCGGCCGATAAGCCGATCGACGATGAAGACATCTCCGAGCTAGCTCTCTGGCAGCTGAATGGTCGCGAGATCAAGAACGCCATCAAGATGGTGCGCAATTGGTGCGACCACAAGAGCTACGTCATGACGCTCTCGAGGCTGGAGAATGGCATCAAGGTGACGAGTCCTCATGTGTCCAAGGACGGAGATGTGGACAAGGACTTGTATGAGTAATGATGTTTGGTACGATATTGGTGCTTGTTGGAAAAGGAATGAGATGGGTTGCGATTTATTTTGAGACATATTTTGATGAATAGGTGCCTTTTATTGACTGTACTCCTGGCGCAGACTAAGTACACGCACGCTTGAGGACTTAGTCGAATGTTCTAAGAAGGATATATTGCCCTTATCTCTCATCCTGGCCCCAATAATGTCCCTGATACTACCCTAAGCCAATCCTTGATTCCGATCTGAAGTACGAGAGTCAGTACTTAGCCCTTCAGCAAGGTGGTCAAGGTCGGTGGAGGGCGACCTCCATACTGTTAATAGGACAGCTGAACTTAGTAGCATTTAGTATGATCTGACTATTTGCTATACACTAGCTTTTTATGTCTGTTGAATAATGTACTGAAGTGTGATGACATACTCATATTGAGTTGTATTGTCTACTCATAGTACTTGCCAACCAACAACCTATCTGGGCATCGATGTTTAGACCTATTATTGAACCCCTATCTCCCTCAGGATGGACACTTTTGTCGTCAGAATCAAAATTGTCGATCTATTAGTGATGATAAATGTCTTGCTCTATAAGAGTGAAGCCATCTATATCTCGCATCTAGGTAAATAGGTTGCGCATAACTCTATCGGAAAGATCCCTCTCTCGGTCTAACCACCCATAATCCACCTCAACTTCTGTATCCTCACCTAATGAGTTATGAAAAAGCCAATCCCTAGGCGCTACGGATGTAGGTCCTATTGTTTGTATATCCTTTCTACCCCTAACGTAATTCTATATGAGGGATAGGAACTAGAGATCATGATTCCCCAGATAGCGTGCGTGAAGCTGAACACTAAGATCAGTGTCTTTTATATCTGTGTCCCCTAAGAGAGGATATATGTATATTGGAGGGAGTTTTTAGGGCGGTTCTTAAGTTAGAAGCATTAGTCGGCACTTATCCGCTCGTAAGATGAAACTCGAGATACTAGTTCTTAAATGAAGGACAAAAGGGTCCCGGTCTAGGCCGTCTCGTAAAGGTTAATTCTATTCAAGTCAAGGAGAGAGGAAGTGTTGCGCAGAAAGTCCCTATGCGCGCCTGTGATACTACCAAGCCAGAGATACGAAGTCTAAGGACTCCGATTAAAGAATATACGCGTTAAGACGTAAGAGTCTTTAGTTCCCTTCAATTGCAGTGTGGCCATAGTTCCTTATAGCTATACACCGCAGGCGTTGGCTGGTATGCCAGACTGGTAAAAGATACTGCCTAGAACGGCTTTTATGCCGTAAGTATTTGCGCTTAAGGTCAGAAGTCTATTGAGCTAGCAAAAAGAGCGTTTTTCAAGAGAAGTGAAGCTCTAGGTGCTCCCATATTTGCCGATTACCTGCAGGGTCCTTAGGATATATAAAGTAGAACTTTTCTATTCTCTAGTTTGGCTAGAGGGAGAAGAAGTGTGGCGGCTAGAGCTACTCTATTCTATTTACTGGCGTTATGGCGGACAGTATAATGCTTGATGTACTTTAACGCTATGTTGAAAGATGCTAGGGTCGATGAATAAGAGTTCGAATAGTCTACAGAACAAGGTAAGGAAACGTTAATATTGTTAGACTCCTTTATAATACTCTATAGCGAAAGAAGTCATTATCATTGATACAGTATGGCTGCCTTCCAACCCTTACCCGGCGCAAGGATGGCTACCCACCATGATGGGCTATCTAAGGTGCCTGGCTCGCAGTGTATCCCAGCGGAGATGCTCGGGGGATTATCCCCGCCCAGCATGCGGATAGGGCGTATGCCCAAGCGAACATAAGGACCATAAGATGGTTGTTATCCTCGCCAAACCACTCGTAGAGCGATAGATCTAGGTTATCTGTAAGGGCGACTGATATTGGCCGCCCGGTTGTTGCTGCTCTCTAGAAGGTCTGCTCGAATATAGGTACATTGAACTACCCTTCAGAAGATATCCAGGTAGATTTCGCAATCACGAGCCCGGAATCATCTGGTTCTAGACCGATAGGAAAAGAGGGATGCTAGGGGAAATGCTATTCCTATTCTAGACATGCTGATGGGAGCGTGCAGTCGCCTATAGCGCCAGCCCATAACTTATGCTAAGTCCGGTAGCCCCATTCGTAGAGAGCTTTGAAGGTGTCATCGGAGGGGCGTAGAGCATCTTTTAGACGTACGAAATCCATGGTGTTTGGTTTGAAGGTGAGTGTTGTTGATGGAACGGAACGTTTCCCGGATATTGATTTGTGTGACTCGATTCTGTCGTACACCCTTAAACTTGTTTTAACAACTCCTTTTCATCAAACCGCGGGTTTAGCTCAGTTGGGGTAAGTTGCAAAACTTGGAAAACTCCAGCACATTAAGTCTAACAATCTCATAGAGAGCGTCAGACTGAAGATCTGAAGGTCATGTGTTCGATCCACATAAACCGCACACCTTTCTTTTTGCCTTTTTGAGATCTGTCTGGGACCCAACTGTCTGTCTGTCTGTCACAAGAAATTGTGCTGTAATCTTTTTGGCGCGAGTGATTGATTGACCTCTATTTGTCTTGCTCTTCACACACTCTTGTTGAGTCGCTGGCTGGCAATAGCCTCGAGCGAGAGATCCTTGGTCTCCTTGAGGAACAAAAACGCCATGACCGAAATGACCGCATGGAACACTCCCCAGACCAGAAACGTCCCCCATCCCAGCCGGTCCATCATGTACGGCGTCACGATGGAGAAGACGTAGTTGAACAGCCACTGCGACGCGGCCCCGATGGTTATGCCGGGTTCCCGGGTCCTTGTGGGTAAGATCCTAAAGCGTCGTGGTTAGCGAGAACTCTTCACTTGCACCACGTTGCGGACTCACTCGGACATGTACGGCCAGGACATAGGTCCCAAGCTGATATTATACACAGCGACGAAGAGATATATCAGCGCCACCGTCAAAACCCCCGAAGCCGTCACGGCCCCGTCCTCCGACGCCGTCTGACACGCCGCCATGACCGCCGCGCCGCCGACGAGCACCTGGCGCCGCGAGAACCGGCTCGCCAGGAACAGCACGAACGCGCCGCAAGCCGCCACCTTGACGGCGCCGAAGACGGCCGTCAGCAGGAGAGCGCGTCGGCCGCCGCCGACCAGCAGCGTGAAGTTCTGCGGGCCGGAGTAGGCGAACGCCGTGGCGCCCGTGGCTTGCTGCACGGCCATGATGCAGAAGCCGGCGAGGACCCGCTTGGTGGAGTCGCCGTGGAGGAGCTCTGGGCCATGTTGGTGAGTTTTTCTGGATGGATGGGTTCACTGGGATGTACCTTCGAACTCGAAGCCTTCTGTTTCTTCTGCCTCGGCTTGCACGCCCAGGCGGATCTCGTTCATCTCGTCAACTATCGCTGGCGAGTCGTCTCCGCGGATCCACGAGAGGCTCTGCCAGGCTTCTGCATGGCGGTCCTTCTTGGCTAGCCACCGCGCACTCTCCTTGAGCGTGAGTGCTCCGGCGCCGAGCACAACCGCCGGAAGCAGTTGCAGGCCGATGGGGATCTGCCACTGGGCAGTGAGGTCATCCTTCATAAAGGAAACTCCGTAGTCGATCCAGTAGGACGTGAATATTCCCTGTCGGCGTCAGCTTTGCCGTCGTTCAAGAGGATTCCTCAACACACCAACGTGAAGAACAGCTGGAAGAAAGATCCAATCTGGCCACGGAGTTCGGTCGGGACCTTCTCGCTGCTGAACATGGGCACCACGACGGTCGCTGCCCCAAGACCCAAGCCGGAGACGACCCGCGCGGCGTAGAAGACGGCGAGAGAGTGGGTGTTGACGGCTTGCGCTATAGCTCCGAGGCAGAAGACGCCCGCGAACAGTATCAGCGGCTTCTTGCGGCCGTAGCGGTCGGCGATGGGCCAAGTCACGAAGCAGCCCAGCAACGCTCCGAGCTGTTGCAGTCCGGCCGACAGCGCGTTCACCCGCGTCTGGTGCTGCGCTCCGTAGCGGAAGTCTCGCTGAAAGGATGCGAATGTGAGGACGCCGCCGACATTGCGAGGTGAGAATGGGGGTGGTTGCGAGGTGAGAATGGGGTGGTTGCGTGGTTGGGGTCGACTTACATGCCGCTGTCGTAGCCGAATAGGAAGCCTCCCATGCATACCACGCACCCAAGCCAATAGGCACGGAGACGGCCTTGAGAGGTGGCCTTTGCAAGCCTCCAGTTATTAATTGTCGACTTGCTGGGTCATCTTGGGCTTGGGGTCCAAGAAGCGGCGTGGTGGTGCTGGTCATAGTCTAGATCATGTAAGTGGGATGTATCCCGCGTTCTGATGATCACTCCTAAAAGATGGACTTTGACGCAGACGATAAAGGTGTGTCCTGCAATCCCGACTGTCCGGAAGTCTTTGATTTATCATAGCCAGATCCAACGCTAGAGCAGACGTGGGGAAAGGATCGGCAGGTCATGACAGCCTTATTAGAACACCGACAAGCGGCGTGTCATGGATGCTCTGGGGAATGTGCTCATGAGATTGGCCTCAACCCCGCGCAACCAAAGCCGCGCCAATGCGATCCCCTCAACGACGCAACTTCACACTCTGACATCCCCGCGTGGCGCGATGGATGACGGGGCCGCAGATGAATTTGCGAGGTGATAGGCTCGTATGCGATCAGAGTCGGGATCAGAGTCGGGTGTCGGCCTGGACAGCTATTCCGAGGCTGGATGCAACGTCCACCCTACATTGGCAGCGAGGCCAGCCAGAATGCTCACTTATAAGAGAGCGCGGTTTCATACGGAGGCTTCGTTCGTTTCTGAGGTTCAGTAGAAATTGCTTCATTTGTATTTACGGATACTGCTTCACTCTGCGACCATGACTGCCCCAACTTCCTCGTCATCGTGGCTGATGATCTAGGCTTCTCCGACATTGCCTCCTTCGGCAGCGAGATCAACACGCCCAACATCGACAAGCTGGCCCGGAACGGCCTGCGCTTCACCGACTTCCACGCCGCGGCCGCCTGCTCGTCGTCGCGGGCCATGATCATGACCGGGACGGACCACCACATCGCCGGGCTGGGCAACCTCATCGAGTGGACCAAAGTCTCGGGCCAGAACGACCCGTCGGGCAAGATGTCGACCAACGTCCAGCGCGGCATGCCCGGCTACGAGGGCTACCTCAACGAGCGCGTCGTCGCCCTGCCCGAGATGCTGCGCGACGCCGGCTACCAGACCCTCATGACCGGCAAGTGGCATCTAGGCCTGACGCCGGAGCGCAGTCCCAAGGTGCGCGGCTTCGAGCGCAGTTTTGCCCATCTGCCCGCGTGTAGCAATCATTACGCCTACGAGCCGCAGCTAGGCGTGGGTGAGAAGTCGCCCGAGTTTCCTGACCATGAGCGTCATTGCCCTGCACAGCGAGGACGGCGAGTATGTTGATAAGCTGCCGGACGGGTGGTATTCTTCCGACGGCTACGGGGACAAGATGCTCGAGTATCTCCGGGACTGGAAGGAGGGTGGCGACGAGAGGCCGTTCTTTGCGTATCTGCCCTTCACGGCTCCTCACCGGCCGCTCCAGGCTCCTCAGGAGTATATCAAGAAGTACCGAGGCGTGTACGACGACGGACCCGATGCTCTTCGGCTGAAGCGGTTGCGGCGTCTCAAAGAGCTCGGCCTCATCTCCCAAGACGTCAAGGCCGGTCCCGTGATCGCCGACGAAGTCAAGGAATGGACCGACATGAGCGACGAAGAGCGCGCCAACTCCTGCCGCGCCATGGAGGTCTTCGCCGCCATGGTCGAGTGCATCGACGCCAACGTCGGCAAAGTCGCCGACTACCTGGAGCAGCAGAGCGAGTTGGACAACACCTTCGTGTGCTTCCTCTCGGACAACGGCGCCGAGGGCACCGCGTACGAAGCCTACCCCATCGTCCAGGGCTCCATGATGCAGCACCTCAAGAAGTACTACAACAACAGCCTCGACAACCTGGGCAACGGCGACTCGTTCATCTGGTACGGGCCGCGCTGGGCGCAGGCCGCCACCGCGCCGAGCAGGCTGTATAAAGCGTACACGGCCGAGGGCGGCGTGCGCGTGCCCTTCCTAGTGAAGCCGCCGGCGTCGCTCGCGCAGCACGGCGGCGGCATCACGCACCAGTTCGCCACCGTCATGGGCCTCGCGCCGACGATCCTGGACATGGCGGGCGTGACGCACCCGGCGCCGACGGACCAGGGCCGCGAGGTGATCTCGATGCGCGGCAAGTTGATGGTGCCCTATCTCGAGGGCTGGCAGCTGTACAACCTGGCGGCGGACCCGGGCGAGGTGCACGACCTGGCAGAGCGCGAGCCGGAGCGTCTGAGGGAGCTGGTCAAGCTGTGGGATCAGTACGTGCTGGCGACGGGCGTGGTGGCCCTGAGTCCCGAGCTGGGGCAGTGGATGGCGGCCATGGAGGAGCAGATGCCGGAGAATGCGTGGATTGAGTACGAGTACTGGCAGGAGGGCGCGAGGCAGGATCCGGCGAAGCTCACAAAGAAGATTCCGCGATCTGAGCGGCGTGTGACGACCATGTGAAGGGGAAGGGCTTTGTTTGTGGAAGAGGGCCATCGTCGGCTTCTAGAAGTTTTAGCTGAATAAAGAGCGGCACGGCTGCCTCGAGGTGATTGTGTTTCTAGAAGCATGGCTACTATGGAATACATCTATGCTTGCTGACCGCTGCATCAAACAATGTGAGAAACAAGTAGGCCGAGATGTTGTGAATGCCGTCCCACTCAGCCTTACAGCCCATTGTCTAGGTACTCAAACACAACGGAACCCCCATCCGGATGCCCTTCAGCACGTCAAACTACATTATAGAGAAAGACAAGGCGCAAGACAAAGTAGCAAAGAAGAAGCCTGCCAGAAACGCAAAAGTCTTCATGCGGGCTCCCACGCCGGGCCCCAACCACCATGCAGCAAACACGCCAGCAACGGCCCGCTCACCGTCCTTTTTGTGTTCTCGAGTTTCCGTTTTTTTCTTGTTGCGTCTGCCGTGTCATGTGTTGCGTTTGGACGAGGAGCAGTGAATGCGACAACATAGCGGCGCGGAGGTGAACGCGGTGGTCGGCGAAGCGCGAGAGATGCATTCACTTGTTCTGCCTGGGACTATAAATGCGTTGCCGTCCGCAGCCGTTCAACTTGATTTTTTTCTTTCTTTCTTTTCATCAACGACTTTAATCCAACACTACTTCGATCCTGAATTATCTACGGAGTTTCCTCAACTCCAAGCCCAACATGTCTCGGCCTCGCACGCCGGATACTCGGGGGTCCAAATACCCTCGCACCCCGAGCCCACCCTCCCGGGCCTCCTCGACACGACTGCAGGCAGCCCTCCTCCCTTCGCTCGCCAGTATGAGAGACAGATTTGCGCCCCCCCTGCCTCCATGCTGGAAAGCTCCGCATCGTCGACCGGTCCCGCCACCTTCCAGCGAACATGTGATGAACTTGGAGAACCAGCTCCGCAGACACTTGAGCAGCTGTCTCAGCCAAGGAAATGCTTCGCACTACGCCAACCCGGGCCTTCAAAACAACCCCGGGGCGTTAGGTTCTGCCATATTCGCCGCCAATGAGACTCGTACCTTGCGGGAGTCTCCCTTCCCTCGACCGGCCGAGTCGAGCCCGGCCCACGACTCTGGCTTGCTCATGCAGTCCTTCAACGGGAACCAGTTCCAACAGAGCTCGCTGTTCCTCCCGTCCCGTCCTCCTTCAACGGGCTTCTTTGCGTCTGCGTCCGCCATAGGTGCACCTCTGTCGCCCCAGCTGCCCCCATCGCCGAGACAGCGACGCGGCGCCATATCCTTCCCTAGTCAGCCGCCTACTCCGGAGAACCTAAGCCCCTTCTATGGCCTTCCGCCGAGCGTGGCTCACGTGTTGAACCAGGATGTCCAGAAGGCTTCGGTTAACAAGCCTGAGTCTACTACTCAGAAGGCCGTTCAGCTTGCGACCCCGACTGCACTTCCGACTCGACTCTCGGGGTTTCGTCCCATGGCTGCCGTGGCTCGAACCAGACCGACGTCGATCGTCAACACGGGTCGATCCCTCATACAGGCTGCTGCGTCCAACTTCTCTAGCAACTACCGTGGCGAGCACAGCATTCGCAACGCCAGCGATGCCGACCTCAAGCCCGAGGAAAACTGCTCTCTTTGGCTGACGAACCTCCCCCCGGACGTCACCTACCATGAGCTTCTCGCTCCGATTCGAAGCATCGGCCGGATTAGAGCGTCTTTCATCAATGCACCTGACTACCTCCAGCACAACACCGCTGCCGGAAAGGTCGTCTTCTTCTCTCCCGGCCCGGCTCAGAACTTCCTGACCTGGTCCCTGATCAACGGGCTGACCATCCGCGGCCACCAGATCCGAGTGACGCATAACCGAATCAAGGCCAAGGAGGAAGCCATCGTGGCGGACGAATCCCGAGTCCTGATCATCACGGGCCACGCCGACTTCGTCAACGAAAAGTCGCTGCGGGACTTCTTCACAGCGCGGTTCATCTTCCAGACGGACGAGGTCACGACGCTCATCAAGGCCGGCGACCGCGCCGTCGTCGAGTACAAGTTCGGCAGCTACCGGTGCCAGGCTCAGATGGGCAAGATGGCGCTCGAGAAGGACCGGCCCGAGGAGCTGGAGAAGGTCGAGTTTGGCAAGGATCCGTGTGAGGTTGGCGAGACTCTGTCGTCGTACGGAGTGGCCGGGGAGCGCATCCAGGGCCGAGGGATCTGATTTGGCTGCTTTGGACTTGTAACACCACCCAAAAGTTGTTCGTGATTGTTTTGGACTGTTGGTTTGGTTTTGATATTTACGAGGTGAAGACCTTGATAGTACGAGAATGTCTTGTACGGTAGAGGATCTCAGCTTAACGAAGAGAATAGCTCCGCCTTGAATTTAGTTGTGGTTTAGTATTCAGTTCTGGCAACGTTGTGTTTCAGACAAGCTTGAATGGCCGTTGTGATGTTGACAAGACTCAACTTGTGTCGCATAGCCGAGGCCTTGTTTATTGACTGCAACAATACCAACATTGCCTATAACAAAATGAAACCTCCAACATCCTGCGCTGGAGAAAGTCATGTTCAGGGCTGTTGTTTTTCAAGCTGATTTAAATGATTCCTAGGTTGTGCGAGATCCACAACTTCACAACTTCCTCAACCAGTCCAACTAAACCCTCCCATTTCCATCCGACTATGACCGAGTAAATGTAGCCTTACTCTAACAACCCCTGACGGCATTTCCACAGTTTCAAAATAAGTCACACCCGTTCCGGGCCGTTTTAGCTGTCACGTCGCATGGCCTGAACACCCTCAGTGGGCTGCAGGGTGGGTCGCGTGGCGCCTCGACCGCCAACACATCCATCGTCTCGACTTCCCAACCCGAACAACGAAGACTCTGCTCTTCACATTCCGCAACAACAGAACAGTATTCGTTCTTGGAAAGCCCGGCTCAGCTCACAAACTTCACATCTACCCCAAGCCGCCGGGTTTCTCCTCGCGCGCACATGTCCGTCGACGAGCTGATCCGCCGGCATCCTCGGGAGCGGCTTTTTGTGCAGCCGTTGGAATGGACGAGCCGCCATCTCGAGCTTCTGCAGTGCGCCTTTGATGAGCTGCGAGCCGACGTGGTTCCTAGCCTGCAAAAAAGCGCCGACGACAACAGTCACTTATTAGACTCCCGCCCAGTCGATCCCCGGCCGTTCGACTACTGGACCCACGAAGCCGAATGCTTGGCAACCTCGGAAACCAAGAACGCCGTCATCCGGCGGCTTCTCACGGAGCGGGACGGGCCGTTCAAGTGCATCCGGTACGGACAAAAACCCAGTGTAGATGAGCGATCTGGGCGGCTTTGTTACTGATATCCTCGCGCCCCAGTCCCTTTGGCTACTTTCACTTCGGCGCCGATCACAGCTTCCGTCTCCACGGCCTAGTCTTCGCTCCCCGCAGCCAACGCCAGGTTCCTCCGCAGGACGACGCTCCGGTCTTTGCCTTCATGCAGCGCGGGATGATTAAATACCAGCGAGGAACCGTGTTTCCCATGCCTCGGCCGCGTCGACGTGAGCACCGGCGCAACCTCCCGGTGGCCGCCCAGCAGCAACTCCATCTGAAGCTCCTCGAGCCTGAAGACCCGTGTCGTGACCCGTACATCCTCGCCGTGCTTCTCGGTCTGGCACAGGCGCAAGCCCAGAAGATTGCTAGTGATGACCGTACTGACCGCAGAGGCTATGAATACAGGGTTAGTTGTGACGACGGGCGTGAGAATGGTCGATTTGACCCCTGATTTTTTTTACAGGTCTGTGCCATCCTCGTTGACGAAGCAAACTCCGAGTGCATGAACTTCTATTACGCCAAAATCAGTACCTCTTTTCTTGCCAAATTCGATTATCCCGAGGACTTGCAACCTCCAGCGTCGCTGTCGTCTTCCTTGGCCATCCGATACACAAAGTTTCCTTACAAGCCTTACTCCTCAATGCGACGACGTCTGATCGATGCTATCACTCTCAACTCGACTATGAACATGCGACAATGACAAGGTGTGACAGAAAAGGTAAGAATGATGCAAAGGACGTCTGTTGATCAACGATCTCTCGGGGCACCATTGCTTCTTTGGGCGATGGTAAGTTAAGCACTGATACCTCAGCACTTCGGACGCAGAGCAAACCAAAAGCGACGCATCTGATGATCCCTGATCCTCGAGTTACATAATGATTAGGCTCAGAGCACCATGTCAGAGACCAACAAGCCCTGAAAGGTAGGCTTTGCTTGAAAATAACTGAGTACTTGGAGTCTGTTGGAGAACGAGTCCACTTTTGGAATATCAATATCAAGTGCTATGAGCTGGGAAAACAGTACTGAATACCTGGACCATGAGTGGCTGATCTTGGGCATCAGCTGTTGCGCTCAAGGGGCCAGTTTGAGAATCAGACGCGGCGGTGTTAAGAGAGCTTATTGAAAAGCGAGGGTACATTTCTGGGTGTTACTTTATGGAATAATTCAAAAAGAATTGGATACGGTATTATATTTGCAAGTGTGAACATAGTGAACTATAGTCACCGACAAGGCAGTCGCAACTTCATTCCTGATACCCTGACAACGCGAACGAGAAAAGAGATGACGGTACCGATCAGGGGGTTCAAACGAGACTCTGAAATCAAAGCTGCGAGTCTAAGGACAGTAATTCAAGGAACAACAAAGTAAGTCTTTAAGGTATACACTTTCAGAGCGTAGCTGTAATAAAAGTCGAACTACGCCGCATTTCCATCAACCACAACGATACCCTCTATGTCCATGCACGCCGGTAACGCACCATGTCCTCAACCATTCCCAACATATCCTCCTCCTGCCACCCGGAATAGCGCGCAAACGCCGAAAACACCGTATTGCGCTGCTCGATGTTCAAAGCACACCAAAACTGCTCCACGCGCTGTATATGCCGCACGTCGTCCTCAGCCTCCCTGGAACCAAGTGGGGCGTCGAACCAGTAACGAGTGTTGTCGATGATATCTCAGTGAAGAATTGGAAGATTCGGACGCTGCTGCGCAAAGAGGTACTGAGAGGTCTCTTCCCCGGGCCGTAGACGGAGAAAGGGGCTGACGACCAGCTCGGGGCAGGAGGTCATGTTCATTAGGACGCGGAGCATCACGCCTATGCGAAAGCCTCCCCCTATGTTCTGGGCCGGAGGAAGTCAAATATCTTGTGCTGGAGGAGGTCGTTAAATATTCTGGGCTGGGGAATATCAAATATCGGGCTGTCTTGTGCCTGGAATATCAAGTAATGCGTTTACTTCTTCTGTTCAGTTGTTCAATACCGTTTTTATAACAAGTCTTCTCTGGCTGCTTTTTTTTGATCTAATGGACGGCCAGTGTGTTGGGTGGTCTTGGTGGAGCTATTAACAAAGGGGCCCTCGAACGACGCTTTGTCTTGAATCATTGTCTTCGTGAAGACACAATGCTTCTGATGCTGTCCATCTGTTTGTGAGCTTAGATGGCTAAAGACATTGCTTTCCACTGTTAGACCATCATACAACGCTGAGTGCGAAGTCGCTTCGTCAACCTCGCGCTCAAAGTAGCTGGACGGCCTTATGCAACACACACGACCCTGATTCTCTCCAATCGAACGTGAAAATGCCATGTCCAATCAGTATAGAGTGAATTGTGTATTGGTGATGAGTATGGGGCTGGTTCCTAATCGAAATATTCGCCTCCATGAATCCATTTGAACTTTTTATCCGTTCCCTCGTATACCACCATTTGTGTCCACGTCCATGTAAACATCCCTGTGCCATAAAACCAGAACGCCAATATATACCCTCACGTCCAAATCCTCACCAATCTCGGTGTACTACTCATCCCTCATCATCAATCCCCCAGATCGCCCCAAAACTCCTTCAGATCATCCGCCCGCCACCGCGTCCCCCACCCGCTCTCCCTCTCGATGCGCCCCAGGAGCTCCAGTATGGCCTTGTGCTCGCTGGCATGGCTCATGCACCGCCCAGCAATCCACAGCGGCTGGATGCCGTTGGTCCACGCGCCGTGGTGGTCGTTGGAGATGCTGATCCCGCAGACCTGCCGCGCGTGCCAGAGGATGCTCCGCGGCTTCGAGGCCAGGCGCACCGCCGGCGGCTGGTTCTGCAGCATCAGGATCGACGCCGTGTGGTGCAGCTGGTTGCCCGAGATGGCCGACGGGTTGGAGAAGAGGATGGTCGGGAAGGGCGAGGCGTCCGATGAGGGGATCGTCATGGTGGGGAGGAGCGGCGCGGGACGGCGGTGGTGCCAGTCGCAGATGTACTTCCACAGCTTGAGCCAGCGCGCGCGGAACTTGGGATCGTTACGCGTTGGGGCTTGGAGTGTTTCCGAGGGGAGAGGGGCCAGCAGGTCGAGGACGCGGGCGATCAAGTAGACGGCGTAGTTTGCCCAGTGCTCGAAATCCTTCGTGGACCGGAACGACTCGATATCGGCCTCAAGAGTCCGCTTAGACGCCCAGTGCGAAACGGGAATGAGCGTCTTGACCGACGATATAAGCCCGCCGCAGACATCCATCCGCGCAAAGCACCAGAACAGGGCTTCCTCGATACCACCGACGAAACCGTTGATCCCCACCGCCTCCATGAGACTCGCGCAGCCGTCCAGGTGTCGTCGCCATGCCTTGGGCGAGCAGCTCAGCATTTCCAGCACGCAGAGGATGACACATGTGGCGATGACGGCAGTGTTGCGGGTAGGAAGGTCGGGCAGGAGAAGGTGGATGGCTTCTTGGTATAGAGCGAGGCTTCGGTCGGTTGGTAGCGTCGTCTCTTTTAGCTCGAGCTGGCGCGCCGAGAGCGCAAGCATCGAATATCGAAGATAGTCATGGTTCTTCGTCATTGTTGGCAGGATGTGTTGGAAATGTCGATCCCTGTCGAACTTGTCCAGCCAGGGAGCAATCTCATCGAAGTAATTCTTCCACAAAGCGCATTCTTCATCTTCTGAGAGCAATGGCAGCTGGCTGTTGGTGGAGGTTTGATAGTCTGGTAGTGGGATCGCTTCAACCGAGTCGTCGTCGATAGTAGTGGATGTGTCGTGCAGACTGTCTGCCTCGAACCTCGGTGTCGTCGACCGCGTCGGCCCATTGGACCTCGTTTCTTGGATGAGATGGTTCCGCAGCGTCGAGTGCAGCTCGTGGTATGCCGAACCGGGGAGAAAGATGCCGTCCTCCGAAGTCCCTTCTGGGGTGAAGGCTTGTATCTGTTCCATGTACGAGTAGTCGGGAATCATGTCCATGGCGATGGGATCCATGGACGCTTGGAGGGCGGGATCGACGGGCGACGGGACATGGCCGCTCTGGCGGAGGTAGAGAAGGTTCGCGACGGCGCTTTCGGTCTGGCGCTGGGATGCCGGCGACCGGTTGCCTGTGCCCGGGGGGTTCTGGCCGGCGAAGAAGCCGTCTGGAGGATGCGCGATGGCGTCGATGCGAGAGGGTCGTCCGATGGTTGGGAGGTTTGTGCCACTATGGCGACCTAGGTTACTTGTACATCAGCGCCTGTCTGTCTTCTTTACCGACATGATTGCGACAGCATCACTCACCAATGCCAGGCTCCTTGACGCTGGCTTCCTCGTCACCCGACTCAAGCAGCGGCGACGGGGCGTTGTAGTCGCGGATGACCTCGGAGGTGATGTCGAGGATCTCAAACTCCCTCGGCGGCCGCTTCCTCGCCATCCTGCGCATCGACGGATGGCGAGTCTCCAAGCTCTGGGCATTCTCGGCCCGGAACGTAATCTTGAGGCCCCATTCGCAATGCTCGTTGCGCCGGTAGCAGGTACCACAGGCCGGACGGCCCTCGTCGCACTTGCGCTTCTTGCGGCGACAGTTGAGGCAGCCGGTCCGGGTCCTGGTGCGCTTCCTCGGCTGGGCTCTGTCCATTTCCGTTAGGCGCAGCCGCGGGCTGGCGATGCGGCGGATCGTTTGGATTGTTGGATGTGGAGAAGACGAGGCGTGAAGTTTTGGGGCTCTTCTGGGTTCCGAGGGGCAACTCTAGACGCCAGCTTTAGCAGCCAGGGCACATGGCTGTGGAGTAAGCTACGGACACACAATATCTCTCAGTAACAGCGACTCCAGGTTCAGTCCTGCTTTTCATCTTGAAACGACATCAAGAAATAGGTTTAGTACTTAGTAAGGTTAGCAATTGGAGTGATAAAGTTGGACGGGGACTTACAATATTGGTTGTGTTTAACGGTTGTATATTCAAGATTATTAGCCTGTAACCGTCGGGTAGTCGTCTCAGCGGCCATACTACCCGACCCCTGACGAGCGATGTCGGAACTGGCCACCGAGTTAGTCGTCGTTTTTATTGCAGACTCAGCGGAAGTGGTTTATACCCTTGACGCCTGTTTCCCGACCGTTTGGTTCCTCGGCCGCCACCGTCGTCTCCCGCTTGGCCGCCGCCTCCGCATCCGTCGCCCACCCGTGGATCGCTCGGGGCCACGCCGGCGCCGTAGTCGGCGCATCCAGGAGCGACACCAGCTCGTCATCCAGCTGCAGCAAACGTCGTCGAGAAGCCCGGCCCGTCCAATGACGTGGCAAACGTCCCGACGAGGCTGCGATCGATATGGATATCCCGCGCCGTCAGCTGCCGCACCACCTCGTCGGCCACGACGCCCAGCTCCAGCACGCTCAGCCCCGCCGAGGTTGTTCACCATCAGACACACGCGCTCGCCGCGCCGGGGCTGCCACATGCCGTTCTGCGGCTTGAACAGCATGTCCAGCGTCTTGCCCACCGTCGTCTCCAGGCTCGCGATGGCCTCGCGGTGCACGCCCGGCTCGTTGTGGATGCCCATGCCGTACTCGAGCTGGTCGCCGGGCAGTGCGTCCTGGTGGCCGCGTCCGGGCACGCTGCATCGGTCGAGGCTGGCGGCGACGGTGGCCATCTGCGACGCTGCCATTTTGGCGACGGCCGTGACTTGGTTGAGGTCGGCACTGAGTAAAAGTCTCGTGTTAGTCGGCGTAGATACGGACTGCAGAGGGAGTCTCACCCTTCGGCGGCCTTGGCACCCGCGATCTTGTGTATGAGCACAACGCCCGCCAGTCCTCGCTGTCCGACCAGGGAATTACCCTCGACCGAGACGTCGTCGCCTACGATGACCATGTTGACATTCTGTCCGTCAGCCTTGGCCCTCTCAGCCGCCAATCCAAAGTTGAGCTTGTCGCCAGTATAATTCTTCACAATCATCAACGTCCTGTAGCCACACGTCAGCTCCCCGTTTCACTTACACTTGCACATGCCGGCGTCTTACCCCTTGGACGACTTGACCGTCTTCAGCCCCGTCAAGATCTGCGAAGCCGACGGCGACGCAAAGATCTCGCCCGCAACCACGGCGTCGAGCGCTCCCTCGCCTAAGTACCCCGCGTGGGCTGGTTCGTGGCCGGATCCGCCGCCGGAGAGCAACACGACCTTGTCGACATGTTCCGAAGCGCTGCGACGATAGAGGACTGTTTCCCAGCGACGCGGTCAGCCCATGCTTGACACCACAATTGGCTTCGGTTTTGGTTGCAGCTCACTCTTCTCGGCCGCGATGAGACTCAATGACGGGTCGTTGAGTATACAGCTTCGCAGGGTCCGCTGCACAGGGTTGTCGACTCCACTGATGAAGCTCTTCCCTGTGGTCACTATCGTCTCAGCTCTGCGCCGATCATGCCCGACAATGGGACGACGTCCTACCTAGAGTCATGATTGATCTGTGGGCGGGTGGTTCTTCTTCTTGTTTTGAGGAGGGCGTTTCACACAGGAAAATCACGGCCGGGTCGTAGGGGTCACAGAGAAATCGGGCCATCACCAGTAACAGCAACTTCGCATTATCGTGGGTTTCACCAGCAACCTTATGCCCTCGCCGCGGGCGTTCCCACATACCCTTTTCGAACAGCGCTGGCTTGCTGGCGTACTTTTTTTTTTTCCTTTTGGCGAGCGCGTGGTTTGGCCTTCCAAGTCAAGTCCGAGGTCCCGCGGTTAACTTGAGGGTCATTCGCAATGGTAATCTAATGTAGGTACATAAACGACACTCCCCGTGGGTGACATGAAGCCACACACCCCCTTCTCCAGGTCAACTGGGGTTAATTCGCGCGGCTGTCGGCGATGTCCCTTCTGGGAGATCGAGAGGAATCTCGAAGCGAACTCTTCGGCTACATATTCCCCGGCGTATTTCGCGCATGCAATTGCCTAATCGACGGTCCGTCCACATCCCCGTCCCAAAGCCATACTCGACTCCACCAAACTAGCACCAGCCTTGCAACCTAGGTATCGGAACGTTCGAACCATGATCTATTAGTCTAGCGTCCTTATATTTCAGACAAACGCAGAAAGACCTTTGTTCAGCGAGTCATTCAGTGCGTCGAAACAAACCTGGCCCTAAGCCGTCAAAGCCTTGCGAATGCCTTCACGACTCCCGAACCGTCGCCCGTCGCCCGTCCCCTCATGGCCCCAGCGCCTCCCCCGGAAAATGATCCCTTCCTCCAGAGTTGCGTGATGTAATTCCCCGCCCGTGGGGAACCAGGTTTTGCGGGTGCCCCGGTTTCTTCCCACGAGGGCCAGCCGAACTCGGGTTTTCGTTTGGAGTCGATGTGGAGTCGGATGGTTATATTCGTATAATGCATATATGTTAGCAAACGGCCGCCCTCCGCGAATACCTCGACTCTTAGACAATCCAGGAACTACCTACCTGGTCTGTTTCCCAGAGCAAACAACCCGTTGTTTTATCTCCTCCGCCCGTCATGACTTTCCTCGTGGGAAAGCCCCTGGACTGGGCCATCACCGCCACGGCTGGCTCCGGCTTCCTCCTGTTCGGTTATGATCAGGGCGTTATGTCAGGCCTGCTGACGGGCTACGCCTTCACCGACACCTTCCCGGAGATTGACACGGCCAACGGTGGCACCGGCAGCTCCTCGCCGCAGGGCACCGTCGTGGCCATCTACGAGATCGGCTGCTTCTTCGGCGCCATCTTCTGTCTGGTCTGGGGCGAGGCTCTGGGCAGACGCAAGTGCATCGTGTTCGGTTGTGTTGTGTTAAGCATCGGTGCGGCTCTGCAAGCCTCCGCGTATGGTATTCCCCAGATGATTGTAGGCCGCATTGTGGCCGGTCTTGGAAACGGAATGAACACCAGCACGATCCGTAAGTTGTTCCCGATGTGTTGCCCCTAGGATACTTACTAACACGGTCGTTTAGCCGTATGGCACTCCGAGTTAATGAACGCCAAAGACCGCGGCCGCGGCCTAGCTATCGAGCTCGCCATCAACATCTTCGGCGTTATGATGGCCTACTGGGTCGCTACGGCATGTCCTTCGCGCAGAACAAGTCGCAGTTCCGCTTCCCGCTGGCGCTGCAGATCCTGTTCGCCGTCGTCACCCTGGCCGGCATCCTCGTGCTCCCCGAGTCGCCGCGCTGGCTCATCGCCCACGACCGCCACGACGAGGCCTGCGAGATCCTGTGGTCCGTCCGTTCGAACGCCAGGCAGATCAACAAGGACAACGTCAGCATTAGTCGCAACTTGGCCGAGATCCAAAACGCCATCCGGGAGAAGCGCAAGGCCGCGCAGACGACGGGCTTCAAAGCCATGCTCAAGAACGGCGACCAGAAGTTTCTGTATAGGAAAATGCTGGGAATTGGAGGCCAGTTCATGCAGCAACTCAGTGGAATCAACCTAATCACATATGTTGGTGCTCCTTGATTCAGTCCTTCAAATACAAGTTAACTAACATCGTACAGTACGCCCCGGTCATCTTCCAAACATCCGTCGGCATGTCACACGACTTGTCGCTCCTCCTAACTGGATTCAACGGTGTTGCTTACTTCTTCTCGTCTTTAATTCCTATCTGGATCATCGATCGCGTTGGTCGTAGGAGGTTGATGATGTTCGCCGCAGCGGGTCAATGTGCTTGCATGGCCATCCTCGCCGGCACCATGTCAGACGGCAGCGCGTCAGCTGGCATTTTTGCCACTGTCATGCTCTTTCTCTTTAACTTCTTCTTTGCAGTTGACCTTCTTGCCATTCCCTGGTTGTGTAAGTCGCCCGAATCATTCGTCCTCCAGTTTGCCGTCTAACACAACTCAGTGCCCGCCGAATATGCCCCCCTCGCCATTCGAGCTCGCGCAGCCGCCTTAGCCACTGCAAGTAACTGGATCTTTACGTTCTTGGTCGTTGAAATCGTGCCCGTATCATTCGAGAATATCGGCTGGAAGACGTACGTCTACTTCAGCGTCTTCAACCTGTGTTTCATCCCCATGATCTACTTCCTCTATCCCGAAACGCGGTTCCTCTCGCTCGAGCAAATCGACAAACTATTCACCGGAGACAAGATCAAGATCCATTTGGACAACAGCACGGGAATTCCTCGAGACGCGCCGGTCAACGACTCAGATATCGAGAACGTGGGCGTTGAGCACGAGGAGAAGACGATAAGGGAACACAAGTCCGACGCTCTATAGATGAGCTTACGAGTTGCGGCATATGGAACGCCGCAGATTTAAAAAGATACGTATCATCCAAGCATTTGTGAAGGCTTGTAATGATGTTATGCAGTTAGTATATTTGGCCTGAATATAGTTTGACGTCAACATTATTCTCAGTTTCTTGGCCACGCTCGAGTCTTGCTAGGTCCACCACAACTTTTCCACGTTCACCAACACGCACGTAGCCTATTCCTTTTACGACAATCAGGGTAACAGCTATGTTTTCATACCCAATTACCTCTGGAATTAGGCTCAGCTGTCCAGCAGCAGCACTTAATTAGAGACAGTAGTTAGGGACAGATATTAGGAATAGTAAGGGTTATTGCAGTGTTGGAAATAGTATTAGGAATGTCATTTGCCTCAGGTTAGGTTCTGGTTATGGTGAATTAATCCAGTGTCTTTGCTAATGTGCTTAGCTGGTGCGCCCAGCTATGCTCGCTCCGTAAATCCGATGAAGCTGACCTTCCATTGCTCGTAAAACACGTAAATTGACAAAGTACACTTCTCTACTGCTGGGAGCATTGCTACTGTACGAATCACACGTCGAATTACTTTACAACCAAGCTAAACATGTCCGCGGTAGATCTATGAGTATCCTATACACATTTAAGCCTGCCGAACGTCTCAGTGCCTATGCTAGGGGTTAAGATCTAATGGTTGTACGTCTGAAACAAAGGTGCTTAGGAGTTACTACATATGAGTTGTGGTAATGGCAAAAAGTGTTTGTGCTAATGAATGCTCGTCATTATGACATCGAATTGTGAAAGAGTCCCGTTGACCGTTCCTCAATAGCTATCCCTGGCGTCAAGTACCAATCCCTTCCGTAACGAGTCTCATTATTTCCAGGCAAACCATTTCTTCTTGTCACCTTCTTGCTTCTTCTTCCACTCCGTCTCCTGCTGTGCCATCCAGGCCTGCATCTCCATACACTTCCTCTCCATCTGGTCGTCCGTCAAGTACCCCCTTCCACCGTCCGGCGCCGTATCTTTATCGCCTGACCCGCTATACGGCCCCTCAGTGACACCAAGAACGGTGCAGAGTCCCTCGGCCTTCTCCATCAGCCATGTCCCGTACCGGATGCCGTCGCGCCAGTGTGGCGGCAATGCCTTGAAGCCAAGGAATGAACCTAGCAGGGCGCCGGCGAAGCAGGCGTTGGTGTCGGCGTCGCCTCCTTCCATTATGAGATCCGTAATCAGAGGCTCGAAGGTAGTGAGTTGGGATCGAAGCTTGTCTGACTCTACCTGGCGCATAGCAAGGCGTAAGAGCAAAATGCCAGAGCCAAAGGTCTTGTAGATGTATCCAATCTTGTAAGTCTCGTCCAGCTTGAGATCGGCCAGTGTTTTTGCGGTGGCGTGTGTTTTTAGTTCCTCGAGGTCCAGACGTGGCTCTTCCTTTCGTCCGGGGTCTTGGAGCTCCTTTTCTTTTCGGGCTGTGTACCAGGCGATGGCGGCATCGATCATCTCGTCGACATGACTCTCAGTGCAGATCTCTCCGCGAACTAACCCGCGAACGAGGGCAGTGCCAATCGCACATGAGATGACGCATCTCGGGTCAACGTGAGTGACAACTGAGTAATTGGCTGCAACGTCAAAAGTCTCCTCTACCGACTTAGCCAAGCACATGAGTCCGAGAGGATGCGTCCGCATAAGACTCCCGTTTGGCGCAGCATTGTAGTTGCCCTTTGTCCAATGCTTCCGCGCCGTTGCCTCGGGCGCATCCAGATATTCTTTGGTCCTCACGATTGCGCCGACTGTTCGCCCGAGACCAAGGGGCAGAGTGTCGAGGGCGCGCAGACCCATGCGCACCCAGATGGACAGCCGGGAGGCGAAGTCCTGGGGACTCAATTCCTTGCCATCGCAGTGAAGGTACGAGAGCAAGATCAACATGGCATGGTCGGTGTCATCGGTCCATTCGCCTGGACGGTGAAAGTCGCGGTGGCGATCGCGCCTGAATGGAGTTGCCGTCTCCGAGGGAAGCAGAGTAAATGACCGGGTCGGGTATGCCTTAACCGACAGCTCGGCGTTGAGAAACTCGGTGTACAGGCCGATGGCGTCTCCAAGGGCGGAGCCAAACAAGCAGCCGACGATGCGATCATGGAGGGCAGTCTGGGCGAGGGCAATGGCAGCCTCTTGGGACAGCGATAGTGTGGCCATCTTGGTGTTTGCGGTAGAATGAGGGAGAACCAAACCAGAGATGTCTCCTAGGAAGAGATGGTGATTTTAATTGTTTCGGAGTCAATCTAGGCGCAAGGCACCCGCCATTCCAGCTTGGAGCGACTGAGGCTGATGCCGCACTAAGATGGCATTGTGGTGGCAGTGGAGCGCCACGAACCATCGTAGATGGCCAAGGCTGAATCCCTAATGTCGGTGCCTGAGAAGGGGAATGGAAATAGCGTCGAGCTAAACGATGGGCGATTGGTGCTGTCTTTAGTAGTCCAGCCGTCATCGTGAGGTGTTGTTAAGCTTAGATTGTGGAGGGGGAGACCTAAATTTAGGTAGACGGAGGCCTGGCACACAGTCATTCCCCTCAATCCATCACTCTTGGTAATTCTTCACCATCAATTGGTTCAAGGCATGAACTATTCTATGTCATTATTGCCGTCACTGCCAGTCTATCCATTATCGCTTTCAATGCAAATTTCCATCTTGTTAGGCAGAAGCACAGTGTCCTCCATCAACCCTCAGGTCGGTACCGTGGACAAACGACGCTCCCTCCGACAAGAGAAAAACGGCGGGGGCCTTGAAATCGTCGGGCGCACCCAGACGACCCAGCAGAGCGCCTACCATCCACGTCTTCTCGACCTCGGGGTTTTCAATGAGGAGCTAGTCCGTCATAGCGGTTCGGATGTACTAGGGCCGCGGTCAGTTTATCGAGAAGCAAAAGACTTGCGGGAGAGTGTGTTGACTCGGATGCCAAACTTGCCCCATTCCTGCGCGACCGACCGACACATCTGCTGAACGGCAGCCTTGCTCGTGTTGTAAGCGGTGCATGAGAGGCCCTTTTGTAAAAATTAGTACGCAGTCTTCGGTGTTTTCTTGCGTTTCCACAGGCGGCTACAACTTACTCGGTTGGCGACATTCCCAGACATGCTCGAGATGATGACAATGCTGCCCGGGCTGTTCTGCTCCCGCAGCACCCTCGCCGTGTACTTGCAAGTGCTGAACACGCCCGTCACATTGACCTTGAGGATCCGGTCGAAGTCGGCCGCGGGGTAGTCCAACGCTGGAAATCTGCTGCTGGATGCCGGCGCACGCAATAGCGCCCCAGAACCGCGCCCCGTTCTTGTCCGCCTCGGCCGCCACCGCCTTCATGACCGTCTCGACCGACGCCTCGTCCGTGACATCGCACTTCTGGTACGACACGGCCGCGCCGTTGGCCGTCGCGATCTTGTTCAAGAGCGCCCACTCCTCGGCGGAGGGCTCCTCGAGGATGTCCAGGCACGCGACGCTGCCGCCGGCTTCGACCACGGCAATGGCGAGCGTGATACCGAGGCCTCGGGCCCCGCCGGTGATGGCGATTGTCTTTCCCTCGAGGGAGAACAGCTTGGGGGTCGACGCCTTGGAGGTCGGGGTGGCTTTGGTCTCGGGCACCTTGCGGGCCGGGAGCTCGATGTCACTGACGATAGCGGGAGCCATGGTAAAGACTGGTGGGAAGCAAAGTCAAGTGCTGGGTATCAAAGGGAAGAAGATGGTGGACGGCTAGAACCCAGCATACGGATCGTCCAGAGGATATAGACGAGCCCACGGCCCGGAGGACGCCGGCATTATGCTCGAGACTCCATTCAGCGAAATCTGCAGCTGCACCTGATCACGATGCCCAGATCCAACATCTCAGGGCAGATGTATGCGTGCGGGAGCTGCAGTCGAGATGTCTCTGCGAGTCTCCATCCTTCCGTCTTCTCCGGGACGGTCATTGTAGCCGGAGGTAGACCGTGTGGCTCCCACGGCAGTTGCACGCGTCCGACCAGTTCGGCCGAGTGAAGAGGGTAAGCCGCTCTGCATCCATCTGCCGGCAGTCTCTGAAGCAGGCATCGCAGCCGGAGGTGTGCGAGACGGATTGAAGTCGAGGAGAACACACGCCCTCTCGCAAGCAACTGCAAGCGCCTGGGGGTCGGAATCTGGGCAAAGCCTCCACCGCAGCGACCGAGTGCCTGTCATTTCCGCATTCGGCAAAAAAGCCCCTCAAGACGGCCCCTGGACAAGTTCGCGCGCCCTCGTGATGTTGCCGCCGATGGAGTCGTCTTAGCGGCCGGAGTGTCCCCCAAACCCCGCGGGCCCCGCCCGAAACCCCACGGCGCTCCGGGTTTCCAGTTTCGGAATCGGGCAGGACAAGACGGCTCGGCGCAGCCACGCGACGGACGGATTGACAACTGGCGGGCCTGGCGCACATCACACGCGCAGCTCAATTCTTTTCTCTTACTGGCGATAGGAGGGAGGGGTGAGGCGGTGATATATTTCGACCGCGGACAGCTGTCTTCTCCTTCTTTCTCTGTTCCGTCTTTCTCTCGTGCTTGTCTCGCTGCATCTTCTCCCTCTTCTGCTGCTTGCAAGACTCTACCACGCAAACAAAGATGGCGCCAATTGCCATCTCTGAGGCCACCGAGCTACCCGTAGCCGGCTCCACTGTCATCAAGCGGATCCAGAACGAGGATGCCGGGACGATTGATCTGGTGCTGCGCCAGTTCCGCTGCTTGATTGCGGACCTATGCCAGCAGTTCAATGGAGGACACCCAGGGTACGGCTCCCTCCCTTCTCTTCCAAGGGGAAATAATACCCAGCTTCGTCGAAACTAATACGTCTCCTACAGAGGTGCCATGGGCATGGCCGCCATCGGCGTCGCTCTCTGGAAGTACGTCATGAAGTACTCGCCCACCAACCCCAACTACTTCAACCGAGATCGCTTCGTCCTCTCCAACGGCCACACCTGTCTCTTTCAGTACACGTTCCTCCACCTCACCGGCTACAAGCACATGACCTTCGACCAGCTCAAGTCCTACCACTCGGCGCGCTACGACTCCTTCGCCCCCGGCCACCCGGAGATCGAGCATGAGGGCGTCGAGGTCACCACGGGGCCGCTGGGCCAGGGCATCGCCAACGCCGTCGGGCTCGCCATGGCCTCCAAGCACCTCGCTGCCATTTACAACCGGCCCGACTACGAGCTCGTCAACAACAACACCTGGTGTATGATCGGCGACGCCTGTCTGCAGGAGGGCGTCTCCATGGAGGCCATCCAGCTGGCCGGCCACTGGAAGCTCAACAACCTGGTCGTCATGTACGACAACAACCAGGTGACCTGCGACGGCAGCGTCGACCTCTGCAACACCGAGGACGTCAACGCCAAGATGCGCGCCTGCGGCTGGGACGTTATCGACATCCAGGACGGCTGCTACGACGTCGAGGGCCTCGTCAAGGCCCTGCTGCAGGCCAAGGCCAGCACCGAGAAGCCCACCTTCATCAACATCCATACCGTCATCGGCGTTGGCAGCAAGGTCGCCGGCGAGGCCCAGGCCCACGGCGCCGCCTTCGGGGCCGAGGGTGTCAAGGTCGTCAAGGAGTTCTTCGGCCGTAACCCGGACGAGCAGTTCGTCGTCACCGACGAGGTCTACAACTTCTTCCGCGACGTCACCACCCGCGGCCAGAGGCTCGAGGAGGACTGGGCCAGCCTGGTCAGCGCCTACGCCAAGGAGTACCCTGAGCTCCACGATGAGTTCCAGAAGCGAGTTGAGGGCCGCTTCACCGAGGACTGGCGAAGCATCATCCCCGCGAAGGAGACCTTCCCCACGACTCCTACCGCTTCTCGAAAGTCTGCCGGTATCGTCTGCAACCCCCTGGCCGCCAAGCTGAAGAACTTCATGGTCGGCACCGCCGATCTGTCTCCCTCGGTCAACATGATCTGGAAGGACAAGGTCGACTTCCAGAACGTAAGGCTTACAAGGATCCTATGAATAAACCACGTGCTAACACAACACAGCCTGACCTCAAGACCACCTGTGGCATCAACGGCAACTACGGTGGCCGATATATCCACTGGGGTATCCGAGAGCACGCCATGGCTTCCATCTCTAACGGTCTTGCTGCCTACAACAAGGGCACCATCCTTCCCATCACCTCCACATTCTTCATGTTCTACATTGTAAGCTACCGCTCGACTGCCTTATCTAGCCAAACACCCATCAACTAACACGCAATTCTAGTACGCCGCCCCTGGTGTCCGTATGGGCGCCCTCCAAAGCCTCCAGGCCATCCACATCGCCACCCACGACTCTATCGGAACCGGTGAAGACGGCCCAACTCACCAACCCATCGCCCTCCCCGCTCTCTACCGCGCCATGCCCAACCTCCTCTACATCCGCCCCTGCGACACCGAAGAAACCGCCGGCGCCTTCATCACCGCCCTCGAGGCCAAGAACACACCCTCCATCATCTCCCTGTCCCGACAAAACCTCGAGCAGTACCCCCAATACTCCAGCCGCGAGGGCGCCCAGAAGGGAGCGTACGTCTTCGTCGAGGAGGAGAACGCAGACGTCACCCTCATCGGCGTTGGCGCCGAGATGGTCTTCGCCGTCAAGACCCGCGAACTCCTCAAGGAGAAGTACGGCGTCAAGGCCCGCATCGTCTCCTTCCCCTGCCAGCGCATCTTCAACGACCAGCCCCTTGAGTACAAGCGCCAGGTGCTGCAGAACCGCAGCAACGCGCCCCGCGTCGTCATCGAGGCCTACGCCGTCAACGGCTGGGAGCGCTACGCCGACGCCGGCTTCTCCATGGCCACCTTTGGCAAGAGCTTGCCCGGCAGGGACGCCGACAAGTTCTTCGGCTTTGACGAGAACGTCATTGCTCCCGAAGTCGCCAAGCTAGTTAAGGAGGTTGAAAAGGAGGGAGTCGATATCCTGCGGGGAGAGTTCAGAGACCTCAACCCCATCAAGCACGAGCATTAAATGCGGGGTGATAAAGATCTATAGACGGGAAGCGCCTTGAGTTTGGATGTAATACGATTAAGATGTCACGATAAACGAATAAACAAGATGAATATACCATGTTCAGAGGTTTGTCCCCTTTTCTTTGTGGCTTTTACTTGCATGTATGTATTCAGCGCTGATTATGAAGCAGGGTGTCATTCAAAAACGTTTTGTTACTCCAAAGTATCCGGCCGCCTGCATCTTGACAATCTATCTTACATGGTTTGCCTGTGTGTGTCACTGCCGCAGCGAAATGTATCCCAAACTCCAGCCAGACGCATCCCCCGTTACCGAAAGCCTCCCAACTCCTACGAAATGCACCCGAGTACTCCCGTCCAACTCTTCCAGACATCCTTTCCACGGCGGTAGCAGTCGACCCTTCCGCCCCCCTCACAAATGCCGCCGTCGTCGGGCGCCGAGGGGGCGGTCACGCTGCGGCAACGCCCGCACAAAGTCCTCGACATGGGCAGCCCAGCCGTCACGCAGCGGCTGCATCATGGCCGGCCAGTTCTCCTGGAACCGCATGGCCATGTCGACGCCGGCGTGCCACGCCTCTTCCGCCAGGTATCTCCTGGCCTGGCTGCCGCCGAGCACGACGAGCTCGCTGCCGGCCCGCGCCGCGGTGCCGACCCGTCCGGCCACACGGGTGCACGTCGTCTGGAGCGCCGACGCCCCGGACGCCACGGCCGTCTCGAGCCTCCGCGCACCGGGAATGCTCCGGGCCAGCGCCCTGGCCCGCGTGGCGTGCGGGTGCAGCTCCTCCTCCGTGTAAGTGACCTGCACGCGCGGGCCCATGGGGATGACGAAGGTCGACACGGTGTCGACCTCGAGCTCCGACCCCGACGCCTCGTCGTCGGCGGCGGTGTCTCGGACGACCACCATTTCGCTGTCGTCGAATGTGCAGGCCTCCTTGGCAGCCTTGTCGGGAGCGCCGTTGGCGGCCGATGGGAGATCCCGCTGTTGGTAGGGCTCCCAGGGGGTCCTGAAGAGGCCCTCGTTGCGAGGAACTAGGTTAGAGACCCAGTCCTCGTCCTCATCAGCGAGCTCATCGTCGCTGCCATAGAGGGGTGGTTCATCCCTCTCAGGGTTTCGTGGGCGAGCCAGGTCTAGCTCGCTGATCTCGTCCTCGTCGGGGACGACGCGAAAGTTCTGTCGAACACCGCACGGGGGGGCAGCCAACGACGCAGCCAAGAACGCCTCTGCCTCGTCAGAATCATAGCCGTTTTGGCTTTCCACGTCTCTGACTTGATGAGGAAAGCACTCGGTCTGGTTGCCAGCTGCATAGCTGGCGGCCTGTCCAGGAGAGTTTTGGTCGGCCATGGGGAAGAGAGTGTATATGGTCGAGGATATTGGACCAGGAAAGTTTGAAAGAGTTGAGGATGAGAGAAAAGGGGGACGATGAGGATGACGGGCTCGATCGTCAAACAGGGAGAAGACGGTCTGACTAGAGATCCGACTCGGTAGGTTGAATCAGACGAAACGTGAGGATGGATGGAAACAAGCGAAGACGGAATGATGAGATAGTTCGGTTGAGACAGTTCAGCGAAAGAGATGCAGTGAATTGTTTGCTGGGAACATGAACGACGTCCTTAGCCAGCCGCAGGAAGTAAATATAGCGAATGTCAGTCACCCTTTCTCCAAAAGAAATTCACCACAGCGGGTGGCCCCTTCATCCAGGTGTGCCGCTCCCGGCCTACAAAGGTTAGAAATCGAGGCCATAGTGGTTAGTTGTTGGACCGAATAGCCTCTTCGGACTCCAGCCGCAAACCAGGAAATTAGGATATGGCCGAGTCTAAAACATGGTCCTAGCAAAAGAGATTAGTATACGCACGCCTAGGCTCGGGTTTCTACGCTTCCTAAGCCGTGTTTGGGCGAGATGGCCGCTGAAGCAGCGCCGCGGTTGAGTTGGGAGGTGAGCCCGTGTGTCTTCATATCTTGAAAACTGACTGGGAAAGGGCGGTGCCTGCGGTTTCCAACAATGTGGAGACCGTGATGAGCCATGAGTGCTCATAATGCGATGAAGCGCTTTTGTCCTTGCTGGGTATGGGAGAGGAAAGAACGCCACAAACTCCCATATGCCGATGCTAGTGAAGAAGGAAAGCCAGCCATGGTTATCAGCCATGACGGTTTCTGTGCTGGCCTGAACGCCCCGCTCGGAAGCCAGACAGCCTTGAAAACAAAAGCTACAGACGAACTAT
Source organism: Neonectria faginata (assembly GCA_030864175.1). Classification (NCBI taxonomy): domain Eukaryota; kingdom Fungi; phylum Ascomycota; class Sordariomycetes; order Hypocreales; family Nectriaceae; genus Neonectria; species Neonectria faginata. The sequence continues at coordinate 1,308,537 of JAULBG010000004.1, read as the reverse complement.
CTCGGGGACGCCGGCGCTGGGCTTGTTCTTTGCACCCTCATGGCAGATGAATTTGATGACCGCAGAGGTCTGACTGATACGACAAGCATCACGGTACCAAACCTACCCACGGGCAGTGAGAGAAAGCAATGGAAACCGAGGCTGAATCGATGATGGAAATTTGCACTACGCTTGAATACATGGCTCACTGCTTGTGGTCTGGGCGCTGAGCGAGGCACCTCCCTTTCTCCGAACAACATTTACGGCTCGGAAGGAACTGGTCAAGTTTGGAATCCTAGAAACTCTGCTTGCAACACACCACCTGTGTGCCGCTTCTTCCCGGGACGGAATACCGGAGTGGCCCATGCATCTGGGGCGGCTATTGCGACAAGCCCCTCAGGTATTTTGCTCCTGGGCACCTTGACAACTCGGCAGGAACTCGCCGTGTCTAAGTTCATAACATAACATATACAGCCCGCTTGGTAGATAGTGGGACGGCCCGAGGATGAAGTACATCCGTTATGCCTCTGGTCTGGCTGTTGAGTCAAGTACCTGCCTTTCTCCGAGACCCATCTACAGCGCGGAAGGACCTATCTGGGCTCACCGCAGTTGGCAAACGCAAACAATAGTCACAACCAAGCAAAAAATAAGTATCCATTACCTTCCTGAGTTCTATGCTGGCTTTGGGGGAAACGTCTAGACTGCTTATATTAAATCGCAGGAAGCTGGCTCTGGTTTTGAATCATCTTCTCGCTCCTGGGCATACTGCTCTCCGACGCCGTGAGACTACTGTTATTCCATTTTGTTGCGCAAGTGCTATATCGTTTCAATTGCCTTGAAGATCATCGTCAACGCCATCATTCACTACGCCTCATCCCATCAAGTAAGTTATCAGACTGCCCTCGCCTTTCTTCCAATTGCTCCTCCTGCTCAGGGGAGTGTTCTTTCAGAGCCATTATTATTAACCCTCATGAAGAAATAGTAAGAGATGTCTTTGGACTTCAATTCCGGATCTGGGCAAGGGCCAACGGGGTTTACAACTCCCAACGGCGCCCCTACTGCCCGTGCTGGCCCTACCATCCCTGCTGTCCCTGCTTTCGCTGCTCCTCAGCACCAGGCATTTGTTTTTCAGAACCAGGCCTCTGTTTCTCAGGGCCAGGCATCTGTTTCTCAAAACCAGCCATTTGTTTCTGAGCAGCAAAAGCTGCAGCTACCTGGGCACCCACAGCAGCAACAGCAACACTGGCATCAGCAACACTGGCGGCACCAACAGCAACAGCAACAGCAACAGCAACAGCAACAGAACGAAAAGCCCGCGCCTGCCCGCTGGGTGTGCTGGTCCCAGTTCCTCAGACGTCACGACTTCTTAGATGTTTGGCTGACGGGACTTCCCGCTGGAGTCGAAAGGGACAACTACAGCAACCTCAGGGCCCAGATAACTACCTGGGACGAGGCCTGCCTTGCAAAAGAGAAGTTACTCATCGACCAGCGCGACTACTGGATTAACATCTCCAGCAACCACCACACTATCCCTCAGACGTTCACAAACGCCCTCAACACCATCAGCAGCGTGGCTCAAGAGGTCGAGCAAAGCTGGGCGAGGAAGGAAAACGACCATCAGAAACATGCTGGGTTCCTGATCGACGACAAGTCTGGATATCAACCTGATAGGTACAAGGTCGTCGGACACGTTGACTTCACCGGTCAGGGGGCTCACTACGTCCTCGTCGGCGGGACACTGCAAGGCTCGAGGTACTATCTGGGACACAACGGTGGGGACTTTATCTTCCAGTACTCCAACCAGCCGCCCCTAGGAAGTCATTGTCCCTTCTTGGGGTTCGAGCAAGCCCACCAAACCTTCCAGTACCGTGGCCAAGTCCCCCGTCGTCAGTCAGAGTACATAGACCGGCTCCAGGAGGTAATCCCGTGTGTCCTCCGGGTTCTATCGAGCATCCTCGGCTACTACAACAAAGTCGGTCATCTTACTCTACCCTGCCCCATCCAGAGGATCTCCAGGAAAAATAGTAAAGTGAACCGCTTCGACGCCAAGCACCTCCACGATATCTGGGTGAAAGTCTTCCCTACCGGCCATGAGCCACAGGGATTGAAGCCGGTAGCACGCGCCAACCCGATCGTCGAGGAGTTCGCATATCTCGTCGTGGCGTGCCTCAAGGGACCCAAGGGCGAAACACTCAAGTTTGAACTGCGGCCCTTGATTCACTGTGTGGAAAGCATGTCCGGTTCGACCCTTTTGGGCCTTGCCAAAGCACGCGAGGCCAGGTTGTTTTCCATTGCCCGTGAGCAGTTATTCGCAGGGACAGACGCCGATCAATGCAACTTGCTCATCTTTCAGGATGATAGTGTCCAGGTAAGCCACCTCCCCATTCGCCAATGCTCCGGTGCGGTCGTTGGAAGCCGCACCGGAAATACCTTAATCCGCATCGCGCAACGCCATGCTAACATTTTGCACCAGGACATCCACCAGTTTTATAATCAACCCAAATATCTCGACGACCCATTGCACGCGGACTACCCTGCTGAACGAGTCGACGTCTCGCCCGCTCTCACGATTTCTCGGGACCTCCGGAGACAAGGCTGGGGAAACGACCCCTCGCTGTTCTTTGTCGCACCCTCCGACCTCAAGCTTCAGCCTGAGCCTCAGCCCACACCCTCCAAGGAGATTGAGCTTAACGACGCACCCTCCGACCTCGAGCTTTACAACGAGTTGTCCAAATTGGTCGAGGCTGATACTCCCGAGGCCGTTCAGGACGTCGTTACCGTCGCAAACGAATAACCCCGCCGTTGGACGCCCCAACGAGCCATCTTGCAGCACCACCGCAAACGCCCCCAATTCCCCCGCGGCAACCATCTCACCACCTCACAATGGCTTCTCTCTTCTCCCTCCGCGGGCTTTTTACCCGCTCGGCCCTGGCAACCCTCCCCACAACCCGCCTCTTCTCGACTACCACCATCGCCCTTGCCCGCACGCCGCCCAAGCCCGTCGTCAAGAAAGCCACGACCAAGGCGGCGCCCCGCCGCAAGCACCAGGTCACCAAGTCGGAGAACTTCTACCGCATCCGCACCCTAAAGCAGAACATGTTCTCGCCCGCGCCGCCGCCGCTGCGCATGGCCCGCCTGCGCCATCTCCGCCACTGGACCATCCACCGCGCCTGGCAGCTCTTCCGTCGTCAGCAGCACCAGGAGATGGAGCGTGAGCGCCACCGCATGCACAGCGGCATGTACAACGCCTGCGAAGAGCTGCGCAAGACGGTCGGTCCCGGCTCCCGCGACGAGGGCTACCTGTACCGTGTCGCCATGGAGAAGAAGGGCGTGTGGGGGACCCAGGCCATTCCCATTGAGTATGCGCGATTCCAGACCGAATATCCTGGTACCGAAGCGTGGAATCATGAGTGGAAGAGGTAGAAGCAGAAAAAGCCGTGTACACAAGTGAGATGGATGGTGAAGCGTTGGAATTGGTATATTGTATTATTAGGCGGTGCAAAGACGTTGCAACGATGGCTATGACACGCAGAACACGCGATGCCGGGGGGGGATACGAAAGCAACATAGATACACACCAATGCATAATCATGTAGATATCTACAAGCCTATTGCAATTGCCTCGTGAAATGTGGTCTCTGAAAATGAACATCATCACTCTCATTAAGTATCACCATGAACGACGGCCTACTATCCCAATCTCCCAGTAAACCCCCGTCCAAGTTGTTCCCGCCATTGTCTCATCCGGCTGGCACTAACTATGCTCTCTCTCCCACTTTTCTCCTCTTGCCCCCGTCGAAATAGACACGCTCTCGCAACAAGCAACGCTCTAAGTCGGGGGAGGCTTCCTTGCTTGCTCTCTATGCGAAAGAAAAATAAAATCCCCACAGTATTAATACATGTTCGAGAGTGAAGATACTTCTGCTCATCGTGCTTTTTTGATTTCTTGTCCGCTGCAGAATAAATTTCGCTTGCCAGATTAATAATAGTTAAAACCAAAACAAAAAAAAAATTATAAAACATTTGGGTGAGCCAAGATTGGAGGAGGAATGAAAAATTCGATGGATGTGTGTTTGTGGCATGTTAAATGGTTTTCTTTTCTTCTCCCTCTCTTTTATGCAGAAAGCCCCCCTTTCCAAAGAGTGAAACTGTCCCCATCAATCAGAAACGCCAAACAATGATGTTGGTGGTGCGAGGGAGGGTGGCGGGTCCATTGGTGATGAGAGAGAGTCGGCTGGGACTGGCTTGGTTTTGGCCAGTCGTGACTGAAGCGACCAGGCCAGTCGGCCTGGGAGTGATGTGAAGCATGTTTTTTTCCTCCCCGAGAGCGCCGAGCAATAATCCTCTATGTCCGTTTCCAGTTCCGGTTTCCTGATGAGCCAAAAGAGTGCAGTCGGGATTTTTCAAGATGGCGGGTTCGACTGCAATGTAGGAGCGGCGAGCGCATCGTCGGCAGAGAATGGGGGGAGGTGTCAATCCTTCCTAAGATGTGACGTCCATTGCTGCGACATGTTGTGAGGCACATCACCCTGTATAATGGAGGCTCTGCCTCGCATCGCATTGCGCCGCCATGGGGTTGGGATGAGTGGTAGAAGCCTCACAGCACAACACAGCAGCCTCCTCCCTCTCCCTTCTCAAAGGTCAGGAGGGCAGCGCGGGTGGCAGCCTCGAACACGTCGTCGACGCCTTCGCCGCTCAGACTGGAACACTCCAAATATCGCTTGGCGCCGATGTCTCGTGCAATAGTTTCGCCTTCGTGCTCGGTGACAAATCGCATCGATTTTTTGCGCATTTCCTCGATGGCTACCGGGTCTTCTCGGAGATCCTTCTTCAGGCCGACGAGGATGATGGGGACGCCGGTGCACAGTCGGGTTGCCTCCTCGATCCACTAAAGAGTAACGCGTCAGCTTGGGGGATAATTTCGCTGCACAGCAATTCCGGGCGAGCCGCACCTTATGTTTGACGTTATCGAGGGAATCTGGAGTGTCAATGGAGAAGCCGACCAGGATGACGTGTGCTTTCGAGTAGGCGAGAGGCCGCAATCGCTCGTAGTCTTCCTGGCCAGCAGTATCCCATAGTGCGAGTTGGACAGACTTTCCATCCACTCGGCAATCGGTCACGTAGTTCTCAAAGACGGTGGGGATCTGTAATCGAAGAGGTCAATATGTCGGGGGTCGGCAACGCAAGGATTTCGGTCGCAACTCACGTAATGCTAGATGAAGTTTGATTAGCAAGGCTCATGCGTAGAGTAAGGGAAGAAGGGGGGGATGGTCATACTGTCGGGAAATATCCTAGCGTGAAGACGCTCAGCAAACTGGTCTTTCCGCAGGCACCGTCGCCAATAATAACCAGCTTCCTGGGATAGTTGTTAGCGATCTAGCTTGCCACGCTGAGGTCGTAATTGAGGCAGACGAGCTGGAAGATACGAGGGGACAAGGAGGTGGTTGGTGGGAGGCGGCGAGACATGACGAGGCTATCACGAGGGACCGGGACGGTGGGCGAAGACGGAGGGGCCGTACCTGCGAATGACATTTTGGGGATTTGCACTCATGGTGAATCGTAGGCTCCGGTGCGAGCGGTACCGGTGTGTATCGAGGCTTTGTGGTGGTGGTCTGGGTTGGTCGTCTATCGGCGAAAAATGACCCCCAAAATGCGACGATGGGCAGATCCCCTAACTCTCGCTGGGCGTGGATTGTGGTCGGGACCAGGCAGCGGCAGCAACGACTACGGGAGGCAAATCGTGAAAGGTATAGTCGCGTCGTAAAGGGGCGTAGGACGGAAGCCGGGGCGATGGGATCGTGTCAGGACGTGGTTGAGCGGCCCCTATTTTGATGTTCCGAGGTTGGTTTGGGTTTGGGTTTTTGGCTCTGGACGCGGGCCGGACACGATGGGGATGGAGACGGAGACGGAGATGGAGATGGAGATGGAGATGGAGATGGATATGGGGATGAGCAACGCAGTAGGGACGTCGGACCGCGCGCGTAGCGAATACGATCCAGGCCGGGGCGGTGGGACGGATGGACGGAGTGGTTGGAGGAGACGGAAGTTGGGCTTTTAATGGAATGGGAGGGAATACGAGGTGAGAAAAGCGTAGGACTTTGGAGAGAGAGAGGCGAGGCGACGGGGAGGACGGGACGGGGAGGGACGCAGCGGCGATGGCGTTTTGGTAGGTAGGTCGTTGGTAGACTTGGAAGTTGGAACTGGGCCTGGACCTGAGGAGTTCAATCTGGGACGTGGACTGGGAAGAGACGGCGACGGGACGGGAGAGAGCTGGGTTTTTAGGCTGGGCTGAATCGACGGATCGCGTTGCTTGGGGCGCTTTTGGTGTTGGTGCCGTGCGTGCAGTGCGATGCGAGTGCCAAGTACGAAATGGCAGCGGCGTCGAGGTCGCGTCCACCAGCTGTCTGTCGCCCTGTCGCCAGTCCCAGGCCGCCTCGGGGAACGGCGCGAGCGCCCGGTGGGCGTGGTGGTGGTTATAGTGGGGACCGCCCTGTAACTGGAGGCGAGTTGGGTGGGTTGCTGCTCCAAGGTAGTGGAGCAGCCGTAGGTAGAGTGGAGGACTTTTCCATCTCACAGCCCCCGGAGCTCACTCATCAATCATCAACCTCTGCAAGTTGCATTTTCTGGTTCCCTTTCGTGGCAGTGGTTGTTACAGTGGTTGAGTGGAATCTCCTGCGCCAAAGCTACGTTCCATGTACTAGTCATGTATGAATAGGGACGCTGGAGGCGGAGCGAGCCAAAGTGGCGGCGGCAGAGAATACTGGCGCTGGCGGATGGTGGAGGCTGATGGATGGCCCGTCATGATGAACAACAAGAATAGATAGCCAGCCAGCCTTATTCTCCAACAAGGGTCCAGGTCTTCTCCGAAGAATCAAAGCTTCCGGCGCAACTCATAGACGGGGTCAACTAAGGACGGGGTTCAACTAGCGACGCCGGCCGAAGAAAACGTCCAGAAAAAGACACACCTCTAGCCCCTAACTTAACTAACTATTACTACCTACGTCAGGCCGTTCGTCTGTCTCCATGCTCCGGCGAAAGCGCATCAGTTTGGGTTAAAGGGGCCCCTTGCTGCAAGCGCTTGGATCGTGTCCCAAAAACAGACCTGGCATGTGCTTTGTTGGTTGACTGGGCACTGCCCACACAGATCTCCCATCGTGTGTCAATCAATGGGTTTTCCGGCGCATATCACAATACCACTGCTACATGAGTTCGGCTCTCGAGTCAGAAGAGAACGGAAATGCCCTGCGCTGCACTGCACGAATCCGCCGTGCTGTGCATCCATTGGCAGTTACGTACGGACGGACGTACGGGGTAACGTCACAGGGGTCTTACTCCGTACCGCGCTGCGCTTGCGCACATCAGATTACGGGCAGCGAGCATCGACGTATGCAGTGCCGTTTTGCCGTCATGTTGATGTTTGCTCACCATCCGCCTCCAAAAACACATGTTTCTGCTCATTGTCTCTTGGCTGTTCCTCTTGGCTGTGTGCTCTGGTTCCATTGCTTCCGCCAACTTGCATTGACCACGCCCGGTCGCATGACGGGGAAGCTCTCTCGTCATCGGCCAACACACTCCACTGCCCGGGACGGACCTAACATCACATTACATGACATATCCTATGAGCAGAAAAGGCCCAATCACGGGGAAATGGATGCTGTTTTCTTCTCCCGCGTCAATGGCAAATAGTGGGCTCGCGAGCGAGAAACATGCCACCACGTCTTCGTCCCGTCTCAGCTCTCTCTCGGGGTTGCCCAACGGGGCAGTGAGATGGCAGCAGTGACAGCGCTGGAGGTCATCCAGGTTGGCTACCTCTTGCGGGTTGCCTCTTCCAATGCCCGGTCCGTTTCCCGCTTCCGCTGGGTCGTCCGCCGTCCCGGGAGCGAAGGGTCCTCAACGCTCCGTGGCTGCCCGTCATGTCATGTCACGGCGGAGAGGGACTGGACTAGCGCAGCGGCGTCCGCTGTGAGGCTGTGCACCCGAAAAACTAACCCCGGCCAAGCCCAGCAGGAGGCTAAAATAAGCACCCTCCGTCCAGGGACCGGGATGGGCCAGGACGAACTGGTAGGACCAGAGCCAGTCTTTCAAGCTCCGTCGATGCCCTGGGAGATGGCATCGAGCCATCTTCGGTTGCTTGTGGGACTCTTGACCCTTTCTGTTGCAAGTTTCCCGTGTAAATACCGACCATTCAGCTCTCCTCGGCCGTATCACGACCAACCCGATGCAACATTTCCTGGTTCCAGCAAGACGACCCAGCTCCGACGGCTACCTCCGATGTCGATCGACGCCCGGTGCAGAGTAACTAGGTAACTCGACGGACTACGGTGCGATACAAACAGAGCAAGTTCGTTCCCTCCACGACCAAGGGACTATCCAGGGGTGGTTTCTCCCGCGCGTCCAATGGCAGGCCAGGACCGGGTTGGTTGCTCAGCGAGGCTTTCAGGGCCTGGCATCGCATCAACCCCAAAAACTGGTTCCCGCTTATTGTCTTACGACGGCATTTTGTACTTCCTTCCTACTTTCCTTCATACGCTCTCACGAGACCGAGCCCAGAGACGGGTGACGGACTGACAGGCTCTCCCCTTGCTCATCTGCAATACTGGTTCAGGGCCGGGCTGCAACAAACAGTCTCATCGTCGCTCACTGAACCTGGCAAATATGCATTGCTCGTTAGCCTGACACAACCCCACCACCACTACCGTCCTTGTCCATCATCATCTTTTCAACGTTTCGTCAATCGCACTCGGTATTCTGCTTCAGTCAAACGAGGGCAGTGGTAGCACGGAGGGAATCGCCAGGCGAGTTTTACCTGACGAAACTGTTGTCCGATATGGCTCCAATCCGTTCGTTATCTCTGCGTCGCGTTTGCGCCAACTCGAGGTGGTTGCAGTAGTGCTACGTACAAACGAGCTTCCCATCTCACCCTTCAGAGACGTTTTCCCCTCTGCGGTCAATCAGCCGAAGCCTAGCAACGTCGTTGTTACCCATTGCCACGTTCCGCCACTCTTGTCCAACACATCAAGGGAACGCCGACGGACCGTCTCATTTCGTGGTCTCCCTGCGTCACGCGGAGAGACGCTTGTGCACGAGATTGCTCGCGGAATGCCGTGACGTTGTGGTACCTGTCCGTCCACCTTTTTAAACTGCACGAAACACAGTGGTCTGAGCCCAGGCTTTGAGTGTCTTTACGCAGAAACCATCTCATCAAGTTACATGAAGATCAACCCCTCAACCCGTCATCTCCCCCGGCTGTGTAACCCGTTCTTTGGGGGTTCTGTCCGGCAGAGAGATTTGCTTCCCGCATGTCGACGAAGATCCCAATCCGCCCTTCACCCTTCGGCTAAAGTCCCTCCACCTCTGGGCGGTTTCATGCGAGACGTCAAACAAGGCTGCTCGGGAAGGCTATACAAATATGGATAAATGACGATGAAAGAGCATGGGCACTGACTAGGCTTTTTCCGCAGCTGCAGAAGAGGGGGATCCTTAACAAGAACAGCCTGGCTGAAATGAGGGGGTTAAGTAGAGTGCATGTCTGTCTCGTCGCCTTGATTGCCTTGTACAAATAGGTACTTTGCTCCGTCTCAAAACTCACTCATCTCGTTGTGTTGGTCATGCGCCGAGGTTCCGTCTATGGCGTCCATAAAATGCCCAGGACATCTGCAGGAGGCACCATGGCGGACGCCACCACACAGAAGCGCAATTGTTTAGTTTGCGAGCAACCGAGAGGAGAAAGCCCAGGGTGACATTGTCATTTGTACTTCAGCTCTGAGACAGAAACTTGTCCTTTCTTCAATGCAATCTTCAATACCAAGGGACGGGTTTCAAAGATCATCTCTCAGTTAAGATAGACACCACAGAGGCTACCAAGCACGATTGATTGTCTTGAGGTTTAGGGTAAGCTTGATCGGACTACAGAGCGGAGCGTTGACATCAAGGTCGTTCGTGTCCCGCCTACCCCACCTGCCTAAGGCACAAACGCGCAAAACGTTGGTGATGAGAGTCACGTGTAAAGTCACACGACCCTTCCGCACCCAGGCACGAAATATGATTGACGGGGGCGGACCCAGTTTTTCCTGGCTTCACAGTGCACGCCCTCGTTCAGCTGCATGCGAAAGTACAGGTGCCATGTAACTCCACTGGAGAGTGACTTCCATCTCTTGCGTTGAGCCTCGAACCGCATCCAAACCTCCAACAAAGACGTCCAGGCCCAGTACTCCCTCTTGCAACATCGATACCGGCTTCGCACCGCGCACCCGCTCGCACCCTGAGCATCTTATCCACGAACCCGGGCCTGGCCCACCTCCCCGCAGGCGTCATCGCTGACCTAACCCTGACCTGGCCTGCCGACTGTGAGTGCCTCATTTTGAGCCGCCCCAGACCCTCCACCATCACCGGCAACCCGCACCTCGCACCCGTCCGCCGCCGCCCTGCCGACCCCGAGCCGCCTCGTTCTACGCCGCGCAGCCTCTGCTGGCCCCGTGCTGATCCGCGACAGCTGCTTCCAGACATCTCCCCCCCTCCCTTTTCCCTCCCCGAGTCGGCAGACACGTGTTGCGCGCCGCCTCTTCATGCTTTCGACTGCCCTCGCTCCGTAACCCACGATGCCGGCCAACAACCAGAAACCGGCGTCCCAAACGCCGGCATCGCCCCGAAACACCGCCAAATACACCAACAAGGACGGGTCCAAGTTCATCACCGTCCCCAAGGGCACCCCTTCCGAGTCGTCCCAACCCTCAACCCCCACAACCACCAAACCTACCGCGCCCCCACCCGAGCTCAACGCCAACAGTGACGCTGGTCCAGCCGTAAACCGCAAGAAGCAGAAGCGTCGACAGAAAGCTGCCGCCAAAGCTGCCGCCGAGCAGGCTGCGAATAGCTATTCCGACGTCGCATCCGTCCCCGGCAAGACCTCGGGCACCGGCCCCGCAGACGATGAGATGGTCGTTAGCGACGACGAGCACGAATACGTCTTGGGGGTGAGTCACCAGATGCCCACGACGAATGGCCACCTGATGCTAGACGCCAAATCCAAGAAGAACCGGAAAAAGAAGAAGAAGAATGCCGCGGAACTTAGTGACACTGCGTCGCTCATCACCGAACCTCCTCATCATCAATCGCACTCCACGGCGTTGGGTCGTGGCTCTGGCATGTCCCGCGATAAGATTTGGAGCACGAGTAACCAGGAGGAGCGTGAACGAATTAAGGAATTCTGGCTTGGCTTGGGTGAGGACGAACGAAAGTCGTTGGTCAAGGTGGAGAAGGACGCTGTCCTGAAGAAGATGAAGGAGCAGCAGAAGCACACTTGCAGCTGTACGGTCTGTGGTAGGAAGCGGACTGCGATAGAGGAGGAGTTGGAAGGTCTCTACGACGCCTACTACCTTGAGCTGGAGCAATTCGCGAACCATGGCGAGGGTCCGCCGATGCTCCCCCCACCCCGCGATTTCTCCCTGCGACCACCCCGAGGGCTACCTTCGAGCTACGTTAACCAACAACCCTCACGCGGTCGAATAGTGGAACATGTCGGCGACGACGAAGACGAAGACGAGTTGGAGGACGGCTATAGTGAGGACGAAGTGGAGGACGACGAATATAGCGACGACGAGCCTCCCGAAGAATTCCACAACTCCCACGAGCGCGACGTGGCTGATTTCTTGACGTTTGGCAACAGCTTGCAAGTCAAGGGTACGCAACTTCTTGAATCACTACTCCGCAGATATGGTAACATGGACTTAGGCGGCATACTCACCGTGGCGGATGACCTACTCAAGAATGACGGCAAGCGATTCATCGAAATGATGGAGCAGCTGGCAGAACGTCGAATGGCCCGGGAGGAAGATGCTCGCGAGCACTTCTCCCGGAGCTACGGTCATCCCAACGGCTCATACTCCACTCCTCATAGTCACCCTCCTCCCGAAGACGACGAATATGATGACGACGAGGACGAGGAGGAAGACTACGACGACAGCCAAGACGAGGAGTATGAGGATGAAGAGGTATACTCGAACCCCTCTATGATGCCGTCCCAGTCCCATACTGAGTGTTGCTGCCAGGACCAAATGACGGAGGAGCAACGAATGGAAGAAGGCCGCCGCATGTTTCAGATATTCGCCGCGAGGATGTTTGAACAGCGCGTTCTCTCTGCGTACAAGGAGAAGGTAGCCAAGGAACGTCAACAGAAACTTCTGGAGGAGTTGGAAGAGGAGAGCCGACAAGTCGACCAACAGAAGGCCAAAAAGGCCAAGAACGCCCAGAAGAAGAAGGACAAGGCAGCCCAGAAGAAGCAGGCCCTGGCTGAGGAAAAGGCTCGCAAAGATGCCGAGAAGGCCGAACAGGAAGCAGCTCGACTGGAGGCCGAAAAGCAACGGGCCGCTAATCAAAGACAGAAAGCTGAGGAGAAGCGGAAGCAGAAGGAGGCTCAGAAGAAGGCCGAGGAGGAAACCCGGCTGCGGAAGGAGGCTGAGCGACAACGGCGGGTCCAGGAGCAGAGAGATAAGCAAGCCGACCTGGAGCGCAAAGCTCGCGAAGCTAAGGAGCGGGAGAAGAAGCTGAAGGACGAGCAGCGACAGAAGGACAAGGACGCCCGTGAGCAAAAGGACCGCGAGGCTCAGGAGCGAAAGGACAAACAGGACCGAGACAAGCGAGACAAGGAAGCGCGCGCCGTCAAGGCTCAAAAGGAGGCCCAAGCAGCCAAGGAGGCCAAGGAGAGGGCCAGAGAGGAGAAGGTAGCCCACAAGGTGGCGAGCCTTGCGCCTCAAGGTCAACCTCTGCAACTTCCCAAGCGCGGTCAACAGCATCCACTCCCGATCCCGACTGTTCTACCTCAACACCCCCCAAACCCTGCGAGCTATGCTTCACCCAAGATACCGGTGGCCACCCCGGTGATCCCCAAGGCCCCGACGCCTATCCGTCCTCGGACCACTTCCCAGCAACAGGATGCTGGGCAATCGAGTTCGTCGGCATCACAGTCAGCTTCGGCTACGAGTCAGAACCCTTCGCCTCACTCTGTCACACCAGCGCACATGAGCCCAGGCCCCGTCGGCCAACACAGGAAGGGAAGCACAAGTACGACGGCAACGACTTCTCAACATTCCCATTCGGTCTCGCCGCCCTTCGGACCATCCAAGTTGCCAGGACTGTCTACGCCTTTCCAGATCCCCCCAATGGCAATGCAACCACCTCCAGGGCTCGCCCACCACGCACCACCGGGATTCTCCAACCGCATGCCTCACGAACCCATCTTCCCTCCTGGCTTCAGGCCTGGCCCGGGCATGATGATGCCTCCTCCGGGGATCAATGGACCCGCAACCCGGGGATTTCCTCCCGTGCCCATGCCGCCTCCGGGATTCTCGCAGGCTGCCGGTGATCAGTTTGGAATGGGTGGAGGATTCCCGATACCCAAGGAAGTACCTCCATCCACTCACACGCGTCATAGCTCTGGAGCGTTTGATGGTGTATCGGGAACGTCGACGCAGCCCATCGGACGACCGGCGCCTATCGGTCGGCCCGGAAGTGTCAACCATGGACGATCATATGAGGACAAGGAGGACGAAACGACGCACTTGGGTAGCAGAGCTCTCCTCGAGGACGATGATCCGCTTGCTGCCGAGATTCCCGTGGGGAGTTTGCGCAACCAACCACCAGGACCACGAGGTGGCTTCCCAGCGAGTCCCTTTATGGAAGCCGGATTCCCTATGGTACACAACCCGTGGGGACCTTCCGCTGGAGGCACTCACCCGTTTCCTCCGCCTGGATTCGGCAGCCCTGGTTGGGGTGCGCCAAGTGTGCCTTCTGGATTTGGTATGGCCTCTCCCGTCCCTGCAATGAGCTCTATTCGCGCACCCGCGCAACCGCGTCATGTCACGGTTCGCCTCATGATGTGTCAGGCTTGCAAGGATCTCGCCAACATGGGCGACCCGGAGGGATACATTGGACTGGCAACCATTAAATCTCAGATAGACGCCCAAATTGGCGAGCAGAGCATCATGGAGCAAGATCTCCTGGATCTGTGCGACACCGAGGGTAGTCTTTCCAACGGAGGTGGTGCTTTCGATGTCAAGCGGGATGCTGGCGGCCCAGGCAAGCATACTGTGCGGTGGGTGCCGGATCCCGCCGACGGATTTAGCTCGCAGTATCGTGGTGTTGGAGCCCCTGGCGAGATTGGCAGCCCGTTGACGAGACACGCCTCGTTGCGAGGAATCTAGGGGGTTTCCAACCGCCAGAGAACTGAGCGACGGCTTCTCGAGATTAGGAGAGTCTTGGGATACTTCGGCGACGCGGCCCCTCACCGCCGTCTAATCGCACTGAGCGACCAATATACCGGCACGTCCATGAATGGAACTAGCTACTCTCACGGTCGTCAAACCAGAAGCCAGTCCAAGACATATACGCGGGGGGCTTTCACTGGGAATTGCCGAGGGAATAGGACGGACAGGATGGATTGGGCGCGGAAATAGGTCATGACCATGTACTCTGCGATGGGACACAGTGTGCCACAGGGTTAACATGGTTAACAAAGTCTATGAGCGACGGAACGAAACAGCGGAAGCGAAGCAGACCAGCGTGTGAATTACCGCGGTCTTGACTGAAGGAATCATGTTCGAGTATCGGATAATAAGCATTGAAAGGGTCTATAAAGGCTCGAGGAATGTGAAGTACACTTCTGTGGGACAAAGCAATTGCCGTGCCATGTTTGTTTCTGGTGTGTTGTATGACTTTGGTATTGCGTTGCATCGTGGCATGGAACGGTCACCATGAGACGTCGATTTCTTACGGTCATCATAAGACGCCGATTTCTTGATGTGATAGGTTGTTGGTGAGATGTTGAACCAGCGGAGTTGTGGAGTCAGTCCTATGTCGTATCATGATCAATGGGCTAGCGGCTTGAAAGACAAAGGACGAAAACTTGGTTTGTATAACAGCACTGGGTGCTGGCTGAAGAGCTATGATTCCGTCCTCTTGAACCTTCAGGCATTACTTTCAAGACGGAAATGTCTGTCACGTAATCATGTCAAAGGTTAGAACATCTTGAAGTCAAGGGATTGCTACACGTCACTTTTGTCAAGCTCAAGGTGAAAGTGAAGTCTACACGACGCAGTAACAGGTAAGGTTGGCCTTGTTTGACCGATTTCGCAATGAATTCACTATTTTGCTGACTTCTCTGAAGTAGTCATATTTATTTCCATGTGCTCCGAGTACTCAAACAGATGTTCCCCGGCCCCTGACAAAAAGGTATCAAAAACAAAGTCCTTCGTCACTCCGTGCGTTGCCCCTTTAAAAAAAAACCAATCTGGCTGTCGTCGTCGTTGGAGATTCCTCCCGAAAGAGAAGGGATGGGATGTATGGATGGAAGAATGGCTGGGGTGGCGGCCAAGATACTGGCTTACTCCTTCACGCACTCCAGACGCCCAAGGCGTCTCGCGCTTACACGGACGCGTCCGCGTCCACGTCCGCGTCCACGAGCAGGTCGGTCCTCCTAAAGGCGGTTCTGGTCCTGGAAGGGGTTGGGGCTGGAGTTGCCCGAGGCGTTGCGGATCAGGGGCGCGCGCTGGGCGGCCCGCTGCTTCTTGGTGGCGGCGCGGACGAGGGCAGTGGCCTCGGCCTTGGCGACCATGCGCTTCTGCTCCTTGCGGTCCTTGCAGCAGGCCCAGGTCAACAGGCCGGTGCCGATAACCAGGGCGGAGGCGAAGACGATGCTGACGATGATGCCGCCGGTGTCCATGTGGTGCAGGTCCATGCAGATGTCGTTGTTGGCCGAGTCGGTGGTGCAGATGAGCGTCGACGCGCACGAGCTGGTGGTGACCTCGGTCGGGAAGCACGTCACCGTCTTGACGTGGCCGTTGCTGGTGGACAGGGGGCACTCGGTGGTGGACTTCTTGCCGGTGGTGAAGCAGTCGGTGCCGGAGTAGATGGAGCCGGTCTTCTTGGAGTCGCCGGTGGACTTTGCGTCGTCGGCCGTGGTGGTGGCGTCGGCGCGGGGGAGCATCTCGGCGCCGCGGAAGCGCTTCTTGAGGTCGCCCATGCTGGCCATGTCGTGGCAGCGGTTGAGGGCGAAGCGGGCCTCGGCGTCGGCGTCGGCGAGGGAGCAGCCGACGCCGGTGTAGCAGGCGCGGACGTCGTCCTCGGCGAAGGTCTGGAGCTGGGCGAGGCACTTGGCGAGGGCGCCCTGGTGGCCGCAGTCGGCGAAGGCGGCGAGGTCCTGGCTGTGGGTGACGAGGCACTCGTGGAGGGAGACGGACTTGGCCAGGACGGAGCCGGCGAAGAGGAGGGCGGACGAGAAGCGCATGATGGCGGTGGATATGCCGTGGATATATGCTGTTCGTGGATGAGAGTTCGAGGGGAGGGGGTTGTTGTTGTTGTTGTTGTTGTTGTTGTTGTTGATGTTTGTTGGTGTTGCTTCAAAGCAGCAGTCTTCACTTCTAGCGTTCGCCCCGCAAAAGCCGCTCGGTTTCAAATGCGATTAGGGTGTTGTTGACGAGGAGGAAGATCACAAAGGCTCATTCCCTTCCAGCAGGCACGAGAGGGGGGAAGTTGGATCGTTAGGGGGGGGGGGGGGAGACGCAATGGAAGAAAGAAGGAGAATGAAGAATGAAGAAGATGATTGCTGCTGCTGCTGCTGCTGATGATGATGATGATGATGGACAAGGAAGATGCGGGATTGCGAGAAGGAGGAGGAAGGGATACGAAGGAGGCTGGCAGGGGGCAGAGCGCGGCGCTGGAGAAGAGAAAAAAAAAGGAGACGAGGACGGGACGGGCACCTTTTCTTTTCGACAACTGGCTGGACATAACCTAACCAACCAATTAACCCTGTCTGAACCCAGCCAGCTCTCACTTCTCACTTCTCACGCTCAGTTTAGCCCGGCTTTTCTGCACGTCTTCAGTGGCTCAGTCAGCCCTGGGGCGGGGACGGGCAGCGTAATAAGGGTGGATAGAGAGACGATGTAAGGCTGTGCTGGCTGACACTCTGGGCGAATACTGTACGGATACAGTGTCTACTGCTCTCGAGAAAAAGGTGGCGGTTGGGGCTGGGGCTGGGCTGACGACCGGGGGGGGGGGGACGCCATGGTGGGATAAGTATGGAGTACTTGGACAAACAAACGAAAGCTGGCGTGGTGCGGCTGTAGCTCCTTGCGAGTTGGGTTCTTGGATGCCTCTCTCTCTCTCTCTCTCTCTCTCTCTCTCTCTCTCTACCTTTTACTTGAGACACAGGGATTTTAAACTAGACAGCCAACTAGGTACGAATACAGCATTTACCAACCTAGGTACGCGGGGAACGGCAAAGGGAAAAAAGAAACACCACCCATCTAAGAGAAACAAGCGGTGGGGGGAGGAAGAAGCAGAAGGGCTATTTCGGTCCCACGGTCTCCCGGCGTCGGTTCGTTGGAGGGGGGCGCGGACGCGTGCCCCTGATGCTCAATCGTAATTTGACTGGGCGTGTTTCGAGAGAGGAGGATCCACGCACGCATAAGCCCGTGGCTGAGGACCACCCATGTACCGAGTACTTACTTTGGCAG
The DNA here is from genome assembly GCA_030864175.1 of Neonectria faginata. Classification (NCBI taxonomy): domain Eukaryota; kingdom Fungi; phylum Ascomycota; class Sordariomycetes; order Hypocreales; family Nectriaceae; genus Neonectria; species Neonectria faginata. The sequence continues at coordinate 1,291,051 of JAULBG010000004.1, read as the reverse complement.
AAAAGGCGGAAGCGGACAGAGTGGGAAAATAGATTGGCGCTGACATGAGATGGAGACAGACGGGGTCTGGTCTTGTCTCTTGACGCGGTCTGGCCGAGTGGCCCAGCATCAGTGACAAGCCGTAAACGAGCTGTTGGCTGTCCTGTCTCACCGGCACTTCCTTTCGCTGATCGACCCGAGATCTTCTTCTTCCGCTCTCAAACAACTGTCTTTTCCTCGTCCCGCCGCGAACAGAAAACAGGGGACATGGATGGATCGTTGCGTCCGGCTTGGTTGGTCAGTGCGAGCACACCTGTGCCACGGGGGAACAGCCCAGCTGGAAACTCCTGAACTCCGTTTGCATCCTGTGCAACTTGTTGCTTGCGATAAACTTGTAAAAAAACAAAAAAAAAACAAAAAAAGGAGTGATGTTTTGATATCAAATTGGTTCTGTTCCCGTCGTGTGAAACATCCTCCCTCAAACTTGTTCCACTGGTTTCGATTGCCATGACGGCCACGGCCTAATCTGGGGAAGCCATGTGAGTCGACGTCATCACCTACGACACACAGCACTACAAGTCGCCTCAGGAATCCGTATAAAGCCAGGTCGGCGGGTGGCTACGTAGCTACGCAATACCTCACTCAGTCCATCCATCTTGCATCTCTCTCCAAACGATTTCGATCTCATCCGGAACAGCAAACCTGCTCAGATCCCCAGTTACACACAACAGAACCCTTCTGTCAAGATGCCTCTCGTGGTTCCAGGAGTCAACTCCACCGGCGACAAGACCGAGGAGTGGCAGAACAAGCTCGTGGGGAAGAAGCTCGGCGACGAGGCCTCGACTGAGACGGTACGTTCTATCTCACTTGCAACGAATGGTCTACTTCCTGTGTGTCGGTCCATCTGCGGAGCTCTAGGGTAGCCACCCGGCTGTTGAGACAAGGTTCTAACAAGGTGTCTAGGTCTTCTGCAAGAGGGATCTCCCCGAGGAGACGCGGATCATCGAGCCGGGCATGATGGTCACCAAGGACTTCAAGGAGAATAGACTGAACGTCCATGTGAAGGAGGACGGCACCGTGTCCCATGTTGTCCACGGATAAAGTAGCGACGGGATGGATGTCTAAGAAACGGCCGCCTTCTGGCTGAGTGTACGATTGACGGGACCAAAGACAACGTGTACCCTAAGGCACGGAATGAAATGAAACACGAAATGCATCTAATATTCATGAATTATCTGTGAATATTCGGGTGACCCGTACGTGATGCCATCGTCAAAGACCCCGCCGTATTGCATCTCGCGACTTACCCCGCCACCGCCGACCGCGGGGCACCTCTGTCGACTTTGCGTCCACGTCCACGTCTATCCACCCCACCAGCGCCAGACCACCACCCGCGACACCACCAGCGACAGCTTTTCCCCAGCTTCACCCGTCATATACTATCCTTGCCACTCGTTCCTCAAACCGCCATCATGTTTAAAAAAGAGTCCGTCCCCTATCCTCCGCTGCTGAATCCCCAACTAACCTAATCAAGCATTCAGGGCTCCCCCAAGCAGAAGCTCAAGTCGTCGGTCCAACGCGGCCTCCGCCAGTCGCTGCTCAACACATACCCGCTCCTCACGCCGTACATCGACGAGATACTGCCCAAGAAGGCCTCGCTGTCCAGCATGAAGCTGCCCGACCGCAATACGCTGTACGTGCTGGACGCCACGCCGCTGTTCTTCCAGTACGACGGCACCGTCATCGTCCCGCACCTGCGCCTGGTGCACCGCTTCCCCCAGGCCTTCCCCACCGTGCGCATCGACCGCGGTGCCATCCGCTTCGTCCTGTCCGGCGCCACGCTGATGGCCCCCGGCCTGACGAGCCAGGGGGGTCGGCTGCCGGCTGTCGGCGCCGCGCCGGGGCTGGTGGAGGGGAAGGAGATGGAGCAGAGCGTTGATGCCGAGGGGCGCTGGAGCCGCGAATTGGAGGAGGGCGAGCCCGTCGTCGTCATGGCAGAGGGCAAGGAAGAGGCGTGTGCGGTCGGCATCCTTGTCGCTGGCACGGCTGAGGTCAAGGATAAGGGCAAGGGGCCCGTGATCGAGGAGGCGCACTTCCTAGGCGACGGGCTATGGAATCTGACAACGGACTAGAAGAATGCCAGACAGAAGCAATTTGTTGAATTGTATATGCTGGGCGAGACGGAGAAATATATGTCTTGATACCAATACACGATGACGAGGGAATGCCAAGTTGCCGACCCTCAAAAGGAGAAAAAAGCAGGTTATTTTTACGTTCTCGTTACGCGAGATGGTTTGTTACAACAAGTAGAACTCATACAAAAGATTCCTCCGTTTCACTATTGTGAAATCCCGTCCAACGCGTGTTCGGATCCTCCGAGTTCCTAGCTGCGAGACCTGACTACATTGTAAAATGTGAGTTGGTCTAGGTTTAGTCCTTAGTCCTTAGCTGAGGTTGACTAGGCCGGAAAGACGAGAAACAGAAAATCGGAGAATAACGCAAAGCTCTGTTGACATGGTCAGATGGTGCTTGCTGAGAATGAATGTGGTTGACAAACCTGATCTGGTACTGGGATGTCTCCTGGTTTGAGAGCCTGTGGCATCGTCTTGAGGAGAATGAAAACAAGAAACAACAACAAGATGAACGAAGAACGAAAACTATCCTAGATGAATAGAAGAGTAAGTCACTGAGTTTAAGTAAGGTTAAAAAAGACATACCTTGGAGAACCTTCTCAGATCAGTCTGTAAGAAGCAGAACGGCATAGAGATCAAGCCCAGCGGCTCGCGGTGCAGAGATTCTCATTCCATGATGAAGAGGTGAGAGAATATAGTAATATGCTTTACTAAAGTTGTCGCGGGGGTGAGGTCGTCAGTTGGCAGAGTACAAATCCTCTTCTTCTTCCTCGTCGTCGGTGAGGTGGATTTCAACCGTTGGCAGAATAGGGGGGACGTGAGGCCACGGGACAATGTAAACGTACTCGCCGCCGATCTGGTCGCCGATCTCGCCGACGGGTGGTGGCCGAATCTGAGGAAGTCCGAAATGGACTTGAAGAGGGGTCATGCGATGACGAGGGGCCGCGGGACGAGGAGGTGCCATGGGATGAGGAAGTGCCATGGGATGACGAATGGCCAGGGGACGAGAAGGAATCAGGAGATGAGAAGGAACCATAGACTGAGAAGGCATCATAGAATGAGGACGAGCTGTAGGCTGAGAAGGTATCATAGAATGAGGACGAGCTGTAGGCTGAGAAGGCATCCTAAGCTGAGAAGGAGCCGTAGGCTGAGGAGCGTCCATGAGACGAGGACGAGCGGGCGTAGGAGGACGCGGGAGACGGCGAGCAGTGCTGGCAAGTGGATGGTTGTCGTGGACGGGCAGACGCACGCTGGGACGCGGAACGATGCGTGCAGCGATACGCGCAGAGCGACGAAGAGGCGGCGTTTCAACTGGTTGACGAGTTTCAACTCGCCGAGGAGAAATAGAACGAAGAACTCGACGCAGGGGAGGGTGCGCAGGGGGCAGAGTAGGCACTCTGTTAGGGTCGACAGGGGGCAGAACAAGTGGTCTCCGAGGTCGAATCGGGGTAGGAGACGTCTGTAAGAAAGGACGCTCAGAGAGACGAAGCGGCGGAGGAGGGATGGGAGCAGGACGACGAGGTGGGAAGAACCCGGCCGGTGGGAGAGGGGGCATGGGAGGAGGAGAGCTGGAGGGAGGAGGGGGAGGGCTCGAACGAGCACGAGGAGAGCTCGAAGGACGACGAGGGGGGCTGGAAGGAAGGGAAGCCACCGTCGTCGAAGGTGTCGGAGGAAGAAAGGGGAGAGGACGCCTGGGAGGAGGCGCGTGAGGCGGCACGATGGCCCGCGTGGGCTGGTTTTCAGGGTCGTACACCTGCCAGTCCAGCGACTCGGTGAAGGTCGAGGGCATCTCGGCGACGCCCTCGGGCACCCTCAGCGCCGGGTCGACGGGCACCCAGCCGGGACGGTCCAGCATCGGGCGGTTCGCCCGGTCGAGCCACAGTATCGGCAGCGAGGGGTCGTACGGCGGCGCTATGGGGTTGAGGAGCAACTCCCTGCGCGCGGCCCTCGCGGCGTCTTCGGCCTCCTGTGGGTTCAGGTTGGGCCAATCCTCGGGCTGAGTGCCCAGAGGGGGACGTCTTCTCACCCAGCCGCCTGGGGGAGGGTACGACATTGTTGTTGTTGTCGTCGTTGTCGTCGTTGTCGTTGTTGTCGTCGTTGTTGTTGTTGTTGTTGTTGTTGTTGTTGTTGTTGCTGCTGGTGTTGTTGCTGCTGCTGCTGGTGTTGGTGTTGATGTTGGTGTTGGGGTTGCTGAGGAGGAGGGTTGCCGAGTCACAACTCGATTCACCTATGTCTGCCCGCCTAGGCCTTTCTGCCACCCCGGGGCACACAACTCACCCACAACTCACCCACAACTCACCCACAACTTAGGACCGCCTAAACTCCCTCCTGGAAACGCGAAAACGCCCTCCCCTTGACTGTTGTGTGCCCCCCACTTCTCCTACTCAACACACCCCGTTGCTGAATTCTCATTACTGCTCCTATTCTGAGCAGCCACAGCTGTGCCAGCACGCCCACTTGGGTATAAAATTTCTCTTTCACTTGGGTCTACCCAAGACTTTTCTCCTCCTTTATTCATATATCGAGAGCATCGAGTTCGTTCTCTTCACCCAGGCAGTCACGAGCCACCTCCCTCCCTAACCCTTCTTCACATAAACACCGATCAACTCCCCCTCTACATAAACATCGATCAACCCCCTCTACCCATTCACATCTTCAACCCAACGGTCATCTCACGATCAAGGTATTTCATCTCCTCTCTCCCTTACCCCAGCACACATCACTAACGCCTCCTTGACAGCTCTACCAGAGCCAAGATGGCCGAAGAATCGGGCTCGCCTACCCTGGCCATGCGTATTCTCGCCTGCCTGGGCTTCCGCAAACCTGCGGCCCCAAAGGTCAAGAACGAGCCGACTGGCGGCTTGTTCGTGGAACTGTCAGACCGAGAGGAGGGGTCGTCTGAGACTCCTGCTATCGGCGAGGCAATCTGAGGGCGAACTCAAGCCTTGGATGCTGGGGAGGAAGTCAGAAGCAGAAAGAAGGGGGGGGGGCGAACTTGAGCCTTGGATGGAGGGGGGAGATGATGGAGGTTAGAAGCAGCAAGATGAAGGCGAACTTGAGCCCTGGACGCTGTGGAAAGACGACGGAAGTCAGAAGCAGAAAGAAAGAATTTCAGGAAGAATCAAAACACCCCCAGCTTCAAGCCTCTATACTTGCTTGATCTTGTCGAAGCTCTAATTATCGTGATGTCTCTGCTGATGTGCTCTCCTTTGTAGCCCATATGCCCATATTTGTCTCCTCTAGAGCCCATCCTGGCCAGAAACTCGTCCCAAAGTCGTAGGTTATCGCTTTACGTATGGGCTCGTTCGCTGACGAAATTCGGTTTCACCTGGGATTAAACGCGGTATTTTGAGCTCATTATTCCCTTCGCACTCCTTTCCTTTGCCCCTTCCCTTGCACAAAATACCATGCTCTTATGGTTCGTAATGTCGGTATAACGGTCTTGAAACCTCTGGTCTTTAGAATATCAGGGAATTCTATCGTGTAGTGCTCTTGGATCGGGACGGAAAAGGGGAGGTAGGATTTCGTTGTGTTATCTGTGGCGTGGTTAGCATATGCCGCGGAAACTCGGGAACAGAACAGACCACAGTGCCTTGAGAGCCTTCCGCTCTTGCTCAGCTGCTTTTAGCTCCTTCTCAGCTGCTTTGGCTGCCTTTTTCTTCTCATAGCCAGCTTGGTTGATGTCCATGGCCACTCTGCCGATCTCACCGTGATGGCGGTTGATAAAATCAACAACATCCTCGGTGATGTAAAAGCCATCCTCGTCTTGCAAGCTCTGCTCAGGTAGGACACCATATCGCCCGTCGCCCTCTAGAATGACTCGTTTCAGGGCCTTGCTGAGGCATGATCGGTAGAGGATTGAGACTTGATCCGATGGATCAGCGTCAGGCACGGCGCCCTTGATGATCTTGTTCCAGATTATGTCCTTCTGCTTCTCTCGTAGGAACGCCATCCGCCGCGCCTCAAATTCGCCCTTGACGTGGAACCAGGCAAAGGCCTCTTCGGTGACCTGCTCTCGAGTGGTCGGGTTAACGAGGAAGCGGCCGTCTTGGCGACACTGAGGTTTGAACTCTTCAACCCACTTCCGAAAGCCAGGACGCTGGTTCATTCGTTTCCGATCGTTGGCCTTGAGCCTCTTTCGATCCTGTTCTAGCTCTGCCTGCTCTGGACTTAGAGGAGCAACCCAGAACAGTCTGCAGCGGGCGACATACTCGTACATGGCGTCAAGGTCTTGGAACGGCTCGGTCCAGAAGTCGTCGATTGGGAGGCCAAGGAACTTGAGGATCTCGGTAGGGTTGCCGGTGAGGAAGACTTTGGCTCGGTTTCGGTTGAAGACTTCGATCTCAGGGATTCGCAGCCAGAGGGCGCAGTCGTCGACGCTGAGGCCGTAGGGGCGAATGGTCGTCCCGAGGAGGTTCCACACATCGCCGTGGGCGTGCTTGAAAAGCATCCACTCGAAGTACTCAATGGAGTCGCAGACTCGAACGTCTACTTGGATGAATCGCTCTTTATCTTGGTTCACTTGGTGTGGTTGGTCGGAGTGGGCTGTCTGTAGAAAAGTAAGATTAGCCTCAAGACAGGACGCTTTGGGTATGACTTACGCTGGTTGTTTGAATTTCGCTCGCCTCACAAGACGCAGTAGACGATGGGAGCTGGGTGGAATCAGTCTGCGATGGCTTCTGCTTCGACTGGCGTTCCTCTTGACGTTCTGCTGCCTCTGGGTGGTCGCTGCCCTGGGAGTTGATCCCAAGTGCTTCTTGCACAGTGTCGCCCCGTGGGAGTGAAGCCTCGGACGGCCAAGGCAAAGCAAAATGCCCCGAGATATCCTTTCCCTTGTCCACGATGGTTCGCGTTGCGTTGAGGGCTCTGGCGATGGCGTCAATGGCGTCTGCTTTGCTCGCGGATGGATTCAGCGGCCAGGCCAGGAGGAAGTCGACGTCTCCAAAGTCCTGTTTGCCGGGCCCGTCGATGGGGGACGCCACGCAGACATATTGCTCCCTCAAGATGTCATTGCACTGTGTCTTGACGATGTTGTAGACGTCCTTGGGCATCCGGGGTGTGAACAGGGGACTGTCGCCTGTAGCAAACGCCGACCCACCCATTGCAGTGACGGGAGGGTCTTATGTAAGGGAAATCCGGTCTGGCAGCGTGTTTGTGCAAGGGGACGGTGGAGGGGCTGGAGTGTCGCGGATGCAGGAACCCGATGATGTGGCGGGGCTGGTTTCTGCTGCGATGTTTCTTGGACAGGGAGGGAGGGAGGGGGACACTGCTGCGGTGTGATTCTTTGAAGGGTCGACTCGGGAATAAATACAGGTCAAGTAATTGGTCTTCGGTGTGACTGACTGAAGCTCTTGGAGCTGAGGGTGAGTCAAGCGGGACTGCGGGAGTGTGAGAGCACGGTTCCTCGCCTGGTGTTGTGGCTAAGGTGGGATTTCCTAGCCTTAGGCGTGTGCTGACAGTCGACAGCGTCCACCTAGCCACACACTTGCATCCACACTGTCTACGAGCCCATTTGCACTACTGCTTTACACCCACGAAGACGAGATATCGACGATCCAAGGAGTGCTTCCACGAGAAAGGCCTCTTCTTTCATCTAGGAGATTGCGAGATGAGAGGTGGTCTGGTACGCTGAAACGATCTCCCTTGCTCCCAAGCCCCGGCGAGGATCACCACCCCACACCCACTAATGGTCTGGACAGGCACAAGACTCCATCGAAGCAAGCATCAGATACCCGAAAACCAACCCGACCTGGATACCCCCAGAGATCTACCCGGACCCCTCGAAACGAACGCCAAGCTTCTCTTGGCACTACCCCAGAATGTTTAATTTCGTCACGAGTGGCAGCGGGTATCGTGATCCACGAGCACTCCCCTCCACGACACTGACCCTGAGAGCAGTACCCGCAATCCATCATGAGAGACATCTCCATACCTAGGCAAGAGAAGCCCACACAAAGGTTAGGAACAAACGTGCTCGTCAAAGAAATGGCACCTTCGAACTGACCGACTGGCGAGCTATAGGAACCGCGAACGGCGACCAACAATACACGCTTTCAGACAACACCGCCCTGGAATACTCTTAGGTGATGTATGGGATACACCTGAGATATACCCCTGGAGTATGGATGATGACTCGCCTGGTCAGGCGTCTCAGCAGACAGTAGAGCCGAAGATCGACTAGTCGTAGGTACTAAGGGTTTAGGAAGATCCTTAGTACCTACGGCTACCTAAAGTAAGTCCTCAACTTCAGTGTTCTTAGTACCTACAGCTACCTAAGTTTTCATCAGCACTTGCAAAGAAAATAGATGGACTTGGTGCCCTTATCTTATGCTCTGCTACGTTCGACGTTTCTTGGCCCCCAAACGAGGCAGTGCGCTCGAGTTCGCCAAGCTGCCTAACTTTGCAGTGCCATACGCCCCCAGCCTTACTACCATTCTTGCTATGGAAGTAGAATAGAAGCTCGATACGCTGAACTGCGTGGACTTGACTGTCGACTAACATGAGCAGATTGACCTTTGCTGGGTTCTTACCCGGTGACCTATCGATCCCCTTCGAAGAATACCAAATCCCCTAAGAACTTAAGAACGAGACCTTTGCCGATCGACTCCTCCCGAAGACTTCTCCCGAAGGCTCCTCACGAAGACTGCCCCAGAAGAACTCCCTTCCACAAGAACTTGATAATCGAGGCTGCCGCCCCTAAAAACCATCCATCCTGAATACTTGCGTCGCCTGAACTGCAGGTGAATGTGCGCCTTTTACCATTCGAGGCTCGGCCCAAAGGAAAGGACGATGAACTGATAAGCAACACCAACCACAGTGATGCATGGCTTGCAGCAGCTGAATACCGCAGACACGAAGATCTTTCTGAGTCAGGCTACCAGAGCGTTCGACTCCGCAAAAATAGAGTAGGCTGAGATGAGGAGGCGAAGAGGGTGCCCCGGATCCATTTCACTGGACCGAGCTGCAGAGCTGACACACCAACTTCTAGCAATGTGCAATTCAAGTCGCCCAGAAGAGCAAGTCTTTATCATGGCTTGAAGTCTGGTAGCAATCGGGTCGATGGCGGCAAGCCTTTCTCACGTGCATGGCCCCCAACACGAGAGGATACCAATAGGCTGGGTGTTGAGTGTTGAAATACCCAACGCCTCGCTTGATGCCAAGGCTCGTACTGCAACTCAGCTCCTGATTGGCAAATCATCCCCTCATGGATGCGGAAGTCGTCATTCAGCATCTAAAGGATGCTTGGCCTGGTTCCACGAGCAAGGCTTCGCATCAGCATAAGACCCAAGCCCCCTCAGCGCCGACCCTTGATGCTAGCCAGCATGGAAAGCCACCTTCCCCAGACTGAATAAACCAAGGCTTTCTATCTTCTAAGAGAGTCTTTGGGCATTCTGAAACTGTTTCTTGCATCTACCTCCCTTGGATATCCGGTACGATTCTCGCCGTCAGTTGGGTTCACATCACTGACCTCTTCTTTTCTATCAGTGACCACGACTTCCTCCATACCCTCGACCTTCCTGCTTGCCGATTTAGTATCCGAGCGATGCATAGAGCCCGACAGACAGTTGCGCCAAGAGCACCCAACGATGAGCAGAGAGACCTACATATCACGGCGCCGCCGCTGTATGTAGGAGGTTATTATCATGGATCACGCAATGAGCTAGCCATCCGCCAAAATGCGAAAAACACGTGTGGCTTTTATACTTGGAGTACAGGTAGTTACTTCCCCTGCCGAATTCTGTCCAGACACGTATGAGGAATGGCAGGCTAATAACCTCAGATTCCTCAGAGCGTTGGGAACCCGTCGATTGCGGTACTTTCACTTGCGGAACTATCAACACGCATTTCGCTTGTGGGCCAACCGCATTTACGACATGCTACGAAAGCTCCCACCCTTCTTGTACATCCGGAGCCTCTGCGCCGCCTAGGGAGCTGTGCTGGTTCGTCTTATTAGTTCTTTCAGCCCTCGTGTAACTAAGCTGTATCTAACAAATCAACTTAGTCTTGACACCAATTATCCCGCTTGCGTAACCGCCATCAAGGATGGCGAAGACGACGACGATAACCTGACGGGCTACTTATGTGGCATCGCCGAAGTTTCGGGAGAGATGTCCGTTTTCGAGACTCCTGTTGAGAACCGAACGAGCACAGTAACGAGGAGCGGAACTACGACCCAAGTCGACGTGAGGACGACCCTCAGTACCTACGCAACCGGTAGCGGCACCGGAAGGAACGCTATACAGACCGAGGAGGGGGATTCGGATGATTCGGGCTCAGACACGCCGGTAGGGGCAATCGTTGGCGGTGTCGTCGGTGGACTAGCACTGATAGTCTTCCTTGGACTTGGCTTTTGGTTCATCCGCTTCCAGAAGAAGAAGGCTGCCAAAGCCGAACGAGACGCGGCACAAGCAGCGCAGATGAGCCAACCCCCAGCGCCATACCAGGGCTCGCCTCATATACCACTTCCCGGATACCAACCCGTGGCACAGGGCACTCCATCCATGGGCGGCGAGCACCAATTCTACCAGGATGGAGCGTTCGTAGCGCAAGGAATGCCTGCCACGGGCGGCGAACACCAGTTCTACCAGGACGGGACGTTCGTGCCTCAGACGTCGCCCGTGCCGAAGCCCGAAACTACGCCACAGCCTCCGAGCGAACTGCCCTCAGAGAGGCATAGGGACTCGACACCCGTTGAGCTGCAATGAGGGGGGAGATGTGGACGGCTGATGTGATGGGGGGACTGGAGGCTTGGCGTTGGAGACTTTGTGTAGCATCTAAGGGCCTCGTTTCTTCGGCTGGAAGGCGTTCTAGATTGGCAGAGAGATGTCGGCGTGTGTCGATGGCTATTTTGGGCTCAGGGAGGGAATGTGCTGGTGTGTGTGGCCATGTCAGCCAATGCTGGATACCGTCGGGGGCCAGAAGAGCTGGAGGAACGGTTACTTTCTTGTACAACGCCGTTCCTTTCGCGCTGCTGATACCAGTAATACAAGTACCTACAGTGAGACCGAGATCCTAAACCGATGGCCGAGCTCCAGCCTGATTTGACTTGCGAGCACTCACACCCATAGCCTCGAAAACGCGTCAGCAGCTCACCACATCGTCTGACGCATCCGTGTAGGTGTAGATGCGGGAGCCGCGACATCTGGTAAGCATAAAGGCGATGGGGTCGACGAGTGATTTTGAGAGGGTCCTTGAATGGTGAAGGCGTCAAGATTGGGAATGGTTCTCGACGGTGCGATGGTTTTCCTGGGCCCCTGGCGATCTGCATTCTTCTGCTGCACTCGTAATTGGACATCAAAACCGCCTTGCTTTCGCGTGAAGCATGAGAAGATGGGAATTTTAAGAAGATTTTTGCTCACGACCAACGGTCTAGTTTGAGCTGCCAGGCCAGTTGCTTGTGATCTGACCTGGCGTTTGGCTGCGACTCCTGGTGGGGTTTCAGACGCCTGAGAGCACTGCAGCTCAAGGCCCAGGTCACCAGTCGCACGCGTTGTCGGTGCTACCCTGGACTGTAAAAATGCCGTGGAAAATGGACAAGGCTGTTTTCTTTAGTGCAAGTCATCCTGAGCTGACCTCATTGCCATTCTTGTTCTCAGGGTTCAGTCGTCCTGCACAGCCACGTTTACCTCCTCCCTGCACCTATCTATGTATATAGCCACAACCGGATGAAACCTCAAAAGCCAACGTAGCAAAGCTTGGAATCCAGAGAAGGCGACACCTGGCCGGCCACGACAGACGGACGGACGAGCCACGACTTAATAGCGGGCACCAACAGACCCGGCCGGGGGTGACGAACCTGCATTAGATCAACCCCCCCCCCCGGTTTGCGTTTGCGGGGGAAATGCGACCGGGACGGAAGAGAGCTAGCCAACAAGATGCAACTAGAGCCCCTGCAGGCAATGCGCCGGTCGTGGGCGCGTCTGGAGGCTGGAGATGCTGGGTGAAATGCAGGCATCATGCCGTTCGAGGATGGAATCCCTTCCCTTGTCGATTCTCCCCCGTGTTATGTTTGCCATGCCGTCGTAGAAAAAAGAAGCTCCCGGTTCACTCGGCCCCACGACTCATCTCCATCTCGCTCTTTAATTACTGGGGTCGCCCGCTTGTTTGTGCCCCATCTTCCCCTCCAGTGCTTGTCCATCCGCATCATCGCACCCGCCGCTCTTCGTCCCATTCCCCAACTCGTCTACGATGCGTCGTCCTATTGCTCTCCCCCTGGCGCTGCTGGCCGTCGGCGGCGCCCTCGCCCAGAAGAACTGCACCGACGGGCTGTACATGATTGTCGCGCGCGGCACCGGCGAGAGCGAGGGCAGCGGCATCTTCGGCAGCACCGTGGCCGAGGACGTCGCTGACCGCATCGACGACTCGGTCATCGAGCCGCTGGACTATCCCGCTTCCTTCAGCGACCCCAGCTACGTCGACTCGGAGAAGGAGGGCGTCAAGGAGCTGCAGGAGGTGATTATGGACTACCACGAGGCGTGTCCCGATGCCAAGTTCGCCGTGCTTGGCTACTCCCAGGTAAGTCTGCGTCTTTCCCCGGCACGCAGCAGCACACTCACTTCAAGCAAATAGGGCGGCCAGGTCGCCGACGATGCGTTCTGCGGTGGAGCGGGTGGCGGCTTCTCGGAGCTTGACGCCCTGCCGTCCGACTTTGTCCTCAACTACGGTGAGTGAGACAGAGAGCAGCTTCCGGAGCGCTCGTCATCCCGACAACGCGAAATCGACCGGCTGGGCTAACTGGACACCACCTAGTCGCCGCCATCATCCTCTTCGGAGACCCCAGCCACGTGGCCGACGCTACCTTCAACCGGGGCACGAGCAAGAAGGACGGCGTATGTTGTGTCTCCCTCCCCCTCCGCGTCGTGTCACTTGTTTCAGATGCTAACCAAATGCCCCCCAAACGTAGATTTTTGCCCGCGACAACGTCACCTTTTGCGAGGAGAACTACGGCGACATTCTGCGGTCCTTCTGCGACACGGGCGACACCTACTGCGACCGGGGTAACGACACGGATGTGCACGGGTCGTACTTCACCACGTACGACGAGGAAGTCGTCGACTTTGTGGTTGAGCGCTACGAGGCGTTGAAAGACGCTGCTAGCACTGCTACCACCACGGCCACTACCCCAGCCTCGACCTCTGGATCTGCTTCCTCGGCCACTGGAACGGAGGCTTCGGCCACTGAAGCTGATGCCTCGGCTACTGCGACCCCGTCTGCGACCGACGCGCCGAATTCTGCTTCACAGCACGCGCCGTATCTGGCTCCCGTGGTAGCTGCTGTCCTCTTATTTGCCATGCTGCAATCGATCTTTTAGAAGAGCTGGATAGCTGGGTTTGATGATCTAGAACGATGGACGACTTGGAATGGACGTGAAGCAGGACCAGTATTATTTGTACAAGCAGAATTCCTGTTGGAGTTTCTAGCACCCTATTGGAATACACTAATCAAATCCTTCCCTCCTTTGATTTCCTATCCGCCATGTCCTGTTTGCTCAATGTTGCCGTAGAATTCGAGCTGAAGTGGTGGCTGCCGTGCCAAATTGAAGCGGATGATATCCGTCGATGATTTGATGAATTGATACAAGCTGGAGATGCCGCATTGTTAGAACGAGGAACAGGAATGAAGGAGGGGCATGTACTGACTTTAAACATGCTTCGTAGGGCCTAATTGCTGATACCAGGAAGCCTAAGGGGCAAAGCCCTTAGTAAAGTCGCGAGATCGTTGCCCTAAATAGAGCCTTAGGATGTTGATCCTAAATAGAGACATTTAGTCTCTGCGCCAGGCAGAGCCAAAGAAGGCAAGGAACTTCTTCCACCAAGGTTGGTGGGCGGCCTGGAGTGTATTAGCACGATGCTCATCTTGGTCATCAGTGTCATCATCCTCGGAGCGAGAAGCCTTAGGGGCGTTCTCGAGAGAACGTGCCTCAGGCCTCACCTTCTCAGATTTGACATCCAGAGACTTGGGCTCGGAAGTGGTCAGCTGACATACCCGGGGTTCGGCGCGGGGCTCCTCAGATCCACGCAGGGCCTCGAGAACGGTGATCTGCTCGGGCTGGTTGGCCCGGACGCTCGAACGGCTAGGCAGAGAGAAGTCGTGGTATCGAACGTCTTCATCGGCTTGGAAGTTGAGGCGGAGGAAGTGCGCAAAACGGTCCTCTGGGTTAGCTTCCGCGTCTTGCTGGGTCTCGGGCTGGTCAAGTTCATCGTCGTCGTCTTCGTCTTCGTCTTCCTCAAGAATGTTGCCCAAGCGGCGTTGTTGCCACTGGTACTTTCTCTGATAAACTCCGACGGCGAGTCTCGCGGTTTGGATCAGTCGAGCAGTCTCCTGATCGCGGGTCTCATTGAGGCGGGACACTGGCTCGGACCCGGGGCCGCCTGGCTGCTGGAGAGGGGCGTCGTTGACGCCGTTGCTCTCACGGCGAGGGCCAGAAAGGACCGTGTTGCGCTCAATCGAGGGGACATTGTGTGCGGACCTGCTCTGAAGCGTCGGGTAAGCCATCATGCGGCTGCTCTCACCAGCACGCATGATGGCGTTACTTCTTGGACGAGTCGGGAACCCACCAGCACGCATGGACACGACATTGCTGTTTTGGCGACTGTGTCGACGGTAGGAGGTGCTGTTCTGAAGAGCGCCGACGCGGCTGCTCTCACCAGCCCGTCCAGATACGACTTGGTTGCCCCCAGCTGTGCGGGCACCACCAGCAGCAGCTCGGTCAGCTTGGGCCTTGTTCTGGGGGCACATGAAGCGGTGCCAGGCCGAGTCTGACTTCCAGCAGCTGTGGCTGCAATAACTTATCATGTCGCAGCTCTCGCAAGATTTCATGAGTGTGGTACTTCCACACACACTGCAGGAAATGCTTCGGCACTCGAGATGGGGTGACTCATCCAGCGAGTGTCTGAGGAGTTAGCTAAACGTATCAAGAGAAGGATTTGTTTAGGATGGTCAAGCATACCCAATACCGTTGCCAATTCCGGGAGGAGCTCGCCCAGTCGTGCGCAAGGTGATGTTTCTCTGGTTCTGACTCTCGAAGACCCAAGGTGTGCCGTCGTTCTTGTACCCGTTGCAGGCGGTCTGGGTTTGCAGATGATGAAAAGGAGAGAGGAACCGATAGCTCAAGGCCTGGGTGTTGGTGATGTACTCACGCCTCATCCTGACGCCGATATGCATGGCGCTGAGGATCAAAAGTGCATACATGTCGTTGCGGGCGTACTCAGCATCGTGGAAGCGTGTACGAATCGCCTGGACGAGAGAATCCAGAAGCCCGTTTTCGAGCAAGCGGACGATGCGAGAGATCTCCTCCTGTCCTTTCGGGAAGAGGGAGAACGCCTCGGGGTCTTCGTGTTCAGGGAAGACGATGAGTTCTCGCGCGAGCTCGTCGATCTGCCGGAGGTGCAAATCGGCGGCTTCATTTGAAAAGATGCTGGTTCCCTAAGCAGACATCTTGAGGACGAGAGAACGTGAAAAGAGCAGGCGGAAGGAGGTTCTGGCCTATGAACGGCGGATGAATGGAATAAACAAGATGAACGGAAACAGGAGTGAACGACTACCAGAAAGGCTTGAGTTGTTGTGGAACAAAATGATGTGCGGAATTTTGTACCAAGAGAGGGTGAGGAAAACAAGTGTTGGAGGAGGCACCAAAAACAAACAGAAGTGAAGGGAACTTAAGAGCAAAAACATTGGTGCCTCCGAGCCGTTTGCCAGCTGCCCCCCGTTGTCCTCCGGCCCCCACCCTGGTCCCTTAGTTTTCGAAAGATATGCATGTCAATACGCATGGCTTCTTTTATGCCTGCAGGAAGAAGACCGTGGAACGTGAATTTCCACTCTGCTGCCTTTCGTCATCTTGGCTTACCAGCAAGACTCGCACTGACAGGGGAAACGAGGCCCCAGGCACCAAGGAGGTATGATATTCTCATTTCACTTAGCCCCAGAACGATAACAAGTTCTTTCGCGGCGTCCTGCAGCAAGCCATGCATGCATTATCCCTAACATAACCTTTACCCTGGCATAAACACTGGCTGCCTAACCTGAGCAGCCCTAAAACGAATACTAGAACCTCTCGAGATCCGATTCAACACCGTGAGAGCACCCCAAAGAAGGACTCCATCGTAATCGAGTTAGTAGAATGATCATTAAGTACTTCTTGATTTACTCCGTTGACCCAATACTGCACCCATCAGCTCTGCCTTGGCTCAACTGACGTGTGTGATTCATTAGGTAGCATGTGCCCCAGCCTCCTCCCACGAGACAACAGAAACGAAGCAACGGTACCCCAGACAGAACCTACAAACTACCAACAACCGCGTATCCCATCACCCATACATCGGCCTATGCTATCTCAGTCATGTCCTCATCCTTCTCCGTCCTCTTTAGATGAGGCGTGTGGATCTTCTTGTTGACGAACCCCGTCAGAAGATGCGACACGTCCTGCACGAAGAACGCCGAGACGATGGCGATGGTCCCAAACGCTAGGCTAGACAAGTACACAATTTGGAAAGCGTTCTTGTATCCCGTCTTCGATCCCTCGTCGACGGCAGCGAGAATGGCCGCGTTTATGCCTGGGACGCTGTCGAAGGCCGAGCTGGTTCCGTTGCCGATTGCGGTGAAGAGGTCTGGGAGACTGCTCTCTGGCAGGCCGGCTTTCGTGACAGCAGCGGTGATCTCGCGTGGAAGAAAGGCCGTCAGCTTGTCTGTGAAGATGGAAACATAGATCCTCCTGTGCAGAGGGTAAGCCTTGTTCGTTACTTCATCATTTCACAGAAAGAGTCACTCACAGGCGATAGTATCGGTGACGGCGCGCATCGAGACAAAGAGACCCTGCGCAGCACCGATATCCTCGGGCGGAACGACCAAACCAGCAATCAAGATCGCGACGGCTTCAACCCAACCGACACCGAGGCCACCGAGGATGGTCAACTTATTCTCGTTAGCAACTCAACTACACCTACGTCCGAATCTCGATACTTACCGCGATACCTAAACCCTGCCTGTTATCGTCGACGAGAGACATCAGGGCCGAGAAGACCGCCAGGAAAACACTCGCAGTAGCCAACTGCCAGTTGGGCCGCCCTACCAGCTTGAATAAGGGCGAGACGATGATCTCCCCAATAGCCAAACTGGTGCCAGTTGTGTTCTAGATAGGCCAGGTCAGTACTAGGCTGTTCGATGAAGGCTTCCTACATACCGACATGAGGCCGATGATGCCGTGGTCCGTGGTGAAGAAGACGGTTATGGCACTCGGCCACAGAACGTTCAGGCAGTAGAAGACCATCTGGCCAACGCAACCAACGATGAGAACGGCTACGAAGTTTCGAATCTTCAGCAACTTCATGGGCATGAGAGGCTGGCAAGGGGTCATTTACGTTTCTGTCTGCTGTTAGCTCTGAAATGTGCTTGCGAGGCTAACTCTGCTCAAGGCACCACAGAACCTACCGCACAGAGCGAACGCGATCAGGACGACCCCTCCGACTATGATGGTTGAGATGACCTCGACGCTCTTCCAAGGATATGTGCCCTGTCCCCAAGCTGATCCTGTGGTTAGCATCATGCGAAGCTCAACTTGGTAGGTCGAGAAGCCTTACTAAATCTGAGAAGAAGGAGGATGAGCCCCGAACAGTAGAGCAGTAGACCGACGTAATCCAGCTCCTTGAGCTGCTGCAGCTTGGTCTTTTGCTCGTTGATCATGTGGAAGTTCGGTGGGAAGTAGCACAGCCCGTACAGCATGACCGACAACCCCGAAACAATGGCATTCAGCCAGTAGCGCCATTTGTTCTTGTCAATGCCTTGCCTCTGCTGATACTCATCCCTAGACACTCTCACCTCCAACCGAGCTCGGTATACTCGACAAGGGCCCGCGCGATGGCCGGACCGAACCCAAGCGTGGGGAAGATACCGAGCGTGATGGCAGCTCGGCCATAGATGCGGTACTTGTTGGGAACAATCTCCTGGACGAGAAGCATGTACAGCTGCTAGGCGCCACCGGCTATGCCCGTGAGCACCGTCCCCGCTACTACGTTATTGACGTTCGTTGTGCGCGCGCAGACGATGGATCCGACGACGGCGAAGAGCTGCGCGCCGATCATGAAGTACCACTGGCCGACGATGTCGCTGAAGCGGCCGACGATCAGGAGCAGCACGCCGCTGACGAGGGTGAAGGTGAGGGTGACGAGGTAGATGTTTGGTGAAGGGCCTGGTTTCGGGTCAGTAGGTAAGTGCTTGAGGAGGAGATGAGCGAACCAATGTCGGCGTCGATGACTGAGAGCACGTTGATCTGGTTTCGAAGATTAGGATCTGTTTTTCATGAGAGGTTTAGGACGTATTAGACTGAGACTTACAGGCATGGAATATTCGATGAAGAGTGTATTGGCCATCAACACAATCGCGGCGAGGGTTCCCAGAAAGCGAAACGACCGCCAGTAGCCTGGTCCAATCTGGTCATGGTCTTCCATCGAGTGTTCCACATGGTCAGCCTGGACATCGACATGGTCTTCCTTTTCGAGCGACATGGTTGAATCTCGACCAGTGGCAGACAGCAGGGACAAGAAGTTGAGAAGACACTTGGAATGCTTGAACTATTTTCGAAGACATGCTGACCGGTTCTGTGATGATATAGCACTTGATACGGGTGATCCTCCCGAGAGACAATACGACGCAAGCTGCGGCCAGCACCGACGGAAAATCGATTTCCTGCCGGCCACATCCCGATCCGACATGCAATTCGAGAGAAATGGCGGAGGCAAGGCCCAGACCGCGTGGGGAAATAGTGCTGTCACTGGCGTTGAAATCTGGGGGAATAGCGCTGGTTAGCATGTCTAGGGGTCGTCATCAGCGGCCATCCGCGTGCACTGCGCAAAGACTGGTATGAGGGTCTGGACCGTCGGTAGATTTCCCGGAGATGTGGTACGGTTGTTGGAAGTGGAGGTGAACGGCATTGGCTTGCTGGGTTGTCAATCTTCGGTCGAAGCTACGCGGGAAAGCAGGGAAGAAAACAGGGACAGACATCATATCCAGGAAGCTTCAATGGTCATATTTTAGGCCTTGAATATTGATCTGTTGGCTTGCTTGCCTCATGGCCAAAGCAGACGAATGATTCTATAGATTTAGGTGCGGCTTAATGTGAGAGGAGACGCCTCATCACAATCTCGAAGGAGTAGTATATCCGTATGTCATAGAGTACTATTTATGTTGAAGCGTAGTTATATACCTCTTATTCCCTCCACACCAACCCAACAAATCTTTTTATGCAATGCTTGTCTCTCTCCGAACATCATAATACCAGCCACTGTCAACTAGATAAATCCCCTTTGCCGTGCTTCACCCACTTCACCTATTGCAACGTAATCTGCTGTGACCCTGGCGCAAAATATCACCTAGTGCCAGCAAACGTCGAGCTTCAGGTCCACTTCTGGTATAGTTGAGCATCGGAAAATGATGTTCCTACCTGAGTCTCCGCAACAGACCTAACTCATTACCCGCGACTTCGGTTATGTCAAGAGGGGTTTGGTTTCAGCGGATTTGGTGAAATGAGCAGCATGCTCTGCAAAGCAACAACAATTACAACCTAGTAAGAGCCCCTAGTCACGGACTTTTAGCTACCTTCATTCAATACAATTTATTCACTTCTGCCACATCGCTAATTGTGTCTGTATTTTGCCCTTTTCAATCGACGTTGACTTTCTCAGCGTACTCGAAGCAATCCTTATATACTGTCAACTCGCCATCCCGAGCCAATACCACATCGCCCTGTACCAAAACACAAATGATTCGGCTTCCGGAAAGCCAGTCGGCTGGAATGAAGAAATGTCTGAAGTAATCAACCTTGGAAGAAACATGATCGTGACGAACTTCAAATTCGCTCTTTCCGAGATCAACCGAGCACACCCAGGACGAGTGGTCGAGGAAAACCAGCTTTTTCGAGTCGCTGATGCCGATCACCTGGGCGATGTTGTGCGTGAAGATTACCTGCCTGTCATTAAACAGAGAAAAAGTAGGTGATAATGCTGTCGTGATATCCGTGTCTTCGTTTGTAGTATCTTCACCTAACCCGGCCGTCTGGGGCTGTTCATGTTGCTCAGAGCCCTGATCGTTCTCTTCGAGGACCACGCTACTCGTATCAAACACCACAAGATCTTTGACTGTGGTCCGATTGAATGCTTCAGAAAGCTCGACTAAGAAAATTTGCTGCTGGCCGAATGTATAGATTGTTGAGTTTTGGAGCTGCAATCCTCGACAGTCCATGGACAGAGAGTGGACTTCAACTTCTGACCAGTCTGTCCAACGATAGATACGAGCCTCTAGCATTGTGATGCAGACTAGGTGTAGCGAAGACGTCGGATGAAGGCTCCACTTGCGAATGGGTTTCATACATTCGTAGATTTGGTCTTTTTCGTGCGTGCCTTCCAAGGTAAACATGTGGTCAGACTTTTGAGTCGACACCACAAACTTTCCTGTGGTTTCTGCGACAAAAACAGAGTTGATGGAATGGCTAGACTCAAGATGAAACTGGAAAACCACTGTTGGATCCACATACAAACCTTCATATACAGAGGTATGTATCTTGTGCATGAAGATTCTGTTCCAAGCGTCGACACTCAGCAAGGATTCTCTCTGTCTGCACCACACCAGAAAACGGACCGATGACTTATGGTGGTAAAGCGTGCGCAGGGAAGTTGCAGTCTTCCGGCAATACAGGAGGACCATTCCGTTGTCCTTCCCACAGAAAATGAGTTCTGCCGTAGGATGGGCCACAACAGCGGTCACGTTCCCTCGTGGTGCTAAAGAGACAGTATTCGAGAACAGGTTCGGTGCAACCTCATCGCTGTCATCAACCATCATGAAATGATTAGAATCTTGTTGAAGGGCGGTGGGTTCCCAAATAGAGCATTGCGAGTGGCGTACGTCGGCAATGTAAAGGCTATCGCTGCTGAAACTGAGCTCCTGTATTAAGGAACCGGTCGACTCAGATCTGTAGAGAGGCTTCAAGGTGTTGAACTCGTATATCTGGATCCTTCCATCCACGCCTCCTGTTGCTAAGAACTGGCCGTTGGGGCTTACAGCGAGGGACGAGCAATTGTCTCGAACACATCCCAGCTGCCTGTCATCGAAAAAGTCGAGGAGAGCAATATGACCGCTTCGGTATGCCACGACCAGGAATTTCATGTCCGGATTTGGGTTGAAAGCAAGGGCCGTAACAGCTTCCGTGCTAGTTTTCCCGCTGGAAGCCCTCATCCCACAGTTGCCGTAATAGCCATCTTCCCTCATGTCCCACAGAATTACTGGCTGGGCAAGGTATGCGATGGCAAGCATGCCATGGCTGACGGAAATGGCGACTTTGGAGGGGCATTGACGCAGTGGCTTCGCATTCGGTGATGAGGAGTTACTCCATGGTCTCGCTGGCTGGGGTGATGCGTCCTTGTCAAGATCCCAGCACTGAACATAGTTCTGTTGGCCCGCAACTAGAAGCATGTTGTCGTTGAAGTCCATATCAAGCGGTACGTCTGGGCTATCAAGGTTGAATAGAACCGTCCCACTTCTGATGTCCCAGACTTTGGTTTTCTTGAAACCACAAGTAGCCATGAGGTCGCTGTTTCTCTTGAATTTTACAAACAAGACGAGCTCTCCATGGACTAGAACCCTATATGTTTGATGAGATACTGCGTAGTGCAGTACGACAGATCCAGTTGCGAGGCCGATCGCTAGAAATTCGTCCCCATAGCATAAGGTTCGACATCTACCGCCCCGATTGAAGTTGAGGGATGTTATTTGCTCATTCCAATGTTCTTCTAAAGCTCCTATAACGTTTAGACTTCGACTTCGTCTACCAACGTTGTATATCATGGAGCGAGTAGGACAAAGAGGGGGAATTATCGAGTAAATTGCCGACGGTGATGCAATGAGAGCAATTGAAAACTTACCCGCGATGCGAGCAAGATCTGTTGTCCATTGCCGAAGTTTAACTATCCTGTTTTCAAGATCTGGTCGCTGAAGAGAACACGCATTGAGGTAGGCACTGAGATGATTGGAGGCGAGGATAAGTTGGTTAAGATCCTCAGTGCCGGCAATTGCTTCTATCCAGGTAAGGATATTTGAACCCAAGAATTTCTCAACGAGCTGAAACAGCCCCGGGGTCAGAGAATCTGCCATAGACAGATGATATGAATACGCAGTGCATGAATACTCGGCGAATTCGGCCCTTTTCTTGGGCGCGGTTGTTGAGGAACGCAGTTGGCTGGTCCGCGGTGGCTTCATCTCGTCTCCGACTAGATAGCGAAGACAAGTTTCTGCTATTCGCGCATGGGATCTTCCCTTTTCAACGGCGAAGTCTGATTCGAGGCTGCCGTCCAGGAGAAATTCTCTGGCAGTTTCATGAATCATCTGAAGCCTCCCAAACTTATCCAAAACCACAAGCTCGCCACATAGCGCCGCAATGCTCTCCCTCAAGTTTGGAAACTCGTCTTCGATGTCCAAGTTCAGAGCGCCATTGAGCTCACCAGTGGTCATTGGGCGAATTGAACAGACTGTCCACATCAAAACAGCTTTAGCAAGCTCTTTGCCCCTCACGGCCCGTGACATTGAGTCCAACGTTCGCTTGTATAGAGGTTCCATGCCTCTCGGCACCTCTGCGAGCACTTGGCGGATCTCTTTCTTGCTGTGGCAGTTTCGTAGTTCCTTGAGCACCAATATCGTCCAAAGGAAAGACCCTCTGGATTTTCCTAGTATTGTCTCTACGAGCCTTGGTTGGTCCGCCTGTGGGACAACGGCCAGAGCTTCAGTCCTCCTTTCAACCAAAAGCTTGAGATCCGAGAGTGTATCGGACGTC
This sequence comes from Neonectria faginata, assembly GCA_030864175.1. Taxonomy (NCBI): domain Eukaryota; kingdom Fungi; phylum Ascomycota; class Sordariomycetes; order Hypocreales; family Nectriaceae; genus Neonectria; species Neonectria faginata. Next base: position 1,268,128 of record JAULBG010000004.1, on the reverse strand, counting down.
GTCATTGCAATGGACTGCAAAATGCTCGATTGAAGTTCCGAGAAGCCTTGATTCAGGTTGGCCCTATCTCGACTAGTGGTGAGAATGCGCAGGGGCACAGATTCGTCAATACCAGCAAAGACGGCATCAAAAACTGTCGAAGAATTCGAACATTCGTCGAGAGCATCAATAACCCAAAAATGTTGAGTTTTGGTCGTCTGGAGAATACCACGCAGAAACAGGACTCGCCACAGGGTACGTTCGTTAAGCTCTTCTAACCGAGTACCGCCATCCTTCAAAGTGAGGATGGCATCTCGCGCTTCGGTGTCGGAGTTGGCCATCTGGAACGCCAGCGACCGTAGGCAGGCGCCCAGTTTAGACTTCGACTTGTCCCCATGTTTGAAGAAGAAATAGCTGCAGATTTGGCCGGCTTCATGCAGGTTGTCAATAGCATAACCGGCGACAACAGATTTTCCAGTTGCTGGTTTGCCGTTGATCCAGAGTATCTTGGTGCTTCCTGACTGCCCGTCTCTCCACTCAAGGAAGCTGCTCTTGGCAGAGATCCATTGACAAGAATCAGGCAACCTTGCTTCCTTGATCATGAGAAAATCGTCGTCAAAAACCTCCGAGACCCCTAGGTACGTCTTGAGGTCTCTTATCTGTCTGCGCTTGTCCTTCAGCTCTGAATCCGGAATCATTTGGGTGATGTTGCTGACTGTGAAAGCAAGGGCGTTCCGTAGGATCATGTAGTTAGCATCGAGCTGCGTCGCAAACTTGCATATGGTACGGTGATCGGCGTTCATGGGAATCTGCTTCTCTCCAGGATACCCAAGAATCGCGGATTCAGGATCAACAATGGGAGAGCTAAAGTGCTTCATGTTCTGCGTCTCGTAGAACGACCGAAGCTCCAAAGTTGTCGAGAAGTGCCGAAATTCGTCATTGATGATTTGAAGAGCTGCTGAGTTGCGTCCTAGGTCGGCAACATACGCTCTGTCGTATGCAACTTTCAAGATGTTGCTAAGAAGTTTGGCCGAATCAGCACCTCGGTGCGGTGTCGCAAGAAAGTAGATGGAGGCAAATCGATCAGCAAGTGCTTTGTGCGTGGCATCTTGCTTCGCTAAAATGTATGACTTCTTGACCACCAAACCTCCCATGCTATGTCCAATGGCAACAATGCGCGTCGTAGAGCTGACAAGGTATGGCGATGTGCTCAGTTCCCCAAGGAGTGATTTGCCGATATGATGGATATTCAAACAGTTTTCCTTGCCCTTCAGATAATCCGAGTCGTATCCGTAAGTGAGAATCCGGACGTTTTTCAGAGCTGGTTCCTTTGGCAGCCAGTCTTGTGGCCAGTAATGAGAGTCTTTGCACCAGGTCTTCCTTGAGCAGCCGCCCAGGCCATGAACAAAAATGAGATCAATCTGTGGCTCTGACGGAGAGTGCAGGAGAGTGAGACCTAGAGGGCCTCTCGGGTTGCTTATTCCATGATCAACAAGAACTGGCGTCTTTGAAGAGGTCTTGGACCTCTTGGGAAAAGAGAACAACCTCGAGCTTGACGCGGTACGGCTGTCCGAGCTGCCGTCCGCAGGCAGGTCGATGCTGGCATTTTCTTTCTTTCTAGAGAACTAGAAAGACCCCCTGCAATCAGCGACGGACATGAGAATGCGTGGACTGGATGTCACGTACCATTTTGGCCTGCGACGCGCGGAAGGCGATCTCGATAATGACGTCTCGCCCACGCCTCTATGCCTGTAGACTGTCGAGGCCGAAACAAGAGTGGGTTTGAGTGAGAATCGTAAAAATTAGAAACAATAACCCCAATTCAGCTTGAGAAGAAAAGAAGCTAGAGGAAAGAAAGCAAACGGGTTGCGTCGTACTACCTAACCCCTCTTCTTGTGCAGGGGGTCGACACTCCAAGATCCAGCCCGAGCCGCACCGCACACAACCTGGGAAAGGGCGTACTGTCGTTCTTTTCTGAGAGAGAGTTGATTGTCGCTGACGTCCAAAACAGCCTGAAGAGAATTTGTTCAGAATAATTTAGAAATATAATAAAACTTCTATTTGTGGCCGGAGAAAGACAGAGGTGGGCTATAATTAGGAGCATTTTAGGCGCCCTCCGTACTGTCGGGACCTCGCGTAGCTTCCCGCAACTGGGGTGTCCCATGCAATGACGATCCAAGGCGGTTAATAATTGGCTCTTCAGGATTTGGTAGCCTCTAACTCGAAACTGGAAATATGCTGCATTCGTCCACTTATCAGCCACCAACAGGCTGTATGTCTCTTGACCATTCATCATACTCTCCGAAACATGAAAGCGATAAAATGTTACTTGGATGCCTCAGAACCACCTGCTATTGAGAAAAAGTACCCTGGTCTTCATGCGAGTTCTGCCCCGTTGCTCTTTGTCGAAATCAATAAGAGCGCTGCCACCTTTCTCGGTCCGCTGTGTGAACGGACTCTGAACAGGAGTCGAATCGAACCGTAAACGACCAAACAAGCTCCTCAATCTCCTCAATCTCCAGAATCTTAGGATCACTGGTTGAATAATACTATATCGCTCTTGAACCAGACTTATTTCGCTTCTAGTCGGATTTCAGTATTCAGTAATTCTACGCCCCAATGCCTTGACACTTACGGACTGGCGCATCACGTATCAATCTTCATCGTCATCGTCATCTTCATTTTCTTCGTCATCTTCGTCGTCATCACTGTCTTCTTCTTCAAATTCCTCCTTGCATTCATCGTGATAATGACATGCATGCGCTAATCCATCCACTGTCCCAACACAATCAGTCCAATGCTCTTTACCAGCTTGGATGTCATCTCCACACTGTCCCATTACACCCAGTTAGAACGAATGGGCTATATTTAGAAGCATATTTAAGCGCCCACGTATTTCAAATTTCATCACGTAGGGCGCAGCCCGCCTTGGCTGGCGGCTGCCTGTTCGAATTCTGGTAGGCGTCTAGCTCAGAACTAGAAATACATTGCATTCATCCATGTCGACAAGCGCCAACAGGTCGCATATTTTTTGACCACCATCACACCATTTCCAATGCATAATAGGGAGAAATCATTGGCTATATCTGTAAGCGCCGCCTACCATTAATGAGCTAGAACCCGCTCGCAATAAATCTTCAGCGTGCTGCTTTTGGTTAAAATACACAAGGTGCGCTGCTTAGTCTACAACGCCAATTCACGCAACCGCAAACCACCAATAGACCCCTCACCATGTTTGAGTCTCTCGTTTTCTTCCGTTCTCTTACCAAATTCAACCCTTTCGGATTACTCAATCCTGTCGAATTGTTCAGAACTCGCCGAGACAATGAGACTCCAAGAGATATACAAGCATATGAATATTCTGCACTACCAAGCCCTGAATACACCCGCATTCTGACACTGCATTCCGGAGTTGGTGGAGACGCGCTGTCTTGCGACCTCGACATTGCGGACTCGAATTACATTGAAAACAGCTACATCGCCATTTCATACGTCTGGGGCAATCCGTCGAACTCCACTGAAATACTCTGTAACGGACAGAGAATCTACATCACCGCCAATGCTGGGGATGCCCTTCAAGCTCTCCGGGACCCTGTAGCCCCGACACGCATCTGGATTGACGCTGTTTGCATCGATCAGCGCAACAACGACGAGAAGAACCACCAAGTCAAGAAAGTTGGAAGCATCTTCAATGCTGCCAAGGAAGTTGTGGTGTGGCTGGGTCACGACTCAGATGGAATCGCAGAAGATTGTTTTGATCTGATCAAATCGACGAATGATTACTTGGACCACCAGCTCTCTCAGTATGGAACCAAGCACAAAGTTCCGACTCTTGTCGAGCCATATCCCATCTGCGCCGACTCTTCGAGATGGCAAACGGTACAGAACCTACTGCAACTACCCTGGTTCGAAAGACTATGGGTCATCAACGAAGCTGGTCTTGCCAAGTCGTGCACCATGCGCTGGGGTCGACACAGCATAGACTTCGCCCACATTATCGAACTAGCCCTTTGGCTAGTCTCTCGCGAGGACATAGCGAGACTGACAGGCAACATCGACGTTCTTCGTATCACCGACGTGTATCGAGACATCCAGTGCAACCACAACAACGTGACGAGCTGGAGAACAAATTTACCCCTTACTCACGCTCGGTCGAAAAGAGCGGAAGGAATGAGCCCATTGTTCGTCGATATTCTTCTTGCGGCGAGCGGCATGCAAGCAAGTGACAAACGCGACCACGTCTTTGCCTTTCTCGGGTCTTCGCTTGCGTTGCGACCAGACGGCAAGCTTATCGTAGAGCCTGACTACAATAAGGTGTCCCATCAAGTGTTTTTTGAAACAGCCTGCTCTCTTCTTCGGCTCCCAAGTGAGGCAAGATACCTCCTGTCGCGTGTCAAGCACACAGATTCAAAGAGCCTTGAGGACACCTGCATACCATCTTGGGTGCCCCGCTGGGACACTCCAGTCGAATTTACTATCTCACGTCCAAAATTCTGGTACCGAGCGGGCGGGGACTGCGAGTTTGTGTCCGAGGTACGCCCAGACAGAAGCTTGGCCGTCAATGGTGTTTTGCTTGACCGCGTGGCGTTTACGTCGCGGGTCATCGAGAAGCACAATGTCGGTGTTGCGAGAGACGAATGGGACGAAGAGTATCGTGCCTCTGGCGTTCCATTCATTGATGCTCTATGGGATGAATGCTTCAATGCTGCAAAATCCACTGAAGAGGAATTCGAAGTTGCCTTCAGTTTAACCCTTGCTCGAGCCTATCCAGCGCTCCAAAATCGGATCAGCGATGAACAGCACGGAAACGAATTTGCCGCATATCGTCATCTCGTTCAGAGTATAGCTCAGTGCGATGAGAGACACAAGAGCGAAACCCACCCCGACGTCTACCCGCGACACTTCCTCCATCGCTTGAACTACTGTGCAAGTTTACGAGTTGCAGTCTTAGAATCAGGCCGCCTGAGCTTGGTGCCGCATCTCACGCGGGTTGAAGATCGATGTTGCGTCTTGCCGGGAGTTCCAGTTCCTTTCGTTTTGAGGGCGCAAGAGAGTCAAACATACAGGCTTGTCGGAGAGTCATACGTACATGGAGTCATGAACGGGGAGGTAATGGAAGATTGTACTGGAGGGAAGTTGAGAGTCGAAACTATTGTCATATTATAGCCTAGTATCCAAGCATCTGTTCCACAATATAATTGAACTCATAGTTCACTCCAGACAAATATCAATATCATCATACTGGTCGTCAGATAGTACCTCACCATTCATGACGCCAAGCAGATACGTTTCACCGATCAACGTATAAGTACCCCTCCCCGTTGGGCGTAAAAGGTATGGAACCTCCGCGCCCAAGACGACGCAGAACAAATCCCCTCCCACTGCTTCCTTTCGAACCTGCCCAAACCGATCCTGGTCCGTGGTACAGAATCGCCGACTGCTAGCCATGGCCATAAGTGACTGTTCGATCAATGGACCATGAGTCAACAGAGTCTCTCGAATAGGTGCAAGCTCCTCCGGGGAGAAATCCTTCTTGAAATAGGCAGAAATATAGTCCATGTAGACCAAAACGGCGGAGATGACATCGTCAGGAACGGGGTCGCGCATTCCCATCGTCTCACACATCATGGCTCGGGCAAAGGCTAATCGCCGTGTCGGAGGCATACTTGTGAAGTCCCCACCAGCAGCAACGTTGCAGCATTCTTCAATCCAATTACACATCCACTTCTTGACCCTGACTGGTATTCCTTGTCTGGGTTCAATGTCGGCGTCAGAGGGGAAGGCGACGTCGTGAAGGCAGGTAGCCATTGTCTTGACCTTGTCCACAAGCCTTCCCTTCAGATGAAGCAAGGTTCCTTCCTTAGAGGTCTTGGTTGGTTGTTTCAGAGAACCTCCGGCGAAGAAGAGCTGTGGTCGAACAGTGTACGATACCAGTGGGTTGTGCGAGCCTTGAGCAGTTAAGTCTGGCACCCATGATGGAAGATCAAGCCTGGTCACAGGACTCCCCACACCTACATTACCATGGGGAGCAAGAGCCAAGAGCTTCAGGTTTTGATCATTTTCGAGAATTTTGCAGGCGAAATGCTGGATCATCTCCTCGATAGAGAGATTGTAGTTGGGCTCAAGGCCACTGTCGAACGGGGGTAGAGTTAGAAGCGCATAAACATGATCTCTCGGATCTGTGCATTTGAAAGCTGTTGCCGCAAATATGCAGTCCAGTAGGTTTCCCTGTGAACTGTAGTGCTTAAGCATCATGATCATGGATGCATTGCCAAGCGACCGCATGGGTCTACCCCCGTTGGTAAAGAACGACAGCATGCAGGGCGCCCGTGAGTTGACTGAAGAGGTGTTAGTCGACTATACCTTACAATTTATATGTCAATTGGCATTTTTGGAAATACCTACTCACTGACTGCCCTGAGATACTTGTCAGGAGACCGTAAGCCGAAACCCGGTAAGCCACACCAGCCAAATCTTCCCAAGACAGCTCGAGCTCGCCGCAAAGCATGCGTCGCGGAACATTCTCATCAGCCATGACAACCTCTTGGATGATCCATTTGCGTTCAAACCAAGGGCGACAGAAGAGATTGTTGATGGGTGTCCAGTTGTGATCGTTAAAATTGGGTTTCCCTTCTTTGCGGAGCTTCTAATAATCGGCGAGTCAGACCTTCTCCACAGCTGAACTGGCCAATATTGCAGCTGTAGATGGACTTACTGCAGCCTCTCGGAACATCACCTGCGAAGCCTCTCTAAGAACTTCACTATCGTGAGTCTCGGGTGGCAAAAGAGTCAAGGCATCTTTGATGGAAGCCTCAATGCCTTCCAGACCGGTCATATCGTCACCAAGCCAGATAAGAACGCGACTGGGCCTTGAGTATATCTCATTCATCAACTGGACTTGCTCAATCCTCTCGGGGATGTCATTCTGATTTATGCAAACGGCATCAGCCCACAAAGTCCGAGGTCGATTGGGTAATCTCAGCCGTTTTAACGCCGTGAAAAGGCTGTTTGTGACCTGCAGTGACGCATCTCCGCAGTACACCGTCTGAGGGTCAATTGCTTCGCCCCAGCAGTATGATATCGCCTCATATTCTGGAGTATCACTCAGAGACACAGGTTTTAGTGTGATGCGTATTTCCTGCTCTCCCGGATGTAAGTGCAAAAGCCTTATCTCGCGTGAGGCCAAAGGCTCGTAGACGATTCGGTTAGCCATATCGCGGCCAGCGGAACAGAACGAGGATAGTGGTTGGCAGTCGATGAGGAGTGTCAAAGAGTGAAGTAAAGATAACAGAGACCAAATGTTTAATCCAGGCGAGGGGTTTGACTGCCGCTGCCTAAGTAGTAACAAGGTACGTCACACGTGCCTCGTTGAGGGCGGGGATATTCGAAGCTTGGCTTAGCTGAGCTTAGCAAAGTAAAGAAACAGACTATTGGAAGACCTGCATGAAGGAATATGTAATGTAAAGAGTGAAGGCTCATTGTCCAAACTTCTCTTGCGTTGCAAATCACTCCAGCTTTCGATAGTTGTGACGCCAAAGATATTATTATATGACATTGCCGTCAGAATCTCAGAAAATCTTATTAATAGAGATATCCTAGTTTACTACTCTAAGTAAGTCATTTCATGCTTTCAAGCTAATTGACTGGGGCGAGCAGTTTTCTGTGTCTCAGCTAGTTTAAAGATAAGAAAATCGTGTTTTGTAGCAATGTGTGCTTGTTCATGTGCAATTCCCTAATCGCACGCTGCTATGTTATACTGTGCCTACCTGCCTACTATCCCGCTCAGTGGTGGCAAATTCAAGAGATGTCATCAAAATGATTTCACCTTAGGCTGTTTGCATTATTGTTGGAAGGCAAGCGGTTGCATGTCAGACATAGCCTAGGCTCATGTGACGGCTGCTTCCAACGTTATTCCTCAACCCCGCAACCTGTCCCCCGATGTTTCTCAAAAGGACCAGCGGAGGTTGGACCAAGGTTTCCTAATTTGACCCCTTCTTGCGAAAGTAACCGGCTGGTGATACGCTAGTGAACCACCTTCATCTCAGTCAGCGTAGACTGGAATCAGCTTTCAATATCCTGGCACGTCTGATTGCAAGATGCGATTGGCTGGGCAAATTATAGGAGATCAGACATCAAAATCTATTGTGGAAGGACAGTTATGGTGTCTAAATGAATATTCCCTCTGTGTGCTCCTTCGGGTACAACGTATACATATACCAGGGGGTTATACCTGGAGAGAAATATCCAATTCTCTAACGTACATATATAGCTTGCGTGACAAACAAGCATGCGTGACAAAAATCCTAACCTCTTAAGCTAGAGATCACAATAAAAACACTACAAACTATTTGATCAATTGAAACTACTCACTATACTCTTCCCTAAACGTCTTAATTGCTACCTAATAGGTCCTTATATTATGACTGGGCTTATTGTAGATACTATAGTGCTAAATACTCAATCTAACTGACCTCCCTTGACTACTACTCCTCAACGATTTGGCCACTACCTATACATCTATATCCATTTGATTAATTGCTTGCCTTCTTTCTTCTACTATTATTACTCTTCTTTTCTAGAGTTTAGTCCTTTTTGCCCTCTAGTGCTAGCTTAGTATCTCATTTGCCTATTAAAGGTCTTAGACCTCTGCCCTCACAAGAGCTATCTTATATATAACTGCCTTTATTCCCTTCATAAGAGACTTTAATACTTTAAGAATTAACTCTAGAGAGCTACTTTAGTGTCTTCTAATCTATCTTTTAAGGTATTTAGACTAAGATTAGGCCTTAAGTATAGTCTTTAGGGTCTTTAAAACCTAAGGGGTTAATAGTTTAGCTGCCTGCTTAACTAGCATTAGCATCTACAGCTAAACATTAAGCTTTAAGACTATACTTTCTAGATTAAGGGGAATAAGACTAGCTCCTTTAAAAGCCCCCTTGATATTTCTTTCTATTATAGTGGCCTCATATTTTGGCAGCAGAAAGGAACTAAGAATAACACCCCAAATCAATAGCAGTCCCTTAAGAAGGTACACAATAAAGCGTCATATAGGCATCTTTATTGGTCAGCCTAAAGCTACACTAGATCGCGCATATGTACTATAGCAGTCTTATATTTAGAACCCTCTAGCAGGAAAGCATCTTATAAGAATGATTATTAGGTCAGTAGTAGGAAAAGAATGTTAATAAGGCATCAAAATGGCCTACTACTAGCTTGATGATTAGTATATAAGGGATAAAGGGCGGACAGTAATTCGTATTATAATCGGAAAAGAAGGATTTTAAATTCTCTTATAAATAAAGGCAAAGAACTTAAGCTTCAAACTTAAAGAGCTCTCTTTTTCTTATATTTCTGCAAGAAGGGAAGAATCTCTCTACAAGTAAAAACAAAAAAATCTCTCTAATCTCTCTTCTAACTGATCATAATGATGATAGTTATTTATAATTATTCTCCTCTCGTCCCTCTTCTGACTATCCACTTTATCCCCATTAAATCCCTGCTAGCAACTTGCTAGCCCACCTGTCCAGGGACTCCCGCCACAATAATAGTTAGATCTTCGCATTTGGCTCTCTAGTAGTTATATTTCTGAAAAAAGCGCATCTTAAGGTCTAGGTATCGCTTAACGAAGTTTGAAGCCTAATGCGTGCCGACGGGTAGCGCGTCGCGATCGGCAAGCAATTGATCAGCCATTTCTTTCATACTATAAAGCTGGGGGGAAATCCTCGCAAATCTAGGTTGAGAATGAAGTGAATAAAGATCTCTTCCTCTAGGTCTGAGAGCTTGCGTGATTTAGGGATCCAATTAAGTCGGGATTGAATGCCTTGCTGCCGGCGCTATAGCTTCATACGACCAACATTATATATCTCTGCAGCGCATTAGAGCTTTAGTTTTGGGTCATTTTGAAGGGCCTAGAGGGCAAGAAGGATTCTAGCCTTATCATTAGACTAAGACATGCTAGGTGGTTGAGAATCAATTGATCAAATAGAGATAATGTAGGTTGAGGGAGTTTTGTCACGCATGCTTGTTTGTCACGCAAGCTATACATGTACGTTAACGCTGTGACAAATTTACTTAACTATTTTTTAATCTTTACTCAAAGACCCCCGCTGATCTATTCCAGCTCAAAACCAACAAATTCCACAATGAAGTTCATTGGCATCACCACTCTCGCAGTTGCTCTTGTAGCTAGTCTCCCTACCCCCAGAGTTGACGACGAGCGAGTCCCTGCTGCCAGAGACAAAGCGTTGGTCGTTATCGAGCCTCGCCAATCCAGTTCTAGAAACGATCTAGAAAACGGAAGTTCATCTTCCTGCCCACAAGCCATCCTGATCTTTGCCAGGGGCTCCAATGAGCCAGGAAACATGGTAAGGAGCGCTGCCGTGCATCCTGCGTAGGTACCTGGGCGGATGTACTGATCTTTCTAGGGAACTACCGCTGGCCCCATTCTTGCGAATGCGCTTGAGAACGAGTATGGCAACCGAATCTGGATCCAGGGTGTCGGTGAAAATTACACTGCCGAGGTGTCGCCAAACTTTCTCCCAGCTGGGGCAAACCAGGAGTCCATTAAGGAGGCCAAGAGACTCTTCACCCTGGCCAACACCAAGTGCCCTAATACCTCCGTTGTGACAGGTGGCTACAGGTAAGCAAAGACTCTGCTGTTTCCATGTATCCACTAAGCCGGGTTTGTAGCCAAGGCACGGCTGTTGTGGGAAACGCACTGAAGGAGCTTGGCCCCTCCATCCAAGGCCAAGTCAAGGGCGCCGTTCTCTTTGGATACACTAAGAACTTACAAAACAACGGTCGTATTCCTAATTACCCTGTAGAAAGAACTAGAGTATACTGCGAGTCACTGGATGCCGTGTGCTATGGTACCTTGTTTATCCTTCCAGCCCACTTCCTTTATGCTGACGAGGCGAGGATGGAAGCCCCACGGTTTCTCATCAGCCAAATCTTGATTAACCAAGACAAATGACACAAACTTCGGGTTTCCACACTGGAGAATATTGTGAGGACATGGTATATACTTTTAAAATAAGATAGATGCAGTTAGTAAGACTCATTGAATCAAGGGCCAAATATTTCCCTCGCAACGGCTGGCCAAACAAATATCGCCGAGAGGCGGACAAAGGCAGCATATGCAGTCAGACTACGTCTCGAATGCAAAAAGCCTCCACTCTGCAGCCATCAACGCATACATCAGGAGACAAGCGGATGACTTGACTTAACCCAAGGGTTACGATAACAAAATAGGACATGCTGTTCAATTTCAACTGATACAATGAATGAAACCTTCAAGACTAACGCCAGTTTCCTATAGTACATGCTGAAATTAATTGCAATGGCTTACGAACAACACGGGCTGTCCCCTTCCACAAGTCCGCTCGACTACTTTTCACCTTTGAGTGCTCCATCAATAACGTCCCACGTATGATCCGCTACCTTCGCTCTCTGCTCCTTACTCCAAATGGCCTTGTTCCCAACCAAGCCTCCTTTACTGTCAATGTTGCTCCAGAATCTACCTTCCTGTTGACCAGACGCTGCGCACTCAGACGCCCCGTTCAATAGATTCTTAGCACAAGTATCAGGTGACACACCTAGAACACCAAGAGCAACCCGTGCCGCAGGCCGCAGATACCAGGGGAGTTCTCTGTGAATGCTTGTGCTGACACCGCCGGGGAAAGCATGCACAAAATGTCGCCGGTCGGTGCCCTGCTTTTGCTGTTCAGCAGCATAAACTTGAACCATAGCATCGTTCATTGAGAGGCAATGGTCTGCTGCCTTGCCGAGACTGAAGTGCGTCTTCAGGTCCAGGTCCTCCCAGATAAGCTTGTCTGGGCTGCCTCCAAGCCCATCAAGTACTATGATGACCTTGGCGTCCTCCTTCAACGTCGGCATAAGCTCACGTATCAGGAGCTGCTTGCCATAGTAGTGCAGGGCCATTTTACGATCGATGCCCTCCGGGGTCTCTGTCCGTCCCGCAGTTGTTAGGATCCCCTGGGTCATGATGAGGTAGTCTAACTTCTGCGCCTGTTCCGATTTGAACGTGTCCGTGTACTGCTTGATTTGGCGCATTGAGGATGCATCCAGTTGTCGGAACTCCATGTTGGCATGTGGGATGTTCTGTGGCTTTGTACGGCCACTTATTATGACGGATGAGGTGCTGGTTTCGGCAGCGACACGACAGGCCATTGCATAACCTATGCCGTTCGTTCCACCCACCACTAAGGCTCTTGTCGTCATGTTGTATGCGTTTCAAGGGACAAGGTATGCTGGGCTGATAGTCAAAAATGGGGCCGTGTTTGCAGTGTCTCGTAGTGTCTTCACTTTGCTGGCTGGTGGAGTATCAGAGTTTTTGTAGGCAAAGCGTCATGGATTTATCGGACTTAATTAGGCTCTTGCGGAGTTGCGGAGTGGAGCCAACGGACTGCTTCACATGCCGCAATGTCCGCTTCATCTGTGGACGATCGTGTAGCGAGCGCGAATACAGGGAAGCCATTGGTCCACTGGACTGAGAGGCTGTACTATAGTACACAAGAGGGAGGGGGGTAAGGTTGTAATAGACTGGGTAGTTAACGTTAAGGACCCTATTTCTCAATACAGAACACTAGTCCAAAACTTCAACCTTAATGATACAAATATTGGTATTCTTGTAGATGGTTCAAATCCTTTCTGTTTCCGGGTTAATCATCCAGTAAATAATTCCCACACTAGCAGTTGCTAAGAACCCGATAAGATCAGCAATTGGCTTTCTTCGACTTCGCGTCGGCCGCTTCATCCTGGAACTTATAAGCGAGCGATGCTGTCGGTCATTTGCTAGAACCTATCGCCCAGACGAATTGGTCTTGTGTGTGATTTGAAACATAATCTTCATTACCCTTTCGACACCTTCTGTCGAGTGCTTGTTCATGGACAACGCTATATCTCGAGGAGACAAAGTGTCACACTTAACTGAAACATTTCCATGTGCTGATTCTGTGGTAACTTCACTTCATTTCTCATGCAGTCTTCTTCTTCAGTACCGAAATCTTTGCCATTGAAGCCAACGACTTAAATTAAGGTAAACGCGTTGGGTCCTAACGTGCGACTATTTTGTGCCATTTTGTGCAGTCCTTGGCTGGCACAGTGCTCATTAGAAGAACAGAGAAATATCGGTGATATTATACTGTAACGCCTATCTAAAAGAATGTAACTCAATTTCCAGACACGATATCATTCTTAGCATAGGGCTGAAATACTACCTTGCCAACCTTGCAATCCTTTCTAGGGACCGTGTATTTTTGTTGTTCCTTGATTTTCTTCTTAAAACTAACCAAGATTCTCTCGCCTTGTGTGCACAAAATCACTCCCCAGCTTGGAACATGAGATTGGGTGGACAGATCAGACTTATTGAGAGAAAAGAAATGTACAGGTTGGAAGATATCGAACCATTTCGTTGGCAGCCAGCTAACACCAGACTAGGTAAAATGAAGCTTACCAGCCTCGTTTTCAATGGTCAGTCGTTTATCCCTGCTGCATCTTCAACACGTGACTGATGTAAGATCTCACTCTGCAACTCTTCCAGCTGCGTGGCTTATGGCCAGCTGAACATCGACACCGTTGCTTGTGATGGCTAGTTTAATACTCTTTAAAGACCTCCCGTGAAAACGAGGAGGTGTTCTCGCTAAGGGTGTATCTTCTCATCTAGTCCGTTAAAAGTCCAAAGTCGAAGTCCTCTTGCTACCTACGCTACGCCTGTCAACAAGGAATCTGCTCAGAACTCCAAACGACGCGTCTACCAATATGTCGACACCTACCAATGTCAGCAGTGACAGCGGTTCCGATGCCCTGGACCTGGCCAGCAGTATTGGAACCTGGGTCGCAGCCGCCCTCGCCATTATTGCGCTCCTCGGAGTGGTTGCACCGTTTCTCGCCCTCCAAGCCTCACTCAGCGACAGCAACCGAGCGATGAATGCTGTGCAAGATCTCCAGCAAAAGTATGTGACTCGCGGGTACCGCCTGACTAAACGATTACGTGTTTTGCGTCGTATCCGCGTGCCCGATCTCTCGCCTGGTTACATCGCCAACGAGCCCGATACTACGAGACTGGTTCCGCTACGCGCTGCCCTGGGTCGCTGGACTCTGCGACCGCGCAACTACCTCCCCTGGAACACAGGCTGGGCAAAGCTCGCCGAGCTTATCGAAGCGTATGATGTGCGCGAGACGGCCGGTAACAGTCCGGTCGACCTGGGTGTACCCAAGGGCGGGACGCTGGAGGTCGTGAATAGCCGGACAGCGTTGACCGTCAACAAGCACTGGATCTTGCTGCTTGGTCTGCTGGGGCGGTACGGGAAGCGCGCAGACAAGGGAGTACTGCAGTATACCGGGATAAGACGGGACATCGAGGGCGAGCGCGCGTCTATTCGACATTTCGAACTGGACAGGAAAGAGAAAACAGTAACAGAGCCCGAGTTTGAGTGGGTGCGAAAGAAACAAAGAAAGGCTCGGCGATCGTGGTCACCGTCATCTGGTTACTCCCGTTCTTCTGCTATGACTTCCAGCGAACGCGAGCTCCGTGATTCGGAAGCCGAGGTGTACTTCTTACAGCGTGGTGCATACGGTACTTGGACACTCAAACAGAATTCTATGCTGAAGATCCATGGGGTCACTGGCGTGATGGAGGCACTTGGTCGGCACAAGGGCTCCTGGAGCCATCTCACGTCTATTTCTTTCGTGCCGCATACTGCACGAGAGATCTTTGCCCCAGGGACACTGGAGAGAAGCGATGGGTCGTCCATGCAAACATTGTTTTGGCTGGCACACGGTTTTCTTCCTTGCGGCCAGACTTTAGAGGGCAAGCAAACGGTCATTTCCCTGGAGAGCCCTGCTCGTGAAGCTGATTCGGATGGAATGTTCCGGGAACTTGATCCTTTGGAGAGCTGGCCTGCATTTTCCCTCCAGGAAGCGGATGACATTCCGGTCTCTATCGGTAACGCTATGAAGTGTCTTGGAATCCAGGAGCCAAAGGTTTTGCAGTTCCTCCCGCTCGACGCGACGGGCCTTAGGAACCTGCGACAGCGGGCAGAGAAAGGGAAGACTAATAGGGACGCGACAGCCTCCTCTAAAAGTGACGAGGACGAATCTTTTTCTAGCAGTCAAATAACTTTGCGTGTCAATGGCCCATGGGTACATTACGCAAAAGAAGCAGCGAACGGAGCGGAGGGAGATGTCAATATGGTGTTCCCCCGGAGGGATCTTGAAAGGCCTATCTCTGTCTTGCTCGGGCTCGACTGGGATGACTGGGGGTTTCTTATTCGGAAAGAGATGTTCTGGGTCTCTATCTTGAAGAATGCGAGTGGCATCTTAGATCAGGACGGTCTTCGTGGACCGGTATTTGCCAACTCCTTCGGGTTGAAATCTCACATGAAGGCGTTCAGATGGAGACTCCAAAGCAGCTTTCATTCTCAGAAACTTGCCGATTACCTCGCATTCGACACGTTTCTATCATCATCGGCACAAGGGTTCGAGGTTATGCCTCTTCGTTTGGCTCTTGGGGCCCTGTTTATCATTGACGACTCCTTCAGGCGGATGGTCGAGAAAGTCTGCGAAAGAATGAGCGAGGAAGACCCAGAGAGTGAAGAAGAGGGCCTATATGCAGCGCAGCAGTTGGCCAAAGTGAACGAGCTACGGGAGGCATTAGCGAAGTGCGAGAAAGGGTATCGGAAGAGAGCAAAGCAGAAGGCAGACTTGAAGGATAAGGATCCCATCTCCAGCAATCCCAAAGACGGCGAGGTGGACTCGACCCATCCTGTCTGGACGCGTCTGTCTCTCAAACATGTAGAGCTTGAGACACTTCGTGTCTTTGCCATTGACTATCAAGAAGACACGGTGAGTTCCCCAGCACACCTCGGAGCAAATTATAATCACCCTAACATCTTACAGGTGGATTGCAGTTTCGTCTTGGTCAAACGCTGGGTACCTGACTGGGAACAGGACAAACTGTGGGAGCACACTTCTTTATGGCGTCAACTCGTGGAAATGAAGAGAAAAGAAGAAGCGAAAGAAGGAAAGCAAGTCTCCGGGGTCCTGGAATACGACTATCCATCCAAACGGCTCAAGTGGTATCTGGACGAGAAGAGCAAGACCAGCTACCGACAGTGGTACCTTAACGGAGACTTGGTCAGGCCGCCTTCTGCTAAGAAGAACGTCAGTCTCTTGGAGAAAGAGATTGTTCTTGTGGGGCTGTGGGCGGCGAACCGAGCTGCCATTTGGCTTAGCTCGCAGGATTCCGGGCCGTTGCTGGAGTTTGTGCAGGAGCTTGATCCGTATGTTTATGTACTGTAGTGTTAAAGGTGGTACAACTGAGAATGGAGGGTTATGATTATGAACACGATGCCGTTATATCGCTCTCAGCTGACGAAGGATGTAGTATGTGCAGTTCAACACACCCAGCCACCGTCTATGACCTGCACCGTGCCAGTAATGAAACTCGATCCATCCGACAACAACCATTCCACCAGATTGGCCACTTCTTTCGGATGACCCTTTCTCCCCAGGGCAACCTGGCTGAGGTCCATTTCGGCACCCTGAAGTTCAGCTGAAGCACGGAACATGGGCGTCTCAATCGGCCCTCTGCACTAGATGTCAGAGGATGCACGAGATCTCGGAGGTGAAGGTGGCACTCACGGGCAGAAGCAGTTGCAGCGAATCTGCCTCGCTCCAAGTTCCTTTGCTGCGGTCCTAGTCAGGCCCACCACGGCATGCTTCGAAGCCACATACGCCGCGTTGCGAGGGAACCCCATCAGCCCGGCCACACTCGCCGCGTTGACGATGGAGCCGCCGTCGTTGAAGTACGGGATCTGCGCCCTGAGGCAGTTGAGCAGGCCCTTCTGGTTGACGCCCACGACGAAGTCCCAGTCCTCGTCGTCGATGTCCTGCAGCGGCGTCATGCCGATGTGCTTGCCGATGACGCCTGCGAGATTGGCAGCGCCGTCAAGCTTCCCGAATGTGTCGACGGTGGTCTCGATCCAGGCTTCGACTTTGATTCTGTTGCGGACGTCCACTACGGTCCCGATGGCTGAGCCACCGCTCTCGTTGATTTCGCGAACGACTTTGTTCAGAGCTTCTTCCTGGACGTCTGCCAAAGAAACCTTGGCTCCTTTGGAGGCGAGCAGCTTAGCGGCCTCAAGGCCCATTCCGGAGGCGGCCCCGGTTATGACGATGACTTTCTTATCCATGGTGTAGTAGATTTCTGATGACGCAAGCAAGAGGGAGAGAGAAAAATGGTCAAGTAGTACTCATTCAACTGAATATTCCTTGACTTTCCTTTAAATCTGTCAACCCACGTTCCCGTAGCCCTCCCCGCATCCCCCGCGAAGTCCCGCTCCCGCCTTGCCGACATCTATTTCCGTCCGGAAAACCATGGCATCGGGTAACATTTCCGCCACTGTAAGTTCATACCCAATTACCACTTCCTTGCGTATACCATTTGAGGACGGAGATCCGCTTAAAAGGCTCGCCGTCATAACATGCGATTCTTCATCGTTTCTTACAGCCCGACATTTGCCTCTGTGATAAGCTGTCATGGGTCTTCTTTAAAGTAAAAGCATCTGTCCCAATATAAAACAAATTTCTCGCTCTGGGTACAACAAACGTTACGGAGCTGTAAAATGGCTCTCAGGTACCATTATTGCTAGGTACCTATCTAGAACCTCAGGCCTACTAGTAGTATTTTGGAGCTTTGACTCAGTGTCATCTTGAATCCCTCAATAGGCTCGTACAATCAAGCTAGAATTGAGACGGAAAACTCAGAGGATGCATGGAAACTAAGAATATTACAGTGAGAGGAAGTGCGAATAAGGAAGGCGAGGCCCAAGTTCGACATAGAAGGGACATGCAAGTTTAAAGCGCACATAACTGCAGGACATCTGTTGATTTCTCCACGAATGCTGCTCTGGCAGCTGAAAAGTCATATTATTGATAATCTACATGTAGTAAGCTATCCCCAGATACTTCAAAGACTCGTAGAAAGCCTTGTGTCGTGGCTGACAGCACTACAGCACATGGTGCAGTGGTCGATTCAGTCCAGCTGTGAAAACAGCATCATCGCGGCGGGCGGTAGCTGACGCTAGACTAACCGATGATTTTCTCCACACAGTAGATCCTGTACTAAGTCAGTAAGCAGTTCTGGGAAGAATATGGTGGAAGACTGACCCGTGGTTGTCCTTGAGCTCCTTCATCAGAGGCTTGTTTAGGCTGGGGTTCATCGGCGCGAGGATACCCTTGTCTGTAATCGTACCGTTGAGGACTTGCTTGACAGCTGTTTAACACGCAAGGTTAGCATATCTTATTGGTATAAGAACTCTAAGAATGAAGTCTTCGTGCGATGGACAAGGCGATCAAAGGTGTTTTTATCGAAAGAAAACCTCCACTGTCTCAAAGGGATGGCCGGAATGGGGGAAGACTTGCCTACTCCACAAGGCACACCCACGAGCTTGGCCATAGCAGTATAACCGCCAGATCCGATTGGAGCGCCATATTCAACGAGGGTAGAAGTGATCGTGTCCTTGCTGCCGTCCTTGTTCTCGATCTCGAAAAGATGTTGGAGGAACTTAACATTCAAGGTTAGAATTGTAGTCAAGTAAGAAGCGCATAGAAATTATACATACCACCAAGTCACGCTCACCCTCCTGGTAAGCCATCTTTTCCTCAAGAGTACCGCAGAGGGTATCAAGGGGGTTTCCTCTGGGCACAATCTTTGCGTCCGAAAAGATGCCAACTGTGATGCAATGTCAGAAACAGCCGGAATGCAATCAGTAGAAGTCAGTTACTTACGCCACTTGAGGCCTGACACCAATTGGCTCTTTTCGTCGTCGTTCTTGAAAGTCGTCTTGGACGAAACTGCCGTCAATAGATCCTCCTCGCTTGATGAACTAGCACCGAGAATCTGCTTGGTGGCTTCCTTCCAAGGGATAGGCTCCTTCAGGACATCCTGCTCGTCGGTGACGAGGAAGCCAATGTCAACGAGAACTTTGATGAACTCGGGGAATCCAGCGTAACGGAGGGTGCCACGGATCACGGTTTCCGCCTCGGGGATGTTGTACCTGAAAGATTAGCCTCTCGTCATCAAAATTAAAGGCCCGTATTCTTACCGTTCCAGATAACCGGTGCTATCACGGTTTCCGTAGGCAACGAAGTTGTAGCCCAGGAAGCCAGTGTGATAGGGCTTCGCCGTACCCATGAGCTCCAAGCCACTCACGTTCATCTCCTTACCGTTCTCCAGGTACTTGGCGTTGTTCTTCAGCGCCAACAAAACTCCACGGCTGCTCCAGCTGAACTTGTACCCGAGGGGGTTATCCGAGTCTGACATGGCAATTAGCTTGAATGAACGTACTTCTTGTCATCGCAATCGTACTTTCTGGAGCAGGCAAGCCGCCGCAAAAGCTTTTGAAGGACTTGACAGAGCCTCCCTCCTTGTGAACGCGATCAATTATGTCAACGGCGTAAAGATGATCGATACTTGGGAGGAGTAAGTCAGTGGGAGCAAAGGATCGAGCACGGTAGTTATCAAGCATACCCAGGATCAAGCTAGAATGGTCAGCAAACTAAGCATAACGTCTTGAAGCATTTTGACGTACCCCAATCTCGTTCATGACCGTAATGCCAGCAGCCTTGACCTCGGCATCCAGTTCCTGCATAGCCTCCGACACGTACGAGGTAGTGACAACATGCTTCTTCGCCTTGATAGCCGCCTTGATGACCGCAACGTGGTATGTATAGGGAATCAGCGAGATTGTGACGTCGTGCTGGGCGACGGCGTTTTCGAGAGCGGAGGCATCGTTCACGTCGAGGCTGATGGCCTTGGTGTTGGAAAAGCTGCCGGCGAGCTTCTGGGCCGAGGCCAGCGTGCGGCAGGCGACCGTGACGTGGACACCGGCGTTGGCGAGGAACTCGACGGTAGGCGTGGCAACGAAGCCGGAGCCGAGGAGGAGGGCGGATTGAGGCATTGTCGGTATGATGGACGTTGTGCTTGGTGGAGGGAGGAGGGACGAACGAGAATTTCCAGATAAAACCCAATGGACTCCAAGGAAAGATTAAGGTCTGTGTGCCCCGCCAACCCGCGTTGTTTGGTGCTGCAACGCCAATGGAGGGGTCATTCCTCCCGACTTCGGACCAGCCAGAGCGAGGGGTCAACCCGGGCAGGAGTCATTCCATCCCGATTTCGGACTAGCCAAACGGTAGGAGAAGTGTAACGTCCTCAATGTGAGTGGCCGGAGCATCCACGCAGGTGGGCTCTTATCGTCAATCATCTCCGGTTATCGTCGGTTGTTAATCGCAGACGTACAGTTGCAAACGCAACTGAACTGACGCCATACTCGAGAAGAGCCAACTAGCACAGTTTGCACCGTTGATCGGCCAATGTGCGACCAGCAAACTGGATCTGTATTGACCACCAGTGAGCGCGGCTCGTGTTCCCTGCCTTTCTCAAGGTAAACCCTCAACATTGTGAAGGTAACCAGAACTGCGCGCCAGCCCGCATTGGGAATGGCACTCCCCTGTAATGCAAATGGTGCCTTGGAACTTCAGTTGAGGTTTCATGGACCACTGTTGTGGGCCACTGCAGACTGCTGTGGCAAACTGGGCTGGATTTGGGCGAATTGGTCGTCTGCAGCTCAAATATAACGAGCACGTCGCTGATCCAGATTCTGCATGAAGTCATCGTGAGCATCAGGGGCACGTCCAAGCAACTGGAGCTATAGCTGAGGCACTGGAATAGTTACGACGATTAAATAGAAGCTCTCAGAGACCCTGTCAGTTCGCAGCCTTAGCGAGGCGATCGATTACTTATCACAAGCTCTCACATATCCCATTGAGGGGCCTGCCTGCATGTCTCTTTGCACGAAAGAAAAAATACACCAACTAGCTAGCAGTGGGCAGCCTCATGAACCAAGTTGCGGGGTGAGGTGTGGGGTAGTGATCACGGAGGCATTGTGGTGTTGGAGAAGGAAAACCATCTCCGAGCAATCGACTCTGTCTTATATCGCTAACTCCGCATTTCCGGCTGCAGATCCTGGTTGTGACCCTCCAATTCTCTCGTATTATTCATAAAATGGATGACAATGAACTACCAGCCAGGCATCGCAACCGAGCATCTACGGCTTGCACAGCTTGCCGGAAAGGCCGTATTAGAGTGAGTTGTCGTTTCGAGCACGAGTGCATTACGAATTAACTGACTCAATTCACCTAGTGTAACTTCGACTTGGACACCAAAAAATGCTCTCACTGCCGGAACATCGACATCGAATGTGTCTTTGACGACAAGGATGGTCGTAAAAGGTCGCCAAGAGCCCCGTCGAACGTGTTCAAGCCTAGCATGCTAACCAGATTACAGTCGCGCCACGGCTAGGCACGTAGCGGAAGTTCTCTCTCAGCGTATCGAATACTTAGGAAGTCTTCTCAAGAACCCCGCCAAGAGTGACATCGAACGCGCCGCCGCGGCCAACATCTCAGCTATCGACATGCTCTCTGAACCGAATGAGTCCCCACCGGCGTACGACTCCCTGGGCGACACTGTAACAATGGGCAGCCTGGACGAGTATTATGTCGCTGATGAAATCAACCTATTTGAAGCTGAGCCCACATCTGCTGTCGCCCAAAAGTTGATCCCATCTCCAATTTACTTTGACTTATCGTCTGGTCGAGTGCGCTGCTTCGGCCCAACGACTAACATGGCCATCATGTCCAAAGCTAGTTCTCCGAAGGCCCCGAATCACAGCAGATCACATTGGCCCATATTTCTTGTGGAACAGAATCTTTCTCCCGAGATCAACCGGTACTTACTGGACCTCTTTTGGACACACCACAACTCTATCGTACACTTAGTGCATCTGGATGCGTTCTACGAGGACCAAGGCCAGGGTGGAACGGACTACTACTCAACCTTCCTTCACCTTACTATGCTCGCAACGGGATTTCGATATGCAGATAAAGCCAGACCCGATATTCAGGAGCTTAGTGCGTCGCGATGTCGATCGTCGACCTTGCATCAGAAAGCCAAAGCCATGGCCAAGCTAGAGCTTGACCAGCCCAAAGGGATCCCTACAATACAAGGCCTATTGTTACTCGAAAGTATTGACTTTATGAGTGGGGATGACGAAATCGGTTGGCTGCACACAGGTTCGACCCCTCCCAATTTTTCGTTTGCTGGTGGACTAAGCGAGTAGGTCTTGCATTTCGCATTGTGTTCGACATCGGCTTGCATGTAGATCCTAGTTTCCTACGCTTAACAGAGCGAGAAACTCAGATACGCCATATGGTCTTGTGGGCAAGTCTCATCACCGACAAGTAAGTCCGAGCGGCTTGTCTCACTCAAGAATCTTTCGACTAATAACCTAGGTTCTGGTCTATGTACTTGGGCCGACCCATCACGCTAAAGACTGCTGATATTGCGCCAAGTTGCCTGTCATTCAACTTCAACCGCCTCCTCGCCTGTCGTTCGGTCGCACGCGACAAAAAGATTGGAACTAGGATTTATGAGGCTCTCCTGCGGCTGATGGAACTCGCCATCCCCTTATGTGATAATCGCCAACTACCTTCCTTGAATACAACAGAGGCATACTTGAGGATGGCGGGAATGGAGCGAGCATTGAAACGCTGGCATTCGGGCCTTGAAGCAGATCTGTGCTGGCCGTCGGAGAAGCAAGTCGTAATGCCTGCGTCGTATTTCCTTCTCCAGTAAGTCATCAAAGCCCCAGGAAGTGTATTCGCTAGCTTTGCACTAATACCAGAGTCGATGGTTAGTACTCAGTATCATGCGGCTCTCATTCTGCTTCATAGGGGACTCATTCGATACGGAGACAGTCCTGATGACCCAACCCCAGGGATTGACGACTCGTTCACGCATCTCGAAAGTCTATCCCGCACGGTCTGTACCGAAAGTGCTAGGCGAATTACTTTAATATTTGAACAGTATCGTTCAAGGTTCAGTGTTGCTCAGGTCTTTGAAACAGGCTTACAACACGCCAGTACTGCAGCAACCGCCTTGATGGGTGAAATTGATATATGGGACCGAAACGGCTCGAACGCGGAAGTTGAGACAAAGGAAACATTAGTGTCAAGACTGGAGTCGCTCCGATGGACCCTTAGTTTGATCTCAAGAAATTACCAACCCGCAGTTCTCATGACGAGAGTTGTTGATCAGTTCATACGGCAGAGGGCATCGAGAAAGAGAGCCGCTGAGGACGGTGAATTGCACAGCGAGCCGCCTAAACAGACGTCAAGCATGAGTATGGATCGACGAAAGCGACTCAGAACTGATGAACAAGCCACATTTTCACGGAACTCGCGGTCTCAGGAAGCCGGGGTGTTGTCGTCCTTGCCCTTCACGTTTCTAGGCACCTTGAGCGCCGAGGACGAGGCAGTAGCAGAGTTCGAAGAGCATCCTGAGTATTGGAGCTTGTTAGATTCTCACACAGGCTTAAGTCAATGTAAAGAGTAATCATAAACTACTCTGATTAGTTGTGTCCATCAAATTATTCTTCTTGGGCTAGGAAGTGAATGGTGATTTGTCAATCAAGGAGTCACAAAATACTCGCACGGGATGGATTCAATGTCTCAAGTCAATTGGTGAAGTTTTCACGTTAAGAATAAGTGAAAAATCGAACTATATGGATCATGGCATAAATCAACTAAATATTCAAGTACTCATAGTCGAGTCATGAAATACTCGACATTTCTCTAGGAGCCCTTACCTCTACAGACTTCACCACCAGCCAGTCCTTCATATTCTATGCTCAACACGGCCACACTCACTCTGCAGCTTCTGTATCTTCGGCGGCAGCACGATCATCCGCCTGTATTGTAGTGAGCGCATAACCAACTCCTGAGTTTTCGTGCACGAAGTTGCTCTCACTCCCATCGATTATCTTGAATCTCCCTGCGCCAGCGATGGTATAACTTTCTTCACGGGCTTCGACTCCACCATCACAAGCCTCAGTTTGTTTCCGTCTGCGGAGAAGCCCCTTACCCGGCGTCCTTAGTTTGCCTGTAGCCTCTGTGGAGCTTGTGAGGCCCATTGTTGAAAGTTGGTTCCGGCCGCGGCGTATATGTTCCAGATCGAACCGATATTTCAGATTTGCCAGACGCAGTCTAGCCTCCAAGTACCACCTTCTAGCCATAGTCCCATCCGGGTTGTCGAATGGATTGCCCCGAAGTGAGCCATGTTCGCTTTGGTCGACGACATCTGCTCGGAGAATATGACCGGAGCATGTCCAGGATAAGAGATCGGCGATACAGATGTAGTCTCTTGGGAGATGTCTGGAGTATCCCGCCCAAAAGAACTCGTAGAGTACGAACACCACTGACGGAACCATTGACACGATTATGATCACGCTCATTGGCAGAGAAAACTCGACCAATGTACTTCCGTTCTCATCCCAAACCCCGATGCTTGCACCTACGAGAATAGGAAGCCCTCGGTGCAGTATGGCTAGTGCAGACGAAAGTGCGACCTCCCAGTGTTTCCGGCCCAAGGCTTCGTAAATAGCGACAATTTGGTGAGAACAAGTGTAGTCGAGGAGCAGGGTTTCATCTGCATTTCCACCGGTATCGAGGTGAACAAATGGTTGTGACGTTACGGCGAATAGTTTGACGTTCCTCCAATAGTCTAAGAAGAAGACAGAAAAGCTTGTGACGAGGAAACTGAGGAGAAATCTTGCGACATCTGTCGAAACAGGGACGTCGAAGGTGTATTTCTGGTCAGCGCCGAGTCCAAGTGCAGCAGTATAAGCGCCGAACATAAGGATAGCACTGATCATGAGGAAAAGAAGCCATAGCGGCTGCATGACGGCAGGAACAGAGCTGTAGCGAAGGGCAGAGAGCTCGTCAACGGACACTTTTGTATTGGCGGATTATTAGCCTCAATCATAGTTTATGTCAGTTGAAATACTCACATTCCACGTTTCTGTTTTCCGCCCTTTCAGGTGCTTCGTTTTCTGCAACATTAACTAAGTGTTAGCGATCAGGATTGTTAACCTTATGACGTAGGCGGAAATGTATACCATTGTCGACGTCAAGTTCATTAAATCCGTACCAAGAGGAACACCCTTCACGAGGCCAGTACCCCAGTTTAATTTTCAGATTGCCGAGAGCCCGGATCATTGAGTTTCGGTCGGCAATACAGCTGCCTTCAAACTTGTCAAGAAAGTTGGAATGCCGAAACAAGGCCAGGTGGTCCGCGATGGTGACGACATCCCACTCCTCGCGCAGCCCAGTTACACGGTTGTGTAAGTAGTAAATAACGTACATGATGTACAGAGAAATCATTCCGTATGCGACAATGATCGCAAAAAGAGCCCATGGGACAATGAAGGCAGAGTTTTCACCATCTGTGATAAGCAAAGAGGCTTTCAAACCTTGAAGACAGAAGGTCAACCAGAGGTAGAAGTGGGAGACAGATAGAAGCCAGTTCTTTGAAGCAATGGCGCCCCTGAGGGGTTGAACCGGTCTGAACATCTGGAATATGGTGTTTCTTGCTATGTCGCCCTCAGATTCTGCACAGCGCATGAAAGGCGTGATCCTAGACAGATTTTCAATGATTCCTTCGAGATTTGCGGCCGTGATGGTTCCGACAACGATGGGAAGGACCTGAAGAACCAAGTAGGACCATTTGGGATCGACTGTAAAGTAGTTTGTCTCATATAGTCCAAACAAAACTCCAAAGACCGCGAGGTTGAAAACCAGCGCTATCACTAGAAACCGGGTTCGGAGGACGGCGGGCCTAAACCGAAGATTGTCGACATGGGACGGCTCAGCCTCAGGAGTAATAGAAGAAACACCGCCTAATTTATGTTCAGTGATAATGCCTCCAAGTAGATCACATTGTCTCACCTCCATGTCTTTCTTCGGTAGTCACGGCGGAAGGTGTCGGCCTGGGGACTGGGTCGCTGGTTGGTGCACCGTGGCTTGGAGGCAGGTTGGTTTGTAGACTGTTCATCTCCACCTTAGACGTAGGGTGATCGAGCGAATGGAAGGCACAGCGTTTAATAAGTATGCTGCCACGGAAACTTCGTCTCTTTGACGTTCAATCACGGTTCTTAAGGTAGGCAGGTTTCAGTACGGGTTCAGTGCCAAGGCAAATTCAGATCAACATTATCAGCTTCAGCCCATTATCGAAATGCTACATTGGTGCACATTAGTGACCCTTGCGCCAGTAGGCAACCGGCGTTACCAAAAATATCACGTATTGCCGCCAGCCTGCTAGAAAACCTTGCACTTTGCAAGCCACGATCAGCCGCAATATTAGTATTGGCCTTTGAACCCGACCACAGTTGAAATCACAAGACATCCACAAATTGGGGGTGGCTCGGTGATAGGCGTAAAGCAATGACATCTACTGGATCGCCCGTTCGAGGTTTGGCGCTCATGAAGAAGCAGTGTGTGAGAATAATTAGCCAGGTGATGCTTCACCACAGCCTGGTTTGATCTTCGAGTCCACACCGGTTCGTTGGTGGCGCTCGTCGGTGACTACTGGATTTTCGAGGCTATGATGGCGGAATAAGCAATAATTAAGGCTCTCATTACATCTTCGGCCAAGTCCCAGCCCAAACTAATTACCCCGTGCGACTCATGATGGCTTTCCTCTGTTACTTGAGTTGCTTGGGATCTTATGCTGGCGAGTAGGGAACGGAGTGGACGTAGGTATGCTGAAGGGCAGCTCATCGCCATACTGCAAGTATCCATATTAGGCAGAATCGAGGAAGGCATCCATAGTTGCGCAACTCTTGTCAGCCTCAACTCCGAGATCTATATATAGTTGGCTCACGCAACATTCTCAGCCACCTGTTTACTCGCCTGAGATCCAAATACGATATGATATCCAATCAATCGATCAATCTAACGCAGCTCAGGTGGGTAGTGCGCATGCTGTCATGTTCATCTCCGAAAGTGCTTTTCATCAATTTCCTTGCCTTTCATTCGTAGCCTGATGGTGGAGAGGCGCTCTACGACAGCGCCAAGATCGCTCCAGCAATCATTGCCATTCAACCATTACTAAACTGCAAAAATGACCTGAAACTCAAGCGCCCCGGGCGCTGGCGCTCGCTGTTGTCTTTCTTTATATTCTTTTGACATAAAGAGGCGTGAAATGAGCCTATAGAGGACGGGAGAAATTAATCCATGTCTCTCGCTCTGTAACAAGACCACAGCGAATTTAGTGCGAGCCTCGCCCCAGTTCGAAATGTAAGTCCAAGCAAATATTAAGGTATTCTTAGCTATGTAGTTATTAGAAGCAGTTAGAGAGGTTTTATGTGTAAATACTTAATTAAATTACCAGCCCTTATCACGCCTTTCTTTTTCGCGCAGTATATGCGGGAGGGCAGGGGTTAACACCTAAAACGAGTTAATAGCAATAGGCGAATTAGATACATGTCTATCTCTCAATTCTCAATGACTTGCACGATACTCTACGAACCAGGGAAAGAACCCAGATCTACGTATTCGGGTTATAGTGAGCCAGAAAGATGCGTAATGTTGGTGCAGGTATTTAGCTGAGGTGAAGATTCTCGGAGATGGAGTCATTTGATACTAAATCGGCCTCAAATCTATCTGAATATCTCCTAGCGCCAATCACGTTGAAACTTCCACGGCTACTGTATTGCTGGGTGTTTTGGCGATCCCGGTTGTCGTATTGGATACGGGTCAACCATCACCGAATGCCGTTCCGGGTAGCTTGCTAGCCGGTCAGCGTTGTGGCAGTGTCTACTAAGAAGCTACTTGGTACCTTGTTGATCATCGCCAAAGAGTTGGAACAAGTTGTCAAATTGGATGGACTGATTCACGTAGAAGTTGCTCCGTTGCCCGACCCGCTTTACATCTAAACCTATTGCCGTCGTCTTCGTCATGCTTATAGAGGCGACGACAAAAGCCATGTATCTGGGTTCATTCATCTTCGCATCCTTTCACGCCTCAGTGAACATGAACACCGTACTTCCCATCAGCATTGGTTTTATACAAAACATACAACTCTTTCAACGTTAGCGAGATGATTTACGAAGACCTTCATCTCGTTCCCAAATACGCCAAGGTCTATGGCATAGAAATGGGCATCGCTTTTGTCATTCTTTTTCCTCTTGGAGCTTTGTTCATCCGAATTTGGAAGTTGAAGGGAAGCGTCTGGGCTCACGTTGCTTGTCAACTCGTTGGGTGGGCGCTCATGCTCCCTGGACTGGGTGCAGGAATCCGTCTTGGAAATATCATTGACAGGGTTTGTTTATCTGATCTCCCTGGACCCTCCAAGCTGTTAGCTGACGGAGTTATTTAAGTAGCTCTACAACAACACGTATATGGTTCTTGGGACCATCATAGTAGTGATGATGATTCTCCAACCCATCATTGGATTTATCCACCATCTCCAGTACGGCAAGACACAGAATCGAACTTGGTGGACACATGTGCACATTTGGTATTCACGCATTCTCATCTTCCTAGGTATTATCACCGGTGGATTAGGTCTGAAGTTGGCTGGAAATACTACGGCAGGGAATATAGCCTATGGTACCGTTGGGGAACTCGTTGGCCTCACGTATATATTGGTCATTGGGTATATGGAATTATGTCTGGGACGCCGGTGTGGGAAGGTCAGATCTGATACAGAAGGGATTCAGCTTCAAAACGGCCCTAGCACATGAGACCATAATATTAGCCACACATGTTCGTTTTCCATGGAGGCGGTGGAGTGGACTGCAGAAAAGAGAACGCCATGAAGGGCAAGGGGCGAGAGTCCGTTGCAGACGGTCTCGAAAACTTAAATGTAGGTGCTTACAATATATAATTTAGAAGACCTTTAAATGGCAAACACTCATGTCCTGCTGAAGTACTCCCGTGAAAGCACTATGCGTTCTGTCTGCCCCAAAACAAGCATCAAAATGCGGCTCCATGTCCGGCTCACCAGAGATAAAAACACGTAGCCTCTAAATCAGTTCGATCCAAGCTTGAACCCACCCCAATTCAAGCGACGGAATACTCCAGCTGAGTCATATGTCTCCCGAACGTCCCTCAACCTCCTAACATTCTCGAGGGGAAATCCCAGGAACGGATCCTGGAACTCGGCGGCGTCGCTCATGTAGATGAACTTCGATGCCAAGCCCTTCGCCTGGTTCTCAGAGTGCCAGTAGTCAACAAAGGAGCGGGCCCAGTTTGTCATGCGCAGGTCATCGGTCCCCTTGGCCCAACCAGTTGAAAGCTGCCACACTGTTCCAATATCAGTACACGGAACCGAATAAACGGATGAAAAACGAAATATCTGAGGTATTTTCTGGTCCTTGGGTAGAGGTGATGATGGAGAGTAGGGTATGTATACTTACAAATGAGTGGCTGATCATCGTCGAGACCCCATGTGTTTCCGACGCCGTTATTCTTGGCAACTGATGCGGCACTAGCAGGCAGGACGTTCATGACGAAGGTTGGATAAAGCCCTTCAACATTACTGACATCCTCCACTACAAGCTTCCAGGACTGATATATCCGGTACAGCTGGTCCGCATCAGGCTTGATCGATTTGTGAGCGAATTGCACCCTGGGTTCTAGTTAGCATGGCACTACTGAGTGTCCACATGGAGCTCGATCAAGAAAACGTACCGGAACATCTGATTAGGAGATTCAAGTTGCGCATGCCATTCAACTGGAGGCACCACTCTGTTCACTGTCGCTTCCGATTTAATGGCAGAGAAATTGGCGAAGCTCGACGGAGGGGACTCTGTGCCTTCTTGGACGCCAAGCAGAGACGGCGTGAACTTGTTCGAGGTTACATTATACGTGATGCTTATAACAGAACCTGCTGCAAGGTCCGGGCTCTGGTGGTTCGCCATGTCGACGGTGGGCCTTGATGAAATCTTCCGCATCTGCTCCATCAAAGTTCTGAATGGTTGTGCTGATCTTCGGGATGGGAAGTGCCTTGATGGTGAACTTGGTGACGACTCCGAAGTTGCTGCCGCCACCTTTGAGGGCCCAGAACAATTCGGAATTTTCGGTCGAGGTCGCCACAACCTGGGTTCCATTTCCGAGAACAACGTCGTAGCTCAACACGTTATTCATAGTCATGCCGTACTTGTTGATCAGATAGTGGAATCCACCGATGAGTGTAAGTTCCGGAACACCAATGGTCTTGAGACGCCCGCCAATGCAGTACAGGCCATGTAGTCCCAGAGCTTCGTAGACGTCAACCCAGCGGTTTCCTGGGCCGACGTCGACGCTTTTCTTGTCGTCCGCGACTTTGATGTCCGTGAGCTCGTTTAGGGCCAGCAATACTTCGCCGTCGATGTTGTTGGATCCCGGGAACTGAATGCTTGTTAGTATTCTGCTCATTGCCTCCGCGATAAGGGTCCAATCAGATAGGCTGTCTTACATTCATGTGCCCTCCTCCTGGGGTGTGTGAGCACCGCACCAGAAATGGTGGTGAGGAAGAATGCCTGGAAAAACATGGTTTTGTTGGAGGAATATCGAATGAAGTAATGAAGTAATGTGTGAAGTGAAGCTCAACCTCAGAATGGGAAGCAACGGGCCTTTTAAAGGCAGGTCTTCTTACTATATCCCTTCTACTGTTCCAAGGCAACACTTACGCTAGCAGCAGGGATTCAAACCAAAGAAAAGCGAGAAAGGCGAGGTACACAAGATGCCA